>CM027848.1:46136615-47563635 GCA_016097595.1 Eucalyptus pumila
GACCAGCTCAAAGACCCACCCCCACGTCGGGACTAGCTCCGGTCCCACAAGGTCGGCGCCATCGAGGGAATTCTCCTTGCTGAGCTTGGCGTACATCTTAGCCCTCAAATCTCTCCCGGATTCGACCCTTTCCATGGAAGGCTCCTCCTCGCAGCGACGGTGAGACTCCCACAGATCAAAGAGAGCCGCCTCCACCGCCGAGTTGCCCGTACCGCGGTGAAGACTCGGCCCTGGGAGTCACCGGCGCCGCAAGGTGGCACCCGGGTCGGAGCGGGGACCCGAAGAGAGACCCCCCCATCTGCCCGCGGGGGCTCATCTTCATCTTGGCGATCTGCATATTCCTCATGCAGGCCACCAGCTCGCTCACCGATCCGGCGACCTGCAGCACCCGCCGCGTTGGTTCGGGGACATCGGGGGCGAGTTGGTCGGGGGGGCGAGATCGGGGCGACGAGGTCGTCAGGATCGAGGTGGGCGAGGATATGAAGGAGGCCGACCACGGCTTGGTGAAGTAGGAGTCGAAGGCCGCCGCCGCGGCCGGAGGGGCGGACCGGGGACCCGAACTCGGAGTCGGTGGCGCTCTTGGGGCTGTGCTGCTGCTGCTGCTGCTGCTGCTGGTGGGCGGGGAGGACCCGGAGCTGGTCGGGGGAGTGGGCGAAGAAGCAGACGCGGCGGCGGCAGCTTTGCCTGTCCTTGCACGCCTGCGTCCGGTATCGCTCGGGTGGAGCCAGCACTCGAACACGCCGTGACGAACTCGCACGAGTCACCCTTCTTGCACGCGCCTGCACAAAATCAAGAAAATCTCCACTCGTATCAAGAGGAACTCAAATCAAATTTCGTCGCGCAGATACCCAAAATTCCTATTCACGACGAAAGTTTCTAAAATGATGGAAACAATCAGAATCGACATTTTGGCCGAAAATCTCTCATTTTAGCCGGATCAAAACCGATCGGAAATTAACTAAAAGATATCATTTTTCTTCGTTTGGTAAATCTCGGCATGTTGCAAATATTCACTAAATATTTTGCATCGATAATATAAAAATGAAATAAAATAAGGCCAAAAACCGCCCATCTTCCTTAATCCAACCGAGAATCCTTAAAATAATCCAAATGGGTAAAAAACTTAATCTTCTTTTAAACAAATCGCCGAATACCAAAAAATGGAGAACCTGGGCACCCCTAACCAGATAAATTTACAGATCCAAAACAAACCGCAAGAGAAAATGCGGTTTTTTTTTTCCATTTTTCGTTTCTGTCGCGTTACTGTTTCCCTTTACCTTGCGGAAATCAGGACATGCAGTGCCGAGTAGAAGAACCGGCGCGGGTCCCTGCGTCGCGCCTTCGCCGGGGTGTGCGTAGGGCACTCTGTCCAGTCGTGCGACCTCCTTCGTGAGCGCACTTCCTCACCTTGAACTCGTACATCCGGATCCTCGTCGCAGCCCAGCACGCCGTCCTCCCCGGGCGCCCGCCCGTCCTCCTCGTCCTCCTCGTCCTGGTGGTGGTTCGACGGCAGGAACCGCCGCAACGCCGTCAGGTCGTTGCAGCACTCCTCCTCCACGGCCCCGCCGGCACTGCCCGCCGCCGGAGTATGGGGAGTACGGGAGTACGGTGAGTACGCCCGCCGCCGCCGCCGCCGCCGCCGCCGGTGGCCGGGTCGTCGAGCGGGTCCCACACGGGGGGATCTGGACGGTCGGGGTGGAGCGGGCGTGGTGGTCGCCGCCGCCGCCGGCCATCGTCATCATCATCGTCGCTTCTTCCTCCTCCTCGATCGTTTCACTCGCCGGAGATGGGACTCCAGTTCGGAGATTTTCGCAAGGCGATGCGATGGTCTGAGGGTTAGTGTGGGGCGCCCTTTTATGAGAGAGGAAGTAACCGTGGTTGGGTTAATTGTTAATCCTGGTTGGGTCCTCGAAATCTACCGCCTCCACTTCCTACTGCGGTTAAGATATTGCGGGGGCGGGCGATCGGGTCACCGGGGCGAGCACGGGACCCGGGCCCTGGGGGGACACGTGGAGGGCGGGATGGGCCTGCGGGTGACGGTGGCGGGGTGACGGGCGGGTGAGATTGGAGGAGTCTGTGGATAAGACAGAGGGACTGCTGTCGTGGCACGCGGATTTTATAGGTGGAGGGCTGATGGTTGTCGAAATCACGGGATAAACGGTGGGAGGGGGTGTGGGCGAGATGTGACGTGGATTCCTGGGATAATAAATATTTTTTTAAGAGAAAAAGTGGAAGAAAGCATTTTTGGGAAGTTAATTTAGTAAATAAATGCATTGCAACGGTTGTTAGGTTAATTATTAGGAGTAATGATACAAATGGTTCAGAACTTAAATTCAATATACAATGTGATTTTCAAACTTCAATTTATTCAATATGATCCTTAAACTTAACTCAACGCTAATGTAATTTAAGAGCTTTAAATTTCTTTAACGTAATCTCTGAATTTTTTGCAATGTTCAAACTAGTCTCTAAACTATATGAAAGTGGACAATATCAAATATTTTTATATAGTCTATGGACTATTTTGAACATGGACAACATTAAATATTTTCATATAATCTAAGTACATGTTTTAAAACATGTAACAAAAGGTTAAGGGTCACATTAAACAAACTAAAAGTTCATGGTCATATGTTAATTAGGTTAAATTTTAGGGATCACTTTAAACAAATTGAAAGTTTAAGAATCACATCTTGACATCGAACAAAATTCAAGGGGCGTTTATTACGCGTTTTCCTAATTATTACTGCCTTTATGTGTGTGTGTGTGTGTGTGTGTGTGTGTGTGTTTATTTTTAATATGAATTACAAATTTACAGTGTGTTTTTATGGAAAACCTATTTGGACAACATTTTAAAAAAAATGATAGCTTGAATTTAAAAAAATCATCGCTTGCATTGTTTAAAAAATATTTTTTATTATGCATGAAGCTATAATCATAAATTGTTTTCAATGGTAAAAAAATATTTTCAGTTACTATTCTTTTAATAGATATAATCAATCATTTTACAAGAAAATATTTTCCAAATCTTAAATTTTTTGTAAATGCATTTGTTTCATGGAGAAAAAAGAATGAATTGAAAATTCTTTTTAACTAAATGATTGGTTATATTGTTTGGAAAAATTAGTCAAAGGAAAATATTTTCATTATCGCGATAATTTATAAAGTAACTATTTTTAGTAAGTGAGAAAGTATTTTTCATTTATCCAATTTTGTAAACAATACAAGCTATTATTTTTAATATTTTCTAAATCTTGAATTTTGTGTGAAACAAGGCACCATTAGTATTTTTCATCTGTATTAGAAGAAACTTTACATTACACCGGGGGATCGGTACCTATATTATAAAGACAAAAGCAAATAGAACTTTGTTGCTGCTTTTTTTTTTTTAACTCTGGATGTAAGATTAGTAAAGAGAAAAGAAGATGCAATTCTTATCCGATAAATGGCTCGGCCTGCAAGCTCGTGGGTGCAGTCGTTGTCGGGTGTACAAATCCACATCAAACTTCATTCCAAATTGCTGCAGAGTAAAAGGTCGAATATTTAGAGAGCAAAAACCCTATTTGTTGAATGGCATAGTCGCAAACTTAGCATTTTTACAAAAGCCTATCGACGGTACTCAATTATCCGTATCTGGAGGGTTGAAAAGGATAAATTTGCATAATGACAATAAATTGTTTGGATGTTTTGATGAGATAATTATGTCCTTATATGGAGTCCTTTTCAGCCAATTGGTGAACATATAACATTTTAGCTCAAATATATATGTGATTTTGACACGTGAAATTATTGAAGACATTAATGAGAATCTAATTTCAGATGAAATATCTCCATCTCAAATACAGAGGGAAATAGACATAGAAAGAAAGGAGAAAGGAAAAAAGTGTATTGTTAGTCAAGAATTTCACAATCAAAAGACATTCGAAAGAAAGGAACGTAATATGGAAGGAATCAAATATGGAAGTGACTATGAAGTTTAAATGGTTGATTTCCAACATTTAATCATATCATATTAGACTTAATTGAAGCAATTAGTCTTGATACACACGCTACAATTTACCCTTCCATGTGATTTGTTCTTTTCATTGTACAACATTACGAGCAAAAATAAAATTCGTGACTCCTAATTGCACTAGAAATTGAAAACATTTGACATTACTTTCTTTTTCTTCAGCAGCACAAATTCTTTCCTAAAGGAAAACATTGGATTAAACCATGCAATTTTTTAATAATAAATAAAATTAATTTAAACTTAAAAAGTAAAATTAAATGGGAGAAGCATTTCAAATTTGTCTCATAGAATGTTTGAATGAGGTTAAATCCACTATAAAAAAAATAACAATAATAATTGATCTTATGGAGTGCACTTTCTTGATAGAAAAATAGTAAGAAGGTGGAATGTTTTTTTTTCAACTTTTTTGTTTTACCTCTGGTTTACCCCTTTCCTTTGATCAATTTAACCTTTATTTTTCTATGTCATCCGTACTTATAAAAAAAACAATTCGAAAGGGTTTTAATGGGAAAACACAAAAAAGGGACACAATTTGATTTACTAGATCACGTGTCCGTTAAATATTAATAACAAAAAGTTTTGTAGCAAACCCTCACATTCCCATGATAACTTCCATTTTTATCTTGGCATGTTTATGAACCAAATATCCTTCCTCTCTTTATTCTCGACATTCTTCGGTGAAATTTATCATTTGAATTTTATGCGAAAATCTCTTCATATCTTAAAACACATACATTAAAATATTTTGAAGAAATCAAGGAACGATCAAGAGAGAGGGCTATTAAGAAGGTAGAACTACCCTCCACTTGATGAAGACATTCCATCATAACTCGAATTTCCAAAAGCGTGGAGCTCGAACGGCGGTGGACTCAACTCGACCCCCGTTTTCGGGTTACAGGGTTTTGCCGTGAGTGACAGGGAATCTCCGCGAGTGGCTCTCTGTTTCGATGTCCTGCGCAAACAGACAACGTAGGAAGCAAGTAGCAATTGGTTACTGCTATTTTCTTTCTTAAACTCTGGACAAAAGATTATTAAAGAAAAGAAGATGCCGTTCTCATCCGATAAGAGGCTCAACCGGTAAGCTCATGGGTGCAGTCATTGTCGGGTCTACAAGTCCGTCAAACTCCATCCCAAATTGTTGCGTAGTAAAAAAGGTCGCACATTTAGAGAGCAAAGACCCTATCTGTTGAATGGCATAATCACAAAACTTAGCATTTTCATAAAAGCCTATCAAACATACTCAATTATCCATATCTAGGGGTTGAAAAGGGTAAATTTACAAAATGACAATCGATGAGATCTTTTTGTCTTATCTAGAGTCTTTTTCAGTCAATTGATGAACATATAATTGTTATTTTAACTCAATGTGATTTCAACATGTGAAATTGTTGAAGACATTAATGAGAATCAATTTTAGAAATAGAGGGAGGGAGAAGTGAAGACAGAAGAAAGGAAAAGAAAGGATATATTTAGCCAAGAATTTTGCAATTAGAAGTAACTTAGAAGAAAGGAGAGTATTTTAGGAGGAGTCAAATATGGAATTGACTATGAAGGTAGAATGGTTGATTCCAAACGATTAATCATATCATGTTAGACTCAATTGAAGCCAATTAATCTTGATACACATGCTATGGTTTACCCTTGTGTGAGATTAGTTCTTTTCATCATGCAACATTACAAGCTAAAAATAAAATTCATGACTTCTAATTGCACTAGGAAATCAAATGAATGTGACATCATTTTCTCTTTCTTTTTTTTTTTTTTTTTTTTTTTTTTTGGTCGGGAAATAGAAGTGACTATTACTTAATTAAAGAGAAGTCTTACAAACCCACGGGAGAAGGGGAAAGATCTGCGCATAATATATTCCATAGGGGAAGAGGGGGAAGACACCCAATTACGTGGTAGGGTGTTTTGTCGATGGTGTCGAGCAATCCAATCCGCCGTTGCATTGGTTTTTCGTGGGCTATAAATCACCGTGAAGTCGTTGTTCTGCTGAAGCCCATGCGTACACCTGTGAACGATTTCTTTAAGGTCCCATGTACATGCGGCCCGGCCCATGACCATTTCTACTGCAGCATAACAGTCACTTTCTATGAAGTAGCTTCCAGTTCGGCTTCCAAGATCCGCACGTGGTTCGTCTTGAGTTCGTGCAGAAACGATATCCCGTGAGAAAGTGCTTGAGTTTCCGCTTCAGCTGCCGAGGAAACCCTAGCTGTGGCCGCGAAGCCGTCGAGAACCCTTCCAGCTGCGTCTCGTGCGATACCGGCGACGGAGCAGAGGAAATCTCCGGGTCTCCCACGATGCATCTACGTTCAACTTCAGGTTTTCCCTTCCGGAGGCCTCCAGTGAGCGGGTGAGTTTTGATTGAGAGCTCGCTCGCCTTTTTTCGATCTACCCGTGCTGATCGTGTACTGTTGTTCACTTTGCTATTAACAGCAGTAATACAATTTTTTTTCATAAAGGAAAATATTGGATTAACACCATGCAATTTTTAATACAAAAAAAAACATTTATTTGAAAATTAAAAAGTAAAATCAAATGAGAGAAGCATTTCAAATTTCTGACATAGAATGTTGGAATGAGGTTTAAATCCCACTAGAAAAACAATTAATTGATCTCATGCAGTGCGCTTTCTTGATAGAATAGTAGTGAGAAGTTGGAATAGTTTAACTTTTTTTATTTTACCTCCTCGTTTTCTCCTTTCCTTTGATCAATTTAACCTTTATTTTTTTTAATTTCATTACACTTATTAAAAAAAGTTTTGAAGGGTTTTTATGGGAAAACACAAAAGGGACACAATTTGATTTGCTAGGTTCTGCATTTGTTAGATATTAATCACAAAGTTTTGTCTCAAGCCCTCCCATCCCGCAATTATCTTCCATGCTATTTGATATCCTTCCTCATTTTATTCTCGACATTCTTTGGTGAAATCTATCACTTGAATTTTGTGTGAAAAAATCTTCTCATGCCTTAAATCATATATATATATAAAGAAACGAGAGAGAGAGAGAGAGAGAGAGAGAGAGAGAGAGAGAGGCTATTAAGGAGAGGGAGAACTATTGTCCACTTGATGAAGACATTTCATCATAACTCAAATTTTCAAGCAGCAGTGGACTGACTCAACCCTGTTTTTAGGTTAGAGGGAATTTTGCCGTGACTTACATGGAATCTCCTTGAACTTGAGTAGGTCCTTAAAAGACTCAAAGGTCCTCTAGATGTGCAAGAAAATTGCCTTAGGATGAGAGACCTGGCTTGGGTTAACATTCTTTGATGAAATTATCACCTGAATTTTATGCGAAAATCTTTTCATGTTATAGAGAGAGAGAGAGAGAGAGAGAGGCTATTAAGGAGGGAGAACTATTGTTCACTTGATAAAGACATTCCATCATAACTCAAATTTTCAAGTGGCGGTGGACTGAACTCAACCTCGTTATAGAGAGAGAGAGGGGGGGGCTATTAAGGAGGGCAAACTATTGTTCACTTGATAAAGACATTCCATCATAACTCAACTTTTTTTTTTTTTGGTGGCGGTGGACTGAACTCAACCTCGTTTTCGAGTTACAGGGAATATAGGGAATCTTCTTAGATCTGAACAAGTCCTTAAAAGGCTCAAAGGTTCTCAGACAAGCGGAAGAATTGTTCCGAGGTGGGAGACCCCACTTGAATTGACATTCTTTGGTGAAATTTATTACTCGAATTTTACGTGAAAATCTTTTAAATAACATATATATAAAGAAACGAAGAGAGAGAGAGAAAGGGGGAGAGGGGCCATTAAGGAGGGAGAACTAGTGTCAACTTGATGAAGACATTCCATCATAACTCTCATTTTCAAACCGCGGTGCACTGAACTTAACCCCATTTTCAGGTTACAGGGAAATTTTGCCGTGACTTATAGGAATTTCCGCGACTGGTTCTCTTAGGTTCGACGTCCAACGCAAGCGGACAACGTAGTGAGCGGTTAAAAAGCGAAGACAAAAATCGCTGAGGAAGCCGTACGATCTCGTCTGGGGTGGGGGTGGCGGTGGGGCCCCCGTGATCAGCTCCACCATCTCGGGAGCCAAGGGCCGAGATCTCTCCAACTGCCCCCAATCCCACGTGGCCCCCGCTACGCGACAAAGAGAGGCGACGCCCCCGCGGGGAACAAAATAAATATCCCCCCCGCCCCCACCCACTGCGGTGCGGACAGTCCGTACGGCCCGCCACGTGTGTGATCGATGGTGGGACGATTGGGGGGGGTGGTCACGTGACGAGATCGTCCGGAGACCCCCCGCATCGCGCGCCACGTGGTTGGCGGATAAGGATCGTCCCCCAGGGGCGTGGGGCCTCTTCCCCGGTCGCTCACTGCCGACTTCGTTTTATTATTATCTCTCGTCCTCTCTGGGACGTGGCAAGTGGATAGGATTTGCCTCGTATTTTTTTTTTTTTTCCTTTTTAGGGTTTTGGGGATCTTCTTTATTTTGCTTAGTTTTTATATTTTTTTTGTCCGTTTTACCTCGAACTTTTGCACGGGCTCTTTACATAACGTAAGAGCCCGACATCTGTGGCTTAACATCACTCCGCACCTTCCCATATGAGAAGGTGGGCTCCAATGGTTTTTTTTTTTTTTTTTTTTTTGGGTGGCTTAGGTTTCTCTTGGGTGAGTTTACGTTGAGTTCATTGCTATTTCATTTATTCTGGAAAAATAAATAATTTTAAAAACATTTGATGCTATATAATTTATTGTGCCGCTTATGAAAATATTTAAATATAAATTATTATCGTTGATATAAAATTTTTCGATTAACCAATTATTTGACGTCTACGAATAATTATTGGCAGAAAAATAGGAAAATATTTTTATTTTATTATTTGCTATATTAATGAGCTCTTAAGGGTGGATGTTTTCTAAGGACAATCCATTTTAATTTGGGTTGATTCTCACCCTAGAATTATGAATCGGACCATAATGGGTTCGTTCCCCATATGTGGAATTGAGAATTGACCCACGTGATCCTAAAATTGGTCTGGTTCAACTCTCGGATGAATCTAGAAACCAACAGTGATGTCTTTCTTTTCTTTTCTTCCTACTCCCTGCAAAATTACAAGTGTTGCTGTATAGTCTAAATTCTCATTCTTTGAAAATCTCGATGAAAAAAATGGTAAGGCCTAAAAAACTATGATCAAGCATCATTCACTTGCAAATAAAAAAAAAAGTACTAGTTTGGGTGACATGCCTCAAAAACCAGATTGACAATCTCTAGTTCTAAATTTTAGGAACTGGGAGTTGCCTTAATTCGATTTGGTTCTGATTTGGTCCTATTCTAGAACTCGCCATTAATTTTTTTATTTATAAGAAAAAGGTATATGATTATCCACAACGTTGCTCTTGTCGTCTATTGTGTTCGTCAGTGGTCCTCTAACTCTCATCTCGCTTCTCTTGCCTATTTGGTGGGGGCCATTTCAATGTGAAATACTTACTAGAAATAGATGTATAGAGAGAGAGAGAGAGAGAGAGAGAGAGAGAGAGAGAGAGAGTAATATTAAAATTCGATTCATAGAATGGATTAATTATTTATGTACCCCAAAAACCCCGCTAACACTTATTTATTAGATGATAAGAGATACCCATCTTCCAAAAAAAAAAAAAATTGTCTTGTAATTCTGTTTAGCATTGTTTCAAAAGATTCAATGGAGTAAAAAAATTCACCCCATGCATTAACTGAAGAAGAAGCTACTTAATTCTTTCAGTAGAAACATTAGCGAACCGTAATTATTAGGTTTGCGATATTTCTACCCCTCAAATAGCTTTATAGGCACTAAAATCTAAATGATCTAAAATAGCCATTAGGACATTAATTTTAGTAAGATTGATAAAAGAGAAAAAATGTGCCTTAAATGTAAATCAATCAATCTATTGATTTTTATCAACTTTTCCTAAACCCTTGTTTATTCTTCTTTTGTGTTCAAATGGAAGAAGCTTACATGTTTGTGCTTTTTTACAATAATCATTTAGGATTCGAGTATTCTAATAAATTTAATGCTCGGGATTTTAATTTTTTTAAATAATAAAGTACATTTATTTTACAATGTCTCCCTAAAATTCATCAATCTCTGATAACTCCTTGTGATGTACAATTCTTCATCTCTGAGGACATCACTGAGTAGAAAAGAGGAAATAAAATTCGTACACAAACAAAAAAATAATGCAGTGGAATAAAACATTTTTATTTTAATTAATACAAACAGTCTCGCATTTCCATGATAATGTGCAACTTTTGCATTTTTAATGAGTAGCAGCTTTCACCATTCAATTTGTGCTATCGACTAATTAGTTCTTTTGAGGTTGTTCTCGTCAACTCAGCAAATCAATGCGTGTTATAGCCATTTACATGGAGAAAATAGTGTGAGCCAAGTATTATTTTACCAACTCTACCTACTAAAACTTACAAATAATGATCACAGTTCCATGTCTAGTAAGGAACTAATAGTATTGAGCGACAATTTCAATCATAATCAGAAAACTTTTACCAACTCACCATGCAAATTTTTTTACTTATATTGTCAGCACTTAATTTTTCAATTTTATCTATGGGGGTCTTCCTCTCGAATTAATTTACGTTTATAATGTTCACCCCCTTCTATTTAATTAATATGCTAACAAGTTGGCCAACTTGCATCGGAGACATTCTCCAATTGGTGCCTTGCCTAGAAAAACATGCATAAAATCCATTTTCTCAGCCGACCATCTTGCGGTCCCGTCACTCGAAAGGACTCCAAATCCACGTTCTAGCCCACATTAATCGGTTGAAAAATCCATACCTATTTTTTTGTCACCAATATATGGCGTGTATGCAAGGAAAAACAAATTGATAGTTAAACCGCAAGTTGTAAAAGTTAATGTGATTGATAGAGAGATGAAAGCAAATCAACCAAACCATTTTTTTGTTTTACTGCTATTTTTGTACTTGCATCATAGGGAGCCTACCTCTCTCTCTCTCTCTCTCTCTCTCTCTCTCTCTCCGCGGTCAGAAAGGGGCAAAGTTGATCTTTAGTTAATCATACTTTATTTGGAGTAATTATCGAACTTTGAAAACACAACCGGTATGCCCCCACAAGGTTGTTATAATACTTAAATATAAACCATGCTTTTCACTTAAAGCCTTAAGTTAGCAATGGTCCAACAAAATATTAAATGGTATCAAAATAGGAAGTCTGAATCTAAATTTTTCTAGCCCTCTTATTCGCCTCCCTTATTATATATTCTCGCACTGAGGCAAAAATCCAACTTAGGCACAAGGGGAGCATTTCCATATTTAAATGTTTCAACGACGCCTTTATATAATAGTTTGATATTTTAGAATAGTTGATTAAGGTATCACGGAATTTTACATAGTATCAAGCTCTTTTATTTGCCTCCCTCACCATATATTCACTCTCAATACTAGGCTAAAATTCGGCCTACACATGTAAGGTAAAGTTACAATATTTAAACTTTTAATCATGTTTTTATCTAACAATTCGAGTTTTAGAACAGTCGATGGCATCTACTATAAAATTTCACAAAGTTTCTGGACCAAAAGAAAAATAAAATCACCTTAATAAAGTGCAAGTTGGGCATTACATTTGTGGTTTCACGTTGTTAATAATTGAGCCCCCGGAATTGGGTTTTGCTTTCAATTATGAGATAT
The DNA here is from genome assembly GCA_016097595.1 of Eucalyptus pumila. Lineage (NCBI taxonomy): Eukaryota > Viridiplantae > Streptophyta > Magnoliopsida > Myrtales > Myrtaceae > Eucalyptus > Eucalyptus pumila. The sequence goes on from CM027848.1 coordinate 46,148,295, forward strand.
AGTAACTTTGCCTTTTTTATTTTATTATTTTATCATGGACTCTCTCTCTCTCTCTCTCTCTCTCTCTCTCACTCACAAGATTGTTACAATGCTTAATATTAAACCATATTTTCATCTAAAAGCTCAAGTTGGTAGTAATCTCACAAAATCTTATATAATATTAAAGTAGTAGGTCCAAGTCCAAATCCTTTTAGCCTTCTTATGTGCCTCCCTTACTACATGTCTTTGTGATCAATACTAGACTAAAATCCGGCCTACGAGAGTGAGGAACATCATAATATTTAAATGCTTAACCACACTTTGTTATATAATAGTTTGAGTTTTTTAAGCAGTTGGTGGCAGTCTCACAAAGTTTCACAAAGTATTAGATAAAAAAAGAATGAAATTTTACCTAAAAAAATGCAAGTTGAGCATTACATTTGTGGTTTAATGTTGTTAATGATTGAGCACCCATAATTGGTTTTGCTTTCAACTTTGAGAGATAAAGTAACTTTGCTTTTTATTCTATTTTTTATTTTATGTTGGACTATCTCTCTCTCAAGATTGTTACATTGCTTAAATATGAAATCACGCATTCATTTAAAACCTTAAGTTGGCAATGGTCCATGAAATCTTACATAGTATCAAAGTAGGAAGTTCGAGTTCAAATTTTCCAAACTCCTTATTCGCCTTCCTTGTTATACATCTTTGCACTTTATACTTAGCCATAATTTGGCCTACACATGAGGGGACATTATAATATTTAAATATTTAATCATATTTTTATCGACAGTTTACTTATTTTAAGTAATCGATGGCGGTCCCACAAAATTTCATAAGTATTCAATAAAAAAGAATGAAATTTTACCTTAATAAAAGTAAAAGTTGGGCATTCCATTAGTGGTTTAATGGTGTTAATAATTGACCCCCGGAATTGGTTTTTGCTTTCAATTATGAGAAATAGTAACTTTGCTTTTTTATCGATTTTTTTTTTTTAATCTTGGACTCTCTCTCTCTCTCTCTCTCTCTAAAGGGGCAAAGTTAACCTCTAAAAAATCATATTTTATTTGAAGTAATTATTGAACTTTTAAGAACCCAATTCACACCCCCTCAACAATATTACATTGTTAAAATATTAAACTATGCTTTTATCTAAAAGTTTAAGTTTTCAAAACAATTGACGGTGATTTCACAAAGTCTTACATAATATCAGAGTAGGAGATCCGAGTCCATATCTTTCAAAGCCCCTCATATACCTCCCTCATAATATATTTTTTTCACTTAATATAGGCCATCTATGCTTGAGGGGAAGTGTTACAATATTTGAATAATCAATTACCTTTTTATTTGATGATTTAAGTTTTTTAGACGAGTTATTTGTGGTTCTACAAAATTTTACATATTACCGAGAAGGAGGTTCAAGTCCAAATCTTACTAAATTCTTTATTTGCCTCCTTTATCAAAATCCAATCTAAGCATGAGAGAGATCTTTACAACAATTTATTTATCTAACAATTTGAATTTTTAGAATAATCATGATCGGTCCCATGAAATTTCACAAAGATATCTGGTAAAAACAGAAGAATGAAATCTCACCTTAAGTGCAAGTTGGGCATGGCCCTTTATCCCTTGCGAGATTATCTTTCTCTCAACTTGTCTTGCACGTCTTTATACAAGTAATCCAAGTGGACGATCATGGTTTTACCTAAAGCTTGCGGGTTAGGTTGTCCTTGTCGCTGAACAGTTATTGGGGGCGAGAAAAAGTGCTTATGATTATTTGTTATGTTAAGGATTTTATTAACTTTACGTTTGATGGAGTTGTTGAACTAGCAAATCTCCTCGGAGCGCGAAATACGCTCTGGTGCTCAACCTATGTCGCCTCTAATGGCGACAGGGTTTTCAAAGTGTTGACAAGTTGGGGTCTTGAGAAGAGGTCTCCAAATCCAACTGTTGGTTCGAGTAAAATAGGGGCTAATTGCATAAAGCATGACTTCTTGGCCCGTGCGGTCACGTGACGTGGAGTATCTTGCTATGAAAATCATTGTACTTTATTGCTTTCCTTTGGCTTGTAGGAATAGGTTTTGGCATAGAGGATAAACATGAACATGGAGCATTTATCCGTAGAGATAGGAGGGTCCATGCAATTTGACAATGCAAGGATCATGTGATTGGATTGTTATTACATTATAAAATGGGTGAAGATTTTTTACGCAACTAGGATAATGATCGAGACCCATTTTTGCCTTTCTTGTTTCTCATGATGAGAAATGGTTGATAATATTATGTAATAAAGAATTGAGGAGGATCTAGGATGATCTAGGAGGAGTAGTAGGAGTCCGTTTTCTAAGCGAATCGAATAATAACGATAAGGACAGAAAAGTTTTGAGCGGACCTAGTTGTTAGCAAGTATGTTCATTGTGCCATGACCCATTTCTTTAGTTTGTTTGATCCACTTGCGCAACTTTCAAAAGGAGAGAATTTTAAGTCTCTCAAACCCCTTTTTATATTTAGAAGTAGGGCAAAAGAAAGTCAATATGATATTTGCGTTGGTTTTTATGCACCTGCTTTTCGTGGATTAGATAAGATGTGAGTCGAATCCTGAATAATTTGATTCAAATTGAAATTATTTGTGATTGATAATGTGGGAAAATTAATTTATAGCGTGCACGTAAGGTTGCATGAATTTCGCCATGTCAATGTATATGATAGAAAATCACCATGTCGTCAAGCAGTTGCTATATTTCTTGCGAGATTTTCGTGAATGTACATGAGATTGCATCAATCATACTTTACATAAATATTTAAATGAAAAAAAAAAACTATTCCATAACCCATAAAACAAGGGAATATATGACTGCGCTGACCTCAACCATAACCTTTGACATTCTTTCAATTAACACTGACAACTAATGATAATTATACCTGCACAATGTTTATTATACTAATTTTGAAGGAAGCATGCTCTGGTGGTCAATGATTTGCCCAAGTTAGCATGAATCAATGCAGAAATTCCTGAATAGTTATTGACTAAGATGTGCAAAGACAAGAGCAATATCACCATCGAGTCATTGGATGCGAGTCAATTTGTTCTGATTCATAATTTCCACTCTTCTCCGTCAAGATTACTGTTGGATAATGAAAACCCAATTTCATTGGTCCAAGCAGCTTTTGGAAACTTGGGGCAAGCGAAACGATGGGCCTTGTGCCAATGGTATCGGGAAGTGGTGACCCATTTAGATTCCTGTATTGCATGATAGAGAAAGCCAATTTGCAAGGTATCAGACCACCAAATAATAATAATAATAATAATAATAATAATAATAATAATAAAATTGGCAAGGTATCATCTTTGGATGAACTGAGATTTACAAATGTCCTTTCCTAAACTATGATGGCTTAAGCAGCTTTAGGACAACTTCGCCATGTACACTTCACCAGCTGAGCTTAGAAGAGAAGCATTACAGAAAAGGAGAAGAGGACAGCTTGAGTTAAAAAAAAAAAAAAAAATCTACCAAAGCAAAAAAGGGATGGTCAAAACATGGAGATGTTATAGAGAAGAATGTGAAGGGTATCTAGAAATATGGTCCTAAAGCTGTTATATTGAGTAAAAGATTAGGAGGGGTAAGAAAATTGGTCGAGAATACCTCTTGACCGTTGCATAAAATAATAAAAAGATTAGGAGGGCCATTGACTAAAGAAGTTTAAAACTTGATCGGTTAATTTAATTGTAATGGATGACTTAACGAAGAAAGAGTGTTGATAAGAGAAAACCAGCATGTAAAGATGAAATAGTCAAAAGCAACAAAGGAAAGCAAACGGAAAAAAGAAGAAGAAAAAAGCATCAGTCAAAAAGTCAAAATTAAGGTGGGGGGTAAAAAAGAGGAGAGATTGTGTTTGACCTCCCAAGGACATGTTCCCAATATTCTATCATGACCCAAAAGACATGGCATTGGCACCAGAGTTTACAATAATGTCATTTGCCAAGAGTGACTTTTTTTCTTTAGACTTAGTCAATAGATTCATGACATGAAAAACACATCAAAGAGAATAAGTGTCCCCTTGAACAATTAAGAAAACAACTTGACAAATATTAGGAAAATGGCACACTCACAGTCATACTGATTTGTCTTAATGAAGAGACTTGCACTTACCTACCACTAGGGTTATAATCAAGCTGCATCGAGCCAATACACTGTAAGCTTGAGCTTGGCTTGCATACTCATTGCTCAAAATCCGACTCGAGCTTGATCAATATCAACTATCGTGCTTGAGCTGGACATGATTGGAAAATTAAGATACTTGAGCTTAGCCCAGTTATGATCAATTTATAAAGAAAAATTGAATGTGAGCTCGAACTTTTTGTGATTTTAAGTGTCTATTTTTCATGATAATTACATATATTTCATCAATTAAGCTTGCAGGTCTATAGGCTGAAAATTACAAGCTCAAGCTTGACTTTTATAAGATTGAAAATTTTGTAATTTTAAGTGTTTATTTTCAAAACAATTACATATATTTCAACAGCTAAGCTTGTTAAGTGTCGATTTTCATAACAATTACATATATTTCAACAATTAAGCTCGTGAGCCTATGTACTACACGCTTGAGCATGGCACGAATAAAAAACTTGATTAGTTCAAACTCGAGCTTGACCTGAAATCGATAAGCAGATCTCGAGTAGTCACCAAGTCAAATCTGAGGCACTCGCGAGTAGCTTGACTCAATTTCACCCCATTAAACCACCACACACCGTTGGTGGAACCATGTATGTTACAGGAGCCTTGCCCAAATCTGATTACTTTAATAGTTTCTTTATGGGAAGAATCAGAATCAAGCATGTCATTCCACCACCTCCTCTTGTTTCTTTCTATTTCACTAGTTTTCTTGAAAAATGGAAAACATTTGATGGGAAATTGACACAAATAGTCTATGAACTTTGACCAAATATGTAATTTGGCTTATGAACTTTTGATTTGTTGATGTAGTCCTTGAATTTTAGCCCAACATGCATTTTAGTCCATAAACTTTTAATTCGTTCAATGTGGTGTGAAGCTTTTGATGCATCTTAATACCCTTTTTGTATGAAAATATTCAATATATGCGTTGGCTAAAGTTCGGAGGATCGCGTTCAACAAAATTAAAATTTATCGATCAAATTATATAGCGGGCCAAAATTAAAGACTGTTTGTGTCATTATCCCAACACTTGAATTATGATGAATTAGTGGAACCCGGATGTCTGGTTCTTGGGAAAACTGGTTTTGGGCTTGCCCAGTGTCCTTTTTCCGGCTCTTTATCGTGTTGACTCCAAGCCCGGCCCGTGAGCAGCCCTGGCCTCGTCCGCCCTCCATTTCTTCAGCTTCCTGCCATTGTCGCCCCACGCCCGTTTGCTTCCGCGTCTTCATCGACTCCGACGTGGTAAGACCCTCCCTCTCCGTGGAAATGGGAAGGAGCTATCTTCCAAGGTGAAGAAGCAGCAACGCGAACGCTCCAAACTTTTTGGTAATACGCTCTTTCATCTTATAGATTCTAATGGTTTGACGGTCTCGGATGCAGAGGAAGAACGAGCTGTCCACGTTCTTTCTGCAGAACCCAATACTGAAAACTTATCCATCATGCTGTAATAGATGTTTTAGGAACACTTTTTGTTGCCCCAGATAATAGGTGTTCGTTGGCAGTCCCGTGCCGAGTTACTGGAAATATTTCGAAGAATGCATTTTGTGCGTTTGATGAAATGCTCTGGGAGAAGTGTGATCTTAACTAGGTTGCTGGTAGCGGCGATGAATTTACCATGGCTTTGGTGGCAGCAGCTGCGACGACGGGAACTGGGCGGTGGAGATGATGGTGGGTGGGATGACGGACATGGTGGTTGGATCATGATTGTAGGGAAAATTATATTATATGAAAAAAGTTAGATAATAGTATCCATTTTCACGCCGGACGATTTGCTGTTTACTAACGAAATGACGGAGGTTACTGTCGTGGAATTACTAACAAATTTGGAAAAATTACGATTAACTTTGAAAATTACCAATCACATCTGAAACACCCCGGTTTCAGCTCATGGAGTTTCAAAATTTTCACTTCATGTCCCTTCCCTGTTTAATCGGATTGCTTGGTGATGAAGCCAGCTAGGTGGTTCTGTTTTCTTAACGCCATAAGATTTATCTTCTATGTCATTTTTTGTGTGTGATATCACTTGTATTTAATCACTAGGGTTTATCCTAATGGCCATCCTTTCTACATGAGAAGAGAATGTGGGGGATTCGAATCTCCCTTTTCTCAAGGGCATTGGGTGGGGATGATTTAGTTTTAGATATGGATTTATTTCTTGTCTCTCATGTCTGAAAAGGTAAGACAAAAGTTTAAAATGAGAGTTAGAGTAAGAATAGAATGAAAACCAACCAAAGAAAAAAAAAATCGCTTGTATTTGATTAACCTATAGATAATAGGGGTGTCAAAAAGACCCGAACCGACCCGACCCGACCCGACCCGAACACGACCCGAACACAAAACATGTATTAACGTGTTTCGTGTTCGGGTCGTGTTCGGGTAACAAATATAAAACAAGCAAACAAAATGTGTTTCGGGTTGGGTCAGGGTTCGAACATTGTTCGACCCGAAACAAGTTTTCTAAAGTCCAAACACACCAAAACACAAAAACACAAACGCTTTAGGCTTTAGCCCCAAAAACACAAACAGTCGAACACAACCTTGTCGGCTCCGCCTTCTTCTCCGACGAGTGCGCCTTCTCGTGGAGTCCGCTGCGCCCTCCGATCGACGTGCCTCCGCCTCGCCGTCGCCGTCGCCACCTTGCCTCCGCCTCGCCGACGCGAAACCCTTGCCGCGCGTGCGGTGACCATCGTCGATAGCTTGGGGACTGGGTTCGCTCGATGATCATGGCGCTCATTTCTCGCCTCGTTTCCAAGTCCCGGTAGGTGAGGAGCCCCCCCTCCAGATCCACGCGCCTTCCCCCCCTCTCGTCGCTCGTCAAATGCCGTCCCGAATTTCTGCTTGATGGCGCTCAACATTGGTCGTGGAGATCGGGAATTTTGCGTTTCGCAAAGTCGCGCTTTCCGCTCGGGCGATTGTTGATGATTGTCTCGTTGCTCTTCGTTGCGGCGATTTGATTCGGCGATTGTGTTTCTGTGCGCTTGAATTTTTAGATTCTTGTATTAAGGAAATTGCTTGTCTGATGCATTTAGTTGTCTATGAAATTCTTTGGGTTCAGGTTAAAAGTTAAGCTGAAGCAGCTAGCTAAGGGTGCGCATGAGAACATTTCTTGGCTGGGGAACAATTTCTTTTCAGAAATAGTTATTTTCTATTTCTATTCTGGGGAACAATTTCTATGTAAAAAAACCCGTTTGGTAACTACACAAAATTTTTACTCTAGAAATAGAAAAAGAATAGAAATGCGTTTGGTAAAAAACAGTTTCTTTGTTATATTTATTTGTTTTTTATTTTTGCCGTAGACCGCCGCTAACGCCGGACGCCGCCGCCCGCCCGACGTCCCCGCTGGCTGCCGCGCACGATTGCCGCCAAGACCAGCCATCACCGCACGTCGACCGTCGGGCCAGTGCCGTCGATTAGCGGAGCGTCGGCGGCCGCGCGGCGGCCAGCGGCGATCCGGTGGCGATCGGCGACAGCCGGGCGGCAAGGATGCATGGGTCGTCCCGGCGGCGGTCGGCCGGGAGTCGTGGCGGGCATGGGCGCGGCGGAGTCCGGCGGCCACCGGCGGCGGCCGGGCGGGCAGCAGCGTTCGCCGGGCCGGCGACGCGGCGTCGATCGTCGTCCGTCAGCGAAGCGTCCGGCCCGGGCCCAGCGTGGCGGCGACGGTCGGTCGGCCTGGCGGACGGCGATCGGTCGGCAGCCCGGTGGGCGGCGGCGGCAATGGCAGCGGTCAACAACGGTCAATGGCGGTCAGCAAGAGAAGAATAAAAGAAAAAAATTAACTTATTTCTTAAACTTGTTAGGAACAAGAAGCAACGTTTTTTACTTCTCATTTCTATTCCAAAACCATTCCCGGGCTAACTTTTTGTTCAGGAACAAAAAAACAACTTGCATGAGTTATCAAACGGTTTCTATTCTTTTTTGTTAGGGAAGAGAAGAATAGAAATTTTTGGGCTGGGGAAGGTTATCATGCGCAGCCTAAGCGAGTGAGCAGTATGTGCTTTCTGAACATCATGAACAGGAGGTAAAGTTCTTTAAAATTGATTGATGGGTCTTTCTTGTTCGAGCAAAACTGTTAAAATGAAAGGTTGTTGGAGTGTGAATGGGCGGTAGAAGAGGAAGAAGGCTGTAGGCAATGTCTTTCGCCTTTTATCAAGCTTCAGTGTTTCAGTATCTCATATTAGCCTCAATTCTGGGCGTTCGTTTCGTGTCCATCCTCCATCACAGTGGGTCAGTTTGATTTAGGAATGCCCTCTTTGTGATCTGTGTTGATTTGCTTTATCGTGTTCATTCTAGAGCATCTTCTATGATTTTGTAGGTTGGGCAAAGTGAAAATTTCTTTATTTTAAATTATTATGTTTACTCTTGAATATGTCTCTGGGTATTCTGGCGCATTTGACATCGGAAACTGCGTTGTGTAGTTTCCTATGAAACAAGCTTATATGAAATCTATATTCATAATTGTCATAATCCCATTGCTGGAAGTCTATAGCCCCTTGCAGTTTCACCGTAATGTAAACGCTTGTGTAGACAAAACCACTTTGACTTACAGCATTTTCCTGCTCCCTGTCTGAACTTCTGAGGTATGAGTAGTAAATATTCGCTACTCAGGGCACATATTTTACACAGAGTATGCTATTTCACAGCATCTCTTTTCCAAGCAAAGATGACCTCATAAGAAGCTGTTCTGATATCTATTTTTACAAGTCATTCACTGTAATTGAATTTAATTGTGCTGGAAAGTGGATGATCTGAATGTGATAGGACCTATGTTTTTTCAGGCTGTCATAAAATGAACTGTTCAGTACATCAATTATTCATCTTTTGCAATAGCTATAGTGGATCCCCTTGCAGTATAGTTGAACCTCTTCAAACATTTCTTATTAGAAGTATGAGAGACTAATGTCCCACTTGTTTGTCATACTTGTTCTGATTTGGGTTTCTGCATACACTAAAGATGATTGTACTAAAGAGTATGATTTTGCCTTTAGCTTCTCATATCACCATCTCTTTTTCTTTTTCCTTTTTCTGCAGGGAAGTCTCGAGGACATCAAGTCAAACCTTGTGAGGCCAGTCAAATGGTAAAATGCAGGGACAACCAAATAGAGAGAACATCAAAAGCCCCCACTCTCCACACACATGAGTAGGCCAGTGCTTATACCCTTGTTCAGTAGGGAAAAAGTAAGGTGAAACCGACACTTCGAAGATATTCAACAGCAGGAACCTCTATCCGTTGCTATATTAGCCAAAGGGAACATCTGCTGTTGTCAATGATACAAAGTCATAAAATCTTCCTAGTTGAATAATAGCTTGTTGCCTATCAGGTTTTTAATCATCCTAACAGATTCTGAAGAAAGGAGAAGATTGCATATTTTACTCTAGAAAGTAAAACCCTTTTCAGCATATTTACCAAACTCACCAAACCTTATGAATTCGTGGGCATTGGCAAGAAGTGCAGCTTTTCTTATTTCCGATTCTCTAGCATCTTCTTTTCCAATTGTATGAATGTATTTCTTAAACATTTACTTCTCTCCGACCCCATTTTAACTTCTTTCTTTTCCCCACATGCATACGCTTGTGCTCATTTGTAGAAGATACATTCATTTGAGGCCAGCCAAAAGAAAAAAAAGAGACAAAAATCAATCCAATGCTAAAAAATTAAGAGCCGAGCCAAGGCTTGGAATGTTTCGTAATAACATATAACAGTTGCGAGAAGTCACGAACAACAATGAAGATGAATGCCCCCGTTCGACTCTCACCCGAAAAAAAAAAAAGAAAAAAAAAAAGAAAAAAGAAAAAAGTGACGACCCGAAAACCCGACCCGGCCCTACCCGAACCGACCCGAATTTCCTATGCGAGTTTAATGTGTTTCGGGTCGGGTCGGGTCGGGTCACAGTATGTGACCCGTATGTTTCGGGTCGGGTCGGGTAACATCAAGACCCGACCCGACCCAACCCGTTTCCACCGCTAATAGATAACTACCTCGTTGGACAGTACCTCCCTTTGGGGGATTATTAGCTGAGCAAATGTGTCTTTTAACTTTTTTGCTTGCGATATGAGATATAGGGGAAACTTGTGACCTTGCAGTTTGAACTTTTTGTCTCTGGGAGGAATTTGTAAAGTTATCAACTTACCGAACTCTGCCACTTCTTTTGCTTATCATGCACTCGAGAAAATTAAAGTTTATTCCTTGCTACTATACCTTCAGAAAGAAGAGATGCTATCTTGCTTTGTTTGATTGAATACACTCGCCGGTGCAAAGGCCCATGAAATTCAAAGATACTTGATGGTGTACTAGTGAAATATTGAAAATTCGAAAAAAAAAAAAAAAACTGATGTGGCACTCCACCTCGCAATTCCATCCGCATGTTTAATAGATGAATCAACTCGAACGAACAAACAAACAAAAAAAAAATGGAGAATTTAAGGATCTCCCCACACAAAAAATAATTTAGAGACTTGATTGAACATTTTATAAAAGTTTAGGAACATTGGGTAGCATAGACATCATGGCCCTCGCTTGTGGCCGGAAAAGGCGACCCTCGCTTAAGTGAGGCCGGCCCTCTCTTGTGGCCTAAGATCAACCATAGGCTAAAAAAGGAAAAGAAAAAGAAAAGAAAAGGAATAAAAAATTGACTGAATTGAAATTTTACGTTAACACCAGTTATGCCACATAGGATGTTCGGTGTTCATGTTAATAATTTTCAACCAAAATTCATCACATCGGAAGAACCATATTGACAAAATTTTATGATTAAATTGATTAAAATAAAAAGTTTAAAACTGAATTAGTATCTATATAATAAAATTATAGTTTTTTTTAGTAATTTTCCTAAGTTGCATGTGTAACGAGACAACACTTTATTCACGTGCTTGAATTTGACTAGGCAATACAATATTAAAAATAGTTGATGGACTTATAGCAAATATCTAATATAAATTTTAAATTTTGATTTTGTTCAATTTGATTATTGTACTCTTTTGAATTGAACAAATTTTGATCCGCACGTTCAATCTCAGGCTAAACCCAAGCCAAATAGAGGATTTTGATAACAACCACGCATGACAAATTTAATGGGAAATTGATTCTATAATTTAGGGTCCGTTTGTTTCACGGAAAACAACTTCCGAGAAAACATTTTTCGGAATTTCCGATGTTCGGATGACGGAAAATAGACGGTCAAAGAAAATGTTTTCCGGTCAATGGAAAATCTCCTCCTAAGATTGTGGAAAATGATATCCTCTTTTGAGAAGAGGAAAACATTTTCCATAACGTCTTCCACCTTGTTTCTTTTCACCAACACATTTATGCTTTCTTTTTTGTTTTTTTTTTTAAATCGAGTTTTTAATTTTTTCCTTTTCTTTTTTTCCATTTCATCTTCTTCCTTGGTGGCCACGTTCTTTGGCCACGCGGCAGTGACGCGGGCCGTGAGCCGGCTCGAGCCTCACCCCAGCCGGTGAGGCTTCGCCTAGCCCAATTTGGTGAAGCCGCTCGCCAGATCGGTCGAGGCAAAGCCGTCGGCCTAGGGTGGAGCTCAAGCCTCACCAGATCCGACGAGCTAGGTGGGGCTTGGGTCTCGCCCAAGCTCGACAGAGGTTCGCCGAGCTCTGGTGAGCTGCAAGCTCGCCGGATTTGGCGGTGGAGCTTGGGCTCTTGATCTAGGCGAGACCGAGCTCCACCACTAGATTTGGTGTGCTCGCGGCTCGCCAAAGCCCGGCGAAACTCTAGCGAGCTTGGGCGAGATCAGCTAAGCCTCGAGCTCGCCGAATTTGGCGACTAGGTCTTGGTCGGCCGCTAGGCGCCAGCCATTGTCGGCAATGCGGTGGTAGAGGAAGGAGGAGGAAGAAGGAGGAGGAAGGAGGAAGAAAAAGAAAAAGAAAGAAATAATAAAAAAATAAAAATTTTAATTTTTTAAAAATACAAATAATTAAAAATTCATTTAAAAAAATATAAAAAATAAAAATAATTTTTTGGTCAATTAAAAATATTAAAATTCATTTTTTTTATAATTTTTCTCAAATAATTAAATTAGCTAACGAATGGTGGAAAATATTTTCCACTAGTAAATTTAGGTTTCGACCGAACACCGAAAAATAGTCATTTTCCTGGAAAATGACTCTAGAAAATATTTTCGGGTAAAACATGATATTTTCCGCGAAACGAATGGACCTTTAAGTTGTTTGATTTGTTTTTAGAATTTGTATGTTAAAAGAATTACGAGATTATCGTTTCTCTTGTATATATACGTAACTTGACCAATGAGATGGTATCCGAGGGGAAATGTGCAAAACACTCCTGTTCTCATTTGTTTTTGACGATGAGTTGACTAAGCGTATAATATGGGAATGATAAAATGCTATCCACAGAAAATAAAATATGGGAATGAGACAAGTACATTTATGGTGCATTTGGTAACCATTATCTTTTCAAGAACAATTTGTAATCAGAAATAATTCTTTTTATTTTGTTTATGGGAACAATTTCTAAGTATTTTAAGGCGTTTGATAACTGTTCAAATTTTTTATTTTTGAAATAGAATTGTGTTTGATATCGTTTTAAAAAATTCTAGTCTAAACCATTTTCTTTTAATTTTTTAAATAATTTTATAACTTTTTTCTTCTTTTTTTTTTTCCTTTCTTTCTTATTTTCTTCAAGCTTTGGCTGGTTGCCGGCCTCGATATGATTGACAACCAACCAAACAAGGGTCGGCGACCTCGCTAAAGCGTTGTTGGCCCCGGTGAGGCTATGCCTCGTTGGCTAAGCCTCACTAGCAACTAGGCAAGGCTTGGTTGTTGCCGGCGGGGCTCGACCTCACTAGATAGCCATGGCTTGGTTGAGCCTCGCCCAGCCAGGCGAGGCTTGCCAGTGGCTAAACGAGCCTCGCCCGGCTAAGCGAGTCTTGTCGGTGGCTGAGGGAGGCTTGAGCGATGCTTGTTAGGCCACCAACAAGCTCACCGAACCTCGCCCCGACTTGACAAGCATCTGACAAGCTCGTCGGATATCGCCCAACTAGTCACAAATGACTGGCGGTGGTGGATGGTGGTGGTGGTGAAGAAGAAGAGAGAAGGAAGAAGAACAAGAAGAAAAGAAGAAGACTAAAGAAAAATAAGAAATTTGGGTTGATTTGATTGTGGAATTGTTTTTGAGAACAAATAAACAACTTTTTTTTTTACTCATTAATTTGATTCAAAATCTAATTCTAATAACAAAATTTATTCTCGCAAACAAAAACTTTACCGAACAAATTTCTGTTCCAAATCTATTTACGATAACAAAAGAACAAAATGAAATACTATTTGGCAAGTTGCCAAATAAGTACTTAATAAGCAATTTTTGCATTTCCCCTATGGGATTCATATATGAGAGTCATCGAGAAGCCATTACGTATTTCATCAGTTTTGAAATATTAGAAAGTAATGGCTTTGATAATAATTATGACTGCCATGGAGGCCATCATTGTGTAACGATTTTACAGCAATCGGCTTTATAATAGATTTATAACGGCTTTGTAAGGTTGATTTATTTCTTCATGTACTCTTCACTAGTCACATTCTCTTTCATTACTTTGAACATAATTGAAAAAAGATATCGATATATCAAAACGAGAATCTTTCTTCTCGTTATATATATTCTTTGCTAGGTTAGACATATAACGTTGTTCATATTCCCTCTAATACTCAGTGCGGAGTACAGAAAAAGATCTGTTGTATCTTTTAAAGGCTAGAGTCTTATGCACTGAGTTTCGTACTCTGAGGGGCAAAATTATTCTTAAAGACGGTGCTTATACATCTTAGATAATTGATAATATTTTGTCATCTTTTTCAATAGATTTTTGACAATTGTTATTTTTTCATAATATTCAACATTTTTCCAAAGAATACATCATAGAAACTTGGCATAGGACCTGAATATCGTTTCTCTTGTATACCTATGGACCTCTATCAATTAAGCGGTATCAAAGGGATAATTTACAAAACAAAACACGCCTGTTGTCATTTGTTTTAGACAATGAATAGACTAAACATAAATTATGGGAATGATAGATGCTATCCACGGAAGATAAAACATGAGAATGAGTCGAAACATAGTTAGGTGGAGAATGGGACAAGTAAATTTAAAAAGTAATTTTTGGACTTTCCCCATGGGATTCACATATGAGAGTGATCAAGAAACATCGCAGAAACTTCCATATTGGTGCGCATGTCACGTACCACCATAGTACTGGTCAAGTGGTTCAAGTATAATATTTTCAGGACTCCGGAAATTATTGACGGGTAGCCTTTAGTTATCATCTGCATATAGAATCAATGTCATGACGAGTGGAGTCTCTAGCTAGAGAGAAGTTCATACAGAACTCGCAAAATTGCCTCTCTCCATCACTGATGACTTCACGTCAATGTTAAGCTATGGTATATCGTAAGAATATATTCTGAAACGAAATAAGCGCGGAGACCGGAAGCATACTAGTATTCAAGTCAGCAAAACTAGTTCTTTTTGGCCAAGGGATAGGATCCATCACTCAAAAAGCAAAACAAGATTTGCGAATCGTCTCCTTTTCTCACTTTGTCTTTATCGATGAGTTGAATAAGCATAAAATCTAAACAATTTCTTAGCTGCTGTAAAGATTTCGGAGAAGTTAAGATCAACATCTGATTCATAAAATGCCATGCACGCGTGGAAGATAAAATATCGGAATGACACATCAGAATTTGGTTGAGAATAAGACGTATACATTTAGTTAGCTATTTGCGCAATTTCCCAGTGGGATTCCAATGCGAGAGCCGCCTAGAAACATAGGAGAATCTTAGCATATGACGTCAAGGGCCCTTCCTCAATGGTGCGCCCGAGTTGTACTATAATCCAGGTCAAGTTGTTCAAAATCCTCCGAATGGAGGAGGTTTCGTAAACTTGAAACGTAATTTAACTGATAGGTTGATCTAGAACAGGCAAAATTGTCTTCTTCCATTGTTGACGACTTCTCATTGAGACTGACCACATGTTATATCATCAGAATATGCTCTGATTCTCAAATGAAGAGATGACGATCGCTGCAATAAAGTACAATCTTAGTTCCAGTACTATAATTAGGGCGCATTTGGTAACGATTCTGTTCTAGGAACAAATTCTGATCTGAAATAATTCTTTTTTATTCTATTCCCGATAACAATTTTTAAGTATTTTAAGTTGTTTGGTAAGCTGTTCAAAATTTCTGATTCGAGATAGAATTGCGTTTGATACCATGCTTATTGATTCATTTTCCAAATCAATTTTCTTTAATTTTTAAATAATTTTTTTTTTACTTTTTTCCTTTTTCTCCTATTCTTCTTCCGGCCGGTGACCTCACCGGAGCATTGCCGGCCCTCGTTGACTGAGCCTCGTTGGGGCTGGGCAAGGCCTACCTAGCCACCGACGGGGTTGGGCGGCGAGGCTCACCCCTCCTTGCCGAGGCTCGGCCTTGCCAGGCGAGCCTCGTCGAGGCTGGGCATCGCAAGGCAAGCCCAGCCTTAGCGACGCTTGGCCTTGCAGGGGTTGGGCAAGGCCCGCCTGGCCACCGGCAGGGCTAGGCGAGCCTTGCCTGTGGCTGGGCTTGCCTTTAGTGAGCTCGCTTGACCTCACCTTGGCCTAGCAAGTCTCCGGCAAGCTCGCCGGACCCGTCCCGCGGCCCAGCGGTGGCGTCTGGCGTACGGCGGCGGACGATGGCGTACGGCGACAAACAGTGGCGGATAGTGGCGACGGGATGGCGGTCAATGAAGAAGAAGAAAAGAGAATAAGAAGAAGAGAAAATAGAATAATAAAAAGAGTTGGTTTTTGATTTTTAAATTTGTTCCCGGAACAAAAATCAATTTTTTTTTTTTATTCTTGATTCTATTCCAAATCTACTTCCGAAAATAAAAATTTTACCAAACGCGATTCTGTTCTAAAATTACTCCGGGAACAAAAAATCAGAATCGGATACTGTTTGGATGGTTACCAAACAACCCCTTAATGTCTCTGGAGCGGTATTTTAAATGCAAATAGAACTCCAATGGTTCAAGGTAAGTGCCGTTCTTTTCATACATTTGATAACTGCACTTAATGATGACTATCATATCTTCTTGACAAATTTCTTAAAATATGATGGATAGGATTTTATTTGGATAGTCTTGAGAATATAGTATTGAGAATATACATAAAATCTTTTTTCTTATAGTATATGGCAATATTTGAGCCAGTTTTGATGCACCTCATCTAATTCATCCGAGCATTTTAAGGGCGCACTTCCCACGTTAGTCTGGCGCACAGAATTGTACTCCCGAGATTAATAAAAATTAGGTGAAGAAGTGAGGAAAGCGACGTAGAGAACTTTAGACCTTCTATTGGATAATAAATTTTGAGAGAGAGAGAGAGAGAGAGAGAGAGAGAGAGAGAGAGAGAGAGGCGGGTTTGAAAGGTTGTTGATCCAAGGAAACTAAATGATGATTACATAAAATTTGAAACTCGAGAGTTGTGCCCCTAAGTCGTGAACTTTCATAATTCAGATATGACAAGGGTAATTTATAAATATTAAAAGTGAAGAACACCTCATTTCTTAGGAATCAGATTTTGACTAACTTCGCATCTCTTTGGTTGATTCCTAGAGCGGTGAGTTACATACATCTGGACCTAGAGGAATATTCCTTTGACTACCCTCAGCATCTCTTTGGTTGATTCCTAGAGCGGTGAGTTACATACATCTGGACCTAGAGGAATATTCCTTTGACTACCCTCAGCAAAGCCTTGGAGTGGTTAATATAGATTCACAACTTGAACAACCTTACAAGTATAGGCAAATCCCAACATAGAAATCTTTAATTCCCAAGAAAAGACCAACATCCCCGAGACAAATTATAATATTAACATAGGCTCTTGACACAGATAACTATAAAAACAAAATATAATGCACGGGGCTCAACAAAGCACATAGAGATACCGAAAGACACATTCTCGGATTTCCCGGCAAACTCATAGTATTTTTTTCATAAATTCCTGAAGAAGATTCCGAATTGGATCAAACTTGATTAATTGGGAAGTAGAAAAATAGTGATTTCCATACATTTATTATTTGACTATATTGAAGCACAAAATCATCATCGAAGAAGATGGACTTAGCCTCTATGTAACTTCCCAATAAAAGTTGGATAAGTCTTAATCTCCTTGAGATGTTCCTTTGTCAGATTTTTATAATTTACAATAATTTATTCACTTATTGTAACTCATGTGTTGTGACTTGTATGCATAGGCCGTGGAAAGTTGGGTTATCCCTGACCTGAGAATCCGCAAATGTGACCGCAAAACATTATGGCAAACCTTTGTGGATGAGCACGAAAAGTTGCTTCAGATTGGAAAGAAGTGTGTGGAGGACATAGCAAATTCGTGTATGCTTATCTCAACTCTAATTGCCACAGTATTGTTCAATGCTGCTTTCACTATGTCTGGAAGCAATAATGGTAGTACTGGAATTCCATTGTTGTTAGGGGAGGACTCTCTCTTGGTTTTCGCAATTTCGGATGTGTTAGGTTTGCTCTCCTCTGCGATGGCCATCTTGCTATTTCTAGCAATCTTGACTTTGCGTATGAACCACAAGATTTTCTTGACTCTTTGCCTAAGAAGATCATAATAGGCCTTTTGTTTCTATTCCTCTCCTTGGCTTTCATGCTGGTGGCCTTCGCTGCAACACTCATAATTGTGCTGGATAATAGGCTAGAGTGATTTATCATTCCCATTGCTTCGCTGGCCTCTCTCCCCGTGGTTTTATTCGTAGTATTATAGCTTCCCGTGGTTAAATCCACTTATCGACCTAGCATCTTTTGTTTTGAGGGCACTTGTTGGCACCTAATTTATTTTTTCAAATACAAATTAAAAAAATAATAATTATTTTTTTTAAAAAGAAAAGAAAGAAGGACGAGAGAGGCCGGGTTGGGCCGGATCCAACCTTGGCCCGGCCCGCCTCTCTTTCCTTTCCCTCGCGCGGCCCAGGCCTTTCCCCCAAACTTGTCTTCTTCCTCCTGGCCGTCCTTCGCGCGTGGAACCTGGAGAAAGGAAAAAAGGAAGGCGGCAAGAAGACAGCGGGAACGGGGACGGAGGAGGAGAGCGGGCGTCGGCCGGGAGCGGTGGTCGGAGCCCGGGCGCGGTGGCGGCCGGCATCGCGGGGGCCGCGCACACCAGCCAAGCGAAGAAAAGGGGAGGAACGAGGGAGACCGGAGAAGGACGAGGGGGAAAAGCGGAGCTAGGGGGTCGAGAGAGAGATCCGAAAGGGAGTTCGAGCGAGAGGGCTGAAATTTAGCCCCGGCTGAGCGCCGTCCAGCCGTCCCCGACGCAAACCGGCGCAACGGAGCTTGCGGTTCCCCCTTCTTCTGTTGGAGTACAACACCTAATATAATAATAAGAAGCCAAAGAGAAGTGTGCTGCAGCGTCACTTCGTAAACTGCCAAAGAAGAGAATCTTGAAGAAGCCACACGTATGTGAGCTTCAGGGAAAGCCTTCAGCAGTGAGAGCTTCGGAACGGGGAAGTCATCGGGTGCAACGGTGAACTTCAGGGAGAGGCACGCAGCCTCGTAAGCTGTTTGAGCGAGTTATCCCTCCGTGATAGAGAAGGGAAGAAAATAGAATAGCTGAGTGTATGCTTGTATTAATATGTTTGAGTGTGTTATTGTATCAGCTAGTTTGATTTGAGTATTTTAATGCTTCCGCATATTTTATAAGCTGCGCACTCTACAATTAATATCAAAGCAATTGGAACCAAATCCTTTTGGTTCCTACATCTTCCACGTCCTCCGACGTTGGTAAGTTGAGTTTTGGTTTCGATCCGTTGTTTTCCCAAGGATCCCGACTTGGCGACGCTAAGACGGCCGGCCATAGCTAGATGTCTGTTAAGACCGGCTTCCGAACGTCGTCGCCAAGCCAGGTAGGGGCCTGCGATTGAGTGCTCGTTCCTTCTTTGTTTTTATTTTAGCTGCGTCCCGCTTGATTTTAAAGAGCTAAGCAAGCTCGATTTCCTTAGCCCTCAACCGCGTCGAACCCGAATGAGTCGGTTTCTCTTAAGTTCGAACGTTGCTCGCTGATTTCTCGAGTTTGGGTGTGAGTTCGAGCTCTGAAGAAGTCCATCTTCACTCTCCAACGCGCTGCCCACTACGTGTTCGAAGAAATGCCCGAACAAAGTCCGTCCAGCTTGGTCTCAGACTCTGACTTGTTTAGGGGGGCATTCGAATTTGTTCCTTTCAGTGCCCGATTGTTCTTGATTATTGAGTGCATTCTTATTCAAAAATTTCGTTCCCATTGATTCCGAATCTCTTAAAACTATCGGTTGCTTTGCTTGGTGCTTTGATATTGCCCTCGTGAATATTCCCGGAGTTGTCATCATAATGTTCGCTGGCGTGGATTCGAGTCCCCGGCGGAGCCGGAAACCTTAGGATTTGTAGGGCACGTCAAGTGTTTGTGAAATGTCTTAGTTAGATCTGTGAGCACTTACACCGATTTTTGCTTTGCTTTCGGAATGCTAGTTGTGATTCCATGTTTCCCTTGTTTGTGGTTGCTTAGTCAGCATTTCCTTGTCGCTGTTTCAACCGATGGTGGGGTCGAGTCCGTCAAGTTTGCGAGTCTGGATTGGGTCAGTCTCGTCGCCGAAGTTTGGGGACCACTGGAGGTGACCACCGCACTGCTCGTTCGCAGCTGCGTAGGTCGGCGTCGGCAGATTGGTACTGCCTGACAAAAATCTTTTTAAAATGAAAATTAGGTATTGAAAGGGTATTAATTGGTTCATTAGTGTAATCAAATCCTCTTCGAGTTTGAATTGGGTTAGTCTCGTCGCTGGAGTTTGGGGACCGCTGGAGGTGACCACCACACTACTCGTTCGCGGCTGCATAGGTTGGCGTCGGCAGATTGGTATAAAGTTTATCCAAACTACTTGACAAAAATCTTTTTAAACTGAACAAGATTAGGTACTAAAAGGGTACTAATTGGTTCATTAGTGTAATTAAGTCCCCGACCTAGATTCTCTGGTTGTGTAGGAACCTCACTTGGTTTCTAGTCGACCTCAATAGCAGTGATGACTCCTTATTGCAAAATTCATAAGAACGCCCAATGCCGCGTGAGGTATGGCTTTGGAGAGCTCATGTCTAAACATGGGCCTTAGGTTCGTCATTTACGTAATAACCCTAAACCTATTCCCTCCCCCGAGGGGTAGGTCACAACAGCACTTGGAAGTGAGGCATGATTATCGGACGAGATCAAGTGATTGGCAAATCTAATTTGAGGGTATAGGTCTTCTTTATAGCTGGTTGTAAATGGCTGTGTGATGCTTAATGTATTTTCTCGGAGTTTATGAACAATGACCTATCTCGTTACCAAGGTCTATTTATAGTATGATTTTATCAATTTAAAGTTTTAGCCTATATATAATGCATAAACAATTATGTGTAAACATTACTACCTAAATATGCTCAATCATGGAATTATTCTTTAGATTTTTCTTTAATAATTTAGATACAAGATTTTTTTCCATCGACTAAAATATTCAGCTTTCAATTAATTTAAAATAAACTCTATATGTTACAAAAAAATTATTTCAAACATATATTAACAAAATATGTGCAATTGTACAATATAACTTTTTAAACATTTAATTTTTCTTATTATTAACACTTAAATTTTGGCTACTCAATCTAATCATTTATTGCATTGAAAATTAGCAGTTGACCCCAACCCCTAAAACCATATCTGTAATTTGCATTAGCATTTTAGGAGCATTTTTATTATAACCCACAATGTATTATAATTGAATTGAATTGAGTAAGGAGGTTGTGAGCTTAATTGGATCAAACCTAAGGCTGCGTTTGGTCGTCCGGATTTCTAAATGGGATAAAACTGGATAGGATAGGATAAGAAATCCATGGATTTCTTCATATCCCATCAACTGTTTGGTGAATTACGGATTTAAAGTCGGATATCCTCATATCCTATCAAATATATTATTTGGTGAACTACGGATTTAAAGTTGGATATGCTCATTTCTTATCCAATCTATCATTTGGTGAACTACGGATTTAATTTCGGATATTTTAAAAACACTAACATTAGGCAAGTACAAATTTGTAGGTTTAATATCACAAAATCATCCAAAACAATATATCTTTTTCAAATTAACAGATTCTTATTGAATTTCATGATTACGCATCGTAATAATCTTTTACGTTCCTTTGAAATAATCTTTTGGATGCCCCTTCAACGTCAAACGTTTTTAGAATAAGCTCAATCTCAATATATTCACTTTCAAACGTGAATTCTTTCTCTCTTACAAGTTTTTCATTTGTTTCCATTTTGTTACAGGTCCAATACCAAATCATGGCTAGGCTTTTTGCCAAAGAGACAGAGAAACTATTAAAAGACAGGCAAATAATATTATAGATAATGGTTTTCTTGGCAATGAACATAAAGATAAAGTTTTAAGCCATATCCACCTCTTGACTGAAATTGCTACCTTCCATTCCTAAACAGAAAACTATCTCAACATATATGTCGATTGAACCACTCCCAGATTTCTTAAAGTAACAAAAAACAGAGAAAAAGAAAAGTAACTCAGCATTCAATTAGCCACGATATTCAACCCACACAACAAAATACAGGGATCTCCTTCATTACTTGAACTTTTCTTACTAGAAAGAAATTCACTTGAGATTTACCTAGAGTGAGAAGATCAATACATAATGTATGACCTATAAAGGCATAATCAATAGGGTTTTACATTTGAGATACTTTTATTTTTTGCTAATCAGGCCATGTTAACAACCTAACTCACTGCAATCTATCAATGATCTAGATTAATTCTCCAAAGAGTAGAACAATGTAGCATTGAATGTCATATTTTCAATATCAGTGCCAGGTTATATACACATACATTTATATATCTATTCCTAAATAAATTTATAATGGAACTCCAGCACATGCTACATGAAAAGGTCCCAAACAAAAGGAGTGTGCAAAAATTATAACCAAAGAAACTTTCAGATATATGCCAATGTTTCAGGTGGAAGGCAATAGACTTTGCAGCCTTGAAGCATAGTTTCGTATCATTCTACAAGGATGATAAGCCTGAAACAGTTGGTTCTCGGTGGGCGAGGGCAAGAACTAGAGTCGCCAAGGTACATAAAAGGCAATCTTTTGAAAGAGCCTGTTTTGTTTTCCTGTTTTTGACTTACGTGACAATTAACAATATCATTAGGATGCTGATAAATTATCTTTCAGGTAGGAAAAGGTTTGTCAAAAGACGAGAAGGCTCAAAAGTTAGCATTACAGTACTGGCTTGAAGCTGTAAGTCCCTTAAACTCCTGAGACATGCTACAGCAAGGTCACTTTTCTTTCTAAGTAGAGGAGATCTAAAAATAAAGAATACTGCTGATAGTCTCCTGCTTGAACAGATTGACCCACGGCATCGTTATGGCCACAATTTGCATCTCTCATGCGCGGTGGTCGTGGGAAAGGCGTTGGGGGAGGGAGGGGGGTTGGAGAAGGGAGAGAAAAAACACGGCAAGATAGGAACAATTGCGAATCTTTTGAGTCACCACCATAGGAACATTGTCGATTCTCCACAATTATTTAATTATCTCACAGGGAGAGAGAGATATAGTAGCCTTGGAAATCTGGGTATTGAAGAACAGAACCAAGAACAAACAATTCGCGTTGAAGTTATCAAATATTTTGCACAAAAATAGAAAGGCCTTTATAAATTTACAAATTCAAAACTATCAAGAAGACGATCTCCAATCAACCAGTCCAATCAACTAGCAAAAAAACCTAGAACTACAATTCTGACCTACGTAAGCTGAAACATAGATGAAACAGGAAAACAATCCACAACTACTTTAGAAATCGTTAGAGAGAGAATGATTATTTACTTTTGAAAATTCGTTGCTTTCGTAAAATTTCGATGAGAATTGGAGAGCTATTAGGAGAAGGCTTCAACGCCGATACTTTGGAAACAGAGAGTCGTCTGTCGTGAACGACGGAGAAAGAAAAAAAAGCATAGGGTTTTATATTTCGGATAAAAAGAAATCCTATCCGACCTTATCCTACCCCCTCGAATTTTTTTATCCGGTCTATATCTCTTCTATATCTGACCTTATCCTATCCTAGACAGCTACCAAACACAGGATATGATAAAAATATCCTATCCTGATTTTTATTTGGTCAACTAAACGCAGCCTAAGAGAATACAGAATCCGGTTAGGCCCGCTAACTAAGACGGTAACCGAAAATTGCACCGCGTGTCGGGGGCCCGGGGGTGCGGGCGGGGGCCGCTAAACTAGGAAAGTCGATCTCGTGATCATAAGTGATTAGGCTTATATCATCAGAAGTGACCAGGCACCAGGTTCAACAGTGCCAATCGGCCTGGTGGTCCTCCAGCAGCCTCCAAACGTGCGCCCGTCCTTGCTGTAGTGCCCAGATCACCCGGCGAGCTCCTGACAGCCGTGGCAACTCCTGCAATACCTCCACAGGCTGCAAACCACCCTAGCAGTGGTGCTTTGTTGTCCGGTTAGCGCAAGTTCCAATCCCGACTATGTCATGCTTTGTTGCTATTAGATCCTTGTTTGTCCCTTGGCGTCAGTTTCGGTCTTCAATTGAGGTCCCGGTAGAGCTTTTGCTTGTTACTCAGATGGTGCACACTGCCTGCTCAATGAAATGCCTAAGTTAGATGCACTTTTGTGTCCTTCGTTTATGGTCGAGACTTGCTGTGTTTCATTCATAGCTGCACTGAAGTTGAGTCTCGCTTGTTCATTGTTTGCTAATTTCAATATGAGTTCGAGTCTTGGACAAGTCTATAACCTCCTATCAGCCGACGCCTTGTGTTTGATGAAATGCCTGAGTGAGATTTATGCATTTGTTCTTAGTCTTCTGTCCATTTTAGGTGTTTGTGGTTTGTCAAATGCGTTTTGGTGGATTTCCACTGCTATCCTTTGCTTTCTATGTCCTTGTTTCCTGGTTTCTTTCGGTTTGCGTCATGGCTCCGCAGGTGACCAGTTCTTGGCCGGCGAATACATGGGATGATGGTGGCTGTGGCCACGTATGACAGCCACGTGGCTGGACACGGCTCGTAATGGTCCCCCGAGTTATTTTAGTTAAGAGTATTTTAGTGCTTGAACTAGCAGGTATTTTCGGTCCATCAGGAGAAAGAGAGTTTGCGTTTGTTCGGGGGGTCTCTATGAGCAGATTGTGTAGAAGGCAGAGAGAACAAAAGGGAGAAGAAAATCATTGCAGAAAAGGAGAAAGAGGACATGTTGAGTTAAGACATCGACCAAAGCAAAAAAGGGATGGTCAACATGGAGATGTTATGAAGAAGAATGTGAAGGATATTTAGCAGTCTGGTCCTAAAGCAATTATATTAAATAAAAGATTAGGAGGGGCAAGAAAATTGGCCGAGAATACCTCTTGACTGTTGCATAAAAAAAGAAAAGAAAAGATTAGGAGGGGCATTGACTAAAGAAGTTTAAGACTTGATTGCATTGTGTTAATTTACTTGTAATGGATGACTTGCCGAAGAAATGGTGTTGATAAGAGAAAACTAGCTTGACTCGATTACGATCAAGTTATAAATATAAACACTCAAACGCGAGCTCGAGCTCACTTTTATAAGATCAAAATTTTTGTAATTTTAAGATAATAATTACATATATTTGAATAGTTAAGCTTGTGAGCCTATTGAGCTAAGTATAACAAGCTCGAGCTCAAGATCAAAAAGAAACTTGAGCAGTTCAAACTCAAAATCAGACGAGCAGATCTCGAGCAGTCACCAAGCCAAACCACTTGCGAGTAGCTTGACTCAATTCCATCCTTGTACACCGCACAACACTGGTGCTCAACACCAAAGCATGTATGCTACATGAGCTTGCCCAAATCTGATTATTTTAGCAGTTTTCTTATTGGAAGAATCAGAATCAAGAATGTCATCCCAGCATCTCCTCTTTCTTTCTAGGGATATATTCAGCAGAAGTCCTAAAACTTGTCCAGAAAGTGCAATTGAGTCCTAAAACTTACAAAAAGTTCAAGTCTTAAAACTTGTCAAGTTAGTTCAATTGAATCTTAAAGTTAACACCGTTAGCATTTTCCGTTAAAAATGTTGATGTGTCATTTTAAATTATTTTTTATTTTTCACGTGGATTTTTTAATGATTTTTTATTCATTAAAAAAATAGATTTAAAAACTAAAAAATTAGATTTATTTATTTTATCTTATTTTCACCAAAAATTAAAAAGAAAAGTTATAAAAGTTATTTTTAAATTGTTTTAAAAAAAATCAGTGCTCTTCTCTCCCGCCGCTGCCGTCGCCCATTCGGAGGGGCCAAGTGACAGATTGTCGCCCCGGGCGGTGGCCGGCCCCGGGCGAGGGCCGGTGATCTGCCGCCCACCGCGGGCGAGGCTCACCTGTGGCGGGCGACCATCGCTCGGCCCTGGCGAGGTGGGCGACCATCGCCGCCCGGGCGGCGACAATCGTCGACCCCATGAGGGCCGGCGAGCCGGCCCTCCGGCGATGGGTGGCGCGAAAGTCCACCGGCCCTTTTTTTTTGAACAGTTTTGTTTTTTTTATTAATAAATTTAGATTTTCCTTTTTTAAATAAAATTAGATTTTCCTTTTTAGTTTTTAATCTAATTTTTAAAGATTTTGAATAAAAAATAATTTTAAAAAGCCATTTGAAAAAAAAAAAAAATCATTTAAAATATGATGTCGGCCACTTCAAAGAATTTCCATTAACTTTCTTGACGGTATTAATTTTAGGACTCAATTGAATCAACTTGACAAATTTTAGGACTATTAAATTTTTTGTAAGTTTTAGGACTCAATTGCACTTTCAAGTTTTAGGATTTCTATTGAACATATCCCTTCTTTCTATTTCACTAGTTTTCCTCGAAAAATGGAATAGATTTGAATTACCAAGAATTAGTGAAACCGGGATGTCTGATTCTTGGGATTGGCCCTGTAAAACTGGTTTTGGGCTTGCCCACCGTCTTTTTTCCTGCTCTCTCTCATGTTGACTCCGAGCCCGGCCCGTGAGCACCCCTGGCCTTGCACGCCTTCCAAGTCTTCAGCTTCCTGCAATGGTCACTCCTCACTCCTGTTTGCTTCTGTGTCTTCTTCATCGACTTTGAACGTGGTAAGACCTTCCCTTTTCAAGGTGAAGAAGCAGCAATCCGAAAGTTCCGAGCTTTTTTGGTAATGTGCTCTTTCATCTTATGGGTTATAATGGTTTGACAGTCTCGGATGCAGAGGAAGAACGAGTTGTTCATGTTCTTTCTGCCGAACCCATTACTGAAAACTTATCTATCCGGCATGCTGTCCTAGTTTTTTTTGGGGCACGGTTTTGTTATCCCGGATTATGGGTGTTCGTTGGCAATCCCATGCGGAGATTACTGGAGGAATTTCGAAGTTGCATTTTGTGTGTTTGATGAAATGCTTCTGTGAGAAGTGTGCTCTTAGCTACGTTGCTGGTGGTGGCGATGATTTTATGGTGGCTATGGCGGCTATGGCGGCGGTGAGGCGAACTTGGTGGAGATGATGGTGGGTGAGGTGATGGAGATGGTGGTCGGATCATGATTGTGGGGATAATTGTATTATATGAAAAGAGTTAGACAAAAGTATCCATTTTCATGCCGGAAAATTTGCTGTTTTATAATGAAATGATGGAAGTTACTAATATGGAATTACTAAATTACCATTGTTTTTCAAAGCTACCGATCACCTCTAAAATACCCTATATTCAGAATTTTCAATTCATGTATCTTACCTGTTTACTATAATTGCTTGGTGGAGTCCTCTAGGTGATTCTGTTCTCTCAACACTGTAAGATTGATCCTCTATGTCATTTTTATTTGTGCATAGTATTACACATACGATTAACCAATCAGTAGCTACCTCATAGGGTGGTACCTCTCTTTAAGCAATTATTAGCAAAGCAGGTGTATCTTTTTCCTTGTTACTTGTGATATGACATTAAGGAGAAACTCGTGACCTTGAAGTTTGATCTTTTTGTCTCTGGGAGGAACATATCTAGTTATCGATGTACCAAACTGTATCACTTCTGTTGCTTATCTTGCACCTTGATAAAAATGGGTTTTTTCCCCATAGGTGCTACAGTTTCAGAATGAAAGAGGTGCTAGCTTTCTTTGTTTGATTGAATACACTTGCTGGTGCACAGGTTCATGAAGGTCAAAGATACATGTTGGTGTACTAGTGGAAATGGACTTGGCTAAGCTACATTCTTTGGTGGTCTTGCTCTGCACACTCAGCTTTACGGGCGATAGAGTTTGTTATGCTTTTGAAAATGCGTCAGTATAGTCAAAATTCTGTTTGTTTACAAGAGCACATTGCATGACTGCCTTGTTAAGCTGAAAGGGCATCCTGCCATTCTGCAGGGTCGAGAAGACAATGCTAAAAGTAGGTGAGGAGCTATGGAAAGAATCTCTGCCACTACAAAGAGGATCTCGCCTTTATAAGTTGGAGGGCCTCAAACCATACACTCGGTATGAAGTGAAGATATCATACCCAGCTTCTGTATGTAAATGTGTTTTCAAGGACTTCCTTTTTCATTCTCTCTATAATTGGTGATATATTTTTGCTTTCTGTTGAATGACAGATACCTGCTTGCTTCTCTTTGCAACTAATGAAGGGTGATTCGGACTCAGCAACAAACTTAAATAGAAGATTACTTAACACTGAGAAAATAATATTTAAGACGGAGAGCCTTGAATTTATACAGAATCAGGTTCACACTATCTATGATTATGTCTGCATTATTAGATATTTGAAAGCCTTACAGTCTTTCATTCTGGTTCAGGGTGGAATGCATGTACTGGTTGCTGTGGAACCTGAAGGAGTTGTTGCCATACGAGATGTAAAGGAGAGAGAATCCATCATCTATAATATAGGTAATTCATAGTAAAATCGTTCATGCAATTACCATTTTTATCATTGTCAATTTAATAAGAGAGGATAACCAAATTCCAAATGCAGTCATCATGCAGTCCCTCATAATGACATTTGATTGGCTGCTAGTTTAATGCTTTTGCATGTACCTTCACAAGGCTTGTTGGTTTTACTATCAAATACATAATGGAAATTTCACTCTTGCACGTATGATATGCTGCAATGAATCGAAAATAATTTTCTTATAAATTGATTAACTGTCCCATGGTTATCTGACATGTCTATAGTTGAAGAACTCGAAAAAAATGTCGGCAAACTCAACTGACAATGTTTCTCGCTAAACCTTGAGTTGTCTACAGATATCTTGGTAGGTGGTAGTGGTTTGATTGAGAAGCATACTTAAGTGTTTGTAGAGGAATCTGAGGATTACTTAGATTGTGGGGTTCCCTAATCTCGCAGAAACCTGTTACCAGGCATATAATGGGCCCTGCAATTGTGGATGGTCCTATAAAGTTTTTTGTATCACTGAACTTATGAAATTCATCTTGCATCTCTAACAGATGTCTAATTTCAGAATCTGCACACACACAGTTAAATGAGAAAGAAATATTGCAAATTTCTTTCAAAATACAAATTGAGACATTTTTGTGGATGATGAAATATCCATCAATCTTGCCAAAACAGAAAGATAGACATCTAATGGTCACCAAGAAAAAGGGAGAATTTCCATAAAATACTGAACTAAAATAGGTAGAATTGGCATATGATGTTGAAGAAATCACTTCTAACACTCTATAAAGAAAGACAAAAAAATGGAGTTTAGAGAAGGAACCGTTTTACTCTCAAGAAGATTCTACACAATTAGGTTGCCAGCTTTTTCCACACCCAGTCGATGGCACAAAATAAAGATTCTGACAAATGAAGGAAAAATGGTCGTTTATGCTTTCATGTTTTTCACTGTTTCATATTAATTTACATGCTCGAAATATTTCATGTACTTTTATTATGACTCAACAAATATTGTTACTTCATCTTTCGTGTTTTCTTTTAATTGGAGCATAAGCCTTCATGATGGGGTTAATATTCACTTAAAAAAATACTCCATGTATACTCTAGTGGAGGATCTGATTGATGTCACTATTTATATTATTATAATTTTCTGCTTATTAATTCTCTCGTAGAAGTTCATGCCGATTTCAACTTTCAAATAACAAATATAATCTTGGACCTGAACAAGGTGCATATATCTTGTAGAATAATATAACAAATATAGTCTTAGACCAGTGCAAGGCACGGGCATCTTGCTAGTTATCATATAAGTTCGCTTTACCTTTTGGTCTTGATGATCATCTTCTACTTCTTTCTAAATTTGTAAAACTCTATTGTTACAAGAATAAACCAGCAGCAGAATTTTCATCGGTGTATTGTTTACTTGCAGTATAAGCAAACTTATATAATTTCTGACAGAATGCTTTGTGACTCCAATGGCAGTTTGTGACGAACTCCTACTAGGGATTCCACACAAAGCTTGGCCTGTTGGAATTTTGGTTCTACTGTGCTTGGTAGTGGCATTCATTGTTCCGTCATTTCTCCCACCATTTCTACTGGCGAAAAGTCGTACTCAGCAGGCACTTCATGAAGATGTCTCAAAAAATTCTTAGCCGAGTGACGTTTCGAGTGGTTGGTGTCTGTCTTTTCTCATTTTTTGAAGTGGCAATGATGTTTAAGAGCTGTCGATGAACTTAATTCTGCATTTTCTGCTCTAGTAAGGAGTTTAGCAAAAGTGTCGTACTTTTCTTTTCAAAATCATTAACAGTGACTTGATTTCAGTTTCTACTGGAGTAGAAGTAGGCACTTGGTAAATTAATGAAATGGTCGGGGATACTCTGTGCGTTCGTTTTGCTATCATAGCGTGATTTCTAAAGGAAGGATAGAGGGCGAGATTGAGAAGTGTCTGCAGCATCAGACCTAACCTCGGTTTCATGATCCACAGCATATTTTAAGGTCCTTGCTTAATGAACAAATTATTATTAAAAAAAATTTCTAATTAAAACTTTTGAATTTGTTATTATTATATCTGTTCTTTTTTTTTTTTTTTCTCTTTTCTTTCTTTGCCTGTGAACGTAAACCCTAACTCCTCCCCTCTCTCCTTCTCCTTCGCCCCCTCTCTTTCATTACCGCCACCGCCGCCTCCTCCAACCCTAGCCCCTCCTATGCTCCTGTTGGCTTCGCAGCGGCATCCTCCAACCCTAGCCCCTCCTGCGCTCCCATTGGCTTCGCTCCCTCCTCTTCCTCTTCCTCTTCCTTGGTGTCTTTTGCACCTTCATTCTTCAATGGATTCGGCTCCACGCCGGCGACTTTGGTGCCGATGCTCTTCGGTACGCTATCGTCGGTCACATTCGGAGGATCATCGCCCTTTGGAATGGCTTAGTTTGTCGCCATTTGCGTCGAGTTCCCCTTCGCCATTTGTTTACCTCATTGGGGAGCTTTGTTGCTTCTCTGTTCGGTGCGCCTACGCCTTCTTCTAGTGTGAGCCCAGACTTGTCCTTGTTTGTGACACGTGCGCTTGCACCTCAGGCATGGTCAAGGCTTACCCGCCTCGGGCATGGTCAAGGCTTACCGGCTTGTGCCTGTGCTTGGAGCTCAATCGAGCTTTGATGGACGGAATCGCCGCAGAGGGAGATGAGGTCGTTGAAGATGGCGGTGGACAAGAGGAAGGGGCGATGGGTTAGGTGGAGAGGCGGCTGGGAGAGAAGGAAAAAAAATTTAAAAATAAGTATTTATTTAAAATTTTGATTTTTTTATTTGAAAGAAAGCATTTTCCAAATAGGCCCAAATAGGAAACAACGTTACCAAACAAAAGAAAATTAATTGTATGTATTCTTGAAAATGTTGTAAAATATTGAGTTGTAAATATATAATAAAGAAGAGATTGAGAAGAGAAAATAAGTGAACACCAAATATAGTAGGGAAAGCTAGAGAAGAGGGTTTTATTTCGAGTGTATGACTGTTATTTCATTGTTATTGTGATTGTTGTGATTATTTATTTATTGTACATCAAAACTAAACTCTTATTTATAGGAGAATAAGAATGTACTTATCATTAATATTAATGTATCGAATGATATATATACTAGATAGGGGAGATGAACATTTATTGTATAGAGAGATGTACTTAGAATATATGATATAAACGTACCATAATAAGTACATTAGATAAGATGAATATAAGGAATATTCATTCATTCATGTATTTCATAACACTCCCTCTTGAATATTCATTGTATTCATTACGAATGTGCATCGAATGATACTGTCTCATTAAAAACCTTAAGTTGGAAAAATCCATTGGGACAAAAACCGGACAAAAGGGAAAAAGAGTGCAGAGCACAAATGTTATGATCTCTCTCTTTTATGGATGCATTAATTGCCTCGTTAAAAACTTTTAAGTCGGAAAAACCCTGTGGAAAAAAACCGAACAAAATAAAAAAAAGAGTGCAATGCATAGTTCATAATATCTCTCCCTCAATTAAATCATATAACCACTACTGGGGCTAATCAATTTTGTACCTTGTGAACTCGTCGCATACCAATGCTACAATGCATAGTTCGTAATATCTCCCTCTCAATTGAGCCATATAGCCACTTCTGGGACTAATCAATCTTGCATCTTAGTTATAGAGTCAAATAAATATTATATAAAATTCATAAGCATTTCATAACCGTATGAAATAACAATAAAAAGTAAAACATTTAAAGCGAAACAACTAAAAAGAGATTATTAGAATCATAAAATTCGAAGTTTAAATCATTATCTACCAATCTAATGCCTCATCAAAGTAATAAGAGGTCATCACATTTTCTACTTCAGGAGCAAGAGGAGTCTCACCAACGAAAATATTGTTGGTCTCAACAGTGGTTATGGCAGTTGATTGGTTTCAATGACATGAGATTCACCACGCTTGCTCGTATTTTTTAAAGATGTCTGGTATAGGTCAACAAAGTGCCTTGGCGTACGACAAGTACGTGACCAGTGCCTAGTCATACCACATCAATGACAAATACTTTTATTAATCATCTTCTTTGGCTTCTTTTTTTTGCCATGATTTAGGCCAAAGTTAGATTTTCGTGGACGGTTAAATTTCCTGCCATCCCAGGATTATGTTCTTGCCTGCACTTATAGCCTTTAAAATGACCAATATTTTTCTCAAAGTTAGCATGTGGTTCAGGCAATACTTTTTGAGCCAGTAGGTCTAAGATCGTGATTTTTTAGCAGTAATTCATTGGTTTGCTCGGCAGTAAGAAGCACAAAAATTAATTCAGAGTATATGGCAAATTAACGTTGCCGATATTACTATTGCAATACAATATTCGAAGCATGGAAGGCGGAGAAAGTTTTTTCTAACAAATCCACATCAGCGAGTTTGATACCATATAACTCAAGCCGAGAAACAATATCAAATAAATTGGAATTATAGTCAGATACTAATTTAAAATCTTGCAATCTGAGATTTTGCCAGTCATATTGTACTTGAGGGAGGATAACAGTTTTGCTATGATCATACTATTCTTCAACCTCCTCTACAAGATGTGAGGGTCTCAAATGGATAAATATTGAGTTTGTGACAGCGAATAAAATCAGCGCATTTGCTTTATCATTTTCATTTAAGGTTCCATTATCTATAATTACATTAGCGAGACTTACAAAGGTGCATTTCCATATCAAGGCACTAGGAACTTCTAGGATGTGGAATTTGGGCTTTTCAATATTTGCCATAATTCTTGCAAAAATAAACCCTTATTAATTAAAATGATTTCCAAATATCCACCGCCACTTTAGGAGGAGAATGATATTTTTAGATTTGAAATTTGGCTAATTTGGCTTCGGGCCAAGAAAAATAAAAATGAAGAATTGATAGAAGAAGATGAAGTATAAGTTAATTAATAAAAAGAATACCCACATTGCAGAAATTACTTACTCAGTCGGTAGATCTTCATACTAATAATGTGTTGTAAAATATTGCGTTGCAAATATATAATAAAAAAGAGATTAAGAAGAGAAAATTATTATTTACCAAAAAAAAAAAGAAGAGAAAATTAGACGAGAAAGCTAGAGGAGAGAGTTTATTTCTAGTGTATGATTGTTATTTTACTGTTATTGCGACTGTTGTGATTATTCATCTATTGTACATCAAAATTAAACTCTTATTACCACCGCTTGCGGTGACCGCGATGACTAGAACTTTACTCCCTCATCCGGAGGGAGGGATTCGAAACCCTGTGTTCCCATTGCGCGATTCACCCGCAGCTGGGCTTAGTTCGTCCCAGATTTACGTCGCCAGTATTGGATAAGCGATGGATAAGGGAGATGAACATTCATTGTATATGGAGATATACCTAGAATGTATGATACAAATGTTTCATAATAAGTACATTAAATAAGACGAATATAATGAATATTCATTCATGTATTTCATAATAGAAAAGTATTTTTTAAGAAAATATTTTCCTTAATCATTGAATTTTAAAAAGTCAGGATGAAATTACACTTTATGCCAAAGTTTAGGGACTGTTAGTGTAATTTTCCATTTAAATCCCATTGGATTAGCTCGCTAAATAAATAAAACATGGATCTAATAAATATTTTACCGACAGGAGAAAAGAAAGAGGATCCGATGGGAATTGCTTCGATGGTAATTCACAATTAATTGAGAGGCGCCATCGCCGCAAATAGCGCAGGCAGCAAGGAGTGCATCGCAAGGATTCTGAACAGGCCTCCGGTCCCGGAAGGGTGTACCCTGTACGTCGTCACCAAGAAGGAGGCCTCCAGGACCCCGTTTGCTTCTGCATCTTCATCGACTTCGAGCACAACAAGACCCTCCCTCTCTGTGGTAATCTGAAGGAGCCATCTTTCAAGGTGAAGAAGCAGCAACGCGAGAGTCCCAAAGCTTGTTGGTAATGTGCTCTTTCCATCTTGTAGATTCTAGTCTTTTGATGGTCTCTGAGGCAGAGGGAGAACGGTTTGTCCATGTTCTTTCCGCTGAACCCAATGCTGAAAACTTATCTACCACGCTGTTATAATTGTTTTCGGAGCACAGTTTGCTGTCCGGGATAGTAGGCGTTCTTTGGGAATCCCGTGCGGAGTTCACTGGAGGAATTTCGAAGGTTGCATTTCGTATGTTTGTTGAGATGCTTCTGTGAGAAGTGTGATCTTAGTGAGGTGATGGACATGGTGGTTGGATCATAAATTGCGGGGAAAATTATATTATACGAAAAGAGTTGGATAATAGTATCCATTTTCATGCCGGACAATTTGCTGAATTCTAACAGAATGATGGAAGTTACCAATATGGAATTAAGAAATTACCATTGATTTTGAAAACTACCGATAACATCCGAAACAACCTGCTTTCAGAATTTTCATTTCATATCTCTTCCCCGTTTACTTGGATTGCTTGGTGATGGAGCCCTCTTACCATAAGATCGATCCTCTACATCATTTTTATTTGTACATAATATCACACATAATGAATTAACCAATCAATGGCTACCGCATAGGACGGTACCTCTCTTTAAGCAATTATCAGTGAAGCGGATGCGTCTTTTTCCTTGTTGCTTGCTATATGACATTAAGGAGAGACTTGTGACCTAAAAGTTTGATCTTTTTGTCTCTGGGAGGAACTTGTCTAGTTATCAACGTATCAAACTGCGTCACTTCTGTTTTTTTTTTTTTTTTTTTTTTTTTTTTTTTTTTTGGTAATATCTCCCGCATCTACCAAGCTGTGGTAAAGGAAGTCTGTGAATCCATGGCGAGTGTCGGGCCCTCTGAAATTCAGGAACACTTGATACTCGCCCCCCGCGTCACTTCTGTTGCTTATCATGCACTTGACGAGAATAGGTTTTTTCCCTGTACTTGCTACAGTTTCAGAATGAAAGAGATGCTGGCTTTCTTTGTTTGATTGAATACAATTGCTGGTGCACAGGTTCATGAAGTTCAAAGATATTTGATGGTGTCCTAGTGGAAATGGATTTGACTAAGCTAAATTCTTTGGTGGTCTTGCTCTGCACACTCAGCTTTGTGGGTGACAGAGTTTGTTATGCTTTTGAAAATACGTCAGTATAGTCAAAATTCTGTTTGTTTATGAGAGCCCATTGCATGACTGCCCAGTTGAGCTGAAGGGCATCCGGCCATTCTGCAGGGTTGAGAAGACAGTGCTAAAAGTAGGTGAGGAGCTATGGAAAGAATCTCTACCACTACAAAGAGGATCTCGCCTTTATAAGTTGGAGGGCCTTAAACCTTACACGTGGTATGAAGTGAAGATATCATATCCAACTTCTGTATGTAATTGTGTTTTCAAGGATTTACTTTTTAATTATCTCTATACTTGGTGATATATTTTTGCTTTGTGTTGAATGACAGATTCCTGCTTGCTTCTCTCTGCAACTAATGAGGGGTGATTCGGACTCAGCAACAAACTTCAACAGAAGATTACTTAACACTGAGAAAATAATATTTAAGGCGGAGAGCCTTGAATTGATACAGAATCAGGTTCACACTATCTATAGTTATGTCTGCATTGGTAGATATTTGAAAGCCTTACAGTCTTTCATTCTGGTTCAGGGTGGAATGCATGTACTGGCTACTGTAGAACCTGAAGGAGTTGTTGCCATATGAGATGTAAAGGAGAGAGAATCCATCATCTATAATATAGGTAACTCATAGTAAAATTGTTCATGCAATTACCATTTAAATCATTGTCAAATTGAAAAGAGAAGATAACCATATTCCAAGTGTAGTCATCATGCAGTCCTTTGTAATGACATTGCATTGGCTGCTAAACTAATGCTTTTGCATGTACTTTCACATGGCTTGTTGGTTTTACTATCAAAAGACATAATGGAAATTTCCTCTTGCACATATGATGTGCTGTAATGAATCAAAATATTTTTCTTATAAATTGATCAACTGTGTGCTGGTTTTCTGACATGTCTATAGTCGAAGAACTCAAAAAAATATGGGCAGACTCAACTGACAATGTTAAACCTTGCACTGTCTACAGATATCTTGCTAGATAGTAGTGGTTTGATTGAGGAGAAGAATACTTAAGTGTTTGTAGTGGAAGTCCTACATATATGGTGATGACATGATTGTCTTTAGCAGCTTCGAGCAATCTGAGGATTACTTAGGTTGTGGAGTTCCCTAATCTTGTAGACACTGGTTACCAGGCATTTAACAGGCCCTACAATTATGGATGGTCCTATAAAATTTTTTATATCACTGGACTTATGAAATTCATCGTGCATCTCTAACAGATGTCTGATTTGAGAATAGAATCTACACGCACACAGAGTTAAATGAGAAAGATATATTGCAAATTTCTTTCAAAAACAAATTGAGACATTTTTGTGAATGATGAAATATCCATCTATCTTGCCAAAACAGAAAGATAGACGTCTAATGGTCACTAAAAAATGGAGAATTTCCATAAAATACCGAACCAAAATAGATGGAATTGGAATATGATCTTGAAGAAATCACTTCTAAGCCTCTACAAAGAAAGACAAAAAAATGGAGTTTAGAGAAGAAACTGTTTTACTCTCAAGAAGATCCTACACAATTAACATGCTAGCTTTTTCCAGACCAAGTCAATGGCACAAAATGAGATTCCGAAAAATGAAGGAAGAATTATCATTTATGCTTTCACGTTTCTCATTGTTTCATATTATTTTACATGCTCAAAATATTTCATGTACTTATGTTATGATTCAATGAATATTTTTTTTTTTTGGTAAAGATGATTCAATGAATATTGCAACTTCATCTTTCATGTTTTCTTTTATTCGGAGGATAAACCTACATGATGGGATTAATATTCACTTTAAAAAACACTCCATGTAAAATCTAGTGGAGAATCTGATTGATATGACCATTTATATTATAATAATTTTTTGCTTATTATTTCTCTCGTAAAAATTCACGTCAATACTAACATTTAGAATTATATAACAAATATAATCTGGGAATCATGCAGGGTGCAGACATCTTGTAGAATAACATAACAAATTTAGTCTTAGACTTGTGCAAGGCACGGGCATCTCGCTAGTTACCATAAAAGTTCACTTACCTTTTGGTCTTGATGATCATCCTCTGCCTCTTTCTGATTTGTAGAACTCGCTATTGTTACAAGAACAAACCATCAGCAGGATTTTCGTCAGTTTATTGTTTACTTGCAGCATAAGCAAATTTACATAATTTCTGACAGAATCCTTGGTGACTCCTATGGCAGTTTGTGATGAGCTCTTGCTAGGGATCCCACACAAAGCTTGGCCTGTTGGAATTTTGGTTCTGCTCTGCTTGGTGGTGGCGTTTGTTGTTCCGTCGTTTCTCCCACCATTTCTACTGGCGAAAAGCCATACTCAGCAGGCACTTTATGAAGATGTCTCAAAAAATTCTTAGCCGGGTGATGTTTCGAGGAGGTGGTGTCTGTTTTTTCTCATTATTTTGAAGTGGCATTGAGGTTTAAGAGCTGTCGATCAACTTGGTTCAGCAGCTTCTGCTCTAGTGGGGAGTTTAGTAAAAGTATTGTACTTTTCTTTTAAAAAACATTAGTAGTGACATGATTTTGGTTTCAACTGGAGCAGAAGTGGGCACTTGGTGAATTAATGAAATGATCGGGGATGCTTTGTGTGTTTGTGCATGCCGTTCGCGTGATTTCTAATGATGGGATGGAAAGCGAGATCTGAAGTGTCCACAGCATCGGACCTTAGCCTTGGTTTCATGATCCACAACATAATGAGAAAATCGAATGCAGTATGGCAAATGCATTTTACCGGTAATGCGTCATAATTGCAGGGTATTGAACTGTGTTTCATGGGAAGGATTGAGATGATCTCGGTTCATCCTGTGGGATAAAGAAGAGTAGCTGCACATGAATCGTGCAGAACGGCCTTGTCCACTGCACAATTGGATGGGCCATTCTTGGTAGAACAGAGCATGTGTCTTTAAAGCTTACAAAAGCCACTGAGAAAAGTTCCTGGCTGTAAAGTGAGCTATATTCCATGAGTATGAACTTTGGAAAGTGTCTGTATGAATGATCACATTTCTTTTCGGTAGGTCCAAATGAGCTGATCCAGACAAGAACTTAGACCATTCAACTCACATATGACTTTCTGTCCAAAAAAACGATAAAAAAAAAAAAAAAAAGGAACTCACAGATGAACGATTCTTTGGGTTGTTAAGTGTAATATAGGCATTGTTAATGAATGCTGGTGGGGGTAGATAAGAACCTAAAGATATAGAACAATTTTCAACACACATCGAGCAATATGAGGGTTGAAAATGTACTATCTTTTTGGCACATGATTGATAACAAAACACAATTTTTAAAGCATTATTAATATTTCTTTTTGTTGAGTATGAAGAGGCACTTTTTAGCAAAACAGTAAAACCCATGTAACATTTGCATTTTCGCCTATTTTGGATGAGAGAGAACCTTTTCGATACTCCTAAGTCCCGAATGCGACTTTGATCGCACTCTTATATCAATGAAAATCAACCAACTCTTGCATCATCCTCGCATCACGAGTGCTCCTACACAAGTATCATCACTGTTAGCGTGATCAATTATATGGGGAGAAAAAAAAAATCTCCAATTAAACCTGGTGAGAAGAAACACAAAACTAATTATCCCTAGAAACAGGAGATGCGCGTGAATGCAAATTACAAATTGTTTGGCCTCGGTGATGGTTCTGTGTTCTTCAGCACAAGGCATTTGAATTTGACCTTAAATCTTACTTCTTCTTCTTTTCTTTTTGGTGAATTCGGTATTACGGATATTTTGTCAAAAAGAATGGAAGACTTCTTCTTCCAAAAATAGAAAATTACGGTACAATTATATGTGAGAAAATATGCTCTCTATCTTTCTTTTTCTTTTCTTTTTTTTTTGCTTTTAATAAAGTCCAACGTGGATATGGGTCCATTTTACCAAAAAAAAAAAAAAAACGTGGATATTGGTCCTACGTTATTTATTTTTATTTTTTTTTACGTTATTTCTTTTCGGATCTCTGAAAAATCGAAGGAGTCTTTCGGCCTGGCGATAATAAGACAAACGAAGTAAACGGCAAGGACCGCATCAGCTGGGACGCTCCTCGCAAAGAAACCATTTTTTTCGGAAAAAATAAAAATAAATAATTGGGCCGATCTGACAGACGATTGGCCCACGTGTCCGCCCACGCGAACTCGACCGTTGCGGGGGCCGATTCAAAATCCGCCCCCGATTTGACCTCCTTCGTCCCCAAAAATCCCCAAAGCAAATTCGTCACTTCCCTCATCTCTCTCTCCCTCCGTCGTTCGCCGCTCGCTGCTGCTCTCCAATGGCGATTGCTGCCGAGACTCAGCAGCCCCAGCAGAAGGTGAGGCATCCCCGCTCCATCCAGACTCCCTCGATCATTCCCCCCCTCTCTCTCTCTATCTCTACCATTTCCCGTGCTGGTCGCTCGAATTCGGCGCCGCGATCTAGGGCTTTTCCTTCTTTTTCCGACGAGGCCGTAATCGATCGGCGTCGCGCGTTAGCTTCGTCGATTCCCGATGTGCGTGGTTTGTTGCCGTCCGTCATCCGTCGGACGGGATGAATCGGCGGGGTCTAGGGTTTAGCGCCGAGGAGGTTTTGCCTTTCCTTAGTTTTTGCCTGTTAGGAGCTCAGATTTGGAGGTGTTGAGAGGCGGGAGGGTGTGTGGAAATTGTGATGTTATGCGAGGCCGTCCCGTGATCTGTACCTCCGACGACCTCTTGAAAGCATGGATAGAATTTCACGGAAGAAGAAGAAATCATGCTGAATTTCAGCTGTAGAATGAAGAGACAGTTTTTTCTCGGCGTGGATTGTGAATACAGAATTTTTAGATTGCTGATGGGAGTGCGATTAGTTTTGCTTATAAAAATTCAGGCTAGTAATGATATCGTGGGTGCCAAATTTTCTTTTTGCAGTCTTCTTCAGAAGCTTCGGCGGCTGAGAAGCGGAGGTGGACGCTCAATGACTTCGACATCGGCAAGCCTCTCGGACGAGGGAAATTCGGGCATGTTTACTTGGCAAGAGAGAAAAGGGTTAGTCAGAGATCTATTCAATTATTCTCGACTTTTCCATGCCTTTCCATACTTTAATTTCTGCCATGGAGCGATCAAGTAACGATTTTAGCTTCTTTTGCACTGGATTGTATCCTGCTGTATCGTGTGAAATCTAATTTTTAGATGGTTTTCTCTGATTAGAGCAATCATATCGTGGCACTGAAAGTCCTCTTCAAGAGCCAGCTGCAACAGTCTCAGGTCGAGCATCAGCTGCGACGTGAAGTGGAGATCCAGAGTCATCTTCGACACCCTAATATTTTACGACTTTACGGGTATTTTTATGATCAGGTGGGGCATGCTGTAAGAGCACTCTTACGTGTGTGTTTACTTGGATGACGAATGGTTAAGCCGCTAACTCCTGGAGTTTACATTATTGCAGAAACGAGTTTACTTGATACTAGAATATGCAGCCAAAGGAGAACTCTATAAGGAACTCCAAAAGTGTAAATACTTCAGCGAGAGGCGTGCAGCTACTGTAAGTTCTTGCTAGACACCCTTTACATCTGCTTCCCTTTACTTTCCACTTAATTTGAGTAGCATCTTTCCTACCCATCTATTTTCATCATGGCTACTAAATTTCCCTTAGAGAAATGGGTTGATGCACGGTGGATAATATTCTGACATCTAGCCATGAATTTGCAGAATTTGTTTTTTTATCTATAGAACTTCTTGTTAAGCTGTGTCCCTAACAGCATAATTGTTGCAGTACGTTGCATCTTTAGCTCGGGCACTCATTTATTGTCATGGCAAGCATGTTATTCACCGAGATATCAAGCCCGAGAATCTGTTGATTGGAGCTCAGGTGATTACTGGTTACCATATCTTCTTAAACTTGATTGATTACTTTTTCTACATTTTCCTAATGCTTTATTTGGTCTCCTTCATTGTCAGGGTGAACTTAAGATTGCAGATTTTGGGTGGTCTGTGCATACATTTAATCGTAGAAGAACCATGTGCGGAACATTAGACTACCTTCCACCGGAAATGGGTGAGTAAGCTATATTACTGATGTCTTAATGCTTAAATCATGCCTTCAAGAGGTCAATCAAGTTTGAGAGAAGGATGTCGCTCAAGTTTGAGAATTTTTTATTCAACCAATTTCCATGACTAATACTTTATGAGAGTATTTGCAGTTGAGAGTGTAGAGCATGATGCAAATGTAGATATATGGAGCTTGGGAGTCCTATGCTATGAGTTTCTGTATGGGGTTCCACCATTTGAGGCAAAGGAACATTCGGATACATACAGAAGGTAAACATCAATTTTTCACGTGTAGATAAAATTACTTAGTATGCACTTTGCTAATTTTGACTGATTGTGTACCTCTTCATCCTGAACTAGGATTGTGCAAGTGGACCTGAAGTTCCCTTCGAAACCGATCGTCTCTTCTGCTGCAAAGGACCTTATTAGTCAGGTAAAATTTCCACACCTGAAGTTGATTTAGCTAAACCATACATGATACTACTGAGCAATGTGATTGCTCATAATCTTTTACAGGTACCTGACCACTTTTTGTGTTTATTTGTTGCGACGGATAACAGATGCTAGTAAAGGATTCATCACAGCGCCTGCCTCTACACAAGCTTCTCGAGCATCCATGGATTATTCAAAACGCAGAACCCTCTGGCATCTACAGAGGTTGATTCACCTTCATTGATGTGATTAATGAATCTGATGGGTCTTATTATTATATCAATACGATGAATTTTGGGGGGTTCTAGTAGTGCTCCAGAGAGAACTCGGGGTCTTTTTACCTGTTTGGATAAATGTATCGGGAACATTTGTGCACGAGTCCCCCATGCGCGGTATATTCTTGTAATGCGGTATATTCAATTAATTTTTTTTTTCTGCCGTCCTTTTCACTAGCAAATGTGAACACTTTGGCTCGAATGAACGTTCTGAAATTTTTTTATTAAGCTAAAGCTATGCTGAAGAAAGAACGGAGAATTCTTGAATTTTTTACCCGCCGCTGGGAAAGAATTTCTTCTTCAGTTCAAGTTCATTTCATGTTCAACAAATTTAGCTTTTTATTACCATGGAAAAGGCTCATGGCTCCAGAACCAGACATAGCCTAAGGAAAGTAGCACCGCATCCTCCAGAAAGAAATGATGAAGGTTGGATTCATGGCTGGCAACGGAACGCGATGTTGCATGAAAACACCAACTCATCAAGAGCCACATAGGAAGCAGGCCAGGACGGCCTTTGAGCAATTTCATCGTCAATTCGCTGAAACTGTGGTTAAAAGACATGGACACAGCAAACGTCATTGTTTTTTACCCATATATTTCTCCTCCGAGGTCATCGTAACACAGATTAATAAAATAAATGGGGTCAAAAGTGAATGCCTGGTTAATTAAAAAAGGGGTCCTTTCTGCAACAAAATTCAATTACCATTGCCAGGAACCCCCATATCTACGATCTCCTTGAAGACCGACGCTTTCCGTGAGAAACCCTGCCCAGAGCATACCATTTTGCCATTTTGAATGGACCACAGGCCAGTGAAGACATTCGAATTCGTATTCTCTCAGCAGAAACTTTTAAAATGGATTGACAAAAGAAAGACCCAGGAAAGTATTTAAGGATAAATAAGTTGACAATTCAAAGCTGTTTCAGGCATTGCACGAAAAGCACCGATTGACTACAATATATGTAAAACAAAGTGGTACACCCATATCAGATGGTGTGTTAACACGTAACTGGAGTAGAAGAATCCCTGCTTCTCCAGGTTATGAACTAAGGCGAATGTCTTAAGTTACGCTTCCCTCACATCCAGTCCTTTCTTTTCCTTGGCTTCTTCAACTCCATCTTTCGACCTTAAGAAGCTGGGTTCTTTGTCTTCCTCGGCTTCTTCAACTCCATCTTTCAACACTAAGAAGCTGGGTTGGTTCGTTGAAGAAAGAAGCCTGGCCCACATTCTGTCAGTTATGACAACTTTGTTCTGCCTTTCGGTCACTCGCTGCACCAAAAATCCATGAAGTCACAAAAGGAAAGAAAAGGCATGACGATGATGTCCAAACTGCTATAGAAACCATCCCCTCTCAGATATTGCTATCAAGTGAAAAAATGAGAGATTGGAACAAGCAATGGAATGAGGTTTTAATCCGGGCCAGGAGAAGTTGCGGGGGTGCATAAAAGGAGGAAGAAGAGAACTAAGAAAATAGAACCCTGACATTTTAGTTTTAGTTTGCTTTTGTTTGGTGGCTCAATTTTGGGTGGGAGCAACTGAGAACCTCCACAATCCTACACCTTTAAAAGAAAAGGATCTCCTCATGTGGCCTCTTCAACTCCTCCCGATGAGAATGAAGCCAAAGTGATAATGGATGTTTGGTTTCTCCAAGAGTCCAAGCTCATTAAAATGGAACTGACAAGAGTGTAGAAACGATGATATGCAATGATATATCTGACAAACTTACATTGAAAGGAATGTAAGTATGTCGAGTATTGACAAGTCCAACTGTGAAGCCTGTGAAACCTGCCATTGCTCCGTGGACTGCACTTTGCGCCAGAAGTGTGCAGTTAACATTGTCTGATGCATTACTCGGTACAGCGCGGATCATGTATGTAGGATCTGCCGAAAGACAACGTACATGAGAATCTATTCGTACATCTATTGAGACTACCTAGAGATGATACTACAATGAATAATCGTATGGAAATTCAAGGCTCTGGTCCTGACCTATATATTTAAGAGTAATGCCCATCTTTTGCTGTCTGGCAAAATGGTCCTGAAATAAAATGGACAAGAGGTTGTAAATATTTAAATTAAGATTATTGAAACCACCAAAATACAATTGTCAGCAAGTTTGACATAAGTTTGCATTGCATCCAACTGGATAAATGGTCAGTGTCCATTGAGGAATGATTGCTGATTTGGAAGGAAAATAGATCAACAGAATATTATATAAAGGCGCGCACGACAATAATATCACAGTAAAAATCAAGACATGAATGTTTCTAAATATGCCACAAAGGTCTACCTAATGATCTTGGATTAAAAGAGCAATACCCTGATTTTGTGAGATATCCACAGACCAACATCTTGAAGAAGCTTATTCCCTGAAGCGTCTTGTTGATTGGATTGCAGGCTCTCCGCGACTAGGTCTTGCCCTGCTCCTTCAGCTATCACAATCACCATGTGTCCATTTTCTTTAAGTCGTTTTTCAATGAACTCATAGAGTCCACCTTTCCCTTCGAGAAAGAAAGGTGACTCCGGAATCAAACAGCAATCCACATCTCGACTGGCAAGGGTAGCATACATAGCTATAAATCCTGCACAAGCATCCCAAAGAGAATTAGGTCAGAACATGTAAAGTTGACGCATTGTTGCCTTGATAATGTATGAGTTCACAAAGTTTTTGGTAAGAGAATGAAAGCACTTGGAAGCACCACTGTTGTACTGGACTAAAATTTGTAACTTACACATGTTAAGCTTACCACTATAGCGTCCCATCAACTTGACTACACCTATGCCATTTTCAACACTTTCAGCCTCTACGTGAGCTGCATTAATTGCACGTTGAGCCTCCTCAACAGCAGTATCAAATCCAAAAGACTTGTCAATTACCTGGTTCAGTAGAAGAAAACAAACGGACAGGTTAAACAATACATTTTAAGTTACTCTAAATCAACGAGAGAGAGGTTCAGAGCAAGTACAGGGATG
Organism: Eucalyptus pumila; assembly: GCA_016097595.1. Classification (NCBI taxonomy): domain Eukaryota; kingdom Viridiplantae; phylum Streptophyta; class Magnoliopsida; order Myrtales; family Myrtaceae; genus Eucalyptus; species Eucalyptus pumila. Next base: position 46,193,153 of record CM027848.1, read on the forward strand.
TCATTGTCTATAGTTTTCGGGATGCCAGCAACAGCGACTTTAAGGCCACGCTGTCTAATTTCCTGCGTTGTAGAGTGCATGTTACAAGAAGAAAGAAAGCTAATATTAACCTCTTCATCACTAGATATGTATGTATGTGGCACCTATACATTATGGAAGGGAAGGGAGGAAGTTGGTGAAAGTATTAATAGAGACCGCCTTTAGACATGCTACTTATCAAGCAGTTTCTTCCCACATAACAGTAATCATGAGGATTTTTTATGGAGAATAAGAGGACTAATTGGGCATTGGCAGGTAATCTAAAAACTTGAAACAAAGAGTCAGGAAGTATTGTTCCTTTCTGTTTACACAGAGCCACCCGAAGCGAGTTTTCAAATATGGCTTGCGAAGCAAAGATTGAAGCAATAGAATCCAATATACTTGTCGACCAAGGACAGGCGACATCCCAGGAAGCTAATGAAATCATCGCTGCTGATTATTCTTTGGATAATTCTAGATGGCATTCTAGTAAATACGTTAAGGAAAATAAATTTTCCAATACAGCATAGGATATTACCTCGTAAATAACAGATGCCCCCTTCTGCGTTCCATCCCCTCCAATTATGTAAACCTGGTCACCAAATGCGGCTACTATTTATTCTAAGTATAAAGATGTGATGCCAAAGCTACAACATCTATTCATAATTGTGAGAATGAAATGTGCCAACATATTGGAACTTACGAAACCAACAAAAGTCCCCTAAATTGCACACCTGGTTAATCCCACGATCTTGAATGCTGTCGACAATCTTCATAGTATCATGGCCTCCTCGTGATGTCCCAAGAATGGTACCACCACGCTTATGTATGTCATTGACGACTTTTGGGTTCAAAGTTATGGTATTTTTGGAGTAGAATCCCCTATATCCGCCCTAGGAAAGTGCGCCAAACATAGTAAGGAAACAGCATCACAAAGCAAACTATTCTGTCAAATAAAATATATATCGTTTATCTACCAAAAATTCACTAACCTAAATTGACAAATTATTGCAAAAACTAAGAGGAAATTGAGTATGCTATATCTTATTCATCATTTGCTAATTACATGCCCAAAATATAATCCAGCAACAGACAGATGAGTAATCAGAAACCAGAGCATACACAACTGGAGAGAAATGAAGAATAACATTCATACAACAATAAAATGTAGTAAACGGCCACTGTGACACATAAGCATAGCATATACTCACATCTATTCCGAGGATCTTGGTGACACCATACATGTAATTAAGGCCACACACAATTTCCCTGATCACAGTGTTCAGCCCTGGGCAAAGACCACCACATGTTACAATACATGCGTGCACTTCATCTGTCTCGAAATACACCTAGACAACAGAACGACAAAAGTCAGGAAATTTCGAAGAGTTCAACAAATTCCTAACGTGTATGACATACCTGTTGGCGAGGTCCAGCACGTCGAAAATGAATTCCTCTTGGGCCATCCTTGTGAACGACAACCTACAAGTTAAGACAAATGCAGTTCCAAGGACTAGTCAGAATAGGCTATTAAATTGCATTACTCATAGTCCTTACTCATAAAGCCTTTGTCTATTTCGCAAGCTAATAGTCAAACTTCACCCGCCATTGTAACTATTGCAGGAGGAGCAAGAACTAACTACAATGTGCATCATTTCACTACCGTGTTTGAAAATAGTACATAAACACACCAATACTGCACTCTAGTTGACAGGTAAATCAATCTTGCAAGAGACCACCTTTTGAGGAACTGTGTCATCCACATGGACAAAATATTGCCTGGAAAAAGAAAAGAACAGCACAGAGATCAGCATTTTCCAAGAAACATAAATTAACATCAGAGCAGCTCAGCTCTCTAGAAATAAGCTCTATAGCTTAGAAGAAAACAATTACTCACTTAACCACTGCATATGCAGGATTAGACCGCAACGGATTCGGGTACGTCTGTTGCACAAAAACATAGCAGGGAAATGAAATCAGTAATGTTAACAACGATAGCAAGTACTTCCATATGTAAATGATCATAAAATGCAAGCTGGTAGACCACATATAGAAGTCAGAGTGCGCTTCCACCTGCTAGCAAGATGTTTTATATATGCTCACATCATAAAGTTCACATTCCGCACATGATTAATCACATCTGGTGACTCTTTGTTCTTTAAATTGAGCTTTTCCATTTTTCTCATAGCACAGAAACTTTGATTGATTATCAACTGATCTTGCAGCAAAACCACAATGAACAGTGCAACATCCCCTCCATCAAACTATCGCGACAACTCTAACAACAAGATACTTCCTGCAGACGGCACACAACACACGTACCTGCTCGCATTCACAAGCCGTCATCGCATTAAGACCTTCCTATCGCTCTCACAGTCAGAGACACCCACATTTCACCAAAACCCAGAATCGTCAAAACACAAGAACTTCAAGATCACCAGCAAAGCACGTAACTTGGATAGGTAAGACCTCAAAATCTCGCTCCACAGACACAGACAGAAGCTCCCATTTGATCGATCACCAGAATCAACGAATACCCAGAAGCCCCACCATCGCACAGGACACAAGCACCCCCGATGAACATCAAAACATGCGCATGTCACACAGACGGACACAGAGACGGAGAGAGAGAGAGAGGGCGTACGGGGAGGTCGGCGATGTAATCCGACAAGTGAGGCACGTCTTCCAGCACGTACCCAGCATCCCCGTCACCACCTTCATCCGGGTACCGTCGCCACTCGACAACCCCATCGCGTCCCTTCCCTACTCCGACCCACTCCGCAAGAACCAACAACAAGAACAAGACCGACCGACCCAGATCCGATCCCGACCTCACTCGCGCATACACGCACGCCCGGCCCCTCTTGTCCGACGAATTTCGAGCAGGAGGGAATCTCGTTCCTGCGGAGATGCTGCTTTTCCTACGCACCAGGGGCGATGTTTCTCGTTGTCCGATTGGCAAATGCGAGGAAAGGACGAATGGCGAGGAAAGAGAGAGAGAGAGGGAACGCGGAGAATAAAGGTTGACGTTCTCCGCCCCACGAAACGGCGTCGCCCCGGTTTTCGGCCCCCGCACAACCAAAACGGGTGGCGGGGTTTTGACCCCCACCGGCTGCTGTCGGTCGGGCGACGTGCTTTCATCTCGATGTCCAAAGTCACTTTCATCGAAACTAGGATGAGCATCTCGGACCGACTGAAAAATGAATCGTTTGGATCGGACCATATCGACAGGTTCTCGAAGGCGCTAGTCCAGTTCCCGGTCCCATCGGTCATTTTCGATCTTGTTTCCAATTCCAGGAGGGAATTGAACCAAACAAATTTTAAAAAAATAATGATAAATCTTAAAATAGTAGTAAATATAGTATTTTTATAATTTTTTTAAGTGCTTAAGTTTCATTGGATGGGATCGGTCATTGATCTCAAAAATTGAGTCCCAGCCTAATTCCTGATTTCTAACTAGAATTGAATTAGATCGCAAAACAATCATCTTTGATCAAAATTGAAAATTTCCCACTATACCACTAGCCTCTTTTCGTTGCGTTTGCGTTGATATCTTGAAAAATTTTAAATTGATATATTCATAATAAATTTATAACAAACTTACTTTAAATTGATAGATTTTTTACAAGACATAGAAAATAAATGTTGAGGTTTTGGTTCCAAGAAATGGTGTGGCCGCGACCGGGTTTCAGATGCCACCCCGGTTTTCTGCCCCTTCAAAACGGGTGGCCAGGGTTTCCCCCCACCGGGTGATGTCGGTATGCCACGTGCTTTCATCTCCATGTCGGTTGGCTTTTTGCAAGGTTTGGTTTACTTTCATCAAAACAGAAAACTTAACCCACTAGGCCCACTAGCCTCTCTCTTCATTAAATTATCGTCTAATTCACACCTATTCAGTAATAATGATAATGATTTCCAAACCAATAATCTGATTTTTTTATCACAAAAAATCTCGAACTGATATACTCGTAACAAATCTCCATCCATTAAATTACATGAGAATTGATGGATATGTCAAATTTGGGATTTTACTCTCCATTTCGGGTATATTATTTTCCGTGATAACAGAAATTAAAAGAATGTTAATTTGTCATAAATTTACTAATTTTGAATTTTTGGTGATAAAAAAATTAATTTGTAGTAAATTTTACGAGTATTAAAGGCGCGTTTGTAACGATTACATTAGGGAGGGCGATTCGTAAAATGATTATTTTTTATTCTATTCCGGGAACTAATTATGAGTAAAAAAGCACGTTTAGTAATCGCTGTTCAAAATTTTTTATTCTAGAATAAAATCGTTTGATACCATGTTAATTGATTTTGTTCCAAATTAATTTATTTTAATTTTTAAATAAATTTTAAATAAATTTTTTACTTTTTTACTCTCTTTTTCCTATTCTTCTTCTTCTTCATTTGGCCGGTCGCCGGCCCTCGGCGAGGTCGGCCTTCGTCGGCCGAGCCTCGCGGGTACCGGGCAAGGCTCGCTCGGCCACCGCGAGGCTCGGCCTCGCCCGGCCTCGGGGAGGCTAGCTTGGCCACCGGCGGGGCCGGGCAAGCCTCGTCGGCGGCCGGGCGAGCTTCACCGCCGCGGGGCGAGGCTCGCCCGGCCCACCGACGAGGCTTGACCTTGCCCCGTCCGGCGAGGCCGAGCCTCGCCGGCCCGCGCGAGGCTCGCCTAGTCACGGCCGAGGCTCGCCCGGCCACGCGGGTGGCCAAGCCGGCCTCGACGGGGCTAGGCGAGGCGGCTCGCAGCCGCAAGGCCGGGCCTCGCCATATCGGGGCGAGGCCGAGCCTCGTCGATGGTTGGGCTTGCCTTCGGCAAGCTCGCCGGACCTTGCCCTGGCCTGGCAAGCCTCCGGCGACCTCGCCGGACCGGTGATCGGCGCAAGCGGCGGTGGCGGCGGTGGCGGTGGCGGACGGCAACCGGGATGACGAAAGGGAAGAGCGAGGGTGATTCTTTTTCGATTCTCGGACGGAGAATCAAAATTTTTTTATTCTCAAATCTTGTTCAAAATTGTTCTCGGGAACAAAAATTTTATCAAATACGATTATCGTCCAAATCGATTAGGAACAAAAAATCAAAATCTGACTGTTTGGCACGTTACCAAATAGGCCCTAATTTGATATTTTTCATGATATTAATTATAATTCTAGTGATAATGATAATAAAAATAATAATATTTATCTATCACACATACACTCAATTGAATAATCACTCGGATTTTTTTGAAAATGATTCGTTTCGCTTTGTATGGTCATCCGCTATCTCGTGCATGTACGGTAATGTATTCGGACCTTTTGGAACGCCTCGTCTTTCTCTGATTTCTTTATTTATTTTATTATTCTCTATACTAGTTTTTGCCTTTGTAAGATGTTAAAAGTAGATTTTTTTTTTCTGTTTTATATACTTAGTGGTTTATATTTCTTTCTTACTTTCAATTTTTCATTTTCTTGATTGTTGCACTTTCTTTGCACTATTCTTATCTACGTTTTTAAATTAAATATTTCTATATACTTTAAATTCATTTAGAATTTTTCTTTATCACTCGCAAAAAAAGTGCAAAACCAGAGGGTGGCAGGAAGGAGAGAGGGAGCTGGCAAAATTACAGCACGGGGAAAAACTTACTTTTCCAATGTTTTGTTTTTTATAAAAGGAGTCGATAGCCGATGGCAAAAAGTATCCTTTTGTACGTAAACTATTACTCTTTTTTTTTTTAAATGCAGACTTTCATGCATTGAAAAGCTACTAATTAAAAATGTGACCAAGTTCCAATTACCTGAGGTTTGTACTATGCAACGCGCATCCCTAATCACTCAAGCAAGAGGTTTGAACATGATGATCTGATTGAGGATCAATAGGTGAGCCACTGTACTGTGTCAGACAAATTCGTCTTCACAGCGTCTTGAAAAATCTTGCTATCGTAAGTCCCAAGGAAAAGGGAAAGAGGGCAAGGCTGTATCGTCGAGCGTTATGAGTCGGACTGCCAGCATGATCATGCAAACATTGCCCATTTGCGTCATGCATATGTTGCTCCGTTGAGCAGCTTTCATGATCGATACTGTAGCGAAGACACCTAATTAGAATTGAATCCAGAATCCATTTACAAGATGATCCTACAGTAAAGTATGTGTCGAGATTGGCAAATGGTTGTTTGGTATGATTATTGTTACATATAATAAGGATGTGTTTGTTTAATGGAAAATGTAATGTTTTTGGAAAATGTTTTCCGTGAAACCATTTTCCAGGAAAACAATTAGTTTTCCTTTATTTGGTGATACGTGACTGAAAATATTTTTTGGTGTTTGGATTGCATTTCAAAAATGATTGAAGGTGTAAAAGATGCCGACGAAGAGGAAGAGGAGGGAGCGAAGCCAACAGGAGGGCAGGAGGGGCTAGGGTTGGAGGAGGTGGCGGTGACGAAAGGGAGGGGGCGAAAGAGAAGGAGAGAGAGGAGGAGGAGTTACGGTTTACGTTCACAAGCAAAGAAAGAAAAGAGAAAAAAAAAAAAAATGAAGAAAGAAAAGAAAAGATATAATAATAACAAATTCAAATTTTTAATTATAAATTATTTTTAATAATAAATTTTTCATTAAGCAAGGACCTTAAAATATTTTGGAAAACGTTTTCCGATTCTTTTTTTAAAGGAGAAATCGTTTTCCGAATTTAAGTTTTTTGGAAGGAAAACATTTTCCGTTGATTAAAAACATTTTCCATGATTTATTTTCCTAAATGAACCAAATGCTGGAAAATGAAAAAAAATATTTTCTCGGAAATTGTTTTTCGCAAAACCAACACACCCTAAGTGTGGATTCGGAGTTTCCGGGGCCAAGTTTATTGTTGTGTTGCATATCGGCGCAAGTGTGGTTACAGCAAGAAAGCCACTTCGTCGGCTTCGTTTCATTGGCGAGCAGCATCCATTGTTGCTTAATTACGGTTCGGTCTCGTACTTCGGCTCAGGACATTGTCGCTTTCGTGTAACATGAATTAGCTCCATGAGCATGAGCGGCGCTTCCTCTATGTTGGCTGGGTCCACCTCTTGTGGGGCCCAGCTAGCATTAAATTAGTAAAAAAGAAGAAAAGTCAAAAAGTGAAAAGGAGAAGGAAGTGAGTGCTTCGTGCGAGTGTGCCACCGAAGTGAGGAGAGAAAGAACAGAAGACTCACCAAAACAGGGGAGAAGAGAAGAGAAGAGAAGAGAAGAAAGAAAGCTGCAACTTTTTGATCCCGTTCGAAGGCCAATAGAATCGACTCAAAATTGAGTATGTTATTCATGAAACCGAGGGTTACGAGTTGAGTGATCTCGTTCGTGGAGAACCTCCTTCGAATTCTCTAATTGTGATCAGCGTTTTCTAGTCTCATTTATGTTTATCCATATTTATGGTGAAGAAATTACCTTGTAATACTTATGTAGATCCTCTAGTGTGTAACTAGAAAAAACCTTGGTGTTGTTTTGGCTTTGTCTACTTATCATTTTGTGAGGATATATATGACTGGTTGTTGATGGGGCTAAGTTGATTTTAGTAGATTTAGTTTTGGAGGAGAAATTGATCTTTGATTGGGTTTCGTTCATAGTGGATTGTTGCCCGGGTTCTCCCCAACACTCTTGATGGCGAATGACAATGCCAGCATCCCGGTTTTGTACAAACGGGGGGAAACACTAGGTGGGATCTGGAGAATCATCACATATGGATGCACGAAAACGTCTCTCAGGCAGATTCAGCACCCTTGAGAGGTACATTTCCGGCTGCTTCCGCATTGATCGATGGAGCTTGTGGAACTATGGCCAGATAAATTACTGATTTAAGGACATTAAGAAGTGTTGTTATATGATGATTGATCTTGGGTGACGCATTACCTAGCTTCAAAGCAAGAACAAGAGGCCACGCAAGAGATCAAACTCGAGTGTCATCTCCAGAATTTCATATGAAGAAATCTGTTGCGAGACAGCCATAGCTAGAGATGATACTAGCACGAGTTGATTAACAAAAAGACCGTTGCTATTATGTACATAGATCAGCCTGTTTCTCGAGAAATCTGCATAGCCGCGTCGCTAAACATCGAAGGCTGTAGCTGCTCCATCTATAGGGAGTTCCAGGTTTTCTTCACTCGCCGGATTCTTGTACCCCAATTGCGCGAATGCGTTGCATCAAGGCACTTTGAAAGTCCTAAATTTGTCATACTATGTCAATACCATAGTTCTGCGTCGTGCCGACTACTCTGATTACACGCTGTAGACTAAGTTATCGTCGGCTTTCCTACTACGCCTGTAACTAGAAAGATACGTCGGGTTTCCGAGGAGCGGCGTGAAGTCGAACTCGGGACCGACCCTTTTCCGTCCAGACCTTTCTGAGGGGCCGCAACTCTGGAGGATGTGCAGGACCTCCTTCATGGAAGGCCTCGTGGACGGCGATCTGCTGGTACAGACAAGCGCGAGCTTGAAAACGGTTGTCATCTCGTCCATGTTACATGGTTCCTTGATCTCCTCGTCGAGGGCATCGGCGATCGGCTTTCCTTCCCCGTAGTGCCTCCACGCCCATTCTGTGAGGCTCATGTTCTCATCCCCGCTATTAGGCCCCCTCCCGGTCACCAGTTCTAGGAGCACGACTCCGAAGCTGTACACGTCGATCTTCTCGTTCACTTTCGTGCTATATGCATACTCTGCGACGCAAAACACGAATTTAAAATTTGCTGTATGATTAAGGTAAAAAGGAAGGCTATTCTCAGGTGAGAAAATTTCCCTGAATAATTTCTTAGCTCTTACCGGGGGCGAAGTAACCGAACGAGCCTGCCACGGCCGACATGGTGTGAGACTCGCCGTGCTTGGCTACCGTCTTGGCCAGTCCAAAGTCTGCCACCTTGGCCTTGAACTGGAAATCCAACAGGATGTTGCTGGACTTCACGTCGCGGTGTATGATCGGGGGAGAGCAGTCGTGATGCATATAGCCCAGGCCTTCCGCGGCTCCTACAGCGATCTGCAGCCTCACAGGCCAATCCAACATGGCACGGCGCGGTGAGTTCCCTCTCAACGGCAACGCTCTCTTGTTCCTGTGAAGCCACTTGTCCAGACTCTGATTCTCCATGTACTCATAAACGAGCAGCTTCGAGTTATCGCTCGAAATGCAGCACAGCAACTTCACTATGTTGGAATGGCGGATCGAGCTGAGTATTTCGACTTCTGCTGCAAACTCTTTCTCCTGTCTCCAGTCCAACCTTCGGTTGTTCCAAATCCTTTTGACAGCAACATAGTCGCCCAAATCACTAACCGCCACACGATACACCTTGCCCGAGCCGCCACTTCCTATGAGGGTGTTGTCCGTTAGATTGGACAAGATGCTCGCTTCGGTGAAACCAAGCCTCTGAAACGAAGTTAACTTCCAAGTTGCTAGGTCCTGCCTCAGCTTCTTCCGCCGGTACTCTCTGATCCCGAACAAGGCAAACAGAGCAGCAGCTATGAACACGGCAATCACAAGAACTAGAATTAGGGCGAGATACTTCGAAGGGACCTTGTTGGATTTACTGCTTCTGGCATAGCAGCTTCTGATGTTCGGCATGGGATTGTCAGCGCATAGATCAGGATTGCTCAAGAAGCTATTTTCATACACTAGATTACTGAAACCGTCTGGGATTCTACCGACGAGTTGATTGGAGGACAAATTAAGTGTAGTGAGCCTCAACTTGCCCAATTCTGGGGGTATCACGCCCAAGAATTGGTTGTCCGATAAGTCGAGATCAAGCAGGTTGGGCAACGAACCTATTGCTGCAGGAATTTGGCCAGAGAGCTTATTCTTTGACAAATTCAATGTCGTTAGTGACTTCCAGGAGATGATCTTTGAAGGGAGTTCACCAGAAAGTTGATTGCCATCCATCGCTAGAACGATAAGCCGAGAAAGACTGGTCAATTCTTCAGGGACATTGCCAGAGAACAGATTGTTGCTAGCATTCAAGACCGCTAGACTTGACCATGAAGAGACTTCGGTCGGAATTGGGCCGGAAAATTTGTTGTTGCTGATCTCCACTCTAGACAAATTCCGTGCAAGTTTGCTCGGAAGACCACCTGAAAAGGAGTTTTGACTTACCGTCAAGCTTGATAAATTGAACAGCGTCCAAATGCCCGAAGGAAGTTCGCCGGAGAAGTTGTTGTTGTAAAGCTGAATTGTCCGCAAACTATTGCAGTTCCCGAGCGATTCCGGAACTTGTCCACTCAGATTATTAGAGTAAGCAACAACGCCTACCAAGACACCATTAGTGCAGAGAGTTTTTGGCAACTCGCCACTGAGCTCATTATTCGAGATCTCAAAGGCTTCCAGCGGCGAATATAGGCCGAACTCGGGCGGCAATTCACCGCTCAGCTTGTTGCCAAAAACTTTGAAAACTCTCAACAAAGGAAGTCGGGCTATACTCACCGGTATGTGGCCTGATAATTGATTCCAGTACAGATTCAAGAGGCCCAGACTTTGCAACTTCCGAAATCTTCAGGGATCGAGCCGGTCAGGTTGTTCATTGCTAGATCAATCTCCATCAGGTTCATCGATGAAATAGAGGTGGATAATTCACCAGACAATTTGTTCTGGTACAAATACACATACCTCAGGTTCTGTAAAGAAAACAACCCACCAGGGATTCTGCCTGTCAAAGCGTTTCCCGACAGATCCAGTTGCTGGAGACTGGACAAGTTCGAGAAGCTCTCGGGAATTCCATCGATCAGATTGCACTGAGTCATCCACAGGAACCTCAGCTTCTTAAGCTGCCCGAATTCCTGTGGTATCATTGCAGGCACAAACTTATCATTATAGGCCATTTGCAGAACTTCAAGATTGGCCAAGTCCGCAATTTCCTTAGGAAACGTGCCATTGAACTCATTCTGGTACAAGGACAGAGTCTGCAGCCCCGACAAGCGCCCAATCTCCGCCGGAATGTCGCCGGAGAAATTGTTCCCGCCAACATCCAAGTAGGTGAGGCCCGACAGCTGGTCAACGTCACTAGGAATTGGACCCACGAAGTAGTTCTGAGAAAGGTCCAAGAATTTGAGCTTGGAACAGTTATACAGCGCCTTTGGGAATCCGCCAGGAATGTAATTCAATGAAAGGTCAAGTTGAGTGAGGTTCTTGAGGTCGCAAATCGAAGGCGGGATTGGCTCGGTGATGTTCATATCATGGAGGAGGAGTCCCGTAACTGTGCCGCCAGTGCAGTTGACCTGTGGCCATCCGCACGGCGTCGGCGACGATGAGTTCCATGACTGGAGAGCAGGTGGATTGCTCCATTGCTGCTTCAGGTTCAGCAGGACCGTGAGCTCACTTGTGGCCTGGCTTTGTGAAATTACGCAAAAGGGTATGGAAAGAGAGAGGAGGAGGAGGAGGAGGAGGAGGCCGAGCTCTCGGGAACAGAGGGGCATTTTCGACATTCGAGCGGGTCCGGTCGGTCCCGCCAGCGGCGGCTACGCGCCCTTCCTTTTGCCGGGAAAGTTGGTTGGCCGAAGACAACCAAATGGAAACAGAAGGGAGGAGTTCCCAAGTTCCACAATGGCGAGCTTAGGAAGAGTTTCGGGATTTATTTATATTGTTCGTAGGTTATTGTCCAAATTGCACTAGCAAAATGGCATTGCAAATTGAGGTTATTTACGTTTTTGCCGCTGATGGTGATGTGGTTTTGCTGGCGAGTCCACCTAAACAAGAGTTTCAGTCCATCACGGTTCCACTTAACACGTTTGACAAAAGCGACACCACCCCAAGAAATAAAAATAAAGGGGTCACAATAAATCTTAGGGTGGCCCCACCAAATTAGGGTTTTTTTAGCTCAGACAAATAGGGTGGTGGGGAATCCAACCATAGTCAAAATTAGGCACTCTTTCTAAATTATCTTGAAAAAGCATATTATGACAATATGATGTTATACTTTCAATATGTTAAGTTAATTTATTAAAAACAAGCTTGTAAGAACTGTACCCTTTTTTTAGTCCCTTAAAAGAACGTCATCTAAACGGTGATTTCTAGAAACTCGAATTTTCTTTTTATTTGTTTTGATAGTTTTTACATGAATTCTATGGCGGGTGCTTATGGTGTAAGTTTGTCTGAATTTTTCAAAGTATATGATGCATGATATGACTTGCTAACGGTTGAGGGCTATTAGAGTTCTTGTATAAAGTTTAGCTATAATAAATAAGATTATACATTATTTTCTACTTGTAATTTAGCACTGATGAGATGACCACCCGACTTTGGTAAAAACGGTAATTTTTCCATTCTACTTATATTGGAAAATAACATGATTGTGTTTCATTTGTGCGTTAGGTTGGTAGCATTAGGTCACATCTTTTGAAAAAAATTTTGGCCGAATGCATAAGGTTAATTTATTTAATTAGAATTAGATTTAATTTAACTTAACTTTTTTTTTTTTTTTTTTTTTTGGGTGGACATCTTGTTCTAGAAGGCGTCTCTCGTTTTACCGCTAAAGAAAGAAAGATTGTTTGACCAATCTATGGGATTTCGCAAAAGTCTTTTCGACTTGTGGCTGAGAGCAGGGGGCGGCTTCAACTGTATTTATTACATAAAATTTATTAATTCTCAAACTTTTGAATTGGACTATTAAAAGCGTAGTTGTGACTGTAGCAGTGGAATTAAATAAATCCGAGAAAATGCTGCATAAAATAATATGTATTTTCGAAAGATGCAAAGTCGTTTATTTTATATATAAATTCACTTCACACTCACCATATATTTTATATGTCCTATTTTACTTAAACCAAATTTATCATATGTTACTTTCTTTTTCAGTTTAACATGATTATTTTGTTGCTTTTAGCAATAGTCGTTTTTTTAATTATGTGAATTTCACTCTAATCTTATATGTAAATGCATTTTGTATGGGATTGAGCCAAAGTAATTTTACAGTCTATGTTATAGAATCGGTTCATGTTAATAATTATCAACTATTATATATTGGATGGTACATAATGTATCATATAGTCAATTCTACTACTATAGATTATTTTTTCCCCATTCTCCATATTTTTTTTTTTTCACATAGCATCAATTTATTGTGCTATAAAGTTAATTTCAAGCATAAGTATATTCTCATTCCCATGGATGTAATTCTACGCTTTATAATGTTAGATATTATAAAGTATGTGTGACATTTCATGACTATATAGATATTTTGAAATACTCTTCTCTTGAGATTTTTAAAAAAATAATAAAATTGAAAAGACTTCTTTATATCGAACAATGTCGTAGATAGTCTATTTAATTACTCATATAAAGTATTTCAATTTAATTAGATATTTATATTTAGGTTGAGATTTTAAGAGATTTTCCTTTAAGCCTTCTCTTTTCTTAAAAACTCATAAAACTTTATTTGGAAAAGAAAAGAATTCTCATCAAATTGAATTTCTATAATGTTGAAAGTCACTTTTTCTATAGTATATTAAAATTGAAAAAGTTGTAATTATATTAGAAAATAAAATAATTATTTTATTAAATTGAATGCATTTAATGTTCAAGAGTCACTTTAGTTAGATTACATTAGATAGTCTATTCTATTACACATATAAAATATGCTAATATACTTAAGTATTTATATATGGATTGAGATTTCACGAGATTTTCCTTCAAACTTTACTTTTCATAAAGACTCCTAATATTTTAGTGGGCAATTGAATGTTCAAAAGCCACTTTTACTAATATTTATTAGATTAGATTACTCCATAGTCGTCGGCACAAAGATTGAATGGGCTTCGAAGGAATGAAATTTGGCTTTTGATATTTCATCTTCACAACGATGTGACCAATTTACAAAAATATGAAAAGAAAAGTAGATCTCAAACTTAGCCATTCTCCCAAACCAATTATTTCAGAGAGCCAGTACAAGAAGTCAATGCATTTAGGCAGTTGATGCAAATTGAAAAGACAAAGATCAATTAAGCTAAAGGGCGTAATCAGAAAGTCGTAGGAAGGTTCAATCCATTCATATTTTAAAAATAAAATATTTTGTGGGCCCAAAATATATTTTAATAATTGAAGGGGAGGGGAAAAAGCAAACAAAGGAACAGCAGTTGTTTCTCGTGGACTAAACCATCTTATCAACTCGAATTTCTTCATGGCTTTTTGAATGCAAGCTTGACTTTGGCGGCTGCTGTTTTTGTTTCTATCTGGTGTCCATTCGAACAAAGCCGAGATCTCTTCCTAAACTTGCTGGAATCATGTCCTCTGCTCTGTGTCAAATGCAAGGGTGGATTTATACCTCACAATTTCTTGTTTCTTTTCCCAGATTTACTAATGTCAGCACTGGATTTTGTGTGCCTGTATTTGATTATTAAAAGAAGGAAGAGTCTTGCCATGGGTTCTCCATGTCTATAACAGCATACATTCATCATTTCTGTAAGAAGGGCTCCGTGCTTGGATGGGTAAAACGTGAAGAACGAAGTGGAAAAGAGAAATCTGTAGCGGCAGCAAGAATTTTTACTCATGCAGTAGAAATCTTTAGTTATGAGAAGTCTAAACCTTGAAAAACACTAACGGGACAAGTTGGGCAAGTGTCATTTTTCCTGCTGACAGAAGGGTTTCTAGAAAAGAGAGAATAAAACAGGTGCCCGGTCAACAACAAGCCCTGATTTTCTTCTGAAAGATGTGAATGCGATGGAGAAACTGCATGCTTAAATGTTCACCAAACGTACTTGAAAAATCAAAACACAATTGAGGCATCCGTTTTAGGTGGAATATACATCCTAGAATTGGCAGGAATCAGAGTGGAGATGAACTTTGTTACGTGCTAAATGCGATTGAATTATATTTACTGAGAAAAAGCCGAAAAAGAATGGCAATTAAACATGAAACCAAGTGGAGATATCATTACTGAAATCCATTCTGTCGAGGGGAATTTTACTTGTAGCAGAAAAAACTAACTGTAACTACATATATGCTTCAGCTGATAAGTCCTAATAAACTAATGCATTGCTATGTACAAATAGATGGACAAGAACTAATAACACACAAACATCTAGAATAGCCTTTATGGATGGTCCAAAACAGAAAAAACTAGGAGGCACAATATACAAGTCCTTGAATCTGCGAACTCCTGATGATTAGCTCAAGGTCTCCCTCATTTTCCAGTTTTTGCTGCTGAATCAAGAGGTTTATTTTCTTGATCACTGCTTACAACTGAAAGACAAACAAAACCATCTTAACCCAAGGAATTAGCTGAGAACGTAATCGACCCATTTATGTAAGTTCAAGAAGAACCTAAAAAAGGAACTCACGTGGCAGGGAAGCGGAGTGACCCGAGCTCTTCAAGATGTGCAGCCTCTTGGCAGTAGATACGAACATACTACAAGAGAATGATAAGATTGTGTTGGGAGAGCACTTTTATGTAATTGGGTGATTGTGATGACTATGAAACTAGTTGGAATCGTTTTTAGTTTGATTCCAATTCAAGCAAATAAAAAATAGAAACCTGTATTTGGATAGATGATTAATTATGAGCAGCTTTGAAGCTTTTCAAAGGTGGTGTTGCTGTATGTTCCTTTGTTGAGTTACCAAATCATGGTCAACAAATATACCACAGGTTATTCGTTGATGTGAACACTAAAAATTGAAGAGTACTTACTTCCACGGAACATCGCCAACAAGGATCCTGTCTCCTTCATTATCCTCATAAACTAGAGTGCATTCCCCATTTTCGGCATTTGTGTCCTCTCTTTGCACTTGTATCATCACCGGTAAAGCTGTGAGCTGAAAAGTGAAAGGTCAGGACATTAAAAACTTAGCATGACTTGTATCAGGCTCGTCTTCAAGAAGAGAGGACAGATACTTGAGCGCTACATCATTAACCAAATACCATTCTTGGACTAAGATGCATAGAATTTGAGGTTTTACCAGCAAGAAGGCCTCTAAAAAGTTCATTAATGGCAACAGAGAGCTTCTCATAACTGTCATAGGCTTTGAGGTTCAGTTTTCTTCCTATTGGGAATCCATCCATGTAGATCTTTACAAACATGTGCTGGTTTGGATCTTCTGATTGACGTTCACAATTGTCCTGCCTCCCAAAGTTATTCGATGACAACTCAGAAGTTTGCCTGCACAAGAAGTTGTTTGCTATGTTTTTCCTGAAGGAACCTAATGGAGGCCACCCAACGATTGGACCGGGTGGAATTCTGCAAACAAAGGACCAATATACTCAAGTTGGGATCTCCAAAACAGTTCACAGATACAGATATTTTGCTTTTTTGGAGCCCAAGGAATATGCTGATTTTGCATGGTATTAAATGAGCTAGTGCCTTATACTTACCCCGGAGAGAGTTCTTTCACCTTTTTTTCACTGATAGAAGCACACTTCAATTGCAATCAAATCATAGCACATCCTTTTCAATTTTGGGAGATCCATCTTCATTTTTGCTACATCTTTGATCCTTTATGAGAGAGACAACCTAGTATACCCTAATGCATGCTCATTCATTTTTTTTCCCCAAAAACTAAAGTTTTTCCAAATTCCGTGGCCAAGCAAGTCCCCATAATATTTGGCTTGATAAGAGTAGGAACAGGGGAGAATCATAAGGCAAGCTTAGCAAAATAACCTTTTTGGAGAGTTTCCAGGCAGAATAACTGGACTTGAAAGGGCTTCATTGTTTAAATTGAGCAAGTCTGCTTCGTTATAGACACACTCTTGTGAAGATTTTGCAACCATCTCATTCAGCGGGGAGGTTAAAGAGAACTGTCTGTACGAAGAATTGGGCTGCATCTTCAGTTCCTGAATCACTCTACGAAAAGCCAAAGTTGTTTTCTCAGTCCAGCATGTCCTGCTATCAGCAAGCACCTCAATTTTTTGGTCTGTCAAAGGGGGATTCAAGCAGGGGTGTTTATGCAAGAGCTTTGGATGTCCTGCTTTATGAGTTACAGCGTCTTCAAACACCCTTTTGGCTCCTTGAATAAAGCTTTCTCCGGGAGGACCGAGAGTGAGGTCCAAGTTCTTATCGTTTGACCCTCCTGCATCGGTCTTATTGTTTCCTAAGCACCCTTCTTTCTCCTTTGCAGGCATTCTGCATAAATGAGAATAGACATCCATTTGTGCTGTCTAAATGATGACAAACCTAACGAGAAAAAAAGAGCCTGAGAAATACAAAGTTTTGGCAACTCAGTTTATCAGGAGAAAGTGAATGAAAGGCAAAGTATGATCAGAATCCTTCTGAAAACAATTCTTCGACATCAGGGGATGTGTAAAGCTTGAAACATAAATTTCTTAGTTTCAGTCTCAAACCTTTCTCAGATACTTTGAAACAGAAATTGACTGAAAGAGAAATGCGTCGCAGGCAGCAGCAAAACGAGTTTGACTTTAAGCCTGTGAAGATTCTCAACTCTACTACCGACCAAGAGGAAGAGCCCCTACAATGCAGATGGCAAGAAAACCTAGTTATATCACAGCCATGCTTCAGTGGGAATGTACAGTGGATGGGCTCTTTCAGCTTTCACTTCAACTCAAGTGGACCGTGTTTTAGAGCAGCAAGAGGCAGTTGCATGGAGATTCCAAATGCCGAGAACTGAAGCCGCACTAGAGAAGGGCAAGCAATTCTACATGCGCAATTAACTATATGTGGACTACACTTGGTGGTTGTTGTCACGTCCTTGATTCATGACTTGAGGATAAGACAGCTTGTTTCTAATTTAGCTGGGAATCCCAACAAATTAAGCACGCTCGCTTAAACCCAAATCTTGAACAGAGGAAAATTATTAGGTACAATCATATTGTTGATGTACTAGGTATCAATTCATGCAAACAAACTTCTTGTTCTTGGCCTCACATGCCTTCTGACTTTGAATGATTATAGCTATTTAGCTCAACCCAGATGTTTATTCTTCCAAATTGAAAGAAAATAAGAGAAAGCAAGGCCATAAAATGCTCAAACAAAATTTTGTTCCTTGTTCAGTTCTAACAAAGGCTCAAATAGGACAGGACCAGCGATTTTGATAATGCCAAGACATAGACAATGAGTATATTCTCGACTTGGCATCTGAATAAGCAAATGAACCATCAATGCACATGCGATGCATTTGAGTTCCAAAAGCCTTCGACTCATGTCGATCCCAGGAGAGAGGGTGACGCGTGGTAGCAATCATTTCAGTTTGTCCATTTTGAAGAATTCGAAGTCGTCGCTTGAAGGGTCCACTTTTCTGATAAACCTTCTCAACTTTCTTCCATGGTGTCCCGGTGCAAAACAGGCTTGACTTCTTTTTCAACGATTATAACGAATGGCAGTCTTTATCCTTTGCACTAGCCTACTTAGGTAGGATCAGGAGCTTGTTCTCTTTATTTGATTGGAACTTATTTTGATAATCTGAAAGCGCCTGAATATTTTGCTCTTTCCATACATACTCGGCAAGTACAGGACCGAACTGTCTCACGACGTTCTGAACCCAGCTCACGTACCGCTTAATGGGCGAACAGCCCAACCCTTGGAACATACTACAGCCCCAGGTGGCGAAGAGCCGACATCGAGGTGCCAAACCTTCTTTTTGCGTCCTTGAGGCACAGGTCAAGACTGAGTCTGTATAAAACTTGTACAGTGTTTAATAGAAGTCACAACTTGAAGAATCTCTCTCTCTCTCTCTCTCTACACGCGCATGCACATTTTGGCCGAGTAAGGGAGTCTGCGTCGTTTAGGTAGGTGGGATGCCAACTTTTATTCTTTGGTGTGCTGAGCAACGATGTTGAACAAGGTACTAAAACATAATTCTTTGATGAATTGATACATTGTTGAAGTGTTCACTGAATATGAAATTCGTCGTTCACATCATTACTAGCAGAAGAGTCTATTCCTTAGTGGTAGACCCCCAGCATGCACTCCATATACGCATGATTGAGCCCCTTGATAAAACACCATCCTTCGCTTTACACTTTTGAGGCCTCTTTTGAGCTTTCTCCCTTTTCTCCTTTTTGCTTTTCATCAGGTCAATGATCGTGTTCATTATTACAAATTCGTTCTCTATACAAGCTCAGTTTCTCTGCCTCCTGAATAATTTAACTGCACTTTGATTCTTCAAATGAGAAAGCCTCTCTTGAACATGGCCATCTGAGTTTTCCAAAAGGAATCGTGATCAAACGGTCCAAACTCTCTTCTGTGCAGTCCTAAGCATACGATACTCAAATTCCCCACATCTGCATCATTCTACAGTCAAAGTTGGTCTGATTACCTCATGCAAAACCTAAAAGCTGTATTTGCAAGTGATTGTTTTGTCCCCATGGCAGGCCAATTCAATATAATAAATCATTTACAATCACAAGTCCCAAAATTAGAATTTAAGTTCACGATGCATTTGCCACTCAATAACTAAGAATCTGCTCACAACGAGAAAGGTCGAACATTGTGGCAAGAGTTGATGAAGTTCTTCAACTACAAAAGCTTCAGATCTATGAGAGATGAAAAGTTAAAGTTTTATACAACACAGTCAAAAGAGCATTAACAAATTAATTATGAATGGAAGCAATTTGAACCCACATGGATACACCTTTCCGAGCACATCAATGGATGTATGACAACCTTTGGCAGACATATTTCTTTCCTCAGTCAAGAAATTGCTGAAAAGAATCATCTGAAAATTTATGTTGGTAATTATGTAGAAGTGAGCTTTCTTGTTATCTACCAAGTGGTGTAGCGACCACTGTCAAATCCTCATGACAATGACAAATGTCATAGCATAGTATGCAGCGACGACTGATAAAGTTAACAGTACCATCTCTAATTGCATTACCTCTTTGGTTATTCCTGAAACAAGTTGGTACATTGAAAGTAGGTTATCGCATTCTGGTCTGTCAGGATTGTCAAATTCTAAACTATATGATATTGAGAAAGTGCAGAAGATGAACGATCAGCAGACAGCATACTAGAAGGATATCATGATATGCTGCAGAGAAATAATTATATGTTCATGTTACATAGGTGGAAATCAATTTTTTGCTAGGTTTCGATAAGCACAGCAAGATGCCTCTTACGGTCAATAAGTCAAAAAGGCAGTGCTAAAAAAAGGTAGCTCTGGTGTTTTTATGGCATAAAGGGACGATCTTAGGCAATGATGCGAGGAAGACGACTCTATAATTTAACCTGTTTCGGTACTTTCATTGGCATTTTTCGGTTTTTTCATCCCTTAGGACATTGGTTTAATTTCCAGCATTTTTTGGCCAACATCATTTGGTTAACATCATTTTTTGTGTCATTTAAAAAAAAAATCTAGAACTTATTAACACGCCAAATCTAGAACTATTCTTTGTCTTCTACGACAAAGAATAGTTTACCAGGAAAAGCTAAGGGATATGTTCATCAGAAATCCTAAAATTTGTCATGAAAGTATAATTAAGTTCTAAAGCTTTCAGAAAGTTTAATCAAATCCTAAAATTGTCAAATTGATACGATCGAGTTTTTTCGTTCATTCAATCGGCTAACTGAAAATGCTGACGTGACTTATTTTTTATTACTTTCTCTCTATAATGTGGTGCTGACGTGCCAAAACAAGAAAGATAAGCCCAAAACAATGCCGTTTTGGTTCGAATTTAATTTTTAATATAAATAATAATTAAATTAAATAAAAATAAACTAAATTAAAAAATTTAAAATGAAGCAAACTAGTGAAGCCCTTAGGCTCTTGCCACCACTACCCCATCAATGGCTGATGATGGTGGGGTGAGGGTCAGCCGAGGCCATTGGCCTCAGCTAGTTGACCCTTGCTTGTAGTCGGTGACCCTAGCCGACCCTTTCCCCACCATTGCTAGCCCTTTCTGGTGATGGTGGGTGGCCCGATGATGATGGGGGCAGCAATGGCAAAGGCTTGTAGAGCCATAACTGGTTTGCTTTTTTTTTTTTTTTTTTTAAATTATTTTTATATTAAAAATCAAAATTGAATTGAGCACATCAATGCCATATAGGAGAGAAAAAAAAACCTACATCAGTATTTTCCGTCAGTTGAATTAGATGAAGTTAACGAAAAGACTCAATTAGACCAAACAAGTTTTATGGTTTGATTATATTTTTCAAAAAATTTATAATTCAATTGTACTTTTGTAACAAGTTTTAGAATTTCTAATAAACATATTCTAAAAGCTAATGATGGTCACTTTCATCCTGATGTACAACTTCATTATTTTTTGGAAGAATCATTTTTATCCCCAGATAACGAGTATATGATATTTCTTGGTATTGGCCCGACATTTAAATAAAAAGTAAGAAATTTTATGTACTTAAGATGAGTTTATTTTGCAATAATAATAATAATAATAATAATAATAATAATAATAATAATAATAATAAGAATAATAGTTTAAGAAAAAAATTAGATATAAATTAAAATCGATAATGGAAACATTATTCATCGACTTATTTTCAGTTATATGAACTAACATTTTACGAAAATATCACATGATATATTTTCTATGAACCTTAAGAGAAACGATATTTATAGACAATTCTTAATTTTCTTTTTAACATTAACAAACAAGATAGCAGAAAATCCGACTTCCAAGCCTTCAACAATCTCAGGAAGGAAAATATCGACCAAAACTTTTCAACTGATCGAACTATAAACATGGATCAGGTGATCAATGACAGATCAGTACGACACCAATGGAGTTTTCCTGTATTGAATGATGTACAGCTGACAATAGCTCCAGAACAAGAACTTTTTGCTAAGGATTAGCTCAGCTCTCGTCTTTATTAACAAAACAATAGCAAAACTCTATCAAGTATTAACCACAGGTGACACAGGAGGATGATGACTGAATGTCACCTTAGCTCGGCCTCCAAGGCAAAAACCACAGCTCCTATACATTATCTTTGGCAGCTGCCAAGAGAAAGGACTCCAGCCACTACTCCGAGAGGAAATCCAGCTCACCGGGCAGAGTAACTCTTTTCGCAGCAGGGATTCGATCGTCGGACATTTTGTCTTTCTCCCACCTCTGGGCCTTGATCGAAATTGCTCATCTGACTCCTCGAAATCACCCTGAACCAAAGGAGCCAAAATTTCCAGGTGTAAGGGTCATCCGTCTATCGCGTAGTAAAGCTGGATTTCAACAGCAGTAAAATTGAACTTCTATAGAGAGAATGAGAGAGTAGGGCTCACCGGAGTGTAAACATGGCAACCGGTTTTCTCATGCTTCTCTCTTACGTGCTTGTATGCAAACTTCTTGCCACAATCCTTATACCCGCAAACAAATGGCCTCACCTCAAGATGAACAGCCTTCACATGCTGTCGTAAATTTGATTTCTGTCAACAAGAAAAGAACATCAGCTAATGTACACTCAGCAGCTACGAGATAAAACAACTCAAGCTTCAAAGTTCCGAACAATTATGCTCCATGCACAGCCAGAATCTACTTATAGGTGATTGCATCTTACTGTCGAAAAAACGCGGAGACAACCCTCAACATCACATCTGAATAGTTCTGAATCAGCCAAATTTTTCTTCTCATGAGTGCAGAGATGGCGTTGGATGTTCTTCCTCAACTGCCTAGTCCCACATATGTCACAATTGACTAATTGGTGATCCAACTGCATGTGCTCCTTCAGAGAATCAGCATTGCTGAAGTATTTCATGCACTCACAGCAGAAAGCCTCCAGAGTCTCCAGTTTTACTGCAGCAGTTGAATTGATGTTACTATTGAACAACACATTAAACACCTTGTAGACATCATTTGCTCACCAAAACACCTTCATAGTTAAGTGACTTACCATGAGAATCCTCATGCTTTCGCAGCTTTGATGCAAAATTGAAAACCTTTCCACACCCAACCTCCGGACAAACATGCTGCTTCGGACTCTTAAATTCACCAGATGTTGATGGTAGCTCATCATTATGAATATCAATCACGTGCCTCTTCATGTTCCCTTGATATGCAAATGACTTATTGCAACCATCAACAGGACAGCTGAAAATCTTGCCTTGATGCTGAAGAAAGTGACAAGCCAAATGGTCTTTTCTCCTATAACTGGCAGGGCAATCCTCTAT
This sequence comes from Eucalyptus pumila, assembly GCA_016097595.1. Lineage (NCBI taxonomy): Eukaryota > Viridiplantae > Streptophyta > Magnoliopsida > Myrtales > Myrtaceae > Eucalyptus > Eucalyptus pumila. Next base: position 46,216,146 of record CM027848.1, read on the forward strand.
AGAACACTTGAAAGGCCTCTGCAAATGGATTTAGAATATTGACACAGATACAAAGCATAACAAATCTCTATATATCAATAGAACAAAACGAACGATGCTTTGAACCTCAAAATAGAACTTGCGTGACCGAGGCTGACTTGATGAATCTTCTCAGGTGGTCCCCCAACCTGATACTAGTCCAATCAAGATACAAGGATGCAGCCTCTTGCATTTTGGAGTTCCTTATGGTGGGATCCAATGCTTCACACCATTATCATGTCATAATCAGATGAGCCAACATACTTTATCCTGCAAGGTCCTAATTTTTCAGTATGGGTAAATTGCAGTGGACAAATGGAAAAGAACTAATCAGCTCCATTTTTCGACCAAAACTAAAACTTTTTTTATCATAGAAATCTATTTGTAAAACCAGACCAGAATAAAAGATTGATGCTTCTTATAGGTGCTTCCATGTGATGCTGCTCCACAAGTTCACGGTACTATATTTTTAGGTATTCGACATTCCACAGCCCAGAAAATCATGTACATCCCCAACAACAATGTCAGAATTCTATTTCCGACACCTCATTAGAAGCTACAAATATGAAAAGTTTAAAAGCAAAGACCACAACCAAGCATTGCACATCAAAACTATCTCTTCAACAAGACTGGTGCGACCGCGATCATAACCCCTCCACTTCACAAACTGAACCTCATTGTCGACCACCTCAATGACAGATGAAATCTTATCAAAACTGGACTGATATTTTCAAGGTACTTGCTTTCACGTTGCATTGTCAAGAACACAAAATAACTCCAGTAAGACAAACAGAGAGCTCAATATACCTCGAGCAAATGGCCCTGCATATGCTGCTTCAAGTGCGCAGGCTTCATAAACGTCGCCCCGCATTCGTCGCAGGTATTAGCTTTCGCTCCCTCCTTCTCCTCAACCCCTCGAGCCATTGCTGCTTCCATCTCACCCTGTTAAAGACCATGAAAACACGAAAACCAGTTCACAGCTGTCCTGATCATGACATTCGTAGGCGAGCGCATTCCACAACGCGAAAACAGCAATTGCTGATCGAAATTACTGCATTGTAGCATCAGAACTTGCAGCCCAAAACAAACCCAGATGCTTAGGAAGCATGGGAAGGCAATGAAGCGGAGAGAAGTGAGTAAAAAAGAAAAGGGAAAGGACCTTGTGGTGCGAATGGATGTGAGAAGCGATGATGGACTTCTTGGACCTGCAGATTCCACAGTACTCGCAGTAGTAACGCCTTATGTCTCTGAACACAGGGCCTGATTTCTCGCAGCTGTCTTCTTCTTCTTCACCCATCTCTCGCTCACTGCTGGTGCAGAGCTTAACCCTAGTCACACTCAACTCGTCTCTAGGTTTTGTAAAGGAAGCAAATGTTATTTATATAAATATACATATAATTTATATATATATATATAAGTATTAGGCGTGAACATGATCCAGATAAGCAACCCAACCTTGAACTAGGAACCGCCATTGGTTATTGGACCTACACGGAACCCACATTAGTCTATGAAACTAGTCCTACCAAACTTTATGATGCATCAAAACAAAGCCTTCTGAATCAATGGTTCCTAAATCCATACGTCTACCTTTCCATCGTGCGAAGGATAATGGCATTTATGATAATTTATGGTTCGTTTGGTAATATTTTTATTTAGAAAAAAAATTTCTTTTCAGACAGTTTTTTTCTAAATTGAATAAAACTATAATGTGATTTTTTGTTATTTTGAATTCCTTTATATTATAATTCTAATATTATTTATATTAAAATAAAATTTCAACTTCGTTAATTTAAGAATTTGAGAAAATTAACTTTCTTATTTTTTTTTTGGTAAAAGGTAAAATTAAAATTAACTTTCTTATTAGAATATTATAAATCCATGGATCTTTATCCCATCTCTTTCATAGGATAATTTTATTCGATTTATGTCCTCTTATATCCCCCTATTATCTTGTTTTGAGCCGACACCAAACGCAAGATTTTATCTTATCTTAAATTTTATCTTAATCGTTTGCTCAAAAAAAAAAAATTATCTTAATCGAATACAGCCTAACCTCATAACATAATATCTATCTTTTCATGCATATGACACTCAAATTTCCCACATCTGCATCATCATCGCAAAGTCAATGTTAGTCTGGGTATCTCATACTCTAACCACAAGCTGTATTGCAAGTGATTGTTTCGGCCCCAAGGCAATCCGATTCAATCCAATAAACCATCTATAATAACAAGTCCCAAATTTAAAATTTCAATTTCACAAACCAAGAATCTGTTCACAACCAGCAAGGTTGAACAGTGTGGCAAGAGTTGAGAAAGTTCTTCAACTACAAAAGCCTTCATATTTATCAAGAATGAAAAGTTACAAAAATCTTATACAACACAGTCGAAAGAGCATTAACAAATAAATTATGAATGGCAGCAATTTGAACCCACATGGATACCCTTTGCTAGCACATCAATGGATGTATATATTGCTTTTCCTCAGTCAAGAAATTGCTGAAAAGAATCTTCTGAAGACTTATGTTGGTAAATCATGTAGAAGTGAGCTTTAATGTTATCTACCAAGGGGCGGGCTCCTAAAACTTATTAATGTATCAAAATCTTCTCATCTCCGCAAGAACCCCATTGCTTGATAGACATTATTGAGGGTAGCATCTGCTATTTCTGTTGCTCTTGCTGCACCTTCAGCCAATACACCATCCAAATAGGCTGAATCGGACATGATTTCCTCATAGCGGACCTGTAATTGACGAAGAGAGGATGAACTATCAACTATTTGGCAAGCTTACCATGCAATGTATACTCAAGCACAACAAAAGTAAGAACTGTCAACGGTCATGCGTTTGAAATCACAGCTGTCAAATACTGAACATCAGACTTTGCCACCTAATGATGTAAGAGATTAGAATATTCTCCTGAAATTACCAGGATTATCTAAAAAGACAAATGATGTGAGGTAGAAACCTGAATGGGATGGAGATGATCAATTAAGGCATCCGTAATGAGGGGCTTAAACGAGCCCCAATTCATGTCTTGGCATTCTTTTGCAACTTCCTGTGGTATATAATACATGCCAGTTAAACTTTCTGATGCAGTGTATCTTAGCTTAAGAGCCACTGTCAGGTCCTCAAGACAATGACAAATGTAATACCATAGTACGCAGCGATGACTGATAAAGTTAAAGTAACACTCTAACTGCATTACCTCTTTGGTTTTTCCTGAAACAAGCTGGTATATTGAAAGTAGATTACTGCATTCTGGTCTGTCAGGATTGTCAAATTCCAGACTATATGATAACCAGAAAATGCAGAAGATAAAAGATCAGCAGACAGCATACTAAGAGGATATCATGATATACAACATTTATCTATAGAGGAACTACAGATGAAAAAATTATATGTTTATGTTCCAAATTTTGACAACAAATATTTTAATATCTCAGAGCATTGATACAGCAGAAATGATAAAAGTTGAAGGAGCGAATATCAACCCTGCAGATGAGTCAGTTTTGCAACGTTTGATCTTGTTTGCTATCACCTACAAGACAAATAATTGAATTCAAGGATGGCCAGAAAAAGTGAGCAACATACTCATCAAATTTATCTGTCAACATCCTGCATTAGCAAACTATAGACATAAGGCTGCCTGACCCTCCCCTCCCTCCGCTGCCCCCAACCCTCCCTCCCCCGGGGCCCCTCCCCCAAAAAAAAAAAAAAAAAAAAAAAAATAGAATTAAGCTGATATAAATTACTTTAGATAAATGAGTGCTTTGATAAAAATATAGATGGAACAAAATTTTTCCTAGGTTTCAATAAGAATGGCAAGATGCCTCTTGCAGCAATAAGTTAAAAAGGCTGTGCTCAACAAGATAGCTCTGGTGGCAAAAAGTTAAAATGCATAACTAGATGGCTCTGTTTATATCGCACTAAGTCAGTCGAATGCAACCTGACATGCCACTTCCTCATCTTAATGGTGGTGGCTGTTTTGTGGTTGCGCAAGAGTCAGCTAACTCCTACGCGATGTAGCTGCCCCCCCCCCAAAAAAAAAAAAAAAAAAAAAAAAAAAAAAAAAAAAAAGATAGAGAATGACCAAAATATCAAAGCAGCTTCGAATTTATCTGATCAGAGAACTGACATGCATAAGGTAGTCACCAGCCACACACAATGGCATCATATGTGGCCAACAATTTAAATTAATACAACATTATCAAGGGGAAAACTCACATCTTTTGAGTCAAGAAGATTGATCCGTGACTGATCAGAGGGTGAAGATTTCGACATCTGCAAGAATGAAGCCCGCATATCTGTTATGTTGAGAAGAGTTCCCATGAAAAAGGTCTTCTATGAATCTATTATTTAACAAATTGAATATTTTACTAGCAGAAATATTGAATCAAAGCTTCTTTGGAGAATATAGAAGGTTCCATGACCTTGGAAAGACCATCAGTAAGTGACATAACTCTTGCTCCAGCTGGAGGGATAAGGGGCTCTGGAACCTATATCAGAAATAGCAAGCACTGCAATTTGAACTGTCTATATTGACCTGAGCCTGAATTCAGCATTCAGAATAAAACTTACCTTGAAAATTGCTCCTCCTCTCCTGTAACAAACAGTGAGGACAATGAAGGATCAAAAAGCTGAATGGAAAGGACATCCAGAATTTCCGAAAGTATCAAGGTGGAAAAATGGAAATCCTCACCCTCCCAATTTCTTCCACTTCCTTCCTCCATATAAGTAGTTAACACGTTCTGCTAGCTCACGAGTCAATTCCAGATGTTGCTTCTGGTCTTCACCAACAGGGACAAAGTCAGACTGCAAAATTGTCCTCTAATGGTGAAGCTTATGAGGATGTTCTGAACTAATGATCACTGATAGTTCTAAAAGTAAACCAACATCACGAGCACTCAACAAGATGAGCCTTAAAAGGAAACACAGAAAAAAATAGCCACTTGTCACAGACTAACTAAATAAGTTCTATTGATTTTTTTGTAATTCATATAGTATGCAAATAGAAAACAATATATTGCTTGTTTTTTACCTGGTATAGGAGAATGTCAGAAGCCATAAGAACTGGATATGTCAATAGAGAAACACTAACATTTTTTCTCCCTGTAAAGTTGAAATTAAGATTAAAAAAAAAAAAAATACTTTGTTAACTCATAACACATAAAAGAAGCACATGACAGCAAAAGATCATCTATATGCCGATTAGGTTGCTGTGTCTGCTTAACATTTATCTCAAAACCTACGAGTTGCTGCCACATGTTTGGTCATTGAGATATATCTAGATTTATGAAATATTACCAGTCAAGCTACACCAATCCAAATATATCATCTAATAGATGAATAAAATCATTTCAGGGAATTTATATTAAAATTGTTGCAAATGATTGATCCCATGGCTCAGAGTTCAAAGAGGTTCCAAGAGCTATTGCCCAAAGGAGTAAGGGCTTGTACATGACAAAAGTCAATTAAAGGCACACAACTTAGCACTTAACTGCAGAAGCTTAACATTAGTTCTTTACAATAGAGGGGAAAAGGTGAAACTTTTTCCTCCATTAAATTGCATGAAGAACTTCCTTCCTCAATACTCGAACTTGCCAGTCCTTTGTCAGACTAATCAACCAAGATGCTCATGGTACTTAAGAAGAATGACAATAACAGCAGCAATGGACCAGTACAAGTAAAACGCTAGCAAATTTATGCACAACATGATATGAAGGTAAAAAGTAAAGGAGAATATATTGATCAGGATGAAGCTTCCATACAATTAAAACGCACCGCCTTGCGAGATTTCTCTTTAAACTGGATCATTTTATTGAGCCAACCAATTGGCGTAGCTGAACTCAGCAACCACATCAATTCTACATGAGCACGAACATGGGATTGCACAAACACAGAAGCCTGTATACGACAATTCAAGTCATATGCTATCAAAGGTAGAATGGGAGTGCAGATAATTGATGATTGTTCCTTTAAATTAAAGAATGCTTTAAAGCAAGGAGGGGAGAAAAAAATACCTTGGAAGTGTCAACACCACATGCCAAATATATAGCCGCCGTATCTCTGGTTGACTTAGCTAGTTGTTGTGTTTCATACGGTAGCGTTATCTGTAAATGACGATGTCTTAAAGCTAGCCTCAGCAGGCATTAGAAAGCATTTTACAAAACTTCGGAAACATTTATTCCCATATCTGGTTCGAAGTTTTTGCCTGCCTATGAAGAAAGCAACTTGGAGTTTTCCTTTCCATCCCACACATTCTAATTCTTATATTTGGATTAGAAGATATCTTATTAGGATCAAAAGATCGTAAATCACACAAAGATATCGGCATGAACACAAATTTTTTCAGATATGATCAATTGGTGGGCATAAGCAGGCTCGGGCATGATGTTGAGGAATTTTCTCCTTACCTAGCCCCAACATAGCCCATGCCCAGCCTGATGTTTATGTCCAAGCCCATTCATGTCTGATAAATCAGACTTCCACACCTGCCCCTTCACCATTGTGTATTTCTTTATATTTTTTCTTCTTAGTGTCATTGCATTGCGAGACAATAGTTAACCCTATCCCTGGTTCTTGTCCAACAGGGTTATTGAAAAATGGTATAAGGAAGGATAAATACCGAAAAGAAATGTCAGGACCAAATAAAAACCAACTCCAACGGCGATAGCATGTAGTTACACAATAGGCTAGAGGAAGAAACTGTCTCAAGGCTCCAATAACAAGGAATGTACAGTACAAGCACAGGAGACACACCTGTATTAGATTGGAAGACGTGAAGGGTGCAAAAATGCCGCAAATTTTTTTATGTGTTAAGAGGCATAAGAGGGTGAAGTGGTCTGTTAGAGGTATAAAAGGACAAAGTGGTCTTTAGGGCTTTAGGGCTTATTTTATTGGTGATTACTTAATGTATATATAGACTTTTATTGAATAATACAACTAAAATTTTCCCTTTCCATGGTATCAGAGCTTAGTCCAAGGACTGGAGCTAGTAGAAAAGACTCAATCCAAGGGCCAGAGCTTGGCCGACCTAAAAGTTTACTGGGTATGAAATGTCCTCATTAGTATAGCTTCTGAATTTTAGAGTGTCATTCACTGATAGTTAATATGATAGTCCATTAGATAGCTTATTTAGAAGCCTAAAACCGGCTGATAGAGACATCTTCTATTGACCTATGACACAATGCTGCTATGTTGTTCTGGAAGAGAATTCTCCTAGATACTAATGTAAAACTTGCCCGTAATATTTGTCCTCCATGTTTAACTCCTTCAAGTGAATCACTCATCATCTACTCAATTTCTCCAAATATAAAACCACAGCTTTTATCCGTTCAGTGTTGGTCAGTGAGACAGCATTATGAACCACTAACGATGTCTTTTTGGAATATCAAGGTGCACACTTGGTTTTGCATAGCATAATGAACCTACATGATCTGGCACAATCTAGTTCACTAGCCTATAGGAAAATGAGCAACAATATCACAGATCTGATTGAAATGGGACCTTTTCCTTGGAAATGTACAAACCTCATGCATATCAGGAAAAATAATGCTGTTGAGGGCTGTCCTCCAGTCAATTTTACTACAATAAACCATAAATGGACTTGCTTTTCTCTCAGTTGCACTAGATGCAAATAGTAAGAAGGGTTAATCACCCAGTACCCTTATATCCTCTAATAATCTTCAAACAGAGAAAACTATGAACGAACCAAAAACATACCGCATGAAGGTCCACAATGAAAAAGAGTGTGTCATATGAGTTCTGCAGCATCGAAACCTTGAGTGAATAAATGAAGAAACAACAAGGAGTACAAACCGCAAAAATTTACAGGAAAACCAACATCAACCTGAAGCTCAATCCAATTTTTAATGGCGCCAAGGTAATTCCCGAGGTGAATGGAACCTGTGGGCTGAACTCCAGAGACAATCCTTTTCCTGTAAGGCAACTCCATGAGCATCAATGGGCTACATAACTCCGCACTCAATCACACTCCAAAGTCAAGCCAAGTCAAAGCAACAGATAGAAAACCGCCGAACGAGCCCAAAGAAATCAATTGGGCATCAAAGCAATGAAGCCAGAATCACCAAACGAAACCCAAAGAAACCAATTGGGCAATTAATTTAGCACCCAGAGAAAAAAAAAAGTGAAAAAAATAAAGCGTACCTCACAGAGCTGGAAGTCTCTGGGACACCGGGTTCGGACACCGAGAGGGTACAGAGACATTGAAAGCTCGAGGCCTTGGGTCTGCCAAAGAGATGCCTTGGGAAGCACTTGCTCGGCGCAATGGCACACGACCTGTTCGAAGAAATGACGCAATGAGGAATCGCCATCTGATGGCTTCAAGATTGCAAAGGGCCATACCCACATTGCTTCTACGCATGCACGCCTGCTCAAACACGGCATTGCACATACACTGCAGCAGTCCCCGCACCCACCCACAAACACACACACCCACGTACAAGCACAGAGAACCGTGCATACAGTATAGAGAGAGAGAGAGAGAGAGTACAGAGAGGAGACGAGGGGGGAGGTGGAGTTGGAGAGGATGGGGAAGTGGGAGAGAAGGGAGCGAGCCATCTCTTCTTCTTCTTCTTCTTCTTCTCCAGCTCCGCGGGTGGGATGGAGCGGATATGGCTGGCACGGGTGCTCTGTCCGGACCCTTGACTGAAGTGGAATTCTTCTTATTTTTGTTTAGGGGTAATTGTATTGAAAGACTTAAAATTTATTATGAAAATATAATTGAATTCCAAAATTTTTAAAAAATATAACTAAACCTTAAAACTTATCGTGAAAGTGAAATTGAAATTGAGTCCTAATCAAATCCTAAAACTTATTAAAATGATTTGATTAAGTCCTTAAGCTAATTTTAAAAGTTTTAAAAATTGATTGTATCTTCGTGATTCCACTAATTTTTTTGAAAGTTTTAGCATTTATAGTACACTTATCCCATTTTTTAAAGTTAAAAATAAAATAGACGTTTTACAAAAAAAAAGACAATTTTACATTTCAAAATATTCCAACTTCTACATTATCACACATTTTTCATGGATTTTGTGTTTAAAATATAAATTAAAAAAATGCAGTAGTGAAAGAATTTTTTTTTATTATTATAAAAAGAGCAACGGATTGAAAATGCAAGCCATCTAGATCAGATACATTTTTGAGCGCGTCAAATTAAATTCACCTATTTACCAAAAAATGTCTCAAAACATAATCTCGAAAGAATACTTAAAAGAAAGGAATGTTCAGCCTAATCCCAAACCCTACTTCTTTAATAAGCAAAGTCTGGATCTTTCCATAATCTCAAAATGAGAATTGAAATGGGAATTTATCCTTCGATTATGATTTATATCTTGTCAAAGAAAAAATGATTCAAGTACACAAAATTACAAAATCATTCATAAAAAAATTCTATTTATATTTGCTAAGACTTGATAATATCTATTTATTAATTTTTCTTGCATCTTAGGGCATGACTCTAATTATTAGAATACTTAGAAAGGAATTAGAGCAACCCACTATTATATACCTTTATTTGAATATGAATTCCTTAGAGCATAAATCGAACTCACAACTGTTCAGACCTAAAATTATGGAAAATCTCGCGTACCCCGGATCTGGTTCAGACCCCACTGTATAATATTGTGCGCTTTTGGACATTGAGTCTTCATGGTTTTAAAACGCGTAAATACAGTTAAAGGACCAGAAACTTTTATAAATAAACTAGAACTCTCCTAAGTCGATGTGACGCGGAGACATTGTCTTGGTTTCACCCGCGTACTGTCAAAGCGATCTCAGTCCATCCCTCCATACTGCACTGGGTCTAGGTCGTCACAACCTTAGTTTTGAGGTAGTCAATATTAGTAGTGGTATGATCATTCAACAAGTTTCCTTTTCTATCTATATAAATATGCAAAAATAAGTAATGCTCCCGTGAGGTTGAATTACACGGCATACTCACGTGCTAGCTTTATCTGCTAGCTTACTTTTTGTAGCCATTTTAGCACCTTTTCAATCTAGTAAATATCGCGACCAAAAAAAAAAAAATTCCTAGCAAATGCCTAAATTGACGACCGTTAATTCTTATGCATAATTTGGTAATAAATCTGGAACCGTACATCTGTTACATGCGTAAAAGATAAACTGCCGTTATACAAAGGAGAAATTCCATGAAATGGGAAACCTATATAATATGGAACCGGACGATCTTGGGAAGGAAACCACCTCTAACTCTTTATAAGCAATAGGAAACAAATGGGGGCAAAGATATGAAGAAAACCAAGGCAAAGATCACTTGCTGGTATTTTTCGCACAGAGCCAATGGCACAAAATTAAAGCATTCTGACAAAATTAAGGACAACCATCAAGATGGAGGAATTTACATTCCATCACTTTATGGATTCACATGTCTTGTCAATTCGCATTATTTTAAGTGGTCGACATATTTCCATGTCACCATCAATAAAAAACCATAAACTAATGTCTCATATTTTATTTTATTTTCTTGATAGAATTTGAACATATATTTCATTACCATTCTCCGCATTAATGGCGACATTCACAATGATGGAACGCGTCTAGCCTTGTCTTTTTTTTTTTTTTTTTTTTTTTTGACGATCTAGCCTTGTCTTTTACTTGGTGAAAGACCGGGGGGGATCTTTCCTTTTCCATTTCCATGCCAGACCGAGCGCCAGCCAGGAGGAGAACCGGCTCGTAAAGGCGTTTCCTTTCCTGGGTTTTTCCCCCTACCGTCGTTAGGCTTTTCTAGGGTTTTCCATTTCTAGCAGCAGTCACCACCGTGATAGCCACACAGCAACCCCGTCCAAATCCCATTTCCAGATACCCGTTGCTGAAATGATTGGCGGGACCTGGGACATCCCAGGTTGACAAAATCTTGTCTTTCTTTTTTGTTGTTGTTGTTGTGTGATGCGCATTTGCTGAAGGAAGCGCGAATGGATCGCCTCCGTCCCAGGCACAGGGAGGCCTTCTCTGGGTTCACGAATGCCGAGGTAAAGTTGCGGTCTTTGTCGTTTTTTCTTTTGCTCGCGTGGTTCGTTTCATCTGGGTCGGGGTCTGTTAGAGGCTTGAATCATGGACTCTAGACATTATTGGCTTTGTTCTTCGAGATATGCTGGAAACTCGTGTGGGCTTGTTCGGAATGGCGTTTGCGCGTGTTTGTGAAGTGAAGGTTCGGTAATGCGGCTAGCTCTGATGTCTGTAATAAGTTTGTACCTCGTGTTTTCGTGATTTTATGAAACTGCGGGCAGATGTAATAGTTGGGTTGTTTTGTGAAGAAAGATTCATGAGCTGATCGTCGAGCTTTTCGGGAAGTGGTTGAGGGGATCCTAGTTGAATATTTGCCTTGTTTGGAGGTATTGGGCGGTAAGTATTTCTGTTTTCGGTGAAAGGCTGGAGAGGAAAGGACTTGTAGATTGTAATCATCGTATCGACAAGTGATGATTGGAAGTAGGATGTAGAAAGATGCATTTTAAAGTTGAAACCCGTTCACATCTCCCTTTAAACAGTTTTTAACCTTTGAATTTTCACCAAAAGCTAGGTCAGAAGGAGGCCCTTGCTTATTTTTGCATTGGCAATGCAAAGAGCCTGGGAATGTTGTGAAAGAGAGGAAAAGAGTTCTTTGCTGGGGTCATTGAGTGTCCTGTGGATGCTTTACTTATGAGGCAGGTGTATACACCCCTGAGAGGATCTTTGCTCCTCTTAAAAGGACGTGATTGAAGGTCCCTGAACATTGTCTTCCATTTTTATTTTGTTGTTGTTGGGTTTTAGAGCAGAGAGGATACTCTTCACCTGCTATAGAAATCGCTTAAATGGTTTAATTTCTGCCCTGCTCATTATGGTTCTGATCTCAGCTCATGGTGTCTCATCTACTACAATGATATTGAGAGGCTCACTTGTAATATGTAGTTTGATCTGATAGAACTTTTTAGGACAGATGGTGAGTAGGGTGAGCAGGAGGCATATTAAACTGACTGGAGAGTTTAGGATATAACTGAAATGTTTGAAGCTCGAGTAAAATTGCAGAAATCATGAAATACACATCTTTTTATGTATCTAGGCCGTGTTCTATTTGTGTTAATATCGACTGTGACATAGTCCTATGATGCTGATAACTTTTGTCAATCTTCTCAAGCAGATTGAGAAATTGGAGATGTTGCTGGAAAAATCAGGAGAAGAGACATGTAGTAAGGAATTTTGTCGGAAAATTGCAATAAGTTTCAAGTAAGTTTAAGCTTACATATCTCTCTATCTGGAAAATGTAATTGGACATTCATTTTTTTTTTTTCTCAATAAGAATGCATGGTTTCCTTATGCTTTGATCCTGTTGCTTCTCATTTGGTATCTAATTTTCTGTCTTGTCCTCGTGTACTCACAGTCGCTCTGCTGGTCGTGCTGGAAAGCCTTTGATAAAGTGGATGGAGGTACTGAGAATTTTCACTTGCATCGTGGGTCTTCAGCTTTTTTATCCTCACATCTAATTGCAGATTTCCTGGTCGTGTGTCACTGTGTGAACATGCTAGGTCCAGAGTTGGTTTGAGAAGAGGCAACAAGAGCAACACAAAGTTACTTTTGCGCCTGATTCTGGCAAGAACGAGTCTGAGATACCAGCAAATTGCCCTATTGATAAAACAAATGGAAATTCTCAAATGCCTAAAGGTTCTTATGCTCCTGTCACATCATTCAAATGTATATATCCAGATAAATTTGTATTCACATTATTATTTCGGTGGGTTAATAGACGATCATTTAATGCAGTCCCATGTATCTCCAGCTTATGTGGAGAGAAGATATTCTCCATCTGAAGATACCTTGCTTATACTTGGTTATTTAGTGTGAATTATGGAAATAACTTTACATCACCACATAATTCTTTCCTTCACTCTAATGTTGAATTGGAAAAATTTCCATAGATAGGTAAGGATGCTTGGATGTAGCAATGTGAAGTTATAGAATGTGGAAAATGTGGTAATTCAGCTTCTTAACTTAATGTTGGGTCAAACAGGTTAGGATTAACTAAATTCATGAAACATGTATAAAATTTAAGCTAAACATGGGTTTTTTCTTGTACTTTTAGTGGCTTCCAAGAATACCACTTAAATAATTCATAGTTTATCAAGTCTGTGCTGAAAATGTAAATTAATTTGGGAAATGTGTACATGCGCAAATGCATCAATTGATCACTCTCCCTCTCCATTAGGCATTAATTGTCACCCTCCATGACACATGTTTGTCCACATACCAAGTCCATCTGTAACTGCCTCCACAAAAGAAAGTCTTACAACTCGTATTAGATTGGAATACACTAATGTGTTTCTTTTAATATATATGCATGTGAATTGATTTGAGAAAAATTGTAATGTCCATCATGCACAAAAGCAACAAAGACTAAAAGCACTCTGCTTGTGTGCAGCTCGTGTGCAGGATCTAGTTATCTCTCAAGCCAGATGCTGAATATACTTTTTGACCCTAGTTTTAGATATTCCTCTTGCTTGCTAGTGATTACAAATTCAAACACTTTTTTAGTTTTCAAGTTGACCAGTAAAGGCATGATCTTGTAGATTGGAGTGCCTTATTTGTGTTGCTGTTTCAATAGCAGGGAAAAAGATCTCAGACTTAACAGAATTGGAATTTGAGGCCAAGTCTTCAAAAGATGGGGCATGGTAATAGCTCACTCACCTGAAATAAAGGCTTTCTTGCCAACATTTTTGTTTCTTTAATCAGATTGTGAACATTACTTTTCAAGGTATAAGGGCTCAGTGGATAGCTATTAGCTAAAAACTCGAATCTGTGGTGGGAGCCTAATATTACTCTCATGAACATTACTTGAGGTATAAAGGTTCAATGAACAGCTATTAGCTAAAAACTCGATTATTTCATGTGAGTGTAACAGTACTCTAATGACAAGGCTGCTTGTTCGTTTAATAACTTGGCCATGGAAGTTAAGCTAATAATCTCCTGGAGTATGACAGTAGTCTGCCTCCTGTCATGAAATTTTATGCTGTTTAAACTCACCTCGAAGAAGCCAACTGCTTGGTCTGGTGATTTTATACTAAAAATCACTTATAACTAATCTTGTGCACTTGGAATTTGGGGTTAGATTCATTATTGCTTGTGTTGTGTATGTACAAATATATGGAAGTTCCCTTTTCAACTGGAGTATGAGAGTTGCTGAAAGACTTTTCTCCATGCAGGTATGATGTTGATAATTTTCTTGGCCACAGGTTTCTAGACTCAGGTGAAGCTGTAAGTGTCTCTATAAGAATCTTAACGAACAAGCTGTTTATGTTTTGTCTTACTAGTCGCCTAAATTCTTAACAATTTGCCATTTCTTAAAGGAAGTTCTTGTCAGATTTGTTGGGTTTGGGGCTGAGGAGGATGAATGGATTAATGTGAAAAAGGGTATTAGGCAACGCTCAGTCCCGCTGGAGAGTTCGGAATGTGACAAGGTTAAAGTTGGGGACCTTGTCCTCTGCTTCCAGGTGTTTATTGATGCAGCCCATTTTTTTACTAATTTATATTGATTTACTGTCCATTAAGGCACTTATCTGATTTTTTCTTTTCTTTTCTTTTTTTAACATTTTCTTTAACTTCAGGAGAGGAGGGATCAGGCAATTTATTATGATGCTCACGTCATAGGAATTCAGAGGAGAATGCATGATATTAGGGGCTGCAGGTGCCTCTTCTCGATACGCTACAATCATGATAACACCGAGGCATGTGTTCATGACGGTTGACATTCTGCTTCCGTATCTCAGATATTATGCACCATTGTCATTTTTTTTATCGTTATTATGCTAATAAAAATTTCTTTTTGCCAGGAGAAAGTTCGCTTGAGGAGATTGTGCTGGACGTCGATGTGACAGATGATCTCATCCTCAAACTTTGTTCTCGGAGATTCATTAGGCTGCTTCTTCTTCTCAGCTTGCTTTCTGTCTGTGGTTGGTAGGAGTTGTAGGACCTGTTATTAGCGGTTGAAGTGGCAAATTTTGTTGGTTCGATGGTTCTCTGTTGCGCTTGGTGATAGATTTTTGGTATATAATATACATAGTGGAGTTTTCAATTTAAGCACCGCTCATATCTGCGAATACATGTGTATTTGCTGTGATGCTCCTTGATACAACTGACTGGGCAGATGTTAATATGCAACTGTGATAAAGCATACGTTTTGGTTCTTGTATGAAAAGGTTTATGGGGATGGGCTATCCTCAGAAGGGTTTTTTTTTGGGTTGGTCTATCCTCAGAAGGGTTAACCAGCAGAAAGTTGGCTGTCTTACTCACTTTATGATTAGACTATATATGACATATAGTTTTCCTTAATGAGCAAGAACACGATACCAAAAATTTGATGGACAGACCATGAGGTGAAATAATCAAAGGCCCACCTAAATTGCAATTCTTGTATCTTCTAAAGTTGCGATGCTAACAAGGTTCTTTTTCTAAGTTATATATACTGTCAAGCAAGCAAAGTTTTAACGTTCATTGCAAAGGAGATAGGACAACTGCAATGGTAAAGTAGCAAGACAGATGGTCTTCTCCAACCACTTGATAATTAAACAAATTGAGTATTTCGTATCTGACTCTGCAGTCCTGAAGTTGGAACTGTGCCCCCACAGCCAGTGGACGTTGATATTGTATGTGGTCAATGGCAAACTTCATGCCCGAGGTGCAAACGTGTCCATAGAAGGCGATGGTGACATGTTCATTCATCATGGTGGAGTTGTAACGGTTAGAGCGTAATTCGCCGTCTCTGCAGTCAATACGTTAAGGACTATATACAGAGGCAGCATGGTATGGCACCCAGAAACAAAGTTGGTCTACATTGCAGATTAGCATACCAACGTTCTGTATGCAACATTTAAGAGTAGCCCTAAAATGAGGGAAAAGTACCATACAAGTTCACAATCTATTATGCTTGTGCCAAGCCAGCCTTAAATCATTTATTTATGCTAAGTCAATCATGAATTTTTTTTACGTTTTACCAATTAAGTTAATTTGATCAATTTATGTTGAAAATCGGTGAAGTAGATGTCGGCACTCTTACTTGGTACAATCGGTGCCGACGTACATATATATTTTATATTTTAATAATTTTTTTAAAATTTTTAAATATTTTTCTTTTGATTTTTCCTCCTTTTGCTCTTTTTTTTCGAATTGAGGGCCAGCAACCTTAGTTGAAATTGGGGGAGGGTGTCATGGCCCTCACCATCTTTGAGCGAGGACCTCTCACCAGCTAAAAGTAAGGGTGTGCAGTACCTCAACCAAATCTAGTGAGGGCTGTCAACCCGGAGCTAGGACATCGTGGCCCTTGCCTAGACCCGGCTTGGGCTGCAACACCCGAATCTGGCACGGGCGTGCAGCCCTCGCAATCACTTGGTTTTGGGCTGAGGACCCACACACTTGGTTTCGAATTTCACTACTTAATCGGTCTTTATTATGACATTTATTTTGCTCGAGTAATAGATGGAGAGTTTGAGAAAACAATGTTCGGAATTTTATTTCGTACGCACTCCTTGAACTTTCGTTACACGGACTATATACGTTGGGTTTCGTTATCATCTGTGTACTTTCTGAAAAATATTCTCTTGTATTCAAATTCCGTATTGGTCTGTATGGGCTTCCCAGGTGGCTGTAAATCAAATTCTAGATGCCATATTCATTGTAAAACGGCTCACATGTATTTGTCTTCTTTATCAAATCACCGGTACCCAATTATATGTTTTTGCCTCTCGCCCATCACTTTTGAATGTCTGATACAGTAAACTGCAAGACGAACATATGTGCACATCGTCCGTTTATTCATCATTTCGAATGATATGTTTTTTATTCTTCATCCCTTGAGAAACTACTAGTTTTTAAACTTAGACCCAATGTGCGATTTGTTTTTATGCTTTTAGTTCGCTCGATATGATATAAGAACTATTTCTAATGTATAATTTAGTCCCTAAACTTTCAATTGTTTAATCTAGTCCCTTGTTTACGGTTTGTGGATGGTGGCTGCAGCCCACTTTATTAGTTTCATTTGAATATCAACCTACGGTTTATCGATCACATCAATATTACAGCTTATATACATCAGTAAACGTAAAATTAAATATACAACTGTGAATCCAAACGTGGAATGGGCGCGAGTCTCGGGGAAGGGAAGAGCAGAAAAAGCAGAAAGAAAAAGAGGCCATGTTTTGTTTTAAAGTGAAGGGTATTATGGCCCCTTTCATGTAACAGAATTAGCATTAAAATAACTGAATGTAACTTGCGGGATTTTGCGGATGATGCGCTAATAACGGCGGTCGGTTTTGAGCATTGCTTCTCCAAAATCTCACATCCTGGGATTTGGAGTGCTTCTAAGGAGGGAGGGAGGCCATCTTGGGGTAATTCCCTCAGCTTCAGACAATTGAAGATCCACAAGTTTCGAAAAGAGGGAGGGAGACTGCTGGACAATCTTTCCATGTTCTGCATGTGAAAAATTTTGAGAGAGAGCAGGGAGGATGGGAGTGGAAGCAAAAAATCCTCCTCCTCTCCTACTCCTCCAATGCTGCCGTCCATCCATAGAAATTGAAGCGAGGTGAGTGGGGTAAGCCACTCGGTCACCGGCTGCTTCATATTCACGCAATTTGCTACATGAATTGTTAGTAGTTGGGGCAGCAATCCTCCGTTGGGGAAGCGCGTTATGCTCTCACAATTAATAATTTCCAGATCACAGAGACATGTAAGTTGATGCAACTGATTAGGCAACGATTTTACCTTCGGACAACCAGAGAGCGAAAAGCTTGAGATGCCAGGAGGAAGAGAAAGGAAGCACTCCAGCTCCAGAGTAGGACAATCACACAACATCAAGGAAGTGAGGTGGGATAGTGTGTGGAGGCTTTGCGGTAAGCTTCTCAAATTTTGGAGCCTCCCAATGTTAATCACTTGAAGCGACTTTAGATGATCTAGATTTATCTCTGCGAGCGACTCCACTCCCTTGTAGTAACTAATTTCAAGTCTCATGAGGGTCGTAGGTAAAAATCTACCCATGCTGAATGGAGAGGCTAGCAACGAATTGCATCCGGAGATTGTTAAGTCTTGCAGACAAGCGGTCATGTCACCATGGGTATTGCTATTGCTGCTGCTTAGTTCATCTAGATGAACACTTAATTCTCTTAATAAAGATTGCAACATCTTGTGGTCCTCGATATCTAATGATATCATAGATGTTGGCATACCTATTTCGGGCAAGGACACAAGTTTTGGACAATTATTGATTGTGAAGGGTCTAAGAGAAGAGAGGGTGTGCATCTTGCTTGGAAGCTTCTCTAAATTGAAGCAATCCCTCAAGCTGATAGTCTCAAGATTGCCAGGTAGCTCTACATCTCCTTCCCCAGCCACAAAGGTTATGAATTCTGGACAACTGTTGACAAATAAACTCTTCAGACAAGTGAAATTTTGAATTATATTCCTGTCTTGCCATAAGGCTATTAACTTTTCACAACTTTCAATTTCCAACTTCTCTAGCTTGATCAAGGAGCTTGTAAACTCATGATTTAAGCAAGTTACTCTAGCAACACCTTCTATGACAAGAGCGGTTAGAGATGTCAGATTTACCAAACTCTTTAGCACCCCCTCATTACAACCTCTAAAGTTCAATTCATTGAGAGATGGAAGGCTAATGATGGAGGGAGAGGCATCCATACACGGACAAGAGTTGATTTAGAGCTTTATTAGGGAGCTTAGTTGACTAGGCAATCTTCTGATTAACATAGGAGAATCCGAAATGATGAGATGCTCAAGATGAGGGAATAAAACTCCTACTTCTTCAATGCTGATGCGATGAGGCCAATCCTCCCACAACGGCATGTTCTTGAATTCCAAAGTTATTAAGGATGGAAAATGACTTGTAGTTCCATAAAATTCAGACCCTATCGTGCATATTGCATGGAGACCTTTGATGTAGAGTTCTTTCAAAGAAGACAACTGCCCAAGTGATGGTAATGCTTTGGCCTTGCGACGCCCATGTAAATGTAAATACATGATGTTAAAGTATGAGGGACTTCCTAACCATGATGGGAAGTCTAGGCCACCATAGTAGGATATTTTCAGATTTACAAGGTTTTGGTGAGGGCGAAGAAAGTTAAGGACCTTTGCTTCGAGCTCTTCATCCTGGAAATTTTCAAAATTTTCACTTCATTGCATGTCCAATTGGCATATTCCTTCCTTCATGAGTAAATTGACATCCTTGGCATCTCCAGCTTCTTGAATTGTATGCAAATTAGAGATGCACAATTTCTCTCCAAGATTCTTTAGGTTTTTCAACTCCTTCAACCTTGACCCATTTTCCACTCCCACTATAAACTTGGACAACTTCTCAAGACCCACCAAATTACCTATATTCAGTGGCATCACTCTTAGGTTCCGAGTGTCAGCAATGTCGAGAAATCTTAGATTGATTAGGTTCTCCATACCTTCAGGTAATTCAATAAGATATTTACAGCCCCGCAACATCAAAGCTTCTAGCTTGTACAATGTAACAATTGACTTTGGAAATGTTTGAATATCACTATACGACATATTAAGGTGCCTTAGGTTCCTCAATTTTCCAATGCAATTCGGTACCTCGCTGATGCTATAATGACTTAATGAAAGTACCCTCAAGTACTTAAATCCCGACAACAAGTCACATAGCGCTTTATGGGTTAAAAAGGACCTATTATAATTCCTAGATTGCTTCCGTAATGATATGAAACTCCCGAGTCCCTTCATCCCAAGATATGTCTTGATTCTTTTTGGCACAATGTGATCATTGGCAATTAATGAGGCATGGCGAGTTAAAGAAGCATTATTGTGATCACCCTCAAACTCAAGCTCTCCTGAGTCAAAATAGGTTGCACTGGCAACTAGCTTTGCTAAGTCATTCACAATATCATGCATCAAGAATCGTGATCCATCGCTACTCAACTTTTGAAATAACGATCTAGATACTAGCTCGTTGAAATAATTCAAACTTGTATTCCAACAGCTCTTTAGTTTTTCTCCCTCCAACAAGCCCTCTGCAAACCACCAGTGAATCAACTCGTCCCGTTCGATTTCATAGTCCTTGGGATATATAGCACAGTAAGCGAAACATCTCCTTAGATGGGAAGGGAGATGGAGGTAGCTAAATTTCAAAGCTGGAAGGATGTTATTTCTTTCTTCTGGTAGATCCCAAATCTTGCTATTCAATATAGCTTCCCAATCATGGGGATTGATTTTAGTGCGTAGCAGCCTAGCCAATGTCTTCATGGCTAATGGCAACCCTTTGCATTTTTCCACTATTTTCTTACCTAGTACTTCAAGATTGGGATGATGATCGAAATTTTTGGCTCCAAAAGCATGAAATGCAAACAAAGTCATACAAGCATCTAATGACAACACTTTGAGAATTATTGGTGGAGCACCGGCTGTTGAAGCAACTTCAAGGTTACGAGTTGTGACAATGATTTTGCTTCCCTTCGCTCCAGATTGCAAAGGCTTCATGAGGGTTGTCCAATTGTCATAATTCTCATTCCAAACATCATCTAAAATGATAAGAAACTTCTTCCCCAAAGGTTTTCCCTGAGCATGTTCTGAAGCCAATCTAGGGCCTTGCCTTCACAGGGTAAATGGCAGTTGATTGTTTGCAGGATATTCTTTGTAATAGCCAGCACGTCAAAATCATCGGAAATGCAAGCCCATGCTTTCACATCAAAATAGTCAGAGACTCTAGCATCATTGAAAACTTGTTGAGCTAGAGCCGTCTTCCCAATACCCGGCATCCCTATGATGGGAATCACTTTTATGTCTGTGCATGTTCTACCGTCTTCTTCTTCGATCAATAATTCGAGCACATCAATTTTTTCATCCTTCCTACCATCAAAAAATTGCTCTGTCAAATGCGTAGTGGGAATCGGCTTGTTCTGTTGGAGGTATGTTGATCGCTTCTCGTTATTCACTTTAAGGCTCAAACTATCTTTCAGAATTATGATGTCTCGTAATCTACCATCCATCTCTTCTATCTTGGATTTCGTTGTGTGGTTGAACATAAATGCTCTTGGGTTGTATTTGAAGCAACAACTCGGAAGAAGGAAACGTGCCTTGCTAGTGTCGGGTTTTGCCTTGGACTTGTTTTCCACGGATTCTATGGTGAACTCATCGAGCAAGTCTTCGATATCGTAGGCTAAGTTCCTGAGATCTTTGAGCCACAACTTCACCTCGGGATCACCGTTTAGTTGCCTGTCCTCTGCATCATCCAACACCTGGTTGATATTGACCAGCATCTTCTCCCATTTCTTCAGCAGCTTATCAATCCCCTTGCGTTGCGCAAAGTTGAGCAGCTCGCGAGAGGCCAACCTCTCGAACAACACTGAAAGAAGGGCGCCAAGAAAGAGCTCTGCAATGGGCATGGCTTGGTTCGGGAGCAGCAGAGGATTAAACAAGAGTGCGTGGATGGTTTGAAACAGAGTGTATTGAGCAGAGAGGAAACAAAAGTTCTTATTTCTAGGACAACATCATCAAATGATGGTGTCAACCGAAGAGTTTATACGCATTAAAGTACTCTAATTAGACCGAGATGGCTTTTGTCTTATGGCGCATCTCTTCAATCCACTTGCACTGAAAAATGGACCAAGGCAACCGTCCGTGTAATTTGATGGATACAATATAATTGTTGCATCAACCTAATATACAAAGATCTAAATTTGAACCATTGAAAAAGGTTGGCCTCATATGGATCTTACATGATTTAATGATCTAAATTCAATTTAATACGTCTTTTAGATTTACTAAATAATTGCTCTTATCCAAAACATTTTGGTAGAGGGTTAGAGTAAAATGGATGATTAGCGAGCATCTTAAGTCACATTTATTTAATTTTTTTTTGGTCAAAAAGGCATATTTGTTTAAAAAATCAATTTCTAAGCATTTATTTCACATAATGCGAGAACAAAATGTCCATAGTTGATTGCTTAATAAGTGTCTAGAGAAACTCAATAACAATTCTGTTTTAAATAATAATAATTTAATAAAAGGTGTCATTAGATTCATCCATAAATTGCTCCTTCCACCTCTAGAGGATTTAAAAGGACGAAACTATCCAAAATAAGCGTCCCGTTCCTCGTCATTTCTATCTCCACCATGTTTGCCTGCCTCGCCCGCTGTCCACCTCTATTTTCATTTGAGGTAGATGGGTTCGGTTGTTTGGTGTAATTGGAAAGAAAGAGGTGAAGCTGTGTGGGACAAATCATAGAATGGCTCAACCTGTGCTAGTAAGTATCGGGTCAGACTGAGATTGGATCCTTGAAGGAATATTCGTCTGACCATTCGGAGGATAAAAAACAAGAAAACTCCCAATGTTGCTTTTGCCTACTAATTCCCGGCATACATAGGAGTAGATCAGATTACTTTGTGGCCAGGCCTTCCCAGTCTCTTTAGAAAGATTCGGCTACGTGGGCGAGGCATCTCTGATGAGGAGAAATCGAGAATAATGCGAGATGGACTCTGCGATTGGTTTAGTAGTCTCATTAAATCGTTTGCACAACTGGCGGTTCTCAGAATGATCTTATGACATAGGGATTGAGTTAGAAAGAACACAGGCATCAAGACTATGCAGTTATCCTTTGTCCCACCAGATGAATACACTAGATCTTGATATTGCCCCTAGATCTGCACCAACTCACACAGGCTGATATCCACTTCTTGAGCTTTTGCGGATCTTTCGGAGGTATCGAACGATATGAACTAGAAAAAGAATGGCTACAGCGCAGAGAAAAACAAACATGAAGAACACAGCCACTGGGATGGGTGCCACACTTTCGGATTCCCTAGCGTGGGTGGGGGCTTGGGTGGGTGGGCTAGCTGCTCCGGTCGACCTCTCGTCTTCAGGTTTCCTGTGCACGTGCAAGAAGGCCAGCATGGACCGGAGGTAAGTCAGCGCCGTGAAAATGATGGTCACCCACATTGTGGCCATCAGAATCCGCGTCAGAACCTTCTTCCCCAAGGGGAAGCCACTTATGAGCAAGAAGATCGTACTAAGGGATGCAAGAAAAGAGATGGTGTTGTATGTCAAGAACATTGGGTAACCCTTTGGATCGTTTGCAGCCATTATCGATGTTCCTGCGTAGTATAAGATGGTGCTGTTGTCTTTCTGATCGTTGTCCCACACGCCGCCGGGAGGGCTAATGCCGGCTTGGTAAGCCATGGCTGCGATCACGGTGGCAGTTATCTGTTGTGACATGAAAGAAAGTTTTAGATTGTGAATGAAGAAATAGAGTTTCGACTATATTTATACATACGAAGATCATCGAGTCAAAGTTAGTCATTCCCACAAATGCACAAATTCAATTGATGGCTTTTCCTTTCCTATATTTATGTAACTACCAGAAAATTGTAGCGAGCTCTATAGAAATAGAGCTCATGGATTAAATTGTGAAAAAACTAAGTGTATGAATATACACATATATGAGAAAAAAAATGAAGATATGTCGAAATTTGAACGTCTTTTTATAAAGGTTGCTATTGTTTGCTATTGTTGTTAGAAAGAAAATCAAAATCTAATAACTAAATGTGTGGAAAATAAAACACACTTATATTACAACCATTGACAAGGCTTGCCCTCGCCAGGCCACAGTGAGGGCGGCATCGCTTGGCCTTGGTAAGGTCTGAGCGAGGCCGAGCTTGCCCAGCTGCCGATGAGGCTCGGCTGGCAACGCTCAGCCTTGCTAGGGGTTGGTGACGCTCCGACAAGGTTGCCGGCCCTCATCCGGCCAGTCGGTGGCAACCAGCTAAAAAGGAAGAAGGAGAAGAAGAAAAAGGAAAAAAGAAAAGAAAAAAAGAGAAAAATATAATAAAAATTATTAAAAAAATTAAAAGAAATTCTAAATCACAAAGAATTTAAACTCTTACCTAAAGCATTTCTATACCAGAAATATAAATTTTGGATAGTTACCAAATGTCTTCAAATACTCATAAACTCATTTAGGGAACAAAAAAAAAAAAAATCATTTCTAAGTAGAAATTGTTCCTGTAAACAAAATGATTACCAAATAGACCTCAAGTCGTTGAGAATATTTGGAGAAGACAAAAGATTGAGTCTTTTAGAAATCCTCTTTACTTTATGTATTAGTATAGATATTTAAAGAAAATCACCCAACTGCTTCACATTTAGATTTTCTTGTGTGCCATTACTTTCTTAAATATTCATCAACTTGTTTCATCTCTTCTCACTGTTAGATTTCTTTATGTTACCCTCTGTTTTTTTTTTTTTTAATCAGAAGCCATCTATTATTGTAACTACTCATCTTCTTTCTCTACATAGCTATTTAATTACGAGCATATGTACAAAACCTTTTTAAGAAAGCATAACTATTAATTTTACAGACACAAATGATCATTTTTAGGAAAATATTTTCTGAATCATCCATTTTTCATGAAACAAACAGAGAGTTTAAGTTAATTAACCGTGAGCTATGATGTTAATTGTAATAACATGATTGATTTGATCTAAGTTATCAGCAAATACTCCAAGACATCTAGCTAAAGCATTACCATCAGAGAATTGCGCTTCTTCTCGATGTGTTTGTCTTCCTTCTTGATGCGTTTGTCTTCCTTCTCAATGTGTTTGTCTTCCTCCTGCTTCCTAATTTCACCTGATAGAGACGGTGGCGGAACTGACTCTACCGGAGGAGTATTGGTGGAGGGAGGTGTTATAGATAATCTTATGGCTCTCTGAGCTTCAGCATGTACTAATAGTTCTCTCAATTCAATGACTTTGAAATCTTTTGGAAAATGTTCCACTATATCCAAAGCAGAGAAGCCATTTTCTATTCACTGTTTTCACATCCACTTCACTTCTTAGAAGCAGATATTTCACCGTCTGCACAAAAAGATGAGCTTCTTATCAATTATAAAAGAAACAACAAACAAAGATATTTCTTGCAAATTTCTTCAATCGATAAATCCACTGAAGTTTGAACGCAGAAAACTTGAGTCTATAGAAAAATGAGAATGAGCCAGATTTTATCTTCACGAAATGTTCAATTGGAATGCGATATCTTGTCGCAATTTCGAAGCAATTCGAAGCAAAAAGGATTACCTCTATTTGCTTGTTTGCTACGGCCAAATGCAAAATGGTATTACCCTCATCATCTTGAGCATTCACCAAATCGCCATCTCTCACCATCTCCACCAGGACTTTCAAAGTCTCCAAACGATTATGCCTCACTCCCAGATGGACAGTGGTTTGACCGTGGCTTAGCCTATGCTCGGCTGCCTCCGGTCTCGCCTTCACCAGCTCTATCACGATGTTGATTCGGCCCTTCATCGTGGCTAGATGGAGTGGGGTCCTCCCATCTTCGTCATGGACAAGGCATGCAAGGGGATCTGATTGTAACAATTCCCTCGCTATTTCGAGGTATCCGTTTGCAGATGCCAAGTGAAGAGGCGTACGTCCCTGCAAAGGTAAAGTGCTTGACTATGGAGCATTCTTATTGAGGGACACATTCATGTGATTTATATATATTGCATTTTCAAATCAAGTAGACCGAGCTGCTCAAATTCATCGATGTTTGTAAGATCTTTTAGGCTGAATTAACCTAGAAACCCATGACTTGATTTCTGTCTTGAGATATATGATGGGTTTGATTTCTCACTGATCATGAAAACTGGAAAACAAAATGCTATAGTACATGTGCAAAATCTAATTTGACAAGCAAGATAGGCTGATCTATGTTGAGATATTCCATGGAAATATAGTTAATAAATTACTTTACACATGGCTAAAAGCCTAAAACTTGCAAAAATCTAATCAAAACAGTTGCGATTACACCGATTATCTGGGTTTGCGAGGATGACTGGGATCAGTTTTATCTGACAAAAGGATATCAAACAACCTCAACCAAGGTTTTCGCTTCGACATACCTGCGAGTCCAACTCCATAGCCAAATCCCTTTTATGAGCCAAAAGAGCCTTGGCAAAATGTACAGGACCGAGCATGCAGGCCACATGCAATGGTGTCTCGTCGAAGCAAGTGACAGAAGCCCGAGCCAGGATGAGTTGGTCTTCTTGCAGCAACTGAGCTAACAACTCGACGCACCCGCCAAGCGACGCTTCATAGAGCCTAATTTGTTTGCTACCACAGATTCGCCAGGCATATGGATCTCCCTCACTGGCTATAGCCAACTTGGAAGCTCAGTTATCTCAACTTATAATCCACTATTACATTCGTAAATATATGGACTTAACAATATGTGGATTTTAAAGCCCCGGAACATGGCACTGAGTATTGACACTACTTTCACCGATAGCATATCAGCCATCATCCTTCTCATGGAGATTGGTGCTAAATTTGTTAGGGGTACATCGACCTTCCTGCTTTATTAAAGGGAAAAAGTTCCATCTCCGCTGTATAGCACTCATCTGCAGTTTGAACCTCTTGCAGCTCTTGCAGATATTCCTTTCTGATGGATTCCGTTTAAGGCTTCTTTTTTGTTTTTTTAATCTGTCAATGGGACGTAAATCAATCAAACTTTTATAATCTAATGGTTGTCTCGTCTGGCTACTCACTGCATTGAACAGTTCTCATTTTCTCTCTTTTCTCAAATTTCGGGTAGCGTACCCATACTCACTAGAGTACTACAGACTTTTCAGTACGAAACAAACTTCTCAGTAATGTTACGTCTCATGCAGCATCTAATTCTGTATCTTTTTCCTTAGTTTTTTGGCTGTGGTGCAATGTTGCTCACGCTTTAGAGGGTTCAAGCCAGTACTTAGATGATATGCTCCCTGGCTATGCATTTGATGGTTTTATCGGTAGTGAGTCGATATGAATTAGGGATGTGTAGTTAGAAAGAATCATTGATTCAGTATTTATAAACCCCTTTCAGGATTATCGGGAGATCGAAGAGGAACATAGAGGTAGTCAAGGCTTGGCTTTCATTGGCTGACAAAAATGTTCCTCTCTTGCGCTGAACTTTAACGGGGGATTCTCTTAATTGGAGTCAAGCGGTTCGATGTGCATGAGGGGGGTAAAAAAGATGCTCAGGTTGATATTTGAGGCGGTTGCGATTGTGCATCCTGAGATACATAGTCCAATCTCTAGGGCCATAATATGGAGTGGATGTCATGCTCGACAACTCTTTCAAACTCAAGTTGGCGAAAATCGACCGAAAGGATTATGTTAGAATTTCGCATTAAGGTTTACAATTAAATTGACAAAATTGAAAATTTTATAATTGAATTGACATCTGCACAATATTTTTATGACTAACTGAGTAATTTATTCAATGAATTTTGATTTGTAGAGTTTCTCGGACCCAGCAAGCATTTTCGGATCGAAAGTTACCAAATTTATTGACGTCGACCGTTGACCCAATAATATGAACCCCAGCTGGCAATTTGTCCCTGTATTCTCCTTCTCATTATTTTCATTGGCGTAAAGACACGCTTATTAGGATGTTCCATGCTTGTATTTCAGAATTTACTTGCTTAATAGTTTGCGGAAAACAAATCGCAATTTCCTTTGTCCAAATTAATAGAAGTGATTTTATTACAAGCGTGTAAAAACCAGAAGCTCAAACGGGTTATGCTTTTGTCTTTGGTGGTTGAGCTCTAAACTTAGTTCTTTTTTTCTTTTCAATTTTCCCGCATTTTAACGGCAATTTTTTAACAGAATTTTAATGGAAAGTAAACGTGACATTTGAGTACAGGTTTGGACTTTTTAGTGATACAAAGACAATTTAGGGCAATTGTGTAGTATAATTTGAGGGTTTTTGGTGTTTTTTTTCCCTTATTCATAATGAAATATCACATAAAAATAGTATTTTTATGATTAGGTGCAAAGAAAGAATATCAATAGTTATTGAAAAGCTCTCACAGGGACTCATCATCCAATCGATGTAATATATGCAGAACGCATAAGTATTTAAGGACTCTAATTAAGACTGTACAATTTCCCTAATTATATTCCGCAGCATTTGACTACCATTTGGGCTTTTGTTTGAGTAATTACATATAGGTTCATATACGAGACTTACGCGTAGCAATTTAGAAAATGAAAGTGCACGTAAGAAAAATGTTACTAATTCGGGGTAGGACTAATTAAAAAAGGAAATTTTGTGTTAAGTGAGATTAATCAAACTGAAGTATGCGATTAGAGCAACACCAACTAGCGGAATAAGTTGATTGTTTGAGATTAAATTTTTGGTTATCAAGGTAGCAAATGCATTGTACTCTTTCTACATTTATTTTGTACAGTTTGTGATCATGTTTGGTGAAATTCCATAGACAAGGTAGGGTAGTTGTGGATGGATTCATTATCCTAGCTTTGACCATATCACAATAACAGTATGAATGACAATGACAAGAACCCAAAAAAGACATCCTAATGGTGAAGCATCTTGGCGAAATTTCAACTATGGAAATTGGGTAGTAAATTAGTTGGCAAACAGAAAATAACCTTGATTCATGTGGGTACGGAAACCCAAAATAAAATAATCTCTCATATGTATTCAAATTTCATTTATGAGCTTAATTAGAGGTATATGTCATAAAAGTGGAAAGCTATTGGAATTTGGGAGAATTGTATACTGCTTTCTATTGATTTTTTCAGTATGTAATTATAACCTATTTATAATACAAGGTGTCTAAATAACTAAGAAATAAAAATATACACATTATCCTAAAGATATACATAATATTCCCATAAAATATTCCCTATAATCAAAAATCAATTAAGATCAATCGGCATTGGCAACAATATCTTCAACACTCCCCCTCAAGCTTGGCGGTCTATACACATCGAAGATGCCTAGCTTGTTTAGTAGATACGAATGTTGCCTTTGACATAAGGCCCTGGTAAAAATGTTCGCGGGTTGCTCTGCCGTTCTTATCCCTCTTGTTCTAATCACCCCACTCTGGATCTTGTCTCGGATGAAGTGACAATCAATTTCTATATGCTTAATCATTTCGTGGAATATTGAGTTCATTGCAAGCTTAAGTGCAGCATCATTATCACAAAATAAGGCAGTGGGCTCATTTATCTGTACACCAAGGTCTTGAAGAAGGCCTCTTATGCAGACTATCTCACAACTAGTTTTTGCTATTGCTCGATATTCTACCTCGGCGGATGATAAAGATACGATTGATTGTTTCTTCGTCTTCAATGAAATTAGAGAATCCCCCAATTTTATACAGAATCTTGTAACCGATCTTCTACTCATAGGACAAGTAGCATAATTCGTGTCACAATATGCTATCATCTCCATATTGTTCTCGGGACAGCAATATTCCCAATCCAGGACACCATTTCAAGTATTTTATGACCTTCAATGCCGCATTCATGTGAGACTGTTTCGGAGCATGCATAAATTGACTAAGAATCTGAACTGCATAATAGATGTCTGGCATGGTCATGGTCAAATAGATAAGTTTTCCAACGAGTCTTTGATAAGCAGAAGGATCTTTAAGCAAAGGATCCTTGTTTATGGGTGACAATCCTTTGTCATATTCAGCTGTTGTTAACTTGATAGTATGATCGATTGGAATAATAGCTGGCTTAGATCTCGACAAACTTGCTTTTGATATGATTTCTAAGACAAATTTTTGTTGGCTATGACAGATGCCTTTATTTGACCGTGCAATTTCTATCCCAAGGAAGTATTTGGGAGATCCCAAATCCTTAATATGAAATGTAGAATAAAGATACTCCTTGAATCTCTCAATGGCAGGCGCATCATTTCCCATAATGAGTATATCATCAACATAAATAAGTAAGTAGATTGAGGACTTACCTTGTTTCCATGTGAATAAAGCATAGTCATGCTTAGATTACTGGAATTTTGCAGTTTTAAGTGCATTGGTAAACTTGGCATACCATTGACGAGAAGCCTGTTTGAGCCCATATGGGGATTTACGAAGATGGCACACGTTGCCCTCCCCGTATCTACAAAATCCCGGTGGAATATCCATATAAATCTCTTCTTCAAGATCCCCATGTACAAAAGCATTGTGGATGTCCATTTGATGAGGAGGCCAGTCACGAATGGTGGCAATGGAAAGAAAGGACCGTACGGTGACTTCTTTGGCAACATAAGAGAAAGTTTCCGTATAATCAAATCCTTCCTTCTGGGTGAATCCTTTCGCAACTAATTTGGGTTTGTAATGCTTAACGAATCCGTCTACTTTGTATTTAATCTTATATACCCATTTGCATCCCATGGGTCTACGATGAGGAGGTAGACGAACAATATTCCAAGTCTCGTTCTCCATAAGAGCTTGTAACTCATCTTTCATAGCTTGTTGCCAACAATGATCCTTGGCAACTTCATCATAAGATGAGGGTTCTTGGTGTTAAGAAATCCTACTAACACGGCATTTATGTTCAGGGGAGAGATTAGCGAAATTGACATAGGAGGAAATATGATATTGTGTACCACACTTTTTTGAGGAAGAACAAACGTAATCCGCTGTCCATGTTGGTGGTGGAACTGTGCATCTTGATTGCCGAAGATTAGCTAGTTCAGATGGAACTTCAACCTGTGAGTCTGTAGGAGTATCATCCGCCAGAATATTGGATTCCGAAGATTCAAGTCTTTCGGATATGGTTGATGAAGGAAGACTAGAAATTTCATTATCCCCATTTGATGCAACATGTGTATTGACATCCAAAGACGCTATAGGTGATATTACTTGTGGAAGCATAATCATTGGTGCCTGTGGAGGTTCATCTTCATTCAAAAAAGGACGAGAAGACGTAGGGGGATCGTCAGGTTGATATGAAGATAGCCTATTCTTGAAAAGGAAAACATCTTCATGAAAGATGACATCTCTGATAACGAAGAATCTTCCGGTAGATGGATCAAGAACCAAATATCCTTTTTGAAGGCTAGGATATCCCATAAATATGCAAGGAAGGGCGCGGGGACACAATTTGTCTCGAGGGCTCGTGGTAGATACATAGCATAAACACCCAAAAACACGAAGGTGACGAATGTCAAGACGTTTCCCAAGTAATGACTCGAATGGAGTCTTTCCATTTAAAATTCGAGATGGCATTCAATTGATTAGGTATGCCGCTATGACCACACAGTCTCCCCAAAACATTTTAGGAATTGAAGCTTGATACTTAAGGGCTCGAGCAACCTCTAACAAATGACGGTGTTTTCTTTCTATAATCCCATTTTTTTGAGGAGTATAGATACAAGAGCTCTCATGAAGAATGCCATTGGAAATGAACAATGAAGAACATTCATGATTAAAGAATTCACGTGCATTGTCAGTACGAACCCGTTGTACGGATTTGTTAAACTAATTTTTGATTAGGACAAGAAATTTTTTGAAATGTGAAAGCACTTGGGCCTTGGATTGCATAAGAAAAACCCAAGTTGCTCGAGTATGGTCATCCACAATTGTGAGAAAGAAGCGTCACCCATCATGATGAGGGGTGTGATATGGGCCCCAGATGTCCATGTGTAATAGTGAGAAGGCTTTAGCAGCACTGATGTACTTTGTGGAAAAGACATTCTAGATTGTTTAGCTAATGGGCATATAGGGCATTTGGGATGAGGAAAAGCGGCGCTATGGCCTAGACGCTGATGAGATAAAGAGACATTTTTATTATAATTGGCATTACATAAGATGCTCTTATTGAAAGAAAAATTCTTTGAAAATGCTATCCAGAAATAAAGTCCCTCAATATTTCTACCCGAGCTCATCAGTGTCCCAGTCAAAAGGGCCTGAAAGAGACAAACGTCAGAATAAAAAATGACTCGATAAAGGTTGTCTTCACAAATTTTAGATACAGAAATGAGATTGAATTGAAAATTGGGAATTAAAATGACATTTTTTAGTGTGATGGAAGGACTAAGCTCAACATCTCCAATTTTATCTACCGAAATATCACTGCCATTTGGAAGATGAACGAAAGTATGACTTGAAGACTTGTCTAATTTAGAAAAGAAACGTTCATCACAAACTATATGGTCACTGGCACTTGAATCAATAATCCATGCGTTGCTCAAAATATTACTCATCAAACAATAAGAAATACATGCATAGCTAGGCATCTTTACTTGAATTCCCATTTGACTTAAGGTGCACATGATTTGTTGGAGTTGATCATTGCAGATGGATTGATTCACCTTAGCATTTGCTGCAATATAAAATTCTCGTTCCTTCTTCTCCCCTGGTCTTCCATGCAATTTCCAATAATTTTCTTTGGTATGATAAGGTTTTTTGTAATAATCACAAAATTTACCTTTCCATTTGTTTGAATTATTTCTATTCGAGGATGTGGGTGAATTTTGGCCGTTGGATCGCTTCAAGATAGATGTTGATGGACCGTCGGATCGGGCCACTGCAAGGACGAAAGGTGAGTCGTCCGATCTTGCGAAGGAGCCTCCACCGTTAGATCCGAAGATCAGATCTCAACCGTTCGTCCCTCGCGAGCCACCCGAGCTGTCCGATCTCCTGAAATAATCCTGGCCGTCCATTTGAGGCAAATAAAATCCATCTTCTTTTTCCTCCCGCAACCCTAATGTCCATGGTTTCTTCAACTGTCCTCCATGGCCAAATCTTGAAGACACTGGTCGGTGCTCCGACGAAGCCTTGGCCATGAGTATGACACGGTCACCCGTCTTCACATACTCGGACAACGCCAACCTCTGAGACTCTTCTTGAACCGCAAGCTAGTATATGCGGCCGAGTGGAGGAACTGGATCCATGACCAAGATCTGGCTACGAAACGGTAAGTACGTCTCATTTAGCACAAGCAGGAACCTTGTAACCTTCTCTCGATCCTTCATGGCTCGGTATTGAGCCAAGGTCGCCTCGGGTCCCTCTAATTTTTTCTCTGCCATTTCAATTTCGTTCCATAGGGTAAATAGTTTGTTGTAGATGGCCAAGAACAACAAATTTCCTTGCTTAAGATCTGACAAAGCTTGAGTTAGTGTGAATATTTTTGCTTTATCTAGCTTACCGTACATCTCCCGTAAATTCTTCCAATTTTTTTTTTGCATCTTCAGTCAGTGGTACCCCAGCAGCGACTTCCGCCGTGAGACAATTCCCTATCCAGGTCTGAACAAGCTAGTTGCACTTCTGCCATTGTCATGCAAGTCGGTCGTCGGACGGGATCAGGACGGTGCCATCCAAAAAACCATCTTTGTCCTCGGTCACGAGCACTCGCCGGAGTTCGCGACACCACAGGGAATAATTCTCCGGTCCCGATAGCTGCTGGGAGATTAGGCGCAGCTCCGGTCCGTCGGCGGTGGCGGTGTACAACGGGTCTCCAGGTTCCGACCGACCGCCGACTCCAGCGAGACCTGCAAAGGGAAAAAATCCGGGTCCGTAGGTTGGGTAGGGATTGCTTGCCCTGTATCCAGGACCCGACCCACTGTGACCCGGGAAGGTCCAGCTCGCCCCGTATCCAAGACCCACTCCAGGTATGTGTGATGGGCTTTCTTCTAGCCCACTAATCCTTCCAAGCTCGATTTTAGCTGGGCTCTAAGTTGGGCCTCCTTGATTTGGCTGAATTGGTACAGGTATCCACTAAATATATGGGCCTGCAAAGACATTTCCATGATTAACTCCTGAGTTGGGCTACACAAGGCCTAATTTACCTTCAATTCTAATGGATTCGTTTGATGTTCAACAGGGACAGTGTCTCCTCTTTTATTGTTGAGAGACTGTTGATTTCCCTCAAAAACACCGGAAGTTGAATCCTCAATCTTCGACATGATACCTCTTTAAAGAAAAAGGCATTGCAAAAGCTATTGGAATTTGGGAGAATTGTATATTGCTTTCTATTGATTCTTTTAGTATGTAATTACAACCTATTTATAATACAAGGTGTCTAAATAACTAAGGAATAAAAATATACAGAATATCCCAAAGACATACATAATATTCCCATAAAATATTCCCTATAATCAAAAATCAATTAAGCTCAATCAGCATTGGCAATAGTATCTTCAACAGTATATTCTCAAAACACAAGGTATCAACCAGCTTTTGACATGAAAGCGACTTCTTTAGGTAAAATAATGCCTCCAATAAGACCCCAAAACTTTGGCTATCTTCTAAGAAGGTGTATGCAATGATATGGCTAGTATACGTACCTAGAGGGGGTGAATAGGTATAAAAATAATTCCTCTAGATATGAAAGCAATATTAGGCAGTGAATAGAAAGGAGACTCCTCTTTTGTTAATAGAACGAACTGTTAACAAGGTAAAAAGAGTAGAGAAGAGAAAATTCAACATGAAGTTTATAGTGGTTCGGCTTGTTCCAAGCCTACGTCCACTCTTCTGCACTGACAGCCCACTAGCTGGATTTCCCTATGAACAAAAGAGATGTTACAGCAATGCTTTTCCTTGATTCCACAGTATGGATATTCTACCACACTTCCTCAAGGTATCTCACGATATAAACTCTCTGTTGTATACAAGGTTTTCGCTCAGCAAATGAATTGACTAAGAATCAAGGAGCTTCAGACTTTGGAATTCTTCTATCGCGCACACACTCAAACAACTGGAACGTCTTCCTTTTATACTCCTTTATGCCATCATACCCGTTGGCACTTACCAAATGAATTCTTCCAATCTTCCCGTTGGACAGAATCAATTAGGAAGATCATTCGAGCTATTAAAGGAACATGTCGATAGCCCATCAATCCTGCTCGCCCATACAATCAGGATCTCGGTTTCCATAAGTAGAACCTTCCAAGAATACTTCGCCAATCATTGGATCCTTAATCAATCTTGATTCGAATAAAGGAATCCGTTATGTCACATCCAGCCAAGAGATCTTCTCCAGTCGATAAGGCTAAGTCCACAATGAATCACACAGTTCTAGATAGCCTTACTTCAACGGATTAAAAACTGTCACTAAGAATAGACTTTAAGTCTTGAGTCTGGCAGTCCGGAAGTCTTCAGACTTTGAATAGAAGAGTCTGCAGATCTTCAGACTAGACTGATAGAAACGTTTTGTCAGCTTCAAAATATTCCAGAAAGATTTCTCCAATATGCAAGACTCTTGATGATTATTCTATCATTTGTTGCCTCGAACGCGTATGCAAGACAAGTTTGTGCAATGTGAATACTCTATGGGATGGACGAATTGGGTTTTGGTTAATGGCACAATGATGGGGCAAATTTCATGGTAGTCCCATTTCTCTCCATGTCGGAGAGAAACCTAGTGTCACGGGTCGATCAATTTCAGCCGATCAAACACCGCGTGGCCTTAGGATAGATGATCCCAAGTCGGTCTTACACACGCGTGCACTCGAACACAAGAATTGAATGGGCAAAGAGAGTGTATATTCACTTGTGAACGAACTGTTACAAAGTGGGAGAGGGATCTTTATTTATACAAGAACGGGTCGCATCTCAGCTGTTGATCGTCCCTCCAATCCAACAGTCCATTTTAAATCCATATCATCATTACAAAGCTACACAATAGGCTACTCAAAGGCTACTCGATGGGTTACGCACGGCAGGCCCTTGGGAAGTCCATGGGTTGCACTCGTTAGGCCTTGGGCAGACCATGGGCGTGTGTTAGAAGCAAGATCGGGGTTGTAGGTCCATCTGACACGCGATCAGCCGAACCATCACGGGCTACTCAAACATTGTTCGTGGGTCGCTCATGGATTGCGCATGGGCCTTTCGCTCGTTCTGCTCATGGGTCAATCGTGGGTCGTTCTCAGGTAGCCCTTTGTGTGTGACACAACCGCTCATGGACGATCTTAGATCATGCTTTGTCCGTGGGCCATGTCATTCTCCCCCACCTAATCAGGCGATGCCCTCGTCGCGTCCGTGGCATGGAAGGCTTTGATGTGGTTCTTTAATTGCCACAAAGTCTCGGAGGGTTCCCAACTCGCTTCACTCTAAGGAAGGCCCCTCCACTGGACAAGGTATTCCTTCCTTGGTGCCTGATATTTCTTCTGTATGATCCGGTTGGCCATGATGCACTCAACATCCCGATCATAGGAGGTCTTCACCCCAAGGGGCGCTTGTTGTGATGTGCCCCGGTCCGGATCATCCTCGTCCACATGAAATGGCTTCAGCATGCTCATGTGGAGCACGAGGTGTAGCTTGAGCTTGGACGGCAAGTCCAACTTGTACGCCACCTTCCCGATCCACTGTATCACTCGGAAAGGGCCCTCATAGCGACGAATTAGCCATTTGTTCACGTTTTTGTATCGAAGGATGATGTGCAATTTGGCCAGCACTAAGTCCCTGACTTGAAACTCCACATGCTGTCACTTTTTGTCGGCCCATTTCTTCGTGCATTTCGCGGCTCTACTCAAACACGCCCACGCTAAGTCAGCGTGTTTATTCCATTCCTCAGCGAGCTTGTACGCGGATGGACTGCTCCCTCGGTACCTCAAGGCGATTGTGTTTGGCATGAACGGCTGTTGCCCAGTCACAATCTCGAACGAGCTTTGGTTCGTAGACTCGCTCCGCTGCAAGTTGTAAGAAAATTGAGCCACGTTGATCAGTCGTACCCAATTCACTTGCGCGTTGCTCACATAGTGCCGAAGATAGATTTCCAGCAATCCATTCACCCGCTCGATCTATCCATTGGTTTGTGGATGCATGCTGGTGGAAAGGTTGATACTCGTCCCCAACAACTTGAAGAGCTCAGTCCAAAACCGGTCGGTGAATTGAGGATCGCGATCGCTCATGATCGTGTGCGAAACGCCCTAATACTTGACGACGTGCTTGAGGAACAGCTTGGCGGCTTCCTTGGCTGGGCAATCCTTTGTTGCTAGCACGAACGTTGCATATTTGGAGAGGCAATCTACCATAACCATGAGGGTCCGACACCCTTCGAACTTCGGCAAATTCACAATGAAGTCCATAGAGACACTTTCCCATGGACGTTTTGGGATAGGCAACAGCTCAAGGAGCCCCGCAGGGGACCGTTGCTCTATCTTGTCTTGCTAGCAAACAAGACATGTCTGCACGTATGCTTCCACGTCGTCCTGCATATGCGGCCAATAATACTGATCTTCAATGAGTGCCATGGTGCGGTGGATTCCCGGATGTCCTGCCCATTTGGAGTTGTGGCATTCTTGTAGGACTCCCTTTTGAAGTTTCCCGTGGAGCGGCACATAGAGTCGCCGTCCTTTAGTGTAGAGGAGATCACCCTCGAGCCAAAATCTCCTCGTCTTGCCTTCTTGAGCGTACCGAAGGAGGGCTTGGGCTGCTTGATCATGCTTCATCCCCTCCTCGATACGATCAACCCACAAGCAGTCGAGCCGGCTCACCACATTGGCCAATTTGAACTTCCTACTTAAGGCGTCGGCCACGAAATTGGGTTTTTCGGGCTTGTATTCCAGTGCATAATCAAACTCGGCCAAGAAGTCTTGCCACCGAGCTTGCTTCGGGCTAAGCTTCTTCTAAGTTTGGAAGTAGCTCGTAGCCACGTTGCCGGTCCTCACAACGAATCGGGATCCCAAGAGATAGTGCCTCCATGTGTGAAGGCAATGCACCACCGTGGTCATCTCCTTCTCTTGGACCGTGTATCGTCACTCGACATCATTCAACTTTCGGGACTCGAAGGCCACCAGATGACCTTCCTGCATTAAGACACCACCAATGGCAAAATCAGAAGCATCGGTCTCTACCTTATATGGTTTGGTGTAGTCGGGCGGCATAAGCACCGGCTCCTCGGTCATGGTCCGCTTCAACCGCTCGAACGTCTCTTGACACCGGTCCGTCCACTCCCATGGCCTTTCTTTCTTCAGCATGTCCATGAGTGGCACGGTGAGGCGCGAATACTCTCGAATGAAGTGGTGATAGTAGTTCATGAGACCGAGAAAGGATCTCAGCTCAGTCACCTTAGTTGGGGGCTCCCAATCAATGATGGCACGGATCTTGGCCACGTCCATCCGCACACGTCCGCCCCCAACGATGTGCTCGAGGAACGAGATTTCTCTTTGTACAAAGGCACATTTCTCACATTTCACATTTAAGTCATTTTCTCGAAAGGTCCGAAAAACTCGACTCAAATGCTCAACATGCTCCTCGAGCGTCCAGCTATATATAACAATAGCATCAAGGTAAACTACAACGAACCGATCAAGGAATGGATGTAGTACCTTGTTCATGAGTGTGCAAAACGTAGCCAGCGCATTGGTCAAGCCAAATGGCATGATGAGGAACTTGTATGATCCGTAGCGGGTCACACATGTTGTCTTCGGCTCATCCCCCTCGGCAATCTGCACTTGA
Organism: Eucalyptus pumila; assembly: GCA_016097595.1. Lineage (NCBI taxonomy): Eukaryota > Viridiplantae > Streptophyta > Magnoliopsida > Myrtales > Myrtaceae > Eucalyptus > Eucalyptus pumila. The sequence continues at coordinate 46,254,400 of CM027848.1, forward strand.
TAGTATCTCGATCGAAGGTTGAGCTTGGAGAACTAACGGGCTTCTCCGAGCTGATCGAACAAGTCAGCAATAAGGGGAATCGGGTATTTATTCTTGATGGTTAGCTTGTTCAATGCCCGATAGTCGATACACATGCAGAGGGATCCATCACGTTTCTTTTGGAACAAGACCGGGGCACCGAACGGGGCCTTGGATGGCCGAACGTATCTAGCATCCAGCAGCTCTTTGAGCTATTTCCTTAACTCCTCCAACTCGGGCAGGGCCATGCGATAGGGAGCCATGGCCGGTGGTCAAGCATCGGGCACCAGCTCGATCCTATGGTCGACTTCTCTCCGAGGAGGCAGCTTCTTAAGCAACTCGAGCGGCATTACATCTTGAAAGGCGTCGAGGACTTGGGAGGCCTCTTTCGGTACCTTGTTTTTTTCCGCGCTCTCCTCCTTCAATGTCACCACGAAGATCACCTCTCCCTTCTTCAGTCCTTTAGATAGTTGGATGGCCGACAGCATCACGTCCCGATTCACGGTAGATTGGGACCATGCATTGGCACCGCTTGTCTAAGATACATATGCAATCCATGAAGGGCATGGCGCTTGTGTTGATCCGGTCGAGAAATCCCAATCCGAGTATGAAATCATAATCGTCAATGGGGATTACCTCAATATCTTCTTTGCTAGTCCAAGGACCTAGGTGGAACTCCACGCCCCTAGCCATGCCGCTAGTCGAGACTTCTCTGGAATTCACCATCTTGAGCCAACCGGTATCGTTTGCCTCGACTGGAAGACGCAGCTTCTTCACGGCCTCTTTGGATATGAATAAATCAGATGCCACAGTATCCACAAGTGCGCTCATCGTGGTACCCCCAATCTTCACGTCCATGAACATCATTCCTTTGGGCTCCTTGGCCTTCTTGGCCTTGATTGTCCCAAGGATCCGCAACGATCCCAACCTCACCTCCTCCTGCGGCTTGTCCTCCTTGCACAAGGCCGCCAACTTTCCTCTCTTCGGGCAATCCCGAGCCATATGGGGATCGTCACAAAAGAAGCACTTGTATGTGCGTACTTTGCGTTGGTATCCTCTATGGCTCAACTCGGGTAGATTCCTATGAGGGATCGGAGGCTGTTTGCCACCATTTAGACGAGAGAACCAGCCTCGATCTCCCCCACCAGTGGCCTTTTCTCTTGGTCAAAAGTCAACCTTGACGGCAAGTGCCTACCTATACTCCACAAGGGACTCGGCCACAGAAGTAGCCGTGGTGAGGTCCGTTGCGTTGCACCGTTTGAGCTCCTGTTTGACCCAGGGTTTGAATCCACCCATGAATTGGTGGAATGCCTTTGTCTCGGTCATGGACGGGATTTGGAGTAGCAGCTCCGAGAACCGCTTCACATAGTCACCAACTTTGCCCTTTTGCACTAGGCATTTGAGTTCTCCGCGGGCTTTTTCTTCCGCATAAGCGAGTTAGTAGGTTCGTCGGAATTCCTCGACAAACCGAGTGCATGTCATGATAGGATTGCCATTCCTACCATTCGACCGACGTCTCCACCATACCAGCGCATCATCAGCTAAATACATGGCTGTGGTGTTCACCCGGATCACGTCGTCAGTTGTTCCCATGGTCTGGAAGTATTGTTCCATGTACCATAGGAAGTTATCCACATCCTTTACCACCCGGGGGCCCTTGAACTCCTTCGGCTTGGGTCCATCGGCACGGGACTGCACGATGATCACCCCATTCACGCGTGCCGCTTCAAGCTCAACGAGTTTGCCCTTCATCTCCGTCATTTCCGCACGCATAGCCGCCGTCGCATCCTCCCAAGTCTCATCCTGTTGCTGTAGCTCGTGCATGAAGGATCCTTGCACCTCGACACAAAGCTCTCCCATGTCGACTTGGAGTTCTTGCACTTTGGCCAAGAACTCCTCCCTATCGACTTTCGCTCCTTCGACGGCCTGGTGCAGGTCGTCCATCAACGCCTGGACGTCCGTGACGGTCTCCTCTATGATCGTCATTCGGTTCTCCAGATCTCCCTTCGGATCCCTCACACACGAGGCAGCACGGGCCTTCTTCGACCGAGTGGCCCTCTTAGCTTGATGCCCACGCTCATGCTCATCGCCTTGAACGACCGGAGCATCAGCGCGAGGATCAGCCATTGTGTTTGGAATGTTGGCTCTGATACCACTTGTCACGGGTCAATCAATTTCGATCGATCAATCACCACGCAGCCTTAGGATAGGTGATCTCAAGTCAACCTTGCACACACACACTGGGAGAGGGATCCCTATTTATACAAGAGTGGGTCACATCTCAGCCGTTGATTGTCCCTCTGATCCAACGGTCCATTTTAAATCCGTATTATCATTACAAAGTTACACATCAGGCTACTTGAAGGCTACTCGATGGGCTGCGCATGGCAGGCCCTTGGGAAGTCCATGGGTTGCGCTTATTAGGCCTTGGGCAGACCATGGGTGTGTGTCAAAAGCAAGATCAGGGTTGCAGGTTCGTCTGACACGCGATTAGCCGAACTATCACGGGCTGCTCAAACATTGTTCGTGGGTCGCTCATGGATTGCGCATGGGCCTTTCGCTCGTTCTACTCATGGGTTGACCATGGGCTGTTCTCGGGTAGCCCTTTATGCGTGACATAGCTGCTCATGGACGATCTTGGATCATGCTTTGTCTGTGGGCCGTGTCACTAGCATCAAGTCTGAGGTTAGCTACTACTACATCTTCCTAAATATTGCCTTTTTGGCATCATTCTATTGGACGACCTCACCTTCAATGTAGGATTACAATGTTCAACCCTTTTTTGAATTTTTTTTTTTTGGTCCGAACTCTTCTTCACTTGCAGTGTTGTTTTTGTTGTATTTTTTTTTTTCACTTTTTGTCCATGGTTTGAGAAGTTAGGTTTTTTTCTTTCTTTTTTTTTCGTCAAGCTGAACAAACTCGTATTTTGATCAATTGTGCTAGGGTGTTGATACATAAATTTTGACTAAATATTTTAGATTAAATTGCATAGAAAATTAGGGACCAATTTGGCCCTTCCAAAAAAGATTTTCACATCACTTAGGTCTTAATTTTATTTTTCTATTTTCCTTTTTCTTACCTTATTTCGGATAAATTGAATTATATATTAAAAAAAAAAACCCACGGGGGCTGGGCCTTCATGCCTAGCTCTCCTTCTTCATCTTCTTCCCCACACAGGCCCAGGGGTCAATTCCTTCATTATGCTGTCGATTAGAGCAGCGCAAATCCGGTGAAAAACCCGAACGGAGGGGACATCTTAGCGAACGCCTTCAGTGCCTGCCCTCAATATCAAGAAGAGATGCTGGTCTGGCCAAGGGGAAGGCCGGTTGGCATGCCAAGAATCGGCAACCGAAGCTCCGTCCACCGACGCCCCTCTCGCTTATAAAGCCCGGAGGAGACAAACAGTGGTAGCGAGCCCAGAGGACCTCCCTAAGAGACATCTAGGCCGTCCAAGAGCAAGCAAGCTAGAGAGGAGAGAGAGATCTGTGAGTGAGCGAGAGCTGAGCGAGCAAGAGAGAGATCTAAGTTTGAGAGAGCTGCGGACTAGGGCCGAGAGAGAGAGAGTGAGATTCGAGGGAGAGAAAGATTCCTCTCTTGGTCAAGCCGCGGAAACCCTCGCCTGCTGTGCCCAAATCAAGTCGTGCCGTCCCCGTTGGTCACTGCTCCTCGATCACCGCACACGAGCTTGGTGTTTCCCTCGTCGTTCGAGCCGAGCCGCTACTCCTCACCGCTGGACATCGCTGCTTGTTGCTTCGCCGATCTGCCCCTGTCCCTGCTGTTGCTTCCACCTTGTCGTCGCGACTGCTAGTCCCTCAATACAAGCTGCAGTTGACTCGCTGTGTGTGGCCATGGCGACGGGCGCCTCTTGCCGCGGCCAGCTCCTTCGAGGCTCGCGGTGAGGAGAGCAGAGGAGGCTGCGAATCGGGTCGGGAGCGGGTCGCATTCGAGTAGGGTTTCGTTTGCCAGGCCTGTGGTGGTGGGCTTGCTAATTTTCGGGCTTCACAGGACCAATTTTGTTAAAAACTAAAATCTATTTTGTCTCTTGGGTTGGGCTAAAAATTAAAGTGTTGGGCTTGAAGTGCTTCTAAGAGAAGGAGGGAAGCTCCGGACTGAGCTTGTGGTTCGAGCCCATTCAGGCCGGTGGGTGATAATCCGGGTCAATCTGAACCTAGGAATCCGACCAAAGTCGTTTTTTAATATATTATTAAAAAATATTATAATAAAAAATAAAAAATCAGAAAATCCAAAAAATAATTTGTTTTTTCCAAAAAATCAAGAAAAGCCAAAGAAAGTAGTTCCCCCCCTCTCTTTTTTTGCACAAGTGCATGAAAAAAAAACCTTGAAAACCAAAATAATCATGTTTAAGTTCTTGGAAACAAATAATGGCTTATTCCGATTACACTCTTATGATGCATGGATTTCTATTTCTTTAGTTTAATTTGGAATTGAATCCTAAAACTCTTGATTGGTATAAAAAACTGCATAAATGCTTACTTGATGTTTAAACAAGATTAGGTATCGGAAGGGCATTAATGATTAACTAGTATTATTGAGTCCCTGATTCTAATTTCTCTAGTTGCACAGGAGTGAAGTATTTCTCTCAATATTACACTCGGGTTTCTAATTGACCTACCCCAAATCGATAGTGGCGACTCTTATTTGAAATTAACTTGCAGGTTGAAATCTCAAACCATAAATCGTGAATTTATGGGCTTGAGAGAGCCCAAGCTAAGCCTAACACTTAGCCGAGCCATTAACTTTTGCACGCGCTTGCGTGTAAGGGTGCCGAAAAGGAGGTTGTGACACCTCGGCGACTCAACTGGGGAAAATTTTTGTGGACTTAGACCTTTTTGTCTTGTTTAAATGTTGGCTTAACTTGGGAATTTTTTGTGCAGGTTGTGGCTTATATGTAAATATTATTTTAAAAGTAAAATGCTTTGTGATTATAAATTGTTATGCATGCTTTAATGTTTTAGCATTACACGTGGCACGCACAACTCGGTTGCTGGACTCGAGCTGCCATAGGATATTTTAGGATGATGTTAAGAAAGATACTACCTCAAAAATGAGACCACGATGTAGAGATCACCTTTCTTTTTCTCGAAATTCCTTAGGTAAAGTCGAGGTTATAAGGATTTGACACTAATGCAAGATTGCGGCGATCAAATCACCTCTTAACTTCACTAAGCCTTCCTAGTTAGAAATTGAACCACATGTATCATGCGCATGTTTGTGTGATTGTCGTCGATTTTTCTCGTTAAGTAAGTTTTTTGTCCTTGTAGTTTCCAATTTACTTACTTTTTTGTATGTATCAGTCAGTCCATGATTAGTCTAGGTTAGTTATGGATTTAATATCTTGGTCATTCCATTTTGAAAGTTATTAACATATGGTCTTTTCAAAAGAAGAAAGAAAATTTTTGCAAAAAGATTTACTTATAGTTTGTGACTTTGTTTCCTTAAGCATGTTATAAATTTCTCTTTTTCTCAAAGAATTTTCCATTGCTTTCAAAAAAAAAAAAAAAAGAAGAAAAAATGGTAAAAGCTAGAAAATGAGGAAACAAAACCAGACTAAGTCATGGACTGATCCTTTATGAGATTATATACTTGTCGCAGTTTATCTCATAAACAAGTGACTATGGAACATCAACATTCCCTGATCCAAACTTGCTCAAAAGCAAGAGCAAAAATGGCTAAAGAGAATATATTGAGCTGTGTCGCGGTTATGGAAAGTGAAATGAAGCAAGTCTTTAATGTATTTCAACAACTCTCGAAGCAAATGGACTCCATTTAAAGCAAACTTACTCTCACTTCGGCCTTAATCAAAGTATTGTTACCACAGTCATCTACCATGGGTGATCAAGGTAGAAATACCAACGATAACATGCCCGAATTGGAGGATGATCTGCACGAAGTCACGATTGAGAAATCTAAACCTGGTAGTTTATCTAAAACTGACCATGATACATGCCTTGAAAAGCTTGAGGAGAGGCTGAGGCAACTACAAGGCCTCCAAGATCCTACTTCGACGGGTCTCTCCATCTATTCTAAGATCATAATGCCAGAAATATTCAAAATGCTCGAGTTTGAGAAGTATGATGGCACGAGAACTCATTTGCAAATGTATTTGGTTCGGATGGCCCAATATGTCAATAATGCACCCTTGATGATCTAGTTGTTTCAATCAAGTCTAATAGGCCCTATTTTGAGATGGTACATCACGGAAAAACATAAATCTCCTCAAAACGTGGAGCAAGGTGAGTGAGGCATTTCTCAAGCAGTACAAGTTCATAATGGACATTATCCCTTCTCGTGAGAATTTTGAACACGCGGAGAAGAAAAAGTCTAAGTCATTCAAGGAATACGTCATCAAATGGAGGAATCTAGCCACCCAAATAAGTCTTAAACCAACTGATTTTGAGTCGAGAAAAATGTTTATGAAGACTCTCTCCTATGAGTACCATATGGAGTGGTAACCATGATCACCGAATCATTTAATCAACTCATTCCCGCAAGGGAATAGATTGAGGTGGGGTTGCGGAATGGTTGGTTCACCAAGCTTGTTCTCACTAGTAGGAGGCTTGGTATGAATAAAGATAAAGAACTCCTAGTGGGCGTCAATGCAACTTATACTGCAAACACTAGTCATCCCTTGACAATTCAGATAGACACAGGACAACAACAGACCACCAGCCATCAGCTGTCCCAATGTCACAAAAACGAGACATAGTTCCTTCTGCTCCCCGGGTCACCATCGCATGTACTGGCAATCCTCCAAAAAAAGGACTTACTTTTGGTGGAGCCGAAGCAACCCAATGTCAAAAATTTTTCCAACTACAACCTGTCCAAGACATGCAATTACCACATGGGGGAAGCCGGGCACTTGACTGATGAGCGCTTTGCTCTTAAGAGTCAAATTCAGAACTTGCTAGATACTAAAGCCTTCTCATGCCAAACCGCCAAACTGAATGTCTAGAGCGATCTTGTCATGCCCCGAACCCCGGGGCACGTGAACAACCCACCATGGTCATGTAAATGCGACATTCCCAGGTAGTGTCACCGACCCCATTCAATTATTACGCATATGCGGAACGTACTAAGAAACCCCTGACTAAACTTACGGGATAGGATAATAGGAAAAATCAATTCAAAAACAAATCAACATACTTTCATATATAATCATTCCAGAGTTTACATACACCAACATGATCAGAGACTATATACACCAAAAATTGGTCAGAGCTCATGTGCATTGAAAAGGGTCAGTTTGCACAACAGGGATCGGTCCACCAAAAAGGAACAGTCCTAAGACTACTAGTCGGACTTGTTCGTCGATCCCACATCTTCTACATCTGACTACACTGGGTCCGGGGACAATGGGTTGTCCACCCTACCATCAGGGAGGTCAGCTACATCTTCACCCAAAATAGCATCCACCACAGCAAGTGGAATATCAAAACTATCGAGTGGACTAATCCTAAAGCCACTAGCCCCAAAACGAAGCTATGCCTTAAACCTATGTGGTACCCTGACATCCTCGGTCTCCTAAATCCAGACGGTGGTCTTGATCAGCTCGTAGACCCAATGGCTCCCAGGGTCAGGAAAATTGTGCACCTGCTTGACAATGTGCACTGGGATGCCATTTTTATCCGGAGGTCTTGCCATCTACGGCCCTGTAATATTTTTCCCACGACGAGGTGAGACATTGTCTCAGCAAGTTCACCCCTCCTAAACCCCTATTAGAAAGAAAATACGCCCAAGAGTGGTCTAGCCACACATGATAGAAGACTTACCTCGTCTTATTTCCTTCCTGCAGGTTAGTACAGTTCATATCACTTAATCACATGTAGTAATAAAAACTTAAACCATTGGAACACAATCAATTTCACATAATTCACAATCACAGCAAGCATTCCAATTATTATTCACTACCACACAATGGCATAACTTACTCGTAGTTCGGCTATCTTCTGACATATAGCTAGGTATCGCCTCCCCACCTTGGAGCGCGGCTTCGTTAGTACGTCGACGGCGTTCCCAAAGGAGCATGGGCCCAAAATCAACTGCGACTCGCATCCGTTGTATGGGGCATCCCATATAGGGGCAATCCAGCTTAATAGCTCAAGACAATTCCTCTTAATTATCACACAACAATTCATACTCAACCCAAGGCACTTTGCATATCACTCACATACTTCAATTACAATATTAATCCTTAAAAGTCCAACTTCGATGTCAAACCCGACATTTGAAATTTTCTAAGTAAAATCCATATTTTCCACAATCAACACTCAATTTACATTAACCACTCATCAATTTTAAATTGTAAATACACAGCGATCGGCACGAAATTCTGAGCAATTGAGGTCAGAAATAATTTTTCGATTTTTTTAAAATAATAATACTTTAATAATTTTTGGAATATAATATATTATTAAATAATCCAATAATTTCGAAATATTTATTTCAATCAGAAATAAATTCCTTTAAGTCACATCAAGGCTTATATTAAAATAAACCTACTTAACCTTAAACTAAACACACTTTAACTTAATTAAACACCTTAATCTAATCCACAACTAAATAAACTAATCTAACCACCTAATCTCAATCAACCTAAGTTAAACACACTTAAGGTATCATTAACCATCTAATCAAGATTTAGTGAGGTAAACTCACTCAAATGACGAGCCGAGCGGTTCCACACGACAAGGACGCAACGGGGATTGACTTTCCTCAAGGCGGGCTGAGCTTTCGAGGTCGGGAAGCCGACCAAAACGGGCCACGACCAGGTTGCAAAACCCACTCGGCGAGCTGCTAGCTGAGGTCGGACGAAGGTGGCTTGGCGGTGGTTCGGGCGTGAGACTGGCGAAGGAGGACGGCGGGAGCTCGGGCGGCAATTGGCGGCAGCTCTGGCGACGTGCAGCGGTGTCGAGCAGCTATGGGATGGCGGACGATGAGCTGGAACGCACAGATGAAGGCGGTGAGCGGTGAGTTGGCCGGTAGAGCGGTGCACGGGCCTTCTCGCGCGGACGGGCGATGACTGCGACGGCTTCGACGACAACAATGGCTGTGACGAACGGGCGGACGGCATCACACGAGGAGAGGGTGAGCTGTTGGTTCAACCGGTTGCTTCTCTCTCTCCTCCAAGTTCAAATGAAGAAGATGATAGAGACAAGGGGGAAGTGATATCCCACCTTTTTGGGATTCAATCTCCACCCTCCATGTGTCACCACCTTAGCCAATCTTGCCCCCACCCCATGTGATGTCATAATCCACTAACTCTAACCTCCCACAACCTTAGTCCAATAGGCTCAATTTCATTTTCTGCGGGGGCATAAAATCTTGTACAACAACTTCTTCAATTCCACTCGATTCTCTTTCAATTGAATCAAATTGAAGTCTATAAAATTAATCAAATGTCACCACACTTCAATTCACATCTTCACTTGTCCATAGAACCAACTTAAGTCCCAAAAGTACGACCAAAAGCGAGCCTACTAATTTCTCGAGTCAAATTAGCCATTCTCTTATTTATTTTGCTGAAAAACTTTGATTACATAAAAAACCTTCGGAAGATGAGTCAATGATCCTAAAATGATTTGTGACACACTAGGACTTCCAATTTTTGAATTCGATCTCAATTTCACGGTTAATTTCATTTTGGCCCGATACTAGCGCGTCCTGATCTATCAGGTAGCTTTTAGAAATTTTCATGCATTTGACCTGTGGTTGATCAATTCAAGTCACAATGTACATCTTTGACACATTGGCAACTTTCAGTTGTCGGGGTAATCTCAAGGTTTCAAATACGAGCACAGGGTACCTAATCGACAGAAAAGTCGACCCAGTGCCGATCGATAAGAATTGTGCGATCTGGTAGAATCACCTACACCTGATCACATGCCTCTGTTGAGTCGACCTATCTCCAGTCTCTAATCAATTTTTATTTGTGCCGTAATGACCCTTGCAGATTAGCTCGGTGGAAAGGTCGTTTTCTGATCAAATTCTCGAGTTTGATGCATTAGAATCTCTTAACGGCTTCACCTGATAGACTAGTTTTCACATGAGTGGTCAACTCAAGGAAATGAACTATACGCGTGCCAACGAAATGCCCGTCTCAATTTATTGAAATTAGAATTGGAAAATCGAGACGTCATAGATTTGCCCCTGATCATGTAGATAGAGTAAATGCAATGTTCAGTTTTGACACCGACCAGATCAGGAACGTCAAAGCACACTCTGTCAATATCAATCTAGAGTTGGTAAAGGCTGAGCATTATTTAGGCAACGAAGTACCGTCCTTGGCGACAATAAAAGAAAGAGCAGAAGAAGGCGTGACTGGTTATTGGTTCGAAGATTCCTTCGTGAGTGCTGTCGACAAAGGACCATCAAAGGGAATGAGCGTAGGTCCACTTGAATGAAAACCCTTTTAATGTTCTTGCACATTTCCATACGTGGGAACCTATCCATCTTCCTTAAGTCTGTATTGTTTATCTTTTTTTTTTTTTTTTAACATCATTCCCACTTAAGGAATTGAGTTTTGAAATCTTCCTTCCAAAACGTAAATCCGCCTAATGTTAAATAAAGTTATATATATATATATATAATAGGACTTTCTAGAGAGAGGTGAATAAGGGGGGAGACCAATCCCATTGTGTGGAAAGATGAACTGCCTTCCATCCCTATGGAGGTGGCCTGAATTGGCATCCTTTCCGATCTTCATCTTCGGTGAAAGGTGATAAGGCCTTAGTGGGCCGGACTCCCTTCCATTGGATGATTTGGGAGCTATTTGCGATCGCTTCCAATGGAAGGTTCTCACCCTGTCCCCGACATTGTTCTCCGACGATGTCCCCTGGGCGAAAGGGGCCACCATTCTCTTTCTTCAATCGTTCTGATCAGGACAAGTGGGTTGGTTTGTTTCCTCCTCCTATATACGCAATTCTCTGTCTTCGTTCGTGATCATGTTGGGCGAAAGGTAGTTGTAGAGGAGCGGCAGTATAGGAACTGGTTTAAGGGCTTGATATATATATATATATATATATATATATTTTGAGGGCATGATGGGGTACCCCAAACCGACCTGGTGATGCTATCTAATCATAAAAAGAAAATATCATTCAAGGAGAATTTTGAGGGCTAGGCTTCCTCATGCTTCCTTCCAAAACAAAAAAAAATCTTGAAAAAAAAGGTATTTCATTAACAAAAACTTTTTCCAAAGTAAATGTTAGATTTAGCCCTTTTTTTAATTTGCTTACTTCGTGTCTTAGAATATCATCCCCTTGACTTAGCATGACAGGAGGCATTTAAAACTGGTACATCATGTGAACTAGTTGGATTCGAAAACACTCTTTCAAGAAAGCAAAGGCAAATAAAAAAATCACCTCATTTCAAGAAACAAAAGGTATTGTATGACATCTTTGCAGTTAGATGATTGCCTTAATTGTTTGTCACATCCGATTCTAAGTTGTGTATGTTTTTTCATACTTTTTTAGCATTACTTGTATTATTTTGAGGCTAAATAATGCATACTTGTGTTCTTGTTTTTAATGGTTAATTTGCACACTTTTAGAAACCTCGGTCTTAGAGCACCGAGTTGACCTCATTTGGACTCAAGCCTTTCTAGGAAGTTGTAAAGCACACCTTGAGCATTCTAATGCTGTTAATTTCATGCCAATTTCCTATTGTTGAGTATATTTTCCATTTTTCCTAAGATAGAGTAGAATCTGGACTTTGGGTCAAATTTGCATCTCTGGTTTTTACCCCTATTTAGACATGCCTTTGCCATTTTTATACCATTTTTTTTCTATATAGATTCTTGACTTGGACCTCAATGAAGTTTGTTTGTCATCATGTTTGCTATGTTGCTGAAATTGCCGTGATTTTTGTACTTCATTTGGTAGGTTAAATCTTGATAATAATGACTGAGTATTATGCTGTTTTGAAAATTTCTTGATGCATTGTTGCCTGTTGTCTAATTTTTTTATAAAATCATGCTCAGCTCATTTAGGAAAACTTTCCTTAGGAAATTTGTTCGTCATCATATCATGCATATTAGGAAATTTTTATTATAAAAAGATCATCAATGATACCATCCAATTTTTTTGATTTGTTGTGCTTGGTTTGAAATTTCTTGATATGAACCTTTGGTTGTGATTGTTTAGCTATACCTTTTAGGCTAGTCTGTGCATGAAATTAGGTCATGTCATCTTCATGGAAGTTATTTTAAATGCCTTGATATTCATTGTCAAATGACTTTCAATGAATTAGATTTTCAAATCACATTTTGCAATCACTTTGGTACATATGATCTTTCTAAAAGCCACTTTCTTAAGAATTCTTTCCAATACTTAATTTGACTTAAGAATAATTATAGTTTGGACTGTATTTAAAATGCTTGCGATACTTGTGAGTGCATTTATGTGAGCCCTAAGCTAGCTTTGGCAATTAAATGTGTTCCATAGCTTAGATGTTCCTTAGTCTAAAATATTTTCAAATGGTTTTGAATTTCGATTTGACATTATGAAAGTTACAGTTTGGACTGTATTTAAAATGCCTACGATACTTGTGAGTGCATTTATGCGAGTTTCGAGTTAGCCTTGGCAATTAAATGCATTTTATAGCTAAGATATCACTTTGTCTTAAAAACTTTCACTCCTTGTTATTGATGATTACAAATTTTTCTTTGAGATATTACATGTACCCCTATATGCATATAATCATGTCATTCATTGGAAATGCTTGTATTTGTAATTGGCACATGTCCTTGGTAATAAGCGACTCGCCGACGGTTCACTTTCTTATTTGATTGGTTAAGAAATAAGGTCCAAACGACCTGTCTATATGTTTAATTCATGCTCGTGCATGTGACTTCTAAATGTATGTTAGGAAGGGAAAATCTCAGGGATCACGTAAAATACCTTATTAGGGACTTACAAGCATTATTGGCCATACAAGAACACAATTGGTCAATAATGAGTACATATCATAAAATGAATCGGGTAGGTATATAGAGGGACCTATGCATGAACTGCAAAAGCCAACCCCGAGGTCCAAACTTACCTAATTCTGAACTGTACTTCTTTTGATTGATTGATCTTGGCTTGATTACTGTGATTTTGGTTGGTTCAACATGTGTACTTGTTTCTTTCTATTGTATGTATCTAGTTACAATTCTTAGGCTAGGTTTAGATTAGGATCCTGAAGATGAATACAACGCAAAAATGGCAAAAGGTCGATGTCCATTCCGACCATACTTTTGTATCATTCATCCTCTACATATGTCTCAGGTGTTTCCTCTTATTTATATAAAAGCCCGATGAGTTGCGGATTCTTTTCTTTCCTGTCTTTTCATTTTGTTTTCTCTTTTCATCTTCCTTAGGATTGCATGGTAGATTTATTGCTTTCCTTGGTTGCTTAATTACTGTCTCGCACTTTCAATTTAATTGATTGCCTTCTTTTCACCTTTCTTCGAAATAGTATAACACGAAAATGACCAATCACGCATGATCGTTAGTTTAGGATAAATGGTCCCGAAAAAGTAAAAAGACATACATTGATAACTTAGGTGAACGCAACATATTGTTAGGTACGGAAAGGGTGGTAATAAAAATGTTAGCGTAACCCAAGTCCCCAAACCTAGATATTTTATTGTGTAGGAATCGAGAGACCACTCACAACCCTTAATTTGGTTTTTTATCTGGCCCCGAAAAACAAGGTTAGTGGCGACTCCCGTCTTATCTCTAAGTTGTCTAAACCAATTAGATTGTATAAGTAAACTCGTCGTGAGAGGTATGAGTCTCAATGAGTCTCACCATGATTTAGCATAGCTGTTGTGGAAAATTCCTAATGGATGAAGTGATGCCATCCTTAGGGAAGAGAGTACTAGAGGGAGGGCTACCATGGTAAAGGTACTCTTAAATCCAATATCCACACCCGACTTCCTTTCTCGAGGTGGGTCACTCATGTAGGTTTGGATCACAACACCTCGATGTCATGCGGGGTATGAGTTTGGGAGAACCCATGACCGTGTACGAGAGAACTCTCATGGTTAAGTATCCCTAAATCCGACCTTCCCCTCTTTCTTAATTCCCCGAGTGCCGCGAGGGTGGAGATCGGGTCGTGAAAAACATGCAATGGCGTCGAGATAGAGTCACAACAAATTTTGTTGTCACGAGAGGTGCGAGCTTGGGAGAGCTCACAACCATGCCCAAAAGACCTCGTGGCTTTAATCTAAAAGGATGAGGTGATGGCATCTTTTAGAGTAATTTATTGTGAGGGAGCTCTCATAGGCGAGTACCTCTAAACCCCACGTTTATGCCTGCTCGCTCGCCAATTCCTAGTGGGCACCGAGGTCGGGTCGTGACAGGCTTGGTGACTCCACTAGGGACTGATTACTAGTTAGAGGGCTTGAAGCCGTTTAAAATGGTTGTCGCGTTAACTAACACGTCTTATGTAGGATCGTCTGCATGTCAAAATCACGTGGAAAATGAGATAAGTCATTAGCCTTGTGTCAAATGGTCTCGGGGGTGGGAGTCATAAGGGGTGGTATGTTTGTAAACCCCTTGTTGTGCATATGGTAAAATGATGTATGCGTGTATGACTGTGTTATATTGAAGGGCGGGATGTTTAAATTTAAATGTATGTTTAAGAGCATTAACATGACACCGCACACATAACTGCGGATTAAAACCACGATCGCACCAATTAGCGCCTTTAAGAGTATTTGTGAATCGATTCTGCAAGTGAATGCTCATGGTAATCCATGCTTCCATAAACCTGCTCATTCCAATTAATAAAAGACCCCATATTATCATCATACTCAGACCCATCACTGAAATTTATATTACCTCTCTACTAGGTCTTTTATTCTTTTCCTTTAGTAAACTTTCATATTTAACCGCCACCATTTCTAACTGAAATAGGTCTAAATAAGGTTGTCCCGCCAACCATTCTTTCCCTTTTGTAAAACTTGAGGCCTTTAAAAGCCAGGTCTATAACAATTTTCTTGAGTAATGGCATGAGGCACTTATTTCTTTCTTTCTTAAATCGAGATAAAAAAAAATGGTCCATAGATTTATTGTTTTGCTGTTTCATGACTAATTGGTCCGCTACAGACAAATTAGTAATATCTATTTGCAACTAGTTATGGAACATCCTTTCCATTTACTCCCAAGAGAAAATCGAATTAGCTGGTAATGCAGTGTACCATGTGAAGGTGATTTTAGACAATGATAGTGAGAACAATCATAACTTCTAATGATCATTGTGTGGCATCACCACATAATGTAGTAAACTGGCTAACATACTTGAATGTTAACTCGTTATTTTCCCCTGTTAAAAGTGAGAATTTCGGCATCTTGAAGCCTCTCGAATAAAGTACTGTATCTATCCAGTCTGGGTACAGTTTCTTGTAGACAAGTCTATAGTGTACCCTATGTTGCATCCGTTTTGACATGCCACTTGGTGAAGCACCGATTGATTTTGCTTAGGAGTAATTATGGTAGGGGTTGCAACATGTTGAGCCCCAAAAATTGTTTTATGGTACAGCTTGTTGTGCATATTCTGGCAAAGATTGTGGCAATTATTGTTGTAATGGCTATTGAATATGTTGTAGAAATGGATGTGGACTATTTTGTGGAATCGATTGCAAAACTGTTTCCTGTGGGAGATATTGTTGCAATGGTTGTAGGGCTTGTGGCGAAAGTGGATGTATATCATTTGAGGAGTTAGTAGTGGAACTAGTTGTGCGGAAAAATGGTTATGGTGGAATGTACTATTAAGCAGGATTAGGAATACACCTTGGTTATCGACAGTTGTTGACACCTAATTTTTAGTTGACAAGTCAAAGAGGTAAATAATCGAGATTCGAGTTTCGATCGCGACGGAATCTGTTTCTTGACAAAAAAAGTATCGTTTTTCATTTTTTTTCTTTTGCATTATAGCTTTTAAGCATTTTCTTATTTATTTTTAAGAAAAACCTAAAAAGTTAAATAGTTAACTTTCGAGTTGACTTTTTGGTCAATCCTTTGACTAAAAGGCAACCCTATGTGAAAAATTGACTTTTCGTTCAAAAAAATGTCAATTAGTTTTAGTTTCACTTTTCCCAAGTCAATTTTTCAAAAATCCAAGAATTTAACTAAAAAAATCAACATTTTAAGAAAAGTCAATTAAGGAATTGACTTTTGGTCAGACCTTTGACTAAACAATTGAAAAATTAAAAAAATCCACGAATCACTTTATTTCAGTGTCAATGTGATTTGTGTGTAGAAAGTTTTGCCAAATTTGATTAAGAATTTTGTTTTCCAATTTTTTTTGTATTAGATTTTAAATTAACCAAAAAATAAAATTACTTTCATTTTAATCATAATTAGGTATAGTTTCTTTTACGACATTTGGTCTAAGGACTATTTCTAACCCACTCATTCATTAAATTTCGAGAATGTTGGAGGGCAAATTATCATTTTCAAGCCTTAATTAGGAGGTCAAAATTGATTATTTATGATTCACAAGTGGACGATTTTTTTCCACTCATTTTCTTAAAATAAGTCTAAATCCAGGGCTAATTTTGAGAAATTCACATGAGAACTTCCTGATTTGAGGGATTTCACGCTCTTGAAGATAAGAAAATCAAGCCATCGAGCTTTAATTGAACAAATTTAGGTTTTTTTTTTTTTTTTGGTCAGAAACAACATATATATTAATATCTCAGCATAGAAGTTACATTAAGTTCAGAAAACACAATATCCTGCAAAAAAGGAGGAAGCTGAGTAACCCAATACGGTGGGACTAAAGAGGCCCGATGGGCTTTCGCAACTCGGTCTGCAATAGCATTAGCTTCTCTATGGCAGTGTAGTAGTTGGAGATTAGGGCACCGAATTAGCAACGCCAGAGTTTCTTCGAAAATAGATCTGAGTTCCCACAGGCGTCGGGCAGGATCACGAACGGCTTCCACAACGGTCAAGCAATCAGATTCCACAACAGTCTTATCCATCTCTCGTCCTCTCTGAAGTAGAAAATGCAAAGTGAGATTGAAGGCGATCGCCTCAACTTGCAGGGCCGAGGAGGCGCGAACATAATGCACAAAACCATCGATCAAGTGGCTGGATGAGTCTTTGCACACACCAGCCACCGAGGCGGCGATGCAAGATGGGTGGTAAGCTGCATCAATGTTAATTTTTATGACTCCTTGGTCCGGTGGATGCCATTTGTGATTCGAAATACTCTGTTTTGAAGCAAGCTGCGACACTGGGGTAGCGAAAAATACGCCTGGATTGGGCCTCTGCAGTCGCCAACTGCACAACTCGCTCAGCATTCGGCTGTTTTTGACGAAAGAGGAAATCATTCCGGGCTTTCCAGATGTGCCAAAGGACAGACGTAATCGTTTCAAGATCCGGTAAGCCATCATTGCTGTCAATAAATTGAAGTAACCAACTTTCGATTCGATGCACAACTACTATAGGACTCTTTATAGCTAATTTTGGATGCATCCAAATATCATGTGTCCATGGACATAACAAAAAAAGATGTTCTAGGGTCTCGGGTACCTGATTAGCACACATACAGCAAGTTGGGTCTGTCAAGATGTGTCGCTTATATAGATTCTCTCTAGTTGCTAGTGCGTTATTGCAGAGAGACCAGAGAAATGATCTTAGTTTAGGCATAGTATATAGTTTCCAAATTGCATTCCATAATCTGTGGGGCGGCTGAAAAGATGAAGAGGCCTGATTAGTGATATTGCTGTTTTGTTGAGCTCTGAGCTGATTGTAGCAGTTCTTCACTGTAAAAATTCCATTATGCGTTCCTCTCCATATTAGTTTATCTTGAGTATAGTGAGGTCGAATAGGAATAGATAGGATCTCATCAACTATTTGGCTATCAAAATGCTGATTTAAAAGTGAAGTATCCCATGAGTTGGAATTAGTTGATATAAAGCCTGCAACCATGACCGGTTCATCCCTAGGAGTAGGACCTCCAATAACACCGCTAGGTAACCAGCTATCCTCACGGATTTTTATTTGAGTGCCATTTCCAACAGACCATAAAACCTTAGCTGCGATAGATTCCCGGCCTAATAATATGCTTTGCGAACCCTAAGAGGGTCTAGCACCTTTAGTAGCATGTCAAAAATCCTGAGATGGAAAATATAAACCTTTTAGTAGCCTGATGTACAATGAATTAGGATCTTGGGCTAGGCGCCAAGCTTGTTTACCCAGTAGAGCTCTGTTAAAAACCATAAGATTGCGAAATCCTAAACCCCCTTCATCTTTCTTACTCTTAGTGCAATCCCAGTTCTTCCAATGTATGCCTTTCTTGCTATAATCAGATTGCCACCATAATTTAGCTATTTTTTGTTCTATGGCTTTACAAATAGCAGCAGGGATTTTGAAAATCGACATTGCGTATTGGGGTATTGCTTGCACAACGGTTTTAAGAAGGACCTCCTTGCCTCCTTTTGAAATGAGTTTTTCTTTCCAACCTTCGAGTTTTGAATGCACTCGACCCATAAGCCACGAAAACATTTCCCATTAGATTTGCCCTAGTCTGAAGGTATGCCAAGATATCTGCCAGTTTTGTGTAGTATAGGAACTCTAAGTGCTCCGGCAAGATTTTCTTTCAAGCCAATAGGACAGTCTGTGCTACAAAATAAACCTGATTTGTTTCGATTAATAGCCTGTCTTGTAGCTAGGCAATATTCATTAAGGACAGCAGCTAAGTTCTGACATTCCATAAGCTTCGCATCAAGGAAAAAAATGGCATCATCTGCGAAACATAAGTGGGAGAGAGTGGGACACCATCAATTAAGTTTAATACCTTTAAGATTGCCATTGTCCACTGCATTGTTGATAAGAGTAGTTAAAGCATTAGCCATCAGGATGAACAGGTACGGTGATAAAGGGTCGCCTTGTCTGAGACTTCTAGTAGGATGGAAAAAAGGTAGAAATTCGCCATTGAATTTGACACTGTAAGAAACCGTAGAAACACATTGGAATATCCAGTGAACCCATTTGGTATGAAATCCAAGCTTTAAGAGATAATCTCTGAGAAAATTCCATTTGACCCGGTCATAAGCCTTCTGCATGTCTAGTTTAAGCACTGCATGAAAGTTCTTTTTCCATTTTCTGATTCTGATCTAATGTAATACTTCTTGAACCACAATTATATTATCCTGGATTTGTCGACCTCCAACAAAAGTAGTTTGTTCTGGTGCTATCAACTGTGGCAGCCAGGGTTTAAGACGGTTAGCAAGAATCTTGGAAATCACCTTATAAATAAAATTGCAGAGGCTAATAGGACGGAATTGGTCCAATCTTTCTAGATGAGGAATCTTAGGAATTAGGGAAATAGAAGTGCGGTTATACTTAGGTAATAAGATCCTTGTATGAAAGAATTGTTGCACAGCTAATATTATGTCATCTTGCAGAATATCCCAATGGGCGCGATAAAACTGACCATTCAAGCCATCTGGACCGGGAGCTTTTGTTTCTCCTAATTGGAATACCGTAGTTTGAACCTCCTCACAGGTAACTGTAGCTGTTAGATTATCATTCATCTCCACCATCATGACTTGTTTGCAAAGATTAAGTGTCGGGCCATAGTCTCTATACCCTGTAGAAGAAATATAGCTGCTGAAAATAATTAAAGGTCATCTCTTTAAGAGCAGTAGGGTCACGTATCCAGTTTTGCTAATCATCCTGTAGCATTCTTATCTTGTTTTGTTATCATCTTTGAACCGTAGTGGCATGAAAGAATTTAGTGTTCCTGTCCCCCCATTTAAGCCAATTAACCCGGGATCTCATTGCCCAAAATTTTTCCTCATGCTGCCATAAGTTGTGTATTTTTGCTTTCAAGTCCGATATCACATCAATATTAGAGTGAAGAAGTGTTTGATTGGTGAGAGACTGAAGCTGATTCTTGAGGTTATGAAGCTGAGTTTGTGCATTCCTAAATTTGGAACGACTCCATTTGGATAATGCAACAGAAACAGAGCGCAGTTTTTGGGGGAGTCACCTCTCCAAGCTGAGAAGAGGTCCATGAAGCAGCAATGATTGAACGGCACTCCATATCCTGAAGCCAAAAAGCCTCAAGTAGAAAGATTTCCGCCTTTTACAGCTTGGAAGTGCTTCAGTATACAAGAAGAAGAGGCGTGATCGAATCCGAAATTTGGAAGGCGAGTACTTCGGCAAGAGGGTAAGCCAATCTCCAATCCTTTGTGCAAAGCATTCTGTCTAATCGTTCCTTTACAATATCATCGCCCTGTCTGTTATTAGTCCATGTAAAGGCACAACCTTTGCTGCCGAGATCCATAAGATAACAGTAATTAATTAGATCGCGAAAAGAAAACATTCTGTGAGGCTCGGCAAGACACTTCCCTACTTTCTCCCATGGATATAGCACTTCATTGTAATCCCCTGTGCATAGCCAAGGAAGGGAGTTAAAGTTACTAATTCATCGTAAAACTGTCGACAAGTGCTGCCGGAGATAATAACATGCTGGAGCATGTAAGCAGGTAAGACACATAATGATGCCAGAGTCCAGGTCAGTACAAAAAGAGTCTCGCATATCTGATGATTGATAGGTTACTTTCAATGAAACTTTATCAGTCCAAAAAAGGGCTAAACCTCCTGCCAATCCTACTAGATCTTGGATATAACTTGCTGAGAAATTGAGTTTTTGTTTAATAGACAAAAGCTGCTGAGTCTGATTCTTCGTTTCCATAAAAAAATAGGATATTGGGCTTCTCCTAGGTCACTAAGACCCTAAGCGCTTGAATTGTCAGGGGGTTGCCCAACCCCTGACAGTTCCAACTTATAAGTCTCATTGTTCAACTGGTGGCTTTTTAGGGCCAGCCACCAGGGCCCAACATGCAGAAGTGTCTGCCTTAGTAATAGGAGTGTCTTGTAAAGCTGATTCATCGAAATGCTCCTGTAGGTGATGTCGAACTTCATGATGAAGAAGTCGTTTTTCCTTCTTAAGAGGTCCTGATCTTGCATTAAGACGTGAGTGTTTAAGCTTCTTTTTCAACTGAGAAGAACCAGCTACGGGGTTGTCGGCCAATATGAGTTCTTTGGTCAAGGGTATGAAGATCTCCCGGCTCGGTTTATTCTTGTGATAATAGGATCACTTACTGAGGTTTCCATAGTGTGTTTACCCTTGTTTTTTTGTACTGGAGTGTCAAGTATAGCATGGACAGAGTCCGAAACAGGAATAATTGCTAAAGAAGGTTGAAGGGTCTCAGGGATAATCTCTTCATCATAAAAGGTATGCCAGAATGGGCTATGTTCTCGTGCCTCTGCTTTTAACCAAGATCCATATAAAAAACTGGTTTCATCTAATTTATTCTCATCACATGGAAAAGCTTTGTAGGCCGTGGCATAGTGACCCAGTATACCATAGGAGTAACAGTAATGAGATAAACGTTCATATCTAAAGTCCAACTAGAGATTCTTGCCGTCAACGTTAAGGAGAAGCCCTGTTTTCAGCGGTTGTTGAAGCGGTAATCCATCTTTACTCTCTATGTGTACTTCTATAACCTTTCCAATATGACCTGCAGCCCGACGGATTATAGTATCTATACAGCGCTCCAAAGGCAAGCCAACAACGTGGACCTAGAACGCACAAGTGTTAAAGTCATAGCAATACAACGGCGTGTTAGCTATCCAAGGTTTTAAGATAACAAGATGGTTGCCAAACAACCAAGGTCTGTTTTCTAGAACTCTCTGTTTGACGTCATAAGATTTAAACTTTATAATGTACAGACCAGAGTCGCCTTGTGAGAATTCCACTAAATCGGTGCACCAAGCCTTTTTCATAGTAGTTTGGAAAGCCTAAAAATTAATTGAGGGGTTATTAAGAAGCTTACACACCAGAGTTAACTGGCATTCCTCAATTTTATTACTAGGCACCTCCTCGTCCCATATCTCAATTTGCTATTTGGACCACAACCGACCCATGCGATTGCATAAGGCTGCCAAACGGGCATCATTTGCGGCAGTGAGGCGGTCCATTTCAGAGTAACGAAGACTAACATTGGGATGAAACCGCAGCAGAAGACCCAGTAACAGTGGATGCAGAAAAACAAAAGCTGTGTGGAAGTTATCGACCAGAGGAAAGCGACACAAGGGAAATCGAGGGAAAATTCAGCAAAGCGGTGAGACTAATGGTGACATGCAAAAGGAAGGGGGATGTGGGTAAAGGCCAAATGGAACAGGGAGTGAAAGGATTGAGTGGGTCAGAAGGAATTGAGAAAATTACAGGTGGAAGTGGCAGCTCCGCAACTCTCAGTGAAAGAAAACCAGGTAGAAGATACTGGAGAAGAAGAAACTACCATGGCGGTAGAGTCGCTCTACATAGCGTAGAGAGAAAGCTACCATGACGGTAGAGAGAAACTATCGATCCGGATGGATGAACAAATTTAGGTTGACCCATTCAATACTATGGTTCAATTTCATGAATAGACCTTGATTCATTTTTTGCCTAAGTTTTGACACTTCAATCCAAGGTGAATTTAAATTCATTAGGTGTTCTTGCATATGAGTAATTAGTCAATTAGATCTACTGCCATGTTAATTGAATTCAGTTTTAATTAATATGCAATTTTGTCTAAAAAATTGCAAAACTACTCATTTTAGCCATTGAGGCTCGATTTCATACCCATGGTTTTGGTCCGTTGTTTTCATCATAATTGTTCAATTAAGTCAATATAGAGTCCATGAATTGCATTAATTGAGTTTAATTGGCTTAATTGAATCAAAATCAGACAATTTCTCCGCAAATTGTGCAAGTTTTCTTTTCAATTTGGTACTTGAGGGATCAAATTGCATAATTTTTTAATCCACTAGGCCCACAAAGTCTTGAACCAACAAGAACTAGTTGAATTGGTCAAGAACCAGCTAAGAACCAATCAAACCGGCTTGAATTGGTCTGACCGGTCCGACCGGCCGCCATCGCGATAGGCCAGTTCGACCCCTTGGCGATTGGTTCTGGACCTCCGGGGGCCAGTTTCGAGCTCCTCTCCATGACAATTTTGTCCCTGTACCCTTGTTTTCTCATGATTTTGTGGATTGACCCTCGAATTTCATGAATTTGCAATTTGGAGGCACTTAGCGAAATTCTCATTTTAAACTCAAATTTTCACAAATCAGACCATCCTATCGGTTGTCTGACACTTCCTAATGATGATTTACCCTTTAAAATTTTGATTTGGCCATTAGATCAAGATTTTGGTCGTCGGATTGAACTGATGGCCGAGATTGGCCAATTTGGAGTTAGTATAAATAGGTTTTTCCCTTCAAATTTTAGGGGTAGCAAATGACTCTCTCATCAAAATAAAATTCTCTCTCTTCTCTTTGGTTTTCCTGCCCATTTCTTCCCTCTCTCTCCTTGTTGCGCGGCCGCCCATCGCTTGCAGTGTAGCCCCCCTGCCGGCGATCTTTACCGTCACACCACTTCCCTTGATCTTCTTTGACATCCTGCTGAGGTGGCCGGATCTTCCCCCAACTCAGGCGACCACAGCAACTCGACATTTGATCAAGATTTCTTCAAGGATTGAAGACCGGCAATCGGATCAATCCTCAAACCCAACCGATTCCTCCTCATTATTTTGGTGTTTGGCAGCCATTCTTTGGAAATCAAACCTGTTTTAATCTACCATCAAACATCTACTTGACTTCTAGGAGGCTAGAGTTTAGCTGATCAATAGTCAAATCGGTTCCAGCGTCCATCCTCCCTCCAGCATCCTCAAACTGGTCCAACTTGGATCGGTCCTTTTGGCTGCTTGAACCGGCGGCTAGCGATGGCTTAGTTGCCATTGAATCTAGTCCGATGCAAACCCCAAGTCATCCCTGACTTGATCATGGCCGGAGATTAGTAGATCGGCCGCTAGATCTCCTCTGGTGACCTTGATCCTTGTTAGAAGTCTTGAAGACCAATCCAACTGAACCAATTCTGTTTTGGCACTAAACTGGTGGTTCAATCTTCTCTTTAGTAATCCTCGGAGGTCTAGTGCGATTCTTGGGGGTCTGATCAAGCTCCGGCGATAATCGATTCGTCCAATTGCCTCAAAATCAACAAAATCACGCAAATGTTAGTCTCTAAAGCTTGAATCCGATGAATTAGGGCTGGAATATCCAACCGAGGCTAGAATTCGCAATTAGACCAATGAAGTATGCTTAGATCTAAAGATTATGTGATGTTCAATGATTTGCTGAGGTTGAAGGTTGATTAATTATAAGTTCAAGGTTGATTGGATGATTTTTGTGCTAATCTATGATTTTTGTGCATCTGTGATGTGGTTACTGTTTGGCCTAAAACAAGTCTCTAGATGACCTTATTTGGACTCGAGGCCCTCTAAACTTAGAAAGTAAGTTCTGAGACCTTTGATTTGATAGGTCACATGTCCCGAATGGACGATGTTTGACCCTCGAAAAATACCTTGCAATCTGCTTGATTCTGCAGTATCCTAGGTTCAATTTTGGTTCTGTTTTGGTTCCGCCTTCTGACTTTGCTATTTTTATGGTGCTTTCTTGGTTGATTTTTGATGTAGTTGTCTTCACGAGATCTATTCCAAATTGAACGTTGGTCAATCTACCCTACGCCAATCCAAGATGTATTTTGGCGAAATTGAGCACATATATAAGTTTATTTGACCTTAGGGTTTTGATGAAGATTGAAATACACGTGTGTACATGTATTTCAACGGTATATGATTTGCATGATTTCAATGCCATTGGGTATGTCGATTACATGTTTAAATACATGTAGGTTCTGCTGCAATTAGGATGTTTAGAAACACATACTTGTTTTGACATTTTCATCACAATTCATGTGATCATAATTGGGCTTTCATGTCTTAATGAAAAATGCTAGCCATTATGCATTCTATATGCCCAATTTTTTGTCAAATTTTTGCACGTTACTAGGTGACCTAAATTGAACATATTTTGTCACGTTGAGATTAGGTTAAGGCCTTATCATGGGCACACTTTCTCATGCTCGTTTGGGTCCCTTTGAGACCTCCCATGTCGACACCATCTTGACTATTAAAGTACGCATTGCAACCTTCATATGCATGTGTTTTGACATGATTGAGTACCATTTGATATGTGAAAATTATGCCACAATCAGGCTAGTTACACTTTAAAATCACCAAGTATGCCATTATAGTCTTAAGTCATGTTGCATTGTCATTAACTCGTATGACACTTTTGCGTGTTGACTTAGGGTTAGATGTTTACCCTAATCATTTGTCACATCTAATATTTGGTCGCGTGTGATTTTCATGTCATTTGTCCATTGCATAGGTGATTCTATAACTTAATAATTCATAATTGCATTCTGGTTTGTTAATGACTGATGCATGCACTTTCACAAACCTCAACTTTAGGGCATCAAATTGATCCCGATTGAACCCGATCCCTTCTAGGAAGTTGTAAGGTATGCTTAGACCTTTCAGATGCTACTGGTTTCATGCCATTTTCTTGTCATTAGACCTATTTTCTATTTTTTTGTAAACTGGATTAGAATTCCGACCTAGAAGTAAATTCAGAACCTTGTTTTTTACCCCTGTCTAGGCATATTTTTACTATTTTTTTTATCAATTTTTCAGTAGGGATTCTTAAGTCAAACCCTTAACAAAGTTTGTTTGTTACCCTTTTATCTTCATTGTGGTAAAATTTCATGATTTGTAGATCTCGTTTGGTAGGGTAAATCTCAGTTGCAATGACTTGATGTTATGCTGTTTTGGCAATTTCCTGATGCAATGATGTGCATTGTTAAATTTTTATAAAATCATGCTTAGATTTTCTTAAGAAAATTTCTTCATAAAAGTTGTTCCATATCACGTTATTCATGCTGTATAACTTTTTCAGAGTAGATCATCAATGGGTCTCAATTTTGTTTATTTGATGTGCCTTGTCTGAAATGTTTTGTTGTGAGCCTTTGTTGTGATTGTAAATTTTTTAGGCTAGTTTGTGTATGGAATTAGGACATGTCATCTTCATGAAATTTATTCCAAATCCTTTTATCTTCATTATGAAGTCTATGAGTGCATGATATGTGAGCCCTAGACTGATGTAGACATTTGAGTGTGGTCTATAATCAAGACATTCCTTGTCATAAATTTTTCCACGATCTTTCCAATGTTTGATTTGACATTGAGATTATTGAAATTTGGGTCATATTTAAAATATTTGCAATATTTGTGAGTGTATAATATGCGCACCAAACTAACCTTGGCAATTAAATACGTTTCATAGCCAAGATGATCATTTATCCAAAAATCTTATTTTCCGTTCTCAAAATTTCAAACTCATCTTTTGAAGCATTACATGGAACATTCATGCATGAAACCATGTCATTCATTAGGAATGCTTGTGTTTGTGATTGGCACATGCCTATTGAATAAGTGACCCGCCGACAATTCACTCATTGGATTGATTGGTTGGGAAATAAGGCTAAAAAAACCTGCCTGTGTATTTAATTCATGCCAATGCATGTGGATTTTAGATGTATGTTAGGTGCGATGCTTGATACCCAGGAAAATCATGGGGATTCACATAGAACATCCTTTAGGGACTTACAAGCATTATTGACCATGCAAGAATGCAAATGGTCGATGATGGTTATAAGCCATGAAAATGAATTGGGTAGGTGTCTAAAAAGACCTATGGATGATTATAATTTAGCATACTTGATATGACAATATTCTAAATGATGAAGTGATGCCATCCTTATGGGGGAAGATGTACTATCAAGAGGGCTATTATGATTGAAATACCCTTAAACTCACCTTTATGTCCGATTTCCTATTGACCTTAAAACTTTCGATCAAGATGTGCCACGACGTCGAGGTAAGGTCACGACACCTTTTGCTATTACGTGAGGTATAAACTTGGAAGAGCTCGCGACCATGTGTGAGGGAACTCACAATAGGTTCGTCCCGAAAGGCAAGATGATAATGCCTTTATGGATGTGAACCATGAAGAAACTCCCAAGGTCAAGTACCCTTAAACCCAATCTTCTCACCCCTTCCCCTGAGAGTTGGATCGTGACAACAATAACATTAGGTGTGGGTACGGGATTGAGCTAAGGTATAACACCAAGTGGTTTCGCAATCTTAGAAGCTAGTAATGGTGTATCTATTGATGATTTTGGTTCACCATGCCGCTATTATCATTCCTGATCAAATTAACTCGAACTAGATTAGGCAAATTACCCCCATTGGTCAAAGCCGGTCCACAAGTCTGGGTCGTGCTAACAGCGTCATCCCTTTGCAGAATCCTAAGTGGTGAAGGGGGCGATATAATTTGCCCGATGTTGCCAAAAGTAATTTGAGCAGTCGGGGGTGAGGGAACCTACCTAGAAGATACAGCAACGTGGTTGGTTTAAGGCTGGACCAAATTACTTGATATCCCACACCGCCCTTATGCACGTTCGTGATAAGTATTTATTACCAATGGCTTAATCACTTCAACAAAGTGTTTTGTCGCAAGATTGGTGAATTCGTTTTGTGTTCTTCTAGCATTCTCCTTAAAGCAAACAACATCATAGGACTTGGCTCCATTTGCCTCCCTCACTCTTCGGTAAGTTGTCTCAAGATATCCACATCTCCACTCTGGACTTGATCCAGAGCTAGTGGTGCCGTTGATATTCAGCATGTCCTATTCTTGCGCCAATTGGCGGTGGTGGAGAATCATCACCAACATTGGCGCCATTAAATCAACTATCAGTGTGCAGTATAGAATCCTCTCATTTTAGCAACACTTGTCCGATCAGGCGTGCCAAAAAGATGTTTTGCCAGAATTGTTCTTGCGACGAAATATTTTTCATTGAAAGTAGTTCTTCACTTTTATTTAAGGGGACAAAGGTTCTGCGCTGCCTCCAAACAAAGGATTTCTCATGTGAAAGGGAGTTGATTTCTCCAATTCAAACAACATTGTATAATCTCAAACTAACCAGGAATTTAATCAACAACAAGGCCCAAAAATTACAGACTTGATAACGTTACAGGATATGGACAAACTATGCTGGAACTTCATTGACGACATGGCTTAATATAAAAATGCAATGTCAAGATTCAATGGTTGACAATGTCAACCTGAGAACTATAGCTAAGGAAATTTAAAGTATAGTGCAGAAAAAGATAAAGATAATTGAAAGATAACATTTTATTTGATTTGTGCAAGGGCCTTTCTGGTGGGTGACTGGTGGAATTTGTAATGATTTATGGTAATTACCTTTCGACGGTTCCCGGTGGTTATAAATTCCGAAGTAACTTCTGCCAACTATCTCATTGTTTCTAAACCTTACGCACACAAACTACTCTTTGATGTGGTTTCTTGTAATCAATGTATATTCCATGATCTTACTTTTGAGCGGTAACTATTCCCTTAAAAATGTGTGTATTTGATCTCTATTGACTCATTAGACAACTTGGTCTTCAAGCAATAATTGTTCCCTCTAAAAATGTGTACCTCTAGTCTCAACTGATTCATCAAATGACTTGGTCTTCAAGTGGTAATATTCCCTCCAAAATTGTAAGCCTTTGGTCTTATCGATCTCACACTTCAAAGAAGCTTATGGCAAAAGTACACTTCAAGTGCTAGAAGTTGGCACAAAGGGACACTTAAATGTCAAAAGTTACGAAAGTGACACTGAAGTGCTAAAATCGAAACAAAATGGATCACTTAAGTGCCAATCCGGCCAAAATGCTGACGTGCGCAATTTCCGGCGAAGTAAGTGTAGAATGGCGTCATTTTGCATGCTGACATGGCTACACAATGCAAAAACGACGTCGTTTTGGTGTTGACGTGGAAAAATTAATATAAAAATTAATAAAATTAAATTTACAACTAAATTTATTTAAAACATTTAAAAATTAAAATAAAAATATTTGAAAAAAATTAAAAAAAACGGGAGGCGCCGAGGGCCGAGGCTCGCCACCGCCGCCGAGAAGGGGCCGGGCGACTTGGGGAGGCGGGAGGGTCGGTGGCGACCTCGGCCAACCCTCCCCCTCCATCGTCGACCCTTCAAGGCCCTTAGCCGCCTCTCCTCCCCCCCCCCGCTTCCCCTTTTCTTTTAATTTTTTTAATTTTTAAATTTTTATTTTTAAATGTGTCGCGACCAAATTTTCGGGTGTGAACCACCTAGGGTTTCAGCTAATGGATTGTTAAGCCTAGACTTAACCCGGGCTCTCCCAAGCCCATATCAATTCTCAACTTAGGTTCAGATTCTTAACATGCAGATAGATTTTATCTAGGAGTCGCCACTAATCAGTTTACGGTAAGTTATTAGACACCTAAGTAAAATAATGAGAGAATTATTTTACTCCTATGAATTAGAGACTTTGGGTACGGGAACTTGATTATACTAGACTTCTCTAATGCCCTTTCGGTACCATTTCTTTTTATTTTCAAAAAATATTTTTACAGGCATTTGGATTGATTTTAAATCTATTTCCCTAACATATAAGGTGATCATGTGGGTGCGCAAACCACAAATTTAACACCCAAGAAAGCAATGAATAAATTGCAGGATTTACCTCATGGCAATGAAAGCATCTACAATGTTAGATCAGAATTCACATCAACCGTCCTAGATATGATTTCTAATTAACACGCAATCACTCAATTTTTGCTTTCACTTATTTAATGAAAATCATGATTTATGCAATGCATGCTACTAATCTAACATGAAATGATATGACATAATAGTATAGCCTAAACTATATGAATGA
Organism: Eucalyptus pumila; assembly: GCA_016097595.1. Classification (NCBI taxonomy): domain Eukaryota; kingdom Viridiplantae; phylum Streptophyta; class Magnoliopsida; order Myrtales; family Myrtaceae; genus Eucalyptus; species Eucalyptus pumila. The sequence continues at coordinate 46,284,149 of CM027848.1, forward strand.
GTAAAATAATTTATTTTTTTTGTGTTTTCTTAATGAACGTGCAATAATTAAATATGCAATCCAAATTAACCAAAATGACTTAATCTTAATGATGAGCAATTTCTAATTAAATGAACCTCGAAATAATCACTAAATGACAAGCATTTCATGAACCTAATGTTATATGACGTGCACATGATTTTATTTTCTTAATAAGCATGCAATCTATCCTAATATGCAATAACGTGCAAAGAATGCCCTAATTCTAATTTTTTCATTTTTCATTTATGAAATTCGAAATTAAAATTGCCAAATAATTAAATGTGCAATTCAAGTTTAAAAACTAACATCCTAAATGAATGCATTTTTCATTTTATATTTTTTCCAAAATTCGAAATAAAATCCATATTCTAAATATGCAAGATAACAAGAAATATTATGAAACAAACCTAATCTTAATTCAAACATTTTTTTTATTTTTTCTTTTACGAAAATAAAATTGATTCAACCAATACAATGGCAAATCAGACAAGATAAGATTGATATCCATAAATTGACGAATCACATCCCGCGCATGGGATTAGATTGGCCAATTTTTAAATAAAATCACAAATCATATCTCGAGCGTGAGATTGGATTGGCGATTTTTCCGTACGATTGTGAGTCGTATTTCGAGCGTGAAATCGGACCGTCAATCATATATACGTTGCAAAATTAGGAAGATTTCCCAATTTAGAAGGCCACTCGAAATTACAGATATCATAGCATATCAGGAATTTCCATCATGTGCATCAACGGATATTTCAAATAATGAAACAAAATATTTGGAAATCAAATAAAACAAAATTTTTACCTAATCCGAATATTGATTTCCAAATTTGGACTTTGTGCAATTAGACCGGGATCGCAATCGGCGGGCAACAGTAGCGGTGGATCGTGGTGGCAATCCGCTGCAGACGGTGATTCGGCTCGGACAACAGCCGAGATGGTGGACTCACGGTGATGCCTCGATGATCTGAGATAGGTGATGGCTCACGAGGCGGTGGGGAGGTGCACGACTAACTCCCAGCCTTACACAGAGACTTCTCGGAATGCCTGCAACACTAGGAACTTGCGAAGACAATTAGGAGCAAGTGTAAACCTTTCTCTGTTTTCTTTTTATATATATGCACCAAGATCTATGGCGGAGGATGATGACTCAATGGAGATTCCCTTGCTACGTGTACCCTCCTCAAGGTCCAGACGGTGGAGAAATTTTGACTGGCTTCGCTGGGATTTAAGGCGTGATAATCAGGCTTCGATGGACACGAACAATGGCCCCCCAAGGGACACACTTTGCTGGACGCTCTCCTTGCTTTATGAACCTTCTGTTTCGAATGTGTCTCCCTATTGTGTTCCACGAGACCCGCAAAGAAAGACTAGTATTTGTCGCTGCTGGGGATTCTGCAGATGACCTAATAGGCCACATGGATGCGGCTTGCGTCAGGGATGCCTGTAGAGATGTTGAACATCAACTCGTCGCTGAAGCAAAACAGCAGCAAAATATATGCAATCGAGGACTTGTGCGTGAATTCCCCCGAGAGAGAAAGGAGATGAAAGTGAGATGTTGATGGAGAATGGGCGTGAATCTCCACGGTAGCAAAAAGAATTTTGACTTTGAAGACTTAGTGGGCAATGGGATCTTCAATTGGCCAGGGGCGGGTCTCCCTCTTCACGATTTCTCCTTCATGTGTAGAACGTCCGCTCTCTCTCCATTCTCTACTCGTCTCAGAATTGTGGCCGTGTGTATCAACATGTGTGGCCTCTTCTAAAACCCCTAGGCACTTTAACCTATTTATAGGTCACGACGGATTAGGGTTTTAATTTTTCCAAATCAATATCCACGAAGATTTCTTTTTTCAAATGCAATATTTGCTTTTCCAAACGCAATATTTTCTTTTCAGAACGCAATATTTGTTAGATAAATCCGTAAAATCTCCCCGAATATATGGGCTTGTACCCATTTACTTCTTTTGTGGGCTTAGCCCAACTTATCAAATTAAAATTTATGAAGTATCAATTCGAACCCATCCGTCATCGGCCCAATGTAAATGCACCTAAAACTATATGCTTATGCAATTAACTATTTTTTTAGGGATAAATTTAACCCTAATTTTTTTAATGCAATAAATGATTAAATAGGTTGCCAAAATTTAGGTGTCAACAAAATGTTTAAAATAAATTTAGTTTTAAATTTAATTTAATTAATTTTTTACCACGTCAGCATCAAAATGACGCCGTTTTGCATTTGCTTTGCCAGAAAATTGCCACGTTAGCATTTTGCCCAAATTGGCACTTAAGTGATCTATTTTGCTCTAATTTTGGCACTTAAATGTCATTTTCATAATTTTTAGCACTTAAGTGTCCATTTGTGCCAACTTTTGGCATTCCAGAGATCCCGGTGTCGATGCTTAGTAACATTCTTTTAATAAATATTGCTAATATTCATATTAGCAATTATCTATGATCCGCCACTATATTTCAAACTGGACACCCAATGTTGATATATACCACTGTCAATCGACATATACTGATCTCCATACTTGTCAATAAGTAGGCACATTTTGTATTAATAAACACATTCTATGCACATGACTATCCATACCGGTCTTTTGTGGCTCACGTGCTTGTGCCACACAAGCCATATTTTGGGTGTCAACATGTGTATGTGAGCTCCATTGCTTAATTCGTATAAACACATACCTCTGTATGGCTGGTGTCAGCGTTTGTTTATTATGTTCGTGAGTGCTAAGTTTTGGTATGGAGTTTTGTTTTCATCAGGAATTTTGCTGAATTGGTTTGACATGCTCAAAGGCGGAAGAAGAGCGATGGAATGGGCAAAGGAAATAAAGGAAGTTCATTGGAATTGAAAACTCATTGGTGTTGAAGGTGTAAAAACCACAGAATGAAAAATATGAAAATAGAGGGTTAGAGATGAAGAATTCGAAGTTCCGGAAAGATGGGCTTAAGAGGATAAAAGAAGATATAAATAACAAATAATAGATAGTATAAAACATAATAAAAAATTAAAAAATTCGAAAATAGGAAAGAAGAAGAAGAAGAAGAAGAAGAAGAAGAAGAAGAAGAAGAAGAAGAAGAAGGGTGCCTAAGGGAAAAATAAAAGATAGAAAAGTAATCAATAAAAAAAGGAAAAATATGTAAAAACAAAATTAGAAATTACATAACCTGTTCATGTAGACATCGTCCTGGCGTATAAGTCAGCAGCAATAAAAATTAAAAATATATGTAAAAACAATGAATAATAAAAATAGTAATGAAATAAAAATTTGATCACACAGACTTGCGTTGGGGCAGAAGACGAACAGAAGAGAGAAAACATAATAATGAAATATAAAAAAATAAATAAAAATAAATAAAATGGAAAAAAAAAAGTTAGGAAAGAGGTCTTGATTTGATAGTTAAATTTAGATTTACCAGATTTATTTATTTATTTATTTATTTTGGGGGTCGGAATTAAGCTTATCTTTGTGTAGTCTGTCTTCATATAGTTTGGGAAATCACATGTATTCTCTAGTTTAGATTAAGCTTTGGGTAGATCAGTCTCTTTGTACTTTACTTGTATTGCATTTATTATGATTGTTTACTTTTTCTTGATTGCGCATCCATGCATGGACATCATTTAATGGCATAGGATTATAGAATGGACAAAGAGCACATGAATCACCTTGTTGACAAATAATTAAGTATAAAACCGAAATGACATTAACTAGTTAAACTAGTATAACCTAGTCCTCATGCTTAGATCTTTGATTGCATAAGAAGTAATATATACTTTCATATCTCACTTAACTTTTAGCCAATCTCAATAGGCTAGTGGTGGCTCCAATTTATGACAGATTTCTCATAGTTTAATTCAAACTAAAAGTAAAAATCCCAATGTCGCCCAAAATAAGGGTTTTGGGAGAGCCCACACCTATTGAGTATCGTTGGTCCCCAACTTGACATTACCTCTAAACCCGTCTTCTCCTTTGGAAGGGTTGTGACAACCTTCTCTTTACTTTTTCCACATTTAAGTGTCTTATCAATATATTACTAGAAATTGTTGTAACATTTTTAGTGTAGAAACGCTTGTACAACTAAGCAATTCAATTCTAAGCACAATTACACCGGTGTGACATCCAGATATTCGGGTTCTGATTTCGATTAAATAAATTGGCCATTTTTGTTCGGTTGAAGCTAGGGATTAATTCTGGTTGTGAAATTGAGAAGGAAGAGGGATTCTTGGATGAGGAAAATAATCAATTTGATAAGTGAGACATCAATTGATTTTATGAGAGTCATTTGAGAGAAATTCAAGAGGGAAATTGGATGCAGAAATGCAAGTGTGAACTGAGTACTCTAATCTGAAATTCTTTTGGGAATCTATGAGCTTATTCAAAAGAAAATGAAATAAGAATTTTCTATTTGAGGAATTTCTTTTCTTTTGATTTTATTCCCATTCCTTTTTCTATTTTTGGGCCAAACACCATTTTTCCTTTTAATTCTTTTTTTTCCCCTACTCCACTTGGCCGACACATCTCTATCTCTCTCTCTCGGTACTCTCTCTCACTCTCTCGATACTCTCTCTTCCCCCCCTCTTGTTTGACCAAGACAGAAGCAGAAGCAGAGACAGCAGCCACCGAGAGAGGAAGACCGAAGCAGCTCGCTCTCGCTGCCCGCATGTTGCCCACGCACTCTGCCACTCACCACTCGCCCTCAGCCTCTCCCTCACCCTCCTCAGCCGCCGTCGACGCCTTCTTTTTTCCCCCTCCGTCTGCTGCTCGGGGTACCAGATCTGGGAGGACGCCGGAGCAGAAGCAGTAGCCGACGTTGCTTGGATTGGAGCTGCCGTCGTTGCTGGTCACCCTTCCTCGCGCACGCGCGCGTGCAGCCGCGCGACCGCCTGCCCTTTCCATCGTCCAGGCATCCCCACCGTGCGACCCCAACTCCTGTTCCGCCTCTGTTCAGTCTCGTTCGGCCACCTCAGGCCACAGTTCGGCCACCTCCGGCCAGCGTACGCCGGCACCTCGACCCACCGGAGTCCCCTCGCCCTCCACCGGCCTTGCCTCGCCACCTCAGCCCCGGATTCGACCCCAACCAGCAGTGAACCGAGAGGAAGAAAATGGGTATGGCAGCGGCTATTTGGCCCGTTTTAGCCATCTTCCCGAGCCCGAATGCTCGGCCCGCTTTGAGGAAAGTTGATCCTCGCGTCGATCCCATCGTATTAAGTGAGTTTTACACTAATACCTTATTAGTTTGCTAATTATACTTAAAGTTTGATTAGTGTTAGTTAAGCGTAATTAGGTGGTTAGATTAGAATGGATTAGCGATTATTAGTTAATCGCATTGTATATTAGTGAAATAGGTTGTGTACTTAACTAGAGAATTGCCTATAGTATTTATTGGATGCTTCTTGGGATTTTTCCCGACCCTTATCGGGTGTTAATTAGACAATTCGGGCCTAAATGGAATTTTTAGGAATTAAATATTAATTTTCGAAATTAATTATTTAATTATTTATTTTCCGGAAATTCAATTTGGGATGGCCAAAGTGAGGGATTTTTATCTTGATGATCGTGGTGTAATCCGTTTATTTAATTGAGCTTTATATTATACCAAATTGAATTTATTATATTTATTTATTTAATTTTCGAAATTAATTATTGTTTATTTATTTTTCGGAAATTAAACTGGGATAGCTAGTGATCGAATTTCGTGTTGATTGTCGTGGTGCAGTCCATTTATTTAATTGAGCTTTAATTTGTATGGAATTGATTTAAATTGTGAATTTTAGGATATGTTCCTATTGAGTTGTTTGATTATTTGATTGAGAAATAATTGGGTATCGATAGTAGATTGGCGAACTATAGAGAAAGGCATTGTTTCATAGCATAATCACGGTAGAAAGTAAATCACTTGGAGAAGGGTATGTTGACTTGGTGATTAAGTTTTGACATCTAAAATGACACGTGGGCTTCGGTAATTTGATGCATTACTTTGGAGAATGCACGTGGTCTCAATAAGTACATTTGGCATCTAAAAGGACACGTGGGCTCGATAATTTTATGCATTACTTCGGAGAATGCATGTGGTCTCAATAAGTACATTTGGCATCTAAAAGGACACGTGGGCTCTGTAATTTTATGCATTACTTTGGAGAATGCACGTGATCTCAACGAGTACATTTGGCATCTTGAAGAGACACGTGGGCTCAGTGACTTGATGTATCGCCTTGGAGAATGCACGTGGACTCGCTGATTTAGTATGGCATCTTAAAGAGACACATGGACTCGGTGACCTGATGCATCACCTTGGAGAATGCACGTGGGCTCAATGAATACGTATGTCGTCTTGAAGAATGCATGTAGGCTCGGTGACTAGATATCCCACTATGAATAATGTACGTGTGTCGATGAGTAGGTATGTCATCTTAAGGAAGGCACGTGGGCCCGAGGTTCCGAAATGGCATCTAAAAGGACACGTGGCTCGGTGATTTGATGTGTCACTTTGGTGAACTAGTGCCTTAGAGAATGCACGTGGGTCCAGTATTCGAGAATGGCATCTAAAAGGGCATGTGGCTTGGTGACTTGATGTACCACTTTGGCGAAGAGGTCGCCTTAGAGAATGCACATGGTCCCAAGGTTTGAGGCATGCGGCTTGGAGACTTGGTATGTCGTCCTGGAGAATGCACGTGGCCTGACTTCTAGATATTCCACCGTGGGAAATGATTTAGATGACATGTAATCGACTAGGTCGATTGATTGATGATTCGATCTGAGTGTGATTTGATATGATTCATTGCTTTAATCTGATGTTGTGAATTGATTGATTGAATGGAATGATCAGTGAAAATTGATTAATTGAATGGAATGATCGGTGAATGGTTGATTGAGTCGTAATCGACTAGGTCAATTGATCATTGCCTTGAATTGATGTTGTAAATTGGTTGGAATAATGGAAATGACTGTGAGTGGTCTTGTTGGTGTGTAATCGATTAGGTCGATTTGATCGATGCTTCGATCAGTGATGTGATTGCTTGGGTGCCTATTTGATCTGTGTTAATATGCAAGTGGAATCTGAGACCAAGGTAAGTCCTCTGACTCATGTTGTGTATAGGCAGCATTAAGGTGTATTAGTTTACTAATCAGGTCTTAGGGGGTAGAACTTGCTGAGACATAGTCTCATCCTGGTTGTGGGACAACATTTTAGGACCCTGATGGAGAACCTGAAGAGAAAGAACTCGAAGAGGAGTATCTAAAGGAGAACCCCAAGGATGATCCAGAGTAGGATCCTGATGACTATTGCTCTAAAATCTATTTGAGTATAAACCAACCTTTTTAGCATGGTTTGTATATGTACATTTATGACCGAGTCATTATAGATGTACATAAGGGTGTTGGTTTTCAGGTTCAATTTTCTAGTCCTACTTATATATCCCATTGCTTTATTGTTTGGGGATTTTTATAACTGCTTCCACATGTGCTATGAAAATGAAAAGGGTCGGCGATATATAATCCTGAGATATCGCATTTTAAAATCAACCAAAGGTAAGGGATGTACGCGTGCCTGAGGATCGGGGCATGACAACCGGCATCTCTATAAACTCTATTATGAAAGATCTATATGATAAAGCTAGTAATAACACCTAGAGATGGGTGATAGGTGTTTCAAAGAAATTTTGACAAATAAACATAGAATAAAATAAGTTGCAATCAAAGTTTGGATGAAGAACAAAATCACTTTCGCAAGATACCAGACTTCTGACAGATGTTCATAATCTGTTACGCAATGAAATAGATTGTTAATAAAAACTATAAGTGTGCGATAGACTTAAAAATAAGAAGAGTTAACGAAAGAGAAGATGGCACATGAAATTTATAATAATTTAGCTTAAATCAAGCTTACGTCCACTCTTCGATGCTGACAGCTTTTGACTAGATTTCATTATTGATCAATCAACAAATTACAATTTTGAGTATAAACACTCTGTGTAGACCCTTCTATCTCACTAAGTTACCCTTTTTGTGTTTTTCTCTCTTAAACACAATTTGTAAGGCGCACTGAAGAAAACAAGTAGTTGAGAGAAGTTTCAAACTTTGGAATTCTAATATTCACGTCTCATACTCCATCTTGATCGAAAGACCTCCTTTAAATACTTCTCCACACCACACTAGCTGTTGACATTCTCTAGAGCAATTTCTTCCAATCAACCCGTTGAACAGAATCTATTAAAGAGATCTTGTAGCCGTTTGGAAATAGAGATAGAAATTCCACTGATTCTGATCGCCCATACAATTAAAATATAAGTTTCCATAAGTAAAACTTCTTCATAAGGAACTTATCTTTAAGATTGATCTTGTCAATTTTGTGATTGACTTAATCAATGTATATATATAAAGTAACATCCTTCGCCAGAAGATAGTTGTCGAAAGAATCTTTTGTTTCCAAATAAAGTTCATTTGTGTCGCAATTCGTTGAGTTTGAATCTGAACTCTTTCTCATTCTAGACACGGTCTCAATTGGACTCCTCTAAGGTGGGAAATACTTCTGGAATAGAGTAGACTTAAATAAGGGTCTTCGATAGAACCTTAATATTTCGACAGAAACATCTCACAAGTAATTTAAGTATTAGAAATAGAAAGTTTTGTCAACTTCAAAATCTTGTTAGGAGTTTTCTCAACACTATATACAACTAAATCCATTATCCAAGATTATGACGGGTATAGTTCCATCTATTTCGCAGTTATTGTGAACAAAGTCTTATATCTAGTATAATTCCAAGTACTTTATACTTCGTAAGAATAATTTTTGGTATAACTCTTATTAACAATATTTTGTAGATACGGATTGTTTCAATTGTTGAATCGTTCATCTCGAGAACGCTCTATTTAGAAACATTAGTTAAAAAATTTATTCCATTATAAAAGCTATATTCCATGATTGCTTGTATTTTGGTAATAATTTGTTTAAAATAATTGTTTATGTATATATTGATTCAATTTCGAAATATCTATAAAAGAATAAGGTCGATTGTTTTTCCAAATAAGGTTAAACTATTAATATAATGGAATAAATTCATGCCTCTAAGCCATAAAAGGAAATATTAAATGTTTAGGAAGTTGTATTGCACGATTGTGCATCTTTTGGTAATAAATGTTTCAAATAATTTTTCCATAACATGTACAGTCCATTTTGAATTACCTGGAGCCTGAATATTTAAGTTGAAGAAATGTTCCTGCATCTAGATTATTAAAAGGAAAAATGAACAAAATGATTTTTTTAAAGTAATTTTTTATGCATATATAGTTTCTATTTTGGAATATCTATAGGCTGAAACTTTAAATTGATCAAATCATTCCATGAATAGATCTTTGCTAACAAGGAAGGGAAACATAATTTTGCATAGTAATTGTTCATATACTTTGAAGAAATACATTGCTATTGCACTAGGCCCCGCTCCTACCGACTATAATGAAGACCCAAACCCTGCAATTCAATTGTCAATCACGTCATCTCGTCCAGTGATTATGCCTTGCTTCCAAATGTCCTCGGAACGGAAGATGCTAGGTCCATAAGTGGACTTTATCATTTGGGACAGCAGGGGATGCTGTAGTACGGCGAATACAGTCAAGGGGAAAGAGGCTAGCAAAATGATGGGAATGAGAACCCTCTCCATAGTCCTATCCAGCACAAATGTGAGAGTTGCAGCAAAGGCCACCAGCATAAAAACCAAGGAAAGGAAGAGAAAAAAAAGACACATAATTATCTCCATAGGCAATGAGACCAGAAAATCTTTCGGCCCATTTGGCGAAGTTAAGATGGCTAAGAACAGTAAAGTGGCCGTCACTGAGAAGAACAACCCTAACCCATCGAAAATTGTGAAAACCAGGACAGAACCCTTTAATAGGGTCATATTACTGTCATTATTGGTTCCAGGCACAGCAAAAGCAGCAGCGAACAGTATTGTGGCAATTAGAGTTGAGACAAGCATACATTTGTCTGCTGTCTCCTTCACCCAGTTCTGTCCATTCTCAAGCAACTTTTTATGATTCTCCACAAACTGTTCCCAGTATGTTTTATTCTCGGACCCAAGCCTGGAGGTTCTCAAGTCATGGGCAACCCAACTTTCCACAGCCTATGGATGAAAGTCACAAACATGAATAAATTATTGAAAATTTTGAAAAAAAGAACAAAGCAACATTTCAAGGAGATTAAGACTTATCCAACACTTCATGCAAAATGACTTAGAGGTTCAGTGCATCTTTGCTGACAGAGTCTCTTTGGGCTTCCATGATTTCATCCTTCCATATAGCCAAATAATATGTGGATGGAAAGCCCTATGTTTCTACTTTCCAATGGATCAAGTTTCATCCAATTTGGAATCTTCTAGAGAAATTTATGGAAAAAATATTAAGAGCTGGCTGGGAAATCCAAGAATAGGTCGTTTAGTATTTCCTGTGCTTTGTTGAGACCTATGAATTATATATATTTTCTAGAGTCATTTGAGTCAAGAGTCAGTGTTAGTACTTATGATTTGTCTAGGGGTTGTTGGTCTACTTGGGAATAAAAGGTCGGCGTCATGGAATCTGCCCATGCTTGGAAGGTTAGTGCCAAAGGCTTCGTTGAGGGTAAGTGAGTATTTTGTGAATTTGTCCAAGTAAACTCTCTGATTTTTTTTTTTTTTTTTTTTTTTTTTGGTAAGAAAGTAAACTCTCTGATTAGATTTCGTTAAATCTATCTTTTTGATGGGTTTTATCGAGTGGTGAGATACATGCCTCTAATCTTGAGGCGTATTCCTCTTGGCAATGAGCATCTACCCTTATGTACCTTAAGTCCCCAAGTGGATTTCTTAATTTATCCTGAGGCGAGTTTCTCTGATGATGAGCATTTTTCTCATCCCACCAGGGTAACCTTCTAAATCTTGGACCCCTCTTATACAAGTTGGTGTCAAAGCGTTGGCTATGGCTGGTGATCCTCGTTGTAGATTCATTGGTAACAACCGTGATGTCAAATGGAAGATTTGAGAAGATAAGTGCAACTACTCCAAAAATAAGTGGAGAAATCTCAAATGTTTAGATGCGGCAATCACCATTCTGACCGTGAAGGAAAAAACCTTAAAGGGGAGAATAATCCTCCCATGATGTCCATTCCAACACATCTAGGTCAACCTTGCTAACCATCGCCAAGGTGTGTCAATCGGCTAAAAGAAGAAAAGAAAAGAAATAAAAAAAAAAAGGAAAAGAGAAAAAAGGAAAAATTCTAAAAATTATAGAAAAATTTAAAATTATAAAAAATGTAAAAAAATTATCCATATAAGCACCAGTCTTATCACGCAGGACGGTCAATACTAACTAGACTGCCGTGTCTACTATTTCTAGTCAAAATAGGTCGAAATGATTAAATTAGCAAATCGTCAAAATGTTTAGTACTAAATTGATAAGTTATCAAGAGTTTTAAGACTAAATTGACACAATTAAAAAGTTTATGATTAAATTGGTAAATTGTTAAAAATTTTAGGACTTAATTAAGACATTAAAAGGTTTGAGATTGAATTAACTGTGGTGCAATAAATTTAAAATTTCTTGAACAAATTTTCTCCCTTGATGTGATGGTGTTAATTTTACATTAGGTTTTCCTCTCATGGAATAAGTTCAGCACTGCTTTAATTTTGTGCTTAGTGCTTTTATTCAAACCACAACGGCCTACCGAATGAGTCCTAGAAAGTGAATCTCTTCTGGGCTTGTTGAAAAAATCAAACCAAAAATTGACGACTCATTTCGAGTCTTAAAGAGAGTTGATGAAAAATGCTTGCAAGATCGAATGGCCTGACAATTATGGACTCGCGATTGCATGATAGCTATTTAAAAAAGTTCGATGTATATTCTCAAGACTATCCAAATAAAGTTCTAGCCATAATATTAAAGAAATTTGTCAAGGAGATATTATAATTATTAAGCGCAGTTATTAATTATTTGAAAAGAAAAACACTTGCCTTAAACCACTTGAGTTCTCTTTGCATATGAAAGGCTGCTCCGGAGATAATAGTAATATAGTCGAAATCAGGATAGTACTTTGATGCATAGCACATCATCATCTCCGATTCTTTAGGCTGCTCCGGAGATAATAGTAATATAGTCGAAATCAGGATAGTACTTTGATGCATAGCACATCATCATCTCCGATTCTTTCTCTGTTGGCGCTGGAACTAATGACAACCCATTGGTTAAGCTCTCCTTCAAGAAGAGTCTGAGAATCTTATCGTGGCGATACTGCACAGCAAGTGTCATCAACGAAGTCTCATCACGCAAAATCCAGATAAGCTCTGGGAAATATTGAATGGATAGCTTCACGAGTTCACTGATTCCGTTGATTGTAGCTTGACCCAGCACGTCCCTATCTTGGAAAAATTGGGTGATCTCGGTACGGTTCTTCTGAGAGAGCGCATTGCAAACTTTTTCTACCAACTTCTCAGCTGCCTTGTGTCTCTGCTTCACATCGGCAATCCTCTTGATTGAAGGTACTGCAAAATGTCAAAACAAAGTAATAAGAAATGTAAACGAAGGGCCGGAAATTCCAACCCATCCTGTGGCATCCCAAAAAAAATTCATGACGACCTCTAGTTACATTAAAGTCTATGAATAGGTGATGGAAGTACCATCAAGTTATTTTATAGCCATTTAATCCATAATTTGTAATAAGATTTATGGCCAAGCTTTTAATGGATAATTATGTGATAGGAAAGAAAATTCTATCATTGGCCATGTGTATTATAAATTGGAATTTATGGATTTATGACTACAAGTTTTATGGCCTTATTATTTTTGCAAGTTAGGTATTTATTTAAGTGGGAAATGTTAATAGATTATTAAAAGGTTAGTGGGCCGAAATTCTTAGGCCAAGCTAGCCCAAAAACCCAGCCCAAGACCCTCACCACTTCGGCCCAAAGCCAGGCCCATGAAGCCCATTGGGCTGTCGACGCATTGAGGGGGGAGGAGGAGCCGCATGGCCTCCTCCAAGTGTCTTCAACAAGGGAGACACTTGTCTCCTTCTTAGGGACAAGTGTCCCTCCATGCAAAAAGGGAAGCATGCACGTATTTAAACAACCAAAAAGAAAGAGAGAGAGGGAGTGGCCGGTTTTGAGAGAGGGAGAGAGAGAGCTGTCGAGAGAGTGAGGGAACCGAGAGTGAGGAGGAAGAGGCTGCGCGAAGGAGGAAGCCGCTCGTCCGTCGCCCGCAACCGCCTGTGCGTCCACCGTTTGCCACCGTCGTGCTCGCCGTAGCTCGATTTGGAGGCAAGTTAGATCCATTGATCTGCTCTTGCATTTTGTGTCTAGGATGTGCTAGTGAAAGGTGATGAATTTCGTATGCTTAGGGTGTGAAAAACCGAAGTTGTATGGGTGTTGTTTTGAAATAGCATTCTGTTTTTGAGTAAATAGCCTGACTCAGAATGTTGTAGAGGCTTGCATGCGGGGTTTGAGTCGGATTTTGGTTTTGACGTCTTCACGAAAGTTGTAGAAAATATCTTAAAGTATAACATACTGAAATTTGAGACAAAATGGTTGAGTTTGGGGGGGTAAAACCCTCCCTCTACGAAAACGCTAGATCTGAAACTGTTTTGTTGACCTCTTGGTGGTTTTGTGTGTTGCATGTCACTTTTTAGTGAGAATTTCACTTCGACTTCTTCACGAAATTTGTAGAGAACACCTTGAAGAGATACATACTACAATTTGAGGCAAAACGAACAAGAAATAGTCAGTGAAATGATTTTTCTTTGGAAAGACTAGATCTGGAATTCGTTGTGATGACCTTCAGTGGTTTCGTGGTCTGTAAAGTAACCTTCTTGTGAAAATATCACTTTGATCTCTTAACAAAATTTGTAGTATACTTCTTGAGGTAGAACATATCAAAAATTTAGAGGAAATAAACAAAAATAGGTCGGTGAAATCGTTGTCTTTTGAAGAAACTGGATCTGGGAAAAATGCTGCTTCGAACTAGTATGATTTCGGGATTTTTATAAAATCATACAGTTAAAATATGATCATGTGTCCTTAATGAAAGTTGTAGGTAATATTTTTTGGAACAACATACTGAAACTTCAGAGTAAATGGACCAGTAATGACCAAGGAAACGATTTTTTCTTCAACACGGATAGATCTGGAAAACGATACCGAGAATAGGAAAAGTAAATCGATTTTATCTTTTAATACAGAACGAATCGGACTATGATTTATTGATGAAACTTGTACCTCTAGGTCTTAAATACAGTGTGTCCAAATTTAAGAATTTTATGAGTTCATTTAAGGGTTTAATCGAAATTGTTTTCAAAACTGTGCATGGATGATGTTAAAATCCTTTTTCGGTGATGCATGGACCTGTACGTATTCTGTGAAGCCTTGTTTGATATATTGTTCTTCATGAAATGTGTTTTCTTAGATCTTGTCTATAATGTGTTAAATTTTCAGAATTAATTTCCATCGTTTACTAATTTTCCAGATTTTTTTTCATAAACAGCACGCATTCTGCTTAAGCTGAAAAACTGTTCTATTTACAGGTTATTGATTTGCTATATAAGTTGTGATATCTTGGATTATCATTCGTGCAAGATGTGGTGACATTCATGCATATCATATGACATCAAAAGATCTATGGATTTTCATGAATTCAATGAAATTTCTCAAAACCATTGCATCAAATAACATTTTTCCCAATGCATATTATATGATTTTAAAAAGGCTGATTCCTATCATTGGCATTGTTACATCATGTGCCATGTTGATATTGAGATACAAATGTGAATATAAATTATGATGATGATGATACCGTCGGAAGTGTGAGCCGACGATACCTCGAGAGTCAGGATGCCCAGAGGTTCGAATGAGTCGATGCCCTTTGGATGCCTGGTTGTATTATGAATACATGCCCAGAGTTTTTCCCCGAGAGTGTCGGGATGCCTGGTTGTATTATGATACATGCCCGGAGGGTGAGGGGTTGTATTATGATGCATGCCCGGAGGGTAGGGGTAACCATTATCATGGCGAGCCCTGGAGATTCCTCGTGATACCAGGTGGGATGCGAGATGCCCAGAGATTCGAATGAGTCGATGCCCTTTGGATGCCCGGTTGTATCTTGAATACGTGCCCGGAGGTTCCTCGCGATGCCAGGATTAGGTGCGAGCGATAAATTGTAGGATGCAAACATTGGTCCCTAAAAAAAAAAAACTGATGAGATCCTTGTGAAAGATAAGAATTGAAAATGAATCATGTGCATGGGTGTATGCATATGGCATGATGCATGATCGGCTTATGAAAGTAAATTGATGCTATTTGATATTGAAAATGCGATCATGAAGGCATGAATGGATCTCATGGTGATGTATGCTTGATAGCATGGATGATATGAATCATGGTGGTATATGCACATATGGCATGGATATGCATGAATGCTTGATGATGGGTGCATGGTGGTATATGCACATATGGCATGGTGATATATGCATGAATGCTTGATGATGAGTGCATGGTGGTATATGCACATATGGCATGGTGATATATGCATGAATGCTAGATGATGAGTGTATAATGGTATATGCACATATGGTATGATGACATATGCATGGCTGCAAGGTAAGTTATGTTTGAATGCATGAATGATATATGCTTTGTTATGATGCCTTGATTGTTCTGTGTGACGCAATGAGTAGTTTGGTGGATCTGTACTGCTGAGTAGTTGTACTCACCCCTTTTGGGGAATAACATTTCAGACTAGATAAGATACCTCTGCTGCCACCGCCACCGCCACTGGTAGATGGATTGAGTGGTTGGATATGACCGCAAGGAGGAGGATAGCAAATGAAGGAACTTTTGGACACCGACACTAATCGATGGACTTTAAGTATACGACTGTTGGAGGAGATGTCGGTCATCTTTTGAAGTATAGCCGAGTATAGAAGACTACGGCATTTTGATGTACCGATGAATAATGTTCATCTGGTTTAAGTAAATAAAACTGTACGGCTTTTACCTATAAATGTTTAGTGTGTGTGCATCGTTTTTTGAATATAGGGAAGGGAGTTGATGGATGTGCTTCCGCTATATGAATTGCGCAAGGGACTGATAAAAAAAAAAATCTAAACCCCCAGGTTGTATGGACTCGCTGCAATTGAAATGATATCAAAGTGACATGTTATTAGGGAAGTGAAAGATAATCGAACTGTGGCGACCCTAACGGATCAGGGGCCGTCGAGGGGTGCCACACACCCCCCCGGGAAAAAAACCCCGTGTCTCCCTGTCCACCAAAAAAAAAAAAAAACCCTCCAGCTTTGCTTCATTAATTTTTTCATCGGACGCCGCCTAATCAGTAATTGCATCTAACGACAGTTTACAAGTTGTCATAATTTCTCCCCGAACCCCTTCCTCAATTAGAGCTTGGGTCGGAGGGTGATTGGAAAACGATCTCATTCTTTTTTAATATTATAGGAAAGTATTTTGACCTTTTTTTTTCCTTTGAGATTCTGTCCTCAAATGCAAAGTGTGGGGATTAGTAGTTCGGTGACAATCTCTAATTTACTGTAATAGTAATAGTCTATTTTAAACCTTAAAAAAATGAACAAATATTTATAAATTATTGTGGAGTTCATTCCTTCAAGAATTTATAACTCACAACATGTTATTACTCTCACAATAACCAAAAGATTATTATACTAGCAAAAACCCTTCTAAAAATAACTATGCTAATTACATGTGTCTAGCTATAGTAAATCATAGTAATCTTTGCATAAATAAAATTATCTACTATAATAAAATCATTCAAATGCACATAGCAGCTCGTAATCTAAAAATCACATTGACCGTCCAGTCCTTTGTGTTATTAATTATGCTTAGTCCAATAACAATTTTTTTTTTAATTTATTTCATCTGTCTGTAATAAAATCAAAACTAACACGAGTTCACATTATGGTATGTCACGTTTGAGTTTAATTGTTACACATAAATGACATAGTAAGTATATTTAACTCGACTCTATTCTAAACTAAATTTTCATTTTTTTTTTTTAAAGACGCAACTACACCATGCTTCGGTTTCTTTTTGTTCTTTGACAAAATAGAAAAATTAGGGACACGGGCTAATGGGTATTTTGAATGCATATGAAATTGGGTGCAGATGACATGGTGAGTGCAACTGCGGGCAAAAGTTCTTGAATAAGTTGTGGGAACTATAGAAATTTGTTTAAAGGTTAGGTTGTGCCCGAGCCGACTTTTGTGTATCGCTAGTAATCCTCCTCTCTGGATATTTTCAAGAGCGCACTCCCCATATTGCTCTGATGTATTTAGAATTTTGTATCTAAATTGCTCGTAACAAGTTTGAATAGAAGATCATAAGGAGATGAACATACTTCCTTGCCGTTGCTCATCTAGCCAACGGCTGGTGGGTGCCAAATATATAATTTGGGGTGGAATTCTGGGATGCACGATTTTTTCGGGCCCCATAAATTTGCTCCAACTAAAATCCTCTCCTATTCCAAAGTCCTCCCAAACAAATTATTTTGCTTTTTCCTACCTGCTTTCTTCCCCTTATTCCTACTCTTCACGCCTTTTTGAAGTTTCCAAATAAAAGTGTATATTTAGGCCCGTTTGGTTAGACTTTGGGAGAATGTCTTTGGAAAATTGCAAATACCTTTGGATTAAGGGGTTTCTCAAAATGCAAATAGCATTTGGTAAATTGTAATTTTAAAGTGCATTGGGAAACAATTTTTATTAAAATGCAGTTTGATATAAATTACATTTGTAAAGGACTTTAACTAACTTTAAAAAAAAAAAAAAAAGATTTTTGTAATTCTTTTTTGAAGTCCAGCCACCAACCGACTAGATCCGACCACCAAACTATTGGATATGGCCGATGGACTACTAGCTTTGGCCCTCGGATGGCCTCACCTAAGGTAGCCCACCTCTGGCGAGGCTGCTTGAGATCGATTGACCCCAAGCATCGACCACCTGTGTCACCGCCTAGGTTCGTTCGACCTGGGGTTGCACGACCTTAGGCAAAGGCGGTCATCGTGTGCGACCTTAGGCAGCCGCCTAAGTTGCTCAATTTAGGCCATTAGTCACCTAGGTCGCATGACCCAAGCATCGCTTGAGGTCTGCCGATGGTTGCTAGGGTCAAGCGACCCCCAGGCGGCGGTCACCGGCACACACAACCCCTTGGCTGACGGTCATTGGCCTCTGATCGGCTTTTCCGTGTGGCGGTGAAGAAGAATAGTAATCAAGGCCAAGACTTGCATTTTGAAAATGCATTTTCCCAAAGTACCTCAGGACCTACTTTAGACTAAAGGCCCTTAAAGTCCTTTGGAGATGCAATTGTATTTCCTCAAAGTTGAGCAAAAACATGAATCAAATGCTTTTGCATTTAGCCAAGGGACTTTAGAGTCACAAAGCCTATTGCAAATGCCGAACCAAATGGGGCCTTACTATGTTAAATGCGTTCAACTGATAAATCAGTGCTTTCATTTATTGCAACCTTATTATATATTGCATGAAGCTATGGACTTATCCCCAATTCCATGCCCAATTCCTGCACCCTCTCAACATATTGTGTCGTGTTGTATTCAGATGAAGTAGCAGTCAAGGGAAAATGATGTTTACGCTTAGCACTTCACCTATGATGGAGGAAATAGATACATATGAATTCGGTGTTTTTATTTTTTTTCGGAAACATTAACATGCTTGTAGAGATGACGAAAGGAACATGATTTCACCAATCAAGATTGAAGGAGAAGTCCTAGTTTAGCTAACTCTTATTCAAAATCTTCTGCTTAGAATAATTAGGCTTAAGCAAGGTGAATTTAGGTTAACATCAAATCTGGCTTCAATTTACGATTTTAAGGATTATTTTTTGCCCTTTAAAAAAAAAATTCATGACTCTTGCAATTAAAACTTGATCAATTCTGGAAATCTTTCAAAATATAAAAATATTGATGAGGGAATCACATATAAATTTGTTTGAGTTTGAATAATTTTCTAAAGTATTTTTATTTACTACCAATGTAAAAAATAAATTACCCGAGGATCTTGGATCGTTGACATGTGGCAAAATTTAGTTCCAAAACTAACTCAATTACACATATCAATAATCCAACGGTCAACATGTAAGGACCTTTCTATACACGCAGGGAACCAACTAAAGTCAGTTTTTTCAAATCTCGGCATAAAAATTTACTGGGATCATTTATCTACTTAATAAAAGAAGCCAAAACAAAACAAGCCAGAGACTTTTGATTGGAGAGAAACAAAGAGAGAGACAAAACCGCATCTTCATATAAATGGAAGAGTACCTGCAATTTTAGCGGTCTTCCAAAGTGACCTTGTAAGACATTGAAGAGCTAGAACGAGGTTGCAAAGAGAACCGGGTTAGTGAATCCGAAATCATTGTGTGTATGAGGATGAAGATACTTTAGTTCAAGATTATGATAACTGGTGTCTTGACAGTCTTAATGGTTGATAGTCACAGATATCAAAATAATCAACATTGACATTCACATGGATCAATAGTTGGGATTGTAAGTGACCCGCCAGAAGTATGGATAAGGATAAAGGACCCCAATTAGTGTAACTCCGCTTCCTGTTGCAGCTCCTCCAACACTATTTCCGTCTTAATTTGTTTGTTACATTGTCCATTGAATAAGTCACAAGACACTAATGCATTTAGTTGAATCATATGTGGTTTCCCGGGGATAGTTGATACAGGAAGTATTTTGATTTCAGGCTATTATTGAAGTAAAACAAGGTCAAGGAACCAGAATATATCCCACAAAGAAACAATCAGTTTGGGTTTCCTTTGTTAGTAGGGCGGGAATCAATCTAAGAAAATTGAATTAAGTTAAAAATCATGGGAGGTCTTAAATTAGATAATGCTCAACTATAAAAAAAAAAAAAAAAAAAAAAAAAGCATACCCACCCCGGTTGACGTTTGCATATCCCTCGAATTTGCATCTGTTGGCCTGTACTTCTCGTCCACGGGAATACCTTCATTTCAGATTCAAAAGAGCAGGTGATGAGCAAGGTATGATCTTCTTGAAGGGAATCGGTAATGAAGGGATGCGAGTGCAGAAAGTACGGACATTTGTATATTAATGTTTCCCAAAAACTGAGACTAGTTCCGCTGCGAAAGTGAGAGGGCATCCTCGCCAACCTGCCCAATATAGACTCGTCTGTCTCCCCTGGGCCTTTCTTTAGAATGAGTGAAGGGTGTTGCCTAAGTAGGTAAAGGACGATATCTATCCAAATTCACCAGCAAAGTTGATCAGGAAAATGAGCTAACTCTGGAATGAAGGAAAAGAACAGATGGAGTTGAAACAGAGTGATGGTGATCTTACCAAGATGACCAGTATAGGTGAGACCCGCAATGCATTGAATCGCATGGGGACTTCTGTCGGGATGAATTGGCCCATCGAATGTTGTATTTTCCGCTAAGAACCAGGCAATATCCTTATGCATAGAAGCTTCCTTAGTAGATAAAGTGAAAGGAATACGTCTCTCGACATCCAGTGTTTTTGTCAACATAGGATTTCTTTCAACTAATGCCCTGACCATCCGTATCCTTCCACACAGGACAGCATGGTGGAGGGCTGTGCGGCCATCACAATCAACCTTTTCAAGCGCTTCTGGAGACAGGAGCGCAACCAGACTCTCAACAAATTGGTCTTGTGCATTCAAAACTGCTATGTGAAGCACTGTTTCGGATCTGCTTGTTATATTGGCTGTCTCTGAATTAGGATTAGCTTTAAAAGTTCTGTCAGCAGTTTCCCAATCACGTTTGACTGCAGCTTTCAACAGCAGTCGTTTAGACTTTTCATCGATTACATTTTCTGATCTTCCTGCAAAATGGATGCAAACTTTTCAGGCCATTTTGTTGATGCTTTTTCCTTGCAGACCTTCCGAAGTGTCCGAGAAATGAACAATTTTATCAAGATCTGCCCGAGATATTAATTTCACAATGAAATAACTCTTTTGAAGGATAACGCACCTAGAGCACCTCCAGATTGAGAAGGAGAAGGAGTCGATCCAATGGGAATACAAACATCTTCAATATATGTAGGAGAAAGAGTGAGCACAAAATTCTTGTCATACTGAACCTTTTTTCTTACTTTTTCCTAGCCAAAGTCAGGGCTATGTGTGTTCGAAAGAAAAGAATCATGACAAAAAACACATTCCAGCATATTATAAGACCACATCACTTATACGATTTTTTATTTTTTTTTGGTTGAAACTTGCACATGTACCTGCTGGTGGTTCTGCATGATTTGAGTTCCCTTGTTGGCTTGGTTGGGTCGCCATTGGGTTGCTCTCCTGGTTACAGTCTTTTGACAACAAAGTAAATGGAGAATGCAAAGGAGACTATATGCTTTCTTAGAAAGTTGAAGCTAGGATGTCGATCGGCTTAAGTTGCAGGGCCTCTTTATAACTAGGCACAGAGCTTGACCATTTTGAGAATAATTTCGTCGTTTTTAAATCATGCATGGAAATAATGTGATATTCTGTTATCATGGCGTTTGTTCTGAGGAACATCGAGTGGCTGGAAAAACCAAAACGTGGTCGGGACCATGTTTAGTTTATAATGGTGAATTACACCCTTTGCCCAAAGGATTCTTTTGTAAACTAGAATAATTATATAGTTTCAGTCTACACAATATGTGCCGTTTCAGAGTATATTTTTGCTATATACACTATATGGTTAGCACTAATGAAAAGTCGTTGATAATGAAAGAAGAAAATTTTGCGAGTTTTATATAAATTTCTCTGTTAAATTATGTCTTAAGTTTATGAATTGAGAATTTTGATTTGTTCACGGTGGTATTATATTCGTTGCGCATAAATGATGAAGAAGCACCAACAGAATATGGAGGAGATGTCCCTTTCTAGTATTCCAAGTCTTGATTTCTTAAGAGAGAATCTTTTATCCAAGTTTGACCGGCTTGACTTGTTTGGAATTTCTTCATATTGCGTGCAGAGGAGCACTTCCTTTGGCCATACGAAAAAGAAGGTGCTCCCATATTTTGCTTTTATTTTTTCTCTCTTGTCGAATCTGCACAAGAAAAAGCAGAGAGTGCTCCTTTTTTGGCTGCACTGTCGTATCTGAACACGATGGATTTTGTGCTATGAAATTTCGCATTCCATTATGCTAGTAAAAAACAAATGAAAACAGACTGTCTTGCAAATTCTATCTTTGATACCATTTCGTCGACAGTGGTGCGTAGACATACAAGGGAAACAACAGTCTCGTGATTCCTTTAAGAAACAAATTCTAAAACCGACTCAAAATAGAAAATCAAATTAAAAGAAAAAACCATTTCGCATTAAATTTGTCATGCGCAGTTGTCATCAAAATCTTCTCGATTTGGCTTCGCTTTAGCTCGAGATTAAATGCACACATCAAAATTAGTTCCATTCAAAAGAGTACAATATCAAATTGAAAAATAATAATAATAATAATAAGATTCAATATCCAAATTAATTATTTTCCGAAAGTCCATCGACTATTTTTAATATTTTTTTTTGTCGGTCCTGCTCTATTCCTATTCTAACTCTCACTTTTAGACTTTTACCTTACCTCCTTGCAAGGCATGAGATTCGAAACCCACTTTTGAAACTAAATTGTTCCCACCCCAATCCTCCTAAGAAGGTAAGGATCTGAACCCCCACCTCCTCCTTCAGTGTCCCGTATGATTCAAGCGCCTGAATAGTGTGTGGTCCTGTCACACATGCAGCCCACCTTTAAATTGAGTCGGACTTCACTTGGACAAAGTGGAAACCAACTCATCCACTTCGTAAAGGAGGAACACTGCAGAGAATCGTGCATATCACATGATTTTTTTTTTTTTTTTGGTCTGAATGTGCGTATCACATGATAAGTACCACTAAAAAGACGGAAAATCACAAGAAATCACCGGACAAACTATAATCAAACGATGGGAAAGTAAAAATTACCTAATAAAACTTATAGGTTGGGATTAGACCCAAAATTAATTAATTTCAGTAATTAATTAGAAAATCACCTGGCGTCAGTTTACAGCGCCAAAAATGAATTTGTGGACTGTCGAAATTAGTGGGATTTTCAAGTGAGAAAATATTGTATTTTGGTTAAGGCCGACCGTGTACTCACACACGATTATTTGTATTGGGTATGATAAAAATGGTAAATTTGTTAGGTGGTCAAGGTGGTATACTATATCAACCTTCAGGCTCTGATATATCAGCTTAGATTAGAGCAGTATACTAATATACTATATCATCCTATGGGCTCTGATATGTCAGCTTAGATAAAGAGCAGTATATCTTATCAGCTTAGAGTGAACAATATCATTATCAGCTTAGAGTAAGCATTATGAGTATACTATATCAACCTACGGGTTCTAATATGTCAGCTTAGATTTTGAGCAGTATACTATTTACTAGCTTAGCGTGAGCTATAGTATCTACTATCAGCTTATAGTAAGCAGTTCTGATTATGATCGGACTTTATAGATAGTATTGATGGAGATGGCCGGGGAATAGTCTTGTTAACATGTAATCGACTGAGTCAATTGATCGATAGTTCGATCCGATTGATTAAATTGATTGGTTGATGTGATTTGAGTATTTAAGATAGACTGAATTGTAGGAAGAGATTGAGGCAAAGGTATGCAGGAAGGGATTGAGGCAAAGATAAGTCCTTCGACCTATGTTTGTGCTTAGGCATCCCTTAGGGCATATTTTCTTCCTAATAAGGTTTTATGGGGTTGAACTTGCTGAGAAATTATCTCACTGGTTATTGTATAACCATTTTCACGTCCTTAGATGGCGTTGGTGGAGGACCGAAAGCCCCGGAGTCTAAGAAGGTAGAGACCGAAGAATCGGCGAATGTGTCTAACTAGTGGGTCATAGGATAGTTCTCTTTTTCTTAAGCCGATATTTTTATAAACAGCCTGGTATTGTAAATAGACATGTTTGTTTATAAAAGGCTTGTTTTGGTTTGAAAATTTATAGCCCTACTTTCCTATCCCATTGTGTTATTGTCTGGGGATTTTTAAATTGCTTCGGCAAGTGCATTAAAAAGAATGAGTCGGCGATGTGTCCTGAAACGTCGCCATTAATTGACCACAAAGGGATGGGCACGCGCTTGGAGGATTGAGGGCGTAACAGAGTTCCTCATATGAGAGACAACGGCATTTTATCACAATGCACACCTCCAAGAACTCCATAACATAATTGTGTGTCTGAGAGAAGGAATTGCACGTTAGTGGATATGGTGCAATCTATGATTGGTTATATCGATTTACTTTTATCGCTTTGGGGATATGTCTTTGAGACAACCACATACTTATTGAACAGAGTTTCGATTAAGTCCGTTTCGACTAAGCCCTATGAGATATGTCATGGTAGGAAACCAAGTCTTAATCATATTAAGATTTGGGGTTGTCTAGCTTATGTCAAAAAGCTGAAGACGGACAAATTGTAGATAAGATCTAAACACGGTCGCTTCATTCGGTATCCAAAAGAAAGTCTTGGATACTATTTCTATTTTCATTCTAATCAAAGAGTTTTGATCAGTAGACATGCTTCATTTCTAGAGAATTAGTTCATCCAAGAAAGTGGAGATGGGCGAAAAATAGTCTACAAGAAGAAACCAATGGAGTAGCAGGTGATCAGATTCGAGTGCAGATCTTAGATTCAGTGGGAAGACCTGATGCAAAATCTGATCAGGATTAGTTGTAGACCTTAGATTCAGTGGGAGCTTCTGATACACAACTTCTGAGGAGGAGTACGAGATGTCTCGTTCTCCTATTCGTTATAGACACTTGATTGAAGGTACTGATCCCTTATTCATTATGAATTAATGTGATCAATCAAGTGATTCGAATACCTATGAGGAAGCAATGCCTGACATTGATTCTGATAAATGGTTAGAGGCCATGAAATCCGAAATGAATTCTATGTATTCCAACAACATTTGGACTCTAGTTGACTTGCCATATGGTATTATACCAATTCATTATAAATGGATTTTCAAGAGGAAGAAAAACACTAATGGTCAAATTGGCACATCTAAGGCACGGCTAGTGGCGAAAGGATATCATGAAATAGAAGGGATTAATTATGATGAGACTTTCTCACCTGTAGCCATGCAAAAATCTATTCGGATTATGTTGGCTATAGTTGTACACTTGGACTATGAGATATTCCAAATAGATGTCAAGATGGCTTTCCTAAATAGATTCCTTGAAGAAGACATCTACATGGAACCACCACCGGGTTTTGAGTCTGATTATGATAATTAGAAGGTGTACAAGCTTAAGATAGCCATATATGGACTCAAATAAGCCTCCAGAAGTTGGAACATCCGTTTTGATGAAGTGATCAAATCTTTTGATTTCATAAAAAATCTGGATGAACCTTGTGTATACAAAAAGGTCAGTGGGAGCACAAATGTGTTTTTTTATTTTGTATGTGGATAACATACTATTGATCGCAAATGATATACCTATAATATCATCGATCAAGATATTCTTGTCTCAGAAGTTCTCCTTGAAAAATTTAGGAGATGCAACATATATTTTAGATATCAAGATCTATAGAGATTGATCTAGACAAATGATTGGTCTCTCACAATTTACGTACATAGACAAAGTGTTGACACATTTCAACATGCAACATTCCAAAAGAGGATTATTGCCTTTTAGGCAAGGAATCCGTCTTTCCAAGAATATGTGTCCAAATAATCATGAGGAAAGAGAGCGGATAGCAAAGATGCCTTAGGCATCCGCTATTGGAAGCATAATGTATGTTATGCTATGTACAAGACCTGATATTGCGCATGCTATAGGCATCACTAGCAAATATTAGTCTGATTCAGGTGAAGAACACTCGATAGTTGTCAGAATTTGCCGTAAGTACTTGAGAAGGACTAAGAATCTGTTCTTAATATATGGAGAGGGAGACTTTAAAGTTGAAGCATATACAGATTCTGATTTTCAATCAGATCCTAATGACTATGAGTCAACGTATGGATTTGTCTTTATATTCAATGATGGTGCAGTTAGTCGGAAAAGTTCTAAACAGAGCATAACTGCTAATTCTACTACTGAAGTAGAGTATGTAGTTGCTTTTGAAGTAGTGAAAGAAGCGACTTGGATGAAGAAGATCATTTCAGAACTTGGAGTGGTTCCTTCCATTAAAGAGTCGATTGCATTGTTTTGTGACAACAATGCAGTAGTAGCTCAGGCTAAGGAACCAAGGTCTCACCAAAATTCCAAGCACATTCAGAGGCACTTCCATCTCATCAAAGAGATCGTTGGGAGATGAGATATCACCTTGTAGAAAATAGCCTCAACGGAAAACGTGGCGGATCCCTTCACTAAAGTATTGTCTCAGTTTTCTTTCGAAAAACATCTTACCAAGATGGGTTTGAGATGTGAGATAGGTTGGCTTTAGTGCAAGTGGGAGATTGCTAGCTATATTCCATAAAGCAACCATGTAATAGTTACATGTTAAGGAATATTTAATGGCAAATAAGTTTTTTCATTCATCGTCCAATTTATATGAGTGAAGTCCACAAGATCAATTACGGCTGAACCTATTCTTAAGGTGTTAAGAATTTGTGTGACAGGTTACAGTTATGATGAATCTTTAAATAGTTCCCGGTCGATCAATCATTGAGAGGATATTGATGATCCTGTTGAGACTGGTGTGTTTCAAGCTTCACTATTCAGTATTGGATACTTGAGGGATGATGAGTCACAAGTCATTGGGTATTGTGATATCTGAGCCAGAACACGGGTGCTTGTCTTGGACAAGTTCTTTGAACGTGACATACATAGAATGATTGGCAACATGAAAGCTTTTAGCGAGGTCAATGTTTGATTGTTCATCGTTTGGTTAGGTGTAAGATCCTTAGACCTGAGGCATGATGTTGACTTGTATGTTGGATGGTTGTGGTTCACAAGTGTGCATATTGACGCTTCGTCGAACTGTTTCTGTACTTGATGGTCATAGTTTGTTCACATATGAAGGCATATGCGTGTGCAATATGGAATTTGTCTTCTTGTTATATATAGATATACAAGATTAATGTCCTATGCGATCTAATCGTGACATTCTATTGAAATCCTCGACCGGGTTTGTAATCGATAATGAATGGTTCATATCTCGAAAAAATACATTTCAATTAGATTTGGGCATATGATCGAATTGGTGGCTTGATCAATAGTTCCATGATCTTTGTTCGATCGAGACATGGTGAGACAAAAGGATTGAATCACACGGTCTTCAAAGCAAACGGGTTTATTTTGTTATGAAAACATTTCACATTGTCTGGATAGCCATGATATATTGCTAGATGTCACTCATGGTTTGCAAGAATAGGAGATTGATTTGGACAATCAATTCTCTTGGTTGTGCTAATGTGTTAGTACAAGTCCCACTGCCAGCTCAGTGATGAACCTAGGGATGTCACACCCCATAATCAATTAGAATGATGTTGGAACGAGAGAGATAGTATTGCAAATGTGTTTACAATTGAGCCAATCAGATTGAGAAGGGCTAGAAATAAAAGTTCTGATGAAGGGGCTTCAGAGTTTACAAAGTCTGAGCGGGTTTTAGACTCTGTGGGTGAATCAAAGATCTGAAGCATGTTCAGATTCAATGACCAAATTTAATAATCTGAAGTGAGTTCAGAATTAATAGCTACATTAATGATCTGAAGTGAGTTCAGAATTAATCGCATCATTAATGATTTGAAGTGAGCTAAGAATTAATAGCCAAATCAATGATTTGAAATAGTTTCAAACTTAATGGCTAAATTAAAGATCTGAAACGTTTATAAGATTTAATAGTCACATTAACTTTTGAATCACGTTAATGATCTAAAATGGTTTCAGAATAAATTGGCAATTTAATGATCTGAAACAGTTTCAGATTTGAATGACCAATTAATGCTTGTCATCCTCAAAATATTGTTAGGAGTTTTCTCAACACTATATACAACTAAATCAATGATCCAAGATTATGACAAGTATAGTTCCATCTATTTCACAGTTAATGTGAACAAAGTCTTATATTTGGAATAATACCAAGTACTTTATACTTCGTAAGAATAATTTTTGGTATAACTCTTATTAACAATATTTTGTACATACAGATTGTTTTAATTGTTGAATCGTTCGTCTCGAGAATGCTCCATTCAGAAAAATTAGTTAAAAAATTTATTCCATTATAAAAGCTATATTCCATGATTTCTTGTATTTTGGTAATAATTTGTTTAAAATAATTGTTTAAGTATATATAGATTCATTTTTGAAATATCTATAAAAGAATAAGGTGGATTGTTCTTCCAAATAAGGCTAAACTATTAATATAATGGAACAAATTCGTGCCTCTAAGCTATAAAAAGAAATATTAAATGTTTAGGAAGTTGTATTGCACGATTGTGCATCTTTTGGTAATAAATGTTTCAAATAATTTTTCCATAACATGTACAGTCCATTTTGAATTACCTGGAGCACGAATATTTAAGTTGAAGAAAATGTTCCTGCATCTAGATTATTAAAAGGAAAAATGAACAAAGTGATTTTTTTAAAAGTAATTTTTTTATGCATATATAGATTCTATTATGGGATATCTATAGGCTGAAACTTTAAATTGATTAAATCATTCCGTAAATAGATATTTGCTAACAAGGAAGGGAAACATAATTTTGCATAGTAATTGTTCATATACTTTTGAGGAAATACATTAGTATTGCACTGGGCCCCGCTACAACCGACTATAATGAAGACCCAAACCCTGCAATTCAATTGTCAATCACGTCATCTCGTCCAATAAGTATGCCTTTCTTCCAAATGTCCTCGGAGCGGAAGATGCTAGGTCCATAAGTGGCCTTTATCATTTGGTATAGCAGGGGATGCTGTAGTACGGCGAATATAGCCAAGGGGAAAGAGGTTAGCAAAATAATGGGAATGAGAACCCTCTCCATTGTCTTATCCAGCACAAATGTGAGAGTTGCAGCAAAGGCTACCAGCATGAAAACCAAGGAAAGGAAGAGAGAAAAAAGACCCATAATGATCTTCTTAGGTAATGAGTCCAGAAAATCTTGTGGCTCATTCGGCGAAGTTAAGATGGCTAAGAACAGTAAAGTGGCCGCCACTGATAAGAACAACCCTAGTCCATCGAAAATTGTGAAAACCAGGATAGAACCCTTTAATAGGGTTATATTACTGTCGTTATTGGTTCCAGGCACAGCGAAAGCAGCACCAAATAATACTGTGGCAATTAGAGTTGAGACAAGCATACATTTGTCTGCTGTCTCCTTCACCCAGTTCTGTCCATTCTCAAGCAACTTTTTATGATTCTCCACAAACTGTTCCCAGTATGTTTTATTCTTGAGCCTGGAGGTTCTCAAGTCATGGGCAACCCAACTTTCCACAGCCTATGGATGAAAGTCACAAACATGAATAAATTATTGAAAATTTTGAAAAAAAGAACAAAGCAACATTTCAAGGAGATTAAGACTTATCCAACACTTCATGCAAAATGACTTAGAGGTTCAGTGCATCTTTGCTGACAGAGTCTTTTTGGGCTTCCATGATTTCATCCTTCCATATAGCCAAATAATATGTGGATGGAAAGCCCTATGTTTCTACTTTCCAATGGATCAAGTTTCATCCAATTTGGAATCTTCTAGAGAAATTTATGGTAAAAATATTAAGAGCTGGTTGGGAAATCCAAGAATAAGTCTTTTAGTATTTCCTGTGCTTTGTTGAGACCTATCAATCTTTTAGTATTTTTGGGAGTCATTTGAGTCAAGAGTCAGTGTTAGTACTTATGATTTGTCTAGGGGTTGTTGGTCTACTTGGGAATAAAAGGTTGGCGTCATGGGATTTGCCCATGCTTGGAAGGTTAGTGTCAAAGGCTTCGTTTAGGGTAAGTCAGTATTTTGTGAATTTGTCTCAGTAAACTCTTTGATTAGATTTCGTTAACTCTATCTTTTTGATGGGTTTTATTGACTGGTGAGATACATGCCTCTAATCTTGAGGCGTATTCCTCTTGGCAATGAGCATCTACCCTTTATGTAACTTAAATCCCCAAGTGGATTTCTTAAATGGTGAGCATCTATCCTATCATATGCCCTTTATCCTGAGGCGAAGTTCTTTGGTGATGAGCATTTTACTTATCCCACCAGGGTAACCTTCTAAATCTTGGACCCCTCTTGTATGAGTTGGTGTCAAAGCGTTGGCTATGGCTGGTGGTCCTCGTTGTGGATTCATTGGTAACAACCGTGATGTCAAATGAAAGAGTTGAGAAGATAAGTATAACTACTCCAAAAACAATTGGAGGAATCTCAAATGTTTAGATGCGACAATCATCGTTCTGACCGCGAATGAAAAAAACCTTAAAGAGGAGAATAATCCTCCCATGATGTCCATTCCAACACATTTAGGTTGACCTTGCTAACCATCACCAAGGTGTGTCAATCGGCTAAAAGAAGAAACTAAAAGAAAATTTGAAAAAAAAAAGAAAAAGAAAAAAAGGGAAAATTCAAAAAATTTATAGAAAATTTTAAAATAATAAAAAAATGTAAAAAAATTGTCCATGTGAGCGCCGGCCTTATCTCGTAGGACAGTCAATGCTAACTAGACTGCTATGCCTGCTATTTCTAGTCAAAATAGGTTGGAATGACTAAATTAGCAAATCGTCAAAATATTTAGTACTAAATTGATAAATTATCAAGAGTTTTAAGACTAAATTGACACAATTAAAATATTTAGGATTAAATTTATAAATTGTTAAAAATTTTAGGACTTAATTAATGCATTAAAATGTCTGAGATTGAATTAACTGTTGTGTAATAAATTTAGAATTTTTTGAACAAATTTTCTCCCTTGATGTGATGGTGTTAATTTTACATTAGGTTTTCCTCTCATGGGATAAGTTCAGCAATGCGTTAATTTTGTGCTTAGTGCTTTTATTCAAACCACAACGGCCTACCGAATGAATCCTAGAATATGAATCTCTTCTGGGCTTGTTGAAAAAATCAAACCAAAAATTGTCGACTCATTTCGAGTCTTAAAGAGAGTTGATGAAAAATGCTTACAAGATCGAATGGGCCGACAATTAGGGACTCTCGATCGCATGATAGTTATTCAAAAGAAGGTTCGATGTATATGCTCGACACTATCCAAATAGAGTTCTAACCATAATATTTAAAGAAATTTGTCAGGGAGATATTATAATTATTAAGCGCAGTTATTTATTATATGAAAAGAAAAACACTTGCCTTAAACCATTGGACTTCTCTTTGCATTTGAAGGGCAGCTCCAGAGATAGCAGTATTATAGTCGAAATCAGGATAGTGCTTGCATGCAGCGCTCATCATCGCAGCCGATTCTTTCTCTGTTGGCGCTGGAACTAATGACAACCCATTGGTTGATCTCTCCTTCAAAAAGAGTCTGAGAATCTTATCGTGGCGATACTGCACAGCAACTGTCATCAACGAAGTCTCATTACGCTTGTCTTCATCACGCGTATCATCATCACGTATATCATCACGCAAAATCCAGATAAGCTCTGGGAAATATTGAATGGATAGCTTCACAAGTTCACTGATTCCGTTGATTGTAGCTTCACCCAGCACGTTCCTATCTTGGAAAAATTGGGTGAACTCGGTACGGTTCTTCTGAGAGAGCGCATCGCAAACTTTTTCAACCAACTTCACGGCTGCCTCGTGTCTCTGCTTCACATCGTCAATCCTCTTGATTGAAGGTACTGCAAAATGTCAAAACAAAGTAATAAGAAATGTAAACGAAGAGCCGGAAATTCCAACCCCCCGAAAAAAACCCCGCGTCCTCTCCACCAAAAAAAAAAAAAAAAAATCTCCAGCTTTGCTTCATTAATATTTTCATCGGACGCCGCCTAATTGCATCTAACGACAGTTTACAAGTTGTCATATTTTCTCCCCGAACCCCTTCCTCAATTAGAGCTTGGGTCGGAGGGTGATTGGAAAACGATCTCATTCTTTTTTTATATTATAGAAAAGTATTTTGACCTTTTTTTTTTTTTCCTTTGGGGATTATGTCCTCAAATGCAAAGTGTGGGTATTAGTAGTTAGGTGACGATATCTAATTTACTGTAAGAATAATAATCTATTTTAAATCACAAAAAAGTGAACAAATATTTATAAATTATTGTGCAGTTCATTCTTTCAATAATTTATAGCTCACAACATGTTATTACTCTCACAGTAACCAAAAGATTATTATACTAGCAAAACCCTTCTGAAAATAACTATGCTAATTACATGTGTCTAGCTAGAGTAAATCATAGTAATCTTTGCATACATAAAATTATCTACTATAATAAAATCATCCAGATGCACATAGCAGCTCGTAATCTAAAAATCACATTGACCGTCCAGTCCTTTGTGTTATTAATTATGCTTAGTCCAATAACAAGTTTTTTTTTTTAACTTATTTCATCTGTCTGTAATAAAATCAAAACTAACACGAGTTCACATTATGGTATGTCACGTTTGAGTTTACTTGTTACACTTAAATGACATAGTAAGTATATTTAACTCGACTCTATTCTAAACTAAATTTTCATTTTTTTAAAAGACGCAACTACACTATGCTTCGGTTTCTTTTTGTTCTTTGACAAAATAGAAAAATTAGGGACAAGGGCTAACGGGTATTTTGAATGCATATGAAAGTTGGGTGCAGATGACAAGGTGAGTGCAACTGCGGGCAAAAGTTCTTGAATAAGTTGTGGAACTATAGAAATTTGTTCAGCGGTTAGGTTGTGCGCGGGCCGACTTTTGTGTATCGCTAGTAATCCTCCTCTCTGGATAATTTCAAGAGCGCACTCCCCATATCGGTCTGATGTATTTAGAATTTTGTATCTAAATTGCTCGTAACAAGTTTGAATATAAGATCATAAGGAGATGAGCAAACTTCCTTGCAGTTGCTCATCTAGCCAACGGCTGGTGGGTGCCAAATATATAATTTGGGGTGGAATTCTGGGATGCACGTTTTTTTTTAGGCCCGATAAATTTGCTCCAACTAAAATCCTCTCCTATTCCAAAGTCCTCCCAAAGAAATTATTTTGCTTTTTCCTACCTGCTTTCTTCTCCTTATTCCTACTCTTCACGCCTTTTTGAAGTTTCCAAATGAAAGTGTATATTTAGGCCCATTTGGTTCGACGTTTGGGGAATGTCTTTGGAAAAGTACAAATATCTTTGGATTAAAGGGTTTTCCGAAATGCAAATAGCATTTGGTAAATTGTAATTTTAAAGTGCATTGGGAAACAATTTTTACTAAAATGCCGTTTGATAAAAATTACTTTTGTAAAGGACTTTTATTAATTTTTTTAAAAATATATATATTTTTGTAATTCTTTTTTTTGAAGTCCAGCAACCAACCGACTAGATCTGGCCACCAAACCGTTGGATCTGGTTGATGGACTGCTAGCTTCGGCCCCCGGATGGACTCACCTAAGGTAGCCCACCTCTGGCGAGGCTGCCTGAGGTCACGTGACCCCAAGCGTCAGCCACCTGGGTGGTCGCTTGGGTTCGTTTGATTGCTTGGGGTTGCATGATCTTAGGCAAAGGTGGTCGTGCGAACTCAGGCAGTCGTCGTGCGACCTCAGGCAGCCGCCTAAGTTGCGCAATTCAGGCCATTTGTTGCCTAGGTTGCGCGACCCAAGCGTCACCTGAGGTCTGCCGATGGTTGCCAGGGTCAGACGACCCCCAGGTGGCGGTCGCCGGCGCACACGACCCCTTGGCCCGACGGTCATTGGCCTCTGATCGGCTTTTTCGTGTGGCGGTGAAGAAGAATAATAATCGAGACCAAGACTTGCATTTTGCCGAAGTACCTCGGGACCTACTTTGGACTAAAGACCCTTAGAGCCCTTTGGAGATGCAATTGTATTTCCTCAAAGTTGAGCAAAAACACGAATCAAACACTTTTGCATTTAGCCAAGGGACTTTAGAGTCCCAAAGCCTATTGCAAATGCCGAACCAAAGAGGG
Source organism: Eucalyptus pumila (assembly GCA_016097595.1). NCBI lineage: Eukaryota > Viridiplantae > Streptophyta > Magnoliopsida > Myrtales > Myrtaceae > Eucalyptus > Eucalyptus pumila. The sequence goes on from CM027848.1 coordinate 46,318,213, forward strand.
CCTTACTATGTTAAATGGGTTCAACTGATAAATCCGTGTTTTCATCTATTGCAACCTTATTATATATTGCATGAAGCTATGGACTTATCCCCAATTTCATGCCCAATTCCTGCACTCTCTCAACATATTGTGTCGTGTTGTATTAAGATGAAGTAGCAGTCAAGGGAAAATAATGTCTACGCTTAGCACTTCACCTATGATGGAGGAAACAGATACATATGAATTCGGTGTTCTTATTTTTTTCGGAAACATTAACATGCGTGTAGAGATGACGAAGGGAATATGATTTCACCAATCAAGATTGAAGGAGAAGTCCTAGTTTAGCTAACTCTTATTCAATATCTTCTGCTTAGAATAATTAGGCATAAGCAAGGTGAATTTAGGTTAACATCAAATCTGGCTTCAATTTGCGATTTTAAGGGTTATTTTTTGCCCTTTTTTTTATAAAAAAAAATTCGTGACTCTTGCAATTAAAACTTGGTGAATTCTGGAAATCTTTCAAATATGAAAATATTGACGAGGGAATCACATATAAATTTGTTTGAGTTTGAATAATTTTCTAAAGTATTTTTATTTACTGCCGATGTAAAAAATAAATTACCCGAGGATCTTGGATCGTTGACATGTGGCAAAATTTAGTTACAAAACTAACTCAATTACACATATCAATAATCCAACGGTCAACATGTAAGGACCTTTCTATACACGCAGGGAACCAACTAAAGTCTGTTTTTTCAAATCTCGGCATAAAAGTTTACTAGGATCATTTATCTACTTAATAAAAGAAGCCAAAACAAAACAAGCCAGAGACTTTTGATTGGAGAGAAACAAAGATAGAGACAAAACCGCATCTTCATATAAATGGAAGAGTACCTGCAATTTTGGCGGCCTTCCAAAGTGACCTTATAAGACATTGAAGAGCTAGAATGAGGTTGCAAAGAGAACCGGGTTAGTGAATGTGAAATCATTGTGTGTATGAGATGAAGATACTTCAGTTCAAGATTATGATAACTGGTGTCTTGACAGTCTTAATGATTGATAGTCACAGATATCAAAATAATCAACATTGACATCCACATGGATCAATGGTTGGGATTGTAAGTGACCCGCCAGAAATATGGATAAGGATAAAGGACCCCAATCAGTGTGACTCCGCTTCCTGTTGCAGTTCCTCCAACACTATTTGCGTCTTAATTTGTTTGTTACATTGTCCATTGAATAAGTCACACAACACTAATGCACTTAGTTGAATCATATGTGGTTTCCAGGAGATAGCTGATACATGAAGTATTTTGATTTCAGGCTATTATTGAAGTAAAACAAGGTCAAGGAACCAGAATATATCCCACGAAAAAACAATCAGTTCGGGTTTCCTTTGGTAGTAGGGAGGGAATCAATCTAAGCAAATTGAATCAAGTTAAAAATCATGGTAGGTCTTAAATTAGATAATCCCAATTATAAAAGAGCATACCCACCCGGGTTCGTTGACGTTTGCATATCCCTCGAATTTGCATCTGTTGGCCTGTACTTCTCGTCTACAGGAATACCTTTAATTCAGATACAAAAGAGCAGGTGATGAGCAAGGTATGATCTTCTTGAAGGGAATCAGTAATGAAGGGATGCGAGTGCAGAAAGTACGGACATTTGTATATTAATGTTTCCAAAACACCGAGCCTAGTTCCGCTGCGAAAGTGAGAGGGCATCCTCGCCAACATGGCCAATATAGAGTTGTCTCTCTCCCCTGGGCCTTTCTTTAGAATGAGTGAAGGGTATTGCCTAAGTAGATAAAGGACGATATCTATCCGAATTCACGAGCAAAGTTGATCAGGAAAATGAGCTAACTCTAGAAGAACAGATGGAGTTGAAACAGAGTGATGGTGATCTTACCAAGATGACCAGTATAGGTGAGACCCGCAATGCATTGAATCGCATGGGGACTTCTGTCGGGATGAATTGGCCCATCGAATGTTGTATTTTCCGCTAAGAACCAGGCAATATCCTTATGCATAGAAGCTTCCTTAGTAGATAAAGTGAAAGGAATACGTCTCTCGACATCCAGTGTTTTTGTCAACATAGGATTTCTTTCAACTAATGCCCTGACCATCCGTATCCTTCCACACAGGACAGCATGGTGGAGGGCTGTGCGGCCATCACAATCAACCTTTTCAAGCGCTTCTGGAGACAGGAGCGCAACCAGACTCTCAACAAATTGGTCTTGTGCATTCAAAACTGCTATGTGAAGCACTGTTTCGGATCTGCTTGTTATATTGGCTGTCTCTGAATTAGGATTAGCTTTAAAAATTCTGTCAGCAGTTTCCCAATCACCTTTGACTGCAGCTTTGAACAGCAGTCGTTTAGACTTCTCATCGATTACATTTTTTGATATTCCTGCAAAATGGATGCAAACTTTTCAGGCCATTTTGTTGATGCTTTTTCCTTGCAGACCTTCCGAAGTGTCCGAGAAATGAACAATTTTATCAAGATCTGCCCGAGATATTAATTTCACAATGAAATAACTCTTTTGAAGGATAACGCACCTAGAGCACCTCCAGATTGAGAAGGAGAAGGAGTCGATCCAATGGGAATACAAACATCTTCAATATATGTAGGAGGAAGAGTGAGCACAAAATTCTTGTCATACTGAACCTTTTTTTCTTACTTTTTCCTAGCCAAAGTCAGGGCTATGTGTGTTCGAAAGAAAAAGAATCATGACAAAAAACACATTCCAGCATATTATAAGACCACATCGCTTATATGATTTTTTATTTTTTTTTGGTTGAAACTTGCACATGTACCTGCTGGTGGTTCTGCATGATTTGAGTTCCCTTGTTGGCTTGGTTGGGTCGCCATTGGGTTGCTCTCTTGGTTACAGTCTTTTGACAACAAAGTAAACGGAGAATGCAAAGGAGACTATATGCTTTCTTAGAAAGTTGAAGCTGGGATGTCGATCGGCTTAAGTTGCAGGGCCTCTTTATAACTAGGCACAGAGCTTGACCATTTTCAGAATAATTTCGTCGTTTTTAAATCATGCATGGAAATAATTTGATATTCTGTTATCATGGTGTTTGTTCTGAGGAACATCGAGTGGCTGGAAAAACCAAAACGTGGTCGGGACCATGTTTAGTTTATAATGGTGAATTACACCCTTTGCCCAAAAGATTCTTTTGTAAACTAGAATAATTATATAGTTTCAGTCTACACCATATGTGCCGTTTCAGAGTATATTTTTGCTATATACACTATATGGTTAGCACTAATGAAAAGTCGTTGATAATGAAAGAAGAAAATTTTGCGAAGTTTTATATAAATTTTCTGTTAAATTATGTCTTAAGTTTATGAATTGAGAATTTTGATTTGTTCACGGTGGTATTATTTTCGTTGGGAATAAATGATGAAGAAGCACCAACAGAATATGGAGGAGATGTCCCTTTCTAGTATTCCAAGTCTTGATTTCTTAAGAGAGAATCTTTTATCCAAGTTTGACCGGCTTGACTTGTTGGGAATTTCTTCATATTGCGTGCAGAGGAGCACTTCCTTTGGCCATACGAAAAAGAAGGTGCTCCCATATTTTGCTTTTATTTTTTCTCTCCTGTCGAATCTGCACGAAGAAAAAGCAGAGAGTGCTCCTTTTTTGGCTGCACTGTCGTATCTGAACACGATGGATTTTGTGCTATGAAATTTTGCATTCCATTATGCCAGTAAAAAACAAATGAAAACAGACTGTCTTGCAAATTCTATCTCTGATACCATTTCGTCGACAGTGGTGCGTAGACATACAAGGGAAACAACAGTCTCGTGATTCCTTTAAGAAACAAATTCTAAAACCGACTCAAAATAGAAAATCAAATTAAAAGAAAAAACCATTTCGCATTAAATTTGTCATGCGCAGTTGTCATCAAAATCTTCTCGATTTGGCTTCGCTTTAGCTCGAGATTAAATGCACACATCAAAATTAGTTCCATTCAAAAGAGTACAATATCAAATTGAAATAATAATAATAATAATAATAATAATAATAATAATAATAATAATAATAATAATAAGATTCAATATCCAAATTAATTATTTTCCGAAAGTCCATCGACTATTTTTAATTTTTTTTTTTTCGGTGGCCCTACTACTCTATTCCTATTCTAACTCTCACTTTTAGACTTTTACCCTACCTCATTGCAAGGCGTGAGATTCGAAACTCACTCTTGAAACTAAATCGTCCCCACCCCAATCCTCCTAAGAAGGTAAGGATCTGAACCCCCACCTCCCCTTCAGTGTCCCGTATGACTCACGCGCCTGAATAGTGTGTGGTCCCGTCACACATGCAGCCCACCTTTAAATTGAGTCGGACTTCGCTTGGACAAAGTGGAAACCAACTCATCCACTTCGTAAAGGAGGAACGCCGCAGAGAATCGTGCATATCACATGATAAGTACCACTGAAAAGACGGAAAATCACAAGAAATCACTGGACAAACTATAATCAAACAATGGGAAAGTAAAAATTACCTAATAAAACTTATAGTTTGGGATTAGACTCAAAATTATTTTCATATGATCTTCAACTATATTTTTTTCCATGACATATAGGAAAGGCCAGCTCAGTCATAACAGAACAATGTGATCTTAAAGTTTGTCATTTTAATTAGAACTTGCCATTGAGTAAGATGGTTGATGCTAAAGTATCAAGTTGTCCTGGTGAAAAACCAAATATTAAAATCCAAATGAGTCAACTTTGCAAGAAGGAAAAGCAAAATGCAAATAGCTTGTGTGGTTCTTGGTAAATTAAGAATTATCAGAGTACAATTAAAAAGGATCATACTGAAATATGATTGAACTGAATCGAAGTAAGTAAATTTACTCAACTTATAATTGCTAACGAGTTACCATTGTTAAAAAATGAGAATAGTATTTAAATGGTCTTTTTATCGGGATGTATAGCGTGAGTAAGTCTCAATACTCCCTAATTTTCATTCTTATTCAAGCAAATCCTACGTCAATAAATTGATCCTAATTGTTTTAGGTTTGATTTATTATAATCTCATGTATCAAGTGGTTATAACATCTCCATGTTCATCGTCCATACATGATGGATATCTATTACATTTACGATCCGGATATTAGAGATATATTTACAAAACACAAAGTATCAAGTAGCTTTTGGCATGAAAGCGACTTTTTTGGGTAAAATAATGCCTCCAAATAAGACCCCAGGACTTCGGCAATCTTCCAAGGTGTATGCAAGACTTGTTATGATTATTCTGTCATTTGTTGCCTCGGACATGGATGCAAGGTGTTAGACACTTAAAATTACCCATGCTATCATGTGCCGGTCATATGGGTGAAAGTAAATTCAGGACCAAAAGGAATTACATATATGCCCTGTGAATATTGACGTATTTTTGGCTGTCGATGGGTGTACTTGTTGGCGCCAAAATTAGCCTACTAGGCTTCGGAAGTAGACGAGTAAAGCAGGCCAGCGGGCGACAACCCATAAACAAAGGGTTGAAAAGCCAGCAATAAGCACTGAAGATGTCGAAAGATGTGACATCAGAAAACTTGTAAAGATGAGTGAGATAAGAATTAAAATAGTTACAGGAATCGGCATGCGAGAATATCGGCAAGATAGAGCAATTATCGACGGGGAGCCGAAGCTTCTAGAAATTTTTTAAAATTGAAATGGTAACTGCCAAAGAGCAGTTACTCGTAAACTATAACTATAAATAGCCAAAGAGCCATTCGTGTAAAAGATCTTTTGCCAAAATTGACAATCAAACACATATTTCATTAATTATCTTTTTTCTTTTATTGCACTTCACATTCAATCCCACATTTACTTTGTCTCCCATTTTCCTGTGTTTTCGTTTGCTTGTAGTTTGAAAAAGTTGATTCTTTCCGAAACAATACGGAATCATTTCAAACAACAAAGCTAAAGTTTTGCCCCTTCGATTAAAGATATTTGCCAAGGGAACCTTTCATTGGCGAACATCTTTTTAGCAGACCCAGGGGACCATTGTGTTCCGTTTTTAAGAGGTGTCAATGACAAAACTAAGGAACTAAAAGAGTTATTCCTCTACAGACAAGGATAACTCATCCCTACAAGGCATTGGAGAAAGAGCCACCTGTTCTAAGATCTATGGCTAGAATGCAGACCTGTTGATGGCAACAACACAGGCAACCATTCTGGAGACATTCCTCTAGAATTGTCTAAAGATCAAAGAAGGGAGTTGGCTCCAAATTTAGTGGTAATGGCCATCATGAAAAGGATGTTCGAGGAACAACAAAATGATTTGGTTTTCCAACATCTTAACTCCTCTACTTACTATAATTTGGTTATTGATTTGGGAATGATGAATCAAGTGAACGTGGCCCATGGTGACCAAACTAGTGCGATTCCACCACCCATATAAGTTCCAGTCAAACTTGTTATTGTAGGTGGTTAGGATCTTGCAGAGGGTCGACGACGTGAATGACCAATTTCAGGGAAGTCAGGGTGATCGGACTAGAGTGCTTGGAGCCATACTCCCTCCTGGATCAATACTAAAAGCTTATAATAGCACAAATCTAGTGAGAATGATTGGTGATACCTCAAACTCGGGAAATGAAGCGCAGGCGAGCATCCCACAACAATTGCCTCCTGTCGACTAGGGGATAGTAATGTAACGCCACCTACAAGAGTAGTGAATGTCAAATCTGTTGCGATTAATGCGAGCGATCAAACAATAATATAAACAAAAGAAGAAAATATATCGAACACCAGATTTACGTGGTTCAGTCGTAAAGACCTACGTCCACGGGGAGAGCAGCAGCGAATTTCACTATAGATCAAGCGATACAAGGAGATTATACACTTGAGTCACTCAAACACTCTCGGTGTTTCCCAAGCCCCAATTACACCCAATAACGCACGCAGTGTTTAGCCCCAAAATTCCTCTAAAATAATCTCTCAATCTCATGAAGGAATTACACGCAAATCTTACTACAAGATTTGATCGACTTCAGCACTAAACTTCTTGGATGTAATTCACGAACGAAAACCCAGTAAGCACTCGCTAGAATAACGGCGCTTCAATGCTCATATCAACAATGATGCTGACCACCATATTCATGTAAGCAAACCACGAATATATATGCTTGTACGTGCACCGCCTCGGTCAAAGAAGAAAGTCCCAAGCCAAGTTAAATTAGGAAGTCCAACTTTCTTTAATCAAGTTTATATTTCCTTTCTTGGCTGATGAAGTTGACGAGTGCATCTCCGCTTGCCAATCTTCACTTGAATGATAGGAATATTTTCTTATCCGCAAGTTAACTAATTTATTTTCAAAATTCAGCAATTCGCTTTGGGCTTAAACTCGAGACATATTTTAACAAGATCAATTCCCACTCCAATTGCAGGATATCAACCTTATCGGCCACAAGGAGGGATTAAAGACTTCGCTGTTTGACCTCCTTCGCTACCTAGGGTGCAGTTTAATGAGGGGAATCAGGTAATAGATCCCATGAAAGATCAACAAATGATAAAGTGGGTTGATAACATTCCATACCCCAAGGCTTAAAAGATCCATGAGTTTACTCTTTTCACTAGTGAGGATGATCAGTCAATGGTAGAGCATATTATCTTATTCACAGCTCAATGTGGCGATGTTAACAATGATGGAAGGATGAAATTCGTTTATTTTCTCTGTCGCTGTCGAAGACAGATTTTAGTTGGTACACAGGCCTTCCAGCAAATTCAGTACAGAATTAGGAGAAAATGGAGAATGAGTTCCATACCCACTTATATTGCCCAATTCCATAATAATGTCATCAAATCTAGCCACTGTCAAATAGTTTAATAATGAGATAGTGGATCAATATTGTCACAAACTCAAGTAAAAGAAGATGTGGGGAATTGTATTTTTCTTCATTCAATTGTACACTGTTACAGGGATGCATACATTATACAAGGAGATTCAATAAAGAAGTAAAGAAAATATTCCTAGTCCTAAAATAATTACAATCCCAATCAATTACAATCTTCAATCAGATTTCATATCTTCAAAATATATCTTCTTTCAACACTCCCCCTCAAGCTAGTGGCTTGTATATATCCAAGACACTTAGCTTGTTTAGAAGATATGCATGCTGTCTTTGACAAAGCGGTTTAGTAAATATATCCGTAGGTTGCTTCGTGGTTCTAATCCCTCTTGTTTCAATGATACCTTCTTTGATCTTCTCTCGTGTAAAATGGCAATCCACTTCTATATGCTTCGTCCTCTCATGTAAAATGGGATTTGCTGCAAGCTTGATTGCTGAGTCATTATCACAAAAGAGTAATGTCGAACCTCTAACTTGTATCCCAAGATCTTGAAGTAGACCTCGTAACCATACCACCTCATAGACAGTCTTTGCCATAGATTGATACTCAGCTTCTGCTGATGATAACGATACAATAGATTACTTCTTTGTCTTCCATGAAAGTAGTGATTCCCCAAAATTAATACAGAAACCAGTGATAGATATCCTGCTCATGGGACATGTAGCATAGTTCAGATCACAATAGGCTGTCATCTCCATATTGCATTTTCGAGAAAGAAGTATCCCTAGTCCTGGACATTTCTTCAGGTATTTTACCACCTTCAAGGCTGCATTCATGTGTGATTGCTTTGGACTATGCATGAACTGGCTAAGAGTCCATACAGCATAGTAAATGCCTGGCCTAGTCATGGTGAGGTAGATAAATTTTCCAACAAGTCTTTGATAACTTGTCAGATCCTTAATAATGGATCGTCAGAGGAAGATATTCCAGCGTCATAATCAACATTGGTCAACTTGGCATTTTGTTCAATGGGAATGACTGCCAATTTACATCCTGATAATCCCGCTTCTGATATAATCTCCATCACAAATTTTCTTTGGCTAAGAGAAATCCCTTGATCAGAACGAGCTATCTCTATTCCAAGAAAATATTTAGGTGGCCCTAAATCTTTGATATGAAAAGACGAATGTAGATACTCCTTAAGCTTCCTCACAGCGGAATCATCATTTCACATGATAAGTATGTCGTCAACATAAATCATCGATTAGATAGACAACATACCTTTTGTCCAAGTGAAGAGAGCATAATCATGCTTGGACTGCTTGAATCCGGCACCCGTGAGTGCATTTGTAAACTTGGCGTACCACTGCCGAGAAGCCTGTTTCAAACCATAAAGAGATTTGTGGAGATGTAATACCTTAGACTCCTCCTGTCTCCATAATCCTTGTGGAAGATCCATATAAATCTTTTCTTCCAGATCACCATGAAGAAAGGCATTGTGGACGTCCATTTGATGCAACGACCAGTTGCGAAAAGCAGCAACCATAAGTTCTGACTCCATGGCCCTTTGCCAACGTGGATCATGTACGGCCTCATGATAACTAGAGGGCACTTGTTCGTCAGAAATGCGGCTAATGCAACATAAATGTTCTGATGACAACTGATTGAAAGACACATAAGAGGAGATAAGATAACGAGTACCTGATGATTTTGATGAAGAACATACATAATCTTTTGTCCAAGCTGGTGGACAAGTGGCTCGACCAGATCGTCACGGTGGCTCATTCAACACTTCCAACGATGGTTCTTCAATATTTGCTGATTCTATGGAATTGGTCACCTGAGGTTCCTGCTCCATGAAATGCTCCTCAATTGAATTTCAAGTAGAGTGCTCATCAGGTGGTGAAGGTGATACTGTATCCACTATCTGTTGTCTTGGAGGACAGGTAATAACTTAGGATCCTCCAGAAGATAAATCTTCTTCTGACAGAAATCTACGATTAGTGTCGCGACCTCTTTTTTTTCGACGCTCGTAATTGGGTACAAGCGCCTAAGGAGGCTAATGGCTCGGCTGACTTTAGTTATGCCCGGACTCTCCCAAGTCCACCAATTCACGACTTTAATAGTCTAAATTTTTAACCTGTAAATTAATTTTAAAACGGAGTCACCACAAATCGATTTGGGGTGGGTCAATTAGAAACCCAAGCGAAGTATCAGGAGAAATACTCGCTCCTGCGCAACCAGAGAAATTAGGATCGGGGACTTGATTACACTAGTTAATCACTAATGCCCTTTCGGTACCTAATCTTGTTTAAACCCTAAGGCTTTTTGGATTTTTTAGGGATTTTCCATGCATTTTTGGGAGGAAACACATTTTTGAGTATTTTTCTAATTTTTTGGATATAAAAGGGATTTTTTTTTTTACCTTTTTTGGTATTTTTGGAAAAATACAAGTCTTTTTGGCCTTTTTCTGATTTTTTTTGGCTTTTTCATGAATTTTTGGCTTTTTTTGGATTTTTGGCCTTTTTTTGGAAAATATAAAATATTTTTGATTTTTTACGAAAATAAAATATTTTTGTTATTTTTTATTATTTTTTGATTTTTTTAATTAAAATATTTTTAATATTTTTTTGAAAATAAATTATTTTTTGATCCGCGGATCCGACCCAGCCAGCCCCAAAACACAAACGGGCCCGCGACTCTTTTTAAAAAAAAAAAAAAAAAAAAACGACGCCGTGGCCGAGCGTTTGGGGACGCTCGGCCCGGCCCGACGACCCGGCTCCACAACTCGCTCCACGACCCGGCTCGCCCCGACGAACCCTACCCGACCCGGATCCAAAGACCCAACCCATCCTCTAGCCACCCCCGGATCTCGAACCCTACCCGTTTTTCCGGGTCCGGATCCGCTTCGTGACCCGGAAAATCGCAAACCCTAGGGTTTGCGAATCCGCGGCACCGGGGACGGAAATCGAGGCGCTACGGTGGCGACGATGGCTACGGCGGTGACAGCAATGACGATGGCAACGGTGATGGAATGGGGTTGCGATGGACGACAGGGACGACGGCAATGGGCTTTTTTACCTTTTCTTGAACGGAGGCAATGACGGCAACGATAGGGGTTGATTTACGACGGCGGCGGCCATGGCGAGCAACGACAAAGCTGGAGGGTTTGATCTGCGATGATGAAGACCACGGCGAACAACGACGGCGACAGTGAGGCCTGGGCTCAATCGATCTGGCCAGGGCTCTCTCTCTTGGGCTCTGGCTCGCCCTTTGAGCTTCGGAGGAGAAGCAGCTCGTGGGGGGACAGCAGTGACAACTGGCGTCAGGATCTCGGTCGGGGCGAACGGCGGCAGCACAGCGTCCGGCGGCAACAATAGCAGCAAATAAAACCAAATCTGAGGCGCAGATCTTGGCCGGACCTTCCTCGACCTCGATCTTCTCTCACTCAGGCCAGATCCGAGCCTCCACCAGCCGGATCTGACCTTCTCGAAGTCGCTCGCCGGCAGCCTTCCCCGAAGTCTCTCAGTGGAGGGTGGGCTGAGCTCGCGACTCGAGTTCTCTCCTGCGCTCGCCCTTCGATCCTTCCCGATGTCTCTCGGTGAAGGATCTCTGAGTTCTCCACGCCTTCCAACGATGCTTGCGGCCACCTATTTATAGGCAAAGGAAATCCGGTCGACGGAGGGGTTCGGTCGCCGACCTTCGGCTTGCCCACCGGTTCCGCTCGGCTGAACCAATGTCCCATCGAGCTTTCCAGCGAAGCTCGCTCAGCATTAATGGTGCCTGAGATCTTATCCCCTCTGGCCGACGTCGGCCTACTCTCCTCAGCCGTAGGCCGTCCTTCACACGTCGGCTTCCCTCGCGCGCATGAGTTGTAGCGGCAAAGGAGACGGAAGGAAGAAGAAGAAGAGAGAAAGGGGCCGGGCTGGGGGTGAAGGAGTATGGGCCGTAGGGGCCACGCGGAGGGGGAAGAGAAGGAAAAAGAAATGGGTTGGGCTTTGCTTTTTTTTTTTGCTTTGTTTTTTGGTTGTTTTGTTGTTTTTATTTGTTTATTTGTTTATTTATTATTATTATCATCATTAATATCCGAAAAGGCCAAATAAATAATAAAAAACTAATTAAAAAAATTTAGGCGTCAACAAATTTTGGCCCTTTTTGAAGGTGAGTTCGCAGAGGTTGCATTCAAAGACAAACTGATGCCTAAATTTTATCCGTGCATGCGTAGCAGATTATATTTTATTCAGGACCTACTATTCTATGCAGAAAAAGAGCAATACTAAGACAGATGAGAAGACACCTGTAGTTACTTACCAGGAGTGAGTGAAATAGGGTGTGAACCCCGAGTTTTGGCAAGTATCAAGGCATCATCTTACCTGGTGATATGAGGAGGTTGCTTTTCCAGGACTCGAACCATTCTTCGGTCGCCTGTTAGAGCAATAAGTGATTTGTCTAGGACGCGAACCTTTCTTTGGTCGCCTTGACGGGGAATTGCCTTCCCAGGACCCGAACCTTTCTTCGGTCACCTTGACGGGGAATTGTTTTTCCAGGGCCCGAACCATTCTTCGGTCGCCTGTTAAAGCAATAAGTGATTTGTCTCGAACCCGAACCTTTCTTCGGTCGCCGTGACAGGAGATGCGCCGACCTTTCTCAAGGCATCTACTTGTGGGTGCCTGATCTGTATCGAGGACACCAATTGGTACCCGACCTTTCTCGGGAGATACGCCGACCTTTCTCAAGGCATCATATTTGTTGAGGTGTCTGACTTCTGTCAAAGACACTGGTTGGAACCCGACCTTTCTCGAGAGGATGCACCGACCTTTCTCAGGGCATCGATTTGTGGGGTGTTTGACTTCTGTTGAAGACACCAGTTGGAACCCGACCTTTCTCGGGAGGATGAACTGACTTTTCTCAGGGCATTGATTTGTGAGGTGTCTGACTTCTGTCGAAGACACCAGTTGGAATCCGACCTTTCTCAGGAGGATACGCTGACCTTTCTTAAGGCATCGATTTGTGGGGTGTCTGACTTCTATCGAAGACACCAGTTGGAACCCAACCTTTCTCGGGCGGATGCACCGACCTTTCTCAGGGCATCGATTTGGGAGATACCTGGACATTCATAGGCATATTAAAGAGTACTTGGATATTCACAAGTACTAACATGAAGGATATTTAGGCCTTTGCAGGCGTTGAAATGGGTATTTGGCTGACCATAGGCATTGAAGGGGTACTTGGATGATCACAATTATGAATTCTTGGGGAATACTTGGACATTCACAAGTATCGAAGGGGTACTTGATAATTGGAAAAAATTGAGAACATACCTTGAATATTTGTGAAGGTGTCCCACCTTCTGGCAATTGGGAAATATCGAGGGCGTACCTAGGATATTTGTGAAGGTGTCTCACCTCCTGGTAGTGGGAATATCGAGGATGGATCTTGCATATCCGTGAAGGTCTCTCACCTCCTGGTAGTTGGAATATCGAGGACGTGCCTCATATATTCGTGAAGGTCTCTCACCTCCTGGTAGTGGGAATATCGGGGGCATGCCTCGCATATTCATGAAGGTCTCTCACCTCCTGGTAACTGGGAATATCGAGGGCATGCCTCGCATATTCATGAAGATCTTTCACCTCCTGGTAATTGGGAATATCGAGGGCGTACCTGGGATATTTGTGAAGGTCTCCCACCTCCTGGTAATGGGAATATTGAGGGCATGCCCCGCATATTCGTGAAGGTCCCTCACCTCCTGGTAGTGGGAATATCGGGGGCATGCCTCACATATTCATGAAGGTCTCTCACCTCCTAGTATGGGGAATATCGAGGACGTACCTGAGATATTCATGAAGGTCTCTCACCTCCTGGTAATTGGGAATATTGAGGATATGCCCCACATATTTGTGAAGGTCTCTCACCTCCTGGTAATGAGAATTTGAATGTAGCACGAGGCTTACCTGGATTGCCGCAGGCACTTAAAAGGGGTGGAACACCTGGATAGCCACAGGTGTACAAAGTACTGGAATACTTTGGTGAACACAAGTATTTAATGATATCATCTGGGACCACTCAGGTTGGTCCAAGTGCTAGAAAGCATACCTGGACGGCGGTGCCAAGCAAAGCAATGGAATGCTTGAACAGCTACTATAATTTGGGGACAACTCGGGCAGGTTGAGCGTCATGAAAAGGAAGTACCTGGACAACGGTGGGTACTTGACGATATAGGGATACCTAGACAACAGTAGGTATTCCAAGAGATACTTGGTCAGTCACAAGTATCAATATTCTGGGGACAACTCGAACAGGTCGAGTGTCAGGGAAAGGGAGTATCCGAACGGTGGCTGGTACTCAAAGATAATAGGGATACCTAGACAGCTGCAAGCATCCAAACTCAAGGGACAACTCGTATAGGTCGAGTGTTAGTAAAAGGGAGTATTCGAACGGTGGTCGGTACTCAAAGATAATGGGGATACCTAGACAACAATAGGTATTCAACAATAAAGGGATACTTGGTCAGTCACAAGTATCAATATTCTGGGGACAACTCGAACAGGTCGAGTGTTAGGGAAAGGGAGTATCCAAACGGTGGTCGGTACTCAAAGATAATGGGGATACCTAGACAACAGTAGGTATTCAACGATAAAGGGGATACTTGGTCAGTCACAAGTATCAATATTCTGGGAATAACTTGAACAGGTCGAGTGTCAGGAAAAAGGAGTATCCGAACGGTGGCCGGTACTCAAAGATAATAGGGATACCTAGACAACAGTAAGTATTCAAACTCAAAGGACGACTCAAATAGGTTGAGTGTCAATAAAAGAGTACCTGGACAGTGATAGGTACCTTAAGACAAATGGGGATAGAGATATGCTTACCTGGTAATATCTCTGATCTCTAAGAGTATGTCTGCTATTTGCACAATATGCACACATGATTGTATATGCTGTAAATTCATGAGTTCAAATGAGATTCATGCATGATAATTTTGTCAGTTTTGCATCTTTTGATTTCCACTGGGGAAGATTTTGAAAGACAACCTTCATTTTGAATGTAGATGTCTTGAGCATGCCAGATGAGGGACTTTCAGTCTGAAAGGACTTTCCGCTCACTCTCATGGAAAAGGCTATCCTGACCATTGATGTAGGATTCATAAGGACCGCACTATCTCACTGTCATCATGTCAGCAGGGGTCCGAGTATTCTCGCAAATGGTACGACTTTACCAATGTGAGAGGTCTTTGTTGAAACTGTGATGAAGTCTTGGTTAGTGGCTCATCAAAGGGGATCATCAAGGTTGAAGCCGATGGACGAAATGTTGCACGATCATCTCCGGGTTTATCAGTCAAGAATCCTGCGAAAAGAGATAGAATAATCTTGCTCGTACTTCTTCGAATGATGCTTTTAAACATATGAAATCCTACATTAATTGAAGTGCCCTAGTCTGAAGAGACTTTTATAATGGGATGCAACGTAGACTTGGCTCACATGTATGAGGGTGAGAGTTGGTGACTGTCTTGGCATTTGTCATCAGTCTTTCTTGTCAGATGGAGTTTCCATGGACCACAACAACAACTTTTTCTTGGCTGTATTTTTGACTGGGGGGGCATTGGCCTTGCTTTTACCAGGCACATTGCTTTTTTATGCCTTTATTTTTTATTCCAGTTCTTCGTTTATGGGCATTGACCTTGCTTTTACTAGGTACACTGCTTTTTTATGCCCTTGTTTTTTCTTGTTGTTGGACGAACTGGCCTAGGCAAGTTTAATCGAAGCACCGTTATTAGACTCTTGAGTCTTCATCTTCAACCGGCGCTCAGGCCATGGCAATAACTTCTGCTTTGTCTCGATGTGAGGGTAAAATTACAGACTCACTTGGGTTGTACAATGAATACAAGTGCGTAGAGAAAGAATTGCTCTTCGTCATTCTAGGGCACTTAAATTAACGCGAGTGTTCATATGCAATAAAGACACCCGAAGATTGATGCAAGTGCGAGCAAGAAAATTTCTATCTCTCTTCTCACCTTGTGATGCCGCTTTGCCTCCGCTCTGCCCCAATGTGGGGTGGTTCTTGACGAGGGTATGAGAGAAGCTTCACCAATGTATGGGGCTCAATGGGGTGAGCGATGATATGCCTCTCACTATTTTGGTTATCGTACCATTCGCGAGAGAACTCTTTCCCCTGCAGCCATGGAATCTTTTGCACTCATCTCACAAGTGTATAGATGGGAGACTGTGTGTAGGATATGGCTTGCCTTTCATCATTTTGACGCGCCTCATCCAGCATGCTCGATTAATCTTGTATTCTTCATTTAGTTATCTATTCTAATAATTCTCAATGGAATCAGTGATTTAGACAAACAAAATCATCATGCGAAATTCATTTAGAAAAGGTATGCAGCATTTTAAACATGAGAGAGTTTATACTCTCAAAACAAATGAATGATTTTTGCTCAAAAAAACCTTGTTGACAGCTTTAAGGATTAGCAGAATGGTGTTTCCAAATATGTTAAATCTTGGATATCAAAAGGGCTATTCACAAAGGGGTGTCGATGATTGTCCCTATTGATTAGGAATATGACACATGAATGATCAGCTGGGGTTGGGAATCTGATCATTGATCTGATGAGTGTTTTTGCTTTTGCACTTGCAGAAGAGAAGATGTACAAGTAGATCAATTAGCCTGGCCAAAATCAAATGTAAGTTGAGGCCTGAAGATTTTCTGTCATCTGCTTTGGTGATTACTCAGGACGCCATTTCGTTTAGGAGAGTTTGTCATGCCTCTCATTGATTTATCATCCTTGTTTTTGACAGTCAAGTGATCCTGTAACAAACAAGAGGGAATGTGTTAGTTACGAACTCTTTCAAGAGTCGAATAATTGGAATCGATACAACTTTACCCTTCACTGGTTTGCAGATGATTGGGTGAACCTGAAGTGAGAAAGGGACACGAAGTCCTATGTCCCTTGCTTCGTTAGGTCAATTATTCTCTAAATCGGCTTCTGGATGACATGTCTTTTTACACGAAGCCAGGTAAATTTGATGTGGGTCATTTCCATGTACTAGCTTGGCCAATATTGATTTGCATAACCATCAAATTTGGCTCTTGAATCCTGGTGCTTCCTGCCAATAGGGGGAATATGTCAAAAGTGAATTCGAAGAGGAGGGAGTATTGGAAACGATACCAAATTACTCTTCTCCAAAGTTTGTATTTGCTGACTCCTGATGATGTTTGAATGTCAATGATAGCCTTTTCGTCTTGGCATAGTTTGACGTTTCTTTCGATTGGCCTTCCTCACTTGTGACCATGTATGCATGATTGTTGGTTGTTGATTCATCTTCAACGCCTTCCTTCTGTGGAATTTCTCCTTCTATCTTTAACTATAGCATCATTGGGCAAAAGTCATGTACCTCAAGCTTCTATGGAATCTGAGACGGACAATCAAAACCTCCAATTCTCTGATAGCAATTACTTCTTGCGAGAGCATGCGTCTGAATAGGAAGTCAGGTTTCTAGGTCCTCATTTTGAATAGGGGCTAGAGACCGCTTCAACTGTCTGGATTTCTTCCCTGTTGACAATAGCCAATTCAAAGAAAGAGAAAAGATCCCTTCCTTGTGCTTCTAGGCTTCTCGAAGCTGGAAATCTTGTTGATGAAACCATAGCATCTGGTTGCTCAGGCACATTGTGGGGAAAGGATATTGCTCTGGCTTGTGAAGGAGTTGGGCAGGAGTGAGGTGGAGTGTACAGAGCTCTTGGGAACGGCTTGATTCCAATCGTATGCCTGTACCTATTACGTCATATTTTTCGTTCCTGTAAATAGAAGAGGAAGGACATCATTTCTAAATTATATTCAAAGAATAAGACTTACCCTCTTTTGGTGTAGGATGATTCTTTCTATTTGCCCCTGTTTTCTTGGCAGGGTGTCTTTGAATTTGGCGAGTTTACCTAATGTGCTTGCTTCAAATGCCCCCTGTCACACTAAGTTAAAGGGGACAGGAATGATCTTCTGAGACATGAAGTGAGTGAGTCAGAAAGACAAACGTGATTAAATTTATCATCTCATTTTGACGAAAGCTTTTGGGTGATGAAATATTTTTTATTTTCAAAATACGTCTTTGGGGGAGAAAAAGCATGAGGAAGCCCAACTCTCAGTATTCTCCTTGGATGATATTTTCTTTTCATGGTTGGATAACATCACTGGGCTGGTTTGGAGTACCTCCTCATGCTCTTAAAACAAAATATTATAACTGTACAATAGAGTATTTGGAATGGAAAATACAACAGTAGCACACTAGACAAGATAAGAAACATGAAATTATAAAAACAAGTAAAACCCATGAAAACTCCTGTGTAAAGGAGTGGCTTTGATAGTGTTGGTTCTAAAATCAAGCGCCTTTGAGTTCCTCGCCTCCAGTAGACTTGAAGTATTCGCATGAGAGGACCACTTCATTGAAGCTATGGAAATGCAACCCATGCAACCAACAACGATGCTTGCTAGGTAAAGTCCCTATGAATAGCTTTATCATTTCTTCTTCGGCCAGCTGAGGGTAAGTTTGCATCATAAAAGCCTCCCACCTCCTCTTGCATATGCTTGGAAATCCTCCATTGGTCTTCTTCTGAAGTGAACCAAGTTCTGACAAGGCACTTCAGTCCCAATCTGGCTTTGATACTGAAGTAGGAATGCAGAAGACAGCTCATTCCAATCTCTCATGAGGTAGATGTCTGCTGTGATGAACCATTGTAATGCAGACCCCGTAAGACTTTCTTGGAAGGCCTGAGTTGTGAATGACATCGGGCCATAGTACCGACTCACTTCAGCGTGGAGATACTGCAAATGAGCCACATGGCAAGTTGTGCTATTATACTTACGGAGATTAGGTATCCACATCTCTCTAGGGATCATGATCCTATAAGCGCAAGACGGGCTTGATGTATCTTGGTTAGGGCACTGGTTTTCCCACTGTATATCTATTGTAGTGGTGAATTTTTCTGTTTCAGGGAAGTTGGATTCTATCGAAATTACCCCATTGCTTTCTTCTTGGTCAAAATTTCCGAATGAGGATGAAGTATTGAAGCTATCCTCATGGTCAGAGGACAAGCTTAGTACTTCGTTAGACGTATGCTTCCTCTTCTGACCGGCCTTCATCCCCGGATGAGAGTAGGAAACAGTTATATGATGAATCGTAGTTTCATTGTTGAAATAACGCTGGAAGTCCTTGGGATTGTATTCTAGGGCCGGGAAGTCTTCAAAGCTGTATTCTTGGGAATGCTCGAAGCTTTGGTGCGGTGGCTCGTCGGCAGATGTTGCATTGATCTGCTTAGGCTTTCTTTTCTTGGCTTCTGGTCCAGACCTTTTGAGTAAGGCCCTTCGTTTTGCCAACTTGATTCTATCAAGAGACATTAGAGTTTCACTGTCGATTCACTTTTTAGGTTGATAGGGGTTGGTATTCTTTGGACCCTAGCTCTTGGAGTAAGCTTGAGAAGTTGTCCAGTTGTGCCCCGGTCTTCAACAGGCTCTGTGTCTTTGATCTCGTACAAAGGCTCATTGCCTTTCCTAGTGGGAAACTTCTCAGTAACAGGATGTTGCTCAGTCGCCCATTTATTATGCAAGGCTTCATCGACATGCTCCTCTCCTACCTCAGCGACTAACGGCTCCTCGTGCTCCGCGATCATCGGCTCTTCGTAGGGCAGGGTGATGTCAGGGGTGACGTCAAGATTATACTCTTGGTGAAAAACATGAATTAGTTCCCTCCAAGTTTTAAGGGGACTAATCTTCCTGATAATGTACCATCGCAAGGCAGGGCCAGTCAAGCTCGATTGGTACGATTGAATCATCCTTCGGACCATGTAGGCCTGCAAGTAGGTCTCTGGGCGGGAGGTATCAGCATACCTTTCGCATTCAGGTGCTTTGAGTTTTTCAAGGATCTCAATGCTGGCGTAATTGGACAGGTCCATGGGATTCTGTACCTGCAGTTGGTTTAACATTTTCATGATCTTTTCAAACTGTCTATGATGCTGGCTATTTTCTGGCAAACTTACGGGTGTCATGACGGTGTTTAAGGCAACTACAGAGTTGGGCTCAGCTTGAGTAGATTTCATTTGTCTCGAGAGTTGTTGAAGGACAATGGACATTTGTCCTACGCCGTCTTCAATGTTAATGAGGCGATTTTGTACATCATTCTGATCGAGCCCTATTGCATAAGGCCATTCATGGGCGATTGGTGGCCGGCGATTCATAATTACCTTTTCTTTGCGAAAACAATGAATGAGCACGAAAGTAAACAAAGATTGACCCATGGCAATTATCTAATTGCTTTTTTATTTATCAAAAGAGGATTTATAGACGCAAACTCCGACTTGAAATTGAAATGACGGGATGAAATACTAGATATTAAACAAAAGTCCCTAAACAATGGGACAAAACTTTCACACTATTAACACTAAGGGGCACATGATTGCCAATTTATATGCTACGGGGAGTCTTGCGCTTGCGCAGATGCTTGCTTTCTTGGGCCGGCTCTGAGGTGTGCATCCAGTCCATTCCCAAATCCCTCTCCATGAGCTCTGCTTGCTCGTGCTTGCTGCTCTCGCCGATTGAGTGAGGGACTGATGGCTTCCATTTTGTCGGGATGCGATGGTTGTGGATGTAGGACATGGAGGCGTGGTGGGCTTTTTCTTCTCCCTCAAGCCCTTCAGGTACCACGATCCTTTTGCGATGGCACTTGTCCTAGGTTTCCTCAGCAATAGAAATTTTGATTGCGTAGTCACGGCTTGTGTTGAAAAGAACTGGAGGGATCATCCTCTTGAAAGGCGATGGGATCTCCTGAAGGGCTCCATATTGTCATGCTACTCGATACGGGTAATAGGGAATGGCGCCGGTGAGGCCGAGCAACATAATTGGGC
Source organism: Eucalyptus pumila (assembly GCA_016097595.1). Classification (NCBI taxonomy): domain Eukaryota; kingdom Viridiplantae; phylum Streptophyta; class Magnoliopsida; order Myrtales; family Myrtaceae; genus Eucalyptus; species Eucalyptus pumila. Next base: position 46,338,892 of record CM027848.1, read on the forward strand.
AGGTGCGTATGAAAGCAAAGCGAGCTCTCTTTTCATGGAACCAACCAGCACACCATTGGAATGCCTCAGGAGCTGGGTCTCTTAGGAAGTTTACCCAATTTAAACAGCTTTGATTGGGAATGTATGGTCCTAGAACCATAAATTTTTGTAACAGATTTTTGAAAGCATTTGTTTCAGACGATCGCATGAAGTCTTGAAATTCATTTAGGTGAGAAAAGAACCAGACTTGTAAAATTTCAGGAGAGGCTCGCATGATTTTTTCTGAGTTGTCTTTAAAACGATTAAAGGACAAGAATGTTTCAGTTAAAATCATGTTAACATAATTCCCCCCTCTTAAGATCTAATCAACTATCCATGCCATCTTGGGAGTTTGGCATTTCTTTGATGGGGGAAGATGATGAGCCCGAAAAAGGCCAGGAGGAAAATCTCACTTTTCTGGGTCATAGGCTAATTTTGGAAACATGCATTCATAAATTCCAGTGGGCAGGTATTATGGTTATCTTCAAGAATTTGTATCATAGTATGTACTTCAGTTCTTAAAAGCCGCGCTAACCCACGTATCGGGATGATGCCTGTCGATGGCCTGACAAGCTTTTTCTCAAGAGACATTCCAGTGATGATCCTGTATTCTTCTAGGGTTGGGGTTAGCTCAAACCTACCGAATATAAAAATAATTGTCTTTGGGCACCAAAAATGTGCCATGGCTTGTATGACTTCAGGACGAACAGTGATTTGGATCAACGATAGGACATGACCGACTCTGGCCTTCACACGCTCTTGGGCAAAATGAATATAAAAAAAAAAAAAACGACGTCGTGGCCGGGCTTTTGGGGACGCCCGGCCTGGCCTGACGACTCGGCTCCACAACTCGCTCCACGACCCAAATCGCCCCGATGAAACCCTACCCGACCCGGATCTGGCACCCGACCCGTCCTCTAGCCACCCACCAGATCGTGAACCCTACCCGATTTTCCGGGTCCGGATCCGCTTCGCGACTCGGAAAATCGCAAACCGTAGGGTTTGCGAATCCGCGGCACCGGGGACGGAAACCGAAGCGCTACGGTGGCGACGATGGCTACGGCGGTGACAGCAACGACGATGGCGACGGTGACGGAATGGGGTTGCGATGGATGGTAGGGACGACGACGATGGGCTTTTTTACCTTTTCTTGAACGGAGGCAATGACGGCGACGGTAGGGGTCGATTTACGACGGCGGCGGCCACGGCGAGCAACGACGAAGCTGGAGGGTTTGATCTGCGATGATGAAGACCACGGCGAACAACGACGGCGACAGCGAGGCCTAGGCTCAGTCGATTTTGCCGGGGCTCTCTCTCTTAGACTCGGGCTCGCCCTTTGAGCTTCGGAGGAGAAGCAGCTCGTGGGGGGACAACAGCAGCAACTGGCGTCGGGATCTCGGTCGGGGCGAACGGCGGCGACACAGCGTCCGGCAACAACAACAGCAGCAAAAAAAACTAGATCTGAGGCGCAGATCTCGGCCGGACCTTCCTCGGCCTCGATCTTCTCTCACTCAAGCCAGATCCAAGCCTCCACCGGCCGGATCTGACCTTCTCGAAGTCACTTGCCGCCGGTCTTCCCCGAAGTCTCTCGGTGGAGGGTGGGCTGAGCTCGCGACTCGAGTTCTCTCCTGCGCTCGCCCTTCGATCCTTCCCGATGTCTCTCAGTGAAGGATCTCCGAGTTCGCCACACCTTCCGACGATGCTTGCAGCCACCTATTTATAGGCAAAGGAAATCCGGTCGACGGAGGGGTTCAGTCGCCGACCTCCGGCTTGCCCACCGGTTCCGCTCGGCTAAACTGGTGTCCCATCGAGCTTCCAGCGAAGCTCGCTCAGCATTAATAAAGCCTGAGATCTTATCCCCTCCGGCCGACGTTGGCCTACTCTCCTCGGCCGTAGGCCATCCTTCGCGCGTCGGCTTCCCTCGCGCGCGTGAGTTGCAGCGGCGAAGGAGACGGAAGGAAGAATAAGAAGAGAGAAAGGGGCCGAGCCAGGGGTGAAGGAGAATGGGCCGTAGGGGCCACGCGGAGGGGGAAGAGAAGGAAAAAGAAATGGGCTGGGCTTTGCTTTTTTTTTTGTTTTTGCTTTGTTTTTTGGTTGTTTTGTTGTTTTTATTTGTTTATTTTTTATTTACTATTATTATTATCATTAATATCTGAAAAGGCCAAATAAATAATAAAAAAAACTAATTAACAAAATTTAGGCGTCAACAATTAGTGCCCACATCATTCGCAGACATGGAAGTGGAATCCCAGAAATGGAAAGTATCTTCATGAAAAACCACATCTTTGCTGATAAAAAATTTCCCAATAGACTGTTCATAAACTCGATAACCCTTTTTGAGATTGGGATACCCCATGAAAACGCACTGGCGAGCACGAGGGCCCATTTTATCCCGAGGCCCTACTGTAGTCACATAACAAAGACAACCAAACACTCGAAGATGACTCAGGTATGGTTTCTTTCCATATAATAATTTGAATGGAGTTCTTCCTTTCAAAATGCGAGATGACATACGATTTATCAGATAAGCTGCAATGACCACACAATCTCCCCAGAAATTTTCTAGTATAGATGCTTGGAATTTAAGGGCCCGTGCCACTTCTAAAGATGACGATGTTTTCGCTCAACATCTCCATTTTGCTGTGGTGTATAGGTGCAAGTACTTTCATGCAAAATCCCATTTGAGGAAAAAAAGGAAGCACTTTCACCACTGAAGAATTCTTTTCCATTATCAGTATGGATGCGACGAATTGACTTTCCAAACTAAGTTTTGGATAAAGAGAGGAAAATTCTAAGGTGAGATAGGACTTGATTTTTTGATTATATGAGAAAGACCCAAGTGGCACGTGAGAAATCATCCATAATTGTGAGAAAAAAACATGAACCGTCATGATTCAAAGTGTGATATGGTCCCCAGACATCAGAATGAATTAAAGAAAAAATGTTGTCCATGCGAGTGTTACTAGTTTGGAAGGGAGCACGAGTTTGTTTCGCCAAAGGACAAATAGGACATTGAGAACAAGGGAAAGAAGCACTGTGGCCCAATCTTTGATGATGAAGAAAAAAAATTTCACTGCTAGCAATGTTACACATTGATTTATTGAATGCAACAAAAGAGAATTTAAAATTGCTTGGAAGATCGATCTAAAAATACAATCCTTGATAGATTCTACCCAAGCCCATCAGTTTGCTAGTCGAAAGGGCCTGAAATAGATATTTATCAGAGTCAAACAAGACATGACAAGAATTTTCTTCGCAGGCTCGAGAGACTAATATGAGATTAAATTGGAAACTAGGGACATAAAGGACATTGTTAAGAGTGATGAGTGGGCTAAGATTCACAGTCTCAGTCATACCAACATGTGTGGTGTTTCCATTCGGGAGTTGTACTGATATAGAAAAGGATAATTTCTCAATGTTGGAAAAAAATTGATTGCAGACAATGTGATCACTAGCTCCAGTATCAATAATCCATGCATCCTTTGTAATCGAGTTCATCAGACAATGAGAAATACTTGTGAAACTCCCTGCCTTGTCAGAGGCATCCAACTTCTTTAAGGCTTCCATCAGCTCCTAATATTCCTCATGAGAAATTGATTTGTTTGTTGATTTACCCAATACCTGAAATACAGTTGAAAATTTCCCTTTTTCTTTTTTGCTAGGTTTACCATGGAGCTTCCAGCAATTTTCAACCGTGTGATGTGGGCATTTACAATAATCACAGTACAGCTTACCCTTTCATTTTTGGTTTTTTTTTTTTTTTGTGAATGAAGTGGGCCTGTTTACGGCATGGGCCGTCGTTGCCCCATATGGCCCATCAGAACTTGTGAGAAAATTACCTCGCGGGCTGTCGGAATAAGCTAGGTAATGCCCGTGTGGGCCATCCGGCCCATATACATTTGAGCCATGCAGACCATTCGATTCTATCATCCCTTTGCTTCCTAAGCTGTCAGATCCAGCATCTCCAAAAAACAATCGGGAGCCGTCCGATCAATCAGACACATCGTGGCTGCTCATCATGGACCGATGCCCCCTATGGTTTTCTTCATGAAACCCTAGATTGGGTTCAAGACTTTCTCTTCCTCCCGTGGCTCTCTGTAGCGGGCGAGAAAACTTCTTCGCCGCCAGAGCCATGCTCTCACCATTCTTCCTGTAATTAGCTGCTCTCTATTGGCTTTCCTCTTGGACAGCAAGCTGGTAGATGTGGCCAATGATCGACGTCGACTCCATGGTTAAGATCTGCGACTAAAACGAAAGGTAGGTTTTGTTTAATATGAGGAGAAAACGTATTGCTTTCTCTCTGTCCCTCATCCTTTTGTATTGCTGCAAGATGGGTTCTGGCTAATCAAACTTCTCTTCGGCTGCTTCTAATTTATTCCACAAACCCGAAAGTTTGTTAAAAATCGCAGCAACAGTCATATTTTCTTGCTTTAAATCCGAGATCTGTTGCATTAAAGAGAAAATCTTCACTTGATCTAATTTTCCATACATCTCTTTGATATTTTCCCACATCTGTTTCGAGTCCTCCATCGAGGGAAGACCGGCCGCGACCTCGGAAGCGATGCAATTTCCGATCCACGTTCGGACCAATTTATTGCATTTCTTCCAAAGTCGTGCCATTCGCTCGTCGGATGGAACCGGAACCATTCCGTCAATAAAGCCCTCTTTATCTTTCGTTACCAATGCATGCCAGAACTCACATGACCAATTTGAGTAATTATCTGATTCGGTTAACTATTGAGCAATAAGCTTCAGTTCTAGTTCGTCGATATTAGTTGTGAAAAGAGGGTTGCCGGGCTCCAGTCGGCCGCTGGCAGCGAAGATCTAGTATGGAAGAAACCCTGGCGCCGGATTCGGGTAGGGATTTGCTCCCAAACCTGATACCCAAATCCGGTTGTAGAATCCGCATTGGAAAAAAACAGACCTGGGTAGGGATTCGTTCCCATACCCGGTTCGGCCGACCCACCTATCTGCTGTGGATTGATGGTCGTGCCTGCCCCGTTGCCAGTTGGTGGGCCTCCATCAGTTCGCACACCGTCTCAATAACCCGGCGATGATGTATTTGGGCTTGGCCCATAGTACCAAGGATACGATACCCATTGGTAAGGCGGCCCTAAAAAGGGCTGCCCCATATTGAACTGAGCCGGAACAGTCCCCCACTACGCATGTTGAGGATGATTCTGTGGCTGAATCTGTTCCTTAGACACAGTGATTACCGTCAAAGATTCCTGGATCTGAGATGCTTGTGGCATCGTTTCTCCTGCGGAATCAGTATTCGGTTTTAAGCTTGTAAAATCAAACTTTTTGTTTTTACTTTCTATTAATTAGTTGTTTCATTCAGTTGTCATCCTCCAGTTGATATAAAACTGATGAGGAGAGAGTAAATGAGTAGTCGAGTTCTTTGATGTAAACAAGCATTCATTGAATAAGAATACACATCGACTCTGCATTGTGTTCATCTCTCTCTTTCACTTTCTATTTCTGTTCATAAAATTTCTTCATGGTATCAGAGCATGGAGCAACTTATCTGAGCTGCCAGTCAAAACAATATCGTCAACATACAGTAGCAAAAGTACTATCTCTTGTCCATCACGCAGTATAAAAAGAGATGGATCAGTGGTACTACCAAAAAAAAAAAAACAACTTCAAGCAAAAAATTGCTGAATTTGTTGAACCAAGCACGCGATGCTTGACAAAGACCATAAAGGGACTTCTTAAGAAGACAGACATATTGTGATTTCCGTGAATGTACAAAGCCAGGAGGTTGCTCCATGTATATTGTTTCATTCAAGCTTCCATGGAGAAATGCATTTTTATTATTGAGTTGATGGATCGACCAGTTCTTTATCATTACCACAGAAAGTACAATGTGGATAGTGCCATGTTTGACAATAGGGCTAAATGTTTCTGTAAAGTCCACTCCATACTCTGATTCATTCCCTTAGTCTTCAATTTCATATGAAAGACCTTGGCCATCTTCATTATTTCCTAGGAATTGAAGCTAAGTGCACTTCTACTGAGCTGTTTTTATGTCAAACAAAATATGCCCTTGATTTACTTACACGAGCACACATGACTCATTGCAAACCCATCTCGACTCCTCTGTCCCTAAGACCAGTCATCTTGAAATCTGATGATACTCTTTTATCCAATCTTGTTGAATATAGAAGTTTAGTTGGTGGCCTGCAATATCTGACCATCACTCGTCCTGATCTTGCCTTTGCCACAAATTTGTTATGCCAGAAAATGCAACAGCCTACTATAGGCGATCTTCATAAGTTGAAAAGGGTGCTTCGATATGTCAAAGGAGCTGTTCATCTTGGCATTTTCATTCGTTCTCACAGCTCTATGAAGTTATATGGCTTCTCTAATGCAGATTGGGCTGGCTGTGTTGAGACCAGACGTTCAACCACTGGTTTCTGTACCTATCTTGGTTCGAATCTCGTTTCATGGGCAGCTAAGAAACAACCTACTGTCTCCCGCTCCTCCACTAAAGCATAATACAAGGCACTTGCTTCTGCTACAGCTGATCTCACTTGGATTAGTTTTGTTCTACATGATATTGGTCAACCTCTGCACTCTCCAACTCTCTTATTTTGTGATAATCAGTCTGCTATTTCACTTACTGCCAATCCTATTCTCCATGTTCGCACAAAACATACTGAAGTCAATTTTCACTTTGTTCGTGAAAAAGTTTCTTCCGGTTCTCTCCGAGTTCAGTATGTTCCGAGCATTCGTCAACTTGTTGACATTTTTACTAAAGCTTTCTCACGGCTCACGCATTCTACTCTTCGAGTCAAATTGGGCATGAGTTTTTTACCCCTTCCCAATTTCCGGGGATGTTAAGAGTAATATGCATAGTGCTAGTGATGTCAAGAACAGAGAAAAGAAAGAAGGCTTCGAGAACAGAGGAAAGAAAGAAGGCAAAGCTACTAGAAAACCAGTAAGTACTGTCGAGCACAAAGGAAAGAGAGAAAGCGTCGAGAACAGAGGAAGGAAAGAAGCTAACGAGAACGGAGGAAAGAAAGAAAGCAACAACAGCATGTTTACATTGAGGAATCAGTATTCGGTTTTAAGCTTATAAAGCCAAACTTTCTATTAGTTAGTTGTTTCATTCAGTTGTCATCCTCTAGTTGATATAAAACTAATGAGGAGAGAGTAAATGAGTAGTCGAGTGATTTGATGTAAACAAGCATTCATTGAATAAGAATACACATCAACTCTGCATTGTGTTCATCTCTGTCTTTCACTTTCTGTTTCTGTTCATAAAATTTCTTCAAACACGATATACACTTATTCATCACAGAGAGAGAAACTCTAATTATATATGGATTTTTGTTACAAATGACGCTAAAGTACTCTTCACAACTGCAAATATAAAAAGCGATGGACCTTCTATCATGTGTACATCAAGGAGCTATCGCAAGTAAAACATGCACAACTCACATTCACAAAAATGCATATCATGTAGTTTACACACACTGGCAATGCACATATACAATCCAACTTTAACACGTAATGTGCATTGGACATGATCAACATGCTTTAGCAAAGCGAGATTAGATTTCAAAGCATGTTCTGCATGGTTTTTAATTCGCATTCAGCTTGGTGTTTACTGAGACAAATCTGGAAAGCATGAGTACAGAATAACAAGGAATCGGTATTGACACCTGGAATCCAGACCTCGAAACTCCAGAGATAATAAAGCAGCGTGATGGGTAATTTTTTTTTTTTTTTTTTTATGTATGAAACGTCTTCATCAGGTACAGTCCAGAATTTGGCCCAAGCAGCGAATGTGCAATGGGTTTTAGACGAAAAAGCAAACGAAGTGACAAAATATTCTACGTACAACCTCTTGGGAACGTAAGTCTATCCGTATAAATTCAAGCCCTATTAGTTAAATGGGGCGCAGCTTTAGCTATTAGTTCCCTTCCAACATTTGGTCGACTGTTATTACTTTAAATTTTGATTGTTTCAGTATTGTAATCAGTAGGAAGAAATGAATCAATGCAACAGCTCAAAGCTACATACCATGATGAAGGATTATTGGCTTGCTCTTCTTCTCCTTGAGTCTTTCTCAACTTCTTGTTCTCAAGTCCTCGTGTTAAGCAAAGCTCCTCTGTGCTTTCATTATGATTGATGGCGATGAGCAGCCATTTTTACATGAAGCTGATCCTTTGCTAGTATGCACTGTTCTACGTAGAGAAAGAAGGGTTTATATACAAGGTTCTCATCTTCCCGTGAAGCGAATCTCCGAGGGAGATAACATCAACAGACGAAAAGATGGTCACGAAAGTTGATAATGTGACATTGATCATGTGTCTCTTCTCTTTCTTTCTTTTTTCCTCTTATGATTTGAACCTTTACAGGCTAAAAAAAATCTGGACGCTTTAACAGATGAGGGTTGCTTTCTTGGATGACATTCAATGATCAAATTGCACCACCCACAAGTAAATTTTCTCTTTGCAATTTGCAGACACTTTTTGTTGTGAGACGGCAGATCTCTCCCGTAATCTTACCAGAGAAGGACGATCAATGCGTTCAAAAGAGAAGCGAAGAATTTCGCTTTAAGGTTTGCACTCGTGAGCATTCACGTGCAGCTTCACACAGTAATGCATGCATGCGTTACACTCCTTTGATTTGAGCCCACTATTTCATACTTACCAAAACCGGACGGGGTTTATGTCTTGACTCCGTCCACTGTTTTTTCTCACTGTCTCATACCTACCAAACCGGACGGGGTTTATGTCTCTTGACTCTATCCACTGTTTTTCTGATCATTTAAGCGACGTAGTTTAATGCCATTCATGTTTTCCATGTAAGCACATCCATACCGTTAAATCCAACCAATTCGGAATTTCCAACGTCATAGGCAACACTTTAAACTTTCATGCAATTTGCAATGATTTTTTTGAAATTTGGTTTCAATCACTCTATACAATAATATTCTCAGTTTTACATATTAATGTACTCTATCTCTGGACCAAATTTCTAGCCAACTACATCTATGATGATCATTTAGTGCCGTATCCGCGCCACATAAGCAATGATAATAAAACAAAATAACGAAGAAGAAATCTAAGAAGAAGAAAAAAAAAAATTTGGGGGGGAGGGGGAGGGGAGAGAAAGAGTCTAGAGGGCCTCAGAACCATTTTGAAACTTCTTTTAATGGTTTTTTCAGATAACAAGATGGCAGTTAGATGCTACCATATCAATGCAATGTTGACGAAACACATAGTATCTAACAGTGGCTTTTTCAAGAATATTGATCTGAAAATGGTTAGAATGCATTTTTCCGAACAAAATAAATTCAGTGCATTAAATGATTAAATCCCGCACCACAGATCTTATGGCAAGTTCTATCAACATTTTGGTGGCTATAAGTGAACTTTATACACTATGATCTTAATAAGATGGTCTAATTAAAAGGAATGTACAGGGCCTTATACCTAAATGATGAGACGTTTTGATTTGTAGTATTCCTCGAAAAGCTTGTCAATTTCTAAATAGACACATGACAACGAGTTATCAAATTTTCCTAATCATGATAAGAATTTGAACATAACCAACACGAATTTTACTAATTTATGCAAACTAATCTCATCCATGTGGAGTTGTTAAGATCAAGATTCTCTATTCCACACAGCACTTCCCTTGTTGTCTTGACAGATCACAACTAAAATATTTTAATTATTTCAAACCACACCAATTTTTTAATATGGGACTTTTCTAATATAACTCATTTTGGCATCTCAATGACAAATACCATGTGGGGTAAAGGATCCTCACCTATATTATCACCATCGCTTTAGCTCCCTACTATAAAGCAATGTGTTCATGCTCCTATGACAATTTGTCAACATCTAAGGATTGAATACAAGGACAATTGATTGGGAGTATATTTTCCTCCATCTTTAGTTAGAGAGAGTTTCTTCTAACCATACTTTTGATTGGTGGAATTATAATATATTAACATTATCCAAACTAAATACTGATGGGACACTCAACAAAAATTAAATACCTTTATTTGGGGAAATCATCCAGAGTGATGAAGGATCATTTCAAGAGGACTAAACCTTATCCAACTGTCGCGACCAATTTTTTCGGGTGTAAACCACCTAGGGTTTGGCTAATGGATTGTTAAGCCTAAACTTAACTCGGGCTCTCCCAAGCCCATACCAGTTTGCGACTTAAGTTCAAGTTCTTAACATGCAATTGATTTTATCTAGGAGTCGCCACTAATCAATTTTTGGTTGGTCGATTAGAAACCCAAGTAAAGTAACGGGAGATTTACTTTACTTCTACGAATCAGAGATTTGGGTACGGGGACCTAGTTACGCTAGATTTCTCTAACGCCCTTTCGGTACTTTTCTCTTTTATTTTGAAAAATGTTTGGCAAGCAGCTTGAATTAATTTTAGGCTATTTCCCTAACATGTGAGGCAATCATACAGGTGCGCAATCCACCAATTAAACACCCAAGAAAGCAAATAATAGAAAAATGTAGGACTTACCTCGTAGCAACGAAATCATCTGCGTTGTTAGTTCAAAATTCACATCAACAGTCCTAGATATGATTTCTAATTAACACGCATTTTTTGTTTTCACTTAATTAATGAGAATCATGCAATATAAAATGCAATATTAACTAAATGACCTAATTCCAATGACATGTAATTTCTAATTAAATGGCCTAGCAAAAATACTAAATGACATGCATCTCAATGAATCTAACCATAATGACATGCATATGACATTTTTTCTTTTTCCTAAAAGAATGCATTTTATCCTAAATAATAAAACTAATTTAACCTATGACATTTTTTGTATTTTTCATGAAATTTCGAAATTAGAAAAATGCCAAAATTACCTAGCTAGATTAAGATTCTATCCACCCTATATTAAGGATTAGGCCAGGCTAAACCCTAATTTAAACCCTAATTTAAACTAAGATATTATCTTAACTTAGCAATTTCTAACCTAAGATGCAGTCTATCTAAATCAATCTAAACTTAAAATGAAATATGCAATATTTTTTTTAGGATAAATAAAGCAATTAAAAGATAAACACCAAATCATTCGCAATCACCAAAGATACTATCCATTGCTCGAATTTGAAAACGATATCTAATCCAACTTGATTATTTCGCTAATAAAATCGATAAATTGATCTTACGCCTTAAAGATCAAGATATCAATTTTACTCCCGCGTGATTAATTATTCCATCTAAAGCCTTATAGATGGAATAAAAAGTCCGTGTGTGGTTGCGAATTGGGCCATAAATCATAATTAAGAATGCGCCGATAATTCAAATATGCACGTAAAATATTAAAAAGCATGAATTAGGCAATAAAATATCCAAATCAAATTTAGATAAGATAATTACCTAATTCCGCAAATAATATTTCCAAATTTGAATCGAATGGAATCCGCTCAACGGATGACTTGGCGATCAGCTTCTCGGCGGTATCAACGATGGCGATCCACGGATGATTAGAGAGATCACGTAGGGACTCGCGGCTCGACACAGCAGTTGGTGGTACGAAGTCTTGGCCTCGCCAAGTTATATTGGACTTCGCTGAGGGTCGCTTGCTGGACAGAAGCCTCGCTTGGAATTGTTGGGACTTAGAGCGTCGAGCTTGTGGCACGCTCGGACAGCAGCTTTGGTGCCGCAACGGGAGGCGGCGTGGGTGATGCTCGGTGGTTTGACTTTGTCAATAGGACTGAGACGTGGCTGCTCACGTCTTGATGATCAACAAAGGAAGCTTCGGGACCGCTTTAGAAACCCTCTTTTACTAGGAATGTTTATGCCCAGAATTTGTCTTCCGTGGATTTTATGAGAAGTGGAGGCATGCGTCCTCTCCCTTCGGGTTTGTCGTGTGGACATCTCTGTTGGGTACTCTGAGAAGACCTGCAAAAGAAAAATAAATCAAACTTGACCAAAGGCTGATTCACGGCCAGTTGAGGATTATCGAGCCACAACAACACCAGCCACGGCAGCGAAGAAGACGGGGCTTGCACGGAGAAGTTGCTGTAGCGATGATGCAGTGTTGATTCAGTACTGTAGCGGAGGGAATTTTTGAGTCTAGAATGAAGAACACTGCAGCACGCCGAAGGGACTGCTAGGCTTCATGGCGAGGGATCACGAGTTGCGCGCGGAGGCTGCTGCAAGGTGGCCGCTCGGGTTCTGCAGGTGGAGATCCGGCAGCAGGCGCTGGTGCGGCGATTAGGGCTTCTGGCGGAGCAGCGGGCTCGGATCTGGATCTGGATCTGGCAGAGGCGGGACTATGGGCTGTAGCTTTGGTGGTGCGACGCTGGGTGGGCGTCCGGATCTGGCGCGGCAGCAGCGCTTGTGTGGCGGCGGTGCAATGCAGGCGGTCGGCGACCGGGGCAGCTGAGCGGTGCAGGCGTGGCTGGTGAGCGGTGGCAGCTGAGGTGCTTCCGGTGGTGACTGGCGCGAACGCAGGATCGCCGTGGACAGAGGAAGAAGACGCTACTTTGCTTTTTCCTTTTTTTTTTTGTTTGCCTTCTCACGTCCGTACGCACGTTCTTCTCCCTGTCTCTTCTCTTCTGTTCACACTTTCAAAACCCTACTTTTTGTGTTGACTTTTCAAAGGCACGAAAGAACTTCTTTTCTTTTCCTTCTTTGTGTGTTCTTTTTCGACCCAGAACTCGAGAGATACCTCTCCCTACATACGGCCGTGTATTCAATGTGTGGCCCCCCTCTTTTACGATTGTCTCTTGCTTCTTATTTATATGTGTCAATCCTGTTTGCAAAAAGGCAAGAGATATCTTGGGCTGGCGTGAATGAAATCCACCGATTGATATTCTCAAAATTATGCTCAGCCCCTATTAGTACGTGAATCTCCCACTTCCCTTTGAGTCATTGCTGAATATTTCCCTCGAATAATGGGAAAATCCCATTGAATTTGCTTTTTCTTTCTCAACCGCCATACACACATGCACCAATCTCCTTTCTTGATTTTCCTTTACCTTGTTGGTCGAATTTTCCTTTTATGCTCTTGAACGAACATCGACACAATATTTCTTTTGGTCTTGTTCCAATTGTGATTTTTTCCCAAAATATTTGATGAAGATATTCATTTCTTGTTTGAAATAAAGAAATATCACATCGAAGAATAGAATACCTTCGTATCTATTAAGCTTAAAACCATTCGTTCGAGTCCGTTCACCCTTGTCGATCCAATGCGAATGCCATAAAAAATAAAATAAAATAAATGCACCTAAAATTATATGTTATGCAATTAATATTAGTTTTTTTTTTGTTTTTTTAGGGCTTAAAAATTAATCCCTGATTTTTAATGTGATAAGTGAATAAACGGGTCGCCAAAATTTAGATGTCAACACCAACACCTAATGAAAAATTGTTTAGAGGTGAAGTTCATCTTTGTGGGCAGAATTTCAAGGTTAATTCTTTTCTGAGTTTTCATATTGATTTTGTGCACCAATGTAGGCCAATAATATTTGAATGGAAAGCCATATATGTCTAGGTTCTATAAATCTTGCTTCAAGCAATTTGGAGTATTTAGAGAAAGTAATGCTCAAATTACAAAGTGCTTCCCAGAAAATCCGAGAATGGTCTTTTAGTACTTCTGTGTGCTTATTGAGTCTTGTGCATTTTGTTTTGTTTCTACGGTCATTAGAATCGAGAGTTGATGTTGTTACTTATATCTTCTCTAGGGATTGTTGGTCTTTGTCTAGGGAAATAAAAAGTTGGTTGTCTTGGGATTTACTCATGCTTTGAAGGTTGTTCCAAGAAGTGTCAGCATAAACTAAATCTCCTGGGTCAGCGAGTGTTCAATGAATTTTTGAAATTGAACTCTTGAATGAGAGTCACAACTTAACTATGTATCTCTTTGGTGGATTCCATTGAGCATTGACTTATGCATGTAGTAGTCAAACCACCGACTCTTACGAATACACATAAATTACCCTCTCTACACTCTGGTACATCACAGACCCCCAAAAATATATTTATATCGAGCGGTGCTCTATATACAGGTACTGGTGATAAGCATGTCTCTCAAAGTTACCATGAGCTGCAGACAATAGGATTCGCACTCGGCATTTGTCATGTCAAATCAAGCCTATAGATGGTGTCCTTGCTATGAAGTTTTTACCAATTAAGGAAGTTGATGAAACAAACCTATAGAGATGTGAACGGAGCTAGATGGCGTTCGCTACACGGAGACTTAGATTGATGGGGGTTGATGACGATGTTTCGATGAAGAAAAGTGGTGAAGATAAGTCATTGCATGCGAATCATGGGGGAGAAACCTTAGTTTGGTCCCCCCGCTATCACTCACTCTTCAATGCTAATGATCCGGGACCAAAGAACATAGGCAAGCCAAATGAACCCTGACCAAGACAAAACAAAAATTGATTTGCTTTCTCATCTGGATAACGATTGGGGGAGGCTTTTCTTGGCGGGCCCCTCTGGAACACGATGCAATTGAAAAGTATACGGTTGGTGCATTAACTGGTCTCCGACTCCTCGTAATTAATGCCGAAGGAAGACCGATTTGTCGAGAAATATAGCAAATGTGTTATTTGCCCGTGGTTGTTCTCCAAATGGCTCAAATATTAGAGGGAAAAAAACAAAATTTAAAACCTTTTTGGTATTTTTGTAGCTACACTAGAACCAAAAAACATTGGAGGTGGTTACTCTGCACATATAAATTGTATTAGAGAAATCCTATATCGGATAATTTGTGTGTATAGAGTAGTTAATATATGATAATTGGCTCATAACTCGTTAACTTAAGCTTTGAAAAAAAGTGGATCCAACAGGGTGTGTTGACAGTATTTGACTTAGAGTCTTTCTTATCGATCTATTCAAGGATTTCTTCCACACACTTTTATAAAATGGTATTAGAGTCAATGGTGGAATATCTTAAGGAATAAATCAAATGCCCAACCTAGTTCTGACTCATAACTTATTAGCTTAATATTTTGAGTGAAGGTATGTCCAATTAGATAGGTTGACAGCTCGAATTTGGGTTTCCTTCTAATGATCTATCCAATAAAATGTATAAGACATCTGTTGCGCACTTCCACCATAGCAGAGTTCTCTATTGGGTTGAATAGAAAAGGTAATGAGGCTTTTGATAGAGAAATTCCACATAAGATAATTTGTATGTGTGGAGCAGTTAATATATCATAAGTTGCCTATAACTCATTGGCTTCAGCTCTCAAAGAAAGTGGGTCCAACTGGGTGTGTTGATAGTCTCGAACTTTAGCTCATTCTTATTGATTTCTTTAGGTGAAGATATAGGATTTCTACTTCTTACTCCTAACAAATGGTATTAAAGCCAATGGTAGAATGTCTTAAGGAATAAATCAGATGACAAACCTAGTTTTGGTTCATAACTCCTTGGCGTAACTTTTTGAATAAAAGTGAGTCCAACTAGATAGGTTGACAACTCGGACTTGAGTTCCCTTTTAATAATCTAACCAAGAGAATGTATAAGACTTTTGTTGCACACCAGCAACATAGCAAAGTTTTTTATCAGGTTCAAAAGAAAAAGTAATGAGGCAATTGGAAATGTTCTTGATTGTATGTTTATTTTATCCTAATAAAATAATTTTGGGATAAGTGTATCAAAATTTTTAAAAATAGTTGCAAAATTGCAGTTAAGTCTCAAAACTTTCAAAATGTGCAATCAAATTCTTTCATTAATATCATCAATTTGACTGATAAAAAAATGCATATGTGACTTTAAAATTAATTTTCTCTCCTACATGGCATATTCTATTAAATCATAAATAAATTAGATTAAAAAAAATAAAAAGAGCTACTAAAATATTTATTTTAAAGAAACTAAAAATAAAGAAAGAAAATGACAAGCTCATCAGTGGGTTGTTCCCACCTTTACTGCCCATTACTAAAGGGGCTCGTGACCTTCACCGGCCTCAAGTAAGGGTCGGCATTGCCTAGATTTGGGTACCTCGCCCAAGCTTGGCCAGAGTTGCCGGCCCCCTCGCTTGGGGCCGATGACCACATTGGCCCTAAGGGTGCTTGAGTGGGCTGGCATTGCCTAGATTTTGGCACCCTTGCATTGGGTCGATGGGGCCTCGCCTTGACTTAGAGAGGGTTGGCCACTCTCAGCCATGGCTGGTGACCTTCGTTGGCCCCTTCGATGATGGGTGGCAATGGTGTCCCATAAGTAAGCTTCACTCTCTCTCTTTATTTTCAATTGTGTTTTTAAAAATAATTTTTAGCTTTTCCTTTTTAGGTTTGAGAAAAATTTAAAAATATCACGTCATCATTTTCTATTAGTCAAATTGATGATATTAACGGAAGAATTTGAGTGCGCCTTTTGAAATATTAGGATTTAATTGCATTTTCGCGATAAATTTTAAAACTTCTAATGCACCTATTCCAATAATTTTCAAAAAGTTTAAAAGTTACTGCATTTCAAAGTTATCAAAGGAAGCTGTTGTAAGTACTTTCGCTACGAGGGTGCTGAATTCATGAGATTTTTATGAGACATCTCTAATTACTACAGTAACCTATTTTACAATTGTAATATTTATGGAAAGGCTCTATTAAACGCATTCTCAATAAAAAAATATTTATGCACAGCTTAGTGTGTGAAGCAAAATGAACATCGAGACTATGGCATTGGCGTGCGTGGAAGTGTACGAATCGCTCAACTCTAAAGTATGTTGATTGAATAATGACACTCCCGCTTTGAAAAATAGATGATATGATCTCAAAACCTATGTTTTTGGGCCAAGTGAATTCGGATGAAGAAAATTTCCATGGGCCTCGCCAACCAATTTAGACCGATCGGCCCGCCAGGCCTTTTGGTCATCATGTGAGTTACTTCCTTTTCTAGACTGATTTTCCTATTATTTATTACAACCCAAGATTAGAACAAAAATAAAAAATTACAACCCAGAAGCGCACTGGCGCTTTTCCTAAATGTGATTATATCATGGAACCATATCCAAGAATTGGTTTCTCCGGATAGTTAAATATATTTTGTAAAATTATTCAATCATTTCTCTTTGGAAGGAGGGTTGGGATGGGTGGCGCCAAGGAATGGGCAAGGACTGCCGGGTGCTCGTCGGCATCTAACGGCCACCCCACGGGCAACGCCACCACCGCTCGAGCACACATGCACATGATAGTAGGGGCGAGCACCGATCCCAGTTAAACCCGGAATGGGACTGAATAGATTATTTTTGGACAGTTCTTGTAACTAGTCCGTTTTCCGATTCTCAATATTTGGGACTGTTTTTTTTTTTTTTTTGGGTAAGAGGTAATAAATATATAAGGGAAAGGTCAAATGTACAAAATGTGACGGTATCGAAAACATACACTCAAGATGAGATGATATAATGAGTGGACGGATGCCGAGATGTAAAAGCAACAACACAAGGCAACCAGGAAAAGGAAGCCAACCTAACAAGAGACAAGCACTGTATGAACAACTGGACAACTGGAGACCAGAACAC
This sequence comes from Eucalyptus pumila, assembly GCA_016097595.1. Taxonomy (NCBI): domain Eukaryota; kingdom Viridiplantae; phylum Streptophyta; class Magnoliopsida; order Myrtales; family Myrtaceae; genus Eucalyptus; species Eucalyptus pumila. The sequence goes on from CM027848.1 coordinate 46,356,393, forward strand.
AAACTCCTCAAAGGAGTTAGGAGAAGATGAGCATGAAATAGCTGAAGGCAATCAAGGAGCAGACGAATGGGGAGGTCAACCTCCTCCGCGACAGCCTCGTCGACATAGGCAGCGGTTTTCTTCTCCTGAGACTATGGAGATGGAGAAGATTGGCGTGTTCCTCGTGATAGACATGGAGATGCAGGCAGTTGACGTCTTTTGACTCCACAAGGACGACTGATTAGAGGCTGGGCATCATCTCCCTTATCACAAACTAAAGTGACTTGTAGCAAGAACTAAAATTAAAACCGATTTATTTATGAAAGATAATTATATATTATTAATAATAGAAGAGATACTTTCGGGTGTGTCAAATGTCATTTTTCTCATTTTTGAATTCTTTGTTTTATTTTTCTTTTAAATTTTTCCACGTAGGATGCCATGCTTGCATCTAACAAAGTGACTTACGGCAAGCGTTTGGTAACATTTCGTTTTAAAAATTGTTATGAAGTTGAAATAGAAAAAAATGTTTCGTTCCGGGGAACAATTTTTGAACAAAAAAAAGCATTTGGTAAACTTGTTCCGGAAATAAAAAATGAACAGAAATACGTTTGGTAAATTTGTATAATTCTTTTATTTTTTTAATATTTTTATTTATTTTTTCTATTTTATTTCTTATTTTTCTTATTTATTTTTCCTTTTTTTCCTTTTTTCTTCTTTTGGCCGGCGGCCTCGCCCAGCCATGGCGAGGCTCGCCGGCCGCTAGGCGAGCTCGGCCTCACCGGATCTGGGTGAGATCGAGCTCGCCCAGCCCGGCGCGAGGTCGGCCTCGCCTTGGTTGGGCGAGCTCGAGCTCGCCCAGATCCGGCGAGGTCGCCAGCCTTGGCCGAGGCTGGTGACCGGCCAAAAAAAAAAAGAAAGAAAAAAGAAGAAGAAAAGAAAAACAGAAAAGTGTTTCTAAATTTTGTTTCAGAAACAAGAAATAACTTTTTTTTTGTTTCTTGTTTCTGTTCCTTTTTGGGAACAAAAAAATTAATTTTGGAACAAAAATGCACACAAATGCGTTTCATGTTCCTTTTTTGTTCCCAAGAACAAAAAAAAAAAAAGTTGTTTAAAAATAGAAAAAAGAAACGAAAACAAACGCAGCCTTAACGGCCAAGTCTACGGGTGTGTTTGTTTCACTTTAAAACGTAACGTTTTTAGAAAATGTTTTCTGGGAAATCATTTTCTAGGAAAATAGTTAATTTTCCTTTGTTTGGTAATATGTGATTGAAAGTATTTTCTGGTGTTTGGATCACATTTTTGAAAAAAGATTGAATGACATTTGACCTAACAATTGACAATAGTGTGCCTCTTACTTCCAAATTAATTTGTTGAGTCCATGACCTTTTTTAACTTTATAAAAAAAAATATATTTTTTTTTATAAAAATCGAAATTATAATTATTTTTCATATTTCAATTTTTTTTTCTTTCTTTTATTCCTTCCTAAGCCGGTGGCCGGTAGGGTGACGACCAGCCGCCGGTCGGCGACGAGCCGGGCGAGATCGAGCCTCGCCTAACGCCGGCGAGCTCGAGGCTTGGCCTTGTCGACGATTGGCAAGGCTTGAGCTCACCGGCATCGGCGAGGCCTCGGCCTCGCCAGACGGGCAAGATCGAGCCTCGCCCCCGCGCCGAGATCGAGTCTCGCCGATGCGACGACCTCGAGCCTTGCCAAATCCGGCGAGGCTCGGCCTCGCCGACGACCGGTGAGGCTCGAGCTCGCCAGACGGGTGGGGCCTTGGCCTCGCCAGATCGATGAGATCGAGCCTCGCCCAACATTGACAAGCTCGATCTCGCCGTGGCCGGTCGCCGACCGTCGTCGTGGCTAGCGGCCGGCGAAGAAGAAGAAAAAAGAAAAGAGAAAGAGAAAAAAAAAAAAATAATGATTAAAAATTAAAAATTATATTTTTAAAAAATAAATAAAAATTATATTAAAAAGTTAAAAATTCGATTTTTTAAAAATATTTTAAAAAGAATTATAAAAATTTAAAAATATATCTTTATAAGAATAATTGTTTGTAAACCAAGCATCAAATCTAGACTTTGGTAGATTCGGAAAATGTTTTCCGGTCCTTTCAAAGAGGAAATCATTTTCCCGAATTTAAGCTTTCTAGGAAAACGTTTTCCGTTTACTCATTTTCCGAGTGAACTAAATGCCGGAAAATGATGAAAATATTTTCCCCGAAAATGTATTCCGTGAAACAAACACACCCTACATTTATGTTTCTTTTCTTAAGGAAAGTGCCAACTCGAACAAAAACAGGTATAGTTAGAGATTCAACTGCAAAAAAATAAGATTTAAAAGATATGATCAAACAATTTATAATAGTTCAAGGGTTTCCGAAGCGGTTTCCGAAGCATTTATTATTATTATTATTATTATTATTATTATTATTTTTTTATTTTTTTTTTATTTATAAAACTAGCAAAGCAAAAGGATCGATAATCTTTGGTGGACTAGAGCTTTAGCGTGAGGAATTGCATCGTTAAAAATGCTCAAAAAACATGTTTTGGTTTCCCAAATGTCAGATTTCATTTGTCATTTTTGTCCATGACTTGTGGCCTATAACGCACATTTGTTTATTGTATTTATTAACATACGTCTCGTCATAGATTAGCTTACTTATCCATCAAAAGGTCTTTATATATATATATGAATATTTTTTACCTCTTCAGCTATTTGGTAGCTCGAAAACTAGCAAGTAAAATCAAAGTCGATTAAATTAGAGAAGAACAATTGAATCCCTGTGTTGAATTCTAGCATATGCAACTAAAGACGCTTAGTTCCAAAATAAACACAGAAAAACATCTATGCCGCATGGTCTTCTGAATCAAGGAAAAATAAAATAAAAATTGTGACTATATATGTATTTGTGTTACACATTCACCTTGGATGATTGAGATGCAAAATAATTCTGTTACGTTTTAACCTTCAAGTACACGTGTTAATAATCCGATGATTAGTGTATAAAAGTTTTGTTATACTGATGGCGGACCTCCCAATCATCCTCATTGTAATCTATATAAGCTTTTTTTTTCTTATTCCTAAGTAAACACTATATTTAGTGTCAAATGTTTCGAGTTTGAGCTCGTTAACAAAATGTGAACTTGTAGAAGTCTCGCCTATATGTTGGATGTCTTTTGACCGGTACTTTATTTCCAGGCTAATTTAGTGGAGTCGCAAAATTGATGGGGTCTTACAACGAAGACAAAAGGCATGATCATCAAGGTCTATAAGTTTGAGTCAGCAAGTAACATAAGCACATATAAAAACGGAAATTTTGTTTAATCATAAGAAGAGGAGGGCTCTAGTTTTCTCTCTATAAGTTTTTTGAATGAATTATTTGTTAGAAATTATGAGATAACGTTTATGGATTTACTTTGAGTGTACTTTAGGGCTGAGAAACACTTGAGCCGTTAAGCAATGGTGACTATGTAATTCTTCAAATTCTTAGTAGATTCCATTGTTGCTAACTCTCTCATTGGAGCATTCACCTATGTGACATCCTAAATTTTCATTCTATTTATCATTTATATTGTGTTATATAAGAATATGATTCATATTTCTCCATTGGGCATTGCTAATTGTCATATGATTCTCTCCATCTCCGGTAACCATAATTTATTAGCCACTTGTCATTAATTTAGTTGCCACATTCCTTAATTAATCATCTAGTTTCTTACTTGCAAATTAAATCATTCCCTACATCACTTCTTTTAACTTTCATTAATGTTTTTTAAACTTGCCAGCCAAAAGTCCTCATTCATTGGGCCACAAATCCCTCATTTTCAACCGTAAGTTTCGCCTATAGAATTGCATCATGCATGATCTCACCCTTTTGCATCAATGATTACAAATCAAATTATGATTCTTACTCATGCATCTGCTTGGGCAATCTTATGCTCAATCATCATGTTCATTTACCTACTCAAATTATGTCACTTGTAACCTTCTGTGTACACATATCTCATTCTCCACCGAGTGTTTTTAATTCCAATGTCATCATGATTTTAACCTTAGTTAACTAATATCTATTGTTTATAACTCATAAGAAACAAAAGTCAATGTCTTCTCTATCTCTCTCATTTATGTTTAAAATGATTACAACTCAAATAATGTTTCCTCATTCATGCATTTTACTTGGCCAATAATTCTCTCCGTCTCTCTCTATCTATGTCTCCCTCTCTCTGTCTTTCTGTCTGTGTCTCTCCCTCCCTCCCTCTCTCTCTCTCTCTCTCTCAAAAGAAATCTTCACTTTTCTATCCAAAATAATGCCATTTGTCACCCAAATAATAATTCATATACTTTTAAATTGTGATACTGAATTTATCCTATCAAATTAGATAATGTGTAACATCATGAATGTCATAGTAGCCTAACACTAGTTACTGTATATCATAATTCCAAACCTAATAAATTGACATGAGTTAAAGTTATTCTTTAAAACAAGTAAACGAGGAAGAGAAATTGATTTTCCTTTCTCCTCTTGGAAGAGCAACTTCATCCTCTTATCTTCAAGTGCAATTTTTCTTTTCCCTTCCAAAACAACAAATAAAACTTCCCCTTAAATTTCAATCAAGCTTCAAAGTTTATTCAACTTGAGTTGTTTGAGCTTTTAATCTCATCTTTCAAGTATTTACAAGGTAAAAGTTCATGGACTTCATTTTCTTTTTATCAAGCTAGCTTTGTTGCTTTCTTAAAATTGAGAGTTGTTAATGTTGTTCTTAGAGAGAATAACACAAGAAGAGCTAAAAGTTGTGTACGGCCCTTACTTTAGTGTCAAAAGTTTTCGTTAGCTTACATAAATGCCAAATCGGAAAAAAAAAAAAAAAAAAAACAATCACTTAAGTGCCTCCCATGAGAAATTCTTGCTAGAGAAATTACATAACTTTTAAAATTAAAAAAAAAAATTATTTGAGGTGGCATATTTTTGGCATTGCAACGATCATTTTTTAATAATAACTGGCACTAAAGTGATCATTTTTTAAGTTACTATACGACTTCATTTAGAGGTTATATACTGATCGAGCACGCGCTGACGATCCACATAGGATTGAGAAAAAACTAAAATATGGTCACATTAGATTTTCTGGCCATCCAAATTAGAGTTGGCACTTAAGTGATTTTTTTTTTTAAAGTTGTACTCATTTCAATAAAAACTTTTGGCACTAAGGTTGGCGGGCATTGTACATAACTTTTGGCATTTCTAATGTCATTCTCCCGTTGTTCTTATTTATTTTTCTTTGAAGATGATTAAGGTTTTCAGCTTTTTAGATCTTTGTTCATGATAAGTGAAATCTCTAAGGACTAAGTTAGATTAATCTACTTAGTACTCTTGACTTAGTTAGTTGATGTTTGTTAAGTTAGTTTGAATGTGAAAATCATGAGTAAGGTCAAGCTTTGATAATAGCATGTTGAATAATTGTGTTTATTCAAGTTAAATCTATAATATTGTCATGTGTAGAAAGTGTTTGATCGACCTCACAAAAAGCTTGGTTGTACAGTATATGAGAAAGTGTGAAAACATGAAATTTGGACTTGACAATGATATTCAAATGATTTTGATTAAGTTTTGTATTACTAACTATCTAACCAATTTACTAGCTAAGTGTTGCCAATTCATCACGTTGTCGATTCTTTGAGTTATCGAATTTTTTTTTTTTTGTCGATTATTTGAAGCGTCAATGTTCACGTTGTTAATTATTTGGGTTGTCGATGTTAATGTTACTGATTCTCTAAGAATATTATCATTGCTTGCATCAGAAATGAAAAGAGGTAAGCATGTCATCACTTGTTTATATGATCATTGAAAGGGCAAGGTAAGTGTATTTTCAAAGTGATTTGCATGAAAAGATATTGTGTATCGGATGTCAATTCTTGAAACAAGCATTGATTTTGTAGTTGATGCCGTAGCGATCATATACTTATTATGTTGTCATGTGCCCTGTTGTTATGTCATTACATATGGAAAGTATTATGCCAATTATTTCCATCGCACACATATTGGTGGCAATGATTTCCCATGAATTAGATGCTTAGGAGTGTTCAGAATGCCTTGGAGTTAGGATGCCCTGCGGATGCCTCAAAGTTAAAATGGCCCGGGAGCCAGAATAAGATGATATGTTAATAATGAAAATGGTGCATCTCTATGTGTATGTATAAATGCATATATTCACTTATGTCGATTAATTAACTAATTAGTCATTATCATACAACACAATATGTTATGCTAACTGCTTGCATTTAAGTGAATAAACTTGTACAATGATGTTAGTGGTTTCCACTGGCATGTCATGATAGGAAAGAATGGTGCATTTTATTTATTTAATTGCCTCTTATGGTTATTTTTTATATGACTTAAATTCAATTGTTTGTACTAAGTTGAGTGCTAAGAAGATCTCATACATTAGACCTAGAGATTTTATTTACTATGCTTTGGCTCACTCCATTGCTTTTTGGAGCTCCCTTGTATTTTGAGTGTGAATACCAAGATTTGCTTGTACCTCTATTGGCGATGGTACATATTAAGTGCAGTTCCACTGTATGGGTCAATGAGGAGTTTGTTGGACCACTTAGGGCTTTCGATTGGCAATGGATGGGACAAGATGATGTTAGAGGCCATTAACCCCTGAGTTGGATGGTAGTTTGGCTCGCTTTTGGGTTAGTATGGGTGTAGTGGTGCTAGTTGACTCGACCTTCTTCCCATCACTTATGTAATGTATTGCAATTGTTTGAATATTGTATAAAGGTGGTAGCTAGTAGTGTTAATATAAAGAATCATATGTATACTAAATAAATTCATGCAATTCATTGTTTGGGATGTTGTGAAAATTTTATTATGCTTTTACATATTATTGTTAATTAGAAGATATAATTAAAATGGACATGTATTGAAGTGTGACATTTTGAGGCGTTACAACCTATGATATCCTGAATTTTCGACCCCATCTCGATAAAATGAAATGGGCTTTTCATCGACGCGCTTATGGTCCTTTTTCTCTGAGTTGATCATTCACGAGTTAACTAACTTATTGAGTGAAGCCGTTAAGGGATATAATCACGATAAAATCCTTAAAAGCTACCCAGTTGGTTGGATTGTACTAAAATCGCGTTCGGTTGATTTTAACCACGAAATTGAACTCGATTTCGGGAATTGAACGTTCGAGCATGTCACAATTTATTTTTAGGACATCGTCTCATCTTTTGAAGAAATTCCGTTGAGCTTGGAATTTTGGTGGAAAATCAATTTCGACAAATTGGAAAAATAGAAGAAATTCGAATGGGCACCTTAATTGGCAATTTTGGCTACCCATTTGAGTTGGTTTGTGTAGAATTGAAAAGAAATTCGTAGGGGCTGCTGAGTTGCTACATTTGGCCACCAAAATGACTTGATTTGGTGAGGAATCGAAGGAAAATCAAGAGAAATTCGTATGGACAGCATCTTCAAAAAATTTGGCCATCAAATTGAAGTTATTTGTGGATAATTGAGGAGAAAATAGCCATTGGTGGATGCCTTGACTTCCTTGGATGGCTGAAGACTTTGTAGCTTGTACTTGAGTGCTAGATATTTCAAATGGATGCTCATTGGTTGCATGGTTGACTCTCTTGGCTCATTGTCCCCCTTGTTTTCCTCTTTCTTCCTTATTCATGTGACCAGTCGCCAGCAAAAGCCAACTTCAGCTTCTTCTTCTTCACTTCACCTTCTTCATTTCCCACCATTGAAGCTGCAAGCCACCAGCCTTCCACTTCTAGTAGACAGCCTGCCACTCCACCATCTTTAGTCCAGCGCCGCACCACTGAGCTGCGACGCCAGCCCCCCCAGCTCCTTTCCGAGCCCAGTCCCTCGCGACCAGCGTTCCCGAGTCGCCAGCTCGTGTCTAGGTCACCATCGTCTAGCTTTAGTCGTGGCCTCCTCCCATTCGAACCCCAGCCCAGCTCGCCACTGTCGGTCCACTAGCCATCCGCCATCAGCCCACCTCACCGTTGTAGCCGTCCATCCCCCAAGCCGAGCCTGATCCGGTTCAGTCTAGAACCCGCTTCCAGTAGCAAGCAGTGAGCTTGCAAGGCTATTTTCAACCTTTTCCAGCCCTCCGTTGGAGTCAGTGTAGACATGAGATCTCACCGCCGTTGCAGTGAACTCGTTTTTTCGCTAATCCGGTGAGTTAACTCCCTAATCCTTGATTAGATTATTAATTGCACTTAGGGGGTTAAATTAGTACTAATTAGCTTAGTTAAATTAGTATTAAGTGAGATAAGCCTTAAGATGGATTATTGTTAATATAGTTTGGTTAGATTAGTCTTAATATGGATTGATGTTAATCTAATTGGTTAGATTAGCACTAATGATGGTGGTTTAGTCTAATTTAGTGGATTTCCCTCGGATATGGTTACTGGACCCTCACCGTTTGCTATTTTTGTGGGATCAAATGTGCTATGAGTTTGAGGTTGATTCCTTCTTGAAAAATGTTCTAGACATCTTTAGCTATGACATATATTTTACTTAAGATTTTAAGGATTTAAAAAAAAAAAAGAGATTTCAGCTTCGTTATTTGCAAAATAGAATCTCGAATTATGCTGGAACTTGTGACCTTTTGGTATTCAAAAGATTTTTATCAACTCTTAGGATCCGATTTTTGAAAGACTGTCTTCACAAAAGTTGTTTATACATCTTGTAGTTTCACATAATCAAATTTCAGATCAAACAGACAAGTTTTGGACCTCGAACTAAACTGGTTTTGAAAAATATAATTTTTGGACATGAACACAATTTTGGTATGGTTTGGGCGATTTACTGCTCTCATTTTAGAATGATTTGGATCAAAGTGTTTTATAAAAAATGTTCGTTTAAGTGTTCTTTAGACTATATTCAAATTTGAGAATTTTCTGAGTTCGTTTGATTATGTTTCTAGAATTAAACTTAGAGACGTATGCGTGGTCTTGGTTTTTGCCAGTTAGGGCCGATTGTAGTTTCATGGTTATTCTTGATATGTAAATTCGATTGCTAAATTATGCAATTAAGTTATTATGTGATGACTATTGTAAGATGATGTGTTGTGTTGAGGAAATTAAATGTGTTGTGAACGGGTAAAGGACTAAGTGCTACATAACAATGAAATTTCGTGTGAGTCACCTCTAGAGCATTGTAGTCAAGGACTAAGTGTTACATGGCTACTTGAGTCATATGGGAGCCATCTCTAGGGCCTTGTACTACCGACTTGCGAAGTCAAGGGCTAAGTGCTACATGATAACATAACTTTGTGGGAGCCACTTCTAGGGCCTTGTACTATTGCTATATGTGGTCAAGGGCTAAGTGCTACACGATAACGTAATTTTGTGGGAGCCACCTCTAGGGCCTTGTGTATTGAGTGTGAAATGAACCATCAATATGAGATAATTGCGCCTGATTATGAGACAAAATTGTGTTGCACGGAATATGACGTGTCATAATGGTTTGGCCTTATAATCGGGACCCATGTAATTGTTTGAGAATGAAATATTAAATACACTTGTTGCGTTTATATATGTATATGAGATGTACTAATGTGTAGAGATGTGTTAAGGCGAGGTACGTCCTATATGGTACATGTTTAGGCTGTCTCTAGGTGAATTCTCGTTCTAATTGGGATTTAGGTGTTGACTCGCTGAGATTTATTCTCACCCCGTCGTGATTTAAATATTTTCAAGTCTCTAGTGTGGAGTACTCAGAGCCTGAGGTAAAAGGGTCCGGAGCGTAGGTGGCTTAGTAGTCTCTTTTTAGAGATAGACTGATGTTTATAAATCGTAGGTTTGGCTTGACTGTTTATAAAGTGGGTTTTGTGAAAAAGGTGTAGCATGTTTTTAGACTATTCCTGTGTTTGATTGTTGTTTGGGGTTTATGAGTTTGCTTCCGCATGTGCATAAAATAAATGGGTCGGCGACGTGTTTTGGGAATGTCACAATTTGATTGACCGCCGAGGGATGTGCGCGTGCCTAGGGTTCGGGACGTGACACAACCTACACTCAAAACCACTAAAAAAACTTTGATGTCCTTAGTGTCCCTTATTGAGTTCTGTGGTAATTTCTTCTTCTTGCATTAGATTAAAATTGCAAGATTTATTCACTTTTACATTGTTTCGCAACATTTAGTAGGGTACACACATCTAACAAATAATAAATTTTGAGCAGATGTCTGGCAATCAACCTGATTTATATATTACTATATACATTGGCTTGTGAAGCAAAAGTCAGGTTAGGTGATAAGGTTCTCTGGAAGGCAATGCTTATGGTGAGCACATAGGATCAAAATCGCTCAATCAAGTTGGCATAAGATTTGTAGAAAAGGAAGGACCAGCTACTTTTTTATTATTATCTATAACCTAATCAATGGATTATAAAAGGAAAAAAAAATCAACATGTAGAATCCTCACAAGAAATAAGCCTGCATAAGTAACTGAAATAATCTGATCATTGATGTTCAAATTAAAGACAGAAAGGAAGATGAAGCAAAGAAAAAGTTGTCCATGCTTAGATTAGATCTCCACCAGCTTCATATAATCGATTAATGGAGAGACATGATTTCGTTAATTGAGAGTTTGGTTAAAAAGTGAGTAAAGGACAAATGTGGATTGACAACGACATACGAGAGCAATCGACAACAGGTGAAGAGCAATCAACAAGTGATCAACAAGTACCATTTCTTATTGACAAAGCCTACGGGTGACCAAATGCTGTCAAATTTTGATAAATGTTGGATAGAAGAAAGGAGAACGGGTTGGTCAAAGATGTCAAATCAAGGCACAAAGTGCCAAGTGAAGGTTCAATGTTTCAAATGGTCTTGCAATTTGTAACAGCTTATGGGAAAGATTGATTAACGCGCAAATAGTTAGCCTGAAATCTTGAAAAATGTGCATTTGTCACTATACTTACTGTAGTAATTGTCTGTGAGTAGTTGTAATTAGTGAGCTATAGATGTTTACGATAAGCGTGCATCGAGAGATCTCTTTTTCTTCTCCTTGTTCTTCTTTTTTTTTTTTTTTCCCTAAACATCAAGTTAATGAAGTTCTTTATTTCTATTTATCTCATTCTTTGCACAATTATTTTCCCATTACTCTAATTTCCCAAATTGATCTTTTATTTCTTTTCAATTCCAACCCAAGCAACTTTTGTCCAAAATCAACATAGGACCTATTTCATAAAAATGAAAATTAACTCTCATTTGACGAAAGATTCTCACATTTTGAGTGAAAATCCCCTTGTAAGTGAAACAATTGCAAATTGCAACCGTAAAAGATCAAACATAATCATATCGAAATTATTTAAAACATACACAATCAATTAACATGAGCGATCACATCCCTCTAACTTCTTGAATTGCACTTTCGATCTTCTTGGCCATAGATTGGAGGCAAAAATCAACGTAAGAGCTCAAATCTTGGGGCCCCCAACCTTCAACTGGATCAGACACAAAAGACCACTCAATCATGCACCCAACCATCTTACCATCCCCGTCATTCACGGGCATCACTCGCACTGTGGAAACATAGGACTTGAGCCCCATATTGTTATCCAAGACCTCATAGCTGAAGCACTTGTCACTACGGTCCATCATGAGGAGCCGCTCATTGGCCCACTTCAGCTTCGACGGGTCCGAGTCACCATCGGGGGAGGCGAAGGTGCAGTGCCGGATGAGGCCGGGCTGGCCTGGGACGCCCTCTACTCGGTGGCACGTGTCGACGGAGGGAAGCAACTTGTGAAGGTTGCAAAAGTCCTCCAAGAATGGCCACGCTTGGTCCGGCGTTGGCCCTTTCAGCTCAGCAATGGTCTTGCCTTCCCATTTTGGTTGGGTTTCTTCTGCCATTGAGACAGAGAGAGACGGAGAGAGAGAGAGAGAGAGAGAGAGAGAGAGAGTTGTTGGGTTTATGGCAAAGATGGAGATATTTATAAAGAAATCTTCAGTTTTCCATTTTTCAACGAAACCATGGCATTGGCGCACGTGGAAGTGCACGAATTATCAAGTATGCTAACTGAATATGACACTTCGCCCTGAAAAATAAACGAGGCATAAAATGCATGTGTATTGAATATGATATGATCTCAAAAGCTCCGTTGCACTTTCTCCTCCTAAAATAACCAGAGTCATACAAAAGGACATGCTCAAGGGCGTCGTGGGAATTAAATTATCTTACTCTTTACCAACAAAACTTGATTTGCAAAATTAGGTGTATCTTATGCTAAAATGATTTAACGGGATAGATTAGCTGCTGTTAAGTGGCAACATAGCTGCTGTTAAGTGGCAACATTAACGCTATAGCCTAACACAGTATATATTCATGGCATCACATAATTATTGGGAGAATTACTCAAGTTTTAAACTTATTGAAATTCCAATATAATCAATTTAGTCTAAACCTTTATACGAAATTCCAAGATAGTTATTCTGGTCAATTTACACTAGAAATCGCTAACGTAACAATTTAGTCATTACTGATTGTCTTATGTGATATAGTATAACGTCAATAATTATTGCTAAAAATTGATCAAAATGACTACGTTGAAATTTTATGCAAATGTTTGAAACTAATTGATAAGATTGAAAAGTTTGGAACTAAATTGATATTTGTTATATAAGTTTAGGATTGATTGCATAATTTTACCTACAATCACCTAACATGTGAGCCCACTTAGAAAAATTACTCACCTCAAATACTCCTCTTCTCCCTCTCTATGTGGCCAAAAGAAAACAAAAGGCCAAAGCCTCAAAATACCCAGGTGGACACCCGCCGACTCCCATCCTCGACCTCTTCTTTACTCCACCAACTCAACTCCGATCGGGCCCGCCAGGCCTCTCGGTCATCCTATGATTTTTTTTTTTGGTAAATGTCATCCTATGAATTATGTCCCATCCTAAATGGAATTTCCTTCTATGCATTACCACACGGATTGCACATGGGCAATTTCCCAATTTATGATTATCATATCATGTAAGCATATCAAAGAATTGGTTTCGCTGGTCACGTATATAATGCAAATAATGTTATGAGGTGAAATGTCACGTCAAAATCATTGATTAGACTAAAAATAATTGGGTGCCCCTACGTGGATAAAAAAAAAATTGAATAAATTAAAAAAGCCCAGCCCCAACCCACATTCATGCACAACCACAGGGGAGAGCTCAGGTGGGTGGCAGCGGCCGTCATGTCACCGAGACACGTAAGGACCACTACGTGCCAGACAGGCTCAGGCGACCACCCAGGGGCCGCCACCACCTCCGCTCAATCACACACATGTAAAAGAGAGGGAGAGATATAGAGGGAAAATGCTAGCAGTGATAAATCTGGCGTCCCTAGGATCAAAGAAGCGCCACAAGGCGACGGTGGGGGTCACATAGGCTCCGGTGAGCAGTTGCCGAGGTCACATGGATCACATAATCCCAAGAAGGCTTTGCTTGGCATCGCATGGCCTCGGTAAAATAGTGTAGAGATCTAATTGTATAAGAAAGAAGTTTCTTTATTGATCGGAAGGACCAATTTGTATATATATATATATATATAGTATAGAGATCTAACTATATGAAAAAAGTTGAGGACTTGATTAAATAATTTACAATAAGTTCAAGGACTTTCAATACCTTTGTTTTTTTTTAAAAAAAAAGAAAAAAAATTGGGAATACTAGCCAAGCAAGGATCACGTTTCTTTGGTGGACCAGAGCATTAAAGTATGGCAGAATGTCAGATTACATATCAAATTTTGATTGTCCCAATGTCAGATTTCTTTTGTCGTTTTTTTGTCCATGACGAGTGGTCTATAACGCACCATTTTTAATTCTACCTCTTAGACATCCTTCTCATTATAGATTATTTTAGTTATCTATCAAAAGGTCTTGTAATTTTCTGATTACTTCAACTCTTCGTTAAACTAGCAAGTAAAATCAAAGTTGATCAAATTAGAGAAGAAAAATTAAAACCCTGTGGTGAATTCCAGCATATGCAAATAAAGAGACGCATAATTCCAAACGAAACGCAAAATAGCATATATGCCGCATGGTCTTACAAATATTTTGGGAAAAATAAAATCAATGAAACAATGATATAATATATATTATACTTTAACAGGCCTTTCCCGTGAACATTAGATAAATTTATATTAGGTTTATTGTCAGTGAAAGAATTATTTACAAATTCACTATTAGATTATTGGCACGTGAAGGAATTTGATCTCTTCAAGTATAGATATCCACAATCTAACGTGATGGTATACAAATTTTATTAACTGGCAATAGACATAAATTTTCTATATTATAATCTGAGTTAAGTTTTTTTTCTTCTCTTCCTAAGTAAATTTAAGCATCATATTTAGTATTATATTATATCTCGACTCTAAGTCTATATACAAAATATGACTCGATAGAAACTTAAATGTGTTCTCAGTGGGACTTTATCTTCAAGCAAATATAGTAGAATCTTGATTTGGTGGAATACAGTCCATTGATTAAAGATATAAATTAAAAAAAAAATGAAGGTTTCTTAGTAGGAGTTGAAAGTCCAACGAGAACACGTAAAAACCAGAATCGATGAAAGATGAGAAAAATATCTGAATCTTCCCTCTTTGAGTAAATGAAAACACTTGAGTGATACCATCGCCTGCGGTGGCCCAGTTGGATAAGGCTCCCATGATCCTTTGTGAGGAGGAGAGGAGTTTGAATCCCGCTGGTCGCACGAGATCTTAAGTGTGACGTTGGGGTGGTGGGTCCTCCGCTAGCGTCACCCCGAGTTTACCTCGCTGGCCGCCGACTGCATGGGGATTCCCGGGTCATCAAAAAAAAAAAAACACTCGAGTGATTATAACTTTATAATTCTTCGGATTCCTGGTGGATTTTTTTGTAGCTGGCTATTTCAATTATTAAGTGTAGGCACATGGATAATTTCTTCTCCTTGTATTTAATTTAAATTATAAAAAATCGATTAACCTTCACGTTGTTTCACAACATTTAATAAAGTACACATTTAGCAAAATCATTATGAGAATTGGAGGAACTCGAGATGGTTAACAATTAACTTGATTTACACGTTGATAGATAGATTGGCTTCTGAAAGAGCAAAAAGCCAGCTTGTAGCTAGCTGATAAGGACAGAGCACGTCAATGCTTCATGTTGAGCACGTGGGATCAAAATCGCTTCATCAGGTTGGCAAAAGATTTTACGAAAAGGAAGGGCTAACCACCTCTATAGTTTATACCTATAACCTAATTAATGGATTATAAAAAGAAACAGATTAACTTATAGAAACTTTACCGGGAATAAGCCTATGTAATTGAGGGAAACAAGAAGAGCATTATTCTTAGGAAGTGTCGTGCACTCTGCACCACGTATTTTTCCGTGGAAACCGGACCACTTGTTTGTCCGATTTCCTTGGGAAATCAAGAAGAATCCACAGAGCTTCTTTCCTTGTTGATTTCCCAACTCAGAAATTTAATTCTGATAGACTTCATATGATCTCAAAATTTTCTTAAAGAAAGAAAAACCATATGTATTTCTGAATAGCTCGATGAGAACTAAAAAATGATCAGCAAAAGTTAATGGAAAATTTGTGATGTCCATGTCCCTAACTTCTCGACTAAATCAAGTCTCTTCAATGCAGAAGCAACGGAGATTTGCCGAACCACGTGTCTGCCGTCCAGTTTGTTTAGGTCTAGCACGAAAGAAAGCAAAGGGAAGCAAGAAGTGGATGATGCTTTGGGAGAAATCTTTTGTATTTCTTCACTTGTAATCAATGTACAGCATTTTGTAATTATATTACAAGATGTACATGTAAAAAAGGCAATGAAATATTCTACAAATCAATTTAATATTTCTATCTAATTCCTAATTGATTCTATAATCAAATCAGATCAAAATCAAATTCCCGGCATATCTTCTAGATCTTCAGGCATCCAATACTCCCCCTCAAACTGGTGGCTTGTAGATATCCAAGACGCCTAGCTTGCTTAGTAGATATGCGTGTTGTCTTGAACATAAAGGTTTGGTGAAGATGTCTACAGGTTGTTTAGCGGTTCCAATCCCCCTTGTCTCGATTATCCCCTCTTGAATTTTCTCCCGAGTGAAGTGACAATCCCCTTCTATATGCTTGGCTCTTTTATGCATTATGGGATTTGCTGCAAGTTTGAGGGCTGATTCGTTGTCACAAAAAAGCTTTGTTGCCCTTTCAGTTGTACTTCGAGGTCCCCAAGCAAACCTCGTATCCACACAATCTCACATGTGATTTTTGCCATGGCCCGATATTTTGCTTCGGCTGAAGATAAAGAGATCATTGCTTGCTTCTTGGTTTTCCATGAAATGAGAGAATCTCCCAGTTTGATGCAAAACCCAGTGATGGATCTTCGACTCATAGGGCAAGTTGCATAATCTACATCGCAATATGCTGTCATTTCCATGTTGCATCTTCTAGATAGAAGTATCCCAAGTCTTGGGCACTTCTTCAAATACTTCACAACTTTCCGAGCGGCATTCATGTGAGATTCCTTTGGGTTGTGCATAAACTGACTGAGATTTTGCATTGCATATGATATATCAGATCTGGTCATAGTCAAGTATATAAGTTTTCCAATGAACTTCTGATAACTCGTTGGATCTTTTAGTACAGGATCATCATCCTGAAATATTCCCCCAATATGATCCGTTGCAGTTAATGTGGTATTCTGCTCGATTAGAATAATTGCTAGCTTGCATCCTAATAAACCTGCTTATGATATGATCTCCAATACAAATTTCCACTAATTGAGGGAAATTCCTTGGTGAGATTGAGCAATCTCAATCCCAAAAAAATATTTTGGTGCTCCCAGATCCTTTATATGAAATGTTGTATGCAAATATTTCTTAAGACTCTTTATTGCAGCTTCATCATTTCCCATGATGAGGATGTCATATACATATATCATTAAATAAATAGATGACGTACCTTTAGTTCATGTGAACAAGGCATAATCATATTTGGATTGTTTGAAGTCTGCATTGGTGAGCGCATTAGCAAACTTAGCGTACCATTGCTTAGAAGCTTGTTTCAGTCCATAAAGGGATTTGCGGAGACGACATACTTTATTCTCCCCCTGTCTCCTTAAGCCCTGAGGAATATCCATGTAGATTTCTTCATCCAGTTCACCATAAAGAAAGGCGTTGTGGACATCCATTTGGTGTAACAACCAATCAAGGATTGCTGCAACTGATAAAAATGAGCGAACTGTGACATCTTTAGCAACTGAAGAAAAAGTTTTGTGATAGTCAAAACCCTCTCATTGAGTATATCCTTTGGCTACCAATCGAGCTTTGTAATGCTCAATGGATCCATCAGTTCTATATTTGACTTTATAGACCCATTTGCATCATATGGACATTTTGTTCGGAGGTAGATTGACTAATTCCCAAGTATGATTATCAGTCAATGCCTGTAATTTTGCTGCCATAGCTTGTTGCCATCATGGATCTTTGGATGCCTCATCATAACTAGATGGTTCCCTTTCATCGAATATGCGACTAATGCAACATCTATGTTCCGGCGAAAGCTTATTAAAGGAGACATAAGAAGATATTGGATAGTTAATACCTGATGAATTAAGAGAGGCACAGATATATTCCTTTGTCCATGTCGATGGTCGTGTGGCTTGCCTCGAACGACGTGGATGATCCGTTGGTGGTGGAGGAGGAGATATTTCTTCAATATTGGTTTCTAGTAGAGCATCAGAATCATTTTACATATTGAGTTGAGTAGTAGGTACATTTTCCATTGCTTCCTCCGGATGCAACTAGTCAGGTGAAGCTAAGTGAATAACCTGGTCCGGGGATACTGTAAGAAAATATTCAGGAGATACACTTTCCTCATTTAAGAAACGATGGGAATTGGTTGGGACACTCAAATCCTCTGTGTTTTCATGAAATGGAAAGATAGTTTCGTGAAAAATGACATCCCTGCTCACGAAAAAATCTCTTGTTGATGGATCGAGAACATAATATCCCTTCTGTAGGTTGGGATAACCCATGAATATGCATCTCCTGGCACATGGACTCATTTTGTCTTGAGATCTCATAGTTGCAGTGTAACATAGACAACTAAAAATCCTGAGATGATCTAGTGCTGGTTTTTTTTTTTTTTTTTTTCCATAAAGTAATTCGAAAGGCGATTTACCAGCCAGTATCCGAGTAGGCATGTGGTTGATGAGATAAGCTATAGTAAGAACACAATCTCCCCAATAATTCTCTGGAATAGACCCCTGAAACTTCAGAGCTCGTGTGACTTTCAACAGATGACGATGTTTACGTTCCACTACTCCATTTTGTTGTGGAGTATAAATGTAGGAGCTTTCATGTAAGATGCCATGGGACAAGAAAAGTGAGCTGCAGTCATGGTTAAAAAACTCTTTCTCATTATCAGTGCGGTTTGCTGAATTGACTTCCCAAACTGATTTTTAGTCAGAATGATAAATGTTTTTAGATAAGAGGGAACTTGAGCTTTAGACTACATCAAAAATACCCATGTGGCGCGAGAGTGATCATCCACAATTGTGAGAAAAAAACGTGAACCATCACGATATGTGGTGTGATAAGGTCCCCAGACATCCACGTGAATTAATGAAAAGATATTACTGGAACGATTCCTATTGGAAGGAAAAGGTGTGCGAGACTGTTTTGCGAGGCGTATATATGACATTTAGAGCAAGGAAAAAAAGCAATATGAACCATTCTCGAATGAATAAGAAAATTCTTATCATTGGCAGTGACATTACATAATGACAATTTATTCAAGGGAATTGAAGTCAAATCAAAATGACCTGGAAAATAGGTCCAGAAATATAATACTTCCAGACTACCCAAGCCCATCATTTTTCCAGTCGAAAGGGCTTGAAAAAAACAGGTGTCGGAATCGAGAATATTCGACAAGAATTTTCCTTGCAGACTTTGGATACAGAGATAAGATTGAATTGAAATTATGAGACATAAAGGACATTTTGAAGGGTAATTTGAGGACTCGTTGAATAGTGCTTGTCAAAGTGATATGAGTAGTATTCCCGTTTGGAAGTTGCACAGAAATAGGTGTATCTAATTTCTTATGCATATTGGAAAAGAAACTCGTATCACAAACGATATGATCACTTGCCCCTGAGTCAACTATTCATGCCTTTCTTGAAATAGAATTTATCAAGTAGTGAGATGTACCTAAAAAACTTCCTCATTTGTTTGTGATGTTTGCCTTTTGTAATGCCTGCATCAACTGTTGATATCGCCCATAAGTAATGGGTTGGTCACTATTTAGACCAAAAGAGGTCCAATGACTTGGTAAACTACAAAATATTCTTTCTTTTTTCTCTTTTTCTCCGGCTTTCCATGCAATTTTCAACAATTATCTATTGTATGATGTGGACGTTTGCAATATTCGCAATATAATTTACCTCTCCCCTTTGAATTTTGGCCGAAATTCTTTATAGATGCATAAAAATCTACTCGTCAGATCCCCTCATCGTGGAATTATATCCATTGTCCGATGCAACGGGGAGATCAAGCCCTTACTGCACCGTCCGATCACTGAGAAGGATTTGGACCATTGCTACCGTCCCTTTTAAGGGATTTGTCGCTAGAATGTAACCCTAGCCCTTCTCAATTTTCTCTTTCTCGGGCTAGGGTTTTCACGCCTAAATCTCACTCGCAGCGCTCGCCGCGGAGTGCGAGAGCGATGCTGTTGCCTCCTCGCACATGCTCCAGAGTCGTTAGCCACTAGCTTTCTTCCTGGACGGCTAGTTGGAAAATCCGACCGAGGGGCGACACCGAATCCATCGCCAGAATTTGTGAACATAAAGTTAGGTACATCTTGTTCAAAATCAAAAGGAATCGAGTGGATTTTTCCCTCTCCTTCATAGATCCGTATTGTCGAGGGTTTCTACTAGTCCCTCAAGTTTTTCCTCCGCGGCTTCGAGCTCGTTCCAAAGCGACGAGAGCTTATTGTAACAAGCCGTGACCGTCATATTTCCTTGCTTTTGAGTTTGCTGAGTTCCGCATGAGAGAAAAGATCATCGCTCGATTTAACTTCTTGTACATTTCTTTGATGTATTCCCACATGATTTTCGAATCCTCCGTCGGTGGAAGGCCGGTTGCAACGTCTAGAGAAATGCAGTTGCCAATCCACGTTTGGATGAGGTGGTTGCATTTTCTCTAATGTCTAGCCAATGGCTTGTCCGAGGAATTAGTATGGTCTTGTCAAGGACACTGTCTTTGTATTTCGTCACGAGGGCTCGCCGGAAGTCTTGTGACCACCTATTGTAGTTTTTCGGCTCAGTCAATTGCAGACTGATTAGTCGCAATTCTGGGCCGTCGGCAATTGATATGTGTAGAGGGTTACTGGGCTCTGGTCGGCCGGTGACGACCGCGATCGGAAAAGGTATAAATTCGGGTGAAAGGCTCGGGTAGGGATTCATCCTTGTACCCAATCCGCTATGTTGACACCTAAGTTTTGTCGACCTAATCATTTATTTATTGCATTAAAAATTAGGATTAATTTTAACCCCTACAAAAAAAATTAATTACTTAATTGTATAGCATATAATTTTAGATGCATTTATTTATTATTATTGCATTTGCATTGGTGACGAATGGGCTCGAATTGGTGGTTATGAGCTTTAAATTGACAAGTTGGGCTAAGCCCATCAAAAGAAGGAATTAGCCCAAGCCTTAATTGAAAAAAGATAACATATTCAAGAGGCTAGAGCTCTCAAGGGCCGAAGCTCTCTCTCTTCCTACGTGGTTCAGACGATTCCATCTCGGTGCTTGGCAGTTCCCTTGATCATTAGCTATTCCTTGTGTAGCCCCTCATCTGTGAAACGCCAGTGGTTCCTATTTGGTGTATATACGCTTTGATCAACATCACAACGGGTGACCACAATTGAATCAAGAGCATACGGCAATTGTTGGATTATTCAATGGCCTAGTCGAAGTAAATGACAAGTTTCGAGTGGGGGTTTCTGGTCATGATCTCCACGACTTGAGCAACAAATTCGATGACCAAACATTTGGTCAAGCACACGCACGTGAGAATAAGTTCTCCGTATCACCATCGTTTCTCCGCAATATCTTGTCCCCGCACCTTGAAGTTTTGTTTGCAGATTTCTCAAGCCACGAGATACTATCACTTATAGCACTCGCGAAGCTCCTCCATGTAACCAAATCTCTAGTTCGTAGGAGTAAAGTAAATCTCCCATTACTTTACTTGGGTTTCTAATCAACCCACCAAAAATAGATTAGTGGCGACTCCCAATTGAAAATCAATTGCATGTTAAGATCTTGAACCTAAGTCGAGAGTTGGTATGAGCTTGGGAGAGCCCAAGTTAAGTTTAGGCTTAATAATCCATTAGCCGAATTTTAGGTGGTGCATCCAAAAATTTGGTCGCGACAGCTTGGCGACTACTGGGATTTGAGTTGAAACTCTTAGTGGACTTTTTGAAAAAATATTTTTGTTTGGTAGCGAGAATCCCAGGTACATCCCTAATATTTAAGATTTTAAATGTTTTTGTAGGATAATAGGTATAAGGGGAAGTGTTTGCTAACTTTTGTTTTGTAGGGAGGTGTAGGAATGTATGGTTTATTTTCATATATGAAGTGTTACTTGATATAAACTGTTGTGCATGCCTTGCATCTAGCACTACACTATTGCACACACAACCTACCGCCGGACTTGGGCTGCATAGGATCATCTAGGATGGTATTGAGATGTTTGCCACTCCGACCGCATGCTCGCGGTACGAGTCGCCTATCTCAATCCCGAAGTTTCTTTCATGGTGTCAAGAGTACCCACCTCGGTCTGCATGCTCGCGACCCGGGTCGGCTCTTTGATTAAGTCGGAATTATGAGGACCCGACATAGTCCACAAGCTCGTGGCTAGTCTGATAATCATTGTGGCTCCACCTTGATAAGCCTTATAGATTAGAAATCGAGCCACTTACCATGTGCATGTCTATGTGATTGTCCATCATTGGTAAAGTAAGTTCTCTAAATTTTTGGCCTTTGCAATTTACTTACTTTATCACATTATTTTGTCGGTCTATGGCATTAGGATTGTCCTGAGTCTTGATCAATATACAATGGGGATACCAGACATTTGAATTATTCTCCCTCCAAGGGAAGAGCTTAGCACTTGGTGGGACAAGTTAGATCAAGATGGCCGTCAGTTTGTAGAGTCACATATTGGTCGACTGCTTCCACTACTACGTATCAACATCCATGTCAGCCTCGTCCAAGCACTCACCCACTGTTGGTGCCCCGAGACTTCTACCTTTATCTTTGGCGGTAAGCATGAGCTCACTCCTACCTTGGAAGAGTATAGCATTGCCATAGAAAAATCCTTGAAAGCTGAATTGATTAGTCCGCCTATTGGAATAGATCCTGTTATGGCTTTATCTAATTTTCTGAGAATTAAGGAAGATGATATAAGAAAGGTTTTAAAGGCTCACCACAATACATGTCCTTTATCCTTCTTGAAAGAATGTTTTGAGAAAAACACTTCATCTCAAATGTGAAGGGTTTTCCTTTTAGCTTTATTTGGGTTTACAGTTTTTCCTTACTGCAAGAATGTTATTAACCATTTGATCGCTCAATTAGTTAAACAGGTGTTGGAAGGAAAGAATTTTGTAAACACTATTCTAACTGAAACTTTCCTTTCCCTCACTCGATTTAAAGGAGGTGGTGATAAGACTTTCCACTCCTCTCTTAAACTTTTGCAAATTTGGTTTCTTTCACATATAAAAGGGTTTTGTGGTCTAATGACTATACATGATGTTAGTAATTCTAATCACCCTATTATGAGATTTGAGAACAACCAAAAACATGCACCGAATTATCATTATTCTAGGTGGCTAGCTTTCATGAAAAAATCAACTTCCAAGGGTTTCCTATGGCATGCTAAATGGTTTCAAGTTCGGGTAGCGAGGCTCTCGTGTGGAGGAGTTGGCCCAATCCCTCTATTAGGATTCATTGGAGCATTGGAGTACTATCCAACTAGAGTGACCCGTTAGTATCAAGTCGTGCAAGAGCTTCCCCCAGTGTTACAATCGGATCCGCTCCAAGTTAGCTTTGTTAATGGAAGCCGAGGCTATGAAGATTCCATTCTCACTATCAAATCGATGTGGAACACGTGCCATCCTTGAAAGCTTAAATGGCCCGAGGAAGAGTTGAAGGGTAAAGAAAGGAAGTACTATGCATCGACTAAGTACATTCAACAACACAAGATTCCTGAGGAGCTGCTTTTGAAGATACCAGATGTGCCGTTGAAGATTAATGATCATGCTGAGAATAAACGCCTTAAAATAGTTGCTGAAAAAGCTCAAGAGGAAAATAAACGATTGCGCCGAATGGTGTCCCAAGTGTATATTGATCAAGCCAAATGAAACGCTTGAATCAATCTTGCTATTTTCATTTTTAGATTAATGTTTAGGAAGTTGAGTCATTTACTTTCCTAGTTCATTTGTTTAGCACATTTCGAGTTTCTATTTTGATAGGCTTGTCAAAAGTGCCATTGATAAATAAAAGTTCTAGATCGTTGCCATGGACCGGCATATTTCATATGATATACTTATTTTTGTTCATTTATTCAAATCAGGTTATAACGGATCCGTCACATTCGCCCATCATCACATGATTAAGAGCTAGAATGCCCGACCAAACCGAAATGTGTGATTGTATCTCCGCCATGGAAGATCAACTCCAACAGTTAGCTGCCTCCATGGAGTTTATAACAAGTCAAATCCAATCCCTCCAAGTGAATCCGACTCCTGCACCCACTCTTCCTAAGATAGTCGTCCCGAAGCAAGCAAACAAGACCCAAATGGATGAGGATGACATGCCTAACCTAGAAGATGACCCATTCCTGATCAATGTGGAAAAGCCTAAGCTTAACAATGCCTCTGAGGCGGAGCAAGATGAAGGCTTCACGAAATTGGAAGAAAAGCTGAAACAATTGCAGGAGTCACAGAGTTCACTCCCGTTTGACTTGTTCGTGTATGAGAAAGTCAAGATGCCAAAGAAGTTCAAAATGCTGGATTTTGAGAAATACGATGATACTTCCTACCCAAAAGCTCATCTTCAGATGTACCATGTGCGTATGGCTCAATATGTCAAGAATGAGCCCCTCCCTCATGATCCAATCATTTCATGCGAGTTTGATTGGGCCTGCATTGAACTGGTATGTCATGAAAAATGTGAACCTTCTCGACACTTGGAATGAAGTGGTCGACGCATTTCTTAAGCAGTATAAGTTCAACATGGACATTACACCTTCCCGAGAAGATCTTGAGAGAATGGAGAAGAAGAGGAGTGAATCATTTAAGGAGTACGCTGTGAGATGGAGAAATCTGGCAGCTCAAATCACTCCTGAGCCTACTGACAAGGAGTTGATGAAGTTGTTTGTCAAGACTCTTCCGTCTAAGTTCCGTAATCGGATGGCTAGCACATATGTCGAAAACTTCAGCCAACTTGTTCCCGTGAGAGAACAAATCGAGATGGGGATAAGAGAAGGGTGGTTTACTGAGCCATCTAACAAGAGATTTTCTACTAAGAAGAAGAACGACCTTAAAGCTGAGATTAATATGGCCTATGCTCAACTGAATCGTGATACATCCAATCACGCTTTGGTAATTAAGATTTCTACTAAGCAGCAAGGTGGAAGACATCAGTTCTTAAGTCGACGACGTAATGGTAGGAGACTGTTTACACATCTTCTTGGACCCCTATCGAAAGTTTTGCCTGTCCTCCAAAAGAAAGGATTACTCTCTACTGAGCCGAAGCGACCAAATCCCAAGCATTATCCTGCATATAATCCCTCCGAAAAGTGTGACTATCACATGGGAGAGGTTGGTCACTCCACTGATGATTGCTATGCTTTGAAGCATAAGGTCTAAGACCTCTTGGATACAAAGGCGTTCTCTTTCAGCAGTAATTAGAAAAATCCTTTGCCCAACCATGATGGAGGCGCAAACGCTGTTGCTGAGCGAAGAAGTTCTTATCTTCTAGGACTTCAAGTTTTTTTATTTATTTATGATTTCTTGCTTTTTGAGATTTCAATTATTATTTTTGTTTCTATGGTTTTCTTGTTTGCATTTTCCATTCCAATAATGTAATTCATTTGACTATATTCAATGAAATTACAATTTTATTTCCAATTGTGAGGGCATAATGAGGCACACCAAACCAGCCCGGTGATGATATCCAACAATGAAAAGAAAATGTCATTCAAGGAGAATTCTGAGGACTGGGCTTCTTTATGCTTCCTCATAAAACAAAATCCTAAAAAAAAATAATATCTTTTCAAATTGTTTCCAAAAGCATGCATTAGGTTACCCTTATTTGTTTTTCTAACTCATTTACTTCACGTTTCAGAACATAATAGAGAGGCGTTTGAAAATAACACGTCAATTTCTAGTGATAGTGGGCTTGTTGATTTGGGAACATACATCTGAAGGAAAAATAGGCATGGGGGCAAGGGGATCATTTCTTAACTGATCTTGATGACATCTCCCAAGAGTGAAGAAGACATTAAGCACTACTTATCCTCTTACTTGTCTCGAGTGATAAGAAACCAAGGGCAAGTCAAAAGAAGATCATTTATATTCCAAAATGTGATATGTGACACATCTCATTACAATTTGTGTGAGATGTCAAATGAAGTTTCTCATTTCAATGAGAAAATGATGGAACGAGTCAAAAGAGGATCATCCGTCTTGGATGAAATGGATACATTGTGTTCATGAATATAATTAATTTTGGAATTGACACTCTGTTCTTTTTCTTGCAGATGATGAATTGGGGCACTACAGATTTTAGTAGTGACATAACTAAGACAAAATTTCGATCCGAGCCAAAATGGATGTGCGATGTGAATTTACTTTGATTCATGCATGTTCTCTTGTGCAGGGGCAAAAGCGGATTTTCACTTTTGATTGATAGAGACAATCCATGAACATCCATTGCTGAGACAATCCCTTTGTGGAGCAATCCCCTAAATGAATGCTTGAAATCATGTTTTTCATACTTATGAGAGCATGTGTTATTTGTTTGAAGTCACGAACGCTTTTCATGCTTTAAGTTGTTGGACTCTTTTGAAAAGAGAATTTTCATATTGATTTAGCTCACCAATTTCATGTGGAGATTTGTCAAGATAGACAACTGAATGGAGTGACATCAATATTTAAGAATGCAGAATGAGACGTATCAAGATGATGAAAGACAAGCCCTATCCTATACACAATCCCCTACTTATACACTTGTGAGATGAGTATAGGAAGTTCCATATCTGTAAGGTAAAGAGTTTTCTCGCAAAAGGTATGATGATCGAAATGATGAGAGGCAATTCATTTCTCTATCCCAAACACTACATATGATCCATTGCTTAACCCATTTGAGCCTTATACACTTGTGGAGGTTCTTTTCAAATTTATCCTATCAAAAACCACCCTACATTAGGGCAAATTGGAGGGTAAGATAGCACCACAAGGTGAAGAAAATAGATTGAAATTTTCTTGCTCTCACTTGCATCAATCTTCTAGTTATGTTATTACATTGAATTCATGTGGTAATTTAAGTGCCTTAAGATGACGAAGAGCATTTCTTTCACTATCCTATACAATTATATCCTTTGCATAGCTCACTTGAGCCTACAATTTCATTTCTTTAAACCAAGTTGGTGATCATCCCCCACACTGGGGTAAGGCAAAAGGTAGATAAAGATCCTGAAAGTTCAAATGTCATTCAAAGTGTAATTGCTTGACGCATGCATAGAAATCAAAATAGAACTAAGGGGCATGGAAAAGCAGTGTGCTTAGTAAAAGCAAGGCCAATGCCCAAGAAAAAAAATGTAAAAAAATGAATAAGAACTAGGGGCATGAAAAAGCGGTGTGCTTGGTAAAAGTAAGGCCAATGCCTATAGATGAAAAATGAGAGTCAATATAAGGTGACTGTCAATTACAAGAATTGAATCCCGATGGAGCAATACTCAAATAACTCAAAAGTTGAGTTTTTACAATCAATGGGGCATTTCATGAAGATAATCCCCGATGATGAAAAAGAAAACGGGTGGCAATGCCAATATGATCACCAACTCTCACCATTTACACACATTTTGAGCCTAATGATCCTTTCATTTCTTAACCCATTAACCCAGCCTACGTTACGTCATTTACAAAGTCTCTTCAGATTATGGCACTTGAATTAACATAGGAGTTCATATGTTTATAAGCATCACTTGAAGAAGTGCGAGTAAGATTATTTCTTTCTCATTTTGCAGGGTTCTTGATTTGTAAACCCGGAGATGATTATAGAATTGTTCTTTCAATTGCCTTGACTCAAAGAGTCCATTTGTTAAGCCATTGACCAAGCCCACATTATGATCCATATTAAAGACTTCTCAGATTGGTAAGATCGTACCACTTGCGAGAATACTTGGACCCTTGTTGATATGATGATAGTGAGATGGAGTGATTCTCATAAAATAGCCTCTAAATGAGAGTGAGTGAAAGTCCTTTCTAACTGAAGGTCCCTCATTTGGTATTCTTAGGAAATCCATGTCATGAGTGAAAATTGTCTTGTGGAGATTTGGGTGATGCAAAGGTCATTATGCATGAACCCGATTGAATTAATAAAAACTTCAGTGGATTTTGAAGTATGCATTCCAGAATAGCCTTAATTGCTTATTTATTTGGTAAATACATTTTTGCTCTAATCATGTCTGACAGGTAATGCTTTTTCAAAGACCCAAGAGCTCTTGACATTCAGGTTCCTTTCAGAATGTCTCATGATATTAGGATATGAGAAACCTTCACGAACATTCAAGGTGCATCCTTGACGTTTCCAAAATTTATTTATACCAGGAGGTGAAAGACCTTCATAGGATATCTAAATTCCAGAAGACATATCCCTAAAAATCATAGATATCACCAGGTAAGTATATATTTACCCACACTCTAAATACTTGTCACTGTGCAGGTATCGACACTTGACTCGGTCAAGCTGTCCTCTATATTGACCTAGCGAGCTTTCGAAGCCTAGCGTCCATTTCATCGACCCAATGTGCTTCCGTAGCCCGGTGTTCTTTTATATTGACATGGCATGCTTTCGTAGCCCAATGTCCATTTCACCAACCCGGCGTGCTTCCGTAACCCGGTGTTCATTTATATTGACCTGGCGTGCTTTCGTAACCTAGAGTCCATTTTCATCGACTCGACGCGCTTTCGTAGCCCGGTATCTTTTATATCGACCTAGCGTGCTTTCGTAGCCCAGAGTCCCTTTTATCGACCTAATGTACTTCCATAGCCCGGTGTCCTTTATATTGACCTGGCGTGCTTTCGTAGTTCAACGTCCATTTCATTGACCCGGCGTGCTTCCGTAGCCCGATTTTCTTTTATCGACCTGGCGTGTTTTTGTAGCCCAAAGTCCTTTACACCGACACTCGATGGAGTTGTCCCTTAAATATTTTTATCTAGATTCAGTCTGATTCAGGCGATCGTAGAATGGTATGAGTCCAGAAAAATAATTTTCTTCATCAAGGCGACCGTAGAATGGTACGAGTCCTTGACAACACCTATTCCTTATTCAAGCGACCATAGAATGGTACGGGTCTTGGAAAGTGAATCCCCATTTAGGCGACCGTAGAATGGTACGGGTCCTGGAAAATGAATCCTCATTTAGGCGATCGTAGAATGGTACAGGTCCTAGACACAACCAAATATTGTCATACTGGGCGACCGTAGAATGGTACGGGTCCTAGGAAAGCCGTCTATTTGTAAAGTCATGTTACTATTCTAGGTGACTGTAGAATGTACGGGTCCTGGACAAGTAACACCAACTACCTTAAACTACTCTATCATCATTGAAGGTAAGTTATTCCAGGTAGGTTCATTTATCATTTGCATTAGCATTTCCATCCATCATATAAATTGCATTCAAAAATGGAATTCATTTTCCAACAAAAAAATTCATTCAATGCATAGGCATAGTCAAATTTTAGGTCTCAATTTATCTTTGAAGGCAACCTCTACGAGCTCACCTTCAAAGAGAGGCAGCTGTTGACACCTAAATTTTGGCGACCCAATCATTTATTTATTACATTAAAAATTAGGAATTTATTTTAACCCCTACAAAAAAATTAATTACTTAATTGCATAGCATATAATTTTAGATGAATTTATTTATTATTATTGCATTTGCATTGGTGACGAATGGGCCCGAATTGGTGGTTATGAGCTTTAAATTGACAAGTTGGGCTAAGCCCATGAAAAGAGGGAATTAGCCCGAGCCCATTATTTTCTGATGACTGAAAATTAACTTATGAGGTTGGCAATTTAGAGTTAGAGCCTTAATTGAAAAAAGATAACATATTCAAGAGACTAGAGCTCTCAAGGGCCGAAGCTCTCTCTCTTCCTACGTGGTTCGGACAATTCCATCTCGGTGCTTAGCAACTCCCTTGATTATTAGTTGTTCCTTGTGTAGCCCCTCGTATGTGAAGTACGACACCAATGGTTCCTATTTGGTGTATATACGCTTTGATCAATATCACAGCGGGTCACCACAATTGAATCAAGAGTAGACAATGATTGTTGGATTATTCAATGGCCTGGTCGAAGTAAATGACAAGTTTTGAGTGGGGGTTTCTGGTCATGATCTCCACGGCTTGAGCAGCAAATTCGGTGACCAAACATTTTGTCAAGCACACATACGTGAGAATAAGTTCTCTCTATCGCCATCGTTTCTCCGCAATATCTTGTCCTCGCACCTTGAAGTTTTGTTTGCAGATTTCTCAAGCTGCGAGATACTATCACTTATATACCTTGCGAAGCTCCTTAATGTACGACGGTTTTCCTTGTAAGTTTTTTTCCTGGCAATGCTCCACGGCTTCAGCAGAGTAGCTATCGGTGAATCGCCTCGAGGGTTCCATACCGAGCTAGTTTCCAGTTTTTCAAGATTCCCCATTAACTACCGGGCCGAGTAACCACCATCGGACAACCCCTCCTAGTCGATGAAGTCGAGAACCACTGATGGTCACTTCACGAGCCATCACTGCAAGTTGCACCTTCCTTGGTCAAGACCCCATAAACGGCCGAATAGAGAATCGCCAACCGTCTACCTGTATCGATTTGAAATCAAATTCTCAATTAAATATTCATGCAATCTATTCATATATTCTCAATAAGGACAGGTGCGGGAAGGAGATATTGCAAGCCCATCTTTGCAAGATTCGGAATCGGAAAAATTCTATTACGATCAAGAACTTTTGGCAATATTCGGTCAATTTTTGGGTTGTTGGATGATCCAATGGAAAGGAATTTTTTGCTGATTTTATGAATGTAAATGTGCGGCAGCCGATTCTATTGTTTGTAGGAAAGAAAATAAATAAAGGAAAGAAAAGGATGCGGATGGGTTACAATTTTGGCATGGTCAAAGGTGGAAGGAAACTGAAAAAAGAAATCGTGTCTTGACCATGCAATATGTCATTTAATTAGAAATTTCCCGTCATTAGAATTAGGTCATTAGATTAATTTAGATTGCATATTTAAGTGTTGGATTTCTTTAATTTTGAATCTCATGGAAGATACAAAAAATTATTTTTTATAATAAATCCATCTCATGCTTCAGGATAGATTACATGCTTATTTATGTCATATCGCTTAGGTCATATAGCTAACTCATGTTACCATGTCATATCATTTCATGTTAAATTAGTGGCATGCATTGCATAAAGCATGATTTTCATTAATTAAGTGAAAACAAAGAAAAACAAAAATTGCGTGTTAATTAGAAATCATATTTAGGATTGTTGATGTGAATTTTGATTTAACAACGCAGATGCTACCGTTGCTATGAGGTAAGTCCTGCAATTTATTTATTACTTTACTTGGGTGTTAAATTGGTGGTTTGCGCACCCGCATGATCGCCTCACATGTTAGGGAAATAGATTTAAAATAAATTTAAGCTACCTGCAAAAATATTTTTCAAAATAAAAGAAATGATACTGAAAGCGCGATAGAGAAATTTAGCGTAACTAAGTCCCCGTATCCAAATCTTTAGTTCGTAGGAGTAAAGTAAATCTCTCATTACTTTATTTGTGTTTCTAATCGACCCACCAAAAATAGATTAGTGGCGACTCCTAATTGAAAATCAATTGCATGTTAAGAGCTTGAACCTAAGTCGCGAGTTGACATGGGCTTAGGAGAGCCCGAGTTAAATTTAGGCTTAACAATCTATTAGCCGAACTTTAGGTGGTGCACCCAAAAATTTGGTCACGATACACTAGACCCAGTTCCATGACCCGCATTGAAGAGTCCCGGGTAGGGATTTGTTCCCAAACCCGATTCTCCTGACCCGCTAATCTGTTCTGTCTCGACGGATGGGCTTGCCCCATTTGTGGCTGGTGGGCTCCCGTTGAGCTGGACGTTACTCTAATAGCTTGCTACCCCCGACAATGATGGATTTGGGCTTGGCCCAATGTACCATGGATAGGGTACCCATTGGTAAGGATGGCTCGGAATGGGCTGCCCCATATTTGACTAAGTTGGGAATAACTGCCACTGTACTCCTTGGGCCTGGATTTGTTGCTGTGTTACAGGAATCATGCCAGTGGTGTGGCCTTGCGTATCTCCCGTAGGTGTCGCATCTCCTGTGGATGGAACACCAGCAGTAGGGAGCTGATTCTCTGGGTGATTCATGGTAAGGGTTCGCCTCTATTTCTTCTTCCTCTTTACCTAAAAGTGATTCCTTCGTGAGAAAGTATTAATCTGTCTTATAGATCAAGAGACTTTGAAGGCAATCAATGCGGAATTGGAGTTGAGAGCTAGTGCTCTAATATCATGAAAGAAAGCAAAGGGAAGCAAGAAGCAATGAAGCTTTGGGAGAAGTCTTTTGTATTTCTTCACTTGTAATCAATGTACGGCATTTAGTAATTATATTAAAAGACGTACATGTAAAAAAGGCAATAAAATATTCTACAAATCAATTTAATATTTCTATCTAATTCCTAATTGATTCTATAATCAAATCAGATCAAAATCAAATTCCTGGCATATCTTCCAGATCTTCAGGCATATCTTCCAACATAGCAGCTCGCTTTCATAGGTGACTGGACTGAAATTCAGGTTGGGATGGACATGAGTAGCTCGACGTCCATTTCATCCAGAACGTCCTTTCATTATGAGAAAGCCACTGGCTCGTTCAAGGAGTTGCAGCATGAGAGCTGCGACACAGTCCAAGCCTGGGTCGACTAAGACCCGGCCCATCTCTCCGATGAGCCTCCCAAAGCCTCCGATGAGCCTCACAAAGGAGAAGCGCGCTTCTATGGTCAGGTTGAGGGAAGAAAATGATGAGAGAGAGGGATATGTTCAAAAGATTTTGGAATATGTGCAAGAGTCGAAAGCCGCTTCACATCGCTGGACCCCTCAAGAACTTTTCAAAATTTCAAACGTTTTCACCGTTAATAATAATCCCATTCTCGGTTAGTCATCGAACAAGTTATGATAATGTAATACACATGGCGACTCCTGAAGGGATCAGTGTATGGCGTGCATGGCATTATTCAATCACCCAATAATTCTCGTATAGAGTGAGAGATAAAGTTGATGTGGGGCTAGTTATGTGTACTTGGTAACAGATGATTAGGCTCGGGTACTGATGTTTTATCCCCACTCAGAATGCCCGCCAACAGATTTTTGTGTATGTGCTACGGTTGCCCATGGATGATAAAGGAAAGAAAACGGGAGTGCATGCTGAGATTAGATGTCCAAGAAATGCAAGGCACAATCATATGAGGTCAAACAAAATCATATTGAAATTATTTAAAGCATACATATTCATCAAGAAATTATTTAAAGCATACATAATCTATCAAGAAGAGAGATCACATCTTTCACCCTTCACCCACTAGATTCTTGAATTGCACTTTCTATCTTCTTGGCCATAGATTGGAGGCAGAAATCAATGTAAGAACACAAGTCTTGGAGCCCCCAGCCCTCGACTGGATCAGACACAAAAGACCACTCAATAATGCACCCATTCGTCTTACCATCCCCATCTTCCATGGGCATCACTCTTAACTGTGGCCACATAGTTCTTGAAGCCCACATTGTTATCCAAGACCTCATAGCTGAAGCACTTGTCGCTAGGGTGCATCATGAGGAGCCTCTCATTGGCCCACTTGAGCTTTGACGGGTCAGAGTCATTGTTGAACGTGGTGGAGGCGCAGTATCGGACAAGGCCGGGCTGGCCCGGGACGCCGTCGACTCGGTGGCAAGTGTCGATGGTGGGAAGCAACTTGTGGATGTTGCAAAAATCCGCCAAGAATGGCCACACTTGGTCTGGGGTTGGCTCTTTCAGTTCGGCAATGGCCTTGCCTTCCCATCGTGGTAGGGTTTCTTCTGCCATTGGGTGTGGGAAGGAGAGAGAGAGAGAGAGAGAGAGAGTCACTCGTTGGGGTTATGGCAAAGGTAAAGACATTTCTTAGATAACGCCCAAACATGTGGTGGCTAGCTTCCCTGTCTCTTGGCATACAATATATCTTTATTTTTGTTTTTTTTTTAATTGTAATTCATGGCACATGAGTAACATAGTTAAAGTGAGTAAGTAGATTTAGGAAATTATCGATTATTTCTAGATTTTTAGCTTTATACAAATTCATGTCAGTAACTTAATAAGCAGAAGCTTATATGTAGCGTGATATCTGTTTAAATCTTAATTTTTGCTGGCAAATCAAGCATATGTTTTGGTTAAAAAAATGGACAAGAGTAAACAGAACATAAAATATAAAATAAAAAGAAACAGTAAATAAATAAAGGGGGCATAAGAAATAATGAGCCCAAGGGATTTTGTTGTGGCAAATCGTCCAAGGCCTAGAAGGAATGAGACCCTAGGCCTGGATAGCTTTAGTCAACTCAAACCCAAGAGAAATAAGTTCAACTGGGTTCCAAAAGCCCAAAGTTCACCAATGAAATAAGAAGCCCA
Organism: Eucalyptus pumila; assembly: GCA_016097595.1. NCBI lineage: Eukaryota > Viridiplantae > Streptophyta > Magnoliopsida > Myrtales > Myrtaceae > Eucalyptus > Eucalyptus pumila. The sequence goes on from CM027848.1 coordinate 46,390,395, forward strand.
GCCATTCTTTCCTACCTTCTCTTTCCTCCTCCATCTTCGAGCTATAAGTTGCCCATTGGTCTTATCTGTGGGGGGGCTCTCCCAACGTCGTCTACTCCATACACAAGGCTCGAACTTGAGACCTTGCTCAAGGGAACCCACGCTCCTTCACTTGGGCTAGCGAACGTTGGTTATTCTGATGGTTGATTACATTATTTGTGGTATTGTAATGATCATAAAATGTACATATTTACTCCTTCAAGATGATATACCAAGGACATTTTTAATAGGCAATAACATCCTTGTTAGGCTATTAACATCTCACCCTCACCGTATCGCGTGGTCCTATTAGCTTTGTTTAATGGGAATTTTATTGCAAATTAAGATTAAGCATTAAGTAAATAGCTGCCACTTATAAAACTAAAATCAAGTGTACATATAAAACCAAGGGAAAATTCCAAATAAAGATCCAAATTATACTCACTTTCTCAAGTAAAAGTCTGAAATAGTTATATCAGTTTCAAAGAAAAATTTGAAGTGATTATATTTATTTCAAATAAGGGCCTAGCCTCATCGACTCACCGACCAGCAAAAATTCTGCTTGAGCAATGGTATTTTCATTAAAAAAAACAATTTAATTTAGATTAAATTAAATTTTTCTTTGAAAATTGGATTAAAAATTTACAAAACTTAAACTTAAAAAAAAAATAGAGATGGGATAGCTCCCTCCCATCTCTGTTCTTTTTTTTTTTTATATGAAAAAACATAAAAAAAGAATAAAATTTAAAAGACAAAATTGTCATTATCATGTCCTTATCAAATAGTGAGCTGAGGCCCTTCTTTGAAATTGATATGAGCACTTTAGGCTATCATTTTTTAAGAAAATGATGGCATTTCGAGTTCTTATTTGAAGCAAAATTTATTTTGAATCCTTATTTGAAAAGATGATGGTATTTTATGTCTTTATTTGAAATTTTCCCTAAAACCAAATTAATTTTTAAATTTGACTTAAAGCAAGTCGTGAGTTGACTCGATGCTAGAGGTGAGCATCGATCGAGAGTTAACCTTGAACCGACCCTAGACCAGCCCGATCCTATCCATCCTGATCCAGTTTCCAGGGAGATTGGGTCTGTCCTTAGTCCAAAGAATCCTAGACTAGCATTGCACAGGTTGGTCATCGGTTCTAGGAGTTCAGGGTTGGTCTAACCCGGACCAACCCTAACTATATATATCTATATATATATATATATATATATATATATATATATATATATATATATATATATATATATATATATATATATATATATATATATATATATATATATTATAAATAGAAAACATTAAAATAAACGGCATTAATAACATTAAACAACTATTTAGTGAGTAGTTCAAGTAATTTTACATTATTCTTTAATAACTTAGATTTTTAATGTCTTTTACGACGTCAACAGTCATAATTTACGAATGAGGAAAATGTATTTGTGAGGAGTCATCACGGCGTCCAAAAGGGCATAATTTACGAAGGAGGAAAATGTATTTGTGAGAGTCCTCACGGTGTCCAAAAGGGCATAAATAGCTTCTTATTGCATCTTCCTCCAGTACTCATTCTCTTATGTCTTATTTGTTTTCTTAGTCTTCAATTTGCTAAAATTGAGAGAAACAATTTCTCCGCTCACCACTCAACACTCGCCTTGCTCACTTTGCGTCACTTGTGCCACTTGCTGCTTGATGCTCGCTTGGCTTGCTCCCTACTTGCCGATCGATACTCACTTTGTTCGACGCTCACCCCACTGGACCCTCATCACTTACCTTTCTTAGCTGACCTTGCTCATTATCGAATCCATTGGGTCGGTCCAATCATTGGTTGCCATTTCAAGGAGTACAAAAAATGAAATAAAAAATTACCGGTTGGTCTTGAGTTAACCTGGAATCGGACTGAACCCATTGGGTTGGTCCGGTCCTCAATTGCTTTTTCAAGGAGTATTAAAAATGAAATAAAAAGTTATCAATTGGTCCCGGATTAGCCTTGAAATTAGACCAAACCCACTGGGTCGGTCTAGTCATCGGTCCCAAGCTCAATAGGACCGTCATCGATCCCAAAAATTGAGGACCGGCACTATATAGGTTGGTCATAGGATTAAGGGGTGGACCGGCCCAATCCAGACCATGCTCACCCCTACTCAGTGCGGATGCGGATTTTGCTAATCAAGCTCTAATTTGTCGGATCGAAAGTTGCCAAATCGATTGACGTTGACCCAGTAATATGAACCCTAGCTGGCAATTTCTCCATGTGTATGTCAGATTTTCTTGCTTAAAATATTTCAGGAAAACGAACCGCAATTTCCATCGTCCAAATTAAAAATGTATATTTACTACACGTGTGAGAAACTTAAGGAGATCGAACCGGTTTTGCTTTTGTCTTTAGTGATTGAGCTGTAAACATTTAAAATGACGTACCATGAGAAGTATATTTATTATACGTGCGAGAAACCCAAGGAGATCGAACCGGTTATGCTTTTGTCTTACTTTTTTTTTGGTAAAAATGCTTTTGTCTTACTTTTCATGTGTTCCAAATTCAAAAAAAAAAAAAAAAAAGTGAATTGCTAGAACTTGTTGCATTGATTATTGGCAAATGGATCAAGAGATCAAGTCGTCTTATTTGTTTGTACAACCCCTCAATTAATTGGATACTAGAATCTAAACCTTACGGATGCACGGGACCACTTCAAATTTACTGATCCCCACCTTTTGTATTAAAATTCATTTAAAAAAGAAGAATAAATCACTCACAAATTACATGTATAATTTAAAATAACAGAAATACGGAACATCATGAGTTGATTCATAGATTCATTGTTGGATGATTGACATGTTATTAAGTTACTATTTTACCTTCAAATATACATTTAACAATCCGAATGTGAGCATATGAAAAGTTTTGTTATACGGCAAATGTAACAATTATCCATATCAAAATCTATATATTTTTTTCTTTTCTTAGGTGAAATTATGTAATTTATTTAGTGTTATATTATTTATCGAGACTGGATATGTATATTTAAACCGACTGGTAGAAGTGTGCTCGTACTTTGAATGTCTTATGAATAGGTCATCATCTCCAAGCAAATTAAGCGGAGTCCAAAATTTGGTGAAGTCTAATCTTGGATTAAAGATAAAATGAAGAAAATTCAGGTTTCCTACTTGAGTCATCAAGTCACGTAAAAACATAGAAAAACGAAATTTATCTCGATTAGTACACATCAAAGCAAACAAGAAGACACCACCCATCGTTGCAGCGTGGATGGTAGGCTCTTGGACTCCATTTGGAGGTCCTGGTTTTCCCTGCGCTGTGGAGGCCAAGCGCTGCGTGATGTCTTGCCGGGGTGCGTGGGTGGTGGTTTTTGCGTGCCTCCCGGGGTTTTTCCCTGCCCGGCCGTGCGTGGGTTCACTGGTCACCAAAAAAAAAAAAAAAAAAAAGCAAACAAGAAGACTGTTTGGATATTTTCTGAGTTTTTTTTAGTGAGTTCTCCGTAAGATATTGTAAAATCATATTTGTAAGTTTACTTTTAGTATTATATGAGATTATAAACACTTGAGAGTGATTGAACAATTGTATTATGCAATTTTTTGGATTTAGAGTGATTTTCTTTACGGATGATTCTTTCCCGAGAATACAGACATTCGAACCAAACCACGTAGATCTTCCATGTCCTTATTGTCCTTTATTGATTTCTTTGATGCTTTATTTTTCTTGCATTAGGTTTGAATTGCAAGATCTATTGACTTCCATATTAAAACATTTAGTAATTACACACATCTATAAAAGTCATAATGGAAACATGAGATGGTGAACAATCAATTTCATTTACATATAGTATTTAATTGATTTCTTATGGAGCAAAAAGCCAGCTAGCTGATAAGAACTGTGGAAGTGAATTTTTATAGTGAGCACATGGATCAAAATTGCTTCGTCATCAGGAACCTAATCAACGGATTATTAAAAAAAAAAGGAAAAAATCAATACAAGGAATCTGCACAAGAAAAAAGCCTTCATAATTGAGAGAATCTAATCACTAGAACGCAAATTACAATTGAGAAGAGAAGATGAATCAAAGAAAAAGGAGATTCATGTTGAGATTAGATCTCTAAGAAGTACAAAACACGACCTTAAGAGATTAAACATAATCGTGTTAAAATTATTTAAATCATGCATAATCAATCAATAAGGGAGACCACTTCTTTCTCACTTCACCCACTAGCTTCTTGAACTGCACTTCCAATGTTCTTGGCCACAGCTTGGAGGCGAAAATCAAGGAAAGACCTCATATCTTAGAACCCCCAACCCTCAACTGGATCAGACACAAAGGACCATTCAATCATGCACCCAACCATCTTACCATCCCCATCATTCATGGGCATCACTCTAATTGTGGCAACATAGGACTTGATCCCAACATTGTTGTCCAAGACCTCATAGCTGAAGCACTTCTCACTGGGGTCCATCATGAGGAGACGCTCATTGACCCACTTGAGCTTCGGCGGGTCTGAGTCATTGCCATTTGTGGTGGAGGCGACACACCGAACTAGGCCGGGCTGGCCCGGGACGCCCTCGACTAGGTGGCACGTGTCAAGTGTGGGAAGCCACTTGTGGATGTTGCAAAAGTCCGACAAGAATGGCCAGACTTGGTACGGTGTAGGCCCTTTCAGCTCAGCAGTGACCTTGCCTTCCCATTTTGGCTGGGTTTCTTCCGCCATTGAGAGAGAGAGAGAGAGAGAGAGATGTTCCGTTTAGGGCAAAGATGGAGATATTTATTAGATAAAAGCCCAAGCACGGGGCAGCTGGATTCCCTTTCTCTTGGTATAAAAAAGTAAAAAAATAAAGTAGATTAGAGTATTGAGGAATTTTCTATTAATTTGATGCATCATAATAAACTACATCGGCCTATTCATAGGTTTCACGAGAAACTGTCAAAGGTAACATAGATCAATCAAGATATATATAATCAAATGAGATATTATTGCAATCTTGAGAGATATAAAAAACTAATAAAATATTATAAGTATTTCTAATATAGGTAAATATCCTAATTATCACTAGCTAAAAAAGAAGAAGAAGGGATTTAGACCAGGTTCATAAGCTTCTAAATAAAATGAAATGCTCTTTTTTTTACATTCTGTGACTGAGGGAGAAGCATTCGGCCTTGTGCAGAGCCCAAGTGGCTTGAATGTCCATGCGCAGATGCTTTCAAAACTGGGAATACCCAGCGGGGCAGAAAAGTCTAATCGTAAATCTCAGATAAGATTTTAAAATATGCTTTGAGTGATTAACCAACCTTTCTCTGATTAACCAGTTTTAGGCCACCCTTTATCATTTGAGTTGTTTACCTTTTTCACCAATTTTTCTATTGAGTTAACACTTCTGTTTGTCATGCTTGCTATTTTTTTTTTTTTTTTTGAAACTTACCATCTCTTTTTGGAAACGACCAATCTCAATTAGAAAGCGATTACCAACATTTCTCTGATCAAATAACCAACTAATTTTGCATTACCAACATTTCTTTGAGTTAATCATCAATGTTTGTTTTTTTTTTCCTTTTTTTGAATTACCAACTTCTGTTTCTCCAAAAAAGAAAAAAAGGACTCTCTAAACGTTGATCAAACTTTATTTACCCTTTTTTTTAATCAATGCCTTTAATTTACCAATTATTTTATAAATTTACTAACTTTTTTGTGCAACTTGCTAAATTTGCTCCAATTAAATTATCAACTACTTTTGTGTTACCAACTCTCCTTTAAGTTGATCACCAGTATTAATTCATTATTTTGAAAACTTACCGATGTTTCTATTTGGTTCGTCGCTTTTAAATTACCACTTCGTCAAGGTTGAAGAAATCTTGCAGAAGCCGCCACATCCGGTTAGAACTACTGCCTCTCTTCGTCAATTAGCATTTTAGTAGTTGTTAAACCACATTGAAATCCTGAAAGCATTTCTCGTCCGTGAGCGAAAAGACATACTTTGTAGTTGTTGACTTTCTCTCTCTTTGGCCCATTACACATGGGCCCAAAGATTAGATTCCGCCCCAAAAAATTCGGGCCTGGGTCGAGCCCATGGGCCAAATGGCCCTAAGAAAAAAGGCATGGCCCATTGACCGTTCCTAGAGAGGAGTAGGGGTGAGCGGTTCCAGGTTCTAGTTCAGTTCCGTCCGGAACCTGGAACCTACCCTCGGGTACAGGTTTTTCATTTTTTGGAACCTAGAACCTACTTATCAGAATCAAGAACCTGAAACTTACCCTGTCACAGGTTCCAGGGTTGGTTCTAGGTTCCAACAGGTTCTTTTTCTTTTTTTTTCTTTTCTTTTTAAGATTTGAACTATAACGAAGAAGGAAAAAGACAACTCCTATGGAATTTAAAATCCACATTACCATTTGCTAAACCCAAAGGAAAAAGCAGAACTTAAATTTGAATCAACCTCCCTATTTGATTCATATATTGCAGAGTTGATCAAACCAGAATGTGATACATAAATAACTGCTCATTAAAGTTATTGATCATATGAAGTATTTCGACAGCAAAGCATCTCAAAATTTAATGGTTTGGACCAACAATCCCTAATGAAGATGTAGGATAGGCAGAAGATACACGAATTCACAAACTGAAGTATACTAAATAGCATAACAAGTAGAAGCAACCAGCCCAACGGCAAGTTAGATATCTTTTATTTGCACAAGAGATTTTATAACCAATAGCCAAAAACTTTACCATGTTAGTTTGCTTAACAATGAGTATATACATTGTTAAGCAACGCAAGGATGTTGTTGTTGCTCTATCAAACATTGCAAGATCTTGCCATGCTCCATCACGCATTGTGGGGGCTTGCGTTGACGTGCCTTCGATGGGGGAGTTGGTTTTCTTTGTGCCCTGTCAATGGAGGAATGAGACCTTGTTAGACATTCGAAACCAAAAACCTAGCAGAACTTTTACATCATTCTCAGATTATGCATCGAATTGGTTTTTATGTATTGGCAGCTCCTTATTTTGCTAATTCTCTGTATTGAGTTAATCTTTTGTGCACATCGGTGCCTACACTTGTTCAACACCGATTCGACCACATCCCCAAAACCATCGACTGGTCTATGAAAACCATCGACCACTTGAGCTCGGCTCAAGCTCTGACCTTTCTGCCCGTAGACATGAAAATCAGACAAAACAAAGAAAACCCAGATAAAGATACTCATAAAACAGACATAGAGAGAGAGCTTACGAAGAAGAGGTCGAGGAGGACTTGATCGGGAAATAGGGATAGATCGGAGAAGTGGGCGAGGTTGAGGATGGCCGACAGTGGAATAACAGTAGCGTCGCGGCCCCCCAGTAGCTCGTCGTTGGGATGCAGCACCCGCAACGGCGAGAGTCGGCAGCATTGTCAAACTGGTCAATGGCAGAAACGGTCGCAGCTCATCAAACTAGGCGAGGCGAAGAAGAGAAATGGTCATCTTCCTTCTCTCTGCCCTCTTCCTCCCGTCTCGCGCCACGTTGAGGCCCTCCCCCATATGGCAATCCAGCTCAAGAGTGGCTCGCTCCTCCTCTCCTCCTCCTCCTCCTCCTCTTCCTCGTCGCCATCCTCATCATCATCATCATCGCCACCCTCCTCCCTCGTCCCTTTTGGCAGTTCTCTCTTTAATGACCTTACTCAATTTGCAAGTCTGAAACCGGCAACCATGTCAGCACCGAACCACCCACCACCCTTCCTCTGCTTCGTCTTGCTCCCCTTTCCCTTCTCTCCACCCCCGCATTCACAATCGCTCCGTCCGCCACCTGAGAGCGAAGGAAGGGACACAAAAAAAAAAAACAAAAAACAAAAAAAAACCAAGAACCGCCATGCCCCGAACCCTAAGAGCCCGAGACTCCCACAATGGGCAGGGCCATGGATTTCGACCTGAACGTTGTCGACTGGTGTGGGGTCAGTGACTCGGGGTGGAGCGTTGTAGAGGAAATAGGAAGAAGGGACAGCGAAGAAGAGAAGAAAAATTAGAATTGAGCGATGCAGGGGAAATAGAAAGAAGAGAAAGTGGAGAAGGGAAGAAAAATCAGGTTTCTTTGAAGGGTACTCCCAGTCTCGGTTCTGGTTCCGGTTCCGCGAAAAATGGAACCGAGAACCGGAACCGACCACTCAAGAACCGAGAACCGAACCGGACCCTCCGGTGCGGTTCTCCGGTTCCCGGGTAGAACCGGAAACCGTGCTCAGCCCTAGAGAGGAGGGCCACCATCTCCTAGACTACAGCAACCCATCTACTTCTCTTGCGTTTGATTTTTCTTTGGAATAATTACACATATGGTTCCTAATTTTAGTCCGATATACAATGTCGTTTCTTAATTTTTAATTTCTGAATTTTAACCCAATGAGTAATGTTATTTCTGCACTTTTTATTGTCTCCTGAATTTTTTCATAAATATTCAATTTAGTTCTCAAACTATATGAAAATGTCCGTTATTATATTTCTATTAAGTCAGGATTTAATAATCCACGTCTTAACGGTAACGTCCGTATTTATGTTCGTATTTCTGTTTCTTTATATAGCGGAAGGACCACCTCAAATAAAAAAAGTACATAGTGTAGGATCTAATTGTATAAAAAAAATAAAATCGAGGGACCGGATTGAGTCATTTGCGATAGTCCAGAGGCTTCTGATATCATCATCATCATCTTCATCATTTCGCAAATGCTAACAAAGCAAGGATCACTTTTCTTTGTTGGACTATAGCTTTAGCGTGCGGATTTGCATCATCAAGCTCTGCTTATATATCAAAATTTGTTTGCCCAATGTCAGATTTCATTTGTCATTTTTGTCCATGACGAGGCAAGTGGATAAGATTGTCCATGCGTAGATGTTTTCAAAACTGGAGATTCCCAGTGGTGCAGAAAAGTCTAATCGTAACTATTAAATATAGATTTTAAAATATGCTTTGAATGATTAACCAACATTTCTTTGATTAACTAGTTTTAGGTCAGCCTCAATCATTTGAGTTGTTTACCTTTGCTTATTATGCTTACCAATTTTTTTATTGAGTTAACACTTCTGCTTGTCCAGCTTGTTATTTTTTGAAACTTACCATCTCCTTTTAGAAACAACCAATCTTAATTAGAGAGTGATTACCAATATTTCTCTGATTAAATAACCAACTAATTTTGCATTACCAACATTTTTTTGAGTTAATCATCAATTTTTTTTTCTTTTTTTGAATTACCAACTTCTCTTTCCGCTAACCAAAAAAAAAAGGAGTCTCTAAACATTGATCAACATTTATTTACCTTTCTTATTAATGCCTTAAATTTACCAATTATTTTATGAATTTACTAACCTTTTTTGTGCGACTCACTAAATTTTCTTCGATTAAATTATCAACTATTTTTGCATCACCAACTCTCATTTGAGTTGCTCATCAGTATTATAGTTCATTATATTGAAAACTTGCCAACGTTTCTTTTCGGTTCATCGCATTTAAATTACCACTTCGTCAAGGTTGAAAAAGTCCTGCAGAAGCCGCCAAATCCGGTTAGAACTACTGCCTCCCTTCATCAATTAGCATTGTAGCAGTAGTTAAACCACATTGAAATACCGAAGCATTTCTTGTCCGTGCGCGAAGCGACATATTTTTGTTGTCGTTGACTTTCTCTCTTTGGCCCCTTACACATAAGTCCAAAAATTAGATTCCGCACCAAAAAATTCGGGCCTGGGTCGGGCCCATGGGCCTAACGGCCCTAAGACAAACGGCACGGTCCATTGACCAGTCCTAGTGAGGAGGGCCGCCACTCCTAAACTGCAGCTACCCATCTACTTCTCTTGCGTTGGATTTTTCTTCAGCATGATTACACGGATGGTTCTTAAATTTTGGTCTGATATGTAATGCCGTTCCTAAATTTCTTTATTTGCTCAATTCAATCTCCAAATTTTAACCCAATGAGTAATGTCATTTTTGCACTTTTTAATGGTTCCTGAATTATTTCATAAATATTCAATCAAGTCTCCAAACTATATGAAAATATCTATTAGTATCTTTTTATAAAATCCAGATATAATAATCCACCTCGTTAAAAGAAAAGGTGGATAATAATTTTTTTCCAAATTGAACAAATTAAAAGAATTATTACATTTTAATTTAAGTTGAATCTCCCTATATGCATAACCCACTTGATAGAAGTACTTGATTGTAGTGACCTTGGCGTCATGAGGGCATTGCGAAGCATGTTGAGTGCTCGCTAGCCCCGGGTGACAATCCAACAGCAATCGCCACTTTCACTTAAGCACACACGCGCACAAAGAGAGGGAAAGAGAGACAATAAACTGGTGATGCATCATCTAGCATCCCTATACATCTCTCTTAGCTGCGAAACCAACATGATTCTATGTTCCTGTCTTTTTCAAATTCCTACTTTGTAACCATGGAAGTTTCCTTCTCACATGGGAATGGGAATGTAAGGGGTTTGAATTCTCATATTCTCAGGAGGGTTGAAGGGGGAACGATTTAGTTTTAGGTGTGAGTTTCAACTCTCACGCCCTACAATGAAATAAAACAAAAATCTAAGAGTGAGTGATAGAATATAAGTAGAGCAGGATCAAAAAAAAAAAAAAAAATCCTCATTTGTAAATATCAATACTTTGTAATTTAATTTTTCTTATCTTTAGATTCTTCTTTCTTACTTTGTTTTAAAATTTATTAAACTCATGTATGACGCCATGTTGGTATTTAATAATGACTTAACGGTCATGTCCGTATTTCTGTCTCTTTATTCAGAAAGGACCACCTCAAATAAAAAAGTATATAGTGTAGGGATCTAATTGTATAAAAAAAAGTTTGAGGGACCGGATTGAATAATTTGCAATAGTTCATATACTTCCGATATCGTTATCATCATCTTCATCATTTCGCAATGTTAACAAAGCAAGGGTCGCTTTTCTTTGTTGGGACCATAGCTTTAGCGTGCGGAATTGCGTCATCAAGCTCTGCTTATATATCAAATTTTGTTTGCCCAATGTCAGATTTCATTTGTCATTTTTGTCCATGACGAGACGAGTGGCCTCAAGTGCACGGTCGTTGATTTTATCTAGGGAAAATTTCAAATAAGGACCTAGAGTAAAGCCGTTTTCTCAAATAAGGGTCCAGAGTAGATTTTGTCTTAAAAAGGGATCTAAAGTTGTTAACTTTGTCTCAAATGAGGGCCCCAACTCATTGGCTAGCCGAATTTTCGCCCGTGGATTTATTATGACACATCATGAAAGCTATGCTTGGACATGCACAAACACATAGGCTTTTATGCCCCTGCTCTATTCCATCATTCTTTAGTATCTGATCTTAGTGCAATCTGCCTAACAGACCAACTGCTCGACGAAATTCCCACATGGGGTTTCCAGTTTTATCCACACAATAAACTCCAATCTCGAAGTTGAAGATCGTTTGAGCAATCTCGTTTTAGTCTAGTTGATTTGGCCAGTTCGTTTTCTCGTCTGTGTAAACCATGTCCCCTGTGTTGCCCTCACCATGTGAACTCTCAATCGGATGTTCATTGAAGTTGTATTCTATAGATTGTAGTTTGAAAAAATTTGCAGCGAACCATGGTACTAGATTTCACAATAACATAATACCCAAGAATCTTCATCATAGTCAGCACGACAAGCTCTTTCCTGCATTTGGAACTAATCTATTCTTGAAGAAGACGAGCACCAATATTGAACAGACCCAAGTTGACTTGACGAAGGACTTGATTTAGAGATTGAAGAAGAAGTAGGAGGAGATACTGATATTGTTTGGGAACAAGATGAGATTCAAGCAACATCATCGCTTTTCAAATGAAGGATTCCTTAGAACCTAGGAAGTAAAGCAGAGAAATAGCTCTTCCACTCCCACTTCCTTATAAACTTAGACCTTTGGGAGTCCCACGCCGAAAAAACACGTGAGCGGCAAAGACGAAGAAAATGTGTGCGGGAGCGAGAGCAAGAGCAAAGAGGATTGCTCATCTTTTGGGAGCGAACGATGAGGACCTTGATGGAAAGTACATCGCTGGCGAGATCATGTTCGAGTTCCCGAACAAGATGGCGTGCCACACGAACTCCTTCTCCCTCGACCGCCCAATCGCTGCCCTCACTGTCGACGACAACCTCATGCACGGAGAGATGTACTTTGTCCTTCCGCTCGATGGCTTCCCGAGCCACAACACGGCCATTAAAATGAACAAATGAATGGGTTTGTGTTTACGAGAGAGAGTGAGAGAGACGTGAACGGAGGGGATGAGAGATTGAGGGTTTCGGATTGCAAATACACAAGCTTCTCCCTGATTCAGTTGGGATAAAATTTTACAGAGAGAACTAGTACTGAGAATTGAGGAGGAACGTGGAAAAGAAAGAAAATCTGTGAAGAGCCCTAAAATTTGATTTGGGATCTTTGATTTTCCTATTTTTTACCCTGTTAAAATTTTTGGACAAAATTGCCCATCCTCTAATTGCCGGAATAAATCCACTGGCGAAAATTCAGCTAGCCGATGAGTTGGGCGCCGTTTGAGGCGAAGTTAACAACTTTAGACCCCTTTTTGAGACAAGGTCCACTCTAGACCCTTATTTGAGAAAACGGCTCCACTTTAGGTTCTTATTTGAAATTTTCCCCTTTATCTATTACACGTTGATCTCATTATAGATTATCCTACTTATCTAGCGAAAAGTCTTGTGTTATTTTGATCTCTTCAACTCTTTGGTAACCAGAAAATAGATAGAGCCTAAATTACTAAAATCTACATTAACATTTTTTTCTTTTCCTAAGTAAAATTAAGCTTCATATTTGATATTAAATTATATTTCCAGTTTAAACCCCATGCGAAACTTGACAAGCCCACATTTTGGATGTCCTCTTAGTGGGACTTTATCTTCAAGCAATATAATGGAATCCAAATTTGTGGAGTCTAATCTTGGATTAAAGATAAAAATGAATAAAATCAAGGTTTCTCAGTCTTAATTAAAAGTCACATGAGAACACTCGGTTATTGAACATTATGAAAAATAAGAGAAGTGTTAAGGTTTTCTTTTAGTAAGTGAGTTCTTTATACGAAATTGCGCGATAACACTTGTGTGTTTGTCTTGAGTGTAATCTTCGGCTGAGAAAAATTGATAATTGATAAATTGTAACTTCAAATTCATAGTGAATTTCTTGAGACTAGCTCTTTCCATGGTAAGGTACCCACATATGATCTGAATCACTTAAATCTAGAGTATCCTTATTGTACGTTGTTCATTTGCCCAGTAATTTTTCTTTCACATTAAATTTTAATTGTAAGATCAGGTAACTTCCATCTTATTAGACAATATTTAGTAAAGTACACACATCTAACAAAATCATTATGAGTATTGGAGCAACTTGAGCTGGTCAAGGATTAATAAATAGATTGACTTATGAAGGAGCAAAAGCCACCCTAGCTGATCAGGACTGTGAAACTTCATGCTTACTGTGAGCACATGGGATCAAAATCGCTTCATGAGGTTCGCGTAAGATTTTTCAAAAAGGAAGAAGTAGCCATCTCTATACCTATTAACCTAATCAATAGGGAAAATTACCAAAATAGTCCTTAACCTATTGCAACTTTTCCAGTTCAGTCCTAAAACTTTTTTTTTTTTTTTTACTAATTCAATTCTAAATCTTTTGTATTTGTGACAACTCATCCATCCCGACAATAATGATCGGCTGATATTGATGTGCACATTGGCTGACTTTAATGTGTCGATTTTTTAATATTTTTTTTATTTTTTATGTTTTATTTCTCTTTTTATTTTTAAATTTTCTCTTTTCTTCTTCCTCTGGCCGATCTAGGGACTAGTTTAAGGCTAGGGCCAGTGATGTTGATTTTTCAATTCTTTTATTTTTTATTTCTCCTTTTATTTTTAAATTTTCTCTTTCAAAATTCCTCTAGCCGATCCAACAACCGGTCAAAGCCTAGGGTTGGTGAGATTGACCTCACTGGCACTAGTGAGGGTGAGCCTCAGCCAACTTTGGCAAGGACTTACCATCGCAAGCGAGGGTCACGGGCGTGGGCGGGTGAGCCTTGCCATTCGCCGGCCTTGCCCAAATCGGCAAGTGTGAGCCTCAACCACCCCTAGTGAGGGTCGCTAGGCAAGGTCGAGCTCGCCTAGTGCCATGACGGCAAGGGGGAGGGCTAGCCTCACTATCACAGGTGAAGGTTGGGTGAGGCTTGCCCTTACCAAATTTGGGTGAGAGCAAACCTTGCCATGGCTAGGCAAGCTTGACCTCGCCCAACCATGGCAAGGCTCATGCTTGCCCTCACCAAATTAGTGCCATGACAACAAGGGTGAGCGACGCTAGGTGAACTCAATCTGGCGCACCAACCCTCGCTTGTGACAGTGAGCATTGGCCACCCCCATTAACATCAAGGGTGATCGAGGCTCGCCTTCACCAGTGTTGGTGAGCCTCCCTAGTTGCTAGCGAGGTCAACCTCACTAGCCTTAGCCCATTGGAAGAAGAAAAGATAATTTTTTGTTTTTGTTTTTGTTTTTTTCTTTTTGAGAGGGAGAGGGCGAGAGTAGAAGAATCGACACATTAGCGTCAGTCGGCCAAAATTAGCTAGATGGACTAAATTGATACAAATATAAAAGGTTAAAAATTGAGTTGGAAAAAAAGAAGAAGAAGAAGAAGGTTTGAAACTGAATTGGAAAAATGGCAAAAGATTTAGAATTATTTTGGTAATTTTCCCAATTCAATGTATTATAAAAGAAAAATAAATCAACATATGGAAAATTCACAAGTAATAATCCTGCATAATTAATTGAAAAAATCTAATAATTAATTCTCAAATTAAAAGTCAGAAAGGAAGATAAAGTAAATAAAAAGGCAATGCATGCTGAGGTTAGATCTTCAATAAGTAAATCATGCTGAAATTAGATCTCCAAGAAATGTAAAGCATGATCATTAGAGATCAAACCTGATCTTATTGAAATCATTTAAAGCATACATAATCTATCAACAAGAGAGATCACATCTTTCTCCCTTCAACCACTAGCTTCTTGGATTGCACTTTCTATCTTCTTGGCCATAGATTGGAGGGCAAAATCCATTAAAGAGCTCAAATCTTGCAGCCCCCAACACTCAATTGGATTAGAAACAAAAGACCACTCAATCATGCACCCACGCATCTTGCCATCCCCATCATTCGTGGGCATCACTCTAACTGTGCCAACATAGTTCTTGAACCCCATGTTGTTGTCCAAGACCTCATAGCTGAAGCACTTCTTGCTAGGGTCCATCATGAGGAGCCTTTCGTTGGCCCACTTGAGCTTCGACGGGTCTGAATCGTTGCTTAACACAGTGGAGGCACAGTATCGGATGAGGCCAGGCTGACCCTGGACGCCCTCGACTCGGTAGCACGTATCAACGGTGGGAAGCACCTTGTGAACGTTGCAAAAATCCGCCAAGAATGGCCACACTTGGTCTGGTGTTGGCCCTTTCAGTTCAGCTGTGAACTTGCCTTCCCATTTTGGTTGGGTTTCTTCTGCCATTGATTGATGAGAGAGAGAGAGAGAGAGAGAGAGAGAGAGAGAGAGAGAGATGTTCCGTTTAGGGCAAAGATGGAGATATTTATTAGATAAAAGCCCAAGCACGGGGTAGCTGGATTCCCTTTCTCTTGGTATAAAAAAAGTAAAAAAATAAAGTAGATTAGAGTATTGAGGCATTTTCTATTAATTTGATGTATCATAATAAACTACATCGGCCTATTCATAGGCTTTATGAGAAACTGTCAAAGGTAACATATATTAATCAAGATATATATAATCAAATGAGATATTCATGTAATCTTGAGATATACAAAAAAATTAAGAAAATATTCGAAGTATTTCTAATATAGGTAAATATCCTAATTATCACTAGCTAAAAAAGAAGAAGAAGGGATTTAGACCAGGTTCATAAGCTTCTAAATAAAATGAAATGCTCTTTTTTTTTACACTTTGTGACTGAGGGAGAAGCATTCGGCCTTGTGCAGAGCCCAAGTGGCTTGACTGTCCATGCGTAGATGCTTTCAAAACTGGGAATACTCAGCGGTGTAGAAAAATCTAACCGTAAATCTCAGATAAGATTTTAAAATATGCTTTGAGTGATTAACCAACCTTTCTCTGATTAACCAGTTTTAGGTCAACCTCTATCATTTGAGTTGTTTATCTTTTTCTCCAATTTTTCTATTGAGTTAACACTTCTGTTTGTCTTGCTTGCTATTTTATTTTATTTTTTTGAAATTTTACCATCTCTTTTTGGAAACGACCAATCTCAATTAGAGAGTGATTACTAACATTTCTCTGACTAAATAACCAACTAATTTTGCATTACCAACATTTCTTTGAGTTAATCATCAATGTTTGATTTTCTTCTTTTTTTTGAATTTCCAACTTCTCTTTCTCCAAAAAAAAAAAAAAAAAAAAAAGGACTCTCTAAACGTTGATCAAACTTCTTTTTATTTTTTTATTTTTTATAATCAATGCCTTTAATTTACCAATTATTTTATGAATTTACTAACTTTTTTTGTGCGACTCACTAAATTTGCTCCAATTAAAATATTAACTACTTTTGCGTCACCAACTCTCCTTTGAGTTGCTCACCAATATTAATTCATTATTTTGAAAACTTACCAACGTTTCTATTTGGTTCATCGCTTTTAAATTACCACTTCGTCAACGTTGAAGAAATCCTGCAGAAGCCGCCACCTCCGGTTAGAACTACTGCCTCCCTTCATCAATTAGCATTGTTGCAGTAGTTAAACCACATTGAAATACCGAAAGCATTTCTTGTCCGTGCGCGAAGAGACATATTTTTGTTGTTGTCGACTTTCCCTCTCTTTGGCCCCTTACACATAAGTCCAAAAATTAGATTCCGCCCCCAAAAAATTCGGGCCTGGGTCGGGCCCATGGGCCTAACGGCCCTAAAGACAAACGGCACGGTCCATTGACCAGTCCTAGTGAGGAGGGCCGCCATCTCCTAAACTGCAGCTACCCATCTACTTCTCTTGCGTTGGATTTTTCTTCGGCATGATTACACGGATGGTTCTTAAATTTTGGCATGATATGTAATGCCATTCCTAAATTTCTTTATTTGCTCAATTCAATCCCCAAATTTTAATCCAATGTCATTTCTGCACTTTTTAATGGTTCCTAAATTATTTCATAAATATTCAATCAAGTCTCCAAACTATATGAAAATATCTATTAGTATCTTTTTATAAAATCCAGATATAATAATCCACCTCGTTAAAAGAAAAGGTGGATAATAATTTTTTTTCCAAATTGAACAAATTAAAAGAATTATTACATTTTAATTTAAGTTGAATCTCCTTATATGCATAACCCACTTGATAGAAGTACTCGATTGCAGTGACCTTGGCGTCATCAGGGCATTGCAAAGCATGTTGAGTGCCCGCTAGCCCCGGGTGACAATCCAACGGCAATCGCCACTTTCGCTTAAGCACACACGCACACAAAGAGAGGGAAAGAGAGACAATAAATTGGTGATGCTAGTGATGCATCAGCTAGCATCCCCATACATCTCTCTTAGCTGCGAAACCAACATGATTCTATGTTCCTGTCTTTTTCAAATTCCTACTTTGTAACCATGGAAGTTTCCTTCTCACATGGGAATGGGAATGTAAGGGGTTTGAATTCTCACATTCTCGGGAGGGTTGAAGTGGGAACGATTTAGTTTTAGGTGTGAGTTTCGACTCTCACGCTCTACAATGAGATAAAACAAAAGTCTGATAGTGAGTGATATAATATAAGTAGAGCAAGATCGACAAAAAAAAAAAAAAAAACCTCATTTGTAAATATCAATACTTTGTAATTTAATTTTTCTTATCTTTAGATTCTTCTTTCTTACTTTGTTTTGAAATTTATTAAACTCATGTATGACGCCATGTTGGTATTTAATAATGACTTAACTGTCATGTCCGTATTTCTGTCTCTTTATTCAGAAAGGACCACCTCAAATAAAAAAGTATATAGTATAGGGATCTAATTGTATAAAAAAAGTTTGAGGGACTGGATTGAATGATTTGCAATAGTCATCTTCATCATTTCGCAATGTTAACAAAGCAAGGGTCGCTTTTCTTTGTTGGGACCATAGCTTTAGCGTGCGGAATTGCGTCATTAAGCTCTGCTTATATATCAAATTTTGTTTGCCCAATGTCAAATTTCATTTGTCATTTTTGTCCGTGACGAGACGAGTGGCCTCAAGTGCACGGTCGTTGATTTTATCTATTAGACGTTGATCTCATTATAGATTATCCTACTTATCTAGCGAAAAGTCTTGTATTATTTTGATCTCTTCAACTCTTTGGTAACCAGAAAATAGATAGAGCCTAAATTACTAAAATCTACATTAACATTTTTTTTATTTTCCTAAGTAAAATTAAGCTTCATATTTGATTTAATATTATATTTCCAGTTCGAACCCCATGCGAAACTTGACAAGCCCACATTTTGGATGTCCTCTTAGTGGGACTTTATCATCGAGCAATATAATGGAATCCAAATTTGTGGAGTCTAATCTTGGATTAAAGATAAAAAAAAAAAAAGAAGAATAAAATCAAGGTTTCTCATTCTTAATTAAAAGTCACATGAGAACACTCGGTTATTGAACATTATGAAAAATAAGAGAAGTGTTTAGGTTTTCTTTTAGTAAGTGAGTTCTTTATACGAAATTGCCCGATAACACTTGTGTGTTTGTCTTGAGTGTAATCTTCGGCTGAGAAAACTTGATAATTGAGCAATTGTAACTTCAAATTCGTAGTGAATTTCTTGTGACTAGCTCTTTCCATGGTAAGGTACTCACATATGATTTGAGTGACTTAAATCTAGAGTGTCCTTATCGTACGTTGTTCATTTCTCCAGTAATTTTTCTTTCACATTAGATTTTAATTGTAATATCAGGTAACTTCCATCTTATTAGACAATATTTAGTAAAGTACACACATCTAACAAAATCATTATGAGAATTGGAGCAACTTGAGCTGGTCAAGGATTAATAAATAGATTGACTTATGAAGGAGCAAAAGCCACCCTAGTTGATCAGGACTGTGAAACTTCATGCTTACTGTGAGCACATGGGATCAAAATCGCTTCACCAGGCTCGCGTAAGATTTTTCGAAAAGGAAGAAGTAGCCATCTCTATACCTATCAACCTAATCAATAGGCAAAATTACCAAAATAGTCCTAAACCTATTACAATTATTCTAGTTCAATCCTAAAACTTTTTTTTTTTTTGCCAATTCAGTTCTAAATCTTTTGTATTTGTGACAACTCATCCACCCCGGCAATTATGATTGGCTGATATTAATGTGGACACTGGCTAACGTTAATGTGTCAATTTTTTAATATCTTTTCGATTTTTTTTATGTTTTATGTTTCATTTTTATTTTTAAATTTTCTCTTTTCTTCTTGCTCTGGCCAGTCTAGGGACTAGTTCGAGGCTAGGGCCGATGAAGTTGATTTTTCAATTCTTTTATCTTTTATTTCTCTTTTTATTTTTAAATTTTCTCTTTTAAAATTCCTCTAGCCGATCCAACAACCGGTCAAAGCCTAGGGTTGGTGAGATCGACCACACCGGCACTAGTGAGGGTGAGCCTTGGCCAACTTTGGCAAGGACTTACCATCGCAAGCGAGGGTCACTAGGCGAGGGCGAGGGTGAGCCTTGCCATTCGCCAACCTTGCCCAAATCTGGCAAGTGTGAGCCTCAACCACCCCTAGCGAGGGTCGCTAGGCAAGGTCGAGCCTGCCTAGTGCCATGACGGCAAGGGTGAGGGCTAGCCTCGCTATCACGGGTGAAGGCTGGGTGAGGTTCGCCCTTACTAAATTTGGGTGAGAGCAAGCCTTGCCATGGCTAGGCAAGCTCAACCTCGCTCAACCATGGCAAGGCTCATGCTTGCCCTCACCAAATCAGCACCATGACGACGAGGGTGAGCAACACTAGGTGAACTCAATCTGGCACACCAACCCTCACTTGTGACAGTGAGCCTTGGCCACCCCCATTAACATCATGGGTGATCAAGGCTCGCCTTCACCAGTGTTGGGGAGCCTCCCCAGTTGCTAGAGAGGTCAACCTCGCTAGCCCTAGCCCACAGGATGAAGAAAATATAATTTTTTTTTTTTTTTTTTTTTGAGAGAGAGAGAGAGTAGAAGAATTGACACATTAATGTTAGTCGGCAAAATTGGCTAAATGGACTAAATTGACACAAATATAAAAGGTTAAAATTTGATTGGAAAAAAAAAAGAAAAAGAAGAAGAATGTTTGAAATTGAATTGGAAAAATGGCAAAAGATTTAGAATTATTTTGGTAATTTTCCCAATTCAATGTATTATAAAAGAAAAATAAATCAACATATGGAAAATTCACAAGTAATAATCCTTCATAATTAATTGAAAAAATCTAATAATTAATTCTCAAATTAAAAGTCAGAAAGGAAGATAAAGTAAAGAAAAAGGCAATTCATGCTGAGGTTAGATCTTCAAGAAGTAAATCATGCTGAAATTAGATCTCCAAGAAATGTAAAGCACGATCTTTAGAGATCAAACCCGATCTTATTGAAATCATTTAAAGCATACATAATCTATCAACAAGAGAGATCACATCTTTCTCCCTTCAACCACTAGTTTCTTGGATTGTATTTTCTATCTTCTTGGCCATAGATTGGACGGAAATATCAATTAAAGAGCTCAAATCTTGGAGCCCCCAGCCCTCAACTGGATTAGACACAAAAGACCACTCAATCATGCACCCACGCATCTTGCCATCCTCATCATTCATGGGCATCACTCTAACTGTGGCAACATAGTTCTTGAACCCCATGTTGTTGTCCAAGACCTCGTAGCTGAAGCACTTCTTGCTAGGGTCCATCATGAGGAGCCTTTCGTTGGCCCACTTGAGCTTCGACGGGTCTGAATCGTCGCCTAACGCGGTGGAGGTACAGTACCGGATGAGGCCAGGCTGACCCTGGACGCCCTCGATTCGGCAGCACGTATCAACGGCGGGAAACACCTTGTGAACGTTGCAAAAATCCGCCAAGAATGGCCACACTTGGTCTGGTGTTGGCCCTTTCAGTTCAGCTGTGGCCTTGCCTTCCCATCTTGGTTGGGTTTTTTCTGCCATTAATTGATGAGAGAGAGAGAGCGAGAGAGAGAGAGTCGTTGGTTTATGGCAAAGACGGAGACATTTATCAGCCCAAACATGTAAAAGCTAGATTCCAAGTCTTGTGTCTTAAAAAATTATAATTCATGTCACGTGGAATAAGATGGTTTAAGTGAGTAACTAGATATAGGAAGCTTCCTGTCTATCATTTCTAGATCCTAGCTGTTTGCACGTCAATAGCTTAATAATTATCATGAATAGCCCAGTCTTGTCTTTTTCTAAGTGATTATTGCTAGAAGCTATTTCATGTTATATAGAAAACAACAATTCAATGAGCAAATCCTCTCCACATAGCAACTTTTTTGCATTATTTGGAAACTCTTGGGAGATGGGCCGCGGTAGAATCTGCTTTGCTAACTAATATGTTCTTTTTTACTCATTAGTAGAAGCTTATGGGCAGCATGATGTCATTCTCCATTGACTTAAGAGCCTACTATATTATTAATTAGGGACATAAGTGAATCATATCTCAAAGTAAGCACTAACAATCTAAGTAGGATATTTCAGTCGCCTAAAATTAACAAACCTGATGAAAAAATTGATCACACAACTTTACTAATTTTAAGATTGATTGTGCTTCCACTGCAAATTTTAGAACCTCTCATGCTCTCGTGCACTTACGCATGACAACACAAGCACTACCGATCGATGAACACCGCGCGTCTTTTACATTGGTAATAGCCTTTTATTACAAGGACGTGTCTGAATGAAAAACAGGACAAATGGGAGTCGCATCACAGCAATGAAAGGCCCAAAACATTTATAAAGCAGGATACGCAAAATCAAGGACTACGGTTATCGGCCAATTTAATTCCCAAACGAATCCTCCATTTTCTTAGCCATGCCCTGTAAGCCCGCCTCATATACTACCCTCACCAAATCCTCCAAACGCCCACCCTTCCACCGAATTGACGGCGAACAACCACTCGATCATGCACCCACCTCCACCTTCTCCATCACTAGGGATGACCCTGACTGTGGACAGGAATGAAGTGAACCCAATGCTATTGTCTGCCATGTCATAGTTTAAATTTCGTCCGGTCAGATCTATCCTGACCAATCGCTCCTTGGCCTAGTTGATAGGGCGGTTCTCGCCAGCGTCATCAGTGCCTTTTGACGAGATGGAGAATCCAATGCACTATCACACGCAACCGGGCACATCATTCTCGCCATCTATGTTGTGGCAATCGGGTAGGCCCGGGAGCCATTTGTGGAGGTTGAAGAAGTCCATGAAGAGTGGCCATATCTAGTCTGCACTAGCCTTTGTGACTCTAGCAAAGATCTTGCCTTCCCACTTGTGACCTGATTGGGACTCCCTTTGATTCTTGCTTTGGCACTCTTCTTTTATGCCAACATATACATGAGAGGAGGAGAGTCAATGAGATAGCTTACATTTATAAACTTTTGAGGATTGTACAACAATCTCCAAGTGGCAATTAATTATGGGTTGAGAAATTACTCTCAGTCATGACATAATAACAGGTACAACAAGATATTTAATAAATCACAACTCTTAGTCATTACATAATGAAAAGCAACGTTTTCGTATCTTTTACCAACTATTGTTTTCTTTCTTATTAGTGCCTTAACTTTATCGATTATTTAATGAAATTACAAATCTTTTTTTGTGTGGTTTACCAACTTTTCTCCGATTAAATTATCAACTAATTTTAAATTGCGAACTCTTACCAACTCTATTTATTTATTTCTTTGTTAAATTTATCAACTTTTTTATTTGGTTTATCACTTTTAAATTACCACTTGTGAACAATGAAGAAATCCTTAGGAGCGGTTATACCTGGTCAGGACTGCTGCCTCTCACTTGGCCACCAACCTTGGCTTCCCATTTTTTTCTCTGCTCCCCGGCCATAGAAATCCACAGTTCATCAATTAGTATTTTAGCATTAGTTGAACAACATTGAAATACTGAATGCATCAGTTTTCAGGCTATGAGAAGGCATATGTCGGGATTGTCATGGGAATCAAAGTGTCGGACGATGCTCTTCTTAGGTTGACTTCAGTTGGTCAATTTGGAGGAGTGGTCGCCATAGGGGCTCTTGAATATGTTGAAACAGGGACAGCACTTCTTGTCCGTGCGTGAAGAGGCATATTCTGGATGTGGCATGGGAATCATTTAAGCTCTCTCTCTCTCTCTCTCTCTCTCTCCCCGCTCCCCACCCCCCTTCGGGGCAAGCCCATTCCACATGGACCAACAATTAGATTCAACTCAAAAGAATGTTTGGGCCTGGATTGGGCCATTGGGGGCCATGGGCCTAACACGGCCTTGGCCTAACGGCCGTGCCTGGCACCGCCCTAAGACGAATGGCACGGCCGGTCGCACAGTCCTAGTGTGGAGGGCCGCTGCCTCCTCAACTGCAGCTAACCCTCACCTACCATTGCGTTTGGTTTTTTCTTTTGTTCTCTTTTTAGGATGTTTCATATTTCTATTTTTTAAAAAATTTGAAAGCAATTGTTTATATTTTGGTTTCCATGTAAGAAGCCATGTAAGGTAACACGTTGGCATTTAACGGCTACACCAACATCTCCATTTATATTTTTAACAGCAGGACCAATCGAACAAAATATTGTATAGTTTAGGGACCAAATTACTAAAAAGAAGAAAATGGTGGAGGGGCGTGATTGAACATTTTGAAAAAAGTCAAGGACATCTTGTGCCTTTATTCGTAAAAGATTAAAAAAAAAAAAAACAAATGTTGATAGTTGAAAGAAAAATAAAGTTGTGAAGTAACTCAAACGAGAGTTGGTAATCCAAAATTAGTTGATAACTTAATAAAATAAAAATTGGCAACTCCTAATTAAAGATGGTAATTTCTGAAAAATTGATAAATTCAAGGTGTTCCTAAAATATGGAAATAAAAATTTGCAAATGACATAAAATGTTGGAAAGTTTAAAAATGTCAAATAAATATTAATAAGTAACTCAAATAAAAGTTATTAATCCACTACTATGTGGAAATCTAATGAGAGAAAAATTAATAAGTCGTGTTAATTTAGTTTTGTAAACCCTAGAAAGAGTTATTAAATGTAAGCAGTTGCTATCCAAGGCAAATACTTGGTAACTCATTTAAGCGTTAGTAAATAACTCAAATGAGAGTCGATAACTTAATATAATTATAGTTGGCAAATTACTCTAATATAGGTTGGTAATTTTATGTAAAAGTTAGTAAAACTGAACCATTTGTAAGTTATGTAAATAAAAGTCAGTAAGTTAGTGCAAAAATTGCTAATTTGCAAACTATACAAATATTATTGATATCTGTAAAATGTTTGTAAGTTACCAATAAACTTTCTGGAAATAAAAAAATAACTATCAGTTGTTATATTATCAACAGCATAAGTACCACCCAACATTTATCGGATTTCACTTAACTAAATCAAAGGATGCAAAATAAAATCAGCTGGGGAGATGAGTGAATACACTATTCTTTTTGAAATAGCCCTTTTTCTTTTTCTTTTTTTGTTTTCCTTTAAAGTATTCAGGACGTCAACCGAACTAACGGCATTTTGCCCTCGTTCGCGACCAAAATAACGGTTGAAATGGAGTCGAGGGGACTTGGGCTCGCTCTCACAGGCTCAACCTGCGCACTTCGTCTTCTCTTTGCTAAAAAAGGCAAGAAAAACCTCGGCCAAAAAGAAGACTGAATCATCCGATTCAGAAGAGATAAATTTCTCAGCTTTCCAGTTCTAAGAAAATCCCAACACACACATCATGCAGTTGTTCATTGGAAGGACAAGACTTAAGAAGAAGAAGAAAAAGGTAAAGAAGAAGAAGGCAGCTTCTGAATGATCGATACCATTCTATAGACAAGATAGCCATGGATGAGTTCATTACTCAGGTAAGTCACATAGGAATTCAGGGACTTGAAGATGAGAGCCATAGCAGCTCTCCTCCAATTCCAGAGGAGGTGCGTGATTTTTCTCGAAAATGTTTGGATATTTCATTGTTTTGGTTTGACTGAATCTGTTTGTGTGTTTTCCGCAAGTTTGATGGATAAAGAAAAGGAAATGGCCCGTGAAGTCATCTTCGGTAGTTTGAACATTTCAGGTTGTTCTTGTTTTTTTCTTAATGACTGAATGAGAAACTCAATTCGAAAGAGAAAAATAAAGGGAAAACGTTAATCTAATTTGGATTAATAGCTAAAACCCCAATTGGCAGAAAGCAGTATGTTAGTGGATAATCTTCAAGGAAGTTTCTGGCCATTTCCAAGGAAATTACTGCTCTGATGTAATTATCACAGATTAACACTTTAGGTCATCAACTACTTTTGCCCTGTTTGAGGATTCATGCATCCCCTGAAGACTGTTACCGATCTATAGTTGTAAAGAATTCTAGTTAAGTGCAGTTATGTCGATTATTTCGCCATATGCAAGCTTCAAATACATCATTCTGAAAGTTTTACTGTCTCAGGTCCAGATTGATGATTCTCCAATTTACAGAATAGAAAGACAACTGGGTAAGGGAGCTACTGGGCTTGTATGTGCCGGTCGACCCATTGGTCCTTCAACTTTGAGCGGCCAAACTGGTTTACATGCAGAGGAGCTATGGCCTTGAAGCTCTAACTCATTTTTCAGTTTTGTAAAGTCAGTTTATGCTTTGCTGCTTAGATAATCAGTACAACACTCTCTAGGTAGCAGTAAAGTTTCAGCAGAAACATCCCAGTGAAGCTGACATTCCTCATGAGTGGAAAGTTTACGAGCGAGTCACTAAAAACGTTTCCATGTTCGTTTTTTTTTTTTTTTTTTTACACTGGATTCTAGCAAATGAAATTGTATCAGTTATACAAATCTCACATCCACTTTCTACTGCATGTTGTGCAGTGATCTGGGCAAAAATCATAGCAAACCACTGCCACGGGTTCATTACAGGGGGCAACAAGGTGACTATGACATCCTGGTATGTGCAATTCCCTTCGGAAAATGATTTCACATTTTTCTCAGATGCTTTAAGTCTTCAATGATCTGCCTCGAATATGCAGGTCATGGATTTGCTTGGACCGAGTTTACAAGTTCAGTTGGTCAATAACCGCCCATTGTATGTTCCCTCGTGAAGTGTCTACTCCATTGTTTCTCTTTGAAATTTGAATGTTGTATCGTGTTATGTATCTTTCTAACATTGATTCTTACCTTTTCCATTATATCAGCATGCCATTGGCGTCAGTTGCTTGTGTCGCTGTTGAGGCAATCTCTATTCTCAAGAAGCTGCACTCTAGAGGGTAATGGACAGTGGTTGCCTGATTTTGTTTCTGCTTTTCAATGTTTATCAGGGTCCCTTTATCAAAGTATAGAGTCGATTACAAAAACCAGAGTCTTTTCTTGGCAGGTACATTCATGGGGACGTAAAACCTGAGAATTTTTTGCTCGGTCCTCCAGGAACTCCTGATGAGAGAAAATTGTTCCTGATTGACCTTGGATTAGATATCTGCAGTTGCATATACAGATCTATATTGTAAGAAACAGCAATTAGAATACGATCTGTCTCATGGTTGCTTCATCATTCGCAGCTGTGAGATGGTGAGATCATTCTAGCGGTTCGCATATTAGGTACCATCAATCTCCAGACCATTTCAGGTGGGGTCCAAGTGGTTTTTACCATCTTTACACACAATGCCCAGCCTAACGAGCCTCCGCTCACAAATATACAACAAATTAACCATTCACTGCAGAGGAACGCCTCATTTCGTGAGCATGCATGCTCATCTTGATAGAGCAAGTAGCCAGAGAGATGACCTGAGTCACTAGCATACATGCTCCCTTTCCTCAGGGCCATTTGCCTTGGCATGGATTTCAGGTTTTGCTTTGCTTAAAACCAGGAAGATGATTTTCAACCTTACAGATGAATATGCCTTCTTAATCACTGCAGCTGTTTCAGGCGGACAATATGCCTATGCTTGTATGCAGGAGAAAGATGGCCACTCCTTTGGAAGCTCTTTGTCACTCTTGCCCTCTGCCTTTCCTGCACTCTGCCGGGTTTGCAGTAAATTTGAGATTTGATGAAAATCCAAACTGTGCAAGATATATTTCTCTGTTCCGTGGGATAATTGATCAAAACCCATACGTTTGGCCTGAGAATGCTGATGCTGCTCGTGAGGTGTCATCTTATTCCTCTAAATATGTGTCTTTTGCAGTTTCTCCAGAAGCAAGATGTTAGTTAAATTCTCTGATCAGAACTCGTTCTCTATGTGAGCCATATCTTTCTCTTTGTTTTGACATGCATTTGTCAGTCAAATGAAGGCGGCGTGCCAACAAAGAGCTTACTAACACGAGGGGGGTTGATGAGATTACAATGGATAAGCATTTTCCACGAACATCCACCCATGAGGCAAAGCTTAGGACTTAAAGTGACTTACCCCTCACAGTTCCTTCTTTTTCAGTACCTTGAGTTTTTTTTCAGATCATCGCACCTCAATTATTGACTTTAATTGTCCTGTGGACGATAAAGATGAAGTGTTCATCATCCCATCCACCCCTTTCTCTGTGAAGGATTTGCTACAATGGGGACAATATGAACCTACCTTTATTCATTGAGGAGGCACATGTAGATGGAATGTATGTTAGCAGTGTGGCTTCCCGCTTCAATTTGTGGCCTGTGGTTATGGATTCTGGCACTAGCTTCACTGCTCAAGTTCAGACTATTTCGCCCGAGTTTCTTCCCCAGGTTGCATCTGAGCTGCCCTAAATTGGACTTTCATCATATACTGTAGGTCCCCATAGTCCCACGTCACTATTCTTCTAACAAATTGCATCAATGAAAAGAGGTACTCGACCTAAAAGGAATCAACAATACATCTAACCCAATCGATGGGATTCCCAATTGGGCGTGACTTGACTGCTTGATTTTGTTGTTGAAGAACTGGATTAGGAGACAGTGGGCAAGGAATTACCACATCACTGCAATCGCTGGAGCAGATAATGGTAACACATTAGTTGTAATGTCCAAGGGTTAGTAAGTGAATGATGCTTTAATCTCTATTTCCAGCAACAGCTGTTGTACCTCATCTATTATATAAGCTCTTCTTGATTTTACTAAATTCAGGACCTCAAAACTTTTGCCAATCTTATCACGTCACCAATACATTCCCTCACGCGAGGATTTAGAGGAAATGGGCAGTTGGTACTTATATTACAGCCATGGCCACTGTGGGAAGTAAGGGGGTAGTCATCATGTCCTCTGCCACTGGATTCATCCACCAGGTTTTCCATTCTTTTGCGGTTCCTTTTTATGCTCCTTTCCAAGATTTATCTTTCGAAGTGTCTAGAACTGGACAAAATTGATCTGATTTGGTTTCTTGCACTGAACTTTAAGGTTGTAGAGCTAGGTTTTCAGTACCCGTGTGAGGCAATTCATGAAAGGTGGAAGCAAGGCTACTTCATCACTTCAGTTGCAGCTACTCCAGATCAGGTAGCTTTTATCTTCAGCATTCCAGGAGAAGTACCAGTTAGAGGACCCCAACAGGCAGCCCAGGCTTCACATTTTCCTGAAACAGTGGTGGCGGTGATTATATTTGGTCATTTTGCAAGCATCTAACTTTTGGTTGCATTTGCTTTGATTCTATGAGATTCATGGTTCTGATTCCCATCTTTTGCAAGAGAGTTGGCCTAGGAATTACTACATGTCCCTTCTTTGCTACAGCAGACCTGCTTCGTGAACCACCAAATATGGTGTGTGCGCATTTACTGGTGTCTTCATGAGTCGTTGACGTGCTTAACATGCAGTTTTTGCCCTTTATATCCCGACTTATGGGAAGCAAGGGTTAACAAGCCACCGATCGATCATGTACAGATATGAACCCACTTCCCCTGGCACTGAATAGAATTGAAACTGACCAATTCTTGTTTTACTTGTGTGCATGTTTGCGTTAAAGTTTCGCACATTTGTCGCGCTTTTGAAACGTTTTAAGAATAATAGTAGGCCACAATCCGGTAATGAGAATGATGCAATCTGTATCTAGGTTATTTCTCTTCAATGAGAACGCTCTGCTGATTTGTTACCTTAGTACTAGTTGAGACTAGTGTTACATGTCGCAATCTGCATGTAATCTGATAGAATGAACGACATGCTATATGGCAGAACTTGGACTATAATTACAAGCCAAGTTGATAGGAGTCTCAGAGAACGGGAGTCTCAGAGAACGGGGTTGTTAAAGTCCTTATCCAGATCTTAAAACTTTATGATAAGATGTGAACTTAAGGAACTGTCCCAAACTTGAGCAGTATCTTGAGAGATATCAGAAGTTGATTGCCACAATCATCGGGACTCGATCAGGCTTGCTGATCTCGTTTGATCCGGGGTTTTAGAAACCACTCCGGCCAAAGGACCATAACAAACTCATAACTTCAGTGAAGACATCGATTTCATAAGAGAGGCTGACCTAGGATATGTCTCCCCTCATCTATAAAGGAAAAAATGCATCTGGACAAAAGTACATGAATTATTTTCCAAATCAAACAAATTCAATCTAGTTCATAATGAAAATGTCCATGATTATCTTTCTATGATATCAGTTTATAATAATCCACGCCATTGAAAATAATGGATAATCATTTGTTTTCCAAATTGAACAAATTAAAAAAAAATTAAATTTAAGTTGAATATCCCTACCTGCATAACCCACATAATTAGACGAAATTTAGTAGGGTACACATCTCTAACAAAATCATTATAAGAATTGCAGCAACTTGAGATGGTTAACAATTAATAAATGGATTGACTTGTGAAGGAGCAAAAACCACCCCAGCTGATAAGGATTGTGAAAGTCAATGCTTACCGTGAGCCCATGGGACCAAAATCGCTTCATCAGGTTGGTATAAGACTTTTTGAAAAGGGAGGACTAGCCACTTCTATACCCATTAACCTAATCAACGTATTATAAAGAAAAATAAATCAACATATAGAAAATTCACAAGTAATTAGCCTGCATAATTAATTGAAAAAAATATAATAATCAATTCACTAATTAAAGTCAGAAAAGAAGACAAAGTAAAGAAAAAGGTAATTCATGCTGAGATTATATCTTCCAGAAGTAAATCATGCTGAAATTAGATCTCCAAGAAATGCAAAGCGCGACCATTGGAGATCAAACCTGATCATATTGAAATCATTAAAGCATACATAATCTATCAACAAGAGAGATCACGTCATTCTTCCTTCACGCACTGGCTTCTTGAATTGCACTTTCTATCTTCTTGGCCATATATTGGAGGCAAAAATCAAGGTAAGAACTCAGATCTTGGAGCCCCCAACCCTCAATTGGATCAGACACAAAAGAACACTCAATAGTGCACCCACCCATCTTACCATCTCCATCACTCATGGGCATCACTCTAAATGTGGCAACATAGTTCTTGAACCCCATATTGTTGTCCAAGACCTCATAGCTGAAGCACTTCTCGCCAGGGTCCATCATCAGGAGCCTCTCGTTGACCCACTTAAGCTTCGACGGTTCTGAATCGTCGCCTGACACGGTGGAGGCGCAGTATCGGATGAGGCCGGGCTCGCCCTGGATGCCCTCGACTCGGTAGCACGTATCAATGTTGGGAAACAGCTTGTGGAGGTTGCAAAAATCTGCCAAGAATGGCCACACCTGGTCTGGTGTTGGCCCTTTCAGCTCAGCTATGGCCTTGCCTTCCCATCTTGGTTGGGTTTCTTCTGCCATTGAGAGAGAGAGAAAGAGGGGGGGGGGGGGGGGGGGGGGAGAGAGAGAGAGAGAGAGAGAGAGAGAGAGTTTTGTTGGGTTTATGGCAAAGATGGAGACATTTGTCAAATAAAAGCCCAAACGTGTGGAAGCTAGATTCCCACTCTTAGTTGACTATACATTTATAAAGTCTTGCGTCTAAAAAAATTATTCATGTCACATGGAATAAGATCATTAAAGTGAGTAGCTAGATCTGGGAAACTGTCTATCATTTCTAGATCCTAGCTGTTTACATGTCAATATCTTAATATTTATCATGAATAGCCGAGTCGTTTCTTTTTCTAGGTTAGTATTGCTAGAAGCTATTTCATGTTACACAGAAAACAACAATTCAATGAGCAAATCCTTTCCTCATAGCTACAATTTTGCATTATTGGAAACTCTTGGGACATGGGAAGCCGCGGTAGAATCTGCGTTGCTAATTAATATATTCTTTTTTACTCATTAGTGGAAGCTTATGTATAGCATGATGTCATTCTCCATTGACTTAATAGCGTACTATATTATTTCTTAGGAACATAAATTAATTATATCTCGGAGGAAGCACTTATCTCTGATTCCATCGACGAAGCTAATCTCGTGATTAAAAAATTGGATGAGTCCATTTCATCGTATGATGAGATGTTCAATTAGAAGCACAATCAAACAAAGGGAAAATTTTATAAAAATGGTGCCATGTCCCGAATCCAATGTAAAGTCAGTGAATAAACGCAAACAAATATGGGGCGCAAAACCAGGTCGATTTCAAATTCCCACGAGTTCGTTTACGGGTGAAGTCTTTAGTTTATTGTCAGGATTAACTTCATTTTGTCACTTAAATCGGAACTTGCAGATTGAAATATCTGTAAATGGCATCCAGCATCGGGATTCTCTCTATCTGCTGATATCTTTCCATCATCGATTGCTTCACCACACAATCGAGCTAGGTTTTAGCTTTGTCCACCCAATGTTTGCTTATTGTTTCGAATTTGGTTATTAGGAAATGGATTTTGAAGTCCCGTTCTTCTTTTTCCAGTTTAAGATCATAAAATAAGAGTGTTCTTTGATGGCTACGAGGAGACCCGACGAGAGGACCGGCAGTAGGTAGTGGTGACCGTAGTTGATGGATGGCCGTCCATGGTGGCCGGCGACAGGCAGTGATGGTGACTCTGTTCAAGCTGACGAGCGAGGCGACTGGAACAATGTCATGTAAAGTATTTCAATCAGGCGGGTAGATAAAAAAATTTGATTGCGCAATTTTTATTAAATTTAGAATTTGATTGTATTTCTACAGATGAGAATTTTTTATGCACTTGCTCGTAAGGGTACAAGCAATATTTTATGCACTTATCCGGGAAGGACGAACACGACCGGTGCACGAACACCGCACGTCTCTTACATTATGACTGCCTTTAATTATAGCGACAGGCGTGAAGAAAAAACGGGGTAAAGAGGAGAGAAAAGAGTTGGCATCCTCCATGTTCTTAGCCATAATGGAAAGCCCAAAACCAATCACTATAGAAACCAAACAAAGTCAAAATTGTCAGCTAGTTTAATTCCCAAGTAAATACTGTTGGCTGAGTCTAACTTAATTTGGGGCCAGCTAGCATAAAACGAAAAGAAAAAAACTTAGATAATAATTTTCTTATACTTCTATTCTAGATAAATGACATGTTGATTATTGGGCATGATATTAAAAAAATCAAGAGCTTAAAAGATGAGTTGAGTAAAGTTATTACAATAAATGACCTAAGCCCAGCCAATCAAATCCTTGGCATAAAGACTTACTCGTGATCAAAAGAACAAGAAACTTTGGTTATCTCCAGAGAAATATACTGAAAAAGTGCTTGAAGAATTCAATATAATCACATGTAAACTTGTAAGTACTCCACTTGCATGAGTGTCCTACAAATGAGAAAGAGAAAGAAGAAATGAAGAAAATTCATTATGCATTGGTAGGAATAGTTCGATATATGTTTTGGTTTGTACAAGACCTCATAACAATTGAGTAGGTTTCTCTCAAATCCAAATAAAGGGCATTGGGTCACTGTTAAATGGTATCTTAGGGGTACTTCTAGATATTACTTATGCTATGGAAATATGAACCTTGAATTGAGTGGCTACTCAGATGTGGTATTTGTAAGTTCTAGTATAAACACCTAAATGGGGGTGAATAGGTGTGAAGACAATTGTTTGCAAAGAACAGTAGAAATATTTTACTTTTGAAACTGAGTTTAAAGAATAACAGACTTTGAGCGAGTTTAGATTTTAGCAGTTAAATAGAACTATAAAGGAGTTTATGAAAGAGAATAAGAATACATAATTTATAATGGTTTGGCTTAAATCAAGCCTACGTCCACTCTCCCACGCTGACAACCTCCTGGCTGGTTTCCACTATAAATAAAAAGAGAATTTACAATCTTGCGATCTCAACTTCACAGTGAAGAGTCTGTACTACTCTCTCACGAAGTCACATTATAAGTCTATCTCTTTTTTTAGTACAATTTTGAGCTCAGTGTAAGAAGTAACAAGAAAATAGGAAGCTTCGAACTTTGGAATTTCTCTTTCACGCACACTTTTGAATGACTGGAGATGTCTCCTTAAATACTCATTCATGCCTTCTCAACCGTTGGCATTTTCTAAAAGAATTCTTCCAATCAACTCATTGGACAAAATCAATTAAGGAGATCTTCGAGCCGTTTGAAGATTGTGATGAAAGCCCGTTAATCTTGTTCACTCATATAATCGGGATTTTTGGTTTTCACAAATAGATTCTTTCCAAATTTACTGTCTATCCGAAAAAATTTGAATTATCTAAATTGATCCCAATAAAGATAATCAATCTCATATGTGATATTTCCAACCATAATACCATATATAACCTATACGAACCGAACTCTTGAAAAAAGAAAGATGATCCCTCATCTGGATAAATTTTCATTCTTCACTTGCGTTCAGTTTGGAATTTGTCAGAGTAGGCAGACTTATGATATAGAACAGACTTTGACACTAAAGTCCGGTAGTCTTCAGACTTTGACACGGAAGTTTGGAAATCTTCAGAATAGACTTTGGATAAGTTTTGTCAACTTCAAAACATCAAATGAGTTTTCTCCAACAGTATTGATTCTCGAAAACCCACATTGAGTTATATGATAACCTTCGTAAAGGGAGATATTTCATGACAATCAAGATTGTAAAAATGTGTTGCTTTGTCTACAACCAAAATTGAGTATATTGTTATCACCAAAAGAGGTAAATAACTTTTTTGGATGTAGAAATTCATACAAGAGTTTAGCTTGAAGTCTGAGAAGTTTATTATGTATTGTGATAATATGAGTACTATCTATCTCAACAAAAATTATGTGTTGCATTCAAGATCGAAACATAATGATGTGAAATATCATTGGATCTAAGAGAAGGTAGAAAAATAAGCTCTTCTTATTTGCGAAAGTCCACACTAATGATAATGGAGGCGTTGGCCGTGGTGAAACTTGCCTCTTTTTGAAACAAAGCGGATATGATGGAACTTCCCACGTAAGATGGAGGGGGAGGTTTATTGGTTGGGTCCACTTCATGTGGGGCCCGGCAAGCATAAAACTAAAAAAAGGAGAAAAAGTCAAAAAGGAAAGAAAAGAGTAAGCAGGAAAAAAAAAAGAAAAAAAGCAAGCCGGTTGCTTTGTAAAAGTGAGCGGGGGAAGAGGGAGAAAATTGAGTGCCCATTTGAGAGAGCACCAAGAGATAGGCGAGAAAGAAGAAGAAGATAGCTAAGATTTTGTGGTCGCAATTCGAAGGCTAAACGTTGATGAAATTGGCTCAAATTTTAATATGTTATTTGTGAGATTGAGGGTAACGAGTTGATTGCTCTTGTTCATTAAGAATCTCCTCCAAATTCATCACAGTTAGAGTTTTCTTACTTCGAATTTGTTAATCCACCTTTGTGATGAGAAAAGATGGTTGTAATATTAATGTTGAGTCTCTAATATGTGACTAGAGAAGAATACTTTGTGTATCATATTATTCTTAGTGATTAGTAGAAGTTTTTAAGCAGTCCGTGATTTTTTTTGCTTTGGGTTTCCATGTTAAATACTTGGTGTTATTATTGGCTCTTTTTATCAATTTGACATTATATTACTTATTCCGAGGTTCTGTTGGCTGGTTGTTATTGGGGCTAAATTTATTTTGGTCGGTTTAGTTTCGGAGAAGAAATTGAATTAGGATTGAGTTTAGTTTTTAATGAACCGTTGTCCGGTTCTCCTCAACAAGTCCTCCGTCATACTAGCCATGTATTGTAACCCCACCTCATATTTCGTCACCAAATCCTCCAAAGACCACCCTTCCACCACATTGACAGCGAATGACCACTCGATCACACACCCACCTTCGTTGTCTCCGTTGGCGAGGTTGATTTTGACTTTCGACACATATGAAGTGAACCCGATGTTAGGGTCAACATCTCATAGCATAAGCTTCGTCTGATTGGATCTATATTGACCAATCACTCCGTGGACCAGCTGAAGAGACGATTCTCGTTGGTGTTGTTAGGGCCTCTAGAAGAGAGGGAGAAACCGGTGTAGTATTGCATGCAATCAGGCTCGCCGTTCTTGCCATGGATGCCGTGGCAATCGGACAGGCCAGAAACGATTTGTGGAGGTTGAAGATGTCCATGAAGAGTTGCCATATCTAGTCTGCACTGGCACTGGCCTTTCTGACTCTAGTGGAGACCTTACCTTCTCACTTGGGACCTAATTGGGACTTCGCTTGATCCATGTTCTAATACTCCTTTTCATATGCCAAAACATGTAAGAACAGAGAGTTAATAGAGAGCTAGATATATAGACTTTTTTCTTGGGAAACTACAACTTTCAGTCAAGGGATCGTGACCAGTGTAGCAAGTTAATTAAATTTTAAATAAGGAGTTGTAGGTAGAAAACACATTTGGTGATGGGACTTTTCTAAATTTCAGTGTGCCAAATGTGCAAAATCATGTGAAGCTTTGGATCTCTCTGACAACCACGGGGAATTCTGCATCGAAGGTGAAGCTTTCTAGGCATCGACTAGTCTCTCGAGGACAACTATTCAAATTGCTTTGGTGTGGTGGTTGACTGCACATGTTGAAGATAATAAGAATGTAAGAAAATTTTATATTTCCAAATCATAATCAAGATACGAGGAAAATGAAGCAAGACGATCCTATTATTCCATTTTCAAAAAAGCGGCTTTTCTTTGCGTGACATTAAAATTTTTAAGGAGTTGGCAACTGTAAATAAAAAAATAAAAATAAAATTGGTGAAGGACATGACAAATAACCTAAATTTCTGGTATTTATTAGTAACTTAGCAATACTTTTATGAATTTAACAACTTTTTTTTTTTATCGTAGGCAAATTATCAAATATTTTAAGCTGATATGAAATTTCATTTTTCTTCATTTCCGACGCCTTACTGAATAGGTTTTGGCTTGGTCTATGGCCAGTGTGAGAGCTGATTCATAGATTAATCATTTGATGGTTGACACATGAAATAATTTGGTTACATTTTGCCCTTCAAATATACATTTCCATAATCCAATTGTGAGCGTATGAATTATTTTGTTACGGGCAGGCAGATCTAATAATTATCCATATCGAAATCTATATATATTTTTCTTTTCCTTAAGTGAAACGAAGCACCTGTTTTTTTTTTTTTTGTCAAAAAGAAATTTCCATTCATTACCAAATAGATACATAAAAAAGAATTTCAAAAGTCACAGTAAGAAAGCAA
This sequence comes from Eucalyptus pumila, assembly GCA_016097595.1. Lineage (NCBI taxonomy): Eukaryota > Viridiplantae > Streptophyta > Magnoliopsida > Myrtales > Myrtaceae > Eucalyptus > Eucalyptus pumila. The sequence continues at coordinate 46,427,042 of CM027848.1, forward strand.
ACCCATAGAGCTCCAAAATAAACGAAAAAACGAAAAATCAATACGTTTCATAAGAGCATAATCGACAGAGATCATCACAAGATTATCTTAGAAGAATAGATTTACAACTAGATCTAAGCAAAAAGATTGGCAACTAGTCATCGAATCACATAGTACCATCAGTGATAAGCCTACATCAAGATTTCCATTTGTAATTACAACTTTGCCTTTTAATGGTGTGTACCTAGGGTCAGCGTCCCCAGCACCATCACCATACAGAAACAACATAAATATGTTAAAAAATATCAAATCTGACACTTGTAAGAGCGAGCCCTGTAGCTAATGCGAAGTGCCAAAACTTTGAATGGAAATACATTGAACGAATATAGAGTGTCGAAACATAAATATGTTGAAAAATATCAAATCTAACACTTGTGAGAGCGAGCCTTGTAGCCAATACAAAGTGCCAAAACTTTGAATGGAAATACGTTGAACGAGTATAGAGTGTCGAAACTGCTATGAATACCATTGAAACTGGAGACGAAACACTTATTCATTAAAACTCCAAAATCTTGAATTAGATCGGAGAGAAAAGCTCCCAAATATAAAATTGAGAGAGCAAAACTCCTAGATCTAAAACTAAATTGGAAGAATTAGAAAAGAAACAAAAGGAAAAAAAAGGAAAAGGAACTAGGAGGGGAGGGAGGGATTTAGATCAAATCCCCCCCTCCAGAAGAGATGAAAAAAAGGTTTAAAGAAGGAAAGAGAGAGAAAGAGGAAGAAGAAGAGATAAATGAAGCAACTTATTTAGTGTTAAATTAATTCTCAAGTTTGAGCTTATATATGAAACCAATCCGATAGAAGTGTGGCCCACACTTTGAAGGTCTTCTGAATTAGGACATTATTTCCAAGCAAATTTAGTAGAGTTCACATCATGTAACATAAGAACATAAAAAAATGAAAGTTTTCTCAATTAGTACACATCAGAACAAAAAAGAATAGTGTTAGTGTTTTTTCACTGTGAATATTTTTAGTGAGTTTTCTGTGAGAGATTGTAAAATCATACTTGCAATTTTGCTTTGAGTGTTATATGGGATTGGAAACACTTGAGAGTGATTGAGCACCTATAATTCCGTAATTCTCTAGATTCATGGTAGATTTCTTTGCGGGTGACTCTCTTTGAGGAGTACGTGTTGAAACTCCAACCAAACCACATTAATCTCCGATGTTGTTGTTCTTTATTGATTTCTTTGATATCTTCTTCTTTTCGTATTAGGTTTGAATTGGAAGATCTATTAACTTCCGTATTATTTCACAATGTTTAGTAATTATACACTTTGGACAAGGTCATTATGGAAACGTGAGATGGTGAACAATTAATTTGATTTACATATATTAACAAACTGGCTTCTGAAGGAGAAAAAGGCCAGCTTAGCTGATAAGGACTTCGGAAGTAAATTCTTGCAATGAGCACATGGACCAAAATTGCATAATCAGGTTGCCATAAGTTTTTTAGAGAAGGGGGGAAAGAGAGTGTTTTGGTGGGGGGCGCTCTATACTTGTAACCTATTCAATGGATTCTTAAAAGCCAAAAAGAAGAAAAAGTCAATATACAGAAACTTCACAAGTTCATGCTGAGATTGAAGCTCCAGGAATGCAAAACACAACCTTAGAGATCAAACAGTCATACTAAAAGTATTTAAAGCAATGCATAATCAATCAAAAAGGGAGCACATCTTTCTGCCTTCACCCACTAGCTTCTTGAATTGCACTTTCTATCTTCTTGGCCACATATTGGCAGCAAAAACCAAAGTAAGACCTCATATCTTGGAGCCCCCACCGCTCAACTGGATCAGCCACAAAGGACCACTCAATCGTGCACCCAACCATCTTATTATCCTCATCATTCACGGGCATCAATCTAATTGTGGCAACATAGGACTTGATCCCAATATTGCTGTCCACGACCTCATAGCTGAAGCACTTTTCACTAGGGTCCATCATAAGGAGCCGCTCAGTGACCCATTTGATCTTCGACGGGTCTGAATTGTCGCCGGATGTGGTGGAGGCGACATATCGGACGAGGCCGGGCTGGCCTGGGACGCCCTCAACTTGGTGGCAAGTGTCAATGGAGGGAAGCAACTTGTGGATATTACAAAAATCTGCCAAGAATGGCCACGCTTGGTCTGGTGTTGGTCCTTTCAGCTCAGCAGTGAGCTTGGCTTCCCATCTTGGTTGGGTTTCTTCTGCCATTGAGAGAGAGAGAGAGAGAGAGAGAGAGAGAGAGAGAGAGGACTGTTGGGTTTATGGCAAAGATGGAGACGTTTATTAGATAAGGCCCAAACATGTGGTAGCTAAATTCCCCTTCTCTTGGTATACAATTCATTTTAGATATTCGTGCTTTGAAAAATATAATTTGTGCCCCATTGAGTCAGATGGTTAAAGTGAGTAACTAAATTTAGGATATTGTCGTTCAAATCTATATTCTGGCTGCATACACATACATCTCAAAGTCAATAACTTAATATCTATCCGGAAATTTCTATTTATCCGCTGGCGGTCTCTAGCATGTTTCCCAATTATTATATTAGCCGAGTATTTTCATCTTTTTTTCCTCAGTAACAATTTTACAAGTTATACCGTTTTCCACAGGAGAACGCAATTAAATTGCTAACATTTTCATCATGTTTACAACTTTGCATACATGGTTTTATAATTATTTGGAAACTCGAGGGACTTGGGAGACTATGGTAATATTTGCTTTGCTGACGAATTAATTCTTTTCATCATAAGTGGAAGCTTCCATGTATGAGCGAAAATTACCCAAAAAATCTTAAATTTATCCATTCTAATTTGGCAAAATTAGTTCTAAGCCACTTTAAAATTTTGTCAATGTGGTTTAATTGGCCAATTTTGGTAAGAAAATTGATGATGTAAACGCCGAACATCTTATGCAAGCATAGATACTAACACTGACAGGAAAATTTTGTTAATTTATCTTTTATTTGTTTGAATTTTACTAAATTTTTTATAACTGATTTTTTTTTCTTTTCTTTTCTTTATTGTTAAGGGCAGGTAAGGGGTTGCCAGCCACCGCCAAGGCTCGACAACCGCCACCAGCCACTGGGCGAGGACCTGTGAGCCGTCACTACCCAATGGGTGAGGGCTCACAACCATTACTCACAACCAGGGGGCTCACACGACTACCGCCCTTGCACGTGACTAGCGAGGGCCGCGAGCCTGCATCTAGTTAGCCACATGCTAGGGCAGCGAACCCTCGCCTGATGGCCAAGGTGGTCGTCGGGTCTTGGCTGGCCCTTAACAATAAACAAAAAAAGGAAAACAAAGAAATTAATGAAAAATTCCAGAAATTTTTCAAGTCCATGGTATCAATTTTTTTACCAAAGATTAGTCAGATAGACTAATTTGACAAAAATGTTAAAAATTAAATTGATTAAATTGAAATATTTAGAATTTTACAAATAATTTTTCCTATAGCGGGATTGAAAGTCAAACTCACTTGAAATACAGATAAATAATTGGGACAATTCAATTTGGAAATAATATCAGACATACTTTTCAACTTCGAATGGGTTTTGGACAGGAAGAGGTGGAGGATGATCAGATCGGAGCATCGCGATGGGTGCTCCAGTCCCATCCATCTGCTGATATCTTTCTATCATCGATGGGTCCACCACGCGATTGATAGGTTTTGGCTTTGTGCTCTCGACTCTTCACTTACCGGTTTGATTTGATTAAAGGAAAAGGGTTTTGAAGAACTTCGATTCCTCTTTTCCCAGCTCAAGACCTTCAAAATTGGAGTTTGCTTTGATGACTACGATGCGACTTGATGAGAGGGCCGATGCAGGTATTGGTGGCCGTAGTGGACGGAGGCCCATCTATGGCGTCTAGTACCGGCGACGGTCGATGATGGCGACAGAGAAACGATTGAAATAAGCCACGCAAATACGATGTTTCAGTCTCCTACAATCGTCGTAAGAAAATTTGATTGCCTGAACCTCGAATGCGATTGCACTTGTTGGAGCTTTCAAGGCTTTGTGGTCCACTTTACCGATGAAAATACAAGCACGACCGGACCACAAACACCGCACTCCTCTCTTACATGAATAATTGCCTTCACATGAAAACGACGCGCCTGAAGAAAAAACAAGCTAAGCAAGACTTTGCGTCACATCACAGAGATGGAATCCTCCATCTTCCTGCCCATGCCTTGCAACCCCACCTCATATTTCATCACCAAATCTTCCAGCACCCACCCTTCCACCGGGTCTACGGTGCATGACCATTCGATCGTGCACCCGCCTTCGTCACCAGGGATGACTCTGACTGTCGACGCATATGATGTGAACCCGTTGTTAGAGTCGACCATCTCATAGTTTAAGCTTCATCTGAGCGTATCTACACTGACAAGTCGCTCCTTGGACCACTTGATGGGGCGATTCTTGCCGGGGTCACTTGTGCCTCCGGACGAAATGGAGAAGCCGGCACAATATCGCACGCAACCGGGCTCGCCGTGCTTGCCGTGGATGCCATAGCAATCGGATAGGCCTGGGAACCATTTGTGGAGGTTGAAGAAATCCACGGAGTGGCCAGATCTGGTCTGCACTGGTAGAGACCTTCCCTTCCCACTTGTGACATGATTGGGACTCCATTTGATCCATGTTTTGGTGCTCCTTTTTATGCCAAAACATGCATGAAGAGAGAGTAAATACACGGCTTATTTATACACACAGATATATATTTTATTCATAGCAAGATAATTAATAAAATTTCGAATGAGCAGGAGTCGGTAGGGAAAGCACATTTGGCATTGACTGATCTCTCTAGGGCAACTATTTTAAAGTTCGACCGAAATCGAGTAATAAATTATTCAAGCAAGAAACCTACAGGGTGCTTTGTCGTGGCTGTCGACGTAAGGAGTAGGGGGGTTCAGTTGTCTAGCTCAATTTACGTATTGGTTGTAATATCTCTTTCAAGAAAGTTGTCTTCACCGAAAATTAACTTTATGGTGTTAGACTTTTTATTTATTTATTTGGGTGAGTACGAGACGGTACAAAATGTTTTTGATAAAAAAAAAAAAAAAAAAAAAAAAAAAAAAAAAAACTCTGCACTAGGTGAAGTTGTGGACGTATTCTAAAATTATATTGTTCGACACTTAAGAGCCCAATTGAGAGGGGCATCTTTCACTTGCCAGTGTGTTTCCTCGCATTTCTTTGAGAGCATACTGGGTTGTACTCTATGTAGCACCGACACAAACACGCGACACACGACACGACACGACACGCTGACACGTCATTTATCAAAAAATAGAGAATTTCGATACATTCCGACACGTTATATATTAAATATATTTTTATATGTAAATGCAAAAATAAATAAATAATAATAAAAAGAGCATAGAATTAATTTACACCAAAAATATAAATCCAACATTTGTTAATATCATTCATTGTTTTAATTTGACATATATTGAACAAGAAATTCAAAAATTGCAAACATGAAAGAGTAAACTTGAAGGAACATGTCATGTGTTTTTTTTTATACTTGTCGGAGATTAGTGAGATTTCTTATAGTCCTAGACAAAGTTTGAAGTTCATGATATAGACTAGCTTGGAGCTCCTCTGCAAAACAAGGTTCGAGAAAAATGAAAATCCAGGACAAGAACTCTTGAAGTATGGCCAAAAGAAAAGGAAACCACTAAATTGGCTACGGAAAATGTGTGAGATAACTCACAAGCCGATAACATAAACCAAAAGAGATAACTAGCAAGTGATGCTTGCGAGAGATGGAAATAAGCAAAAAAAAAAATTATAACTTTTAAGTATGTGGGGGCAACGGAACGACGCCGACGAGATGAGAGGCGTTCTAACCATCATCACTCATGGGAAGATCAGAACTTATAAGTGAGAAACTTGAGAGTAAGAATTTTCTTCTTTCCCTTTTATTTTTGTTATTTTCATTATTTTTTCATATATTTACATTTTGACCCCTTGAGTATTGAAATTTTTTAAAATTGACCCCGTGCGTGTCGGAATTTCGAACTCGCGTGTTGGAGCGTGTCAAGAAGATTTGACCACGTGTCGGATTTTCCGACACTCATTGACTGTGTGTCAGAACATGTTAGAGCATGTCGGACACGTGTCAAAGTGTCGGACACGTCACAAAGAAAGAGTATCGGTGCTTCTTAGGTTGTACTCACAATAGAGTATATTCAGTGGGTGTAAATCTGGCGAAAAGTGAGATCATTTCTTGCAGTCATTGAGCTTTTTTGTGCAAATTGGTAAGTTTTCCTGATTTTTATTTTGTAATTGAATAGAGTATGATTAGTAGTGGGGAATAATCCCTCCCAAGTGTGAAAACCATTATATAAACAAGTGAAATGCCATAATAAACTATCCATTTTGTAATCCATAATAAACTATCGTTTCTTTTTTAAGGTCACAAATTCGGAAAGAATTTGAAACTTCTCCTAAAGGTGTGAAAATTCTGTCACATCAATGAAGAGACACGACTGAACACACATTCTATTTCTTTCTTTTGTTAAGAGAAACTCATATTAAGAACAAAAAATCAATTGAAAGTCATATTTGCTTTACCTCAAAAAAAAAAAAAAAAAACAAAAAACAAAAACAACAACAACAACAAGATAAGACCTACAATTAGCTTTCCCCTGTTTCTAGCTAGTAAGCATGGGATTTACCTTGTAGCTTTTTGTGTGTTTTGTTTTGTGAACAAGTGTTGGTAGTGTGGATGGGGAAACATTTCTAGGTGTTATGGAGATACTTTCCAGTAGGAGATCCGATGCTAACTAGATCACCACATCAATGATTTCGAACAAAATTGAACAGATGGATTACATTAAAATATTGTCAAAAGATTTAGGATTAAATCGGCTAAATTGAAACGTTTATAACTAAATCGGCCATCGTATAATAGGTTTAGTATTTTTTTTTATATGAGTTTTTAGAGAATTTGCATTTGGAGATGACAAGAAAATTAAACATATGATTTGAGAGGACTGACATAGAATAGTCATTTGTTCAATAGGATAAAACAAATGATTGCATCCGATTCTCCACATTTGATGATGACAAGAGAATTAAACAAATAGCTCAAGACAAGTAAACAAATGAGTGTCTTTTGTCCAAGAGGTCCAACGGAAGGGACGAGTACTTCACTCCTCTACCTAAGGAGAGGGAGGACTCTCTCCTAAAGAGAAGACCTGCCATTGGTCTACAAATATGTTTGCTCAACTTGCATCCTTGCAGCAAGTTTAACTATGGACAATGAAGGAAGATAGTAATCATATGATTCGAGAGGACTGACATAGAATAGTCATTTGTTCAATAGGATAAAACAAAAGATTGCATCTGATTCTCTGCATTTGATGATGACAAGAGAATTAAACAAATAGCTCTAGACAAGTAAACAAATGAGTGTCTTTTGACCAAGAGGTCTAACAGAAGGGACGAGTACTTCACTCCTCTACCTAAGGAGAGGGAGGACTCTCCCCTGAAGAGAAGACCTCACATTGGTCTACAAATATGTTTGCTCAACTTGCAACCTCACAACAAGTTTTACTATTGACAAGGAAGGAAGAGAGCAACCACTCAAAACTCATAGGTTAATGGCAAACAACATTCCAGCCAATCATTGTAGTTTGAGGTAAGCACCAGCGTCAAGCCACAACATCTCTTCACTGTTGTAGTCCAGCCTCCAATATATTGGAGGACTACAAGTAAAATCATGCAGTCTCGATTTCCTTTCCTAAAAAGGAACTTCCTATCTACGATCATTTCCCCCATGTGTGTTCCATTACTCAAACACCGTTTTGTCTCCTCAACATAGATTAGGTGAACTCGTCCTTTTCAATGTTGCATTTGGAAACCATTGCCCCATTTTTGTTTACTTCGTTAGTTGATTAATGGGTTTATTCTCAATTCTCATTGTTTGAGCTTTTGTACCAGTTGTCTAATAAGTAATCTACTGATTTTAATTTCAAGCAATGGAATAGAGCACGTGGCTCAAATTGCTGCAGAATACAATCAACAACTTGATTCCTTGGTGGAAGCCTTGCTTCAACTCATCAAGGATTGGCACGGCTATTCAAGTCTAGCCAACATTACCGGTGCACCTATCATTATGCTTATTTGTGTAGCAATCAAGATTGTTCGGCAAAAATTACTCTCCGAGATGGGAAGGCGGGATATGGACACAAGGTTCCAAATTATGTATGATCTAATTGCTCTAGCTCTCGGATGTGTTGCGTGCAGTCTGTTGATGTACATTCTGCTTGATGAAATACCTTGGTTGATTGACTTTCCTTGGGTCCTATTGTTACTAATCCTCTTTGCATTCATCATGAATCAAAGGATTAATTAGTGAACGGTGATAGTTTCCGATTTTCTAATATGGTGATGTATATTTTATATGAATTGGTTTTTCCTTTGTAACCTTCCAACATTGGCTCGGACATGAACTTCATGGTGTATCTTTATCTTGAAAACGATGATAGTTTCCGATTATTTTTATCTAATAAGGCAATTATTTTTTCAGGCTAGAGAGGAAATAATTTAGAGTATATTGGCAACAAAATTTACTAATAATTTAGAGTATATTGGCAACATTATCCTTATTCACTATTCTTACTTTTTTACTTAGCAATTTCTATGCAACAAAATTTAAGCTAAATCAACTAATCGATAGCTCACAAGTTCTAAGTAGAGCAAGATGGACGCTTGATTCATGGTAGATTTTTTTGCGGGTGACTCTCTCTAAGGAGTACGTGTTGAAACTCCAACCAAACCACATTAATCTTTGATGTTCTTGTTGTTCTTTATTGTTTTCTTTGATTCTTATTCTTTTTGTATTAGGTTTGAATTGCAAGATCTATTAACTTATGTATTATTTCACAATGTTTAGTAATTACAAACTTTTAACAAAGTCATTATGGAAACGTGTGATAGTGAACAATTCATTTGATTTACATATATTAACAAATTGGCTTCTGAAGAAGCAAAAAGCCAGCTTAGCTGATAAGGACTTCGTACGTAAATTCTTGCAATGATCACATGGATCAAGATCGCATAATCAGGTTTCCACAACTTTTTAGAGAAGGGGGGAAAGCAGGGGACCTCTATACTTGTAACCTATACAATGGATTATTAAAAGCAAAAAAGAAGAAAAAGTCAATATACAAAAAATTCACAAGTTCATGCTGAGATTGAAGCTCCAGGAAATGCAAAACACAAACTTAGAGATTAAACAGAGTCATACCACAAGTATTTAAAGCATGCATAATCAATCAAAAAGGGAGCACATCTTTCTGCCTTCACCCACTAGCTTCTTGAATTGCACTTTCTATCTTCTTGGCCACATATTGGTAGCAAAAATTAAAGTAAGACCTCATATCTTGGAGCCCCCACCACTCAACGGCCACAAAGGACCACTCAATCGTGCACCCAACCATTGTTATAGATTAAGCCAAATATTTTTTTAGGGGCTTTTTTGTCTTTTCTATCAGATTTGCTTTTAGGTTAAAAGTGATACATTTATATTAGCGATGGCAAGACGTTAGCCATCAAGATGCTGAAAAAGAAAATAGAGAGACAAGAAAAAGAGAGAAGAAAAAAAATGAGTTTTTTTTTTCTTTATGAGAGTTCTCAATCTCTTTGTGCCCTGATTTTGAGAGAAGATCATTGTTGTATTTCAACTTTTTCTAAAGTCTAGAGGATTCATAGAGTGCCTCTACGCGGAGACGTAGCCTAGGTTTGGGTGAACTTCGTTAACAAATTTTCTGGCGTGTTCAATTATGTTCTTTTATTATTATATTATGCCCGGTGAATTGTTTGCAAACGTTATTTTTCTGGAATCAACGTGCGATTTCGTAACAATTGGTATCAGAGCCTGGGTTGGCTAATTGAGAATATCGATGGTTTTTCGGTGACGTTCAATTGAAAGCAAATAGTATGGCAAAAGATAAAATCAGAATCGATAAGTTCGATGGGCAAGATTTCAGATGGTGGAAACTACAAATCAAGGATTATCTTTATCAAAAAGATATCTATGCACCACTTGAGGGTTGGAAACCCGAGATGGCAGAGATGGATCCGATAGCAGAAGTCGGATGGAAAATTCTTGATCAAAAGGCATTAGGTGCGATTCGTCTAGGGTTGACAAAAAAGATGGGATACCACACCGCGAAAGCAAAAACTGCAAAATAAGCCATAGATATTCTAAAGAATATTTATGAAAAGCCATCCACATCAAATCAGATATTTTTGTTGAGAAACTTGTTAATATGAAGTTATCTGATAGAGTTTCTATGACAGAACATATTAATAGTTTCACGCAGGTCACGGGTCAATTAAAATCCGCAGGCATAAATTTAGATAAGAAGCTTCAAGCTTTATTATTTTTATGTTCTATTCCAGATAGCTACAATACTGCAATGCAGGGAATTTCGAGCACCATGAAGGATGATTTAACTCTTGATGATGCTGTGAGTAGTATCATGGATGAAGATATGCGAAGGAAAGTCTCAGGTGGAGATAACTTTTCTGCATCTACATCTTCAATGGCACTCACAGTGGAGAACCGTGGAAGAAGTAAAAGTAGAGGAAAATTCAGTGGGTGTGGCAGATCACAATCAAAGGGTAAGAGACAAGTTGCAAAAGATGAGTGTTGATTTTGTCACAAAACCGAACACCGGAGGTTTCAGTGTGAAGCATACAAAAAGAAGCAGCAAGATGAGAATCAATGAGCTAATGTGATTAGCGATAAATCTCTATTAGATAATTTGTGTTTGTCTGCAAAGTTTGACTTGATGACAGATAAATGGTTTATTGATTCTGGTGCTTATTTTCATTGCACCTCGCAAAAAGACATATTTGATGATTATGCCAGTGGAGATTTCAGACAAGTGATGGTGGGAAATGGCCACATGTGTCCCATTGTTGGGAAAGGAACTATGATTGTGAACATCTCAAGTGGAGGACATCTAGTTTTGCGTGAAACTAGGCATATTCTGGAATTAAAGAAAAATCTGATTTCAACCAGTAAACTTGACCAAGAAGGTTTGGTAATAACCTTTGGATACGGAGAGTGGAAGATAACTTTAGGGGCAAAAGTAGTAGCAAAGGGAAAGCGTACGATACACTTTACCTTCTCCAAGGAAACAATATCAAAGATATGGTTGCAACTACAATGGCAACAGATAATTTGTCTACTCCTTCGCATTATCGTTTATGATATCTTGGTGAGAAAAGTGTAAATCAGTTACACTTGAGAAAATTACTTTCAGATTTGCAAAAAGTTGAGTTAGATTTTTGTAAGAGTTGCATTTATGAAAAACAGAAAGTTGTTAATTTTCAATTAAATAGGCGACAAAATAAAGGCTAGAAACTAGAGTTGATTCATACTGATGTATGGGGACCTGCTCAGGAACTCTCTTATGGCGGTAAGAGATATTTTGTCACATTCATTGATGATGCAACAAGGAAGACTTGGGTCTATGCTCTTAGAAAAAAATCAGAAATATTCGGGATATTCAGAATGTGGAACACCATGGTAGAAAAAGAGACAGGTTATCAGATTAAAGCTCTAAAGTCTAATAATGGTGGTGAATACACGAATAAGGAATTTGCAGAATATTTGAGTTGAGAGGCATACACGGGTTAAAGACTGTTCCTAGAACTCCTCAAGAGAACGGTGTAGCTGAAATGATGAACATAACTATTCTAAAACGTGCAAGATGCATGAGGCTACACGCGAGTCTCTCGCTACACTTATGGGCTGCCACAATTGATGCAGTTGTTTATCTTATCAACAAAAGTCCATTTAGTGCGTTGGATGGAGAAATACCACAAGAACGGTGGTCAAGTAAAAAGATTAATTATTCACATCTAAAAGTGTTTGGTTATATTGCATATGCTTTGATTGATAAGTAATATAGGAAAAAACTTAATGTTAAGTCCCAGAAGTATGTCTTTATTGGATATGGTGGCGACGAGTATGACTATAGGCTTTGGGATTATGAGAATAATAAAGTCATCCGCAGTCAGAATGTGGTATTCCGTGAAGAAAATATGTACAAGGATCGTTAGACAAAGCATAAGAAGGTAGTAGAACCAAAATATGTTGAATTAGACACAAGACCCATGAAGATGTTTTTAGTAAATCAAAGTGCACTTGAAATAGAGGTTCAAGATGAGCATATTATCAGTGAAGAGGTAGTTCAAGAGGAACTCAATGATTCGGAGCAAACTAACGACCCTGAAGTACTTGTCTTGAGAAGGTCTACACGTGTGAGAAAGCCAAATGTAATTTTTGATCCATCAGCTAATATTGTTCTAGGTCATGTCTTATATACAGATTCAAGGGAACCAGAGACTTACAATGAGGCAAAGGTAGACACGTCTCACTTGCAGTGGGAGTGTGCTATGAAAGATGAGATGAGCTCGTTACTGCAAAACAAAACTTGGGAGTTAACCAAGTTGCCCACAGGTAAAAAAGTTTTATTAAACAAATAGGTGTACAGGATTAAGAATGAAGCAAATTGTAATATAAGATACAAGGTGAGATTTGTAGTCAAGGGCTTTTCTCAAAAAAAAAAAAAAAAAAGGATCGACTATTTCGAGATATTTTCACCTGTAGTGAAAATGACATTAATTAAAGTTCTACTGAGTATAGTTGCAGTTGAAGATCTTCATCTTGAGTAGTTAGACGTAAAAATAGCGTTTTTACATGGCGACTTAGATAAAGAACTATACATGGCACAACCTAAGGGTTTTGAAGTCAAAGGTAAGGAGCACATGATATATCGCTTGAAGAAAAGTTTGTATGGCTTGAAATAAGCTCCACGACAATGGTATCTAAAATTTGATAGTTTCATGAAAGAAAAAGGATTTGCACACTGTGAGTCTGATCACTGTGTTTATTTTCGCAAGTATGATGATAGTGACATTGTGTATCTCTCTTTATATGTAGATGACATGCTGGTAGCTAGTTCCAATATAAAGAGAATCGTAGAAGTGAAGAAGATGCTATCATCACAATTTGCTATGCAAGACTTGGGAGAGGCCAATAATATTTTAGGCATGAAAATCATCAACGATAGGAAAAATAAGAAATTATAGTTGTCGTAGGAAGACTATGTGAACAATGTGTTAAAGAGATTTAACATTGACAAGGAAAAATCGGTTGCAACTCCTCTAGCAAGCCACTTCAAACTTTCTAAGTATATGTGTCAGAGCACTCATGCTTTAAAAGATGAGATGGCGGTAATTCTATATGCATCAGCAGTGGGGAGTTTGTTGTATGCCATGATGAGCACGAGACTAGACATTGCACATGTAGTAGGAGTTGTGTGTCGATATATGCAGAACCCAGGCATAGAGCATTGGAATGCAATAAAATAGATATTGAGAAATCTAGCAGGTATTTCTAATTACTCATAACATCTCTAGAGTTGCAGGGTTATGTAGATGCAGATCATTCGGGTGATCAAGATAGTGGTAAAAGTACCACTGGTTATGTCTTTACAATTGCAGGTACAGCAATGAGTTGGGTATCTCAACTATAAAAAGTAATGGCTTTATCGACAACAGAGACAGAATACGTGGTGATCACAGAAGCCTTCACAGAAATCATATGGTTACAAGATTACATGGAGGAGCTACGTCGAAAATAGCCAGTCAGTACACTGTGGAGTGATAGTTAAAGTGCAGTGCACTTAGCAAAGAATACAACTTATCACTCAAGGACTAAACATATCAAAAAGCGTTATTACTTTATCAAATCAGCATTGAAAGATAATAAGTTAAAGCTACAAAAGATTAATGGCTCGAAGAATCCAATTGACATGTTGACCAAGGTAGTAGATAGAGAGAAGCTTATTTTCTATACTACTATCATTGCTATTACTCCATGTTGATTGATGGGGAGTATCACAGAGGCACAAGTTTTTCAATTACTATTTTTAAAAGAAGATGGATGCAAAGTTGCTTGGTGCTTGAGTATGTTTGTCTTCAAATGAGAGATTGTTATAGATGAAGCTAATATTTTTTAGGGGCTTTTTTGTTTTTTCTATCAAATTTGCTTTTAGGTTAAAAGTAATACATTTATATTAGTGATGGCAAGACGCTAGCTGTCAAGACACTGAAAAAGAAAATAGAGAGATAAAAAAAAAAAAAGGAATGAGTTTTTTTTTTCTTTATGATGGTTCTCAATCTCTTTGTGTCTTGATCTTGAGAGAAAATCATCGTTGTATTCCAACTTTTTCTGAAGTTTAGTGGATTCATAGAATGCCCTTATGCGGAGACGTAGCCCAGGTTTGGATGAACTTCGTTAACAAATTTTCTAGCGTGTTCTCCTGTTTTTGTTCTTTTATTATTATATTTTACCTAGTGAATTGTTTGTGAGCGTTATTTTTCTAGAATCAACGTGCGATTTCGTAACAACCATCTTATTATCCTCATCATTCACAGGAATCAATCTAATTGTGGCAACATAGGACTTGATCCCAATATTGTTGTCCATGACCTCATAGCTGAAGCACTTTTCACTAGGGTCCATCATGAGGAGCCACTCAATGACCCACTTGATCTTCGACGGGTTTGAATCGTTGACGGATGTGGTGGAGGCGACGTATCGAACGAGACCGGGCTGGCCCGAGACGCCCTTAACTTGGTAGCAAGTGTCAATGGAGGGAAGCAACTTGTGGATATTACAAAAATCCGCCAAGAATGGCCAGGCTTGGTTTGGTTTGGTGTTGGTCCTTTCAGCTCAGCAGTGAGCTTGGCTTCTCATCTTGGTTGGGTTTCTTCTGCCATTGAGAGAGAGAGAGAGAGAGAGAGAGAGAGAGAGAGAGAGAGAGGACTGTTGGGTTTAGGGCAAAGATGGAGACGCTTATTAGATAAAGCCCAAACATGTGGTGCTAAATTCCCCTTCTCCTTGTATACAATTCATTTTAGATATTCATGCTTTGAAAATTATAATTTGTCCCCCATTGAGTCAAATGGTTAAAGTGAGTAAGGGTTGTTTGGTAAAATCTATTTTTGTTTCGTGGAACAAAAATTTTTGTTCTTTTGTTTTGGGGAAAAAAAAAAGAGTAGAAACGTGTTTGGTAAAACTTTTGTTCCCAAGGAACAAAAAGTCAATGTTTTTGTTCTCAAGAATAGATTTAGAATAGAAATAAAAAGTAGAAAAAAAATTGTTCCCGGAAAAAATGCTTATTGTTAAGAACAATTTCTAAAATCAATTTTTCTCTTTTTTTTTCTTCTCTTTCTTCTTCTTCTTCCTTTTGGCCAATCGCCAACCTTGGCCATGGCCGGCGCCGGTGTTGGCAACCAACCAGATGAGGGCCAGCGATCTCACCGAAGTGTCGTTGGCCCTCAAAGACACCAAGCCACGGCAAGGCTTGGCCTCACCAAGCTAGGGGAGGCCGACCTCTCGTCGGCTGGCGCAAGGCTCAAGGTGAGGTCGACCTCGCATCGCCCGGGCGAGGTCGAGCCTCGTGGTGGCTTGGTGAGGCTCCGACGAGCTCGCCGGACCTTGCCCAACAGGTTGGCAAGCGTCGGCCGCCGCCGTGGCCGGAAACCGACCATAAAGGAGGAAGAAGGAAAAAAAATTAAAAAAGAAAGAAAAAAAGTAAAAATATAATAAAAATATTTAAAAATTAAAGAAACAACAAAATTATACTATTTTATCAAATGCATTTCTACCACGGGAATAAAATTTTTTTGCAGTTACCAAGCGCGCCCTTATACTAAAAAATTATTCCTAAGAACAAAAAAAAAAAAAAAAAAACCATTTATCATCAAAAATTGTTTTGGAATAGAATCGTTACCAAACGCACCCTAACTAAATTTAGGAAATTGTTCGAATCTATTCTGGCAGCATACACATACATGTCAAAGTCAATAACTTAATATCTATCATGAAATTTCTATTTATCCGCCGGCGGTCTCTAGCATGTTTCCCAACTATTATATTAGCAGAGTATTTTCATCTTTTTTTCTTAGTAACTATTTTACAAGTTATACCGTTTTCCACATAAGAAAACAATTCAATTGCTAACATTTTCATCATGTTTACAACTTTGCATACATGGTTTTATAATTATTTGGAAACTCAAGGGACTTGGGAGACTATGGTAATATTTTCTTTGCTGACTAATTAATTATTTTCATCATAAGTGGAAGCTTCCATGTAATATGAGGGAAAATTACCCAAAAAGTCTTAAATTTATCCATTTAAATTTGGCAAAATTAGTTCTAAACCATTTTAAAAAATTGTCAATGTGGTCTAACCAGCCAATTTTGGTAAGAAAGTTGCATCCGATGTGGCACAGCTAACACTGAGAGGAAATTTTAGGGGATTGTCAGCCACTAGGCAAGGGCCTGTGAGCCCTCACTACCCAATGGGTGAGGACTCACACGACTGCCGCCCTTGCATGTGACTAGCGAGGGTTGCGAGCTTGCATCTAGTTAGCCACATGGTAGGGAGCGAACCCTTGCCTAATGGTCGAGGGGTTGTTGGGTCTTGGTTGGCCTTTAACAATAAAATAATAATAATAATAATAATAATAATAATAATAATGAAAAATTCCAGAAATTTTTCAAGTACATGGTATCAATTTTTAACTAAAAATTAGTCCAATAGACTAATTTGACAAAAAGGTTAAAAATTAAATTGATTAAATTGAAATATTTAGGATCTTTTAAATAATTTTTCCTATAGCGGGATCAAAAGTCATGCTCCCTTGAGATACAGATAAATAATTGGGACAATTCAATTTGGAATATAATATCGGACGTACTTTTCAACTTCGAATGGGTTTTGGACAGGAAGAGGTGGAGGATGATCAGATCGGAGCATCGCGATGGGTGCTCCAGTCCCATCCATCTGCTGATATCTTTCTATCATCGATGGGTCCACCACGCTATTGATAGGTTTTGGCTTTGTGCTCTCGACTGTTCACTTACCGGTTTGATTTGATTAAAGGAAAAGGGTTTTGAAGAAGTTCGATTCCTCTTTTCCCAGCTCAAGACCTTCAAAATTGGAGTTTGCTTTGATGACTACGATGCGACTTGATGAGAGGGCCGATGCAGGTATTGGCGGCCGTAGTGGACGGAGGCCCATCTATGGCGTCTAGCACCGGCGACCGTCGATGATGGCGACAGAGAAACGATTGAAATAAGCCACGCAAATACGATGTTTCAGTCTCCTACAATCGTCGTAAGAAATTTTGATTGCCTGAACCTCGAATGCAATTGCACTTGTCGGAGCTTTCAAGGCTGTGTGGTCCACTTTACCGATGAAAATACAAGCACGACCGGACCACAAACACCGCACTCCTCTCTTACATGAATAATTGCCTTCACATGAAAACGACGCGCCTGAAGAAAAAAACAAGCTAGCAAGACTTTGCGTCACATCACAGAGATGGAATCCTCCATCTTCCTACCCATGCCTTGCAACCCCACCTCATATTTCCTCACTAAATCTTCCAGCACGCACCCTTCCACCGGGTCTACGGCGAATGACCATTCGATCGTGCACCCGCCTTCGTCACCAGGGATGACTCTGACTGTCGACGCATATGAAGTGAACCCGTTGTTAGAGTCGACCATCTCGTAGTTTAAGCTTCGTCCGTGCGGATCTACACCGACGAGTCGCTCCTTGGACCACTTGATGGGGCGATTCTCGCCGGGGTCACTTGTGCCCTCGGACGAAATGGAGAAGCCGGCGCAGTATCGCACGCAACCGGGCTCGCCGTTCTTGCCGTGGATGCCACGGCAATCGGATAGGCCTGGGAACCATTTGTGGAGATTGAAGAAATCCACGAAGAGTGGCCAGATCTGGTCTGCACTGGCCTTTGCGACTCTGGTAGAGACCTTGCCTTCCCACTTGTGACCTGATTGGGACTCCGTTTGATCCATGTTTTGGTGCTTCTTTTTTATGCCAAAACATGCTTGAAGAGAGTAAATACACGGCTTAAATATACACAGAGATATATATTTTATTCATAGCAATATAATTAATAAAATTTCGAATGAGCTGGAGTAGGAAGCGAAAGCACATCTGGCATTGGCTGATCTCATTAGGGCAACTATTTTAATGTTTGACCGAAATCGAGTAATAAATTATTCAAGCAAGAAACCTACAGGGTGCTTTGTCGTGGTTGTCGACGTAAGGAGCAGAGGGCTCAGTTGTCTAGCTCAATTTACGTATTGGTTGTAATCTCTTTCAAGAAAGTTGTCTTCACCGAAAATTAACTTTATGGTGTTAGACTTTTTATTTATTTATTTGGGTGAGTGCAAGAGGGTACAAAATGTTTTTGATAAATTAGACGAGGGAAACGAACATGAAAATAATAATGTTATGTTTTCAACAGGAGAATTTTTCTTTTTCCGTGTAATTTTCTAAAGAGGTTGGAAATATAAAAATATTGGTAAAAAAAGTCCACGAAGGACCTCGTATCTTGGACAGCCCAATCCTCGACAGGATCAGCCACAAAAGACCACTCAATCATGCACCCAACCATCTTACCATCCTCATCATTCATGGGCATCACTTTAATTGTGGCAACATAGGACTTGAGCCCAATATTATTGTCCAAGACCTCATAGCTGAAGCACTTCTCACTAGGGTCCATCATGAGCAGCCGCTCATGGCCCACGGGATCTTCAACAGGTCTAAGTCGTCGCTGATCGTGGTGGAGGCCATTTACCGCTCATGGCCCACGGCCCAGGTTGATGCCCTCGACTCGGTGGCATGTGTCGAGGGGGGGAAGCAACTTGTGGAGGTTACAAAAGAGTGGCCACACTTCGTCTGGCGTTATCTCTTTCAGCTGATCTTGCCTTTCCATCTTGGTTGGGTTTCTTCTGTCATTGAGAGAGAGAGAGAGAGAGAGAGAGAGAGAGAGAGAGAGAGTTGTTGGGTTCATTGCAAAGATGGAGGCATATATTAGATGAAACCCAAACATAAGGCAGCTAGATTCCCTTTCTCTTGGCGTAGCTAGATTCCCTTTTCTCGTGGTATACAATCAAACAAAGGAAAAAAGGAGTGAGACAGAGTTTTTAAAGCTTCTAAATAAAATGAATGAGTACGATTCTAAGATCATTACGATTAATCAAGTCAAGCAGAAACACAAAGTTGAAGTGGGAGATAACTTTTTCTTACATTCCGTGACCGTGAGCGAGAAGCATTTGGCTTTGTGCAGAGCCTAAGTGGCCTGGTAGTCCATGCATAGATGTTTTCAGAATTGTGAATACTAGTGGTGAAAGAAAAGTCAAATCATAAATGTTAAAAATTAAAAGGATAATATTACGAAAAACCTCAAAATGATATATGTGACACGTTTATCATAGATCTGAATTGGTATACCTTGCGATAAATTTATTCTTCACTAGTTTTCGTTAAATTTTATAATTAAATTTCTAAGTTGGATGACACATAACTGTTGACAAGTATAGCATCTCTTTGATCGAAGGAGTATTGAAGAAGTTTTCAGTTTCTCTCAACATTATTGCGAAAAGAGTAATTCCTAATTTGATTGGTGATGGGGGACTTCTAGTGTTGGAGACATGTCTCTCATTGATTCAACCACCCAAGTTCATTCCCAACCATTAATGAAGTCTTTCGTTATAATAGAGAGTTTCTTCTGAAACCTCGCACAACATTAAGAGAGCCATTGGAAGGTGACTAAAACACCAAAAACGGGGACTATGGAGCTAATGATGGAGAGAGTGCTAACCATGTTAATTATATTTTTTTTGAAATAGCAATAAAAGTGTTTACACTAGTATTCAAAAAGATATCTTTTAGTTTAAATTTCAAGTTTTATTTTTCATTTGTCACATGTGTACCAGTTTTGTTTTTCATGGATTTAGTCAAATTTAATAGAAGGTAAATTTGTTATACATATATCAGTTTAACGTTTTGGTGATAAAAAAAAATGAATTAGTTTTGGACCCATTTATCATATGTATACTAGTTTGAGATTTTTTAAGATTAAAAAATTAGTTTATGGTAAATTTATCATAGATGTACATGCTAATTTAGGATTTTTCGTAATATTAACCTAATATTAAAACATTTAAAAGTAAAAATCACTGTAGCTAGACTAAATCTCGTGCAATTTTGTCAATGCAGACTTATAGTTTTTCATCTTTAACAATAAAGTTGAGTGTGGGGAATGACGAAATCAAAAAAACTAAAATTACACTTCTTCCTTTAACTAAAACTCTTAAAATTAATTATGAAAATGCAATCATGTCATAAATCTTATATTTAATGTAACCCAGTACTTCTATCGGCTCCGTTCAATGTAAACAATGGAAACACTAACATGATAATTTTAAATAATTTTCTGCGATACGTGATGCTATGTGGTATTTATTTAGTGCTACGATAGAAAGAAGTTGAAAAAAAAAAGTGAGAGAAAACAATAAACCAAGTTTGGAAAAAAAAATTAGGAGTCGAGTGAGGGGGCATGCCGACGCAACGAAAGAATGATAAGGAAGAAAGCAAAATCTTTTGCCAAAAAAATAAAAATAAAAGGATGTTCTTGTAGGAACAATCAGAACTTGCAAATTGAAATATCTTTAAAAGGGTTTGGAGGAGAAAAGGTGGAGTAAAATCGGAGCATCACGATGAGTGCTCCCATCAATCAGTCGAATTCTCTCTATCTACTGATATCTTTCCATCATGGATGGCCTCACCACATAATCAGTAGGTTTTAGCTTTCTGCTTTCAAATGTTTGATTTTGTTTTGATCTGATTAAAGGAAAGGGAATTTGAAGAAGTTCCATTCTTCTTTTTCCATTTTAAGACGATAAACCTAAGAGTGTCCTCTGATGAATACGAGAAGACTCGATGAGAGGGCGGATGCAGGTGGTGGTGGCTGCATTGGCCAAAGTGGATGCGGGTCCATCTATTGAGGCTAGCAGCAACGGGTGGTGGCGATGACCCTCCTCGAGGAAGAGGGAAAAAGAAAGAAGAAAAGTAAAATGATGAATAATAAAAATAAAACAAAATAATCCTTGTAATGGATATGTAGTAGAGAGAGAAACGATTGAAATAAACTATATAGGTGTTTTCAGTCGCCAAAAATTAATGACCCGGTGAAAAAAATTGATTGCACATTTTTATTAATTTCAAGATTTTACTTTTATTACAAATTTTAGAATCTTTCGTGCATTTATCCATAAAAGCATAAGTTGCGTCTTTTATGTTAATAATGGCCTTTATTTAGAAGGCCATGTATGAAGAAAAGAAAAAGAGAACAAAAAGGAGTAGCATCACAGTAATGGAAGCCCCAAAACCAACAAAAAACAAACCAGGATATACAAAATCAAACACTATAGTTGTCAGCTCATTTTATTCCCAGATGAATCCTCCATTTTCTTAGCCATACCTTGTAAACCCACCTCACATACTTTGCTCACCAAACCCTCCAATACCCATCCTTCCACAGGATTGACCACAAATGGCCACTTGATCATGCACCCACCTCCACCTTCTCTATCTTTAGGGATAACCTTAACTATCGGCCAGTATGAATTGAACTCGATGTTAGTGTCGACCCTCTTGTAGCTTAAGTTTCATTCGACCAGATGATCAATCACTCTTTGGATAAGTTGATCGGGCAATTCTCCCCATGTCGTCAGTGCCTTCGGACAAGAGGGAGAAGCCAACGCATTATCTCACGCAACCCAGCTCGCCATTCTCATCGTGGATCCCGTGGCAATCAGATAGGCCCGAGAACCATTTCCGGGGGCAAAGTAGCCATATCTAGTCTACAAGTAGAGATCTAGCCTTCCCACTTGTGACCTAAATGGGACTCCATCTGATTCGTGCTTTAGGAACTCCTGCGCCAGAACATGCATGAAAAGAGAGTAAATAGAGAGCTTGTAAATGTAGACTTTTGGGAAGGTACAAGAATCCCCACGTGCCACTTAATTATGAGTTAGGAAATTGCCGCTGTCATTAGTCTCTTTAGGACAATTATTCTCATGCTCCGGTGTGGTTGTTAACTTTAAATTTTTAAGATAATTAGAATGTAAAAATAGTATTTAAGTAGACTTGAGAAGTAGGGGTTTCAGTTCTCTCGCCGAAATTTTTCAAAAAAAAAAAAAAATGATATCTTTCCCGGATATCTAACTTCCTGGTGTTCTGCCAAAAAAAAAAAAAAAAAAAAAACTAAAACCACGACTTTTTTTTTTTTTTTTTAGTGCAAGGGTAATAAATATGTTTTTGACAAATAGACACCCGGGTAGACCCGAGGTACTGCCTAACCCGAGAACACATCCTATAAATTTAAAATGCCTATTTCCAAATCATAATTAAAAAAATACAAGGAAAATACTATTCCATTTTCAAAAGGCGGGTTTTTCTTTCCATGCTAGTGAAATTTTTGAGTTGGTAAGTGTAAAAATATATTGGTAAAAAGCATTACCGATAACCTGAATTCCCAATTACTTATTATTAACTTGGTGATACTTTTATGAAGTTATCGACTCTTTTATACAGTATGCAAATTACCAACTTTTCCAATCTTTTATTAACTTTTATTTATCTATTTTACCGATGCCTTAAATTTACCAACTCTTGTCTAAATTTACCAATGTCTATCTGAGTGGATAGCCAGCTTTTTCCCAATTAAATTACCAATTATTTTTTGGTTGGGTTCATTGTTGGTGTGAAAATTGATTTACAAATTTATTGTTGGATGATTGCTATGTGAAAGAATTTGGTTACATTTTTACCTTCAAGTATGCAAGTCAGTAAAAGTTCTCTTGTACTAGTCGTGGAACTAAAAATTAGCCTTATTAAAATCTATGATTTTATTATTATTTTCCTATATAAAGTTAAGCGCCTTATTTAGTGCTAATCTATGCCTTGAATTTAAGCCTGTAGATGCAACTCCCTTGTAGAAGTATTGGCTGTATTTTGAATGTCCTCTGATTGGAACATTATCTCCGAGCAAATTTAGTGGAGTCCAAAACTTGATTAAGCTTGATCTTACATTAAATATAAAAAGAAGAAAATCCAAATTTCCCAGTATGAGTAGTCAATTCGCAGAAGAACAGAAACAAAATTTTTCTCGGTTCGTACACATTAGAGCAAACGATAAGAGTGCTAAGGTTTTCTCTCTATGACTTTTTTAGAGAGTTCTTTGCAAGAGATTATGAGATAAAAATTGCTGGTTTGTTTTCATTGTTATATGAATTGGACTAAGAAACACTTGAGAATGATTGAACAATTGAGCAAGTGTAATGTTGTAAATCTCCTGATTCATAATGGATTTTTTCGTGGGTGACTCTCTTTAGGGAGTACATACTGATTTCAGATTAAACCATATAAATTACTATTGTCCTTTTTGTTCCTTATTGATTTTTTTGATATTTTCTTTTTGTTACATTAGGTTTGAATTGCAAGATCAATTAACTTCCATTAACAAATGGAACAAAGTCATTATGGAAATTGGAGCAACATGAGATGGTGAGCAACTAATTGATTTACATAAACTTGTAAATTGGCTTCTGAAGGAGCAAAAAGCTAGCTTAGCTGGTACGGACAGTGAAAGTCAATTCTTATAATGAGCACATGGGATAAAAATCGCTTCATCAGGCTGGCATAAGATTTTTGGAAAAGGGGGGACTAGCTACATCTATACTTATAACCTAACGTATATATTAAAAAAAGAAAAAATTGAGCATATAGAAATTTCGCAAGAGGTGACCCTACACAATTAATTGGAAACATTTAACCATCAATACACATATCAAAAGTCAGAGAAAAAAAAAAGATGAAGCGAAGAAAAAGGAAATTCATGCTGAGATTAGATTTCCAAGAAATTCAAAACATGACCTTAAGATATCAAACACAATCTTACTGAAATTATTAAAAGCATGCATAGTCAATCAACCGGAGGAATCACATCTTTCTCAATTCACTCACTAGTTTCTTGAATTGCACTTTCTATCTTCTTGGCCATAGATTGGAGGCAAAAATCAAAGAAAGACCTCATATCTTGGACCCCCCAAGCCTCAACAGGATCAACCACAAAAGACCACTCAATCATGCACCCGACCATCTTACCATCCCCATCATTCATGGGCATCACTCTAATTGTGGCAACGTAGGACTTGAATCCAAGATTGTTGTCCAATACCTCATAGCTGAAGCACTTGTCACTAGGGTCCATTGTGAGGAGGCGCTCATTGGCCCACTTGATCTTCGACGAGTCTGAGTCATCGCCAAACGTGGTGGAGGCGACATACCGGACAAGGCCCGGCTGGCCCAGGACGCCCTCAACTTGGTGGCACGTGTCGAGGGTGGGAAGCAACTTGTGGAGGTTGCAGAAGTCCGCCAAGAATGGCCACACTTGGTCTGGTGTTGGCCCTTTTAGCTCAGCAGTGAGCTTGCCTTCCCATCTTGGCTGGGTTTCTTCCGCCATTGAGAGAGAGAGAGAGAGAGGGAGAGAGAGAGAGAGAGAGAGAGTTGTTAGGTTTATGGCAAAGAGGAGATACTTATTAGATGAAAGCCCAAACATTGGGCAGCTAGATTCCCTTTCTCTAGATTCCTTTCTCTTGTGGTAACTATGTTCCCATTTTCTTGTTATACAATCAGAACAAACAAAAAAGGAACGAGACAAAGTTCATAAAGATTTCCAATTAAAAATGAAATGTGTACAATGTTATCGTAAACTCAGTCCACTGCTTTCAAAATATTACATGATAAGAAACCCAACATTGATTCTAACGTTTTCTCTAATTCATATAAGAGTCAAAGCACAACTAAAATATTCGCATAAATACCAATCCAAGATTGATTTAATATGTCCATTGGTAGTTTAAACTTTGTTGTCAATATTTATTGCTTGAGATTCTTTCTAAAGTTTATATCTACAATTCTAATATGTCGTTGTTTTCTGCAAATTATTCACTGTCGCCGCCCTCCTTCTCTTTTCTCGCATTCTCTAACTCACTAACAGTAGTCCCCATTTCTATCTAATTAAGCAGACACGTCGTTGCTTTTTCTTCCCTATATTTTGTGACCGGGCGAGAAGCATTTGGCTTCTTGCAGGTAAATAGGGAGCCTCCTCAAGTAAAAGGCTAATTTCTGGTCAAGACTCGAAATCTAAAAAATAAAAATAGATAAGCAAAAAAACTTTCACATGATTTTCAACGGTCTAATTGCCCGTGCGCAGATGTTTCCAGAACTGGGAATACTCATCGATCAATAAAAGTCAAATCTTAAAAGTTAAATTTATTAGAAGGTCAAAAGTAGAAGTCCCTCTAGATCGATTAAATTTCTCTTTAATTCTATAATATGTTGCAATGTCTGGAATTAGGTAAGGTCAGTAAAGAAAAACAAACAGAGATGGGGCGCAAAATCATGTCAATTTTAAATTCACACGAGTTTGTGTATCGGTGAAACCTTTAGATTATTCTTTAGCTAAAACCTATTAATTAGTGTAATCAAGTACTTCTATTAGCTCCGTTCAATATAAGTAACGGAAAACTATGTGATACTTTTTGATAGTTTTCTATTACACATATTGTTAATGTGGTGTCCACTTAGTGCCATGTCAAAAAAGAAGCTGAAAAATAAAAATAAAAAGCAAAAGGCCAAATTCGAAAAAAAAAAAAAATTTAAGGGGAAAGAATTTTAAGGAATTCAGGACAAATTAAAGGGAAAAAGATGTTTTTTTTATTTATTTATATATATTTAGGATATATATATATATATATTTAGGATCTGGCCTGGCACACCTTATGGGTGCTCATGGCTGTAGTACAGGACTCCATCACCATAACCCCCACTTAAGACGTGTTAGCAATGCGGAGATTCGAATCCATTCCCTCGGCACTGAGGTAGTAAAGTCCAACTAACGCAGCTGCCCACCGGAGGGTTAAAGAGAAAAATGTATATATTGGTAAATGGTAAGAAATATATTAACTTAAGCCAAAGAGAAGCAAAAAGCTATGCAACAAGAATTTGGCACCAAGAACTTACAATCACGAAGACAAGAATAGTCAAAGTGAGTGGAAGGGTGCCAAGGTAAAACAAGACCACCTACACAAGAGCAAAGGAAAGCCAAAACAATGGCAAAAGCAAACCAAATGGCCTAAATAAGGAGCAAAAAGAACAAAGACCCCAACAACAACACAAGTATGGCAAGGAACCTGACGGTAGGATTGGTAAGTGAGTATAAAAACCACACCGAAGAGGCTCCTAAATCCAAAACAGCATCTTCAGGGCTTGGCTGCAAGGACCAATAGAACCGCCGAACCGAAGAGGGTGTGATAGAACCCCCTACTCCAAAAGGTCTATTGGTCAACAAATAGATCAGTCCACCAAAATGGAACGGTTTATAGACCAGCAATGCAGTAATCTACAATTCGTGGTGTTGGAAGGGACATGGTTAAAAGACAATGCTTTGTCTCTGACAACCTTCTCCAATTGCAACTTCATAGATGGGAGGGATGGTGGCCTCCCCCTGAAGAGAATATTATTTCGCTCCTTCCAAATGATGTAGCATACAGCTGCAAAAGCAAACCGGCCAAGGGTGCAACGGAAAGAATTCCCAGACAAATACTTGATCGCCTAGTGCAAGTTATCCACCCAAGATTTGTTCGTCCAAGCAAAATTGAATCTAGAAGCCCAAAAGGTGGCTAGAGCGGCAGGAATGGAACACCCAAAAAACAGATGGTCGACCGAGTCCGGATGACAAGAACAAAAGGCATAATTCACAGCTAGGATAAGGCCATAGGTAAGAAGCAAAACCTGTGTTAGTAGCTTGTTTAAGGTGATCAACCAAAGTAGGAACTAATATCGGGGAATCAGCGCTTTGTTCCAAATGAAAGGAGCCCATTGCGATTTCTGGCCTCTTGGCCGAATAGCCTCCCATGTCGAAGCAGCAAAGAAGGTGCCAAACGAGTTACCCAACCAAAGGAAACAATCAGGTTCATAATTGAGCTCCGGGAGGGGGTCATCCCAAGTGGCAATAACATTCAACACCCCAGAAGTACGCTCCGGGAATGCTAAAAAGTCAGCCACGGATGTTTCTTTAGGGAGCCGCGAATGGTAGATCTCAATATTGGAGAACAATAAGTTAAGCGGCCCTTTGGGATGCCAATTATCAAACCAAAAGAACTAAGGTACCATCTCCCACACACCAACAAAAAGACCTACGGAAGTCACCTCTAAGATCAAGGATTTTCTTCCAAGACCAAGAACAAAAAGTGGGCTTGGATGCCAACCAGAAGTTGACATTCTTTAGGAACACAGAGTGTATCCACCTGCACCAGAGAGATTTCTTGTCTGTAAATAGTAGCCATATGTGCTTAAGCATTGCTGCAATGTTGCTTTCCCGAAGTTTCCTAATTCCTAGGCCTCCTTCAGATTTCGGAAGGCAAACATTGCTCCAGGCAACCTTCGCACCACCCGCACCAAGGCCCGGGTCTTTCCACAAAAATTGTTGCAATATTTGTTCAATTTTGTCTAGGGCTGCTCTTGGAATGATGAAAACATTTGCCCAATAGACCTGAACATAATGTAGCACTAACCTTACAAGTTGTAGATGACCCGCAAAGGAAAGAAAACGCTGTGTCCATGTTTGCACCCTCGAAGTAATGATGTTGGCTAGAGTAATGCAATCATCTTTTTGAAGTTTAGAGGAAATAACGAGAATTCCCAAGTATCGAAAAGGCAAGGAACCTTCCTGGAATCCAAAAAGAGACGTGGATGTGCTTTGGGAATTAGGGGGAGCCCCTGAAAAATATATCTCACTCTTGTGGAGGTTCGGATGAAGGCCCGACCACCAAGAGAACGTGTCAATGCCCGCCTTTAATAAAGTGAGAGAAGGTGTAGTCGCTTCTGCAAAAAGTAGGACATCGTTGGCAAAGAATAAGTGGGAAAGTCTAGTCGACTTGCACCTCCAAAAATATTGGAACGAGGGATGGTTAGTTTGCATACTAAGAATGCCTGTAAATACCTCCATAACAAAGATAAATAGGCAGGTGACATGGGATCTCCTTGTCTAATACCCCTACCACTTGGAAAAAAACGATGGAGTTCTCCATTCAGGGCAATAGAGAAGTGTGGTGAGTGAACACAACTCATAATAAGTCTTGAGAAATGAAGTGGAAACCGGAAAGCTCGAAGAGTTACCTTAAGGAAGTCCCAGTTAAGGGTGTCATAGGCCTTCCTGAAATCAACCTTTATGGTGCATTTGGGTTTATGCGGCTTATGGTGGAACCCAGCAAAAAGCTCTTGGGCTAGCAGAATATTGTCGCTAATACATCTCCCCTTAACAAAGACGTTTTGAGCAGGGCTAATAACATTAAGCATAATAGCAGCCAAATGGTTTGCAATAATCTTGGTGATGCACCTGTACACCGTCTTGCAACAAGCAATAGGCCTGAAGTCATTGACCGTAGTTGCATTAGGGCACTTCAGCACAAGAGTAAGGATGGTGTTGTTAGACTCCTTAAGAAGCTCACCTGTATTGAAGAAATCCAAGACCGCCGAGGTAACCGTTGGGCCTACAATGTCCCAACAATGTAGAAAAAATTCCACTCCAAAGCCATCAGGGCACGATGTTTTTCCAGTTGCTAAGGAGAATAATGAATCTCGAATCTCCACTTCCGACACAGGTTTAGAAAGAAGTAGAATCTGATTGTCGTCTAGTGCACAAGGGATTACCAACCGAACATCCGTATTTCCAACATCATCTCGGAGCAAAAGGATTCAATTTAGATGTTCGTATTGCATGAATCAAAACTTGCATATTGAAATCCATCATCCCAATTCTCTCTATCTGCTGATATCTTTCCATCGTCGATAGTTTCAACACATAATCACCTAGTTTCAACACATAATCATCGGGTTTTAGCTTTTCTGCCTTCAAAAGGTTTGCCTTTTGTTTTGATCTGATTAGAGGAGAAGGATTTTGAAGAGGTTCCATTATTCTTTGTTTCCATTTTAAGATGATAAAGTAAGAGTGTCCTTTGATGGCTACGAGGAGACTCGATGAGAGGGCCGACGCAGGTCGTGGTGGTGGCATTGACCATGGTGATGCAGGCCCGTCTATAGTGGCTAGGGCGGTGATGGCCACTTTGTTCAAGGAAGTGGGAAAAAGAAAAAGAAAAAGAAAATAATAATAGTATACAACAAAATAATTTATGTACCGTTTTATGGATTCATATTAGAGAGAAGCGACTAAAATATTCTATGTAAGGTTTTTCAGCTATCTAAAATTAATGAACCTAATAAAAATTTGATTTGATCGCATAATTTTACTAAAATTTTAAGGTTGATTGCTCTTTTACTGCAAATTTTAGAATCTCATGTACACTTATGCATGACAACACAAGCATCATCTATTGATGAACGCTGCGCATCTTTTACATTGATAATAGTCTTTTATTACAAGGACGTGTGTGAAGTTAAAAAAGGACAAGGGGGAGTTGCATCACAGCAATGAAAGGCCCAAAACAATTATAAAGCAGGACATGTAAAATCAAGGACTACGGTTATCGGCCAATTTAATTCCAAAACGAATCCTCCAGTTTTTTAGCCATGCCTTGTAAGCCCGCCTCTTGCACTACCCTCGCCAAATCCTCCAACGCCCACCCTTCCACTGGATAAACGGGGAACGACCACTTGAGCTTGCACCCTCCTTCACCTTCTCCATAGCTAGGGATGACCCTGACCGTGGACAAGAATGAAGTGAACCCGATGCTATTGTCCACCATGTCGTAGCTTAAGTTTCGTCCGATCAGATCTATACTGACTAATTACTCCTTGGCCCAGTTGACGGGGTGGTTCTCGCCGGCATCGTTAGTGCCTTCTAACTAGATGGAGAAGCCGGCGCAGTATCGCACGCAACCGGACACGCCATTCTCGCCGTGCATGCCGTGACAATCAGGTAGGCCTGGAAGCCATCTGTGGAAGTTGAAGAAGTCGTGAAGAGTGGCCATATCTGGTCTACATTGGCCTTTGTGACTCTAGCAGAGACCTTACTTGTGACCTAATTGGGACCTTATTTGATTCTTGCTTTGGCACTCTTCTTTCATGCCAACAGATACATGAGAGGAGAGTCAATGAGAGAGCTTACAATTATAGAATTTTCGGGATTGTACAACAATCTCCAAGTGGCAATTAATTGTGGGTTGGGAAAATTACTCTCAAGTCATGACATAATGAAAAACAACGCTTTCGTATCTTTTACCAACTATTATTTTCCTTTTTTATTTGGAGGAGGGGTCGCTATAGGAGCACATGAACACGTTCAAACAGTTACAGCATTTCTTGTCCGTGTGTGAAGAGGCATATTATGGATGTGGCATGGGAACCATTTAATCTCTCTCTTTCCGCGCCAAGCCCGTTCCACATGGACCAAAAAAAAATGATGATGATGATGATGATCATGATGACATAATAATTAAAATAATAATAATAATAATAATAATAATAATAATAATTGGGCCTAGGTTGGGCCATTGGGACCCATGGGCCTAACCCGACCTTGGCTTTACGGCCGTGCCTGGCACCGCGGCTGGTTGCACGGTCCTGGTGAGGAGGGCCGCTGCCCCCTCAACTGCAGCTACCCGTCACCTTCCATTGCGTTTGGTTTTTTCTTTTGTTCTCTTTTTAGGATGTTTCTTATTTCTATTTTTTACAAAATTTTAAAGCAATTGTTTTTATATTTTGGTTTCCATGTAAGATGTCACATAAGGTAACATGTCGTCATTTAACGGCTACACCGACATCTTCATTTATATTTTTAACAGCAGGACCAATCGAACAAATATATTGTATAGTTGAGGGACCAAATTGCAAAAAAGAAGAAAAGGGTGGAGGGGCGTGATTGAACATTTTGAAAAAAGTCAAGGACATCTCCTGCCTTTATTCCTAAAAGATTTAAATAAATAAAAAAACAGTTGATAGTTGAAAAAAAAAAACTTATGAAATAACTCAAATGAGAGTTGGTAACCCAAAATTAGTTGATAACTAAATAAAATAAAAAATTGACAATTCCTAATTAAAGATGGTAGTTTCTGAAAATTTGAAAAATTCAAGGTGTTCCTAAGATATGCAAATAAAAATTTGCAAATGAAATAAAATGTTTGAAAGTTTAAAAATGTCAAATAAATATCAATAAGCAACTTAAATAAAAGTTATTGATCCACTACCATGTGGTAATCTAATGGGAGAAAAATTAATAAGTCATGTTCATTTAGTTTTGTGATCCCTAGAAAGAGTTAGTAAATGCAAGCAGATTGCTGACCAAGGTAAATACATATTGGTAACTCAATAAAGATGTTGATAAGATATAAAATAACATTTAAGTGTTAGTAAATAACTCAAATGAGAGTCGGTAACTTAATATGACTATAGTTGGCAAATTACTCTAATTTAGGTTGGTAATTCTATATAAAAATTAGTAAATCTGAACCATTAGTAAGTTATGTAAATAAAAGTTTGTAAGTTAGTGCCAAAATTGCTAATTTGCAAACTATAAAAATGTTAGTAATATCTTAAAAAGGTTTGTAAGTTACCAATAAACTATCTGGAAATAAATAAATAAAATAACTATCAGTCGTTATATTATCAACCGAACTAACGGCATTTTGCCCTCCTTCGCGCCCAAAAATAACGGTTGAAATGGAGTCAAAAGGACTCGGCCTCGCTCTCACATGCTCACCCTGCCCACTTCACCTTCTCTTTTGCCAAAGAAACCAAGAACAACTTCGGCCAAAAAGAAGACTGAATCATCCGATTCAGAAGAGATAAATTCCTCAGCTTTCCAGTTCCAAGAAAATCCCAACGCACACATCTTGCAGTTGTTCATTGGAAGGACAAGACTGGGAAGAAGAAGAAGAAGAAGAAGGTGAAGAAGAAGAAAGCGGCTTCTGAAGATCGATACTATTTTATAAACAAGAGATAGCGATGGATGAGTTTATTACTCAGGCAAGTCACATAGGAATTCAGGGACTCGAAGATGAGGGCCACAGCAACTTTCCTCCAATTCCAGAGGAGGTGCGTGATTTTTCTCAAAAATGTTTAGATATTTCGTTCTTTTGGTTTGACTAAATCTTTTCGCATGTTTTCCGTGATTTTGATAGATAAAGAAAAGGAAATGACCGGCGAAGTCATCTTTGGTAGTTTGAACATTTCGGGTTGTTCTTGTTTTTTTCTTTATGACTGAATGAGAAACTCAATTCAAAAGAGAAAAGAAAAGGGAAACGTTCATCTAATTTGGATTGATAGCTATAACCCCAATTGGCGGAATGCAGTATGTTAGTGGATAATCTTCAAGGGAGTTTCTGGCTATTTTCGAGGAAATTACTGCTCTGATGTAATTATCACAGAATAACACTTCAGGTCATCAACTACTTTTGCCCTATTTGGAATTCATGCATCCCCAAAGACTCTGTTACTGATCTATAGTTGTAAAAACTTTTTGTTAAGTGCAGTTATGTCGATTATTTTGCCATATGCAAGCGTCGAGTACACCATTCTGAAAGTTTTACTGTCTCAGGTCCAGATTGATGATTCTCCAATATACAGAATAGAAAGACAACTGGGTAAGGGAGCTACTGGGCTAGTATGTGTGGGTCGACCAATCGGTCCTTCAACTTCCGGTGGTCAAACTGGTTTACATGCAGAGGAGGTACTGCCTTGAAGCTCTAACTCATTTTTCAGTTTTGTAAAGTCAATTTATGCTTTACTGCTTAGATAATCAGTACAACACTATCTAGGTAGCAGTAAAGTTTCAGCAGAAACATCCCGGCAAAGACGACGTTCCTCATGAGTGGATAGTTTATGAGTGAGTCACTAAAAATGTTTCCACGTTCGTTTTGTTTACATTTGATTCTAGCAAATGAACTTGTATCAGTTATACAAATCTCACATCCATCTTTTACTGCATGTTGTGCAGTGATCTGGGTGAAAATCATGGCGTACCACTGCCACGGGTGCATTATAGGGGGGAAAAAGGTGGCTATGACATCCTGGTATGTGCAATTCCCTTCGAAAAATGATTACAAATTTTTCTCAGATGCTTTAAGTCTTCGATGATCTGCCTCACATATGCAGGTCATGGATTTGCTTGGACCGAGTTTACAAGTTCAGTTGGTCAATAACCGTCCATCGTATGTTCCCTTGTGAAGTGCTTACTCTATGATTTCTCTTTTAAATTTGAATGTTGTATCGTGTTATGCGTCTTTGAAATATTGACTCTTACCTTTTCTATTATTTCAGCATGCCATTGGCGTCAGTTGCTTGTGTTGCGGTTGAGGCAATCTCTATTCTCGAGAAGCTGCACTCTAGAGGGTAATGGATGGTGGTCGTCCGATCTTGTTCCTGCTTTTCAATGTCTATCAGGGTTCCCTCTATCGAAGTATAGAGTCAATTTCAAAAACCAGTGTCTTTTCTTGGCAGGTACATACATGGGGACGTAAAACCTGACAACTTTTTGCTCGGTCCTCAAGGAACTCCTGATGAGAGAAAATTGTTCCTGATTGACCTTGGATTAGGTTATCTGCAGTTGCATATACAGGTCTATATCGTAAGAAACAGAAATTAGAATACAATCTGTCTCATTGTTGTTTCATCATTTGCAGCTGGGAGATGGCAAGATCGTTCTAGCAGTTCGCATATTAGGTACCATCAATATCCAAACCATTTCAGGTGGGTCCAAGTGGTTTTTATCATCTTCGCACACAATGCCCTGTCCAATGAGCCTCCGCTCACACATATACAACAAATTAACTATTTGCTGCAGAGGAACGCCTCTTTTCGCGAGCGTGCATGCTCATCTTGGCAGAGCAAGTAGCCGAAGAGATGACCTGGAGTCCCTGGCATACATGCTCCCTTTCCTTTTCCGCGGCCATTTGCCTTGGCACGGATTTCAGGTTTTGATGTGCTTAAAACCAGGAAGATGATTTTCAACCTTACAGATGAATATGCCTTCTTAATCACTGCAGCTGTTTCAGGTGGACAATACGCCTATGCTTATATGCAGGAGAAAGATGGGCACTCCTTTGGAAGCTCTTTGTCACTCTTGTCCTCTGCCTTTCCTGCAATTCGCTGAGTTTGCAGTAAATTTGAGATTTGATGAAAATCCAAACTATGCAAGATATATTTCTCTTTTCCGTGGGCTAATTGATCAAAACCCATACGTTTGGCCTGTGAATGCTGATGCTGCTCGTGAGGTACCACCTTATTGCTCTAAATATGTGTCTTTTGCAGTTTCTCCAGAAACAAGATGTTCGTTAAATTCTCTGATCGGACCTCTTTCTCTATGTGAGCAATGTCTTTCTCTTTGTTTTGACATGCATTCGCCAGTCGAAAGGCGACATGCTACCAAAGAGCTCACCAGCACGAAGGGGGTTGAGGAGATCACGATGGATAAGCATTTTCCACACACATCCACCCATGAGGCAAAGGTGAGGGATTAGACTTACCACTAACAGTTCCTTCTTTTTCCGCACCTTGAGTTTGTTTTCAGATCACTATGCCTTGATTATTGACTCTAATTGTCCTATGGAAGATAAGGATGGAGTGTTCATCATCTTATCCGCCTCTTTTTCTGGGTAGGACTTTCCACAATTTGGACAATGTGAGACTAACTTCATGCATTTGGAAGGCATATGCGGATGGAATGTATGTTAGCAGTGTGGCTTCACGCTTGAATTTGTGGACCGTGGTAATGGATTCTGGCACTGGCTTCACTCCTCAAGTTCATACTATTTCTCCCAGGTTTCTTCCCCAGGTTGCATTCGAGCTGCCTTTAATTGCACTTTCATCATGTACTGTAGCTCCCCGTAGTTCCACGTCGCTATTCTTTTAACAGATTGATCAATTAAAAGAGGAATTCAACCTAAAAGAAACCAACAATACATCAAGCCCAATCGATGGGATTCCCAGTTGGACGTGACTGGACTGCTTATTTTTTGTTAATGAAGGACTGGATTAGGAGACTGTGGAGGAGGAACTACCACATCACTGCAATCGCCGGAGCAGATAATGGTAGCACATTAGTTGTAATGTCCAAGGGTTAGTCAGTGAATGATGCTTTAATCTCTAATTCCAGCAACAGTTGTTGTACCTCATCGATTATATGAGCTCTTCTTCATTTTACTGAATTCAGGGCCTCAAAACTTTTGGCAATCTTATCGCGTCGCCGATACATTCCCTTACGGGTGGATTAAGAGGAAATGGGCACTTGGTATTTATGTCACAGACATGGCCACTGCAGGAAATAAATGGGTAGTCATCATGTCCTCTACCGCCGGATTTGTCCACCAGGTTCTCCATCCTTCTGTGGTTCCATTTTTTCTCCTTTCCATGATTTCTCTTTCGAAGTGTCTAGAGCTGGAAAAATCAATCTGATTTGGTTTCTTGCACTGAAATTTAAGGTTGTAGAGCTAGATTTTCAGTACCCGTACGAGGCAATTCACAAAAGGTGGAATCAAGGCTACTTCATCACTTCGGTTGCAGCTACTACAGATCAGGTAGCCGTTGTCTTCAGCATTCCAGGAGAAGTAAGAGGATCCCAAGAGGCATTCCTGACTCCACATTTTCCGGATAGAGTAGCCGCGGTGATTATTTTAGGCCATTTTACAAGCATCTAACTTTTGGTTGCATTTGCTCTGATTCTATGAGATTCATATGGTCTGTTTCTCATCTTATGCAGGAGAGTCGGCATAGGAATTACTACGTGTCCCATCTTTGCTACAGCAGAACTGTTTCATGAACCACCAAGTATGGTGCGTGCAATTACTGGCATCTTCACGGGTGATTGCCGCGCTTAACATGCATTCTTGCCATTTATTTCCCCACTTTAGGGGAAGCAAGGTTTAACAAGCCGCTGATCAATCATGTACAGCTATGAACCCACTTCCCCTGGTACTGTATAGAATTGAATACTGACCAATTCTTGTTATCCTTGTATGCATGTCTGAGTTAAAGTTTTGCCCATTCGTGGTGCTTTTGAAACGTTTTAAGAATAATAGTAGGCCGAAATCCGATAACGAGAACGATGCAATCTGTGTCTAGGTTCTTTTTCTCCAATGAGAACGCCCTGCTGATCAATTACCTCGGAACTAGTTGAGACTTGCGTTACATAAAGCGATCTGCATGTAATCTGATAGAAAGAATCACATGCCATAAGAAAAAATTTGGACTATAATTACAAGCCAAGTTGATACGAGTCTCAGAGAACGTGTTTATTAGAGTCCTTATCCGGATCTTAAAATCTTATGATTTAAGATCTGAACCTTAAGGAACTCTCCCGAGCTTAAATAAGATCTTGAGAGATATCCAAAGTTGATTGCTACCGCCATTGGGACTCGACCTGGCTTGTTGATCTCTTTTGATTGGGGGTAAAAGTTGGTAAATCTGAGGCATCAGTAAGTTATGTAAACAAAAAATGGTCAGTTACTACCAAAATTGCTAATTTGCAAACTATAAAAAGGTTGGTAATTATATAAAAATATTGTTAAGCTATCAATGAGTTACTTGGAAAAAAAAAAAAATTCGCCTATCATCAATTATCAACGGCTTTTTGCAAGTACCATCAACATTTATTGAAATTCACCGGCATGGCGACTTCGGAACGATAGAATTCAACGACGAAGCATGAAATCACTGAACCAAAATCAAAGGATGAAGAACAAAACCAGTGGGAGGGATGAATGAATAAACTATTCTTCTTGAAATAGC
Source organism: Eucalyptus pumila (assembly GCA_016097595.1). Taxonomy (NCBI): domain Eukaryota; kingdom Viridiplantae; phylum Streptophyta; class Magnoliopsida; order Myrtales; family Myrtaceae; genus Eucalyptus; species Eucalyptus pumila. The sequence goes on from CM027848.1 coordinate 46,463,789, forward strand.
CCACCGTTTTTTTTTTTTTTTGGGTGCTTTTTAAGTATTTAGGACGTCAACCGAATTAACGGCATTTTGCCCTCCTTCGCGCCCAAAAATAACGGTTGAAACGTAGCCAAAAGGACTCGGCCTCGCTCTCACAGGCTCACTACTGCCCACTTCATCTTCTCTCTGCAAAGAAACCAAGAACAACTTCAACCGAAAAGAAGACTGAATCATCCGATTCAGAAGAACGAAATTTCTCAGCTTTTCAGTTCTGAGAAAATCCCACACGCACATCTCGCGGTTGTTCATTGGAAGGACAAGACTGCAGGAGAAGAAGAAGAAGAAGAAGAAAGCAGCTTCCGAATGGTCGATACTATTTTATAGACAAGATAGCCATGGATGAGGCCATTGCTCGGTTAAGTCGCCTAGGATATGTGGGACTGGAAGATGAGAGCCAAAGCGACTCTCCTCCAATTCCAGAGGAGGTACGTGATTTTTCTTGAAAATATTTTTTATATAATTACCATTTTATAGACAAGATAGCCATGGATGATTTCATTGCTCAGGTAAGTCACCTAGGATATCTGGGACTGGAAGATGAGAGCGAAAGTGACTCTGCTCCAATTCCAGAGGAGGTACGTGATTTTTCTTGAAAATATTTTTATATAATTACCATTTTATAGACAAGATAGCCATGGATGAGTTCATTGCTCAGGTAAGTCGCCTAGGATATCTGGGACTGGATGATGAGAGCGAAAGCGAAAGCGACTCTTCTTCAATTCCAAAGGAGGTACGTGATTTTTCTTGAAAATATTTGGATATCTTGTTTTTCGGTTTGACTGAATCTTTTCTGTGTGTTTTCCGCAATTTCGATGGACAAAGAAAACGAAATGGCCGTGAAAGTCGTCTTCAATAGTACGCACATTTCAGATTGTTCTTGTTTTCTTCTTTGTGACTGCATGAGAAGCTCAATTCGAAAGGGAAAAGAAAAGGGAAAACGTTCATCTAATTTGGATTGAGAGCTAAAACCCCAGTTGGCAGAATGCAGTATGTTAGTGGCTAATCTTCAAGGGAGTTTCTCGCTATTTTTCAGGAAGTTAATGCTCTGATGTAATTATCACAGATTAACACTTTAGATCATCAAGTACTTTAGCCCGATTTGAGAATTTATGCATCCCCTCAAGACTGTGTTACCAATCTACAGTTGTAATGATTTTAAGTTGGGTCGATGATTTCGGCATATGCAAGCTTCAAATATGCCTTTAAATCCGTACTACATACTGGAAGCTTTACTGTCTCAGGTCCAGATTGAAGATTCTCCGATTTACAGAATAGAAAGACAACTGGGTAAGGGAGGTAATGGGCTGGTATGTGCCGGTCGGCCCATCGGTCCTTCAACTTCGAGTGATGAGCCTTCAACTTCGAGTGGTCAAACTGGTCCACATGCAGCGGAGGTACGGCCTTGAAGCTCTAATTCATTTTTCAATTTTGTAAACTCAATACTTTTCTTGGGAGCTTAGATAATCAGTAAAACACTATCTAGGTAGCAGTAAAGTTTCAGCAGAAATATCCCAGTGGAATCGAAGCCGACATTCCCCGTGAGTGGAAAGTTTACGAGTGAGTCACTAAGAATGTTTCCATATTCGTTTTGTTTACATTGGGTTCTAGCACGTGAAATCGGACAAGTTATACAAATCTCACATCCATTTTAACTGCATGTTGTGCAGTGATCTGGGTGAAAATCATGGCATACCACTGCCAAGGGTGCTTTACAGGGGGCAACAAGGTGACTATAACATCCTGGTATGCGCAATTCCCTGTGAAAAACGACTTCGCATTTTTCTCAGATGCTTATGCTTTCGACAATCTGTGTTGCATATGCAGGTCATGGATTTGCTTGGACCTAGCTTACAGGTCCGGCTGGTCGATAACCGTCCATCGTATGTTCTCTCGTGAAGTGCCCACTCTATGGTCTCCTTTTGAAATTTGAATGTTGTATCGTGTTATGTGTCTTTGTAATATTAACTCTTTTATCTTTTCCATTATTTCAGCATGCCATTGGCGGCAGTTGCTTGTGTTGCTGTCGAGGCGATCTCTATTCTTGAGAAGCTGCACTCTAGAGGGTAATGGATGGTGGTCTTCCAGTTTCGTTTCTGCTTTTCAATGTTTACCAGGGTTCCCTTTATCGGAGTATAGACTTGATTTCAAAAGCCAGAGTCTTTTCTTGGCAGGTACATTCATGGGGACGTAAAACCTGACAACTTTTTGCTCGGTCCTCCAGGAACTCCTGATGAGAGAAAATTGTTCCTGATTGACCTTGGATTAGGTCATCTGCCAGTTGCATACACAGATTTATATCCTAGGAAACAGATATTAAAACACGATCTGTCTCATTGTCGTTTCATTATTTACAGCTGTGAGATGGCGATGTCATTCGACAGGTTTGCATGTTAGGTATCATCAATCTCCGGACCATTTCAGGTGGGTTCATGTGGTTTTTATCATCTTTAAACACAATGCCCTGTCCAATGACCCTCCGCTCACAAATATACAAAATTAACTATTTGCTGTAGAGGAACCCCTCTTTTCGCAAGTGTGCATGCTCATCTTGGTCGAACGAGTAGCCGAAGAGATGACCTGGAGTCACTGGCATACATGCTTGCTTTCCTTATCAGCGGTCAATTGCCTTGGCATGGATTTCAGGTTTTAATGTGCTTAAAACCAGAGAAGATGATTTTCAACCTTACAGATGAATCTGCCTTTTTAATCACTCTGGCTGTTTTAGGCAAAGGATATGCTAATATGCAAGAAAAAGATGGCCACTCCTTTGGAAGCTCTATGTCACTCTTGTCCTCCACCTTTCCTTCAATTTGCCAAGTTTGCAGTAAATTTGAGTTTCGATGAAGATCCAAACTATGCAAGATATATTTCTCTTTTCCGTGGGATGATTGGTCAAAACCCATACGTTTGGCCAGTGAATGCTGATGCTGCTCGAGAGGTACCATCTTATTGCTCTAAATAAGTGCCTTTGCAGTTTCTCGAGATGCAAGATGTTTGTTAATAATTCGTTCTCTATGTGAGCCATATCTTTCTCTTTGTTTCGACATGCATTTGTCAGTCAAGTGAGGGCGACACACCACCGAAGAGCTCACTAACACGAGGGGGGTTGACGAGATTACAATGGATAAGCATTTTCCAAGAACATCCACCCATGAGGCAAAGGTTAGGACTTAGAGTGACTTACCCCTCACAGTTCCTTCTTTTTTAGTACCTTGAGTATATTTTCAGATCATTGCACCTCGATTATTGACTTCAATTGTCCTGTGGACGATAAAGATGAAGTGTTCATCATCTCATCCACCCCTTTCTTTGTAAAGGATTCGCTACAATGTGGACAATGTGAACCTACCTCTATTCATTGAGGAGGCACGTGCAGATGGAATGTATGTTAGCAGTGTGGCTTCCCGCCTCAATTTGTGGGCCATGGTTATGGACTCTGGCACTGGCTTCACTGCTCAAGTTCATACTATTTCACCCGAGTTTCTTCCCCAGGTTGCATTCGAGCTGCCTTAAATTGGACTTTCATCATGTACTGTAGGTCCCCTTAGTCCCATGTCACTATTCTTTTAAAAGATTGCACCAATAAAAAGAGGCATTCGGCCTAGAAGGAACCAACAATACATCAAGCCCAATCAATGGGATTCCCAATTGGGCGTGACTTGACTGCTTAATTTTGTTGTTGTAGAACTGGATTAGGGAACAGTGGGCAAGAAATTACCACATCACTGCAATCGCCGGAGCAGATAATGGTAGCACATTAGTTGTAATGTCCAAGGGTTAGCCAGTGAATGATGCTTTAATCTCTATTTCCAGCAAAAGCTGTTGTACCTCATCGATTATGTGAGCTCCTCTTCATTTTACTGAATTCAGGGCCTCAAAACTGTCGGCAATCTTATCACGTTGCCAATACATTCCCTTACGGGTTGATTAAGAGGAAATGGGCACAAGGTACTTATGTCACGGCCATGGCCACTGTGGGAGGTAACTGGGTAGTCATCATGTCCTCTGCCACCGGATTTGTCCACCAGGTTTTCCATTCTTCTGTGATTCCTTTTTATACTCCTTTCCAAGATTTATCTTTTGAAGTCTAGAACTGGAAAAAATTTAACTGATTTGATTTCTTGCACTGAACTTCAAGGTTGTAGAGCTAGATTTTCAGTACCCGTATGAGGGAATTGATGAAAGGTGGAAGCAAGGCTACTTCATCACTTCAGTTGCAGCTACTCCAGATCAGGTAGCTTTTGTCTTCAGCATTCCAGAAGAAGAACCAGTTGGAGGACCCCAAGAGGCAGCCCAGACTTCAAATTTTCCTGAAACAGTAGTGGCGGTGATTATTTTTGGTCATTTTACAAGCATCTAACTTTTGGTTGCATTTGCTCTGATTCTATGAGATTCATATGGTTCTGATTCTCATCTTTTGCAGGAGACTTGGCCTAGGAATTACTACTTGTCCCTTCTTTGCTACAGCAGACCTGTTTCGTGAACCACCAAGCATGGTGTGTGCATTTACTGGCAACTTCACGAGTCATTGACGCACATAACATGCATTTTTTGCCATATACATCCCGACTTCTGGGAAGCAAGGATTAACAAGCCACTGATCGATCATGTACAGATATGAACCCACTTCCCCTGGCACTGTATAGAATTGAAACTGACCAATTCTTGTTTTACTTGTGTGCATGTTTGCATTAAAGTTTCGCACATTCGTGAAGCTTTTGAAACGTTTTAAGAATAATGGTAGACCACAATCTGGTAATGAGAATGATGCAATCTGTATCTAGGTTCTTTCTCTCCACTGAGAACGCTCTGCTGATTTGTTACCTTAGAATTAGTTGAGACTAGTGTTACATGACACAATTTACATGTAATCTGATAGAATGAATGACATGCTACATGGCAAAATTTGGACTATAATTACAAGCCAAGTTGATAGGAGTCTCAGAGAACGGGGTTGTTAAAGTTCTTATCCAGATCTCAAAACTTCATGATAAGATCTGAACTTAAGGAACTGTCCTGAGGTTAAACAGGATCTTGTGAGATATCAGGAGTTGATTGCTACAATCATCGGGACTCAATCAGGCTGGTTGATCTCATTTGATTTGCGGTTTTAGAAACCACTCCAGCCAAAGGACCATAACATAACTCATAACTTTAGTAAAGGCATCGATTTCATAAGAGAGGCTGGCCTTGGATTTGTCTTCCCTCATCTATCAATGCACAAATGCAACTGGACAAAAATACATAAATTTCCCAGAAGACCAGTTGAACTTCTGATTATTTTTTCTGCTATTTATCAAAACTAGGAAGGAAAAATAAGCCAACCGGATTTTAGTATTGGTGATCACTACAGATTGCAGAGCGTCCGTGAATGTCACCATGGACCAAATGAAAGACCGCCCACTGTGGGGACTCAACTTCTTAGCAGTGAGATTTGAAACTTGATCAAATTTATATAGAAGTACCACGTGTCAAGTCTATCATAGGTAAAAGACGATCAATTCATGTAAAAGTAGGTCGGTAAAAGTTAATTGATAATCTATTTTAAGCAATCAAGTTTTGAATGTTTCTCGTGATCCTATTCAAGATCGGGATAGTTTGTTAAGTTTTAGACATCTGATTTGTGATCTGGGTTGTATCTTAATAACCGTGTTCTCGAGGGTCTTAGTGAGGAAGAACATTAGTAGGGGACAATGTCATTCTATTGCCAGGCTCTCTGGGAATTATTATATCGGAAAAGCTTCAAAAACAGTATGAATATTGGGGATCTCCTGCACATATGCATATATCAGGAAAAAAAAAAAAAAAAAAATCCGGTTACTGTTCAATGCCTCACATGATTGATCAGTGGCTTCATCCTAAAAAATTGGGGAAAATTAGATGGCAAAAGATGCACGTAAAATGTGACAAGTAACTCGTGAAAACACCGGTAATGTGCAGTGGCAGCAGTGCTCGGTAGCTCACGAAATAGTTCAGCAGCAACAAAGAAGAAAAATACAGTAATTCATAGCCCACCCTTCCTGCAAAATGATGAGAGAAGTCAGAAGCCTGGAGAATCAAAGTGAGTTCAACCTAAGCTAGATGCTTGTAAAATGGCTGAATACAATCACCACTACGTAGGTATCGGGAAAAGATGGGTTTGGGCCTCTTGCCGGTAATTCCCCAGGAATGCTAAAAACAAAGGCTACCTGATTCAGAGTAACGCTACCAGGATGAGGTCCGATACCTTTGGCTCCACTTCTCACCTCTCATGAATACCTTCATTAAGGACAATAGTCTAGCTATACAACCCTGAAGTTTAGTCGACGAAACGAAACCAATCAGGACACAAATCTTCAAGTAAAGCGGTGGCCGATTCCTAACACATGTTGCCGTCATCTGCAGTGGCTAACATGTGATCATTGCACTGCGCACATGGAGTTCGTGTTGACCAGATACAGTATAGATGTCCACTTGCTGTGATGGCTCGACTCCAACTTCAGGATGTGGAGTCAGATACGAAGACTAGTCATTTGTCAAATGATCAAGCTTTTGTGGAGACATTCCTGGACAAGACCATCTCTCTTCTTACTGTACTCTTGCAATTGACCTATCTTCCTTGCAATGAAGGTTACAACTTTGAAAATGGATATTTAACTATTTGATAATTTTGTTTTGCACAGGTTCAAAATATTAAAAAAAAATGAAAAATAACAATTGTCATTCTAATTTTTTATATTATACGACTTTGCTAAAATATGTCTCGAGCTTGAACCCAGAAGCAAAATTTGAGTACGAAATAAAAACATATGAAGTGCAGCTACTATTTGTTGTCGCAAGTCCAAATTTTGGTCAGAAAAGCAATAAAAAGGAATTCATAAGCAATCGTATTAGAGGGATATTGGCTTAAGAAATGAGCATGACTTTGTGTAACTTACCCAATAAATTATCATAAGCAATCAGAGGTCAACCGAAATAACGGCATTTTGCCTTCCTTCGCGCCAAAACCGACACCTTCAACCTGGCACCGCCCACTCATTCTCTTCAAGAACCCCGATCGTTTCTCAAACAGAAAGAGAAAAAGAAGAAACAAGATTGAAGGTAAGTATTCCGCTTGATCTTCCCTTTCTCTTCAAAAGAAGATCTCAATTTCAACGCTCAGTTGAGACCTGTGGGGACTACGCGGCTCAGAACCATCAAGATTGGAGTAAAGCTGGGAGGGTAGATATGCAGCAGTTTAGCAAGGGAAGTTGTAAAGGTGATGAGGGCCATCGAGATGAGAACCAAAGCAACGCTCCTCCAATCCCAGAACAGGTATTTGCATTGGAGAAAGAGTAAAAATTGCAAGTCGAATCCCATGTTGATTAGTTCGCAAAGTTTTGGTCGTCCTTGACTTCTGGGTTTGAGAAATTCATTCCCATGAAGCAGTCAGTGTCTTTCTTGTTTTGATGTTGATTCAGCAAACATAAACAGAGCAGGAGGAAAACATGACCAAGATTTTGGTGGGTCATCCTTGGCTATTCTTTCGGCCAAAGAGAAAAGAGGAAGATTTCATCTAATTCAGATTGCTAACTAGGATCCCATGCAAGTTCCATAAATGTTCTGTCGTCAGCTATTTTTTATCCATTCAAGAACTCCGTGCATCAGAGTGTCAGATCATAAATTACTGGCAGTTGTAATTAAAACAGTTCATCCATTCACCATGCAATTCGAAATATGTTCTGAAAATTTGATCTTCTCAGGTTCAGATCGATGATTCCCCAGTTTACAGAATAGAAAGAAAACTGGGAAAGGGAGGTTTCGGGCAAGTTTACATCGGTCAAGCCATCGGTCCAACTTCAAGTGATCAAACTCGTGCACAAAAAGCAGAGGCATGGCTCTGAGCTCTAGTTTTATCATTTTCAGATATTTGTTACATTGGCACCAACAGTTTACATCATTTAACGGGCACTATCTAGGTGGCATTAAAATTTGAGCATAAAGACAGCAAAGGATGTGAAGGTGGCATCCCTAATGAGTGGAAAGTTTATGAGTGAGTACTTTAGTATTATCGTGTGCTAGATTTGGCTATATCTTGCTCTTGCATGTATAATTGGATAAAGGTGTTGAATTTCACATCTGCGTTCTGCATATTGCACAGTGATCTGGGTGAGAGTCACGGGATCCCACTGCCACTAGTACATTACAAGGGGCAACAAGGAGACTATTATGTCATGGTATGTCCATTCCCTTCGACTTGGATTTTGTACTATTAGAATGCAAAAATTTCAATGATCTTCTTCGGATATGCAGGTCATGGATTTGCTTGGACCTAGTTTACAAGCCCCTTTGGTCAACAACGTCCCCACGTATGTTTCCTTGTAAAGTTAACGGCTTTTAAAGTGTCTGCTCTTGAGGCTCTCTTAAACAATCTCTAATTCTTTTTCAGCTTCTGATGTTAGCTTTTTCCTTGGTACTACAGCCTTCCATTAGAAGCAGTTGCATGTATTGCCATTGAAGCTATATCTATACTTGAGAAGCTGCACTCTAGAGGGTAATAGATTACTAGCTTCCAGTCGCATGTTTGTTAGCATTTTCTTTATCAGTTGGTCAAATCAGTTTTTCGGTAGGCCAGACTATCAGAAACATATGCCAGTTCCGACCTTTTGCGATGTTTCTCATGTATGCTTCTTTTCCGGGCAGGTATATCCATGGTGACATAAAACCAGGTAACTTTTTGCTTGGTCCTCCAGGAACTCGTGAAGAGAAAACATTGTTTCTGACTGACCTTGGATTAGGTACCTGCCAATTGCATGAATACTTTTATGCTAGAAATTAGTGATTGCAAAGGAGAAATGCACATGTCTCCTCATTTATTCATGACCTTGCAGCTACAAGATGGCAAGATCCCTCCACTGGTTCACACGTTAAGTACAACCAAACTCCAGGAAATTTCAGGTTCGGTCAAAATGATGTTAAACATCTTCACATGCACATACCACACGCCCTACCTTTTTAATCACAGTTCCATGCACCGGAAAAAAAAAAAAAAATTACTGCAGAGGAACAATTCTATTTGCAAGTGTGCACAGTCAACTTGGCAGAACAAGTAGCAGAAGAAACGACCTAGAGTCTCTGGTTTACATGCTCATTTATCTTATCCGCGGCCATTTGCCTTGGCAAGGACATCAGGTTTCATTCCCTATACCTGGAGAAGATTTCTTGAACCATAAACCTGTATTGGTCTTTTGATCGCCACAGTTCTCTCAGGGGGAGGATACGTTTTTCCCTGTTTGCAAGCAAAAGAGGGCCACTCCTCCAGACACACTGTGCGACACTTGTCCTGAGCCTTACCTGCAGTTCACGACATTTGTGCTTAGTCTGAAATTCGATGAAGAACCAAACTACACTAGATACATTTCTCTCTTCCGTGGGATCATTGGTCAAAATCCATATGTTTGGCCCGTGCACACCGATGTCACTCAGGAGGTAGTATCCTGTTCTAGTAAAAAAGCAATAGATGTTAATGAAATTTCTCATTCGAGCTCTCCTCTAATTGAGCCATGTCTTCCTCTTTCATGTGATACGCACGTATCAGGTACCATGGAAGCAAGTGCAGTTAAATGACGATGACGAGCCATCAAAGAAAATACAGAAACTAACACAATGGATAAGCGTTTATGATGTGCATCCACCCATGAAGCAAAGGTGTGAACTTGCATTTCAGATTTATTTAGTTTTTCTGGGGTTCCTTGAGTTCATTGATGACCTTCCTCTTTCTTGTAGATACTGCTCTAATTTGGATTATGTCGACCTGATCTTCCATATTGAGAAGGGACATGCTGAGGGAATGCACATCACCAGTGTGACTTACAGTTTTCGCTCTAAGTCATGGGCCTTAATAATGGATGATAGCTCCCGCTACACTGCTCAGAATTATGCTTTTTCATGCGGCTCTCTTCACAAGGTTCTGTTTGAGCGGCTTTGCTTTGGACTTTCATATATAGTAGATCCCAGTAGTTGCATGTTACAATTCTGATAATACATAACTGGAAGAAATTTTGTATTAGACCCATTAGGAACATGGATACATCAACCTCTTATGGAAGGATTCTCAATTAGGACTGTCTTGACTGCTTATTTCCTTATTTGAAGGAATGGATTGAGAAACAATGGTCGGAGAACTTCTACATCACTGCAGTGGCTGGAGCAGATGACGACAGATTTCTAGTTGTAATGTCCAAGGGTCAGTCCATGAATGGCTGTTTCACTGGTTTTCTTGATGAACACACAGGGACCTGGAATATTCAGCAGTCTTGTTGTGTTTTTGAAATATTTCCTTTCAAATGGATCAAGAAGAAGTGGGCAGAAGGTCTTTACGTCACCGCCATTGCCACTTCCGGAAGCCAGTGGGCAGTAGTTTCAACCAAAGGAACCAGATTTACCGACCAGGTTCTTCTTTCTTCTCCTTTTCTACTATTACCCAATTACTCCTCATTTCAAGAATTTCCTTGGAAGTGTCTGGAACCAGAGGATTGCTCTGATTCAGTTTCTTGTGCAAAACTTTTAAGGCCATAGAGCTAGACTTTCAGTATCCAGCCGAAGGCATTCGTGAAAGGTTGAAGCAGGGCTATCATATCACTTCGGTCGCAGCCAATCTGGATGAGGTTGCTTTTATCTTCAGTATTCCTGGAGGAGCAGCAACCGCAAGTGTAGAGCAAGAGATGCTTCAGACTTCCAATTTTCCTAATGATACTGAGATCAAGGTGACTAGTTTGGCCCTTTTACCAGCATCTATTTGGCTGTATAACCTGTGCTTCACCAAAGCACTTGTTCTCATTTCTGCAGGAGAAGTGGGCAAGGAATTACTATATTTCTTCTCTTTGCTGCGGTTGAACCATTGCTTTGGCTACCAAGTATAAGCGCAATCAAGGATGTCTCAGCAAATGACATGACCACTCCGGATGCGTCTTTTGCCATCTATTGGCCAATTCTTAGGAAGCAGGTTAAACAAGTCACCGATCAATCCAGTACAAAGTTGAATAATAGCCACTTCCTCTAATACCGAATGGAATTCATTGTAACTTCTTTACCATACTTTCGTGTAGGAAAATTTTTGTATTAATTCTGAAACTTTCAAGCTTAACACTTGGTAAATTTTGCCAGGTGATAACCAACTTTTCTCCAAGAGATGCAACATTTCTTGACAAAATTTCCAGTAGCCATTAGGACTTGATATTGTCGATTGTTGGCCTTGTACAATTTGATCTTCAGAAACCAGACCAGCCAAGGAACCATGACAGAATTCGTAACTTCAGTGAAAACATCAACTTTGAACCAGAGGTTGACCTAGGGTTGACCTTTATATATGCATAAACTGGGGTCCGAGGTATGGGCCTGAGAGATAACTAGATCCCGCCAGCATGCACCATGCACACGCGCAGACTGCAGAGTGCTTCTAGCCTTTGTTGCTTTTGTGCAAGATAGGCATTACAGTTTCTCCCAAATTAATTCACATGCACATACACAGAAAGAAACCCATTAGTCTATTCCAATATAGCAGGAGTTGGAAGTTTCTTCACTTAACACTTCCCTCAATTGATCTACGTTTTCAGCCAAAACTTGTTGGAACATCAATTATTTAGGAGGGTATCCTTGGAAGCCACTAAAAGCAGAGACAAAACCCATTTCCGGCTTAAATATGTAGATGCTTCATACATCTTTGAGGAAGGCTTACAAGTAAAAAACTAAATTACCCTTCGTTCCAATTTTGCGCAAATTGCATAACCGGTCATTTTAGCGAGGACGCCCTCGTGTATATTCCCATTCGGTTATCATAAGCATTCGGAGGTCAACCGAAATAACGGCATTTTCCCTATCTCCGCTTTCAAAAGTTCGTTCTTGGCCCCCCAAAAACTAACACACTCTTCTCGCAGTGCCCGCTCATTCTCTTCAAGAACCCGAATCATCTTTTTCCAGAGAAGAAGAAACAAGAACTGGGAGGACTAGAACCCTGCTTGATCGTGCCTGTCTCCTCGAAAGAAGATCTCCTCTATATCAACTCAGGCCGACACTGGTGGAGACGAGGCGGTTCGGAACCAGTCGAGATTGGATTAAAGCTGGGAAGGGTAGATATGGACCGGTCTAGAAGTCGACGTCGTCGAGGCGACCCTCCTCAAATCCCAGAACAGGTACTTGCGTTGTTCTTGGAAATGGGTGGTCTAGTAGAGGAAGTATAAAGATGCAAGCCGAACGCGATGTTCAATAGTTCGCAAATCTTGGGCTGTTCTTGCTTCTAGATTTGAGAAGTTCAATTCCAAGGAACAATCGGTGCCGTTCTTGCTTTTGCGTTGTTTCAAAAAAAAATTAAACAGAGCTAAATGACGAAGAATTTGTGGTGGGTCATTTTTGGCCATTTTATCGGCCGAAAGAGAGAAAAGTGGAAATTTCCATCTATAACAGATTTATAACTAAGATGGCCATGAAAGTTCTGTCAGCGACAGTTTTGCTCCATTTGAGAACTTCATGCATTACAATATCAGATTACATATTAGCGACAGTTGCAAAGCTTTTAGGTACGGTGCAATTTGTTTAGTAATTCACTATGCAAGTTCCAAATATGTACTGAAAATTCGATTATCTCAGGTTCAGATTGATGATTCTCCAGTGTACAGAATAGAAAGAAAACTGGGAAAGGGAAGCTTCAAGTTTATGTCGGCCGAGCCATCAGTCCTTCAATTCCATATGATCAAACTGGTGGGAAGAAGCAGAAGTATGACTCTCATTTTATCCTTTTCAGATAATTGCTACATCGCTTCCATTACTTTACATGATTTAACGCAGTGCTATCTAGGTGGCCGTAAAGTTCAAGCATAAAGACAGCAAAGGATGTGAAGGTGGCACCCCTCATGAGTGGCAAGTTTATGAGTGAGTCCTTAGAGTTATTGCATGTTAGATTTCACTATATCTTGCTCTTGCATGTAAAATTAAATTAGGGTGTTGAATTTCACATCTGTGTTCTGCATATTGCACAGTGATCTGGGTGAAAGTCACAGCATACCACTGCCACGAATACATTACAAGGGGCAACAAGGTGACTATTATGTCATGGTATGTGCAATCCCTTCGACTTGGATTTTGCACTACTAGAATGCAGAGTTTTCAATGATCTTCGGATATGCAGGTCATGGATTTGCTTGGACCTAGTTTACAAGCCACTTCGGACGACAATAAACCAACGTATATTTCCCATAAAGTCATCAGCTTTTACAGTGTCTGCTCTTCAGGTTTTCTTAAACAATTTCTGATTCTTTTGTCAGCTTCTGATTTTAGCTCTTTCCTTGCTACTACAGCCTTCCATTAGATGCAATTGCATGTATTGCTGTTGAAGCTATCTCTATACTTGAGAAGCTGCACTCTAGAGGGTAATAGCTGACTAGCTTCCAATCGCATGTTTGTTCGAATTTTCTTTATCGAAAGGTCAACTTGAAGTTTTGGTAGGCCAGACTATCGGAAATATATGCCAGGTCCGACTTTTTGTGATGTTTCTCATGTATGCTTCTTTCCTGTGCAGGTACATCCATGGTGACATAAAACCAGGTAACTTTTTGCTTGGTCCTCCAGGAACTCCTGAAAAGAAAACATTGTTTCTGACTGACCTTGGATTAGGTACCTACCAATTGCATGAATACTTTTATAGCCTAGATATTAGTGATTGAAAAGGAGAAAGGCACGTCTCATTGTTTATTCATGACCTTGCAGCTACAAGATGGCAAGACGCCTCCACTGGTTCGCACATTAAGTACAACCAAACTCCAGATGATTTCAGGTTAGTCAAAATCATGTCAACATCTTCATATGCACAGACCACGCGGCCTACATGTATAATTACTGTCCCGTGCAATGCAAAAAATTTGCAGCAGGGGAACAATTCCTTTTGCTAGTGTACACACTCAGCTTGGTAGAACAAGTAGCAGAAGAAATGACCTAGAGTCTCTGGTTTACATGCTCATTTATCTCATCCACGGTCGTTTGCCCTGGCAAAGTCATCAGGTTGCATTCCCTACATTCAGTGAAGATTTCTTGAACCATACATCTGTATCAGTCTTTTCATCGCCACAGTTTTTCCAGGGAGGAGATAAAGCTTTCCCTGTTTGCAAGCAAAAGATGGCCACTTCTCCAAACGCCCTGTGTTTTTTATGTCCTAAGCCTTACCAGCAGTTCACCACGTTTGTGCTTCATCTGAAATTTGATGAAGATCCAAACTATGCTGGGTACATTTCTCTCTTCCATGGGATCGTTCGTGAAAATCCATACGTTTGGCCTGTGCACATCGATGTTACTCATGAGGTAATAGACGTTAATGAAATTTCTCATTTGAGCTCGCACTCTAGTTGAGCCAGGTCTTTCTCTTTCATTTGATACGCACATTTCAGGTACCACATAAGCGAGCACGGTTAAACAATGACAGTGAGCCATCACAGTTTATACGGACGGGGTTGAAAGTAACACAATGGATAATCGTTTACCGTGTGCATCCACCCATGAAACAAAGGTAAGGACTTGCATTTCAAATTTATTTATTTTTCTCTGTGGTACCTTAAGTTTATTGACGATCTTCCTCCTCTTCCTTGCAGATATTTCTATAATTTGGACGATGCCGACCTCAAATCACACTTTGAGAAGGAGATGAGGAGGGAATGTATGTCACCAATGTGGCTTACTGTTCTAACACAAATTCATGGACCGTCATAATGGATGATAGCACCGGCTACACTGATCAATGGCTTGCTGGTTTTTTCACGACGCACTCCTCCCAAGGTTTTATTTGTGCGGCTTTACATTGACTTTCATCTATATTAGACCCATTAAGAACATACATACATCAACCCTTTGGGATTCTCAATTAGGACTGTCTTGACTGCTTATTTCCTTATTTGAAGGAATGGATTGAGAAACAATGGTCGGAGAACTTCTACATCACTGCAGTGGCTGGAGCAGATAAGGGCGGATTTTTACTTGTAATGTCCAAGGGTCGGTCCGTGAATGCTTAATTTCTATTTTGATGACTCCTTAGTAATGTCATCCTCGACCATTCACCAGCTTTTCTTGATATGCACATAGGGACCCATATCACTCGGCAGTATTTTCATGTTGCTAATACATTCCCTTTCGAGTGGATCAAGAAGAATTGGGCAAAAGGTTTTCGTGTCACCGCCTTGGCCACTTCCAGGAGCCGGTGGGCAGTAGTTCTGTCCAGTGGAACCAGATTTACCGACCAGGTTATTCTTTCTTCCCCTTTTCTGAGACTACCCGATTACTCATTTAATGATTTTCCTTTGAAGTGTCTGCAACCGGAAGATTTTGCTCTGATCCGGTTTCTTGCACTAAACTTCTAAGGCCGTAGAGCTAGACTTTCAGTATCCTGAGGAAGGCGTTCATGAAAGGGCGAAGCAGGGCTATTATATCACTTCGGTTGCGGCCACTCCGGATGAGGTTGCTATTATATTTAGTAAATCAGAGGGAGTACCAGCGACTACAAGTGTGGAGCAAGAGACGCTTCTGACTTACGGTTTTCCTGTAGATTTTCGGATCAAGGTGATTAGTTTGGCCTTTACCAGCGTCTATTTGGTTGCATTTGCTCTGCTTCACCAAGCACTTGTTCTCATCTTCTGCAGGAGAAGCAGGCAAGGAATTACTACATTTCTTCTCTTTGCTTCGGTCTAACCCTTGCTTAAGCTACCAAGTACATGTGCAACCAAGACTTTCTTAGCAAGCGACACAACCACTCTGCATGTGTTTTTTGTCTTCTATTGCGGATTCTGTTGGAAGCAACTTCAACAAGTCTTGTCTAATGCTGCAAGAAATTGATTGAAACCTCTGTGTCAACTTTTGGGGAAGAAGTTTTTCGTATTGATTCTGAAACTTTTCAAGCTTTAAAAAAGAAAAGTAGGCCTACAGTTGGTAAATTTTTCCAGGAGGTAACCAACTTTTCTCCATGGCAGGCAACAGTACATAACAATGTTTGCATAACAATGTTTGCATTACAATATTTGCAGTATGCTTTGGGACTCGATTGTATGGATTGCCGGTCTTGCATGATTGGAATTTCAGAAGCCAGACTAGGCAAACAATCTTGACATAATTCGTAACTTCAGCAAAAATGTGGACTTTGTACCAGAGGTTGACCTCAAATTGACCTTACACATGCATAAATGCAACTGGATAAGCGTTCCTGATTTTCCAAGATAAGTACAGTATCTTTTTTATACTAAACTATTTGATCACAGCAAGGGAGAAAAGAAAAAGGTCTACTGGCTTATAGTGTCGGTGATCATTTCAAGCGATATGTTGAACTATCAGCGGGGGGAGAAATTTAGGAAATTCAGGGTTGGAAGGAGCTGGCATATGAGAGAGAGAGAGAGGAACGACTTCTCTCTGGCTATCAAGCAATTGCAGAAAAAGTGAGGATCTGAATGCTCGAATTTGTATCTGCTTGTTCGCTCCATTGTGTCATTTAAGCTTAAACAGCGAAAAAAGCAGTTGAAAATAGAGAGTGATAACCCGAGATAGTTGCTTTCCGCCAAGCAACGGTCATCATTTGAGGTCTGCTCTTAGTTCAGAGCAATAATGTTGCGAGATGCAGTCAAGACAAAAGTTGGTGAGCATAATCTGCAAGGGAACCAATTTCATTTCTCGGGGCCATACCGTTCTGCCATGTATATTGTCCTAAAAAATTTGGCTGCATAGACTGCAAATTACGATCATAGTTTTTACAACCATATTGCAATGAATGAACATGTTACCATCGTCTGCTATGGCCGTGGTGCATGCTATGGACTTTTGTTGGATTATAATGTCTCAGTTGCTGTTTTCTGTTTTGTTTTTTTTTACTCTGTTTTCTGCTGTTTTCTCCTCTGTTTTACTCTGTTTTTTTTATTAAAAAACAGCCAAGTTCAATTTAGTTATTTATTTAGTGTTTTTGCTATTTTCTAGGAAGTTAATAGCACGTTTGTGTGCAGTTATGTGTTGTACGTACGTGAGCAGTTTTGCTTTGTTTAAGTTGTTCTGTACTTGACAGTTTTCCTTTAGAAACGACGTATGCAAGTTTGTGTTCTGTTTCTCTCGTTTCTCTCTCTCAAAAACAGAAATTTTTCTGTTTTGATTGTTGTTTTTATGAGTTTTAACATTGGTATCGAGTGTTTGTGGGATCTTAAGGGACTATGAAGTGAGGGTAATTGAGTGAGGATTGCTTTCGATTTGCAAAGAAAAAGCTGATGGAGGCAGGATCGAGTGAATTCTCTGCAATGGCAACTCCAGTCTTTTCTGGGGAAAATTATTAGGCTTGGGCTGTCAAGATGACAGCATTCTTGGAGGGTCATGATTTATGGGAGGCTGTGGAGGATGATTATGAGGTTGCTCCACTTCCGCATAATCCGACCTTGAATCGAGATAAAGTACCATAAAGAGAGAATCACAAGGAAGGCCAAGGCAAAGTCATGCATGTACGCTGCCTTTGTTTCACCCACTATCTTCGAAGGATCATGAGATGTGATTCTGCAAAGGCAATATGGGATTTCTTGAAGGATGAATACGAGGGAGATGAGAAGATAAGAGGCATGAAGGTGCTGAATCTCTTGAGGGAGTTTGAGAGACAGCGGATGAAGGATTCGTAGTCGTGAAGGAGTACTCGATAGGTTGGTTGGGATAGCTGAAAAATCGAGTTTTAGGGACCGACTTGAAGGATGAAAGGCTTGTTCGGAAGATCCTGGTGTCTCTTCCGGAGAAGTTCGAAGCCACCATAGCGTCTCGGGAAAATACAATAAACTTAGCCGATATAAAGCTTGCGAATTGTTAAATGCTCGCAAGCACGTGAGCACGTAAGACCGATGAGAAGAGAAGACTTTGTAGAGGGTGCGCGCAAGCTAGAGTGAAATCAAATGATGGAGGCAAAGGGAAGAAATGGATTCAGTCTAGAGAAAATGCTGGTGACTCCAAGTTTGTAGCAAAAGAAGGAAATTCTGGTGGGTCTAGCAAATGGAAGATGAACAAAAAACCTTGTCAATACGTGGTGGAACTAATCATCGCTTTTTAGATGTTGGAGAAAGCGATGTTAGATGCGTAAGATGTCACAAGTTGGGTCACATGGAAGCCATCTCGCAAAGAAAAAAATTACCAAAGCAAGCAAGAAAAGCCCAAGTAGTAGTGAATGAAACTGAGGAAGAGCACTTGTTTGTAGCTTCTTTTTCTGAATCTTCTGTTGGGAATGATGCATGGCTGGTGGATAGTGGCTGTACCAATCATATAACCGGCAATTTGAAGTCATTTAGGAGTCCAGACAGTCGGCCAGTCCAGTCGAATTGGCAACGGACGGTATATCGAAGTGCAAGGGAAAGGTACGGTGGCTATTGAAGGAAATCGGGAGGTGAAGCGATCGGTTATGTTCTCTTTGTGCCAAATATTGACCATAATCATGTAAGTGTTGGTCAATTAGTTGAGAAGGGCTATAAAGTGAAGTTCGAATGGAATGAATGTCTTATTAATAATGCAGATAGCAAAGAAGTGTTAAGAATTCCAATGGAGGACAAGAGTTTCATGTTCAAGCCACAAGAGATGCAACAAATGGCTTTAAAGTGCAAAGAAGAAAATGCAGAGATATGGCATAAAAGACTTGGGCATGTTCACAGGAAGAACATGTCGTTTATGCAGAGAAATAGCTTGGCAGATGACTTGCCAAGTTTGGAGGAGGAATTTTCACGGCAGAACTTGTCTTCTTGGCAAGCAAGTCGATTTCCTTTCAAAGGAGGAGGTTGGAGAGCATGTGAGAAGCTGCAATTAGTCCACACAGATTTATGTGGACCTATGTCCGAGTCTTCTCTCAATGGTAGCAAGTATTTCATTACCTTCACCGATGATATGACTAGGATGAGTTGGATTTATTTTTAGTGAGCCAAGTCTGAAGTTGCTGATGTGTTTGTGAAGTTTAAAGCCTTAGTTGAGAATCGAGTGAGAAGAAAATTAAAATGCTTAGGTCGATAATGGTTCTAAGTATACTCGCTCACAAGTTTAAGTTGAATTGTGAGCAAGCGAGAATTATGCAGCAGTTCACCGTGCTCCCTATTCACCTCAACAAGAATGGGGTCGTGAGAGGAAAAACAGAAGTATTATGGAGATGGCCGGATGTATGATGCGGGGAGAAGATGTTGCCTAAGAAGTTCTCGGGCTGAAGCAGCTAATACTGCAGTTGTTCCCGTTGAACGATTGCCCACAAAGGCTTTAGAGAGGTCAACACCTTTTGAAGTCTGGTATGGTGTTAAACATTCTGTGAAAAATTTGAAGGTTTTTGGGTGTTTGTGTTATACTCATATTCCTCAGGTCAAGAGGGATAAGTTGGATAAAAGAGCTGAGCTTGGAATCTTCATCGGGTATAGTCTTCAATCAAAGGCTCACAGATTTTTCACCCTATGACGGGAAAGGTGACCGTAGCGGAGATGTTGTTTTTCTAGAGGAATATGAGTGGAATTGGATGGAAGGAAAGAGTGCGAAAAAGCGGTTCGAAAAAAACAACCCGCACGAGATGTAGAGGTTGATGAAGTTATAGATGGATTGGAAGACAAAGTGTGGATGATTTACCGTTGAGGGGCACAAGGTCACTTGCTGAAATCTATGAAAGAAGCAATGTGGCAATGCTCGAACCATCTAACTTTGTGGAAGCTAAGGAGGATCAGAGGTGGATTGCAGCAATGCAGGAGGAGATTGCAATGATCCAAAAAAACCACACATGGGAGCTTGTTGATAGACCATCTGATAAGAATGTGATTGGGGTTAAGTGGGTGTTTAGAACAAAACTTAATCCGATGGTTGTCAATAAACACAAAGCTAGACTGGTGGTGAAAGGCTATGCACAAATATGGGGAGTAGACTATTCTGAAACATTTGCTCCGTTGCACGACTTGATACAATAAGGCTACGTTAGCTATTGCACGAGAAAAGGGGTGGCCTATATTTCAGTTAGATGTCAAGTCTACATTTCTGAATGGAGAGCTTGAGGAGGAGATTTTTGTTGAACAACTCCGAAGGTTTTAGTATCAAAGGGTAAGAAGAGAGTGTATACGGGTTGAAGAAAGCTCTATATGGATCACAGGCTCCAAGAGCTTGGTATGGGAAGATAGATCGATATTTGCATGATTTTGGCTTTGTAAAAAGCTTAAGTGAGTTCACTCTTTATGTCAAGAAGGTGAATCACGGTGTTGTAATTCTGTCACTTTATGTAGATGATCTATTAGTGACGGGGAATGATATGGAATTGATAGAGAATGTGAAGCAAGATCTATTTGCGTTTTTGAGATGTCGACTTGGGAAAGATGGCTTATTTTTGGGTTTGGAAGTCAAACAGGCTTCATATGAGATCTTCATCTGCCGGAAAAAAATACATGAAAGAAATTCTAAAGAAGTTTCGATGGAAGATTGTCGAAGTGTAAGCACTCATATGGCTGCTAAAGAAAAGCTGCAGAAGAATGATGGAACGATACGGTAGATGCTTCTATGTATAGAAGTCTAATTGGGTGTCTCATGTATCTTACAGCAACGGACCAGATATTCTATTTGCTGTGAGTGTTTTATCCGGTTTATGAGTAGTCCTAGTCGATTTACATTTGATTGCAGCAAAAAGGTATTGAGATATCTCAAAGGAACATTGTTCTTTGGTGTGAAGTTTAAGAAATGTCAGAAGTTTAATTTGCAAGGATTTTCTGATAGTGATTGGGCTGGTTCAGTAGATGACATGAAGAGTACGTCTGGATATTGTTTCAGTTTTGGTTCTGCTTGTTTCTCCCGGTGTTCTAAAAGCAAAAGATTGTAGCTCGGTCCCTGTAGAGGCTGAGTTTATAGCAACTCTGCAGCTGCAAATCAAGCTTTGTGGCTCAAGAAGATAATGAAGGATCGTGGTTGAATTCTAGTGATTGCATTGAAGTTAATGTGGATAATCAGGCGGCGTTAGCAATATCTCAGAATCTAGTTTTCCATGGCAAAACCAAGTATTTCAAAGTCAAATTTTTCTTTCTGCGTGAGGTGCAACAAAGTGGCGAAGTTAAGTTGGTCTATTGCAGATCTGAAGATCAGCTTGCAGATATGTTCACAAAACCACTTCAAGTTGGAAGATTTGAAGTATTAAGAAAGAAAATTGAGTATGCAGCAACCGATCCAATGAGGAGTTTGTTGGATTATAATGTCTCAGTTGCTGTTTTCTGTTTTTTTACTCTGTTTTCTGCTGTTTTCTGTTCTGTTTTACTCTGTTTTTTTATTAAAAAACAACCAAGTTTAATTTAGTTATTTATTTAGTGTTTTTGCTATTTTCTAGGAAGTTAATAGCACGTTTGTGTGCAGTTATGTGTTGTACGTACGTGAGCAGTTTTTTTTGCTTTGTTTAAGTTGTTCTGTACTTGACAGTTTCCTTTAGAACATACGTATGCAAGTTTGTGTTATGTTTCTCTGCGTTTCTCTCTCTCAAAAACAGAAATTTTTCTGTTTTGATTGTTGTTTTTATGAGTTTTAACAACTTTCACATGATCATCGCTTTGCTTGCATGAAGTTTCGCCGTCAACCAGATACGGTGTAGATGTCCACTTGCTGTGGGGTCTCAACTCCAGCTTCAGTTTTTAGAGCCAAGATGCGAAAACTACTCAAGTTTGCTGAATGATCAAGCGGTTTGAGAGACATTCCTTGAGAAGACCATCTCTCGTTACTTTACCATTGCTATTATCCTATCTTCTTTGCAACGAAGGTTGAAACTTTGAAAAAAAATGGATATTTGACCATATTATGTTACATTAAGCATTTTGCATCGCATAGGTTTAATTTAAGAAAAGGAAAAATAACGATTCTCATTCTTAATTTTTGACGTTAGACCGCTTTGTGCGCTATATTTGAAACTAATATTTTAGGGTGGTAAATGGTGATTTCGAAAGAAAAACCATAATTGTTACTAATGTATGGTGCAACGCAAATTGGTAGCCCTAATTCAGGGCGCAAACCGGTAATTTTAGTAAATAGAGGGTGAAAATTGATAATAGCATAAAACATGAGGATGCCCTAATATAATGTCCCAATGAACCATCACAAGCAATCACCCGTCAACCGAAACAACGGCATTTCTCTTATCTTCGCGCCAAAGAACTAGCAGAGTCACCTCGCGCTGCCAACTTGTTTACTTCAAGAACCCACATCATCTTTCCAAGAAAAGAAGTAACGAGATTGAAAGGAACAATTCTGCTTGATCGTGCCTTTCTCTTCAAAGAATCTCCTCTATACCAGAGCTCGGTTGAGACCGGTGGGGACGACGTGGTTCGGAACGAGCAAGATTAGATTAAAAGCTTGGGAGGGCAGATATGGATCCGTCTAGAAGTCGAAGTCGTGGACCAGAGGAGGGGTTTCAAGAAGAGATCCGAAGCAACACTTCTCCCGTCCCAGAACGGGTACTTGCATTGTTCTTGAAAATGGGTGGTTTATTGGAGGCTAGAATGAAAAAATGCGAGTCGAATCCGATGTTCAATAGTTCGCAAATTTTGGGTCGTTCTTGCTTTTCGGTTTGAGAAATTCATTCCAGAGGAGTAATCAGCGTCGTTCTTATTCTTGAGTTGATTCAGCAAAATTAAACAGAGCAAATGGGTCAAACATGACAGATTTTGGTGGGTCATCTTCGGCTATTTTATCTGCCAAAGAGAAAAAGGGGAAATTTTCACTTAAACCAGGTTGATTACTCAAATCCCCATGCAAATTCCATAAATTCAGTTTCTGCCATGAGCTTCTTTTGCTCCATTTGACAACTCCATGGATCACCATATCGAATTATATGTCAGCAACCTTTGTAAAGCTTTTAGGTACAATGCAATCGGTTCACTGATTCATCTTGCAACCTCCAAATATCTACTGAAAATTTGATTGTCTCAGGTTCAGATCGATGATTCTCCAGTTTACACCCCAAAAAAAAAAAAAACAGAGAGAGAACTGGGAAAGAGAGGTTACAGGCATGTTCATGTTGGTCAAGCCGTCAGTCCTTCAAGTGATCAAACAGGTGTGGAAGCAGCAGAGGTAAGGCTTTAAGCAACAACTTTTTTCAATCAATGCGTTACATTTGCACCGTACTCTACATGATTTAATGCACCGCTATTCAGGTGGCCTTAAAATTCGAGCGTAAAGGCCAACGAAGGATGTGAAGGAGGCATCCCTAATGAGTGGAAAGTTGATGAGTGAGTCTTCCAGAATAATTGCACTACCGATTTTGCCATGTGGTGCTCTTGCATGTGAAATTGGATTTGCGCATTGAATTTCACATCTGAGTTCTGCTTATTGTGCAGTGATCTCAGTGAAAGTCATGGCGAGTACATTACAATGGGCAGCAAGGTGACTATTATGTCATGGTATGTGCATTTCCTTCGACTCGTATTCTGTAATTCTACAATGCAAAGTTTTCAATGATCTTCTTTGTTTATGCAGGTCATGGATTTGCTTGGACCTAATTTAAAAGCTCCTCTAATCAGCAACTTCCCAACGTATATTTCCCCGTTAACAAATTTTGCAGTGTCTACTCCTCAAGTTCTGTTAAACAATTCCCATTTCTCTTTCAGCTTCTAATGTTTTCTCTTTCCTTACTACTTCAGCCGGCCATTGGAAGCAATTGCTTGTATTGCCATTGAAGCAATCTCTATACTTGAGAAGCTGCACTCTAGAGGGTAATAGCTGACTAGCTTCTAATCGCATGTTCTTTAGCGTCTTCTCTATCGAACAGTCACTTAAGGTTTTGCTAGACCAGAGAATCAGAAATATATGCCAGGTTCAGCATTTGTGATGTTTCTAATTTATGCTTCTTTGCCTGGCAGGTACATCCACGGTGACATAAAACCAAGTAGCTTTTTGCTTGGTCCTCCAAGAACTCCTGAAGAGAAAAGATTATTTCTGACTGACCTTGGATAGGTATCTGGCAATTGCATGTGTACTTTCATGCCCTAGAAATTAGTGATTATGAAGGAGAAATGCACATGTCTCATTGTTTATTCATGACCTTGCAGCTACGAGATGGCAAGATCCCTCCACTGGTTTGCACATTAAGTACAACCAAACTCCAGATGATTTCAGGTTCATTTAAAATTATTAGCATCTTTATATGCACATACCACATGTTCTAACTGTGCAATTACTGTTCCGTGCATCAAAAAAAATATTGATACAGAGGAACAACTCGATATGCAAATGTGTACACTCAACTTGGTAGAACAAGTAGCAAAAGAAACGACCTTGAGTCGCTGGTTCACATGCTCGTTTATCTTATCCGCAGTCATTTGCCTTGGCAACGACATCAGGTTTCGTTCCCTATACCCACAGAAGAGTACTTGAACAAAACACCTGTATTGGTCTTTTTGATCGCCACAGTTCTTTCAGGGAGTTGATACGACTCTTGTTTGCAAGCAAAAGATGGCCTCTCCTCCAGACACCCTGTGCAACATTTGTCCTGAGCCTTACCTGCAGTTCACCGCATTTGTGCTTAATCTGAAATTCAATGAAGAACCAAACTATGCTAGATGCATTTCTCTCTTCCATGGGATCATTGGTGAAAATCCACACGTTTGGCCTGTGCACACTGATGTTGCTCAGGAGGTACTTTCCTATTCCTATAAAAAGCAATAGATGCTTACAAAAAAAAAAAAAAATGGCCGTAGTTTGGTTTTAGCTTGGGTTGCCATTGTTTGGCCAGCTGGTCGCCTTCTTTTGTTTGGTCTGTCTTTTTTATGTGGCCGTAGTTGTGCGGGTTAACTGCGTTTTGTGCCTTGTTGGCTTCCATTTTCTTCTCCCTTCGGCATCCTTCTACTCATTATGCCTCTGTTCATTATGAGTGTATATTTTGGTGCCATTTTTGTTGTAAATATTTATTAGCTTAATATGATTACCTTTTACCAAAAAAAAAAAAAAAAAAGATGCTTACAAAATGTCTGATTCAAGCTTATCATCTGATGGAGCCATATTTAAGCAAGCGGAGTTAAATGATCATGGCGAGCCATCAAAGGAAATTCAAATGGGGTTGAAATTAACACGATGGATAAGCGTTTACCATGTGCATCCACCCTTGAAGCAAAGGTGAGGACTTGCATTTCAGAATTTTTTAATATTTGGTACCTTCAATTCATTTATGACCGTCCTCTTTCTCGCAGATTTTTCCCTAATTTGGATGATGTCGACCTGCTCGTGCGCATACGGAAGGAACAGGCAGAGGGACTGTATATTACCAGTGTGGTTTACAGTTCTCCCTCTAAGTCACGGGCCCTAATAATGGATGATAGCGCCGGCTAAACTGCTCAGATTTATGCCTTTGCACATGGCTCTCTCCCCGAGGTTCTATGTGAGTGGCTTTACTTTGGACTTCAATGCATGGTAGATCCCAATCGTTGCATGTTAAATCCTGATGATACGTAACCAGGAAGAATTTTTGTATTAGACCTATTAGGACAGTCTTTACTGCTTATTTCCTTCTTTGAAGAAGTGGATTAGGGAATATTGGTCGAAGAACTATTACATCACTGCAGTGGCTGGAGCAGATGGCAGCAGGGTTTTAGCTGTAATGTCCAAGGGTCGGTCCGTGAATGCTAAATTTCTATTTCAATGGCTACTTAATAACGTTATCCTTCACCCTTTGACTAGTTTTTCTTGATATAGATGTAGGGATCAAGAGTGTTCGGCAGTCTTATCATGTTACCAGTACATTTCGTTTCGAGTTGATCAAGAAGAAGTGGGCAGAAGGTTTTTCACGTTAATGCCATGGCCACTTCCATGGGTTGGTGGATTGTAGTTTTGTCCAAAGGAACCAGATTTATTAACCAGGTTCTTCTTTCTTTCTCCTTTTCTGAGACTACCCAATTACTCCTCCCTTCAAGATTTTCCTTTGAAGTGTCTGGAACCAGAAGATTTGGCTCTGATTCAGTTTCTTGCACTAAACTTTTAAGGCTGTCAAGTTAGATTTCCAGTATCCGGCCGAAGGCATTCATGAAAGGTCCAAGCAGGGCTATTAAATCACTTTGGCCTAAGGCATTCGTGAAAGGTCCAAGCAGGGCTATTATATCACTTCGGTTGCAGCCACTTCAGATGAGGTTGCTTTTATCTTTAGCAATATAGGAGTGCCAGCAACTGCAAATGCAGAGCAAGAGACACTTCAGACTTCCACTTTCCCTGATGATAATATGATCAAGGTGACCAGTTCGGCCCCTTTACCAGCATCTATTTCGTTGCATTAGCTTTGCTCCACCAAGCACTTGTTCTCATCTTCTGCAGGAGAAGTGGGCAAGGAATTACTATATTTCTTCTCTTTGCTATGGTCGAACTATTGCTTAGGCTAACAAATATACATGCAATCAAGGACGCCTTCACAAATGACACAAACACTCTGCATGCCTTTTTGGCTGTCGATTGCCCATTTCTTAGGAAGCACCTTCAACAAGTCACTGATCAAGCCAGTATAGAATAGCATAATGGCCACTTCATCTGATTCCGTATGGAATTAATTGTATCCTCTTTGTCACACTCTTCTGCAGGAAAGTTCTAGTATTGATTCTGAAACCTTTTAAGCTTACCAACAACAACCAAGAAAGAATTAGGCCTCCATTTGGTAAATTTTGCCAAGAGGTAACCAACTTCCATACACAAGACGCAACACTTCTCAACAAAAATTTCACTACACGTTAGGACTCGACATTCTGGATTGTGGGTCTTGCGTGGTTGTAGTTTCGGAAACCAGACCAGTCAGAGAACCACGACTTAATTCATAATTTCAGCGGAGACATCAACTTTTTACCATAGGTTGACCTTATATATGCATAAATGTAACTAGACAAAAGTTCCATGAAGTTCGCAGAGAAGTTCTGCATTGGTTCTCTACTAATACTTGATCACAACAAGGGAGAGAAACGAAAGTGTTGATCAGCTTAGTTTTGGTGATCATTTTCAAGTGATGCACTAAACTATCAGTGGGAGGAGAAATTTAGTAGCATCAGGGTTGGAACGAGCTGTCATCAGCAAAGCGGATCTGGAGGGGAATGATGACAGCAGATATGCAGGGGAATGATCCCTGCTCTGTATACCAGGCAGTTGCAGATGAAGTAAGGATCTGGGTGCTCGATTCTGCATCCGCTTGTTAGCAGACAAAGAAAGGATCAGCAAAAATCTGTCAAAAATAGAGGTAACCCAAGATGGTCACTTCCTGAGAAACAATAGTTATCTTAACCTTCAGGACTGTAGAATCAAATACAAAAACTACTCAAGTTTGTTGAACGATCAGGCGGTTTGGGAGACATTCCTGCAGTGAAGGTTAAAAACTTCAAGAATGGATATTTAACTCTACGTTTACATCAAGCATTATATATCGCGTAGATTTGACTTAAGGGCAAAAAACGATTGCCATTTCTACCGTTCACATCATACCACTTGGCACTCACTAAATCCAAAACTACCACTTTACATCTTACCAGGATCTTTACCAGTGACAGCCGTGGAAGAGTTTAGATTAAGGTCGTCCGTGGCGTCTGCATGCTCATGACCTCGAGGTCATCCCCAAGTGCGTGTGAGCTTAGATAGGAGCATTTTAGGGAGGGAAATGGCAGTTCCTGGTTAGAGCCTTCATAGCTGCCAATGTCGTGCCGATGTCGTGCAACGCAAATTGGCTGCAAAGCTCAGGGCAAACCGGAAATTTTCAGTAATAGAGGGTGAACAATGACGTTAGCGTAAGAAACGAGGATGCCCTGTATTTTCTCAATAAATTATAATCGGACGTCAACCGAAATAACGGCATTTTGCATGTCTTCCCTTTCAAAAGTCCTTTCTTCGCGCCAAAACTCACGGACTCACCTGGCCCTGCCCCTTATTCTCTTCAAGAACCCGAATCCTTTTTCTTTTTTTTCTTTTTTTTCCAGAAAAATAAAGAAACGAGGCTGAAAGAAAGAATTTCTGCTTGATCGTCCCTTTCTCTTCAAAAGAAGATCTCCTTGATATCAAAACTCGGTCCGAGACTGGCGGAGATGATGCAGTTCAGAACGAGCAAGATTGGATTGAAGTCTTGGGAGGGTAGATATGGATCCGTCCAGAGGTCGAAGAAGCAGGCTTCAAGATGAGAACCGAAACAACACTCCTCCAATGGCAGAACGGGTACCTTGCATGGTTCTTGGAAATGGGTGGTTTAATGGAGAAAGATGCAAGTCAATTCCCATGTTCAATAGTTTGCAAATTTCGGGCCATTCTTGCTTTTTGGTTTGAGAACTTTATTTCCAAGGAGCAATCAGTGTGTTGTTTTTTATGTTGGTTCAGAACAATTAAACAGAGCAAAAGGGCCGAACATGACAAAGGTTTCTGTGGGTCATCTTCGACTATTTTATCAGCCGAAGAGAAGGGGGATTTTCTCTAATTCAGATTGATAACTAGAATCCTCATGCGAGTCCCATTAATTTTCTGTCGTTGACTACTTCTACTCCATTTGAGAACTCCATGCATCACAGTATCAGACCGACACTTGTAACGCTTCTAGATACAATGCAAACGGTTCAGTGATTCACCATGCAAGATCAGAATACGTACTGAAAATTTGAGTGTTTCAGGTTCAGATCGATGGTTCTCCAGTTTACAGAATAGAAAGAAAACTGGCAAAGGGAGGTTTCAGGCAAGTTTATGTCAGTCAAGCCATCAGTCCTTCAAGTGATCGCCCTGGTGTGGAAGCAGCAGAGGTATGGCTTTGAGGTCTAATTTTATCATTTTCAGACTATCCGTTACATTTGCACTGTTACTTGATTTAATGCGGCACTATCCAGGTGGCCATAAAATTTGAGCATGAAGACAGCAAAGGATGTGAAGGGGATATCCCTAATGAGTGGAAAGTTTATGAGTGAGTCCTTAAAAATTATTGCATGTTAGATTTGCCTATATCGTGCTCTTGCATGTGAAACTGAATTAGGGTGTTGAATTTCGCATCTGTGTTCTGCATGTTGCGCAGTGATCTGGGTGAGAGTCACAGCATACCACTGCCACGAGGACATTACAAGGGGCGACTATTATGTCATGGTATGTGCATTCCCTTCAACTCAGATCTTGTGCTACTAGAATGCAGAGTTTTTCCGTGATCTTCTTCGTACATGCAGGTCATGGATTTGCTTGGACCTAGTTAAAAGCCCCTTTAGTCAACAACTTCCCAATGTATGTTTCCTTGTGAAGTTAACAACAGCTTTAACAGTGTTTGCTCTTCAGGTTTTCTTAAACAAATCTCTTAATTCTCTTTCAGCTTCTGATATTAGCCTTTTCTTTTCTAATTCAGCCTTCCATTGGAAGCAATTGCATGTATTGCCGTTAAAGCAATATCCATACCCAAGAAGCTGCACTGTAGAGGGTAATAGATGACCAGCTTCCAATCACACGTTTTTAAGAGTTTTCTTTACCAGTTGGCCAGATCAGTTTTTTGGTAGGCCAGACCAACGGAAATATATGCCAGGTCTGACTTTTTGTGATGTTTCTCATGTATGCTTCTTTCCCGTGCAGGTACATCCACGGTGACATAAAACCAGAAAACTTTTAGCTTGGCCCTCCAGGAACTACTGAACAGCACATTGTTTCTGACTGACCTTGGATTAGGTACCTGCCAATTGCATGAATACTTTCATGGCCTAGGAATTAGTGATTGCGAAGGAGAAATGCACATGTCTCATCGTTTATTCATGATCTTGCAGCTACAAGATGGCAAGATCCCTCCCCTGTTTCACACATTAAGTACGACCAAACTTAGGATGATGTCAGGTTCAGTCAAAATGATGTTAACATCTTCATATGCACATACTACATGCCCTACCTTTGTAATTACTGTTTCATGCACCAAAAGAAAATTTTTGAAGAGCAAAAATTCGATTTGCAAGTGTGCACACTTAACACAAGTGGCAGAAGAAAGGGCTTAGAGTCTCTAATTTACATGCTCGTGTGTTTTATCCGCAGCCGTTTGCCTTGGCGAAGACATCAGGTTTCTCTCCCTATGCCCAGAGAAGATTTCTTGAACCATAAAAACCTGCACCGGTCTTTAGAACGCGGCTGTTTTTTTCAGGGAGAGGATGAGGCTTTCCTCTTTTGCAAGCAAAAGATGGCCACTCCTCCGTACACACTGTGCAACAGTTGTCCCTACCCCTACCTGCAGTTCACTGCATGTGTTCTTAATCTGAAATTCGATAAAGAACCGAACTATGCTAGATACATTTCTCTCTTCCATGGGATCATTGGTGAAAATGCATACGTGTGACTGGTGCACACTGATGTTGCTCAGGTTGTAGTATCCTATTCCTATAAAAAGCAATAGATGTTGACAAAGTTTCTGATTCAAGTTCGTCCTCTAATTGAGCCATGTCTTACTCCTTCATGTGATACACACGTATCAGGTACCAGGAAAGCAAGCGTGGTTAATGATGACGGTGAGCCAGCAATGAGAACACGGATGGGGTTAAAACTAACAAATTGGATAAGCATTTACGATGTGCATCCCCCCAAGAAGCTAAGGTAAGGACATGCAATTTGGATTATTTTTTCCGGGGGACCTTGAGTTTATTGATAATCTTCCTCTTCCTTGCAGATGCTTCTCTAATTTGGACGATGATGACCTGCTCTTACGCATTGAGATGGGACATGCAGAGGGAATGTATGTCACCAGTGCGGCTTAAAAGTTCTCGCTCTAAGACATGGGCCATAATAATGGATGATAGCCCCGGCTACACTGATTAGATTTCCACTTTTTCACACGACTCTCTTCCCAAGGTTCTATATGAGCGGCTTACTTTGGAATTTCAAGCATAGTAGATCCCAATAGTCGCCTGTTACAAAATACATACAAGGAAAAACTGATGTATTTGACTATTAGGAGCATAGGTACATCAACCTCGTACTGTGGGATTCTCGATTAGGACTGTCTTCACTGCTTGTTTCCTTATTTGAAGGAGCGGATTAGGAAACAATGGTCGAAGAACTACTGCATCACTGAAGTGGCTGGAGCAGATGACGGCAGATATTTAGTTGTAATATCCAAGGGTCGGTCCTTGACTGCTTAATTTCTATTTTGATGGCTCCTGAGTAAAATTATACTTCACCATTTACCATTTTTTATAGATATATGCATAGGGCGGCAGAAGGTTCGGCAGTCTGATAGGTTTACCAACATATTTCCTTTAAAGTGGATCAATAAGAAGCGGACAAATATTTTAACGACATCGCCATGGCCACTTCAGGGACCCAGTGGGCAGAAGTTACGTCCAACGGACCCAGATTTACCGACCAGGTTCTTCTTCCTCCTCCTTCCTGGGACTACCCAATTACTCCTCATAGCAAGATTTTCCTTTGAAGTGTCTGGAACAGGAAGAATTTGCTCTGATTCTGTTTCTTGCGCTAAACTTCTGAGGCCGTGGAATTTGACTTCCGGTATCCAGCCAAAGGCATTCATGAAAGTTCGAAGCAGGGCTATTATATCACTTCGGTCGCTGCCAATCCGAATGAGGTTGCTTTTATCTTGAGTATTCCAGAACGAGTGCCCGCAACAAGTGCAGAACAAGAGACACTTCGGACTATCAATTTTCCTGATGATAGGAACATCAAGGTGATTAGTTTGGCCCCTTTACCAGCATCTATTTGGTTGCCTCCATATTTGCATGGATCTAGAAGTGAGCCGATTTAATACGAAGAAACAAGAACAGTATACACATATTTAGGCCCGTCCATCGAAATCCTCACTTGATTTCAGAGCAAAACCTGTCTAAGCTCAACATTTCCTGATACGGGTGTCTTTCATGGAAGCTTAGGCGAGGCTATCGGAGAGCTTTACTTAGGGTGCGTTTTCCCAAAGCCCTAGGCCAATGTAAATACGGTTTGGCAAATTTTGTGGAGCATTTTGAAGAGATGCAATTGCATTTCCAAAAACTTTTAGAGTCCTTTAGCCTTGATCTAGAGATGCTTTAAGCTTTGACCTTTAAGCATTTCTGGAATACAAATACAATTTTTTTTCCTTCCAATTCTACCCTCGCTTAACAAAATTGCAAAAATGTCTCCACCTCATGCAATGTCACACGAAAGTTTAGGTTGTCAATGAGGCCAGATCTAGCTGCAAGCAAGTTAGTCTAGCTTTGATCAACCTTGCCTAAAGTCGATTGACCTCAGCTAGCATCGCTTGGGTCATGGGAACCTAGGCGACGGTTGCTTGGGTCGTATGACGAATTGATGATGATGCATGAGGTTGCGCAACCCAAGTGATGCTGCCTGAGGCGCGTGACCCCCAGTCTACGCTTGAGGTCTTGCGAGCTTATGCAAGGCTGGCCGGCAGCCAATTTGGCTCCCCTGCAATAGAGTTTCACCAGCAAATGGTTTCAGAACTTTTTATTTTAATAAAACTAGCAAAAATCCTTTACAAAATGTAGTTTTTTTTAAAATGATATTTAAGCCAAATTTACTTCTCTACGTGACTTGAATTACATTTTACAAAACACTATTTTCATTTTAGAAAAACTATTTCATCTAAGGCTCTGTTTGCTTCGCAAAAAGCATTATTCTCATTTTCTAGTATTTGGTTCGCTTAGAAAAATGAGTCAATGGA
The DNA here is from genome assembly GCA_016097595.1 of Eucalyptus pumila. Classification (NCBI taxonomy): domain Eukaryota; kingdom Viridiplantae; phylum Streptophyta; class Magnoliopsida; order Myrtales; family Myrtaceae; genus Eucalyptus; species Eucalyptus pumila. The sequence continues at coordinate 46,496,418 of CM027848.1, forward strand.
AAATGATTTTCTTGTTCAAAAATCAAAAATCATTTTCCAGAAACTCTGCTCTTGAACATGGGAATCCCAATGCTTGTTCCCAAGCCCTTGGCAGCAGGGCCAAATCCCCAACACCCGAGCTCGGGCCATCAAGGCCAATCCCAAGTCCATCTAGGCCGTGCTCCAACAATTTTTACAAATTTAAAAACAATAATTAATAAAGAAAAATTCCTTTTTTTTCTCTCTTTTTTTTCTTCCTTTGTCGGCCACCAAAGAGGGCCAGCAAGCTCGAGCCTCACCAACTTGGAGCGAGGCTGCACCTCGCCAGATTTACCGACCAGGTTCTTCTTTCTTCTCCTTTTCTACTATTACCCAATTACTCCTCATTTCAAGAATTTCCTTTGAAGTGTCTGGAACCAGAGGATTGCTCTGATTCAGTTTCTTGCGCAAAACTTTTAAGGCCATAGAGCTAGACTTTCAGTATCCAGCCGAAGGCATTCGTGAAAGGTTGAAGCAGGGCTATCATATCACTTCAGTCGCAGCCAATCTGGATGAGGTTGCTTTTATCTTCAGTATTCCTGGAGGAGTAGCAGCAACCGTAAGTGTAGAGCAAGAGATGCTTCAGACTTCCAATTTTCCTAATGATAGTGAGATCAAGGTGACTAGTTTGGCCCTTTTACCAGCATCTATTTGGCTGTATAACCTGTGCTTCACCAAAGCACTTGTTCTCATTTCTGCAGGAGAAGTGGGCAAGGAATTACTATATTTCTTCTCTTTGCTGCGGTTGAACCATTGCTTCGGCTACCAAGTATAAGCGCAATCAAGGATGTCTCAGCGAGTGACACGACCACTCCGGATGCGTCTTTTGCCATCTATTGGCCAATTCTTAGGAAGCAGGTTAAACAAGTCACTGATCAATCCAGTACAAAGTTGAATAATAGCCACTTCCTCTAATACCGAATGGAATTCATTGTAACTTCTTTACCATACTTTCGTGTAGGAAAATTTTTGTATTAATTCTGAAACTTTCAAGCTTAACACTTGGTAAATTTTGCCAGGTGATAACCAACTTTTCTCCAAGAGATGCAACATTTCTTGACAAAATTTCCAGTAGCCATTAGGACTTGATATTGTCGATTGTTGGCCTTGTACAATTTGATCTTCAGAAACCAGACCAGCCAAGGAACCATGACAGAATTCGTAACTTCAGTGAAAACATCAACTTTGAACCAGAGGTTGACCTAGGGTAGACCTTTATATATGCATAAAGATGATCATCTCTCATGGCTATTGAGAACGAATCAAATCAGATGTTTCTCGGGCCAGATGGAAATTGGCCCTCAAGTGCAAAGGCAGAAGAGAGCTAGACTGCATTTGGGGAAATTCAGGAATTTGTCTAGTTGCGTTTATGCATATATAAACGAATCAAGGTGGCATTCACTCCTTGCATGTTAGTGGATAAGGCTAAGTGTAGGCTAAGTGTGGGATAATACTTTATTTCTACGATGTGCCCGCCGATGGACTTGTAGTGGTGGCCAGCAGTGCCTTGCGATGTGCCCGCCGGTGGTGCTCGGCTAAGTGGGCTTATCATGGTGATTACTCACGGCAAGACTAACCGTGTTGGTGTCTTGGCCAAGGACTGCTCAAGGTGGCATTCAGCTCAGCTGGATAGTCCCGGATCAATCTGCAAAACAGAGACAACGATAACGACCGTACAAAGATGCAATGGGGACGGCTGAAGCGAAGCTGGCTGGATGGGGACGAGGGTGCCAACGGGCAGGAAGCTCTCTATCGCGCAAGAACAGTGACAATGGACATCTTGAGAGAGGGTGGCAGCTTTGTCACGTGGCTGAAGACAATGCCACGGCATTGTTGGGGCAAAGGCGACAACGTAGGATGTCGCCGGTGGATCAGCAAGCAGCAGCAGCAACTCTCGCAGTTTGTGATGCAGGCAGCAAGGAGCAGGTTACGGTTGTTGGCAACGTCTTGGTGCAAGGGAACGACAAGTTTGTCGTCACAGCCAGGAAATCAGCAGTGCATCGCGGGCAGAGCACCTGGAGATCAAACAGCATAAAATTTCAAACAGGAGACAGAGTACTGTTATTCTCCGAGGAGACTATTAGCTTCACATTAATTGCCAGGGTATCAAATGAAAAAACAGCCTTGTCAAGAGAGTACTGTTACGCTCACCATCCCACAATCGACTTTTTAGCTAATAGCTGTTCATTGAGTCTTCATGGCTCAAAGATAATGTTCACAAGCCGATTAAAGAAACAGATAACTGTTTGCAATAAAGCCTATATATCAGATGATAAAATGAGGATGGTGATAAGTGAATGTATCCGAGAAGAAGAATTATCTTCCCAAGGCAACTTGGCCAGATGACTGAGCTATTACCATGCCCCATCTTCTGTTGACTTGGCCTTAAAACTCCAATTCTATTAGTCTGCCATCTTTTGCCCCGCTGCTACTGAAGCAGCAACACAAATAAGGCACATCTATCTACAAGATCATGCCATTACCAGTCCACTTTCAAAACTGCTACATCAGTGTAATCACTAGCAAGCCAAGAGGGAAAATCTCAAACTGGGGTCCGAGGTATGGGCTTGAGAGATAACTAGATCCCGCCAGCATGCACGCTGCACACGCGCAGACTGCAGAGTGCTTCTAGCCTTTGTTGCTTTTGTGCAAGATAGGCATTACAGTTTCTCCCAAATTAATTCACATGCACATACACAGAAAGAAACCCATTAGTCTATTCCAATATAGCAGGAGTTGGAAGTTTCTTCACTTAACACTTCCCCAATTGATCTACGTTTTCAGCCAAAACTTGATGGAACATCAATTATTTAGAGGGTTATCCTTGGAAGCCACTAAAAGCAGAGACAAAACCCATTTCCGGCTTAAATATGTAGATGCTTCATACATCTTTGGAGGAAGGCTTACAAGTAAAAAAACGAAATTACCCTTCGTTCCAATTTTTGCGATAAATTGCATGACCGGTCATTTTAGCGAGGACGCCCTCGTGTATATTCCCATTCGGTTATCATAAGCATTCGGAGGTCAACCGAAATAACGGCATTTTCCCTATCTCCGCTTTCAAAAGTTCGTTCTTGGCCGTTCTTGGCCCCCCCAAAAACTAACGCACTCTTCTCGCAGTGCCCGCTCATTCTCTTCAAGAACCCGAATCATCTTTTTCCAGAGAAGAAGAAACAAGAACTGGGAGGACTAGAACCCTGCTTGATCGTGCCCGTCTCCTCGAAAGAAGTTCTCCTCTATATCAACTCAGGCCGACACTGGTGGAGACGAGGCGGTTCAGAACCAGTCGAGATTGGATTAAAGCTGGGAAGGGTAGATATGGATCGGTCTAGAAGTCGACGTCGTCGAGGCGACCCTCCTCAAATCCCAGAACAGGTACTTGCGTTGTTCTTGGAAATGGGTGGTCTAGTAGAGGAAGTATAAAGATGCAAGCCGAACGCCATGTTCAATAGTTCGCAAATCTTGGGCTGTTCTTGCTTCTAGATTTGAGAAGTTCAATTCCAAGGAACAATCGGTGCCGTTCTTGCTTTTGCGTTGTTTCAAAAAAAAACTAAACAGAGCTAAATGACGAAGAATTTGTGGTGGGTCATTTTTGGCCATTTTATCGGCCGAAGAGAGAAAACTGGAAATTTCCATCTGTAACAGATTTATAACTAAGATGCCCATGAAAGTTCTGTCAGCGACTATTTTGCTCCATTTGAGAACTTCATGCATTACAATATCAGATTACTTGTTACCGACAGTTGCAAAGCTTTTAGGTACGGTGCAACTTGTTCAGTAATTCACTATGCAAGTTCCAAATATGTACTGAAAATTCGATTATCTCAGGTTCAGATTGATGATTCTCCAGTGTACAGAATAGAAAGAAAACTGGGAAAGGGAAGCTTCGGGCAAGTTTATGTCGGTCGAGCCATCAGTCCTTCAATTCCATATGATCAAACTGGTGTGGAAGCAGCAGAAGTATGGCTCTCATTTTATCCTTTTCAGATAATTCGTTACATCGGCCCCATTACTTTACATGATTTAACGCAGCGCTATCTAGGTGGCCATAAAGTTCAAGCATAAAGACAGCAAAGGATGTGAAGGCGGCACCCCTCATGAGTGGAAAGTTTATGAGTGAGTCCTCAGAATTATTGCATGTTAGATTTCACCATATCTTGCTCTTGCGTGTAAAATTAAATTAGGGTGTTGAATTTCACATCTGTGTTCTGTATATTGCACAGTGATCTGGGTGAAAGTCACGGCATACCACTGCCGCGATTACATTACAAGGGGCAACAAGGTGACTATTATGTCATGGTATGTGCATTCCCTTCGACTTGGATTTTGCACTACTAGAATGCAAAGTTTTCAATGATCTTCTTCGGATATGCAGGTCATGGATTTGCTTGGACCTAGTTTACAAGCCACTTCGGACGACAATAAACCAACGTATATTTCCCCATAAAGTCATCAGCTTTTACAGTGTCTGCTCTTCAGGTTTTCTTAAACAATTTCTGATTCTTTTGTCAGCTTCTGATTTTAGCTCTTTCCTTGCTACTACAGCCTTCCATTAGATGCAATTGCATGTATTGCTGTTGAAGCTATCTCTATACTTGAGAAGCTGCACTCTAGAGGGTAATAGCTGACTAGCTTCCAATCGCATGTTTGTTCGAATTTTCTTTATCGAAAGGTCAACTTGAAGTTTTGGTAGGCCAGACTATCGGAAATATATGCCAGGTCTGACTTTTTGTGATGTTTCTCATGTATGCTTCTTTCCTGTGCAGGTACATCCATGGTGACATAAAACCAGGTAACTTTTTGCTTGGTCCTCCAGGAACTCCTGAAAAGAAAAAATTGTTTCTGACTGACCTTGGATTAGGTACCTACCAAATGCATTAATACTTTTATGGCCTAGATATTAGTGATTGAAAAAGGAGAAAGGCACATGTCTCATGGTTTAGTCATGACATTGCAGCTACAAGATGGCAAGACGCCTCCACTGGTTCGCACATTAAGTACAACCAAACTCCAGATGATTTCAGGTTAGTCAAAATAATGTCAACATCTTCATATGCACAGACCACGCGGCCTACTTGTATAATTACTGTCCCGTGCAATGAAAAAAATTTGCAGCAGGGGAACAATTCCTTTTGCTAGTGTACACACTCAGCTTGGTAGAACAAGTAGCAGAAGAAATGACCTAGAGTCTCTGGTTTACATGCTCATTTATCTCATCCACGGTCGTTTGCCCTGGCAAAGTCATCAGGTTGCATTCCCTACATTCAGTGAAGATTTCTTGAACCATACATCTGTATCAGTCTTTTCATCGCCACAGTTTTTCCAGGGAGGAGATAAAGCTTTCCCTGTTTGCAAGCAAAAGATGGCCACTTCTCCAAACGCCGTGTTTTCTATGTCCTAAGCCTTACCAGCAGTTCACCACGTTTGTGCTTCATCTGAAATTCGATGAAGTTCCAAACTATGCTGGGTACATTTCTCTCTTCCATGGGATCGTTTGGGAAAATCCATACATTTGGCCTGTGCACATCGATGTTCCTCATGAGGTAATAGTAGTTAATGAAATTTCTCATTTGAGCTCGCACTCTAGTTGAGCCAGGTCTTTCTCTTTCATTTGATACGCACATTTCAGGTACCACATAAGCGAGCACGGTTAAACGATGACAGTGAGCCATCACAGTTTATACGGACGGGGTTGAAAGTAACACAATGGATAATCGTTTACCGTGTGCATCCACCCATGAAACAAAGGTAAGGACTTGCATTTCAAATTTATTTATTTTTCTCTGTGGTACCTTAAGTTTATTGATGATCTTCCTCCTCTTCCTTGCAGATATTTCTATAATTTGGACGATGCCGACCTCAAATCACACTTTGAGAAGGGAGATGAGGAGGGAATGTATGTCACCAATGTGGCTTACTGTTCTAACACAAATTCATGGACCGTCATAATGGATGATAGCACCGGCTACACTGATCAATGGCTTGCTGGTTTTTCACAACGCACTCCTCCCAAGGTTTTATTTGTGCGGCTTTACATTGGACTTTCATCTATATTAGACCCATTAAGAACATACATACATCAACCTCTTTGGGATTCTCAATTAGGACTGTCTTGACTGCTTATTTCCTTATTTGAAGGAATGGATTGAGAAACAATGGTCGGAGAACTTCTACATCACTGCAGTGGCTGGAGCAGATAAGGGCGGATTTTTACTTGTAATGTCCAAGGGTCGGTCCGTGAATGCTTAATTTCTATTTTGATGACTCCTTAGTAATGTCATCCTCGACCATTCACCAGCTTTTCTTGATATGCACATAGGGACCCATATCACTCGGCAGTATTTTCATGTTGCTAATACATTCCCTTTCGAGTGGATCAAGAAGAATTGGGCAAAAGGTTTTCGTGTCACCGCCTTGGCCACTTCCAGGAGCCGGTGGGCAGTAGTTCTGTCCAGTGGAACCAGATTTACCGACCAGGTTATTCTTTCTTCTTCCCCTTTTCTGAGACTACCCGATTACTCCTCATTTAATGATTTTCCTTTGAAGTGTCTGCAACCGGAAGATTTTGCTCTGATCCGGTTTCTTGCACTAAACTTTCTAAGGCCGTAGAGCTAGACTTTCAGTATCCTGAGGAAGGCGTTCATGAAAGGGCGAAGCAGGGCTATTATATCACTTCGGTTGCGGCCACTCCGGATGAGGTTGCTATTATATTTAGTAAATCAGAGGGAGTACCAGCGACTGCAAGTGTGGAGCAAGAGACGCTTCTGACTTACGGTTTTCCTGTAGATTTTCGGATCAAGGTGATTAGTTTGGCCTTTACCAGCGTCTATTTGGTTGCATTTGCTCTGCTTCACCAAGCACTTGTTCTCATCTTCTGCAGGAGAAGCAGGCAAGGAATTACTACATTTCTTCTCTTTGCTTCGGTCTAACCCTTGCTTAAGCTACCAAGTACATGTGCAACCAAGACTTTCTTAGCAAGCGACACAACCACTCTGCATGTGTTTTTGTCTTCTATTGCGGATTCTGTTGGAAGCAACTTCAACAAGTCTTGTCTAATGCTGCAAGAAATTGATTGAAACCTCTGTGTCAACTTTTGGGGAAGAAGTTTTTCGTATTGATTCTGAAACTTTTCAAGCTTTAAAAAAGAAAAGTAGGCCTACAGTTGGTAAATTTTTCCAGGAGGTAACCAACTTTTCTCCATGGCAGGCAACAGTACATAACAATGTTTGCATAACAATGTTTGCATAACAATATTTGCAGTATGCTTTGGGACTCGATTGTATGGATTGTCGGTCTTGCATGATTGGAATTTCAGAAACCAGACTAGGCAAACAATCTTGACATAATTCGTAACTTCAGCAAAAATGTTGACTTTGTACCAGAGGTTGACCTCACATTGACCTTACACATGCATAAATGCAACTGGATAAGCGTTCCTGATTTTCCAAGATAAGTACAGTATCTTTTTTATACTAAACTACTTTGATCACAGCAAGGGAGAAAAGAAAAAGGTCTACTGGCTTATAGTGTCAGTGATCATTTCAAGCGATATGTTGAACTATCAGTGGGTGGAGAAATTTAGGAAATTCAGGGTTGGAAGGAGCTGGCATATGAGAGAGAGAGAGAGAGAGAGAGAGGAACGACTTCTCTCTGGATATCAAGCAATTACAGAAAAAGTGAGGATCTGAATGCTCGAATTTGTATCTGCTTGTTCGCTCCATTGTGTCATTTAGGCTTAAACAGCAAAAAAAGCATAGAGAGTGATAACCCGAGATAGTTGCTTTCCGCCAAGCAACAGTCATCATTTGAGGTCTGCTCTTAGTTCAGAGCAATAATGTCGCAAGATGCAGTCAAGACAAAAGTTGGTGAGCATAATCTGCAAGGGAACCAATTTCATTTCTCGGGGCCATACCGTTCTGCCATGTATATTGTCCTAAAAAATTTGGCTGCATAGACTGCAAATTACGATCATAGTTTTTACAACCATACTGCAATGAATGAACATGTTACCATCGTCTGCTATGGCCGTGGTGCATGCTATGGACCTTCACATGATCATCACTCTGCTTGCATGAAGTTTCGCCATCGACCAGATACGGTGTAGATGTCCACTTGCTGTGGGGTATCAACTCCAGCTTCAGTTTTTAGAGCCAAGACACGAAAACTACTCAAGTTTGCTGAATGATCAAGCGGTTTGAGAGACATTCCTTGACAAGACCATCTCTCGTTACTTTGAAAATAATCATGGCGTTTAAATGATCATGGCGAGCCATCAAAGGAAATTCAAATGGGGTTGAAATTAACCCAATGGATAAGCGTTTACCATGTGCATCCACCCTTAAAGCAAAGGTGAAGACTAGCATTTCAAAAAAAAAATTTTTTTTTATATTTGGTACCTTCAATTTATTTATAACCTTCCTCTTTCTTGCAGATTTTTCCCTAATTTGGATGATGTCAAAGCATACGGAAGGAACAGGCAGAGGGACTGTATATTACCAGTGTGGCTTACAGTTCTCCCTCTAGGTCACGGGCCCTAATAATGGATGATAGCGCCGGCTACACTGCTCAGATTTATGCCTTTGCACATGGCTCTCTCCCCGAGGTTCTATGTGAGTGGCTTTACTTTGGACTTCAATGCATGGTAGATCCCAATCGTTGCATGTTAAATCCTGATGATACGTAACCAGGAAGAATTTTTGTATTAGACCTATTAGGACAGTCTTTACTGCTTATTTCCTTCTTTGAAGAAGTGGATTAGGGAATATTGGTCGAAGAACTATTACATCACTGCAGTGGCTGGAGCAGATGGCAGCAGGGTTTTAGCTGTAATGTCCAAGGGTCGGTCCGTGAATGCTAAATTTCTATTTCAATGGCTACTTAATAACGTTATACTTCACCCTTTGACTAGTTTTTCTTGATATAGACGTAGGGATCAAGAGTGTTGGGCAGTCTTATCATGTTACCAGTACATTTCATTTCGAGTTGATCAAGAAGAAGTGGGCAGAAGGTTTTCATGTCGCTGCCATGGCCACTTCTGGGAGTTGGTGGATTGTAGTTTTGTCCAAAGGAACCAGATTTATTTACAAGGTTCTTCTTTCTTTCTCGTTTTCTGAGACTACCCAATTACTCCTCCCTTCAAGATTTTCCTTTGAAGTGTCTGGAACCAGAAGATTTGGCTCTGATTCGGTTTCTTGCACTAAACTTTTAAGGCCGTCAAGCTAGATTTCCAGTATCCGGCCAAAGGCATTCATGAAAGGTCCAAGCAGGGCTATTAAATCACTTTGGCCGAAGGCATCTGTGAAAGGTCCAAGCAGGGCTATTATATCACTTCGGTCGCAGCCACTTCGGATGAGGTTGCTTTTATCTTTAGCAATATAGGAGTGCCAGCAACTGCAAATGCAGAGCAAGAGACGCTTCAGACTTCCACTTTCCCTGATGATAATATGATCAAAGTGACCAGTTCGGCCTCTTTACCAGCATCTATTTGGTTGCATTAGCTTTGCTCCACCAAGCACTTGTTCTCATCTTCTGCAGGGGAAGTGGGCAAGGAATTACTATATTTCTTCTCTTTGCTATGGTCGAACTATTTTAGGCTAACAAATATACACGCAATCAAGGACGCCTTCACAAATGACACAGACACTCTGCATGCCTTTTTGGCTGTCGATTGCCCATTTCTTAGGAAGCACCTTCAACAAGTCACTGATCAAGCCAGTATAGAATTGCATAATGGCCACTTCATCTGATTCCGTATGGAATTAATTGTATCCTCTTTGTCACACTCTTCTGCAGGAAAGTTCTAGTATTGATTCTGAAACCTTTTAAGCTTACCAACAACAACAAAGAAAGAATTAGGCCTCCATTTGGTAAATTTTGCCAATAGGTAACCAACTTCCATACACAAGACGCAACGCTTCTCGACAAAAATTTCAGTACACGTTAGGACTCGACGTTCTGGATTGTGGGTCTTGCATGGTTGGAGTTTCGGAAACCAGACCAGTCAGAGAACCACGGCTCAATTCATAATTTCAGCGGAGACATCAACTTTTTACCATAGGTTGACCTTATATATGCATAAACGTAACTAGACAAAAGTTCCATGAATTTCACAGAGAAGTTCTGCATCAGTTCTCTACTAACACTTGATCACAACAAGGGAGAGAAACAAAAGGGTCGACCAGCTTAGTTTCGGTGATCATTTTCAAGTGATGCACTAAACTATCAGTGGGAGGAGAAATTTAGTAGCATCAGGGTTGGAACGAGCTGTCATCAGCAAAGCGGATATGCAGGGGAATGACCCCTGCTCTGTATACAAGGCAGTTGCAGATGAAGTAAGGATCTGGGTGCTCGATTCTGCATCCGCTTGTTAGCAGACAAAGAAAGGATCAGCAAAAATCTGTTGAAAATAGAGATAAACCAAGATGGTCACTTCCTGAGAAACAATAGTTATCTTAACCTTCAGGACTGTAGAGTCAAATACAAAAACTACTCGGTCTGTTAAACGATCAGGCAGTTTGGGAGACATTCCTGTAGTGAAGGTTAAAAACTTCAAGAATGGATATTTAACTCTACGTTTACATCAAGCATTTTATATTGCGTAGATTTCACTTAAGGGAAAAAAACGATTGCCTTATTTACCGTTCACATTATACCACTTGGCACTCACTAAATCTAAAACTACCACTTTACATCTTGCCAGGATCTTTACTAGTGACAGCCGTGGAAGAGTTTAGATTAAGGTCGTCCATGGCGTCTGCATGCTCATGACCTCGAGGTCATCCCCAAGTGCGTGTGAGCTTAGATAGGAGCATTTTAGGGAGGGAAATGGCAGTTCCTGGTTAGAGCCTTGATAGCTACCGATGTCGTGCAATGCAAATGAGCTGCAAAACTCAGGGTAAACCGGAAATTTTCAGTAACTGGGGGTGAACAATGACATTGGCGTATCCCAAGGTTCTATATGAGCGGCTTACTTTGGAATTTCAATCATAGTAGATCCCAATGGTTGCCTGTTACAAAATACATACCAGGAAGAACTTCTGTATTTGACTATTAGGAGCATAGGTAAATCAACCTCGTACTGTGGGATTCTCGATTAGGACTGTCTTCACTGCTTGTTTCCTTATTTGAAGGAGTGGATTAGGAAACAATGGTCGAAGAATTACTACATCACTGAAGTGGCTGGAGCAGATGACGGCAGATATTTAGTTGTAATATCCAAGGGTCGGTCCTTGACTGCTTAATTTCTAATTTGATGACTCCTGAGTAAAGCTATACTTCACCATTTACCATTTTTATAGATATATGAATAGGGCCGCAGAAGGTTCGGCAGTCTGATAGGTTTACCAACATATTTCCTTTCGAGTGGATCAATAAGAAGCGGGCAAATATTTTAACGACATCGCCATGGCCACTTCAGGGACCCAGTGGGCAGAAGTTACGTCCAACGGACCCAGATTTACTGACCAGGTTCTTCTTCCTCCTCCTTCCTGGGACTACCCAATTACTCCTCATAGCAAGATTTTCCTTTGAAGTGTCTGGAACAGGAAGATTTTGCTCTGATTCTGTTTCTTGCGCTAAACTTTTGAGGCCGTGGAATTTGACTTACGGTATCCAGCCAAAGGCATTCATGAAAGGTCGAAGCAGGGCTATTATATCACTTCGGTCGCTGCCAATCCGAATGAGGTTGCTTTTATCTTTAGTATTCCAGAACGAGTGCCTGCAACAAGTGTAGAGCAAGAGACACTTTGGACTATCAATTTTCCTGATGATAGGAACATCAAGGTGATTAGTTTGGCCCCTTTACCAGCATCTATTTGGTTGCCTCCATATTTGCATGGATTTAGAAGTGAGCCGATTTAATACGAAGAAACAAGAACAGTATACACATATTTAGGCCCGTCCATCGAAATCCTCACTTGATTTCAGAGCAAAACCTGTCTAAGCTCAACATTTCCTGATACGGGTGTCTTTCATGGAAGCTTAGGCGAGGCTATCGGAGAGCTTTATTTAGGGTGCGTTTTCCCAAAGCCCTAGGCCAATGTACATACGGTTTGGCAAATTTTGTGGAGCATTTTGAAGAGATGCAATTGCATTTCCAAAAACTTTTAAGTCCTTTAGCCTTGGTCTAGAGATGCTTTAAGCTTTGACCTTTAAGCATTTCTGGAATGCAAATACAATTTTTTTTCCTTCCAATTCTACCCTCGCTTAACAAAATTGCAAAAATGTCTCCACCTCATGCAATGTCACACAAAAGTTTAGGTTGCCAATGAGGCTAGATCTAGCTGCAAGCAAGTTAGTCTAGCTCTGATCAACCTTGCCTAAAGTCGCTTGACCTCAGCTAGCATTGCTTGGGTCGTGGGAACCTAGGCGACGGTCGCTTGGATCATATGACAAATTGACAATGATGCTTGAGGTTGCGCAACCCAAGTGATGCCGCCTGAGGTCGCGCGACCCCCAATCTACGCTTGAGGTCTTGTGAGCTTAGGCAAGGCTGGCTGGCGGCCAATTTGGCTCACCCACAATAGAGTTTCACCGGCAAATGGTTTGGGAACTTTTTATTTTAATAAAAATAGCAAAATTCCTTTGCAAAATGTAGTTTTTTTTTTAAACGATATTTAAGCCAAAGTTACTTCTTAATGTGACTTGAATTACATTTTACAAAACACTATTTTCATTTTAGAAGAACTCTTTCATCTAAGGCTTCGTTTGTTTCACAAAAAGCATTATTCTCATTTTCTAGTATTTGGTTTGCTTAGGAAAATAAGTCAATGGAAAATGTTTTCCTAGTCAACAAAATAGATTTTTCTACTAAAACTTAAATTCAGGAAAATGATTTCTTTGTTCAAAAATCAAAAATAATTTTCCAGAAACTCTGCTCTTGAGCATGGGAACCCCAATGCTAGGCCCTTGGCAACAAGGCCAAATCCCCAACACCCGAGCTCGGTCCATCAAGGCCAATCCTAGGTCCATCTAGGCTGTGCTCAAACAATTTTTACAAATTTAAAAAAATAATTAATAATATCTTCTTCTTTTTTCTTTTTTTTTTTTTCTTCCTTCGCTGGCCATCGAAGAGGGCCAGCAAGCTCAAGCCTCACCGACTTGGAGCGAGGCTGCACTCGCCAAGATTTGGTGCTGCAATGCTCGACCTCACCAAATCCCAACAAGGGCCAACCTCGGGTGACACTCAACCTCAACCTTGTCAGGATCAATGCTCAACACTTGACCTCAACCTCATTAGGCTTGACACTCGACCTTGACCTTAACCTCGCTAGGCTTGACACTGAGCCTCAACCTTGAGCTCACCGAGATCAAACGAGGCTTGAGCCCACCAACCTTAGGCAAGCTTGTGCTCCCCAAATGTGGCGAGTTGGAGCCTTGCCCAAGGTTAGCCCTCGCCTATAGCCTATCACCGAGGCCCAGCGACCGGTGGAGGAAGAAGGAGAAAGAAAAAAAAAAAAAAAATCAAATAAATAATTTAAAAAATCAAATTTTTTTTAATTACAAAAATTGTTGACATCAACTCCGACCATCACCAGCAGTGCCACGTGGTAAAGCTAGTGTACACATTGTAATTTTCAATCAAACAATGACACGGAAATTTTTTTACCAAACAACGGAAAATATTTTTCAATTTTCAAGTCACAATCAAACATTAGAAAATATTTTTATTTTCCAAAATTACTGTCCAAGGAAATATTCTCCAAAAATGTCACATTTTTTGTGAAACAAATGGATGGAAAACAGTTTTTGGAAAAATATTTTCCTCATTTTCCAACGTTTGGTTCACTTAGGAAAATGAGTCAATAAAAAGGTTTTCCTATCAAAACTTAAAATCAAGAAAATGATTTTCCCTTTGAAAGAACTGGAAAATATTTTTCAAAATATATTCATAGTCTTAGGGTCCTTAGTTAATGAATATTATTATAAAAATAATTTTAAAAAATTCAAATTTTTTGTTATTTTATATTTTTAAAAATTTCAAATTTTTAATTATTTTTCCTTTCTTTTTCCTTTTTTTCTTCTTTCTCCAACGTCACATGCCTCAACGATGGCTAGCGGCCTGACAACCAACCATGACACGAGCCAGTGAGCTTGAGGCTTGGCCGATTCAAGCAAGCCCAAGCTAACCAAGGCTTGCCAAATCCATGTGAGCTCACAGCTTGGCCGATCCTAGCAAGCTTGAGCTTGCTATGTGGCCTTCGCTGGCCAATCGTGGCAAAGGACTAGGGAAAAAGAAAATAAAAAATAACTAAAAATTTAATTTTTTTTTAAAAAAAAAAGAAAAGAATAAATAAAAAAGAGAATAAATAATTAAAATTTTTATTTTTTTTTTTTTTTGCCTAAGATATAGTCATGAGATTGAAATCATTTTTAAGTGAGATCCAAATATCAGAAAATATTTTTCATTATTTATTACCAAATAAATGAAAGCTAACCATATTCTTGGAAAATAAGAAATTTTTTTCTTTTATCATTGAGTTTTTTTACGAAACAAGCACACAAGTTTTTTGTATTTTCTGAGAGGCTTTCTCCCGTGTTTCCAAACCCTTTCTCTTAAGGGTGCGTTCGTGACTCTTGCCATTCTAAGATGGCAGGTTTATGAGCTACTCTAACTTCTAATGGCTTCCCCCATCCCCACAAACAGCATCATTAGCTTACATACGGGGAGGTGGGGACCGGGGCCTCGAATTGGGATTTCATGGAGGTGAGGGAGGCGGTGACGAGGTCGAGAAGCTCGGGGGTCGACAAGTGGAGGAGGTGCGGGGACTCGGCGGCAAGGGGGCGGAGGCCAAGCAAAGGTCGCGACCCTCACCTCCGCCCGGCGATGGCCGCCATGGCCTCGCCAACCGCGGTGAGGCTAGCCTCGTCCAGATCTAGGCGAAGCTGCCTCGCCGGCGGCTCTAGGAGAGGCCGAGCGAGGGCCGCGACCCTCGCCGGCGGCAGGCAAGCGAGGGCTTCGCGGCCCTCGCCCAGGGGCCGGCGAGCCTCACGAAGAAGAAAGCAGAAAAGAAAAGGAAAAAGAAAAGAAAAAATGAAAAAATTAATAAAAAATAATAAAATATTCAGAAAAATCATAAAAATTGCCACATCAGCGTCCGCCATCCGGTCACCGGCCGACGTCCACGTCGGCGGGCGAGATGGACTGAATGGGTACCAATACTAAAAGGTTTAGGACTTAATTGGTCCAATTGAAAAGTTTAGGACTGAATTGGTACCAATGCAATAGGTTTAGGACTTTTTTGGTACTTTTCCCATCAATTGCCTAGAGTGCATCTTATACTCTCCGACATTTTCTTCAGTGTTGAAACTAGATGGTTGAATCTTGCAATGCAATAATTCGAGTCTTGTTCGCGCTTACAAACTATAACTTGGGTCATTATGCATTTGCAGGTTGCCTTACACTAAACATTAAACAGCGAAACATGCTCATTATGAATTTAACTGTCGCAAATCCAACCGAAAATAATTTAAACACAATCCACAGAATTCCTCATCTCTCATATTGACACATACTTTTCACAGCTTGCTTCCCAGCGAGCACCGCCACTTGTCACCAATGTGGTGAATTAAGAATCGCAGGGTGCAGAATTAAGAATCGGAAAGGAGCATACCACTCGTCACCAATGTGGTAAATTACGCTTACATCAACACAGTAAATTCCAATTAAGCCTAGTTAATTGGCTAACTGGGGTCAGTACACGTTAAAGCATTCCTTCGAGTAATTCAATTCGCCAAAAAAGGAGTTTGCTAAAAAGTGCTTTAGGGGCACATTCTAATACAATGATTGCCCTCATGACATGCACAATCAATACTTTCGCTCGTGTAGGTATTGAATTCCGTCATGACATCGAATATTTTCTATTTCTTAATGCCATAATTTTACGTGTCCAACCTAATAATTTTGATTCCAAAACCTTAGTGATATAAGAGGAAAATCATCATATTGTAAAAGTATAGGTCAAAAACTTATTAGTGTTAGACCAATATAGATACTTGTGAAAAATAAGATCATGGGACAAAATATTGGTTATGCATAAAAAAAAGGGGGGGTTAATCACAAAATGGAAATTGTAATTGTAGTGGTAATCTTAAAAAGTGAGTAAAATAAATTACACTTTTGGCTTAAATATATAGGTGAAATGTGAGATTGTGATTTTTCTTTTTTTTTTTGGGCTCTATCTTACTCTAACTCTCAATTTACTATCAAACTTTTATCATGCCTCTTTGCAGAACATGGAAGTTGAAAACCACACCTAAAATTAAACATCTCCATCCCAACCTTTCATAAAAAGATGGAGATTCAAACCCCTCACCTCTCCCTTTCAATGTGGGAAGGGTGGCCATTGAAATAAGCCACAATAGTGTATAAGATAAAATGGTGGTTATGAATGAAAAAATGGGTGGTTATTCTAGCATATAGAAATTGTACTTGTCGGGGTGATTTCATGTAGCGACAAATGAAGTAATGACACTTTTAACCTAAATATATGGATGTCCTAAAATTATTCTTCATGATTCGTGTGCCTCTTTATATGCACGCTCTCTTTGTAGCAAAGTAGCACATCTCCCTATAATGAGCAGCTGAAAGCAAGTTGGAATGTTAAAAATTATCTTTGTGGACGTGTGGGTTTAATTTTTGGAGAGATTTATCGAGTGTGATTCCCATATATCATCTAACTAAGAACTTGATTATCATTGTCCCCATCGAGACTTTGATTAATTAGATTACCAATATTATTTGAACTTGAGTGTCAGGTAAAAAAATTCAAGAACAAAATGAGAGATGTAGATCCCTATTGTGACTCACATTTAGTCTTACCAAATTAAGTATAATAAATTTAAGAAATGATAGAAACCTCAAAGATATCACATTTACTATTGGAACTTTAAAAATGGTGACATTTTTATTTTGTTCTCATTACCAAGCCACATTTCCGAAGTCACTATGTAAACTACATAACTTCTATGGCTGTGCTTGGTCATCTTAATGAACTGAAGTTTGATAAAATAGCATTTGATTGAAGTGAAAATCCTATAAATTTTACTCATTTTCAATTTTGTGTTTGAAAGATGATAGATCTTGCTATGTACCATACCAGGTCAAGAAATTACTTACCTATGGAAAACATGAGGAAGTAGAGTATCAAATCAATATCAGTGATGTTAGCCGGTGCTCTCCATTTGTAGATGTGACTAAGCTAGATGATTTGAATAACAGTCAAATAGATTAATCCATCAAGTGGTACATCAGATTAAAAATAGACCTTTATCCACATGGGTCATATGCAGCACATTAAGAAAAGTTTGACACATGCATAGTATTCCAATTTAATAAATCAATATAACTATACTTTTTATTATTTTTCTAGAAAGTAATATCATTCATTGATCATTTAAAGAGCCGTGGAAGAAGGCATTATTTGTTGGAGAAATGGGAGGACCGAGTTGCACTCAATCCTATCCTTTCGTGGAGTCAGAGCACAGCATGGATAGAGGCTGACCGGAGATTTAATGGCTAACTTGCAACCACTTTCATTGATGGCGGCTGGGAGATCCAAGTCCTTTTCGAGGTTGCTGGCAAGATGTGGCCACTGCTTCAATTTTGACCAAAGGCACTAAAGGGCCAAACGCTCTAAGTTGGGGATTTTAGTTGGGAATATCCTGGATTTTGACCACTCGTAAAAATAATGGAAATCTTGTCTCTATTTTGTGACGGATCGTACTAGACACAACCAGTAGTTTGGATTAATCAGTTCCTGAAACATTAGAAAGCGAGCATCGGCTTTCTAGACAATTCCACAACCATGTTGATAGAACGATAGGAATATCATGGGTGACCCGTTAACATTGACCCACTTAAGGGGCACGCTCCTCACCAAAAAAGGCACATTTCTCATCCAAACGTCTTAAGGAGCTCACTTTTGACCATAAGTGCTCACTCCACCCTAAGAAGGATGCACTTGGTCTCAAAGGAATGTGCGCTTTGACATGAAGGAGAGCATGCATTATCATGAGAAGCATTAGGGGTGCAGAACTAAATTAGTTATACCCAAAAACCGGACCGAACCACCCGAAAATCAAGTTCGAGAACTGGATCTCATTGGAACTGGTTGTAACCGGTCTAAGAAAAAAGTCCTAAGTGAATACTCATCCAGGAACTGGACTAGGTTGCCCTGTTTTGGAATCGATTTTATACGTTAAAAAGATAAAATCTTAATTTTTTTTTCCTTAAATTCTAACAACAGCACTCCTTTGTCCTTTGTCTTTTCTCAAAACTCCTCTCCAGTCTTTCCTCTTCCCCTAAATGTTTTTGGATGAATGGGAAATGGAATTTTATAATTTATATTTTATGTTACGTGTTTAAACTTTTTATCATTTATAATTGTATGTGAATACGCATTCATGGATTGTTGTTTTTTGCGGATTAGGATTTCTGTTGTTCATCTTTTACATTGAATCATTTTGTTTCTCATTATCTCATATGATTTTGCCGTAAAAAATAATCAAAAAATGGAAAAAAAATAACAATAGGTTTTTGGGTAAACCCTATAGATTTTCTCATGTTCATTTTTGTGTTTGAAGGATGATGGATCTTGCTATGCACTATTCCACATCAAGAATGCAAAGAACATGTTCAAGTCTAAATTTCTTAAGCTATGGAAAAAAATGAGGGAGTAGAGTACCAAATCAATCGTTAGTCAAAATAATGAGTCAAGTTTCGACCAAAAATAATAATAATAATAATGAGTCAAGTTGTCGGACTATTATCACCAATTTTAGCCAACGTTCTCTGTTCTCCAATTGCAGAGACGACTAATTTAGATTATTTTAAGAACAATTAAGTAGATTGATCCACCAAGTGATATATCAAATTGCAAATGGACCTTTAAACTAAAGAGTCATATGCAGCATATTAAGAAAAGTCTGACACACGCATAGTATTCCAATTGAATAAATCAATTGAACTGTATTTTTCATTATTTTGCTAGAAAGTGATATCATTCATTGATCATTTAAAGAGCCATAGAAGAAGACATTATTTGTTGGAGAAACGGGAGGACCAGGTTACACTCCATCCCGGCCTTTCCTGGAGTTAGAGCTGAGCCTACATCGAGCGCAGAGCAGAGCATTAATGGCCAACCTGCAACCACCATTGTATTAAGCCTCGTCTGATAGGCTCAATCGGATCGTGTTGCACGCCCTCTCCTCCATGTCGGCCCAGTCATCGTCAGTGATGGTGGCCAACTTGTTCAATCTTCCCGGAAGAACTTTTGATAAACTCAGTTGAACTAAGAGATCCTTCATTATTTTCCACCATAGTGTAAAATTATTTTTCCCAGTGAATCATTCCATATCAAATCGAACAGTCAGACATTTTTCAGCCATTTAGTCAAAAGTCGCAATACAAGAACGGAGAACTCGGATTGCTTCGATACCAATTGTTGTGCAGAAGAGCACCCTCACTAGATGAAATGAAAAGTTGAAAAACAAGAATAATTAAGAACACAGAAATTTACGTGATTTGGTTAAAATCCACCTACATCCATGGGAGAGAGAGACGATTTCTTCTTTCTTGAGCATATTTAGATAAAGATAAAATGCTGAATAAATAAATCATCAGATCCCCACTTCCCTAATCCCAATAAGAAAGGAGTTCCACCAGATCTTATCAATTTTGAAACTAACTGAGAAATTTTTAGTGATTTTAGGGATATCATGACGTTTTCTAGTTACATCGAATTTGGACTATTTCCCATGAAATCCCTTGTAGATAGGTCCAAATCTAGGAAATTTATTTAGAAACGTATAGCCTACAAGCTCCAAGCCTTCCTAGACTTCCCGATCAACTTTTATGACTCTAATCGATGGAAATTTCTTGGAATTGAAGACAACATCAGCAAAGTCAAAAGAGGAGGCCTTATCAACTTTTCCGAGTCTCTAGCAAAGTCAAAGAGGAGACCATATCAACTTTTCCAAGTCTCTAGCAAAGTCAAAGAGGAGACCATATCAACTTTTCCAAGTCTCTAATCGAGCGAAATCCCACGCGTTTGTGTCGCTGCTTGCTCTTTCCAACATGTAAATGCTGTGTCACACTCACGTTATAGCATCTTATATATAGTTAACAATCTCAACCCTTGACATTCCAACTCCAAGGCAATCTAGTGAAAGAAAAAGAGAGATCGTGTGTGCACTGAAAGCTTCAGCTGATTAACCCGAGCGATTTCGAGTTCACCCACAAGCTGCGGACAATGCCATCGATCACAAGCCCAAGAAGAAGGTCGCCATCCACGCCGTTGCATCAGCAAGCTTCCTTAGCATCTGAAAGAAGACACCGAGAGGAGAGGCTCTATGAAGCGTCGCTTGGCGGGTGCGTCGAGTTGTTAGCTCAGTTGCTGCAAGAAGACCAACTCATCCTGGCTCGGGCTTCTGTCACTTGCTTCGACGAGACACCATTGCATGTGGCCTGCATGCTCGGTCATGTACATTTTGCCAAGGCTCTTTTGGCTCATAAAAGGGATTTGGCTATGGAGTTGGACTCGCAGGTATGTTGAAGCGAAAACCTTGGTTGAGGTTGTTTGATATCCTTTTGTCAGATAAAACTGATCCCAGTCATCCTCGCAAACCCAGATAATCGGTGCAATCGCAACTGTTTTGATTAGATTTTTGCAAGTTTTAGGCTTTTAGCCATGTGTAAAGTAATTTATTAACTATATTTCCATGGAATATCTCAACATAGATCAGCCTATCTTGCTTGTCAAATTAGATTTTGCACATGTACTGTAGCATTTTGTTTTCCAGTTTTCACGATCGGTGAGAAATCAAACCCATCATATATCTCAAGACAGAAATCAAGTCATGGGTTTCTAGGTTAATTCAGCCTAAAAGATCTTACAAACATCGATGAATTTGAGCAGCTCGGTCTACTTGATTTGAAAATGCAATATATATAAATCACATGAACGTGTCCCTCAATAAGAATGCTCCATAGTCAAGCACTTTTCCTTTGCAGGGACGTACGCCTCTTCACTTGGCATCTGCAAACGGATACCTCGAAATAGCGAGGGAATTGTTACAATCAGACCCCCTTGCATGCCTTGTCCATGACGAAGATGGGAGGACCCCACTCCATCTAGCCACGATGAAGGGCCGAATCAACATCGTGATAGAGCTGGTGAAGGCGAGACCAGAGGCAGCCGAGCATAGGCTGAGCCACAGTCAAACCACTCTCCATCTGGGAGTGAGGCATAATCGTTTGGAGACTTTGAAAGTCCTGGTGGAGATGGTGAGAGATGGCGATTTGGTGAATGCTCAAGATGATGAGGGTAATACCATTTTGCATTTGGCCGCAGCAAACAAGCAAATAGAGGTAATCCTTTTTGCTTCGAATTGCTTCGAAATTGCGACAACGTTAGATATCGCATTCCAATTGAACATTTCGTGAAGATAAAATCTGGCTCATTCTCATTTTTCTATAGACTCAAGTTTTCTGCATTCAAACTTCAGTGGATTTATCGATTGAAGAAATTTGCAAGAAATATCTTTGTTTGTTGTTTCATTTATAATTGATAAGAAGCTCATCTTTTTGTGCAGACGGTGAAATATTTGCTTCAAAGAAGTGAAGTGGATGTGAAAACAGTGAATAGAAATGGCTTCTCTGCTTTGGATATAGTGGAACATTTTCCAAAAGATTTCAAAGTCATTGAATTGAGAGAACTGTTTGTACATGCTGAAGCTCAAAGAGCCATAAGATTATCTATAGCACCTCCCTCCACCAATACTCCTCCGGTAGAGTCGGTTCCGCCACCGTCTCTATCAGGTGAAATCAGGAAGCAGGAGGAAGACAAACACATTGAGAAGGAAGACAAACGCATCAAGAAGGAAGACAAATGCATCGAGAAGAAGCGCAATTCTCTGATGGTAATGCTTTAGCTAGATGTCTTGGAGTATTTGTTGATAACTTAGATCAAATCGATCATGTTATTACAATTAACATCATAGCTCACGGCTAATTAATTTAAACTCTATGTTTGTTTCATGAAAAATGGTCAATTCAGAAAATATTTTCCTAAAAATGATCATTTGTGTCGGTAAAATTAATACTTATGCTTTCTTAAAAAGGTTTTCTACATACGTACTCAATTGCTCGTAATTAAATAGCTATGTAGAGAAAGAAGATGAGTAGTTACAATAATAGATGGCTTATGATTAAAAAAAAAAAAAAAAACAGAGGGTAATATAAGAAATCTAATAGTGAGAAGAGATGAAACAAGTTGATGAATATTTAAGAAAGTAATGGCACTCAAGAAAATCTAAATGTGAAGCAGTTGGGTGATTTTCTTTAAATATCTATACTAATACATAAAGTAAAGAGGACTTCTAAAAGACTCAATCTTTTTTCTTCTCCAAATATTCTCAACAACTTGAGGTCTATTTGGTAATCATTTTGTTTACAGGAACAATTTCTACTTAGAAATGATTTTTTTTTTTTTTTTGTTCCCTAAATGAATTTCTGAGTATTTGAAGATATTTGGTAACTATCCAAAATTTATATTTCTGGTATAGAAATGCTTTTGGTAAGAGTTTAAATTCTTTTGTGATTTAGAATTTCTTTTAATTTTTTAATAATTATATTATATTTTTCTCTTTTTTTCTTTTCTTTTTTTCCTTTTTCTTCTTCTCCTTCTTCCTCTTTAGCCAGTTGCCACCGACTGGCCAGATGAGGGCCGGCAACCTTGTAGGAGTGTCACCAACCCCTAGCAAGGCTGAGCGTTGCCAGCCAAGCCTCATCGGCGGTTAGGTGAGCTCGGCCTCGCTCAGACCTTACCAAGGCCAAGCAACGCTGCCCTCGCGGTGGCCTGGAGAGGGTGAGCCTTGTCGGTGGCTATAATATAAGTGTGTTTTATTTTCTGCACATTTAGTTATTAGATTTTGATTTTCTTTCTAACAACAATAGGAACCTTTATAAAAAGACGTTCAAATTTCGAAATATCTTCATTTTTTTTCTCACATATGTATATATTCATACACTTAGTTTTTTTGCAATTTAATCCTGAGCTCTATTTCTATAGAGAGCTCGCTACAATTTTCTAGTAGTTACATAAATATAGGAAAGGAAAAGCCATCAATTGAATTTGTGCATTTGTTGGAATGACTAACTTTGACTCGATGATCTTCGTATGTATATATATAGTCGAAACTCTATTTCTTCATTCACAATCTAAAACTTTCTTTCACATCATGACAGATAACTGCCACCGTGATCGCAGCCATGGCTTACCAAGCCGGCATTAGCCCTCCCGGCGGCGTGTGGGACAACGATCAGAAAGACAACAGCACCATCTTATACTACGCAGGAACATCGATAATGGCTGCAAACGATCCAAAGGGTTACCCAATGTTCTTGACATACAACACCATCTCTTTTCTTGCATCCCTTAGCACGATCTTCTTGCTCATAAGTGGCTTCCCCTTGGGGAAGAAGGTTCTGACGCGGATTCTGATGGCCACAATGTGGGTGACGATCATTTTCACGGCGCTGACTTACCTCCGGTCCATGCTGGCCTTCTTGCACGTGCACAGGAAACCTGAAGACGCGAGGTCGACCGGAGCGGCTAGCCCACCCACCCGAGCACCCACCTACGCTAGGGAATCCGAAAGTGTGGCACCCATCCCAGTGGCTGTGCTCTTCATGTTTGTTTTTCTCTGCGCTGTAGCCATTCTTTTTCTAGTTCATATCGTTCGATACCTCCGAAAGATCCGCAAAAGCTCAAGAAGTGGATATCAGCCTGTGTGAGTTGGTGCAGATCTAGGGGCAATATCAAGATCTAGTGTATTCATCTGGTGGGACAAAGGATAACTGCATAGTCTTGATGCCTGTGTTCTTTCTAACTCAATCCCTATGTCATAAGATCATTCTGAGAACCGCCAGTTGTGCAAACGATTTAATGAGACTACTAAACCAATCGCAGAGTCCATCTCGCATTATTCTCGATTTCTCCTCATCAGAGATGCCTCGCCCACGTAGCCGAATCTTTCTAAAGAGACTGGGAAGGCCTGGCCACAAAGTAATCTGATCTACTCCTATGTATGCCGGGAATTAGTAGGCAAAAGCAACATTGGGAGTTTTTTTGTTTTTTATCCTCCGAATGGTCAGACGAATATTCATTCAAGGATCCAATCTCAGTCTGACCTGATACTTACTAGCATAGGTTGAGCCATTCTATGATTTGTCCCACACAGCTTCACCTCTTTCTTTCCAATTACACCAAACAACCGAACCATCTACCTCAAATGAAAATAGAGGTGGACAGCGGGCGAGGCAGGCAAACATGGTGGAGATAGAAATGACGAGGAACGGGACGCTTATTTTGGATAGTTTCGTCCTTTTAAATCCTCTAGAGTTGGAAGGAGCCATTTATGGATGAATTTAATGACACCTTTTATTAAATTATTATTATTTTAAAAAATATTTGTTATTTGAGAATGAGGTTTTCATTCTGTACATGCCAGATCATGAATTAGTAACTGCATCCAATCTCCAAAAATATTCCGATTGTTTCAAACTTTATATTTTTGGAATGGAATATTCATGGAATCCTTATGAATATGATCAAATCTTATTTCATTGGTATTTACATGAGATTCCTCTTTCTTATTCTTAAGCAAGCCCTCAAGAGGGCTTAGATGATCCATGATTTATGTTTCATCTTTCGTTTCTTTTTTGTTTGTTTCGAGAAATATATCGATCAATTCCGATTCTTTCTTTTTCTATTGATTCTTTTCCGATCGAGATATATGGATCCACGGATCTATGTGTCTATATAGATCCTCTGTTCATGGATTAACGAAAATGCGCAAAAGCTCTATTTGCCTCTGCCATTCTATGAGTCTCTTCCTTTTTGCGTATGGCATCGCCACTCCCTTTGGCAGCATCCACTAATTCGGAACTTAATTTGAAAGCCATATTTCGACCCGGACGTTTTCGGGATGCTCCTAATAACCAACGAATGGCAAGTGCTTTTCCTTGTGTGGATCCTATTTCAATGGGAACTTGATGAGTCGATCCGCCTAGCATTTTGTTCTCGCATTATGTGAAATAAATGCTTAGAAATTGATTTTTTAAACAAGTATGCCTTTTTGACCCAAAAAAATTAAATAAATGTGACTTAAGATGCTCGCTAATCATCCATTTTACTCTAACCATCTACCAAAATGTTTTGGATAAGAGCAATTATTTAGTAAATCTAAAAGACATATTAAATTGAATTTAGATCATTAAATCATGTAAGATCCATATGAGGCCAACCTTTTTCAATGGTTCAAATTTAGATCTTTGTATATTAGGTTGATGCAACAATTATATTGTATCCATCAAATTACACGGACGGTTGCCTTAGTCCATTTTTCAGTGCAAGTGGATTGAAGAGATGCGCCATAAGACAAAAGCCATCTCGGTCTAATTAGAGTACTTTAATGCTTATAAACTCTTCGGTTGACACCATCATTTGATGATGTTGTCCTAGAAATAAGAAATTTTGTTTCCTCTCTGCTCAATACACTGTTTTCAAACCATCCACGCAGTCTTGTTTAATCCTCTGCTGCTCCCGAACCAAGCCATGCCCATTGCAGAGCTCTTTCTTGGTGCCCTTCTTTCAGTGTTGTTCGAGAGGTTGGCCTCTCGCGAGCTGCTCAACTTTGCGCAACGCGAGGGGATTGATAAGCTACTGAAGAAATGGGAGAAGATGCTGGTCAATATCAACCGGGTGTTAGATGATGCAGAGGACAAGCAACTAAACGGCGATCCTGAGGTGAAGTTGTGGCTCGAAGATCTCAGGAACTTGGCCTACGATATCAAAGACTTGCTTGATGAGTTCACCATAGAATCCGTGGAAAACAAGTCCAAGGCAGAACCCGACACTAGCAAGGCACGTTTCCTTCTTTCGAGTTGTTGCTTCAAATATAACCCAAGAGCATTTATGTTCAACCACACAATGAAATCCAAGATAGAAGAGATGGATGGTAGATTACGAGACATCATAATTCTGAAAGATAGTTTGAGCCTTAAAGCGAATAACAAGAAGCGATCAACATACCTCCAACAGAACAAGCCGATTCCCACTACGCATTTGACAGAGCAATTTTTTGTTGGTAGGAAGGATGAAAAAATTGATGTGCTTGAATTATTGATCGAAGAAGAAGACGGTAGAACATGCACAAACATAAAAGTGATTCCCATCATAGGGATGCCGGGTATTGGGAAGACGGCTCTAGCTCAACAAGTTTTCAATGATGCTAGAGTCTCTGACTATTTTGATGTGAAAGCATGGGCTTGCATTTCCGATGATTTTGACATGCTGGCTATTACAAAGAATATCCTGCAAACAATCAACTGCCATTTACCCTGTGAAGGCAAGGCCCTAGATTGGCTTCAGAACATGCTCAGGGAAAACCTTTTGGGGAAGAAGTTTCTTATCATTTTAGATGATGTTTGGAATGAGAATTATGACAATTGGACAACCCTCATGAAGCCTTTGCAATCTGGAGCGAAGGGAAGCAAGATCATCGTCACAACTCGTAACCTTGAAGTTGCTTCAACAGCTGGTGCTCCACCAATAATTCTCAAAGTGTTTTCATTAGATGCTTGTATGACTTTGTTTGCATTTCATGCTTTTGGAGCCAAAAATTTCGATCATCATCCCAATCTTGAAGTACTAGGTAAGAAAATAGTGGAAAAATGCAAAGGGTTGCCATTACCCGTGAAGACAATGGCCGGGCTGCTAAGCACGAAAGTCAATCGCCATGATTGGGAAGATATATTGAACAGCAAGATTTGGGATCTACCAGAAGAAAGAAATAACATCCTTCCAGCTTTGAAAGTTAGCTACCTCCATCTCCCTTCCCATCTGAGGAGATGTTTCGCTTACTGTGCTATATATCCCAAGGACTATGAAATCGAACGGGACGAGTTGATTCACTGGTGGTTTGCAAAGGGCTTGTTGGAGGGAGAAAAACGAAAGAGCTGTTGGAATACAGGTTTTAATTATTTTAACGAGCTAGTATCTAGATCGTTATTTCAAAAGTCGAGTAGCGATGGATCACGATTCTTGATGCATGATCTTGTGAATGACTTAGCAAAGCTAGTTGCCAGTGCAACCTATTTTGACTCAGGAGAGCTTGAGTTCGAGGGTGATCACAATAATGCTTCTTTAACTCGTCATGCCTCATTAATTGCCAATGATCACATTGTGCAAAAAAGAATCAAGATATATCTTGGGATGAAGGGACTCAGGAGTTTCATATCATTACGGAAGCAATCTAGGAATTATAATAGGTCCTTTTTAACCCATAAAGCACTATGTGACTTGTTGTCGGGATTTAAGTACTTGAGGGTGCTTTCATTAAGTCATTATAGCATTAGCGAGGTACCGAATTGCATTGGAAAATTGAGGCACCTAAGGCACCTTAATATGTCATATAGTGATATTCAAACGCTTCCAAAGTCAATTGTTACATTGTACAAGCTAGAAGCTTTGATGTTGCGGGGCTGTGAATATCTTATTGAATTACCTAAAGGTATGGAGAACCTAATCAATCTAAGATTTCTCGACATTGCTGACACTCGGAACCTAAGAGTGATGCCACTGAAAATAGGTAATTTGGTGCGTCTTGAGAGGTTGTCCAAGTTTGTAGTGGGAGCGGAAAATGGGTCAAGGTTGAAGGAGTTGAAAAACCTTAAGAATCTTGGAGAGAAATTGTGCATCTCTAATTTGCATACAATTCAAGAAGCTAGAGATGTCAAGGATGCCAATTTACTCATGAATGAAGGAATATGCCAATTGAACATGCAATGGAGTGAAAATTTTGAAAATTTCCGGAATGAAGAGCTCGAAGCAAAGGTCCTTAACTTTCTTCGCCCTCACCAAAACCTTGAGAATCTGAAAATATCCTACTATGATGGCCTAAACTTCCCATCATGGTTAGGAAGTCCCTCATACTTTAACATCGTGTATTTGCATTTACATGGGTGTCGCAAGGCCAAAGCATTACCATCACTTGGGCAGTTGTCTTCTTTGAAAGAACTCTACATCGAAGGTCTCCATGCAATATGCACGATAGGGTCTGAATTTTATGGAATGACAAATCCTTTTCCATCCTTAATAACCTTGGAATTCAAGAACATGCTATTGTGGGAGAACTGGCCTCATCGCATCAGCATTGAAGAAGTAGGAGTTTTATTCCCTCATCTTGAGCATCTCATCATTTCGGATTGTCCTATGTTAATCGGAAGATTGCCTAGTCAACTAAGCTCCCTAATAAAGCTCGAAATCAACTCTTGTCTGCATATGGATGCCTCTCCCTCCATCATTAGCCTTCCATCTCTCAATGAATTGAACTTTAGAGGTTGTAATGAGGGGGTGCTAAAGAGTTTGGTAAATCTGACATCTCTAACTGCTCTTGTCATAGAAGGTGTTGCTGGAGTAACTTGCTTGAATCATGAGTTTACAAGCTCCTTGATCAAGCTAGAGAAGTTGGAGATTGAAAGTTGTGAAGAGTTAATAGCCTTATGGCAAGACAGGAATATAATTCAAAATTTCACTTGTCTGAAGAGCTTATTTGTCAGCAGTTGTCGGGAATTCATAACCGTTGTGGTTGGGGAAGGAGATGTAGAGCTACCTGGCAATCTCGAGACTATCAACTTGAGGGATTGCTTCAATTTAGAGAAGCTTCCAAGCAAGATGCACACCCTCTCTTCTCTTAGACACTTCATAATCAATAATTGTCCAAAACTTGTGTCCTTGCCCGAAATAGGTCTGCCAACATCTATGATATCATTAGATATCGAGGACCGCAAGATGTTGCAATCTTTATCGAGAGAATTAAGTGTTCATCTAGATGAACTAAGCAACAGCAGTAGCAATACCCACGGTGACATGACCGCTTGTCTACAAGACTTAATAATCTCCGGATGCAATTCGTTGCCAGCCTCTCCCTTCAGCATGGGTAGATTTTTACCTGCGACCCTCGTGAGACTTAAAATTAGTTGCTGCAAGGGAGTGGAGTCGCTCGCAGAGATAAATATAGATCATTTAAAGACGCTTCGAGTGATCGACATTAGGAGTCTCCAAAATTTGAGAAGCTTACCGCAAAGCCTCCACACACTATCCCACCTCACTTCCTTGATGCTGTGTGATTGTCCTACTCTGGAGCTGGAGTGCTTCCCTTTTCTTCCTCCTGGCATCTCAAGCTTTTTGCTCTCTGGTTGTCCGAAGGTAAAATCGTTTGCATCAACTTACATGTCTCTGTGATCTGGAAATTATTAATTGTGAGAGCATAACGCGCTTCCCAACGGAGGATTGCCACCCCAACTACTAACAATTCATGTAGCAAATTGCGTGAATATGAAGCAGCCGGTGACCGAGTGGCTTGCCCCACTCACCTCCCTTCAATTTCTATGGATGGACAGCAGCATTGGAGGAGTAGGAGAGAAGGAGGATTTTTTGCTTCCGCTCCCATCCTCCCTGCTCTCTCTCAAAATTTTTAACATGCAGAACATGGAAAGACTGTCCAGCAGTCTCCCTCCCTCTCTTCGAAACTTGTGGATCTTCAATTGTCCGAAGCTGAGGGAATTACCCCAAGACGGCCTCCCTCCCTCCTTAGAAGCACTCCAGATCCCAGGATGTGAGATTCTGGAGAAGCAATGCTCGAAACTGACCGGCCGTTATTGGCGCCTCATCCGAGAAATCCCGCA
Source organism: Eucalyptus pumila (assembly GCA_016097595.1). NCBI lineage: Eukaryota > Viridiplantae > Streptophyta > Magnoliopsida > Myrtales > Myrtaceae > Eucalyptus > Eucalyptus pumila. The sequence continues at coordinate 46,526,185 of CM027848.1, forward strand.
AGTTACATTCAGTTATTTTATAGCTAATTCTGTTACTTGAAAGGGACCATAATACAAACATGGCCTCTTTTTCTTTCTGCTTTTTCTGCTCTTCCCATCCCCCGACTCGCGCCCATTCAACATTTGGATTCACAGTTGTATATTTAATTTTACATTTATTGATGTGTATAAGCTATAATATTGATGTAATCGATACACCTTAGGTTGATATTCAAATGAAACTAATAAAGTGGGCTGCAGCCACCATCCATAAACTGTAAACAAGGGACTAGATTAAACAATTGAAAGTTTAGGGACTAAATTATACATTAGAAATAATTCTTGCGTCATATCGAACGAACTAAAAGTATAAAAACAACATTGCACATTGGGTCAAAGTTTAAAAACTATTAGTTTCTCAAGCTATGAAGAATAAAAAACATATCATGCGAAATGATGAATAAACGGATAATGTGCACATATGTTCGTCTTGCGGTTTACTGTATCAGACATGCAAAAGTGATAGGCGAAAAGCAAAAACATTTGGGTACCGGTGATTTGATAAAGAAGACAAATACATGTGAGCCGTTATACAATGAATATGGCATCTAGAATTTGATTTACAGCCACCTGGGAAGCCCATACAGACCAATACGGAATTTGAATACAAGAGAATATTTTTCAGAAAGTACACAGATGATAACGAAACCCCACGTATATAGTCCGTGTAACGAAAGTTCAAGGAGTGCGTACGAAATAAAATTCCGAACATTGTTTTCTCAAACTCTCCATCTATTACTCGAGCAAAATAAATGTCATAATAAAGACTGATTAAGTAGTGAAATTCGAAACCAAGTGTGTGGGTCCTCAGTCCAAAACCAAGTGATTACGAGGGCTGCATGCCCGTGCTGGATTCGGGTGTTGCAGCCCAAGCTGGGTCTAGGCAAGGGCCACGATGTCTAGCTCGGGGTTGGCAGCCCTCACTAGATTTGGTTGAGGTACTGCACACCCTTACTTTTAGCCAGTGAGAGGTCCTCACTCAAAGCTAGTGAGGGCCACAACACCCTCCCCCAATGCCAACTAAGGTTACTGGCCCTCAATTCGAAAAAAAAAAAAAAAAAAAAAGTAAAGAAGGAAAATCAAAAGAAAAATATTTTAAAAAATTTAAAATTTATTAAAATATAAAATTTATATATACGCTTGAGTGCCGATTTAAAAGTAAGATTGCCAAAGATCTATATCACCAATTTCCAACATAAATTGATCAAATTAACTCAATTGATAAAACGTAAAAAAAAAAAAAAAATTTCATGATTTTTTTTTTTTGTCCTACTCTATTCCTACTCTAACTCTCACTTTCAGATTTTTGTCTTGCCTCCTTATAGGGCGTTGGAGTCGAAACCTACTCCTGAAACTAAATCATCCCCACCCCAACCCTCTGAAAATGTAGGGATTGGAACCCCCCACTTTTCCATTCCATGTTGGAAGGGCGGCCACTTGGTTAAACCCCAGTGGTTAAAAAAAAAAAAAAATCATGATTTGACTTAGCGTAAATAAATGGTTTAAGGTTGACTTGGCATAAATGTAATAGATTAAGAACTTGTATGGTACTTTTCCCTCATTTTAGGGCTGCTATTAAATGTTGCATACACAACGTTGGTATGCTAATCTGCAATGGAGACCGACTTTGTTTCTGGGTGCCATACCATGCTGCCCGTGTATTTATAGTCCTTAACGTATTGGCTGCAGAGACGGCGAATTACGATCTAACTGTCACAACTCCACCATGATGAATGAACACGTCACCATCGTCTTCTATGGACACGTTTGCAGCTCGCGCATGAAGTTTGCCGTTGACCAGATACAATATCAACGTCCACTGGCTGTGGGGGCACAGTTCCAACTTCAGGACTGCAGAGTCAGATACGAAATACTCAATTTGTTTAATTATCAAGTGGTTGGAGAAGACCATCTGTCTTGCTACTTTACCATTGCATTTATCCTATCTCCTTTGCAATGAACGTTAAATCTTTGCTTGCTTGACAGTATATATAAGTTAGAAAAAGAACCTTGTTAGCATCGCAACTTTAGAAGATACAAGAATTGCAATTTAGGTGGGCCTTTGATTATTTCACCTCATGGTCTGTCCATCAAATTTTTGGTATCGTGTTCTTGCTCATTAAGGAAAACTATATGGAATATATTAAGTCTAATCATAAAGTAAGACAGCCAACTTTCTGCTGGTTAACTTTTCTGAGGATAGGACCAACCCAAAAAAAAACCCTTCTGAGGATAGCCCATCCCCATAAACCTTTTCATACAAGAACCAAAACGTATGCTTTATCACAGTTGCATATTAACATCTGCCCAGTCAGTTGTATCAAGGAGCATCACAGCAAATACACATGTATTCGCAGATATGAGCGGTGCTTAAATTGAAAACTCCACTATGTATATTATATACCAAAAATCTATCACCAAGCGCAACAGAGAACCATCGAACCAACAAAATTTGCCACTTCAACCGTTAATAACAGGTCCTACTACTCCTACCAACCACAGACAGAAAGCAAGCTGAGAAGAAGAAGCAGCCTAATGAATCTCCGAGAACAAAGTTTGAGGATGAGATCATCTGTCACATCGACGTCCAGCACAATCTCCTCAAGCGAACTTTCTCCTGGCAAAAAGAAATTTTTATTAGCATAATAACGATAAAAAAAAATGGCAATGGTGCATAATATCTGAGATACGGAAGCAGAATGTCAACCGTCATGAACACATGCCTCGGTGTTATCATGATTGTAGCGTATCGAGAAGAGGCACCTGCAGCCCCTAATATCATGCATTCTCCTCTGAATTCCTATGACGTGAGCATCATAATAAATTGCCTGATCCCTCCTCTCCTGAAGTTAAAGAAATTGTTAAAAAAAGAAAAGAAGAGAAAAAATCAGATAAGTGCCTTAATGGACAGTAAATCAATATAATTAGTAAAAAAATGGGCTGCATCAATAAACACCTGGAAGCAGAGGACAAGGTCCCCAACTTTAACCTTGTCACATTCCGAACTCTCCAGCGGGACTGAGCGTTGCCTAATACCCTTTTTCACATTAATCCATTCATCCTCCTCAGCCCCAAACCCAACAAATCTGACAAGAACTTCCTTTAAGAAATGGCAAATTGTTAAGAATTTAGGCGACTAGTAAGACAAAACATAAACAGCTTGTTCGTTAAGATTCTTATAGAGACACTTACAGCTTCACCTGAGTCTAGAAACCTGTGGCCAAGAAAATTATCAACATCATACCTGCATGGAGAAAAGTCTTTCATCAACTCTCATACTCCAGTTGAAAAGGGAACTTCCATATATTTGTACATACACAACACAAGCAATAATGAATCTAACCCCAAATTCCAAGTGCACAAGATTAGTTATAAGTGATTTTTAGTATAAAATCACCAGACCAAGCAGTTGGCTTCTTCGAGGGGAGTTTAAACAGCATAAAATTTCATGACAGGAGGCAGACTACTGTCATACTCCAGGAGATTATTAGCTTAACTTCCATGGCCAAGTTATTAAACGAACAAGCAGCCTTGTCATTAGAGTACTGTTACACTCACATGAAATAATCGAGTTTTTAGCTAATAGCTGTTCATTGAACCTTTATACCTCAAGTAATGTTCATGAGAGTAATATTAGGCTCCCACCACAGATTCGAGTTTTTAGCTAATAGCTATCCACTGAGCCCTTATACCTTGAAAAGTAATGTTCACAATCTGATTAAAGAAACAAAAATGTTGGCAAGAAAGCCTTTATTTCAGGTGAGTGAGCTATTACCATGCCCCATCTTTTGAAGACTTGGCCTCAAATTCCAATTCTGTTAAGTCTGAGATCTTTTTCCCTGCTATTGAAACAGCAACACAAATAAGGCACTCCAATCTACAAGATCATGCCTTTACTGGTCAACTTGAAAACTAAAAAAGTGTTTGAATTTGTAATCACTAGCAAGCAAGAGGAATATCTAAAACTAGGGTCAAAAAGGTATATTCAGCATCTGGCTTGAGAGATAACTAGATCCTGCACACGAGCTGCACACAAGCAGAGTGCTTTTAGTCTTTGTTGCTTTTGTGCATGATGGACATTACAATTTTTCTCAAATCAATTCACATGCATATATATTAAAAGAAACACATTAGTGTATTCCAATCTAATACGAGTTGTAAGACTTTCTTTTGTGGAGGCAGTTACAGATGGACTTGCTATGTGGACAAACATGTGTCATGGAGGGTGACAATTAATGCCTAATGGAGAGGGAGAGTGATCAATTGATGCATTTGCGCACGTACACATTTCCCAAATTAATTTACATTTTCAGCACAGACTCGATGAACTATGAATTATTTAAGTGGTATTCTTGGAAGCCACTAAAAGTACAAGAAAAAACCCATGTTTAGCTTAAATTTTATACATGTTTCATGAATTTAGTTAATCCTAACCTGTTTGACCCAACATTAAGTTAAGAAGCTGAATTACCACATTTTCCACATTCTATAACTTCAAATTGCTACATCCAAGCATCCTTACCTATCTATGGAAATTTTTCCAATTCAACATTAGAGTGAAGGAAAGAATTGTGTGGTGATGTAAAGTTATTTCCATAATTCACACTAAATAACCAAGTATAAGCAAGGTATCTTCAGATGGAGAATATCTTCTCTCCGCATAAGCTGGAGATACATGGGACTGCATTAAATTATCGTCTATTAACCCACCGAAATAATCATGTGAATACAAATTTATCTGGATATATACATTTGAATGATGTGACAGTAGCATAAGAACCTTTAGGCATTTGAGAATTTCCATTTGTTTTATCAATAGGGCAATTTGCTGGTATCTCAGACTCGTTCTTGCCAGAATCAGGGCAAAAGTAACTTTGTGTTGCTCTTGTTGCCTCTTCTCAAACCAACTCTGGACCTAGCATGTTCACACAGTGACACACGACCAGGAAATCTGCAATTAGATGTGAGGATAAAAAAGCTGAAGACCCACGATGCAAGTGAAAATTCTCAGTACCTCCATCCACTTTATCAAAGGCTTTCCAGCACGACCAGCAGAGCGACTGTGAGTACACGAGGACAAGACAGAAAATTAGATACCAAATGAGAAGCAACAGGATCAAAGTATAAGGAAACCATGCATTCTTATTGAGAAAAAAAAAATGAATGTTCAATTACATTTTCCAGATAAAGAGATATGTAAGCTTAAACTTACTTGAAACTTATTGCAATTTTCCGACAAAATTCCTTACTACATGTCTCTTCTCCTGATTTTTCCAGCAACATCTCCAATTTCTCAATCTGCTTGAAAAGATTGACAAAAGTTATCAGCATCATAGGACTATGTCACAGTCGATATTAACACAAAAATAGAACACGGCCTAGATACATAAAAAGATGTGTATTTCATGATTTCTGCAATTTTACTCGAGCTTCAAACATTTCAGTTATATCCTAAACTCTCCAGTCAGTTTAATATGCCTCCTGCTCACCCTACTCACCATCTGTCCTAAAAAGTTCTATCAGATCAAACTACATATTACAAGTGAGCCTCTCAATATCATTGTAGTAGATGAGACACCATGAGCTGAGATCAGAACCATAATGAGCAGGGCAGAAATTAAACCATTTAAGCGATTTCTATCGCAGGTGAAGAGTATCCTCTCTGCTCTAAAACCCAACAACAACAAAAAAAAAATGGAAGACAATGTTCAGGGACCTTCAATCACGTCCTTTTAAGAGGAGCAAAGATCCTCTCAGGGGTGTATACACCTGCCTCATAAGTAAAGCATCCACAGGACACTCAATGACCCTAGCAAAGAACTCTTTTCCTCTCTTTCACAACATTCCCAGGCTCTTTGCATTGCCAATGCAAAAATAAGCAAGGGCCTCCTTCTGACCTAGCTTTTGGTGAAAATTCAAAGGTTAAAAAATGTTTAAAGGGAAATGTGAATGGGTTTCAACTTTAAAACGCATCTTTCTCCATCCTACTTCCAATCATCACTTGTCGATACGATGATTACAATCTCCAAGTCCTTTCCTCTCCAGCTTTTCACCGAAAACAGAAATACTTACCGCCCAATACCTCCAAACAAGGCAAATATTCAACTAGGATCCCCTCAACCACTTCCCGAAAAGCTCGACGATCAGCTCATGAATCTTTCTTCACAAAACAACCCAACTATTATATCTGCCCGCAGTTTCATAAAATCACGAAAACACGAGGTACAAACTTATTACAGACATCAGAGCTAGCCGCATTACCGAACCTTCACTTCACAAACACGCGCAAACGCCATTCCGAACAAGCCCACACGAGTTTCCAGCATATCTCGAAGAACAAAGCCAATAATGTCTAGAGTCCATGATTCAAGCCTCCAACAGACCCCGACCCAGATGAAACGAACCACGCGAGCAAAAGAAAAAACGACAAAGACCGCAACTTTACCTCGGCATTTGTGAACCCAGAGAAGGCCTCCCTGTGCCTGGGACGGAGGCGATCCATTCGCGCTTCCTTCAGCAAATGCGCACCACAGAACAACAACAACAACAACAACAAAGAAACACAAGATTTTGTCAACCTGGGATGTCCCAGGTCCCGCCAATCATTTCAGCAACGGGTATCTGGAAATGGGATTTGGACGGGGTTGCTGTCTGGCTATCACGGTGGCGACTGCTGCTAGAAATGGAAAAAAACCCTAGAAAAGCCTAACGACGGTAGGGCGAAAAACCCAGGAAAGGAAACGCCTTTACGAGCCGGTTCTCCTCCTGGCTGGCGCTCGGTCTGGCATGGAAATGGAAAAGGAAAGATCCCCCCCGTTCCCCCCCGGTCTTTCACCAAGTAAAAGACAAGGCTAGGTGCGTTCCATCATTGTGAATGTCGCCATTAATGCGGAGAATGGTAATGAAATATATGCTCAAATTCTATCAAGAAAATAAAATAAAAATATGAGACATTAGTTTATGGTTTTTTATTGATGGCGACATAAGTATGAGGAAATATGTCGACCACTTAAAATAATGCGAATTGACAAGACATGTGAATCCATAAAGTGATGGAATGTAAATTCCTCCATCTTGATGGTTGTCCTTAATTTTGTCAGAATGCTTTAATTTTGTGCCATTGGCTCTGTGTGAAAAATGCCAGCAAGTGATCTTTGCCTTGGTTTTTCTTCATATCTTTGCCCCCATTTGTTTCCTATTGCTTATAAAGAGTTAGAGGTGGTTTCCCAAGATCGTCCGGTTCCATATTATTTAGGTTTCCTTTTTCATGGAATTTCTCCTTTGTATAACGGCAGTTTATCTTTTACACATGTAACAGATGTACAATTCCAGATTTATTACCAAATTATGCATAAGAATTAACGGTCGCCAATTTAGACATTTGCTAGGATTTTTTTTTTTTTTTTTGGTCGCGACATTTGCTAGATTTTTTTTTTTTGCTTGGTCAGAACATTTGCTTGATTGAAAAGGTGCTAAAATGGCTACAAAAAGTAAGCTAGCAGATAAAGCTAGCCCGTGAGTATGCCGTGTAATTCAACCTCACGAGAACTTTACTTATATTTGCATATTTATATAGATGGAAAAGGAAACTTGTTGAATGATCATACCACTACTAATACTGACTACCTCAAAACTAAGGTCAAATGTGCTTAGTGCCGCGCACCTTAAGATTGACTCACAGGTAAGGATTTTCCATACTTTTAGGTCTGAACAGTTGTGAGTTCGATTTATGCTTTAAGGAATTCATATTCAAATAAAGGTATATAATAGTGGGTTGCTCTAATTCCTTTTTAGGTACTTGGGTTAATTAGAGTCATTCCCCCGAGATACAAGAGAGATGTGCATAAATAGATATTATCAAGTCTTAGCAAAAATACATAGAATGTGCTATGAATGTTTTGCAATTATGTGTAATTGAATCATTTTCGCTTTGATGAGATATAAACTATAATCAAAGGATAAATTCCCATTTCGATCCTCATTTTGAGATTATGGAACGATCCAAACTTTGCTTATTAAAGACATAGGGTTTGGCATTGGGCCAAACATTCCTAGTTATTATGTATTCTTTCAAGATTATGCTATGATAACAATTTTTTTGGTAAAGAGGTGAGTTTAACTCAATGCGCTCAAAAACTTACCTCCGACTCTGATCTACACAGTTTGCATTTTCAATTGGTTGCTCTTTTTATAATAAAAAAAAATTCTCTTACTACTCTATTTTTTAATTTATTTTTTTAAAGACAAAATGCATGAAATATATGATAATCTAGGAGTTAGAATATTTTGACATGTAAAATTGTCTATCTTATTTTTAACTTAAAAAAAGGAGGATAAGTATACTATAAGTCTTAAAAATTGTCATGAGAATTTGATTAAGTCTTAAAACTTGTTATAAAAGTTTACATGAATTTTAAAACTGTCAAAAAATTCAATTAAGTCAAGAAATTTCATTTAAGTTATAAACTTTCATGATAAATTTTAGGACTTAATTATATTTTTAAAAATTTTAGAATTTAATTACATTTTCTTAATAAGTTTAAATTTTCCAATACAATTATCCCTAAACAAAAATAAGAAGAATTCCACTTCAGTCAAGGGTCCGGACAGAGCACCCGTGCCAGCCATATCCGCTCCATCCCACCCGTGGAGCTGGAGAAGGAGAAGAAGAAGAAGAAGAAGAAGAAGAGATGGCTCGCTCTCTTCTCTCCCACTTCCCCATCCTCTCCAACTCCACCTCCCCCCTCGCCTCCTCTCTGTACTCTCTCTCTCTCTCTCTCTCTCTCTCTCTACTGTATCCACGGTTCTCTGTGCTTGTATGTGGGTGTGTGTGTTTGTGGGTGGGTGCGGGGACTGCTGCAATGTATGTGCAATGCCGTGTTTGAGCGTGCGTGTATGCGTAGAAGCAATGTGGGTATGGCCCTTTGCAATCTTGAAGCCATTAGATGGCGATTCCTCATTGCGTCATTTCTTCGAACAGGTCGTGTGCGATTGCGCCGAGCAAGTGCTTCCCAAGGCATCTCTTTGGCAGGCCCAAGGCCTCGAGCTTTCAATGTCTCTGTACTCTCTCGGTGTCCGAACCCGCTGTCCCAGAGACTTCCAGCTCTGTGAGGTACGCTTTTTTTTTTCACTTTTTTTTTTTTTCTCTGGGTGCTAAATTAATTGCCCAATTGGTTTCTTTGGGTTTCGTTTGGTGATTCTGGCTTCATTGCTTTGATGCCCAATTGATTTCTTTGGGCTTGTTCTATCTGTTGCTTTGACTTGGCTTGACTTTGGAGTGTGACTGAGTGCGGAGTTATGTAGCCCATTGATGCTCATGGAGTTGCCCTACAGGAAAAGGATTGTTTCTGGAGTTCAGCCCACAGGTTCCATTCACCTCGGGAATTACCTCGGCGCCATTAAAAATTGGATTGAGCTTCAGGTTGATGTTGGTTTTCCTGTAAATTTTGCCGTTTGTACTTGTTGTTGTTTCTTCATTTATTCACTCCAGGTTTCAATGCTGCAGAACTCATATGACACACTCTTTTTCATTGTGGACCTTCACGCGGTATGTTTTTGGTTCATTCATAGTTTTCTCTATTTGAAGGTTATTAGAGGATATAAGGGTACTGGGTGATTAAGCCTTCTTACTATTTGCATCTAGTGCAACTAAGAGAAAAGCAAGTCCATTCATGGTTTATTGTAGTAAAATTGACTGGAGGAGAGCCCTCAACAGCATTATTTTTCCTGATATGCATGAGGTTTGTACATCTCCAGGAAAAGGGCCCATTTCAATCAGATCTGTGATATTGTTGCTCATTTTCCTATAGGCTAGTGAACTAGGTTGTGCCAGATCATGTAGGTTCATTATGCTATGCAAAACCAAAGTGTGCACCTTGATATTCCAAAAAGACATCGTTAGTGGTTCATAATGCTGTCCCACTGACCAACACTGAACGGATAAAAACTGTGGTTTTATATTTGGAGAAATTGAGTAGATGATGAGTGATTCACTTGAAGGAGTTAAACACGGAGGACAAATATTACAGGCAAGTTTTACATTAGTATCTAGGAGAATTCTCTTCCAGAACAACATAGCAGCATTGTGTTATATTCTGATGTTAACAGTGAAGTAAACTCATTGGTGGACATAGGGAGCTGGTGGGGCTTCATCCTGTTTGTCCACCGGGCATTTGATAGATCCCTCCTTAAAATTAATAACTTTTGTAAGTAACCTAAAAATAATGTGCTTTTTCATCATTTTTAAGAAAATTTTGTCTAGTGTCCCTAGTCCTGAAAAGTAGCCACCATCCAGTAAACTCTTACGGTAGGTTCTTAATATTAATGCCAAGCTTCCACCTTCCAATATACTTCTTAGCACCAATTTTCCTCCAACATGACTACAAAATGCCAACTTCATCTGAGTCATGTGAGAACTTGGCATAGAAGATTTTTCTAGACTCCTTCTGGAAAGAAGGAAATTGACTTGGAAGATGTGTTACTTCATGAAGGATCACCTCTTCTACTATTCAAGTAGGAATCTAAAAATGTGATCTTGACTCTACCTGCTTCTGGATTTATGTGGATAGTTTCTCATTGAAACCTCAATACTTGCAAATTTTTCTTATTTTGCATGGATATAATGTGTTTAATCACCTCATAGGTCAATAGAAGATGTCTCTATCAGCCGGTTTTAGGCTTCTAAATAAGCTATCTAATGGACTATCATATTAACTATCAGTGAATGACACTGTAAAATTCAGAAGCTATACTAATGAGGACATTTCATACCCAGTAAACTTTTAGGTTGGCCAAGCTCTGGCCCTTGGACTGAGTCTTTTCTACTAGCTCCAGTCCTTGGACTAAGCTCTGATACCATGTAAAGGGAAAATTTTAGTTGTATTATTCAATAAAAGTCTATATATACATTAAGTAATCACCAATAAAATTAGCCCTAAAGCCCTAAAGACCACTTTGTCCTTTTATACCTCTAACAGACCACTTCACCCTCTTATGCCTCTTAACACATAAAAATTTTTGCGGCATTTTTGCACCCTTCATGTCTTCCAATCTAATACAGGTGTGTCTCCTGTGCTTGTACGGTACATTCCTTGTTATTGGAGCCTTGAGACAGTTTCTTCCTCTAGCCTATCGTGTAACTACATGCTATCGCCATTGGAGTTGGTTTTTATTTGGTCTGACATTTCTTTTCAGTATTTATCCTTCCTTATACCATTTTTCAATAACCCTGTTGGACAAGAACCAGGGATAGGGTTAACTATTGTCGCGCAATGCAATGACACTAAGAAGAAAAAATATAAAGAAATACATAATGGTGAAGGGGCAGGTGTGGAAGTCTGATTTATCAGACATGAATGGGCTTGGACATAAACATCAGGCTGGGCATGGGCTATGTTGGGGCTAGGTAAGGAGAAAATTCCTCAACATCATGCCCAAGCCTGCTTATGCCCACTAATTGATCATATCTGAAAAAATTTGTGTTCATGCCAATATCTTTGTGTGAGTTACGATCTTTTGATCCTAATAAGATATCTTCTAATCCAAATATAAGAATTAGAATGTGTGGGATGGAAAGGAAAACTCCAAGTTGCTTTCTTCATAGGCAGGCAAAAACTTTGAACCAGATATGGAAATAAATGTTTCTGAAGTTTTGTAAAATGCTTTCTAATGCCTGCTGAGGCTAGCTTTAAGACATCGTCATTTACAGATAACGCTACCGTATGAAACACAACAACTAGCTAAGTCAACCAGAGATACGGCGGCTATATATTTGGCATGTGGTGTTGACACTTCCAAGGTATTTTTTCTCCCCTCCTTGCTTTAAAGCATTCTTTAATTTAAAGGAACAATCATCAATTATCTGCACTCCCATTCTACCTTTGATAGCATATGACTTGAATTGTCGTATACAGGCTTCTGTGTTTGTGCAATCCCATGTTCGTGCTCATGTAGAATTGATGTGGTTGCTGAGTTCAGCTACGCCAATTGGTTGGCTCAATAAAATGATCCAGTTTAAAGAGAAATCTCGCAAGGCGGTGCGTTTTAATTGTACGGAAGCTTCATCCTGATCGATATATTCTCCTTTACTTTTTACCTTCATATCATGTTGTGCATAAATTTGCTAGCGTTTTACTTGTACTGGTCCATTGCTGCTGTTATTGTCATTCTTCTTAAGTACCATGAGCATCTTGGTTGATTAGTCTGACAAAGGACTGGCAAGTTCGAGTATTGAGGAAGGAAGTTCTTCATGCAATTTAATGGAGGAAAAAGTCTCACCTTTTCCCCTCTATTGTAAAGAACTAATGTTAAGCTTCTGCAGTTAAGTGCTAAGTTGTGTGCCTTTAATTGACTTTTGTCATGTACAAGCCCTTACTCCTTTGGGCAATAGCTCTTGGAACCTCTTTGAACTCTGAGCCATGGGATCAATCATTTGCAACAATTTTAATATAAATTCCCTGAAATGATTTTATTCATCTATTAGATGATATATTTGGATTGGTGTAGCTTGACTGGTAATATTTCATAAACCTAGATATATCTCAATGACCAAACATGTGGCAGCAACTCGTAGGTTTTGAGATAAATGTTAAGCAGACACAGCAACCTAATCGGCATATAGATGATCTTTTGCTGTCATGTGCTTCTTTTATGTGTTATGAGTTAACAAAGTATTTTTTTTTTTTTTAATCTTAATTTCAACTTTACAGGGAGACGAAAATGTTAGTGTTTCTCTATTGACATATCCAGTTCTTATGGCTTCTGACATTCTCCTATACCAGGTAAAAAAACAAGCAATATATTGTTTTTTATTTGCATACCATATGAATTACAAAAAAATCCATAGAACTTATTTAGTTAGTCCGTGACAAGTGGCTACTTTTTTCTGTGTTTCCTTTTAAGGCTCATCTTGTTGAGTGCTCGTGATGTTGGTTTACTTTTAGAACTATCAGTGATCATTAGTTCAGAACATCCTCATAAGCTTCACCATTAGAGGACAATTTTGCAGTCTGACTTTGTCCCTGTTGGTGAAGACCAGAAGCAACATCTGGAATTGACTCGTGAGCTAGCTGAACGTGTTAACTACTTATATGGAGGAAGGAAGTGGAAGAAATTGGGAGGGTGAGGATTTCCATTTTTCCACCTTGATACTTTCGGAAATTCTGGATGTCCTTTCCATTCAGCTTTTTGATCCTTCATTGTCCTCACTGTTTGTTACAGGAGAGGAGGAGCAATTTTCAAGGTAAGTTTTATTCTGAATGCTGAATTCAGGCTCAGGTCAATATAGACAGTTCAAATTGCAGTGCTTGCTATTTCTGATATAGGTTCCAGAGCCCCTTATCCCTCCAGCTGGAGCAAGAGTTATGTCACTTACTGATGGTCTTTCCAAGGTCATGGAACCTTCTATATTCTCCAAAGAAGCTTTGATTCAATATTTCTGCTAGTAAAATATTCAATTTGTTAAACAATAGATTCATAGAAGACCTTTTTCATGGGAACTCTTCTCAACATAACAGATATGCGGGCTTCATTCTTGCAGATGTCGAAATCTTCACCCTCTGATCAGTCACGGATCAATCTTCTTGACTCAAAAGATGTGAGTTTTCCCCTTGATAATGTTGTATTAATTTAAATTGTTGGCCACATATGATGCCATTGTGTGTGGCTGGTGACTACCTTATGCATGTCAGTTCTCTGATCAGATAAATTTGAAGCTGCTTTGATATTTTGGTCATTCTCTATCTTTTTTTTGTATTTTTTTTTTTTTTGGGGGGGGCAGCTACATCGCGTAGGAGTTAGCTGACTCTTGCGCAACCACAATCTCCACATGTTGCATGTCACTCTAAAGAGGAAGTAGCATTTTTAGACATAAGCATGGTGATGAACATACAAAACAGCCACCACCATTAAGATGAGGAAGTGGCATGTCAGGTTGCATTCGACTGACTTAGTGCGATATAAACAGAGCCATCTAGTTATGCATTTTAACTTTTTGCCACCAGAGCTATCTTGTTGAGCACAGCCTTTTTAACTTATTGCTGCAAGAGGCATCTTGCCATTCTTATTGAAACCTAGGAAAAATTTTGTTCCATCTATATTTTTATCAAAGCACTCATTTATCTAAAGTAATTTATATCAGCTTAATTCTTTTTTTTTTTTTTTTTTTTTTTTTTGTGGGGAGGGGCCCCGGGGGAGGGAGGGTTGGGGGCAGCGGAGGGAGGGGAGGGTCAGGCAGCCTTATGTCTATAGTTTGCTAATGCAGGATGTTGACATATAAATTTGATGAGTATGTTGCTCACTTTTTCTGGCCATCCTTGAATTCAATTATTTGTCTTGTAGGTGATAGCAAACAAGATCAAACGTTGCAAAACTGACTCATCTGCAGGGTTGATATTCGCTCCTTCAACTTTTATCATTTCTGCTGTATCAATGGTCTGAGATATTAAAATATTTGTTGTCAAAATTTGGAACATAAACATATAATTTTTTCATCTGTAGTTCCTCTATAGATAAATGTTGTATATCATGATATCCTCTTAGTATGCTGTCTGCTGATCTTTTATCTTCTGCATTTTCTGATTATCATATAGTCTGGAATTTGACAATCCTGACAGACCAGAATGCAGTAATCTACTTTCAATATACCAGCTTGTTTCAGGAAAAACCAAAGAGGTAATGCAGTTAGAGTGTTACTTTAACTTTATCAGTCATCGCTGCGTACTATGGTATTACATTCGTCATTGTCTTGAGGACTTGACAGTGGCTCTTAAGCTAAGATACACTGCATCAGAAAGTTTAACTGGCATGTATTATATACCACAGGAAGTTGCAAAAGAATGCCAAGACATGAATTGGGGCTCATTTAAGCCCCTCATTACGGATGCCTTAATTGATCATCTCCATCCCATTCAGGTTTCTACCTCATATCATTTGTCTTTTTAGATAATCCTGGTAATTTCAGGAGAATATTCTAATCTCTTACATCATTAGGTGGCAAAGTCTGATGTTCAGTATTTGACAGCTGTGATTTCAAACGCATGACCGTTGACAGTTCTTACTTTTGTTGTGCTTGAGTATACATTGCATGGTAAGCTTGCCAAATAGTTGATAGTTCATCCTCTCTTCGTCAATTACAGGTCCGCTATGAGGAAATCATGTCCGATTCAGCCTATTTGGATGGTGTATTGGCTGAAGGTGCAGCAAGAGCAACAGAAATAGCAGATGCTACCCTCAATAATGTCTATCAAGCAATGGGGTTCTTGCGGAGATGAGAAGATTTTGATACATTAAAAAGTTTTAGGAGCCCGCCCCTTGGTAGATAACATTAAAGCTCACTTCTACATGATTTACCAACATAAGTCTTCAGAAGATTCTTTTCAGCAATTTCTTGACTGAGGAAAAGCAATATATACATCCATTGATGTGCTAGCAAAGGGTATCCATGCGGGTTCAAATTGCTGCCGTTCATAATTTATTTGTTAATGCTCTTTCGACTGTGTTGTATAAGATTTTTGTAACTTTTCATTCTTGATAAATATGAAGGCTTTTGTAGTTGAAGAACTTTATCAACTCTTGCCACACTGTTCAACCTTTCTGGTTGTGAGCAGATTCTTGCATTGTGAAATTGAAATTTTAAATTTGGGACTTGTAATTATAGATGGTTTATTGGATTGAATCGGATTGCCTTGGGGCCGAAACAATCACTTGCAATACAGCTTGTGGTTAGAGTATGAGATACCCAGACTAACATTGACTTTGCGATGATGCAGATGTGGGAAATTTGAGTGTCATATGCATGAAAAGATAGATATTATGTTATGAGGTTAGGCTGTATTCGATTAAGATAAATTTTTTTTTTTTGAGCAAACGATTAAGATAAAATTTAAGATAAGATAAAATCTTGCGTTTGGTATTGGCTCAAAACAGGATAACGTAGGGGATATAAGAGGGACATAAATCGAATAAAATTATCTTATGAAAGAGGTGGGATAAAGATTCATAGGATTTATAATATTCTAATAAGAAAGTTAATTTTAATTCTTACCTTTTACCAAAAAAAAAATAACAAAGTTAATTTTCTCAAATTCTTAAATTAACGAAGTTGAAATTTTATTTTAATATAAATAATATTAGAATTATAATATAAGGAATTCAAAATAACAAAAAATCACATTATAGTTTTATTCAATTTAGAAAAAAAAACTGTTTGAAAAGAATTTTTTTTTTCAAATAAAAATATTACCAAACAGATCCTAAATTATCATAAATGCCATTATTCTTCGCACGATTGGAAAGGTAGACGTATGGATTTAGGAACCATTGATTTGGAAGGCTTTGTTTTGATGCATCTTAACTTTATCTATCAATGCATTATAAAGTTTGATGGAACTAGTTTTATAGAGTCGGTTCCGTCAAATAATCAATGGCGGTTCCCAGTTCAAGGGTGGGTTGCTTATTGGATCTGGATCATGTACCTACATATTACGTACGTATACATACGTACATATACATACATACATACAAATATATATATATATAAATTATATGTATATTTATATAAATAACATGTATGTGCGTTTGCTTCCTTTACAAAACCTAGAGGCGAGTTGCACATTCCTCCTCCCGTTGGTAGGGTTAAGCTCTGCACCAGCAGTGAGCGAGAGATGGGTGAAGAAGAAGAAGACAGCTGCGAGAAATCAGGCCCTGTGTTCAGAGACATAAGGCGTTACTACTGCGAGTACTGTGGAATCTGCAGGTCCAAGAAGTCCATCATCGCTTCTCACATCCATTCGCACCACAAGGTCCTTTCCCTTTTCTTTTTTACTCACTTCTCTCCGCTTCATTGCCTTCCCATGCTTCCTAAGCATCTGGGTTTGTTTTGGGCTGCAAGTTCTGATGCTACAATGCAGTAATTTCGATCAGCAATTGCTGTTTTCGCGTTGTGGAATGCGCTCGCCTAAGAATGTCATGATCAGGACAGCTGTGAACTGTTTCTCGTGTTTCTTTGGTCTTTGATAGGGCGAGATGGAAGCAGCATTGGCTCAAGGGGTCGAGGAGAAGGAGGGAGCGAAAGCTAATACCTGCGACGAATGCGGGGCGACGTTTATGAAGCCTGCGCACTTGAAGCAGCATATGCAGGGCCATTTGCTCGAGGTATATGGAGCTCTCTGTTTGTCTTACTGGAGTTCTTTTGTGTTCTTGACAATGCAACGTGAAAGCGGGTACCTTGAAAATATCAGTCAAGTTTCGATAAGATTACATCTGTCATTGAGGTGGTCGACAATGAGGTTCAGTTTGTGAAGTGGAGGGGTTCTGATCGCGGTCGCACCATTCTTGTTGAAGAGATAGTTTTGATGTGCAATGCTTGGTTGTGGTCTTTGCTTTTAAACTTTTCATATTTGTAACTTCTGATGAGGTGTCAGAAATAGAATTCGGATATTGTCGTTGGGGATGTACATGATTTTCTGGGCTGTGGAATGTGGAATACCTAAAAATATAGTACCGTGAACTTGCGGAGCAGCATCACATGGAAGCACCTATAAGAAGCATCAATCTTTTATTATGGTCTGGTTTTACAAATAGATTTCTATGATAAATTTTTTTTTAGTTTTGGTCGAAAAATGGAGCTGATTAGTTCTTTTCCATTTGTCCACTGAAAAATTAGGACCTTGCAGGATAAAGTATGTTGGCTCATCTGATTATGACATGATAATGGTGTGAAGCATTGGATCCCACCATAAGGAACTCCAAAATGCAAGAGGCTGCATCCTTGTATCTTGATTGGACTAGTATCAGGTTGGGGGACCACCTGAGAAGATTCATCAAGTCAGCCTCGGTCATGCAAGTTCTATTTTGAGGTTCAAAGCATTGTTCGTTTTGTTCTATTGATATAAAGAGATTTGGTATGCTTTGTATCTGTGTCAATATTCTAAATCCATTTGCAGAGGCCTTTCAAGTGTTCTATAGAGGATTGCCCTGCCAGTTATAGGAGAAAAGACCATTTGGCTCGTCACTTTCTTCAGCATCAAGGCAAGATTTTCAGCTGTCCTGTTGATGGTTGCAATAAGTCATTTGCATATCAAGGGAACATGAAGAGGCACGTGATTGATATTCATAATGATGAGCTACCATCAACATCTGGTGAATTTAAGAGTCCGAAGCAGCATGTTTGTCCGGAGGTTGGGTGTGGAAAGGTTTTCAATTTTGCATCAAAGCTGCGAAAGCATGAGGATTCTCATGGTAAGTCACTTAACTATGAAGGTGTTTTGGTGAGCAAATGATGTCTACGAGGTGTTTAATGTGTTGTTCAATAGTAACATCAATTCAACTGCTGCAGTCAAACTGGAGACTCTGGAGGCTTTCTGTTGTGAGTGCATGAAATACTTCAGCAATGCTGATTCTCTGAAGGAGCACATGCAGTTGGATCACCAATTAGTCAATTGTGACATATGTGGGACTAGGCAGTTGAGGAAGAACATCCAACGCCATCTCTGCACTCATGAGAAGAAAAATTCGGCTGATTTAGAAGCATTCAGATGCGATGTTGAGGGTTGCCTCCGTGTTTTTTCGACAGTAAGATGCAATCACCTATAAGTAGATTCTGGCTGTGCATGGAACATAATTGTTCGGAACTTTGAAGCTTGAGTTGTTTTATCTCGTAGCTGCTGAGTGTACATTAGCTGATGTTCTTTTCTTGTTGACAGAAATCAAATTTACGTCAGCATGTGAAGGCCGTTCATCTTGAGGTGAGGCCATTTGTTTGCGGGTATAAGGATTGTGGCAAGAAGTTTGCATACAAGCACGTAAGAGACAAGCATGAGAAAACTGGTTGCCATGTTTACACTCCGGTGAGCTCTACTCTCTCATTCTCTCTATAGAAGTTCAATTTTACTGCTGTTGAAATCCAGCTTTATTACATGATAGATGGATGACCCTTACACCTGGAAATTTTGGCTCCTTTGGTTCAGGGTGATTTCGAGGAGTCAGATGAGCAATTTCGATCAAGGCCCAGAGGTGGGAGAAAGACAAAATGTCCGATGATCGAATCCCTGCTGCGAAAAAGAGTTACTCTGCCCGGTGAGCTGGATTTCCTCTCGGAGTAGTGGCTGGAGTCCTTTCTCTTGGCAGCTGCCAAAGATAATGTATAGGAGCTGTGGTTTTTTGCCTTGGATGCCGAGCTAAGGTGACATTCAGTCACCATCCTCCTGTGTCACTTGTGGTTAATAGTTGATAGAGTTTTGCTATTGTTTTGTCAATAATGACAAGAGAGCTGAGCTAATCCTTAGCAAAAAGTACTTGTTCTGGAGCTATTGTCAGCTGTACATCATTCAATACAGGAAAACTCCATTGGTGTCGTACTGATCTGTCATTGATCACCTGATCCATGTTTATAGTTCGATCAGTTGAAAAGTTTTGGTCGATATTTTCCTTCCTGAGATTGTTGAAGGCTTGGAAGGTGGATTTCTGCTATCTTGTTTGGTAATGTTAAAAAGAAAATTAAGAATT
Organism: Eucalyptus pumila; assembly: GCA_016097595.1. Taxonomy (NCBI): domain Eukaryota; kingdom Viridiplantae; phylum Streptophyta; class Magnoliopsida; order Myrtales; family Myrtaceae; genus Eucalyptus; species Eucalyptus pumila. The sequence goes on from CM027848.1 coordinate 46,545,727, forward strand.
GTCTATAAATATCGTTTCTCTTAAGGTTCATAGAAAATATATCATGTGATATTTTCGTAAAATGTTAGTTCATATAACTGAAAATAAGTCCATGAATAATGTTTCCATTATCGATTTTAATTTATATCTAATTTTTTCTTAAACTATTATTATTATTATTATTATTATTATTATTATTATTATTATTATTATTATTGCAAAATAAACTCATCTTAAGTACATAAAATTTCTTACTTTTTATTTAAATGTCGGGCCAATACCAAGAAATATCATATACTCGTTATCTGGGGATAAAAATGATTCTTCCAAAAAAATAATGAAGTTGTACATCAGGATGAAAGTGACCATCATTAGCTTTTAGAATATGTTTATTAGAAATTCTAAAACTTGTTACAAAAGTACAATTGAATTATAAATTTTTTGAAAAATATAATCAAACCATAAAACTTGTTTGGTGTAATTGAGTCTTTTCGTTAACTTCATCTAATTCAACTGACGGAAAATACTGATGTATTTTTTTTTTTTCTCTCTCCTATATGGCATTGATGTGCTCAATTCAATTTTGATTTTTAATATAAAAATAATTAAAAAAAAAAGCAAACCAGTTATGGCTCTACAAGCCTTTGCCATTGCTGCCCCCATCATCATCGGGCCACCCACCATCACCAGAAAGGGCTAGCAATGGTGGGGGAAAGGGTCGGCTAGGGTCACCGACTACAAGCAAGGGTCAATTAGCTGAGGCCAATGGCCTCGGCTGACCCTCACCCCACCATCATCAGCCATTGATGGGGTAGTGGTGGCAAGAGCCTAAGGGCCTCACTAGTTTGCTTCATTTTAAATTTTTTTTTAATTTAGTTTATTTATATTTAATTTAATTATTATTTATATTAAAAATTAAATTGAACCAAAACGACATTGTTTTGGGCTTATCTTTCTTGTTTTGGCACGTCAGCACCACATTATAGAGAGAAAGTAATAAAAAATAAGTCACGTCGGCATTTTCAGTTAGCGATTGAATGAACGAAAAAAAACTCGATCGTATCAATTTGACAATTTTAGGATTTGATTAAACTTTCGAAAGCTTTAGAACTTAATTATACTTTCATGACAAATTTTAGGATTTCGATAAACATATCCCTTAGCTTTTCCTAGTAAACTATTCTTTGTCGTAGAAGACAAAGAATAGTTCTAGATTTGGCGTGTTAATAAGTTCTAGATTTTTTTTTTTAAATGACACAAAAAATGATGTTAACCAAATGATGTTGGCCAAAAAATGCTGGAAATTAAACCAATGTCTTAAGGGATGAAAAAACCGAAAAATGCCAATGAAAGTACCGAAACAGGTTAAATTATAGAGTCGTCTTCCTCGCATCATTGCCTAAGATCGTCCCTTTATGCCATAAAAACACCAGAGCTACCTTTTTTAGCACTGCCTTTTTGACTTATTGACCGTAAGAGGCATCTTGCTGTGCTTATCGAAACCTAGCAAAAAATTGATTTCCACCTATGTAACATGAACATATAATTATTTCTCTACAGCATATCATGATATCCTTCTAGTATGCTGTCTGCTGATCGTTCATCTTCTGCACTTTCTCAATATCATATAGTTTAGAATTTGACAATCCTGACAGACCAGAATGCGATAACCTACTTTCAATGTACCAACTTGTTTCAGGAATAACCAAAGAGGTAATGCAATTAGAGATGGTACTGTTAACTTTATCAGTCGTCGCTGCATACTATGCTATGACATTTGTCATTGTCATGAGGATTTGACAGTGGTCGCTACACCACTTGGTAGATAACAAGAAAGCTCACTTCTACATAATTACCAACATAAATTTTCAGATGATTCTTTTCAGCAATTTCTTGACTGAGGAAAAGAAATATGTCTGCCAAAGGTTGTCATACATCCATTGATGTGCTCGGAAAGGTGTATCCATGTGGGTTCAAATTGCTTCCATTCATAATTAATTTGTTAATGCTCTTTTGACTGTGTTGTATAAAACTTTAACTTTTCATCTCTCATAGATCTGAAGCTTTTGTAGTTGAAGAACTTCATCAACTCTTGCCACAATGTTCGACCTTTCTCGTTGTGAGCAGATTCTTAGTTATTGAGTGGCAAATGCATCGTGAACTTAAATTCTAATTTTGGGACTTGTGATTGTAAATGATTTATTATATTGAATTGGCCTGCCATGGGGACAAAACAATCACTTGCAAATACAGCTTTTAGGTTTTGCATGAGGTAATCAGACCAACTTTGACTGTAGAATGATGCAGATGTGGGGAATTTGAGTATCGTATGCTTAGGACTGCACAGAAGAGAGTTTGGACCGTTTGATCACGATTCCTTTTGGAAAACTCAGATGGCCATGTTCAAGAGAGGCTTTCTCATTTGAAGAATCAAAGTGCAGTTAAATTATTCAGGAGGCAGAGAAACTGAGCTTGTATAGAGAACGAATTTGTAATAATGAACACGATCATTGACCTGATGAAAAGCAAAAAGGAGAAAAGGGAGAAAGCTCAAAAGAGGCCTCAAAAGTGTAAAGCGAAGGATGGTGTTTTATCAAGGGGCTCAATCATGCGTATATGGAGTGCATGCTGGGGGTCTACCACTAAGGAATAGACTCTTCTGCTAGTAATGATGTGAACGACGAATTTCATATTCAGTGAACACTTCAACAATGTATCAATTCATCAAAGAATTATGTTTTAGTACCTTGTTCAACATCGTTGCTCAGCACACCAAAGAATAAAAGTTGGCATCCCACCTACCTAAACGACGCAGACTCCCTTACTCGGCCAAAATGTGCATGCGCGTGTAGAGAGAGAGAGAGAGAGAGAGATTCTTCAAGTTGTGACTTCTATTAAACACTGTACAAGTTTTATACAGACTCAGTCTTGACCTGTGCCTCAAGGACGCAAAAAGAAGGTTTGGCACCTCGATGTCGGCTCTTCGCCACCTGGGGCTGTAGTATGTTCCAAGGGTTGGGCTGTTCGCCCATTAAAGCGGTACGTGAGCTGGGTTCAGAACGTCGTGAGACAGTTCGGTCCTGTACTTGCCGAGTATGTATGGAAAGAGCAAAATATTCAGGCGCTTTCAGATTATCAAAATAAGTTCCAATCAAATAAAGAGAACAAGCTCCTGATCCTACCTAAGTAGGCTAGTGCAAAGGATAAAGACTGCCATTCGTTATAATCGTTGAAAAAGAAGTCAAGCCTGTTTTGCACCGGGACACCATGGAAGAAAGTTGAGAAGGTTTATCAGAAAAGTGGACCCTTCAAGCGACGACTTCGAATTCTTCAAAATGGACAAACTGAAATGATTGCTACCACGCGTCACCCTCTCTCCTGGGATCGACATGAGTCGAAGGCTTTTGGAACTCAAATGCATCGCATGTGCATTGATGGTTCATTTGCTTATTCAGATGCCAAGTCGAGAATATACTCATTGTCTATGTCTTGGCATTATCAAAATCGCTGGTCCTGTCCTATTTGAGCCTCTGTTAAAACTGAACAAGGAACAAAATTTTGTTTGAGCATTTTATGGCCTTGCTTTCTCTTATTTTCTTTCAATTTGGAAGACTAAACATCTGGGTTGAGCTAAATAGCTCTAATCATTCAAAGTCAGAAGGCATGTGAGGCCAAGAACAAGAAGTTTGTTTGCATGAATTGATACCCAGTACATCAACAATATGATTGTACCTAATAATTTTCCTCTGTTCAAGATTTGGGTTTAAGCGAGCGTGCTTAATTTGTTGGGATTCCCAGCTAAATTAGAAACAAGCTGTCTTATCCTCAAGTCATGAATCAAGGACGTGACAACAACCACCAAGTGTAGTCCACATATAGTTAATTGCGCATGTAGAATTGCTTGCCCTTCTCTAGTGCGGCTTCAGTTCTCGGCATTTGGAATCTCCATGCAACTGCCTCTTGCTGCTCTAAAACACGGTCCACTTGAGTTGAAGTGAAAGCTGAAAGAGCCCATCCACTGTACATTCCCACTGAAGCATGGCTGTGATATAACTAGGTTTTCTTGCCATCTGCATTGTAGGGGCTCTTCCTCTTGGTCGGTAGTAGAGTTGAGAATCTTCACAGGCTTAAAGTCAAACTCGTTTTGCTGCTGCCTGCGACGCATTTCTCTTTCAGTCAATTTCTGTTTCAAAGTATCTGAGAAAGGTTTGAGACTGAAACTAAGAAATTTATGTTTCAAGCTTTACACACATCCCCTGATGTCGAAGAATTGTTTTCAGAAGGATTCTGATCATACTTTGCCTTTCATTCACTTTCTCCTGATAAACTGAGTTGCCAAAACTTTGTATTTCTCAGGCTCTTTTTTCTCGTTAGGTTTGTCATCATTTAGACAGCACAAATGGATGTCTATTCTCATTTATGCAGAATGCCTGCAAAGGAGAAAGAAGGGTGCTTAGGAAACAATAAGACCGATGCAGGAGGGTCAAACGATAAGAACTTGGACCTCACTCTCGGTCCTCCCGGAGAAAGCTTTATTCAAGGAGCCAAAAGGGTGTTTGAAGACGCTGTAACTCATAAAGCAGGACATCCAAAGCTCTTGCATAAACACCCCTGCTTGAATCCCCCTTTGACAGACCAAAAAATTGAGGTGCTTGCTGATAGCAGGACATGCTGGACTGAGAAAACAACTTTGGCTTTTCGTAGAGTGATTCAGGAACTGAAGATGCAGCCCAATTCTTCGTACAGACAGTTCTCTTTAACCTCCCCGCTGAATGAGATGGTTGCAAAATCTTCACAAGAGTGTGTCTATAACGAAGCAGACTTGCTCAATTTAAACAATGAAGCCCTTTCAAGTCCAGTTATTCTGCCTGGAAACTCTCCAAAAAGGTTATTTTGCTAAGCTTGCCTTATGATTCTCCCCTGTTCCTACTCTTATCAAGCCAAATATTATGGGGACTTGCTTGGCCACGGAATTTGGAAAAACTTTAGTTTTTGGGGAAAAAAAATGAATGAGCATGCATTAGGGTATACTAGGTTGTCTCTCTCATAAAGGATCAAAGATGTAGCAAAAATGAAGATGGATCTCCCAAAATTGAAAAGGATGTGCTATGATTTGATTGCAATTGAAGTGTGCTTCTATCAGTGAAAAAAAGGTGAAAGAACTCTCTCCGGGGTAAGTATAAGGCACTAGCTCATTTAATACCATGCAAAATCAGCATATTCCTTGGGCTCCAAAAAGCAAAATATCTGTATCTGTGAACTGTTTTGGAGATCCCAACTTGAGTATATTGGTCCTTTGTTTGCAGAATTCCACCCGGTCCAATCGTTGGGTGGCCTCCATTAGGTTCCTTCAGGAAAAACATAGCAAACAACTTCTTGTGCAGGCAAACTTCTGAGTTGTCATCGAATAACTTTGGGAGGCAGGACAATTGTGAACGTCAATCAGAAGATCCAAACCAGCACATGTTTGTAAAGATCTACATGGATGGATTCCCAATAGGAAGAAAACTGAACCTCAAAGCCTATGACAGTTATGAGAAGCTCTCTGTTGCCATTAATGAACTTTTTAGAGGCCTTCTTGCTGGTAAAACCTCAAATTCTATGCATCTTAGTCCAAGAATGGTATTTGGTTAATGATGTAGCGCTCAAGTATCTGTCCTCTCTTCTTGAAGACGAGCCTGATACAAGTCATGCTAAGTTTTTAATGTCCTGACCTTTCACTTTTCAGCTCACAGCTTTACCGGTGATGATACAAGTGCAAAGAGAGAGGACACAAATGCCGAAAATGGGGAATGCACTCTAGTTTATGAGGATAATGAAGGAGACAGGATCCTTGTTGGCGATGTTCCGTGGAAGTAAGTACTCTTCAATTTTTAGTGTTCACATCAACGAATAACCTGTGGTATATTTGTTGACCATGATTTGGTAACTCAACAAAGGAACATACAGCAACACCACCTTTGAAAAGCTTCAAAGCTGCTCATAATTAATCATCTATCCAAATACAGGTTTCTATTTTTTATTTGCTTGAATTGGAATCAAACTAAAAACGATTCCAACTAGTTTCATAGTCATCACAATCACCCAATTACATAAAAGTGCTCTCCCAACACAATCTTATCATTCTCTTGTAGTATGTTCGTATCTACTGCCAAGAGGCTGCACATCTTGAAGAGCTCGGGTCACTCCGCTTCCCTGCCACGTGAGTTCCTTTTTTAGGTTCTTCTTGAACTTACATAAATGGGTCGATTACGTTCTCAGCTAATTCCTTGGGTTAAGATGGTTTTGTTTGTCTTTCAGTTGTAAGCAGTGATCAAGAAAATAAACCTCTTGATTCAGCAGCAAAAACTGGAAAATGAGGGAGACCTTGAGCTAATCATCAGGAGTTCGCAGATTCAAGGACTTGTATATTGTGCCTCCTAGTTTTTTCTGTTTTGGACCATCCATAAAGGCTATTCTAGATGTTTGTGTGTTATTAGTTCTTGTCCATCTATTTGTACATAGCAATGCATTAGTTTATTAGGACTTATCAGCTGAAGCATATATGTAGTTACAGTTAGTTTTTTCTGCTACAAGTAAAATTCCCCTCGACAGAATGGATTTCAGTAATGATATCTCCACTTGGTTTCATGTTTAATTGCCATTCTTTTTCGGCTTTTTCTCAGTAAATATAATTCAATCGCATTTAGCACGTAACAAAGTTCATCTCCACTCTGATTCCTGCCAATTCTAGGATGTATATTCCACCTAAAACGGATGCCTCAATTGTGTTTTGATTTTTCAAGTACGTTTGGTGAACATTTAAGCATGCAGTTTCTCCATCGCATTCACATCTTTCAGAAGAAAATCAGGGCTTGTTGTTGACCGGGCACCTGTTTTATTCTCTCTCTTTCTAGAAACCCTTCTGTCAGCAGGAAAAATGACACTTGCCCAACTTGTCCCGTTAGTGTTTTTCAAGGTTTAGACTTCTCATAACTAAAGATTTCTACTGCATGAGTAAAAATTCTTGCTGCCGCTACAGATTTCTCTTTTCCACTTCGTTCTTCACGTTTTACCCATCCAAGCACGGAGCCCTTCTTACAGAAATGATGAATGTATGCTGTTATAGACATGGAGAACCCATGGCAAGACTCTTCCCTTCTTTTAATAATCAAATACAGGCACACAAAATCCAGTGCTGACATTAGTAAATCTGGGAAAAGAAACAAGAAATTGTGAGGTATAAATCCACCCTTGCATTTGACACAGAGCAGAGGACATGATTCCAGCAAGTTTAGGAAGAGATCTCGGCTTTGTTCGAATGGACACCAGATAGAAACAAAAACAGCAGCCGCCAAAGTCAAGCTTGCATTCAAAAAGCCATGAAGAAATTCGAGTTGATAAGATGGTTTAGTCCACGAGAAACAACTGCTGTTCCTTTGTTTGCTTTTTCCCCTCCCCTTCAATTATTAAAATATATTTTGGGCCCACAAAATATTTTATTTTTAAAATATGAATGGATTGAACCTTCCTACGACTTTCTGATTACGCCCTTTAGCTTAATTGATCTTTGTCTTTTCAATTTGCATCAACTGCCTAAATGCATTGACTTCTTGTACTGGCTCTCTGAAATAATTGGTTTGGGAGAATGGCTAAGTTTGAGATCTACTTTTCTTTTCATATTTTTGTAAATTGGTCACATCGTTGTGAAGATGAAATATCAAAAGCCAAATTTCATTCCTTCGAAGCCCATTCAATCTTTGTGCCGACGACTATGGAGTAATCTAATCTAATAAATCTTAGTAAAAGTGGCTTTTGAACATTCAATGCATTGCCCACTAAAATATTAGGAGTCTTTATGAAAAGTAAAGTTTGAAGGAAAATCTCGTGAAATCTCAATCCATATATAAATACTTAAGTATATTAGCATATTTTATATGTGTAATAGAATAGACTATCTAATGTAATCTAACTAAAGTGACTCTTGAACATTAAATGCATTCAATTTAATAAAATAATTATTTTATTTTCTAATATAATTACAACTTTTTCAATTTTAATATACTATAGAAAAAGTGACTTTCAACATTATAGAAATTCAATTTGATGAGAATTCTTTTCTTTTCCAAATAAAATTTTATGAGTTTTTAAGAAAAGAGAAGGCTTAAAGGAAAATCTCTTAAAATCTCAACCTAAATATAAATATCTAATTAAATTGAAATACTTTATATGAGTAATTAAATAGACTATCTACGACATTGTTCGATATAAAGAAGTCTTTTCAATTTTATTATTTTTTTAAAAATCTCAAGAGAAGAGTATTTCAAAATATCTATATAGTCATGAAATGTCACACATACTTTATAATATCTAACATTATAAAGCGTAGAATTACATCCATGGGAATGAGAATATACTTATGCTTGAAATTAACTTTATAGCACAATAAATTGATGCTATGTGAAAAAAAAAATATGGAGAATGGGGAAAAAATAATCTATAGTAGTAGAATTGACTATATGATACATTATGTACCATCCAATATATAATAGTTGATAATTATTAACATGAACCGATTCTATAACATAGACTGTAAAATTACTTTGGCTCAATCCCATACAAAATGCATTTACATATAAGATTAGAGTGAAATTCACATAATTAAAAAAAACGACTATTGCTAAAAGCAACAAAATAATCATGTTAAACTGAAAAAGAAAGTAACATATGATAAATTTGGTTTAAGTAAAATAGGACATATAAAATATATGGTGAGTGTGAAGTGAATTTATATATAAAATAAACGACTTTGCATCTTTCGAAAATACATATTATTTTATGCAGCATTTTCTCGGATTTATTTAATTCCACTGCTACAGTCACAACTACGCTTTTAATAGTCCAATTCAAAAGTTTGAGAATTAATAAATTTTATGTAATAAATACAGTTGAAGCCGCCCCCTGCTCTCAGCCACAAGTCGAAAAGACTTTTGCGAAATCCCATAGATTGGTCAAACAATCTTTCTTTCTTTAGCGGTAAAACGAGAGACGCCTTCTAGAACAAGATGTCCACCCAAAAAAAAAAAAAAAAAGTTAAGTTAAATTAAATCTAATTCTAATTAAATAAATTAACCTTATGCATTCGGCCAAAATTTTTTTCAAAAGATGTGACCTAATGCTACCAACCTAACGCACAAATGAAACACAATCATGTTATTTTCCAATATAAGTAGAATGGAAAAATTACCGTTTTTACCAAAGTCGGGTGGTCATCTCATCATTGCTAAATTACAAGTAGAAAATAATGTATAATCTTATTTATTATAGCTAAACTTTATACAAGAACTCTAATAGCCCTCAACCGTTAGCAAGTCATATCATGCATCATATACTTTGAAAAATTCAGACAAACTTACACCATAAGCACCCGCCATAGAATTCATGTAAAAACTATCAAAACAAATAAAAAGAAAATTCGAGTTTCTAGAAATCACCGTTTAGATGACGTTCTTTTAAGGGACTAAAAAAAGGGTACAGTTCTTACAAGCTTGTTTTTAATAAATTAACTTAACATATTGAAAGTATAACATCATATTGTCATAATATGCTTTTTCAAGATAATTTAGAAAGAGTGCCCTAATTTTGACTATGGTTGGATTCCCCACCACCCTATTTGTCTGAGCTAAAAAAACCCTAATTTGGTGGGGCCACCCTAAGATTTATTGTGACCCCTTTATTTTTATTTCTTGGGGTGGTGTCGCTTTTGTCAAACGTGTTAAGTGGAACCGTGATGGACTGAAACTCTTGTTTAGGTGGACTAGCCAGCAAAACCACATCACCATCAGCGGCAAAAACGTAAATAACCTCAATTTGCAATGCCATTTTGCTAGTGCAATTTGGACAATAACCTACGAACAATATAAATAAATCCCGAAACTCTTCCTAAGCTCGCCATTGTGGAACTTGGGAACTCCTCCCTTCTGTTTCCATTTGGTTGTCTTCGGCCAACCAACTTTCCCGGCAAAAGGAAGGGCGCGTAGCCGCCGCTGGCGGGACCGACCGGACCCGCTCGAATGTCGAAAATGCCCCTCTGTTCCCGAGAGCTCGGCCTCCTCCTCCTCCTCCTCCTCTCTCTTCTTTCCATACCCTTTTGCGTAATTTCACAAAGCCAGGCCACAAGTGAGCTCACGGTCCTGCTGAACCTGAAGCAGCAATGGAGCAATCCACCTGCTCTCCAGTCATGGAACTCATCGTCGCCAACGCCGTGCGGATGGCCACAGGTCAACTGCACCGGCGGCACAGTTACGGGACTCCTCCTCCATGATATGAACATCACCGAGCCAATCCCGCCTTCGATTTGCGACCTCAAGAACCTCACTCAACTTGACCTTTCATTGAATTACATTCCTGGCGGATTCCCAAAGGCGCTGTATAACTGTTCCAAGCTCAAATTCTTGGACCTTTCTCAGAACTACTTCGTGGGTCCAATTCCTAGTGACGTTGACCAGCTGTCGGGCCTCACCTACTTGGATGTTGGCGGGAACAATTTCTCCGGCGACATTCCGGCGGAGATTGGGCGCTTGTCGGGGCTGCAGACTCTGTCCTTGTACCAGAATGAGTTCAATGGCACGTTTCCTAAGGAAATTGCGGACTTGGCCAATCTTGAAGTTCTGCAAATGGCCTATAATGATAAGTTTGTGCCTGCAATGATACCACAGGAATTCGGGCAGCTTAAGAAGCTGAGGTTCCTGTGGATGACTCAGTGCAATCTGATCGATGGAATTCCCGAGAGCTTCTCGAACTTGTCCAGTCTCCAGCAACTGGATCTGTCGGGAAACGCTTTGACAGGCAGAATCCCTGGTGGGTTGTTTTCTTTACAGAACCTGAGGTATGTGTATTTGTACCAGAACAAATTGTCTGGTGAATTATCCACCTCTATTTCATCGATGAACCTGATGGAGATTGATCTAGCAATGAACAACCTGACCGGCTCGATCCCTGAAGATTTCGGGAAGTTGCAAAGTCTGGGCCTCTTGAATCTGTACTGGAATCAATTATCAGGCCACATACCGGTGAGTATAGCCCGACTTCCTTTGTTGAGAGTTTTCAAAGTTTTTGGCAACAAGCTGAGCGGTGAATTGCCGCCCGAGTTCGGCCTATATTCGCCGCTGGAAGCCTTTGAGATCTCGAATAATGAGCTCAGTGGCGAGTTGCCAAAAACTCTCTGCACTAATGGTGTCTTGGTAGGCGTTGTTGCTTACTCTAATAATCTGAGTGGACAAGTTCCGGAATCGCTCGGGAACTGCAATAGTTTGCGGACAATTCAGCTTTACAACAACAACTTCTCCGGCGAACTTCCTTCGGGCATTTGGACGCTGTTCAATTTATCAAGCTTGACGGTAAGTCAAAACTCCTTTTCAGGTGGTCTTCCGAGCAAACTTGCACGGAATTTGTCTAGAGTGGAGATCAGCAACAACAAATTTTCCGGCCCAATTCCGACCGAAGTCTCTTCATGGTCAAGTCTAGCGGTCTTGAATGCTAGCAACAATCTGTTCTCTGGCAATGTCCCTGAAGAATTGACCAGTCTTTCTCGGCTTATCGTTCTAGCGATGGATGGCAATCAACTTTCTGGTGAACTCCCTTCAAAGATCATCTCCTGGAAGTCACTAACGACATTGAATTTGTCAAAGAATAAGCTCTCTGGCCAAATTCCTGCAGCAATAGGTTCGTTGCCCAACCTGCTTGATCTCGACTTATCGGACAACCAATTCTTGGGCGTGATACCCCCAGAATTGGGCAAGTTGAGGCTCACTACACTTAATTTGTCCTCCAATCAACTCGTCGGTAGAATCCCAGACGGTTTCAGTAATCTAGTGTATGAAAATAGCTTCTTGAGCAATCCTGATCTATGCGCTGACAATCCCATGCCGAACATCAGAAGCTGCTATGCCAGAAGCAGTAAATCCAACAAGGTCCCTTCGAAGTATCTCGCCCTAATTCTAGTTCTTGTGATTGCCGTGTTCATAGCTGCTGCTCTGTTTGCCTTGTTCGGGATCAGAGAGTACCGGCGGAAGAAGCTGAGGCAGGACCTAGCAACTTGGAAGTTAACTTCGTTTCAGAGGCTTGGTTTCACCGAAGCGAGCATCTTGTCCAATCTAACGGACAACACCCTCATAGGAAGTGGCGGCTCGGGCAAGGTGTATCGTGTGGCAGTTAGTGATTTGGGCGACTATGTTGCTGTCAAAAGGATTTGGAACAACCGAAGGTTGGACTGGAGACAGGAGAAAGAGTTTGCAGCAGAAGTCGAAATACTCAGCTCGATCCGCCATTCCAACATAGTGAAGTTGCTGTGCTGCATTTCGAGCGATAACTCGAAGCTGCTCGTTTATGAGTACATGGAGAATCAGAGTCTGGACAAGTGGCTTCACAGGAACAAGAGAGCGTTGCCGTTGAGAGGGAACTCACCGCGCCGTGCCATGTTGGATTGGCCTGTGAGGCTGCAGATCGCTGTAGGAGCCGCGGAAGGCCTGGGCTATATGCATCACGACTGCTCTCCCCGATCATACACCGCGACGTGAAGTCCAGCAACATCCTGTTGGATTTCCAGTTCAAGGCCAAGGTGGCAGACTTTGGACTGGCCAAGACGGTAGCCAAGCACGGCGAGTCTCACACCATGTCGGCCGTGGCAGGCTCGTTCGGTTACTTCGCCCCCGGTAAGAGCTAAGAAATTATTCAGGGAAATTTTCTCACCTGAGAATAGCCTTCCTTTTTACCTTAATCATACAGCAAATTTTAAATTCGTGTTTTGCGTCGCAGAGTATGCATATAGCACGAAAGTGAACGAGAAGATCGACGTGTACAGCTTCGGAGTCGTGCTCCTAGAACTGGTGACCGGGAGGGGGCCTAATAGCGGGGATGAGAACATGAGCCTCACAGAATGGGCGTGGAGGCACTACGGGGAAGGAAAGCCGATCGCCGATGCCCTCGACGAGGAGATCAAGGAACCATGTAACATGGACGAGATGACAACCGTTTTCAAGCTCGCGCTTGTCTGTACCAGCAGATCGCCGTCCACGAGGCCTTCCATGAAGGAGGTCCTGCACATCCTCCAGAGTTGCGGCCCCTCAGAAAGGTCTGGACGGAAAAGGGTCGGTCCCGAGTTCGACTTCACGCCGCTCCTCGGAAACCCGACGTATCTTTCTAGTTACAGGCGTAGTAGGAAAGCCGACGATAACTTAGTCTACAGCGTGTAATCAGAGTAGTCGGCACGACGCAGAACTATGGTATTGACATAGTATGACAAATTTAGGACTTTCAAAGTGCCTTGATGCAACGCATTCGCGCAATTGGGGTACAAGAATCCGGCGAGTGAAGAAAACCTGGAACTCCCTATAGATGGAGCAGCTACAGCCTTCGATGTTTAGCGACGCGGCTATGCAGATTTCTCGAGAAACAGGCTGATCTATGTACATAATAGCAACGGTCTTTTTGTTAATCAACTCGTGCTAGTATCATCTCTAGCTATGGCTGTCTCGCAACAGATTTCTTCATATGAAATTCTGGAGATGACACTCGAGTTTGATCTCTTGCGTGGCCTCTTGTTCTTGCTTTGAAGCTAGGTAATGCGTCACCCAAGATCAATCATCATATAACAACACTTCTTAATGTCCTTAAATCAGTAATTTCTCTGGCCATAGTTCCACAAGCTCCATCGATCAATGCGGAAGCAGCCGGAAATGTACCTGTCAAGGGTGCTGAATCTGCCTCAGAGACTTTTTCGTGCATCCATATGTGATGATTCTCCAGATCCCACCTAGTGTTTCCCCCCGTTTGTACAAAACCGGGATGCTGGCATTGTCATTCGCCATCAAGAGTGTTGGGGAGAACCCAGGGCAACAATCCACTACGAACGAAACCCAATCAAAGATCAATTTCTCCTCCAAAACTAAATCGACTAAAATCAACTTAGCCCCATCAACAAACAGTCGCATATATCCTCACAAAATGATAAGTAGACAAAGCCAAAACAACACCAAAGTTTAACATGAAAATTCAATACAGGAAAAAACTACATACTGTCCAAAAACTTATACCAATCACTAAAAATAGTAGGATATATAAAGTAGTTTTCTCTAGTTACACACTAGAGGGTCTACATAAGTATTACAAAGTCATTTCCTCACCATAAATATGGATAAACATAAATGAGACTAGAAAATGTTGATCGTAATTAGAGAATTTGAAGGAGGTTCTCCACGAACGAGATCACTCAACTCGTAGCCCTCGGTTTCATGAATAACATACTCAATTTTGAGTCGATTCTATTGGCCTTCGAACGGGATCAAAAAGTTGCAGCTTTCTTTCTTCTCTCTCTTCTCTTCTCCCCTGTTTTGGTGAACCTTCTGTTCTTTTTCTCCTCACTCGGTGGCACACTCGCACGAAGCACTCACTTCCTTCTCCTTTTTCACTTTTTGACTTTTCTTCTTTTACTAATTTAATGCTAGCTGGGCCCCACAAGAGGTGGACCCAGCCAACATAGAGGAAGCGCCGCTCATGCTCATAGAGCTAATTCATGTTACACGAAAACGACAATGTCCTGAGCCGAAGTACGAGACCGAACCGTAATTAAGCAACAATGGATGCTGCTCGCGAATGAAACGAAGCCGACGAAGTGGCTTTCTTGCTGTAACCACACTTGCGCCGAGTATGCAACATAACAATAAACTTGGCCCCGGAAACTCCGAATCCACACTTAGGGTGTGTTTGTTTTGCGAAAAACAATTTGGGGAAAAATATTTTTTTCATTTTTAAAGCGTTTGGTTCATTTAGGAAAATAAGTCGATGGAAAATATTTTCCGGATTAACAGAAAATGTTTCTTTTCAAAGTTTAAATTCGGGAAAACGGTTTTCCCTTTAAAAGAATCGGAAAACGTCTTCCAAAATGTTTTAAAATCCTTGCTTAATGAAAAATTTATAATTAAAAATTTGAATTTGTTATTATTATATCTTTTCTTTTCTTTCTTCTTCTTTTTTTTCTCTTTTCTTTCTTTGCCTGTGAACGTAAACTATAACTCATCCTCCTCTCTCTCCTTCTCTTTTGCCCCCTCCCTTTCATCACCGCAACCTCCTCCAACCCTAGCCCCTCCTGCACTCCTGTTGGCTTCGCTCCCTCCTCTTCCTCTTCGTCGGCATCTTCTACACCTTCAATCATTTTTTAAATGCAATCCAAACACCAGAAAATATTTTCAGTCACGTATCACCAAACAAATGAAAACTAATTATTTTCTTGGAAAATGGTTTCTCGGAAAATATTTTCCAAAAACATTACATTTTCCGTGAAACAAACACACCATTTATTGTATGTAGCAATAATCATACCAAACAACCATTTGTCAATCTCGACACATACTTTACTGTAGGATCATCTTGTAAATGGATTCTGGATTCAATTCTAATTAGGTGTCTTCGCTACAGTATCGATCATGAAAGCTGCTCGACGGAGCAACATATGCATGATGCAAATGGGCAATGTTTGCATGATCATGCTGGCAGTCCGACTCATAACGCTCGACGATACAGCCTTGCCCTCTTTCCCTTTTCCTTGGGACTTACGATAGCAAGATTTTTCAAGACGCTGTGAAGACGAATTTGTCTGACACAGTACAGTGGCTCACCTATTGATCCTCAATCAGATCATCATGTTCAAACCTCTTGCTTGAGTGATTAGGGATGCGCGTTGCATAGTACAAACCTCAGGTAATTGGAACTTGGTCACATTTTTAATTAGTAGCTTTTCAATGCATGAAAGTCTGCATTTTAAAAAAAGTAATAGTTTACGTACAAAAGGATACTTTTTGCCATCGGCTATCGACTCCTTTTATAAAAAACAAAACATTGGAAAAGTAAGTTTTTCCCCGTGCTGTAATTTTGCCAGCTCCCTCTCTCCCTTCCTCCCACCCTCTGGTTTTGCACTTTTTTTGCGAGTGATAAAGAAAAATTCTAAATGAATTTAAAGTATATAGAAATATTTAATTTAAAAACGTAGATAAGAATAGTGCAAAGAAAGTGCAACAATCAAGAAAATGAAAAATTGAAAGTAAGAAAGAAATATAAACCACTAAGTATATAAAACAGAAAAAAAAAATCTACTTTTAACATCTTACAAAGGCAAAAACTAGTATAGAGAATTATAAAATAAATAAAGAAATCAGAGAAAGACGAGGCATTCCAAAAGGTCCGAATACATTACCGTACATGCATGAGATAGCAGATGACCGTACAAAGCGAAACGAATCATTTTCAAAAAAATCCGAGTGATTATTCAATTGAGTGTACGTGTGATAGTTAATTATCATTATCATTAGAATTAGAATTAGTATCATGAAAAATCTCAAATTAATACTGTAAAAATTTACTACAAATTAATTTTTTTATTACCAAAAATTCAAAATTAGTAAATTTATGACAACTTAACATTCTTTTAATTTATGTTATCACGGAAAATCATATACGCGAAATGGAGAGTAAAATCTCAAATTTGACATATCCATCAATTCTCATGTAATTTAATGGATGGAGATTTGTTAAGAGTATATCAGTTTGAGATTTTTTGTGATAAAAAAAATCAGATTATCGGTCTGGAAATCATTATCATCATTATTATTGAATATGTGTGAATTGGATGATAATTCAATGAAAGAGAGAGGCTAGTGGGCCTACTGGGTTAAGTTTTCAGTTTTGATGAAAGTAAACCAAACCTTGCAAAAAGCCAAGCAACATGGAGATGAAAGCACGTGGCATACCGACATCACCCGGTGGGGGGAAAAACCTGGCCACCCGTTTTGAGGGGCAGAAAACCGGGGTGGCATCTGAAACCCGGTCGCGGCCACACCATTTCTTGGAGCCAAAACCTCAACATTTATTTTCTACGTCTTGTCAAAGATCTATTAATTTAAAGTTAATTTGTTATAAATTATTATGAATATATCAATTTAAAATTTTTCATGATATCAACAAAAAAAAAAAAAACTAGTGGTCTAGTGAGAAATTTTTAATTTTAATTAAAGATGATCAATTTTTGGCCCAATTCGATTCTACTTAGAAATCGGGAATTAGGTTGGGGATCAATTTTTTGAAATCGGTAACCGATCCAGTCTAATGGAACTAATCACTTAACAAAAAAATTATAAAAATATTAGATTTATTACTATTTCAAGATTTATCGTTATTTTCTTAGTTTGTTCGGTCCGGTTCCCTTCCGGAATCGAAAACAAGATCGAAAATGACCGATGAAACCAAAAATTGGACTAGCACCTCTGAGAACTTGTCAATATGGTCCAATCCAAACAATTCATTTTTCAGTCGGTCCGAGATGCTCACCCTAGTTTTGATGAAAGTGACTTTGGACATCGAGACGAAAGGACGTTGCCCGACCGACGGTAGCCGATGGGGGCCAAAACCCCACCACCCGTTTTGGTTGGGGGGGCCGAAAACCGGGGCGACATCGGAAACGCAGGTCGCGGCGACGCCGACGATACTCAGAAACCCTACATATCTTTCTAGTTACATGCATAGTAAGAAAACCGACGATACTTTGTCTACAGTGTGTAATCAGAGTAGTCGGCACAGCACAAAACTATGGTATTGACATAGTGTGACGAGTTTAGGACTTTCAAAGTGCCTCGATACACTGCATTTGTGCAGTCGGGGTACGAGAATCCAGCGAGTGAAGAAAACCTGGAACTCCCAATAGATGGAGCAGCTACAGCCTTCGATGTTTAGCGACGCGGCTATGCAGATTTCTCCAGAAACAGGCTGATCTATGTAAATAATAGCAACGGTATTTTTGTTAATCAATTCGTGCTAGTATCATCTCTAGCTATGGCTGTCTCGCAACAGATTTCTTCATATGAAATTCTGGAGATGACACTCGAGCTTGATCTCTTGCGAGGTCTCTCGTTCTTGCTTTGAAGCTAGGTAATGCCTCACTCAAGATCAATCTTCATATAACAACACTTCTTAATGTCCTTTAATAGGTAATTTCTCTGGCCATCGTCTAACAAGCTCCATCGATCAATGCGGAAGCAGCCGGAAATGTACCTGTCAAGGGTGCTGAATCTGCCTGAGAGACGTTTTCGTGCATCATACGTGATGATTATCCAGACCCCACCAAGTGTTTCCCCCCGTTTATACAAAACCGGGATGCTGGCATTGTCATTCGCCATCATGAGTGTTGGGAGAGAATCCGGGACAACAATCCACTACGAACTAGACCCAATTCAAGATCAATTTCTCCTCCAAAACTAAATTGGCTAGCCACATCAACAACCAGTCATATATATGCTCACAAAATGATAAGTAGACAAAGCCAAAACAACACCAAGGTTTAATATAGAACCAATGCGGGAAAAAATTGCAAACTGTCCAAAAACTTTTAGGACGTGCATGTTTGTATTCTTTTTTTCTGTTCATGAATAGATTTTCTGTTTTTTTGCTAAGAAAACAAAAAAAGAATAGAAACACGTTTGTTTGCGTTTTTGTTCAAAATCTGTTTTTTGTTAAGAGACAAAATTGAAACGGAAATTAGAAACAAAAAAAAAGTTGTCTTTTTGTTCCAGAAACACTTTTGAATAACATTGTTTTCTCTCTCCTTTCTTTTCTTCTCTTTTTTTTCTTCTTCTTTTCTTCTTCTTCTTCTATTTTCTTTGGCTAATCACTGGCCTCAACCATGGCTAGCGACCAACCGTGGAGGGCCGGCGACTCGGCCTCGCTAGGGGCGGCCCGACGCTCGGCCCTCGCCGGATGGGCGAGACCAAGCTCACCTAGCCAAGGCGAGGCCAAGCCTCGCCCGAGTCGGCGACGCTCGACCTCGCCTTGGGCTGGGCGAGCTCGAGCTCGACCAAATCCGGTGAGGCCAAGGTGAGGCTGTCGGCCAAAAGAAGAAAAAAAAAAAAAAGAAAGGAAAAAAGAAAAATAAAATAAAAATATTAAAAAATTAAAAGAAACAAAAAAAGAATATAAATTTACCAAACGTATTTCTATTCATTTTTTATTCTCGGAACAAATTTACCAAATGCGTTTTTCTAGTAAAAAATTATTCCCCATAACATAAATAATTTTTTTTTTATTTTTCGTTCTTAGAACATTTTTTTAGAAATACAAATAAACGCACCCTTACCAATCACCAAAAATAGTAGAATATATAAAGTGTTTTCTCTAGTTACACACTAGAGGGTCCACATAAATATTACAATGTCATTTCCTCACCATAAAGATGGATAAACATAAATGAAGTTAGAAAACACTGGTCACGATGAGAGAATTTGGAAGAGGTTCTCCACGAATGAGACCACTTAACTCATAGCCCTCGGTTCATGAATAACATACTCAAATTTGAGTCGATTATGTCAATATTTGGCCTTCAAATGGGATCAGTGATCACAAACTTGCAGCTTTATTTTTTCTTTTCTTCTCTCCTCCCCTGTTTTGGGTAGTCTTCTATGCTCTCTCCTCACTTCGGGGGCACACTCGCACGAAGCACTCACTTTCTTCTCGTTTTCACTTTTTGACTTTTTTTTTTAAATTTAATGCTAGGTGGGCCCCACAAGAGGTGGACCCAGCCAACATAGAGGAAGCGCCACTCGGCACGGCGCCATTGGTTCATAGAGCTAATTCCCGTTACACGAAAACGACAATGTCCTGAGCCGAAGCATGAGACCGAACCATAATTAAGCAACAATGGATGCTGCTCGCCAATGAAACGAAGCCGACGAAGTAGCTTTCTTGCTGTAACCACACTTGCTCCGAGTATGCAACATAACAATAAACTTGGCCCTGGAAAGTCTGAATCACCAAATCCACATCTGTTGTATGTATCAATGATCAGGCCAAGCAACCATTTACCGGTCTCGACACATCCTTTATGGTAGGATCATCTTGTCAATGGATTCCAGATTCAATTCTAATTAGGTCTCCTCATTACAGCATTGATCACGAAAGCTGCTTGACGGCAAATGGGCAATGTTTTCACGATCATACCGGCAGTCCGACTCATAATGCTTGACGATAAAGCTTTGTCCTCTTTCCCTGTTCCTTAGACTTACGACAACAGGATTTCTCAAGATACTGCGGAGATGAATTTGTCCAACATGATACAGTGGCTCGCCTATTGGTCCTTGATTAGATCATCATGTTCAGCCTCTTGCTTGAGTGATTAGGGATGCCCGTTGCATAGTACAAACCTCAAGTAATCGGAACTTGGTCACGTTCTTACTAATTTTTCAAGGTTGAAAATTAGTAGCTTTTCAATGCATAAAAGTCTGCATTTAAAAAAAAAAAAAAGGAATAGCTTACGTACAAAAGGAAACTTCTTGCCATCGGCTATCTACTCCTTTTATAAAAAAAAACAAAACATTGGAAAAGCAAGTTTTTCCCCGTGTTGTAATTTTTGCCGGCTCCCTCTCTCCCTTCCTCCCTCTGGTTTTGCACTTTTTTTGCGAGTGATAAAGAAAAATTCTAAATGAATTTAAAGTAGATAGAAATATTTAATTTAAAAACGTAGATAAGAATAGTGCAAAGAAAGTGCAACAATCAAGAAAATGAAAAATTGAAAGTAAGAAAGAAATATAAACCACTAAGTATATAAAACAGAAAAAAAAAATCTACTTTTAACATCTTAAAAAGGCAAAAACTAGTATAGAGAATTATAAAATAAATAAAGAAATCAGAGAAAGACGAGGCGTTCCAAAAGGTCCGAATACATTACCGTACATGCACGAGATAGCGGATGACCGTACAAAGCGAAACGAATCAATTTCAAAAAAATCCGAGTGATTATTCAGTTGAGTGTACGTGTGATAGATAAATATTATTATTTTTATTATCATTATCATTAGAATTAGAATTAATATCATGAAAAATCTCAAATTAATACGTAAAAATTTACTACAAATTAATTTTTTTATCACCAAAAATTCAAAATTAGTAAATTTATGACAAATTAACCTTCTTTGAATTTATGTTATCACGGAAAATCATATACCTGAAATGGAGAGTAAAATCCCAAATTTGACATATCCATCAATTCTCAGATAATTTAATGAATGGAGATTTGTTAAGAGTATATCAGTTCGAGATTTTTTGTGATAAAAAAATCGGATTATTGGTTTGGAAATCATTATCATTATTACTGAAATAGGTGTGAATTACATGATAATTTAATGAAGAGAGAGGCTAGTGGGTTAAGTTTTCTGTTTTGATGAAAGTACACCAAACCTTGCAAAAAGCCACCCGACATGGAGATGAAAGCACGTGGCATACCGACATCACCCGGTGGGGGGGAAAAACCTGGCCACCCGTTTTGAAGGGGCAGAAAACCGGGGTGGCATCTGAAACCCGGTCGCGGCCACATGAAGCCAAAACCTCAACATGTATTTTCTACGTCTTGTCACATATCTTAGTTTGCGATAAATTTATTATGAATGTACTTTACTAAAAAAAAAATTATTATGAATGTATCAATTTAAAAATTTTCGAAATATCAACACAAACGCAACGAAAAGAGGCTAGTGGTATAGTGGGAAATTTTCAATTTTGATTAAAGATGATCGATTTTCCATCTAATTCAATTCTAGTTAGAAATCGAGAATTAGACTGGGACTCAATTTTTGAGATCAAGGATTTGATCCCATCCAATGAAACTTAAGCACTTAACAAAAAAATTATAAAAATACTAGATTTACTACTATTTTAAGATTTATCTTTATTTTTTGAATTTGTTTGGTCCAATTCCCTCTCAGAATTGGAAACAAGATCGAAAATGACCGATGGGACCGGGAACTGGACTAGCGCCTTCGAGAACCTGTCGATATGGTCCAATCCAAACGATTCATTTTTCAGTCGGTCCTAGATGCTCATCCTAGTTTCGATGAAAGTGACTTTGGACATCGAGATGAAAGCACGTCGCCCGACCGACAGCAGCCGGTGGGGGTCAAAACCCCGCCACCCGTTTTGGTTGTGCGGGGGCCGAAAACCGGGGCGACGCCGTTTCGTGGGGCGGAGAACGTCAACCTTTATTCTCCGCGTTCCCTCTCTCTCTCTCTCTCTCTCTCTCTCTCCTCGCCATTCGTCCTTTCCTCGCATTTGCCAATCGGACAACTAGAAACATCGCCCCTGGTGCGTAGGAAAAGCAGCATCTCCGCAGGAACGAGATTCCCTCCTGCTCGAAATTCGTCGGACAAGAGGGGCCGGGCGTGCGTGTATGCGCGAGTGAGGTCGGGATCGGATCTGGGTCGGTCGGTCTTGTTCTTGTTGTTGGTTCTTGCGGAGTGGGTCGGAGTAGGGAAGGGACGCGATGGGGTTGTCGAGTGGCGACGGTACCCGGATGAAGGTGGTGACGGGGGATGCTGGGTACGTGCTGGAAGACGTGCCTCACTTGTCGGATTACATCGCCGACCTCCCCGTACGCCCTCTCTCTCTCTCTCTCCGTCTCTGTGTCCGTCTGTGTGACATGCGCATGTTTTGATGTTCATCGGGGGTGCTTGTGTCCTGTGCGATGGTGGGGCTTCTGGGTATTCGTTGATTCTGGTGATCGATCAAATGGGAGCTTCTGTCTGTGTCTGTGGAGCGAGATTTTGAGGTCTTACCTATTCAAGTTACGTGCTTTGCTGGTGATCTTGAAGTTCTTGTGTTTTGACGATTCTGGGTTTTGGTGAAATGTGGGTGTCTCTGACTGTGAGAGCGATAGGAAGGTCTTAATGCGATGACGGCTTGTGAATGCGAGCAGGTACGTGTGTTGTGTGCCGTCTGCAGGAAGTATCTTGTTGTTAGAGTTGTCGCGCGATAGTTTGATGGAGGGGATGTTGCACTGTTCATTGTGGTTTTGCTGCAAGATCAGTTGATAATCAATCAAAGTTTCTGTTCTATGAGAAAAATGGAAAAGCTCAATTTAAAGAACAAAGAGTCACCAGATGTGATTAATCATGTGCGGAATGTGAACTTTATGATGTGAGCATATATAAAACATCTTGCTAGCAGGTGGAAGCGCACTCTGACTTCTATATGTGGTCTACCAGCTTGCATTTTATGATCATTTACATATGGAAGTACTTGCTATCGTTGTTAACATTACTGATTTCATTTCCCTGCTATGTTTTTGTGCAACAGACGTACCCGAATCCGTTGCGGTCTAATCCTGCATATGCAGTGGTTAAGTGAGTAATTGTTTTCTTCTAAGCTATAGAGCTTATTTCTAGAGAGCTGAGCTGCTCTGATGTTAATTTATGTTTCTTGGAAAATGCTGATCTCTGTGCTGTTCTTTTCTTTTTCCAGGCAATATTTTGTCCATGTGGATGACACAGTTCCTCAAAAGGTGGTCTCTTGCAAGATTGATTTACCTGTCAACTAGAGTGCAGTATTGGTGTGTTTATGTACTATTTTCAAACACGGTAGTGAAATGATGCACATTGTAGTTAGTTCTTGCTCCTCCTGCAATAGTTACAATGGCGGGTGAAGTTTGACTATTAGCTTGCGAAATAGACAAAGGCTTTATGAGTAAGGACTATGAGTAATGCAATTTAATAGCCTATTCTGACTAGTCCTTGGAACTGCATTTGTCTTAACTTGTAGGTTGTCGTTCACAAGGATGGCCCAAGAGGAATTCATTTTCGACGTGCTGGACCTCGCCAACAGGTATGTCATACACGTTAGGAATTTGTTGAACTCTTTGAAATTTCCTGACTTTTGTCGTTCTGTTGTCTAGGTGTATTTCGAGACAGATGAAGTGCACGCATGTATTGTAACATGTGGTGGTCTTTGCCCAGGGCTGAACACTGTGATCAGGGAAATTGTGTGTGGCCTTAATTACATGTATGGTGTCACCAAGATCCTCGGAATAGATGTGAGTATATGCTATGCTTATGTGTCACAGTGGCTGTTTACTACATTTTATTGTTGTATGAATGTTATTCTTCATTTCTCTTCAGTTGTGTATGCTCTGGTTTCTGATTACTCATCTGTCTGTTGCTGGATTATATTTTGGGCATGTAATTAGCAAATGATGAATAAGATATAGCATACTCAATTTCCTCTTAGTTTTTGCAATAATTTGTCAATTTAGGTTAGTGAATTTTTGGTAGATAAACGATATATATTTTATTTGACAGAATAGTTTGCTTTGTGATGCTGTTTCCTTACTATGTTTGGCGCACTTTCCTAGGGCGGATATAGGGGATTCTACTCCAAAAATACCATAACTTTGAACCCAAAAGTCGTCAATGACATACATAAGCGTGGTGGTACCATTCTTGGGACATCACGAGGAGGCCATGATACTATGAAGATTGTCGACAGCATTCAAGATCGTGGGATTAACCAGGTGTGCAATTTAGGGGACTTTTGTTGGTTTTCGTAAGTTCCAATATGTTGGCACATTTCATTCTCACAATTATGAATAGATGTTGTAGCTTTGGCATCACATCTTTATACTTAGAATAAATAGTAGCCGCATTTGGTGACCAGGTTTACATAATTGGAGGGGATGGAACGCAGAAGGGGGCATCTGTTATTTACGAGGTAATATCCTATGCTGTATTGGAAAATTTATTTTCCTTAACGTATTTACTAGAATGCCATCTAGAATTATCCAAAGAATAATTAGCAGCGATGATTTCATTAGCTTCCTGGGATGTCGCCTGTCCTTGGTCGACAAGTATATTGGATTCTATTGCTTCAATCTTTGCTTCGCAAGCCATATTTGAAAACTCGCTTCGGGTGGCTCTGTGTAAACAGAAAGGAACAATACTTCCTGACTCTTTGTTTCAAGTTTTTAGATTACCTGCCAATGCCCAATTAGTCCTCTTATTCTCCATAAAAAATCCTCATGATTACTGTTATGTGGGAAGAAACTGCTTGATAAGTAGCATGTCTAAAGGCGGTCTCTATTAATACTTTCACCAACTTCCCTCCCTTCCCTTCCATAATGTATAGGTGCCACATACATACATATCTAGTGATGAAGAGGTTAATATTAGCTTTCTTTCTTCTTGTAACATGCACTCTACAACGCAGGAAATTAGACAGCGTGGCCTTAAAGTCGCTGTTGCTGGCATCCCGAAAACTATAGACAATGACATCCCTGTACTTGCTCTGAACCTCTCTCTCGTTGATTTAGAGTAACTTAAAATGTATTGTTTAACCTGTCCGTTTGTTTTCTTCTACCGAACCAGGTAATTGACAAGTCTTTTGGATTTGATACTGCTGTTGAGGAGGCTCAACGTGCAATTAATGCAGCTCACGTAGAGGCTGAAAGTGTTGAAAATGGCATAGGTGTAGTCAAGTTGATGGGACGCTATAGTGGTAAGCTTAACATGTGTAAGTTACAAATTTTAGTCCAGTACAACGGTGGTGCTTCCAAGTGCTTTCAT
Source organism: Eucalyptus pumila (assembly GCA_016097595.1). Taxonomy (NCBI): domain Eukaryota; kingdom Viridiplantae; phylum Streptophyta; class Magnoliopsida; order Myrtales; family Myrtaceae; genus Eucalyptus; species Eucalyptus pumila. The sequence goes on from CM027848.1 coordinate 46,571,106, forward strand.
TCTCTTACCAAAAACTTTGTGAACTCATACATTATCAAGGCAACAATGCGTCAACTTTACATGTTCTGACCTAATTCTCTTTGGGATGCTTGTGCAGGATTTATAGCTATGTATGCTACCCTTGCCAGTCGAGATGTGGATTGCTGTTTGATTCCGGAGTCACCTTTCTTTCTCGAAGGGAAGGTGGACTCTATGAGTTCATTGAAAAACGACTTAAAGAAAATGGACACATGGTGATTGTGATAGCTGAAGGAGCAGGGCAAGACCTAGTCGCGGAGAGCCTGCAATCCAATCAACAAGACGCTTCAGGGAATAAGCTTCTTCAAGATGTTGGTCTGTGGATATCTCACAAAATCAGGGTATTGCTCTTTTAATCCAAGATCATTAGGTAGACCTTTGTGGCATATTTAGAAACATTCATGTCTTGATTTTTACTGTGATATTATTGTCGTGCGCGCCTTTATATAATATTCTGTTGATCTATTTTCCTTCCAAATCAGCAATCATTCCTCAATGGACACTGACCGTTTATCCAGTTGGATGCAATGCAAACTTATGTCAAACTTGCTGACAATTGTATTTTGGTGGTTTCAATAATCTTAATTTAAATATTTACAACCTCTTGTCCATTTTATTTCAGGACCATTTTGCCAGACAGCAAAAGATGGGCATTACTCTTAAATATATAGGTCAGGACCAGAGCCTTGAATTTCCATACGATTATTCATTGTAGTATCATCTCTAGGTAGTCTCAATAGATGTACGAATAGATTCTCATGTACGTTGTCTTTCGGCAGATCCTACATACATGATCCGCGCTGTACCGAGTAATGCATCAGACAATGTTAACTGCACACTTCTGGCGCAAAGTGCAGTCCACGGAGCAATGGCAGGTTTCACAGGCTTCACAGTTGGACTTGTCAATACTCGACATACTTACATTCCTTTCAATGTAAGTTTGTCAGATATATCATTGCATATCATCGTTTCTACACTCTTGTCAGTTCCATTTTAATGAGCTTGGACTCTTGGAGAAACCAAACATCCATTATCACTTTGGCTTCATTCTCATCGGGAGGAGTTGAAGAGGCCACATGAGGAGATCCTTTTCTTTTTAAAGGTGTAGGATTGTGGAGGTTCTCAGTTGCTCCCACCCAAAATTGAGCCACCAAACAAAAGCAAACTAAAACTAAAATGTCAGGGTTCTATTTTCTTAGTTCTCTTCTTCCTCCTTTTATGCACCCCCGCAACTTCTCCTGGCCCGGATTAAAACCTCATTCCATTGCTTGTTCCAATCTCTCATTTTTTCACTTGATAGCAATATCTGAGGGATGGTTTCTATAGCAGTTTGGACATCATCGTCATGCCTTTTCTTTCCTTTTGTGACTTCATGGATTTTTGGTGCAGCGAGTGACCGAAAGGCAGAACAAAGTTGTCATAACTGACAGAATGTGGGCCAGGCTTCTTTCTTCAACGAACCAACCCAGCTTCTTAGTGTTGAAAGATGGAGTTGAAGAAGCCGAGGAAGACAAAGAACCCAGCTTCTTAAGGTCGAAAGATGGAGTTGAAGAAGCCAAGGAAAAGAAAGGACTGGATGTGAGGGAAGCGTAACTTAAGACATTCGCCTTAGTTCATAACCTGGAGAAGCAGGGATTCTTCTACTCCAGTTACGTGTTAACACACCATCTGATATGGGTGTACCACTTTGTTTTACATATATTGTAGTCAATCGGTGCTTTTCGTGCAATGCCTGAAACAGCTTTGAATTGTCAACTTATTTATCCTTAAATACTTTCCTGGGTCTTTCTTTTGTCAATCCATTTTAAAAGTTTCTGCTGAGAGAATACGAATTCGAATGTCTTCACTGGCCTGTGGTCCATTCAAAATGGCAAAATGGTATTCTCTGGGCAGGGTTTCTCACGGAAAGCGTCGGTCTTCAAGGAGATCGTAGATATGGGTTCCTGGCAATGGTAATTGAATTTTGTTGCAGAAAGGACCCCCTTTTTAATGAATTAGGCATCCACTTTTGACCCCATTTTTTTAAATTAATCTGTGCTACGATGACCTCGGAGGAGAAATATATGGGTACAAACAGTTTCAGCATCAGATTAAGCTTCCAAAGTTTCAGCGATATCGGGGCATGGAGGTGCGGGTTATTGACGATGAAATTGCTCAAAGGCCGTCCTGGCCTGCTTCCTATGTGGCTCTTGATGAGTTGGTGTTTACATGCAACATCGCGTTCCGTTGCGAGCCATGAGCTAAATTTGTTGAACGTGAAAGAGTTCGCATTTGCCAGTGAAAAGGACGGCAGAAAAAAATTAATTGAATATGAACCAACGTTACAAGAATATACCGCGCATGGGGGGCTCGTGCACAAATGTTCCCGATACATTTATCCAAACAGGTAAAAAGACCCCGAGTTCTCTCTGGAGCACTACTAGAACCCCCCAAAATTCATCGTATTGATATAATAATAAAGACCACCGATCAGATTCATTAATCACATCAATGAGGTGAATCAACCTCTGTAGATGCCAGAGGGTTCTGCGTTTTGAATAATCCACGGATGCTCGAGAAGCTTGTGTAGAGGCAGGCGCTGTGATGAATCCTTTACTAGCATCTGTTATCAGTCGCAACAAATAAACACAAAAAATGGTCAGGTACCTGTAAAAGATTATGAGCAATCGCATTGCTCAGTAGTATCATGTATGGTTGGTTTAGCTAAATCAACTTCAGATGTGGAAATTTTACCTGACTAATAAGGTCCTTTGCAGCAGAAGAAACGATCGGTTTCGAAGGGAACTTCAGGTCCACTTGCACAATCCTAGTTCAGGATGAAGAGGTACACAATCAGTCAAAATTAGCAAAGTGCATACTAAGTAATTTTATCTACACGTGAAAAATTGATGTTTACCTTCTGTATGTATCCGAATGTTCCTTTGCCTCAAATGGTGGAACCCCATACAGAAACTCATAGCATAGGACTCCCAAGCTCCATATATCTACATTTGCATCATGCTCTACACTCTCGACTGCAAATACTCTCAGAAAGTATTAGTCATGAAATTGGTTGAGTAAAAATTCTCAAACTTGAGCGACATCCTTCTCTCAAACTTGATTGACCTCTTGAAGGCATGATTTAAGCATTAAGACATCAGTAATAGCTTACTCACCCATTTCCGGTGGAAGGTAGTCTAATGTTCCGCACATGGTTCTTCTACGATTAAATGTATGCACAGACCACCCAAAATCTGCAATCTTAAGCTCACCCTGACAATGAAGGAGACCATATAAAGCATCAAGAAGATGTAGAAAAAGTAATCAATCAAATTTAAGAAGATATGGTAACTAGTGATCACCTGAGCTCCAATCAACAGGTTCTCAGGCTTGATGTCTCTGTGAATAACATGCTTGCCATGACAATAAATGAGTGCCCGAGCTAAAGATGCAACGTACTGCAACAATTATGCTGTTAGGGACACAGCTTAACAAGAAGTTCTACAGATAAAAAAACAAATTCTGCAAATTCATGGCTAGATGTCAGAATATTATCCACCGTGCATCAACCCATTTCTCTAAGGGAAATTTAGTAGCCATGATGAAAATAGATGGGTAGGAAAGATGCTACTCAAATTAAGTGGAAAGTAAAGGGAAGCAGATGTAAAGGGTGTCTAGCAAGAACTTACAGTAGCTGCACGCCTCTCGCTGAAGTATTTACACTTTTGGAGTTCCTTATAGAGTTCTCCTTTGGCTGCATATTCTAGTATCAAGTAAACTCGTTTCTGCAATAATGTAAACTCCAGGAGTTAGCGGCTTAACCATTCGTCGTCCAAGTAAACACACACGTAAGAGTGCTCTTACAGCATGCCCCACCTGATCATAAAAATACCCGTAAAGTCGTAAAATATTAGGGTGTCGAAGATGACTCTGGATCTCCACTTCACGTCGCAGCTGATGCTCGACCTGAGACTGTTGCAGCTGGCTCTTGAAGAGGACTTTCAGTGCCACGATATGATTGCTCTAATCAGAGAAAACCATCTAAAAATTAGATTTCACACGATACAGCAGGATACAATCCAGTGCAAAAGAAGCTAAAATCGTTACTTGATCGTTCCATGGCAGAAATTAAAGTATGGAAAGGCATGGAAAAGTCGAGAATAATTGAATAGATCTCTGACTAACCCTTTTCTCTCTTGCCAAGTAAACATGCCCGAATTTCCCTCGTCCGAGAGGCTTGCCGATGTCGAAGTCATTGAGCGTCCACCTCCGCTTCTCAGCCGCCGAAGCTTCTGAAGAAGACTGCAAAAAAGAAAATTTGGCACCCACGATATCATTACTAGCCTGAATTTTTATAAGCAAAACTAATCGCACTCCCATCAGCAATCTAAAAATTCTGTATTCACAATCCACGCCGAGAAAAAAACTGTCTCTTCATTCTACAGCTGAAATTCAGCATGATTTCTTCTTCTTCCGTGAAATTCTATCCATGCTTTCAAGAGGTCGTCGGAGGTACAGATCACGGGACGGCCTCGCATAACATCACAATTTCCACACACCCTCCCGCCTCTCAACACCTCCAAATCTGAGCTCCTAACAGGCAAAAACTAAGGAAAGGCAAAACCTCCTCGGCGCTAAACCCTAGACCCCGCCGATTCATCCCGTCCGACGGATGACGGACGGCAACAAACCACGCACATCGGGAATCGACGAAGCTAACGCGCGACGCCGATCGATTACGGCCTCGTCGGAAAAAGAAGGAAAAGCCCTAGATCGCGGCGCCGAATTCGAGCGACCAGCACGGGAAATGGTAGAGATAGAGAGAGAGAGGGGGGGAATGATCGAGGGAGTCTGGATGGAGCGGGGATGCCTCACCTTCTGCTGGGGCTGCTGAGTCTCGGCAGCAATCGCCATTGGAGAGCAGCAGCGAGCGGCGAACGACGGAGGGAGAGAGAGAGATGAGGGAAGTGACGAATTTGCTTTGGGGATTTTTGGGGACGAAGGAGGTCAAATCGGGGGCGGATTTTGAATCGGCCCCCGCAACGGTCGAGTTCGCGTGGGCGGACACGTGGGCCAATCGTCTGTCAGATCGGCCCAATTATTTATTTTTATTTTTTTCCGAAAAAAAATGGTTTCTTTGCGAGGAGCGTCCCAGCTGATGCGGTCCTTGCCGTTTACTTCGTTTGTCTTATTATCGCCAGGCCGAAAGACTCCTTCGATTTTTCAGAGATCCGAAAAGAAATAACGTAAAAAAATAAATAAATAAATAACGTAGGACCAATATCCACGTTTTTTTTTTTTTGGTAAAATGGACCCATATCCACGTTGGACTTTATTAAAAGCAAAAAAAAAAGAAAAGAAAAGAAAGATAGAGAGCATATTTTCTCACATATAATTGTACCGTAATTTTCTATTTTTGGAAGAAGAAGTCTTCCATTCTTTTTGACAAAATATCCGTAATACCGAATTCACCAAAAAGAAAAGAAGAAGAAGTAAGATTTAAGGTCAAATTCAAATGCCTTGTGCTGAAGAACACAGAACCATCACCGAGGCCAAACAATTTGTAATTTGCATTCGTAGCATCTCCTGTTTCTAGGGATAATTAGTTTTGTGTTTCTTCTCACCAGGTTTAATTGGAGATTTTTTTTTCTCCCCATATAATTGATCACGCTAACAGTGATGATACTTGTGTAGGAACACTCGTGATGCGAGGATGATGCAAGAGTTGGTTGATTTTCATTGATATAAGAGTGCGATCAAAGTCGCATTTGGGACTTAGGAGTATCGAAAAGGTTATCTCTCTCATCCAAAATAGGCGAAAATGCAAATGTTACATGGGTTTTACTGTTTTGCTAAAAAGTGCCTCTTCATACTCAACAAGAAGAAATATTAATAATGCTTTAAAAATTGTGTTTTGTTATCAATCATGTGCTAAAAAGATAGTACATTTTCAACCCTCATATTGCTCGATGCGTGTTGAAAATTGTTCTATATCTTTAGGTTCTTATCTACCCCACCGGCATTCATTAACAATGCCTATATTACACTTAACAACCCAAAGAATTGGTCATCTGTGAGTTCCTTTTTTTGATCGTTTTTTGGACAGAAAGTCATATGTGAGTTGAATGGTCTAAGTTCTTGTCTGGATCAGCTCATTTGGACCTACCAAAAAGAAATGTGATCATTCTTACAGATACTTCCCAAAGTTCATACCCATGGCATATAGTTCACTTTACAGCCGGGAACTTTTCTCAGTGGCTTTTGTAAGCTTTAAAGACACATGCTCTGTTCTACCAAGAATGGCCCATCCAATTGTGCAGTGGACAAGGCCGTTCTGCACGATTCATGTGCAGCTACTCTTCTTTATTCCACAGGTTGAACCGAGATCATCTCAATCCTTCCCATGAAACACATTTCAATACCCTGCAATTATGACGCATTGCCGGTAAAGTGCATTTGCTATGCTGCATTCGATTTTTCTCGTTATGTTGTGGATCATGGAACCAAGGCTAAGGTCCGATGCTGTGGACACTTCAGATCTCGCTTTCCATCCCATCAGGAATCACGCGAACGGCATGCACAAACACACAAAGCATCCCCGATCATTTCATTAATTCACCAAGTGCCCACTTCTACTCCATTGAAACCAAAATCAAGTCACAATTAATGTTTTTAAAAAGAAAAGTACAATACTTTTACTAAACTCCCCACTAGAGCAGAAGCTGCTGAACCAAGTTGATCGACAGTTCTTAAACCTCAATGCCACTTCAAAATAATGAGAAAAAACAGACACCACCTCCTCGAAACATCACTCGGCTAAGAATTTTTTGAGACATCTTCATAAAGTGCCTGCTGAGTATGGCTTTTCGCCAGTAGAAATGGTGGGAGAAACGACGGAACAACAAACGCCACCACCAAGCAGAGCAGAACCAAAATTCCAACAGGCCAAGCTTTGTGGGATCCCTAGCAAGAGCTCATCGCAAACTGCCATAGGAGTCACCAAGGATTCTGTCAGAAATTATGTAAATTTGCTTATGCTGCAAGTAAACAATAAACTGACGAAAATCCCGCTGATGGTTTGTTCTTGTAACAATAGCAAGTTCTCCAAATCAGAAAGAGGCAGAGGATCATCATCAAGACCAACAGGTAAGTTAACTTATATGATAACTAGCGAGAAGCCCATGCCTTGCACAGGTCTAAGACTAAATTTGTTATATTATTCTACAAGATGTCTGCACCCTGCATGATTCCCAGATTATATTAGTTATATTATTCTAAATGTTGGTATTGACGTGAATTTTTACGAGAGAAATAATAAGCAAAAAATTATAATAATATAAATAGTCATATCAATCAGATTCTCCACTAGATTTTACATGGAGTATTTTTTAAAGTGAATATTAATCCCATCATGTAGGTTTATCCTCCAATTAAAAGAAAACATGAAAGATGAAGTTGCAATAATCATTGAATCATAACATAAGTACATGAAATATTTAGAGCATGTAAAATAATATGAAACAATGAGAAACATGAAAGCATAAATGGTCATTTTTCCTTCATTTGTCGGAATCTCATTTTGTGCCATCAACTTGGTGTGGAAAAAGCTAGCATGTTAATTGTGTAGGATCTCCTTGAGAGTAAAAGAGTTTCTTCTCTAAACTCCATTTTTTTTGTCTTTCTTTGTAGAGGCTTAGAAGTGATTTCTTCAAGATTATATTCCAATTCCATCTATTTTGGTTCAGTATTTATGGAAATTCTCCCTTTTTAGTGACCATTAGATGTCTATCTTTCTGTTTTGGCAAGGTAGATGGATATTTCATCATCCACAAAAATGTCTCAATTTGTATTTTGAAAGAAATTTGCAATATATCTTTCTCATTTAACTCTGTGTGCGTGTAGATTCTATTCTCAAATGACATCTGTTAGAGATGCAAGATGAATTTCATAAGTCCAGCGATATCAAAAATTTTATAGGACCATCCATAATTGCAGGGCCCGTTAAATGCCTGGTAACCAGTGTCTACAAGATTAGGGAACTCCACAACCTAAGTAATCCTCAGATTGCTTGAAGCTCCTAAAGACAATCATGTCATCACCATATATGTAGGACTTCCACCACAAACACTTTAAGTATTCTTCTCCCCAATCAAACCACTACTATCTAGCAAGATATCTGTAGACAGTGCAAGGTTTAAGGAGAAACATTGTCAGTTGAGTCTGCCCATATTTTCTTCATGTTCTTCAACTATAGACATGTCAGATAACCAGCACACAGCATACCATATGTGCAAGAGGAAATTTCCATTATGCCTTTTGATAGTAAAACCAACAAGCCATGTGAAAGTACATGCAAAAGCATTAGTTTAGCAGTCAATGCAATGTCATTACAAAGGACTGCATGATGACTACACTTGGAATATGGTTATTTTTTCTTTTTAATTTTACAATGATATAAATGGTAATTGCATGAACAATTTTACTATGAGTTACCTATATTATAGATGATGGATTCTCTCTCCTTTACATCTCGTATGGCAACAACTCCTTCAGGTTCCACAGCAACCAGTACATGCATTCCACCCTGAACCAGAATGAAAGACTGTAAGGCTTTCAAATATCTAATAATGCATACATAATCATAGATAGTGTGAACCTGATTCTGTATAAATTCAAGGCTCTCCGTCTTAAATATCATTTTCTCAGTGTTAAGTAATCTTCTATTTAAGTTTGTTGCTGAGTCCGAATCACCCTTCATTAGTTGCAAAGAGAAGCAAGCAGGTATCTGTCATTCAACAGAAAGCAAAAATATATCACCAATTATAGAGAGAATGAAAAAGGAAGTCCTTGAAAACACATTTACATACAGAAGCTGGGTATGATATCTTCACTTCATACCGAGTGTATGGTTTGAGGCCCTCCAACTTATAAAGGCGAGATCCTCTTTGTAGTGGCAGAGATTCTTTCCATAGCTCCTCACCTACTTTTAGCATTGTCTTCTTGACCCTGCAGAATGGCAGGATGCCCTTTCAGCTTAACAAGACAGTCATGCAATGTGCTCTTGTAAACAAACAGAATTTTGACTATACTGACGCATTTTCAAAAGCATAACAAACTCTATCGCCCGCAAAGCTGAGTGTGCAGAGCAAGACCACCAAAGAATGTAGCTTAGCCAAGTCCATTGCCACTAGTACACCGACAAGTATCTTTGACCTTCATGAACCTGTGCACCAGCAAGTGTATTCAATCAAACAAAGAAAGCTAGCATCTCTTTCATTCTGAAACTGTAGCACCTATGGGGAAAAAAACCCATTTTTATCAAGGTGCAGGATAAGCAACAGAAGTGATACGGTTTGGTATGTTAATAACTAGATATGTTCCTCCCAGAGACAAAAAGATCAAACTTCAAGGTCACAAGTTTCTCCTTAATGTCATATAACAAGCAACAAGGAAAAAGATACACCTGCTTTGGTAATAATTGCTTAAAGAGAGGTACAACCCTACAAGGTAGCTATTATGCACAAATAAAAATGACATAGAGGATCAATCTTACAAATAAAAGTATTATGCGCAAACAAAAATGACATATCACAAATAAAATTGACATAGAGGATCAATCTTACAGTGTTGAGAGAACAGAATCACCTAGAGGACTCCATCACCAAGCAATCATAGTAAACAGGTAAGATACATGAATTGAAAATTCTGAATATAGGGTATTTCAGAGGTGATCGGTAGCTTTGAAAAACAATGGTAATTTAGTAATTCCATATTAGTAACTTCCATCATTTCGTTAGTAAACAGCAAATTTTCCGGCATGAAAGTGGATACTTTTGTCTAACTCTTTTCATATAATACAATTATCCGCACAATCATGATCCGACCACCATCTCCATCACCTCACCCACCATCATCTCCACCAAGTTCGCCTCACCACAGCCATAGCCACCATAAAATCATCGCCGCCACCAGCAATGTAGCTAAGAGCACACTTCTCACAGAAGCATTTCATCAAACACACAAAATGCAACCTTCGAAATTCCTCCAGTAAACTCCGCATGGGATTGCCAACGAACACCCATAATCCGGGACAACAAACCGTGCTCCGAAAAAAACTAGTTAAGCATGCTGGATAGATAAGTTTTCAGTAATGGGTTCTGCAGAAAGAACATGAACAACTCGTTCTTCCTCTGCATCCGAGACTGTCAAACCATTAGAACCCATAAGATGAAAGAGCACATTACCAAAAAAGCTCGGAACTTTCGGATTGCTGCTTCTTCACCTTGAAAAGGGAGGGTCTTACTACGTTCGAAGTTGATGAAGAAGACGCAGAAGCAAACAGGAGTGGGGAGTGAACATTGCAGGAAGCTGAAGACTTGGAGGGCGTGCAAGGCCAGGGGTGCTCACGGGCCGGGCTTGGAGTCAACATGAGAGAGAGCAGGAAAAAAGACAGTGGGCAAGCCCAAAACCAGTTTTACAGGGCCAATCCCAAGAATCAGACATCCCAGGTTCCACTAATTCATGGTAATTCAAATCTATTCCATTTTTCGAGGAAAACTAGTGAAATAGAAAGAAAGAAAGAGGAGATGGTGGAATGACATTCTTGATTCTGATTCTTCCAATAAGAAAACTGCTAAAATAATCAGATTTGGGCAAGCTCATGTAGCATACATGCTTTGGTGTTGAGCACCAGTGTTGTGCGGTGTACAAGGATGGAATTGAGTCAAGCTACTCGCAAGTGGTTCGGGTTTGGCTTGGTGACGGATCGAGATCTGCTCGTCTGATTTTGAGTTCAAACTGCTCAAGTTTCTTTTTGATCTTGAGCTCGAGCTTGTAATACTTAGCTCAATAGGTTCACAAGCTTAACTGTTAAAATATATGTAATTATTATCTTAAAATTACAAAAATTTCGATCTTATAAAAGTCGAGCTTGAGCTTGAGCTCGCGTTTGAGTGTTTATATAACTTGATCGTAATCAAGTCAAGCTAGTTTTCTCTTATCAACGCCATTTCTTCATCAAGTCATCCATTACAAGTAAATTAACACGATGCAATCAAGTCTTAAACTTCTTTAGTCAATGCCCCTCCTAATCTTTTCTTTTCTTTTTTATGCAATGTTCAAGAGGTATTCTCGGCCAATTTTCTTGCCCCTCCTAATCTTTTATTTAATATAATTGCTTTAGGACCAGACTGCTAAATATCCCTCACGTTCTTCTTCATAACATCTCCATGTTGACCATCCCTTTTTTGCTTTGGTCGATGTTTTAACTCAAGATGTCCTCTTTCTCCTTTTCTGCAATGATTTTCTTCTCCCTTTTGTACACTCCGGGAGTATTCACGAGGACAATATCAAATCACCAAGCAAAGCAACCGAAAGTTTTAAGAGATTCGGAATCGATGGGAACGAAATTTTTGACTGAGAATGCACTCAATAATCAAGAATAATCGGGCACTGAAAGGAACAAATTCGAATGCCCCCCAAACCAAGTCAGAGTCTGAGACCAAGCTGGACGGACTTTGTTCGGGCATTTCTTCGAACACGTAATGGGCAGCCCGTTGGAGAGTGAATATGGACTTCTGCAGAGCTCGAACTCACACCCAAACTCGAGAAATCAGCAAGCATCGTTCGAACTTAAGAGAAACCGACTCATTCGGGTCCGACGCGGTTGAGGGCTAAGGAAATCGAGCTTGCTTAGCTCTTTAAAATCAAGCGAGACGCAGTAAAAAAAAACGAAGGAACGAGCACTCAATCGCAGGCCCCTACCTGGCTTGGCGACGACGTCCAGAAGCCGGTCTTAAGACATATCTAGCTATGGCCGGCCGTCTTAGCGTCGCCAAGCCGGGATCCTTGGGAAAACAACGGATCGAAACCAGAACTCAACTTACCAACGTTGGAGGACGTGAAGAAGGGGGGGAACCAAGCTCCGTTGCGCCGGTTTGCGTCGGGGACGGCTGGACGACGCTCAGCCGAGGCTAAATTTCAGCCCTCTCGCTCGAGCTCCCTTTCGGATCTCTCTCTCCGACCCCCCCCCCCCCCCCACCTCCGGTTTTCCCCCTCTGTCCTTCTCCGGTCTCCCTCGTTCCTCCCCTTTTCTTCTGCTTGGCTGGTGTGCGCGGCCCCCCTGCGATGCCGGCTGCCACTGCCGGCCTGGCTCCGACCACCAGCTCCCGGTCGACGCTCTGCCTCCTCTGTCCCTGTTCCCGCTGTCTTCTTGCCGCCTTCCTTTTTTCCTTTCTCCAGGTTCCACGCGCGAAGGACGGCCAGGAGGAAGAAGACAAGTTTGGGGAAAGGCCTGGGCCGCGCGGGGGAAAGGAAAGAGAGGCGGGCCGGGCCAAGGTTGGATCCGGCCCAACCCGGCCTCTCTCGTCCTTCTTTCTTTTCTTTTAAAAAAAATAATAATTATTTCTTTTTTAATTTGTATTTGAAAAAATAAATTAGGTGTCAACAAGTGCCCTCAAAACAAAATATGCTAGATCGATAAGTGGATTTAACCATTTGAAATAGCAGGGAAGCTGTAATACTACGAATAAAACCACAAGGAGAGAGGCCAGAGAAGCAATGAGAATGATAAACCACTCTAGCCTCTTATCCAGCACAATTATGAGTGTTGCAGCGAAGGCCACCAGCATGAAAGCCAAGGAGAGGAATAGAAACAAAAGGCCTATTATGATCTTCTTAGGCAAAGAGTCAAGAAAATCTTGTGGCTCATACTACGAAGTCAAGATTGCTAGAAATAGCAAGATGGCCATCACAGAGGAGAGCAAATCTAATGCATCCGAAATTCCGAAAACCAAGAGAGAGTCCTCCCTTAACAACAATGGGATTCCAGTACTGCCATTATTGCTTCCAAGCACAGTGAAATTAGCAACGAATAATACTGTGGTAATTAGAGTTGAGACAAGCATACACGAATTTGCTATATCCTTCGCCCACTTTTTTCCAATTTGAAGCAACTTTTCATGCTCATCCACAAAGCTTTGCCATAATGTTTTGCGGTCACATCTGCGGATTCTCAGGTTAGGGGTAACCTAACTTTCCACGACCTATGCATAAAAGTCACAGACATGAGTTACAATAAGAGCAAGTTTTATAACTATTATGTTGTGGAAAACAATTTTGATGAGAAACGATTTTTTTTTATTCTGTTCTTGTAAATAATTTTTGAGTAAAAGAATACGTTTGGTAACTTCCATAAATTTCTATTCTCGAGATAAATACGTTTGGTAGGATTCTTAGATTTTTTATTTCTTTTAATTCTTTTTTTATTATATATATATATATATTTTTTTTTTTTTTGGTGACCCAAGGAACCTCTGTACGCCGCTTCACGGTGGAGAGTAAACCACGGGGAGACACGGGAAACCACCACCCACGTGCGGGTAAAGCGCGCTAGCAACGGCAACGACTGACGCCGTGGATCGAACTTAGGACCTCTCATGAAAAGTTCCCTTACTCAACCACCTACGCCACCACCACGGGTGGTCTTTTATTATATTTTCTTCTCTCTTTTTTTCCCTTTTTCTTTTTCTCTTTGGCCGAACGCTAACCTTGTTGTGGCTAGTGACCGACTAGGCGAGGTCCAATGAGCTCGCCGGAGGCTAGCTTGGCCATGATGAGCCTTGACCTAGCTAGTGGCTAGGCGAGGCTCGGCCTCGCGTTGGGCGGGAGGCCGAGCCTCGCTACGGCACCGCTCAAAGCTTGACCTTGCCTTGGCTAGCCAAGGTTGACGTCGCCTAGCCTGTGTGAGGTTGAGCTTGCTGTGCCTCGCCCAACCACTACGAAGCTTAGGTCGACGAGCCTCACCATGACTTAGTGTCTCCAGGGGCTGGCAACGCTCCAGTGAGATCACCGACCAAAAGGAGGAAGAAGAACAAGAAGAAAAGAGAAAAATTGATTCTAGAAATTGTTCCAAGAATAAGAAGTTACTTTTTTCTATTTTTTGTTTTTATTCCAAATCTATTCCCATGAACAAAAGTTTTTCCAAACATATTTTTATTCTTTTTTTGTTTCCCGGAACAAAAGAACAGAATTATTCTGGAGAACAGAAATACATTTTAACAAACAGGCCCTAAGTGAATAAATTATTGCAAATTATAAAAATTTGACGAAGGAACATCTCAAGGAGATTAAGACTTATCCAACTTTTATTGGGAAGTTACATAGAGGCTAAGTCCATCTTCTTCAATGATGATTTTGTGCTTAATATAGTCAAATGATAAATGTATGGAAATCACTATTTTTCTACTTCCCAATGAATCAAGTTTGATCCAATTCGGAATCTTCTTGAGGAATTTATGAAAAAAATATTATGAGTTTGCCGGGAAATCCGAGAATGTGTCTTTCGGTATCTCTATGTGCTTTGTTGAGCCCCGTGCATTATATTTTGTTTATATAGTTATCTGAGTCAAGAGCCTATGTTAATATTATGATTTGTCTCGGGGATGTTGGTCTTTCTTGGGAAATTAAAGATTTCTATGTTGGGATTTGCCTATACTTGTAAGGTTGTTCAAGTTGTGAATCTATATTAACCACTCCAAGGCTTTGCTGAGGGTAGTCAAAGGAATATTCCTCTAGGTCCAGATGTATGTAACTCACCGCTCTAGGAATCAACCAAAGAGATGCGAAGTTAGTGAAAATCTGATTCCTAAGAAATGAGGTGTTCTTCACTTTTTATATTTATAAATTACCCTTGTCATATCTGAATTATGAAAGTTCACGACTTAGGGGCACAACTCTCGAGTTTCAAATTTTATGTAATCATCATTTAGTTTCCTTGGATCAACAACCTTTCAAACCCGCCTCTCTCTCTCTCTCTCACAAAATTTATTATCCAATAGAAGGTCTAAAGTTCTCTACGTCGCTTTCCTCACTTCTTCACCTAATTTTTATTAATCTCGGGAGTACAATTCTGTGCACCAGACTAACGTGGGAAGTGCGCCCTTAAAATGCTCGGATGAATTAGATGAGGTGCATCAAAACTGGCTCAAATATTGCCATATACTATAAGAAAAAAGATTTTATGTATATTCTCAATACTATATTCTCAAGACTGTCCAAATAAAATCCTATCCATCATATTTTAAGAAATTTGTCAAGAAGATATGATAGTCATCATTAAGTGCAGTTATCAAATGTATGAAAAGAACGGCACTTACCTTGAACCATTGGAGTTCTATTTGCATTTAAAATACTGCTCCAGAGACATTAAGGGGCTGTTTGGTAACCATCCAAAACGTATCCGATTCTCGATTTTTTGTTCCGAGAGTAATTTTAGAACGAATCGCGTTTGGTAAAATTTTATTTTCGGAAGTAGATTTGGAACAGAATCAAGAATAAAAAAAAAATTGATTTTTTGTTAGGGAACAAATTTAAAAATCAAAAACCAACTCTTTTTATTATTCTATTTTCTCTTCTTCTTATTCTCTTTTCTTCTTCTTCATTGACTGCCATCCCGTCGCCACTATCCTTTGATTCGTCACCGTACGCCATCGACCGCCGCGTACGCCGCCGTACTACGGCACCCGCTGCCACCCTTGATCGCTAGAGCGGGTCCGGCGAGCTTGCCGGAGACTCGCTAGGCCAGGGTGAGGTCAAGCGAGCTCACCAAAGGCAAGCCCAGCCACCGGCAAGGCTCGCCCAGCCCTGTCAGTGGCTAGGCGGGCCTTGCCCAACCCCGGCGAGGCCAAGCGTCGCTGAGGCTGGGCTTGCCTTGCGATGCCCAACCTCGACGAGGCTCGCCTGGTAAGGCCGAGCCTCGGCAAGGAGGGGTGAGCCTCGCCGCCCAACCCCGTCGATGGCGGGTAGGCCTCGCCCAGCCCGACGAGGCTCGGTCGATGAGGACCGGCAATGCTCCGGTGAGGTCGCCGGCCCGGAAAGAAGAATAGGAGAAAAAAAGGAAAAAAGTAAAAAAAAAAATATAATAAGCATGGTATCAAACGCAATTCTATTTCAGAATCAGAAATTTTGAACAGTTACCAAACGACTTAAAATACTTAAAAATTGTTATCGGGAATAGAATAAAAAAGAATAATTTCATATCATAATTTGTTCCTGGAACAAAATCGTTACCAAACGCGCCCTAATTATAGTACTGGAACTAAGATTGTACTTTGCTGCAGCGATCATCATCTCTTCGTTTGAGAATCAGAGCATATTCTGATGATATAACATGTGGTCAGTCTCAATGAGAAGTCGTCAACAATGGAAGAAGACAATTTTGCGTGTTCTAGATCAACTTATCAGTTAAATTACGTTTCAAGTTTCCGAAACCTCCCCCACTCGGAGGATTTTGAACAACTTGACCTGGATTATAGTACAACTCGGGCGCACCATTGAGGAAGGGCCCTTGACGTCATATGCTAAGATTCTCCTATGTTTCTAGGCGGCTCTCGCATTGGAATCCCACTGGAAAATTGCGCAAATAGCTAACTAAATGTATACGTCTTATTCTCAACCAAATTCTGATGTGTCATTCCAATATTTTATCTTCCACGCATGCATGGCATTTTATGAATCAGATGTTGATCTTAACTTCTCCGAAATCTTTACAGCAGCTAAGAAATTGTTTAGATTTTATGCTTATTCAACTCATCGATAAAGACAAATGAGAAAAGGAGACGATTCGCAAATCTTGTTTTGCTTTTTGAGGGATGGATCCTATCCCTTGGCCAAAAAGAACTTGTTTTGCTGACTTGAATACTAGTATGCTTCCGGTCTACGCGCTTATTTCGTTTCAGAATATATTCTTACGATATACCATATGGTTAACATTGACGAGAAGTCATCGGTGATGGAGAAAGGCAAATTTGCGAGTTCTGTATGAACTTCTCTCTAGCTAGAGACTCCACTCACTCGTCATGACATTGATTCTATATGCAGATGATAACTAAAGGCTACCCGTCAATAATTTCCGGAGTCCTGAAAATATTATACTTGAACCACTTGACCAGTACTATGGTGGTACGTGACATGCGTACCAATATGGAAGTTTCTGCGATGTTTCTTGGTCACTCTCATATGTGAATCCCATGGGGAAAGTCCAAAAATTACTTTTTAAATTTACTTGTCCCATTCCTAACTATGTTTCGACTCATTCTCATGTTTTATCTTCCGTGGATAGCATCTATCATTCCCATAATTTATGTTGAGTCTATTCATTGTCTAAAACAAATGACAACAGGCGTGTTTTGTTTTGTAAATTATCCCTTTGATACCACTTAATTGATAGAGGTCCATAGGTATACGAGAGAAACGATATTCAGGTCCTATGCCAAGTTTCTATGATGTATTCTTTGGAAAAATGTTAAATATTATGAAAAAATAACAATTGTCAGAAATCTATTGAAAAAGATAACAAAATATTATCAATTATCTGAGACGTACAAGCATCATCCTTAAGAATAACTTCGCCCCTCAGAGTACGAAACTCAGTGCATAAGACTCTAGCAACTATTCTTTAAGATACAACAGATTTTCTTCTATACTCCGCACCAAGTATTAGAAGGAACATGAACAACGTTATATGTATAACCTAGCAAAGAAAAAAGAAACATATGTAAAGAGAAGAAAGATTCTCGTTTTCATATATCGATATCTTTTTTCAATTATGTTTAAAGTAATGAAAGAGAATGTGACTAATGAAGAGTACATGAAGAAATAAATCAACCTTACAAAGCCAATCTCTATAAAATCATTACACAATGATGGCCTTCATGGTGGCCATAATTATTATCAAAGCCATTACTTTCTAATATTTCAAAACTGATGAAATATGTAATGGTTTCTTGATGACTCTCATATATGAATCCCATAGGGGAAGTGCAAAAATTGCTTATTAAGGACTCATTTGGTAACTTGCCAAATAGTGCTCGATTATGTTCTTTTGTTCTTAGGAATAGATTTTGAATAGAAATCTGTATAGTAATTTTTTTGTTTGCAGGAATAAATTTTGTTATTAGAATCAGATTTGGAATAAAATCGATGAGTAAAAAAAAGTTGCTTCTCTATTCTCGAAAACAATTCTAAAATCAAGTCAATCCAAATTTCTTATTTCTCTTTAGTCTTTTTCTTTTCTTCTTGTTCTTCTTCCTTCTCCATTTTTCTTCATTGTTGCCGCCATCAACTGTCGTCAACCACTGTCACCACCGCTGCCATCCACCATCGCTAGTCATTTGTGACCAGTTGGGCGATATCCGACGAGCTTGCTAGATGCTCGTCAAGCCGGGGCAAGGTTCGATGAGCTCGTTGGTGGCCAAGCAAGCATTGCTTAGGCCTCCCTTGGCCACCGATGAGACTCACTAAGTTGAGCGAGGCTCATTTTGCCACTCGCAAGCCGCGCATAACTGGTGAGGCTCAGCCAAGCCATGGCTATCTATCGAGGTCAAGCCCCACTGGCAACAATAGACCCTCGCCCAATTGCCAGCGAGGCTTAGCCAACGAGGCACAGCCTCACTAGGGGCCAATGACGCTTCAGCAAGGTCGCCGACCCTTGTTGGTTGGTTGTCAATCATATTGAGGCTGACAACCAGCCAAAGCTTGAAGAAAAAGAGAAAGAAAAGGAAAAAAGAAAAAGAAGAAAATAATAATAAAATTATTTAAAAAATTAAAAGAAAATGGTTTAGATTAGAAATTTTGAAAACAATACCAAACACAATTATATTCCAAAAATAAAAATCTTGAACAGGTACCAAACATCTTAAAGTACTTAGAAATTGTTCTAAGGAATATAATAAAAAATAATTATTTCTAATTAGAAATTATTCTTGAAAAGAAAATGGTTACCAAACGTATTATAAGTGTACTTGTTTCATTCCCATATTTTATTTTCTGTGGATAGCATTTTATCATTCCCATATTTTATGCTGAGTCAACTCATCGTCAAAAACAAATGAGAACAGAGTGTTCTGCAAATTTCCCCTCGGATACCATTTCAATGGTCAAGTTACGTATATATACAGGAGAAACGATAATCTCGTAATTCTTTTAACATACAAATTCTAAAAACAAATCAAACAACTTAAATTATAGAATCAATTTCCCATTAAATTTGTCATGCGTGGTTGTTATCAAAAACCCTCTATTTGGCTTTGGTTTAGCCTGAGATTGAATGTGCGGATCAAAATTTGTTCAATTCAAAAAAATACAAGGATCAAATTGAACAAAATCAAAATTTAACATTTATATTAAATATTTGCTATAAGTCCATCAATTATTTTTAATATTGTATTGCCTAGTCAAATTCAAGCACGTGAATAAAGCGTTGTCTCGTTACACATGCAACTTAGGAAAATTATTTAAAAAATCATAATTCTATCGTATGGATGCCAATTCAATTTTGAACTTTTTATTTTAATCAATTTAATAATAAATTTTTTGTCAATGTGGTTCTTCCGATGTGATGAATTTTGATTAGAAATTATTGACATGGACACCAACCATCCTACGTGGCATGACTGGTATTAACGTAAAATTTCAATTTAGTCAATTTTTTATTCCTTTTCTTTTCTTTTTCTTTTCCTTTTTTAGCCTATGGTTGATCTTAGGCCACAAGAGAGGGCCGGCCTCACCTAAGCGAGGGTCGCCTTTTCCGGCCACAAGCGAGGGCCATGATGTCCATGCTACCCAATGTTCCTAAACTTTTATAAAATGTTCAATCAAGTCTCTAAATTATTTTTTGTGTGGGGAGATCCTTAAATTCTCCATTTTTTGTTTGTTTGTTTGTTTGTTCGAGTTGATTCATCTATTAAACATGCGGATGGAATTGCGAGGTGGAGTGCCACATCAGTTTATTTTTTTTTTCGAATTTTCAATATTTCACTAGTACACCATCAAGTATCTTCGTATTTCATGGGCCTTTGCACCGGCGAGTGCATTCAATCAAACAAAGCAAGATAGCATCTCTTCTTTCTGAAGGTATAGTACCAAGGAATAAACTTTAATTTTCTCGAGTGCATGATAAGCAAAAGAAGTGGCAGAGTTCGGTAAGTTGATAACTTTACAAATTCCTCCCAGAGACAAAAAGTTCAAACTGCAAGGTCACAAGTTTCCCCTATATCTCATATCGCAAGCAAAAAAGTTAAAAGACACGTTTGCTCAGCTAATAATCCCCCAAAGGGAGGTACTATCCAACGAGGTAGTTATCTATAGGTTAATCAAATACAAGCGATTTTTTTTTCTTTTGTTGGTTTTCATTCTATTCTTACTCTAACTCTCATTTTTAAACTTTTGTCTTACCTCTTTGTAGGGCATAAGGGTCGAAATCTATATCTAAAACTAAATCATCCCCACCCAATGCCCTTGAGAAAAGGGAGATTCGAACCCCCCACATTCTCTTCTCATGTAGAAAGGATGGCCATTAGGATAAACCCTAGTGATTAAATACAAGTGATATTACACACAAAAAATGACATAGAAGATAAATCTTATGGCGTTAAGAAAACAGAACCAACCAGCTGGCTTCATCACCAAGCAATCCGATTAAACAGGGAAGGGACATGAAGTGAAAATTTTGAAACTCCATGAGCTGAAACCGGGGTGTTTCAGATGTGTTTGGTAATTTTCAAAGTTAATCGTAATTTTTCCAAATTTGCTAGTAATTCCACGACGGTAACCTCCGTCATTTCGTTAGTAAACAGCAAATCGTCCGGCGTGAAAATGGATACTATTATCTAACTTTTTTCATATAATATAATTTTCCCTACAATCATGATCCACCCACCATGTCCGTCATCCCACCCACCATCATCTCCACCGCCCAGTTCCCGCCGTCGCAGCTGCTGCCACCAAAGCCATGGTAAATTCATCGCCGCTACCAGCAACCTAGTTAAGATCACACTTCTCCCAGAGCATTTCATCAAACGCACAAAATGCATTCTTCGAAATATTTCCAGTAACTCGGCACGGGACTGCCAACGAACACCTATTATCTGGGGCAACAAAAAGTGTTCCTAAAACATCTATTACAGCATGATGGATAAGTTTTCAGTATTGGGTTCTGCAGAAAGAACGTGGACAGCTCGTTCTTCCTCTGCATCCGAGACCGTCAAACCATTAGAATCTATAAGATGAAAGAGCGTATTACCAAAAAGTTTGGAGCGTTCGCGTTGCTGCTTCTTCACCTTGGAAGATAGCTCCTTCCCATTTCCACGGAGAGGGAGGGTCTTACCACGTCGGAGTCGATGAAGACGCGGAAGCAAACGGGCGTGGGGTGACAATGGCAGGAAGCTGAAGAAATGGAGGGCGGACGAGGCCAGGGCTGCTCACGGGCCGGGCTTGGAGTCAACACGATAAAGAGCCGGAAAAAGGACACTGGGCAAGCCCAAAACCAGTTTTCCCAAGAACCAGACATCCGGGTTCCACTAATTCATCATAATTCAAGTGTTGGGATAATGACACAAACAGTCTTTAATTTTGGCCCGCTATATAATTTGATCGATAAATTTTTAATTTGTTCAATGTGATCCCTGAACTTTAGCCCAACGTGCATATGTTGAATATTTTCATACAGCTCAAGGGTATTAAGCATGCATCAAAAGTTCATGGACCACATTGAACGAATTAAAAGTTTATGGACTAAAATGCATGTTGGGCTAAAATTCAAGGACTACATTGAACAAATCAAAAGTTCATAAGCCAAATTACATATTTGGTCAAAGTTCATAGACTATTTGTGTCAATTTCCCATCAAATGTTTTCCATTTTTCGAAGAAAACTAGTGAAATAGAAAGAAACAAGAGGAGGTGGTGGAATGACATGCTTGATTCTGATTCTTCCCATAAAGAAACTATTAAAGTAATCAGATTTGGGCAAGGCTCCTGTAACATACATGGTTCCACCAACGGTGTGTGGTGGTTTAATGGGGTGAAATTGAGTCAAGCTACTCGCGAGTGCCTCAGATTTGACTTGGTGACTACTCGAGATCTGCTTATCAGATTTCAGGTCAAGCTCGAGTTTGAACTAATCAAGTTTTTTATTCGTGCCATGCTCAAGCGTGTAGTACATAGGCTCACGAGCTTAATTGTTGAAATATATGTAATTGTTATGAAAATCGACACTTAACAAGCTTAGTTGTTGAAATATATGTAATTGTTTTGAAAATAAACACTTAAAATTACAAAATTTTCAATCTTATAAAAGTCAAGCTTGAGCTTGTAATTTTCAGCCTATAGGCCTGCAAGCTTAATTGATGAAATATATGTAATTATCATGAAAAATAGACACTTAAAATCACAAAAAGTTCGAGCTCACATTAAATTTTTCTTTATAAATTGATCATAACTGGGCTAAGCTCAAGTATCTTAATTTTCCAATCATGTCCAGCTCAAGCACGATAGTTGATATTGATCAAGCTCGAGTCGGATTTTGAGCAATGAGTATGCAAGCCAAGCTCAAGCTTACAGTGTATTGGCTCGATGCAGCTTGATTATAACCCTAGTGGTAGGTAAGTGCAAGTCTCTTCATTAAGACAAATCAGTATGACTGTGAATGTGCCATTTTCCTAATATTTGTCAAGTTGTTTTCTTAATTGTTCAAGGGGACACTTATTCTCTTTGATGTGTTTTTCATGTCATGAATCTATTGACTAAGTCTAAAGAAAAAAAGTCACTCTTGGCAAATGACATTATTGTAAACTCTGGTGCCAATGCCATGTCTTTTGGGTCATGATAGAATATTGGGAACATGTCCTTGGGAGGTCAAACACAATCTCTCCTCTTTTTCTACCCCCCACCTTAATTTTGACTTTTTGACTGATGCTTTTTTCTTCTGCTTTTTTCCGTTTGCTTTCCTTTGTTGCTTTTGACTATTTCATCTTTACATGCTGGTTTTCTCTTATCAACACTCTTTCTTCGTTAAGTCATCCATTACAATTAAATTAACCGATCAAGTTTTAAACTTCTTTAGTCAATGGCCCTCCTAATCTTTTTATTATTTTATGCAACGGTCAAGAGGTATTCTCGACCAATTTTCTTACCCCTCCTAATCTTTTACTCAATATAACAGCTTTAGGACCATATTTCTAGATACCCTTCACATTCTTCTCTATAACATCTCCATGTTTTGACCATCCCTTTTTTGCTTTGGTAGATTTTTTTTTTTTTTTTTTAACTCAAGCTGTCCTCTTTCTCCTTTTCTGTAATGCTTCTCTTCTAAGCTCAGCTGGTGAAGTGTACATGGCGAAGTTGTCCTAAAGCTGCTTAAGCCATCATAGTTTAGGAAAGGACATTTGTAAATCTCAGTTCATCCAAAGATGATACCTTGCCAATTTATTATTATTATTATTATTATTATTATTATTATTATTATTATTATTATTTGGTGGTCTGATACCTTGCAAATTGGCTTTCTCTATCATGCAATACAGGAATCTAAATGGGTCACCACTTCCCGATACCATTGGCACAAGGCCCATCGTTTCGCTTGCCCCAAGTTTCCAAAAGCTGCTTGGACCAATGAAATTGGGTTTTCATTATCCAACAGTAATCTTGACGGAGAAGAGTGGAAATTATGAATCAGAACAAATTGGCTCGCATCCAATGACTCGATGGTGATATTGCTCTTGTCTTTGCACATCTTAGTCAATAACTATTCAGGAATTTCTGCATTGATTCATGCTAACTTGGGCAAATCATTGACCACCAGAGCATGCTTCCTTCAAAAATTAGTATAATAAACATTGTGCAGGTATAATTATCATTAGTTGTCAGTGTTAATTGAAAGAATGTCAAAGGTTATGGTTGAGGTCAGCGCAGTCATATATTCCCTTGTTTTATGGGTTATGGAATAGTTTTTTTTTCATTTAAATATTTATGTAAAGTATAATTGATGCAATCTCATGTACATTCACGAAAATCTCGCAAGAAATATAGCAACTGCTTGACGACATGGTGATTTTCTATCATATACATTGACATGGCGAAATTCATGCAACCTTACGTGCACGCTATAAATTAATTTTCCCACATTATCAATCACAAATTATTTCAATTTGAATCAAATTATTCAGGATTCGATTCACATCTTATCTAATCCACGAAAAGCAGGTGCATAAAAACCAACGCAAATATCATATTGACTTTCTTTTGCCCTACTTCTAAAGATAAATAGAAAGGGGTTTGAGAGACTTAAAATTCTCTCCTTTTGAAAGTTGCGCAAGTGGATCAAACAAACTGAAGAAATGAGTCCAGGCACAATGAACATACTTGCTAACACCCAGGCCCACTTAAACTTTTCCATCCTTGTCGTTATCATTCGATTCCGTCAGAAAACGGACTCCTACTACTCCTCCTAGATCATCCTAGATCCTCCTCAATTCTTTATTACATAATATTATCAACCATTTCTCATCATGAGAAACAAGAAAGACAAAAATGGGTCTCGATCATTATCCTAGTTGCGTAAAAAATCTTCACCCATTTTATAATGTAATAACAATCCAATCACATGATCCTTGCATTGTCAAATTGCATGGACCCTCCTATCTCTACGGATAAATGCTCCTTGTTCATGTTTATCCTCTATGCCAAAACCTATTCCTACAAGCCAAAGGAAAGCAATAAAGTACAATGATTTTCATAGCAAGATACTCCACGTCACGTGACCGCACGGGCCAAGAAGTCATGCTTTATGCAATTAGCCCCTATTTTACTCGAACCAACAGTTGGATTTGGAGACCTCTTCTCAAGGCCCCAACTTGTCAACACTTTGAAAACCCTGTCGCCATTAGAGGCGACATAGGTTGAGCACCAGAGCGTATTTCGCGCTCCGAGGAGATTTGCTAGTTCAACAACTCCATCAAACGTAAAGTTAATAAAATCCTTAACATAACAAATAATCATAAGCACTTTTTCTCGCCCCCAATAACTGTTCAGCGACAAGGACAACCTAACCCGCAAGCTTTAGGTAAAACCATGATCGTCCACTTGGATTACTTGTATAAAGACGTGCAAGACAAGTTGAGAGAAAGATAATCTCGCAAGGGATAAAGGGCCATGCCCAACTTGCACTTAAGGTGAGATTTCATTCTTATGTTTTTACCAGATATCTTTGTGAAATTTCATGGGACCGACTGCGATTATTCTAAAAATTCAAATGGTTAGATAAATAAATTGTTGTAAAGATCTCTCTCATGCTTAGATTGGATTTTGATAAAGGAGGCAAATAAAGAATTTAGTAAGATTTGGACTTGAACCTCCTTCTCGGGTAATATGTAAAATTTTGTAGAACCACAGTTAACTGTCTAAAAAACTTAAATCATCAAATAAAAAGGTAATTGATTATTCAAATATTGTAACACTTCCCCTCAAGCATAGATGGCCTATATTAAGTGAAAAAAAATATATTATGAGGGAGGTATATGAGGGGCTTTGAAAGATATGGACTCGGATCTCCTACTCTGATATTATGTAAGACTTTGTGAAATCACCGTCAATTGTTTTGAAAACTTAAACTTTTAGATAAAAGCATAGTTTAATATTTTAACAATGTAATATTGTTGAGGGGGTGTGAATTGGGTTCTTAAAAAGTTCAATAATTACTTCAAATAAAATATGATTTTTTAGAGGTTAACTTTGCCCCTTTAGAGAGAGAGAGAGAGAGAGAGAGAGAGAGAGAGAGAGAGAGAGAGAGAGTCCAAGATTAAAAAAAAAAAATCGATAAAAAAGCAAAGTTACTATGTCTCATAATTGAAAGCAAAAACCAATTCCGGGGGTCAATTATTAACACCATTAAACCACTAATGGAATGCCCAACTTTTACTTTTATTAAGGTAAAATTTCATTCTTTTTTATTGAATACTTATGAAATTTTGTGGGACTGCCATCGATTACTTAAAATAAGTAAACTGTCAGATAAAAATATGATTAAATATTAAATATTATAATGTCCCCCTCATGTGTAGGCCAAATTATGGCTAAGTATAAAGTGCAAAGATGTATAGCAAGGAAGCCGAATAAGGAGTTTGGAAAATTTGAACTCGAACTTCCTACTTTGATACTATGTAAGATTTCATGGACCATTGCCAACTTAAGGTTTTAAATGAATGCGTGATTTCATATTTAAGCAATGTAACAATCTTGAGAGAGAGATAGTCCAACATAAAATAAAAAATAGAATAAAAAGCAAAGTTACTTTATCTCTCAAAGTTGAAAGCAAAAACCAATTATGGGTGCTCAATCATTAACAACATTAAACCACAAATGTAATGCTCAACTTGCATTTTTTTAGGTAAAATTTCATTCTTTTTTTATCTAATACTTTGTGAAACTTTGTGAGACTGCCACCAACTGCTTAAAAAACTCAAACTATTATATAACAGTGTGGTTAAGCATTTAAATATTATGATGTTCCTCACTCTCGTAGGCCGGATTTTAGTCTAGTATTGATCACAAAGACATGTAGTAAGGGAGGCACATAAGAAGGCTAAAAGGATTTGGACTTGGACCTACTACTTTAATATTATATAAGATTTTGTGAGATTACTACCAACTTGAGCTTTTAGATGAAAATATGGTTTAATATTAAGCATTGTAACAATCTTGTGAGTGAGAGAGAGAGAGAGAGTCCATGATAAAATAATAAAATAAAAAAAGCAAAGTTACTATATCTCATAATTGAAAGCAAAACCCAATTCCGGGGGCTCAATTATTAACAACGTGAAACCACAAATGTAATGCCCAACTTGCACTTTATTAAGGTGATTTTATTTTTCTTTTGGTCCAGAAACTTTGTGAAATTTCATAGTACTGCCATCGACTGTTCTAAAAACTCGAATTGTTAGATAAAAACATGATTAAAAGTTTAAATATTGTAACTTTACCTTACATGTGTAGGCCGAATTTTAGCCTAGTATTGAGAGTGAATATATGGTGAGGGAGGCAAATAAAAGAGCTTGAAAATATTTGGACTTGAACCTACTACTCTGATACTATGTAAAATTCCGTGATACCTTAATCAACTATTCTAAAATATCAAACTATTATATAAAGGCGTCGTTGAAACATTTAAATATGGAAATGCTCCCCCTTGTGCCTAAGTTGGATTTTTGCCTCAGTGCGAGAATATATAATAAGGGAGGCGAATAAGAGGGCTAGAAAAATTTAGATTCAGACTTCCTATTTTGATACCATTTAATATTTTGTTGGACCATTGCTAACTTAAGCCTTTAAGTGAAAAGCATGGTTTATATTTAAGTATTATAACAACCTTGTGGGGGCATACCGGTTGTGTTTTCAAAGTTCGATAATTACTCCAAATAAAGTATGATTAACTAAAGATCAACTTTGCCCCTTTCTGACCGCGGAGAGAGAGAGAGAGAGGTAGGCTCCCTATGATGCAAGTACAAAAATAGCAGTAAAACAAAAAAATGGTTTGGTTGATTTGCTTTCATCTCTCTATCAATCACATTAACTTTTACAACTTGCGGTTTAACTATCAATTTGTTTTTCCTTGCATACACGCCATATATTGGTGACAAAAAAATAGGTATGGATTTTTCAACCGATTAATGTGGGCTAGAACGTGGATTTGGAGTCCTTTCGAGTGACGGGACCGCAAGATGGTCGGCTGAGAAAATGGATTTTATGCATGTTTTTCTAGGCAAGGCACCAATTGGAGAATGTCTCCGATGCAAGTTGGCCAACTTGTTAGCATATTAATTAAATAGAAGGGGGTGAACATTATAAACGTAAATTAATTCGAGAGGAAGACCCCGATAGATAAAATTGAAAAATTAAGTGCTGACAATATAAGTAAAAAAATTTGCATGGTGAGTTGGTAAAAAGTTTTCTGATTATGATTGAAATTGTCGCTCAATACTATTAGTTCCTTACTAGACATGGAACTGTGATCATTATTTGTAAGTTTTAGTAGGTAGAGTTGGTAAAATAATACTTGGCTCACACTATTTTCACCATGTAAATGGCTATAACACGCATTGATTTGCTGAGTTGACGAGAACAACCTCAAAAGAACTAATTAGTCGATAGCACAAATTGAATGGTGAAAGCTGCTACTCATTAAAAATGCAAAAGTTGCACATTATCATGGAAATGCGAGACTGTTTGTATTAATTAAAATAAAAATGTTTTATTCCACTGCATTATTTTTTTGTTTGTGTACGAATTTTATTTCCTCTTTTCTACTCAGTGATGTCCTCAGAGATGAAGAATTGTACATCACAAGGAGTTATCAGAGATTGATGAATTTTAGGGAGACATTGCAAAATAAATGTACTTTATTATTTAAAAAAATTAAAATCCCGAGCATTAAATTTATTAGAATACTCGAATCCTAAATGATTATTGTAAAAAAGCACAAACATGTAAGCTTCTTCCATTTGAACACAAAAGAAGAATAAACAAGGGTTTAGGAAAAGTTGATAAAAATCAATAGATTGATTGATTTACATTTAAGGCACATTTTTTCTCTTTTATCAATCTTACTAAAATTAATGTCCCAATGGCTATTTTAGATCATTTAGATTTTAGTGCCTATAAAGCTATTTGAGGGGTAGAAATATCGCAAACCTAATAATTACGGTTCGCTAATGTTTCTACTGAAAGAATTAAGTAGCTTCTTCTTCAGTTAATGCATGGGGTGAATTTTTTTACTCCATTGAATCTTTTGAAACAATGCTAAACAGAATTACAAGACAATTTTTTTTTTTTTTTTTTTTTTTTTTTGGAAGATGGGTATCTCTATCATCTAATAAATAAGTGTTAGCGGGGTTTTTGGGGTACATAAATAATTAATCCATTCTATGAATCGAATTTTAATATTACTCTCTCTCTCTCTCTCTCTCTCTCTCTCTCTCTCTCTCTCTCTCTCTCTATACATCTATTTCTAGTAAGTATTTCACATTGAAATGGCCCCCACCAAATAGGCAAGAGAAGCGAGATGAGAGTTAGAGGACCACTGACGAACACAATAGACGACAAGAGCAACGTTGTGGATAATCATATACCTTTTTCTTATAAATAAAAAAATTAATGGCGAGTTCTAGAATAGGACCAAATCAGAACCAAATCGAATTAAGGCAACTCCCAGTTCCTAAAATTTAGAACTAGAGATTGTCAATCTGGTTTTTGCGAGGCATGTCACCCAAACTAGTACTTTTTTTTTTATTTGCAAGTGAATGATGCTTGATCATAGTTTATTAGGCCTTACCATTTTTTCATCGAGATTTTCAAAGAATGAGAATTTAGACTATACAGCAACACTTGTAATTTTGCAGGGAGTAGGAAGAAAAGAAAAGAAAGACATCACTGTTGGTTTCTAGATTCATCCAAGAGTTGAACCAGACCAATTTTAGGATCACGTGGGTCAATTCTCAATTCCACATATGGGGAACGAACCCATTATGGTTCGATTCATAATTCTAGGGTGAGAATCAACCCAAATTAAAATGGATTGTCCTTAGAAAACATCCACCCTTAAGAGCTCATTAATATAGCAAATAATAAAATAAAAAATATTTTCCTATTTTTCTGCCAATAATTATTCGTATCGCTCGAAATAATTGGTTAACGAAAAATTTTATATCAACGATAATAATTTATATTTAAATATTTTCATAAGCGGCACAATAAATTATATAGCATCAAATGTTTTTAAAATTATTTATTTTTCCAGAATAAATGAAATAGCAATGAACTCAACGTAAACTCACCCAAGAGAAACCTAAGCCACCCAAAAAAAAAAAAACCATTGGAGCCCACCTTCTCATATGGGAAGGTGCGGAGTGGGATGTTAAGCCACAGATGTCGGGCTCTTACGTTATGTAAAGAGCCCGTGCAAAAGTTCGAGTGTAAAACGGACAAAAAAAATATAAAAACTAAGCAAAATAAAGAAGATCCCCAAAACCCTAAAAAGGAAAAAAAAAAAAAAAATACGAGGCAAATCCTATCCACTTGCCACGTCCCAGAGAGGACGAGAGAGATAATAATAAAACGAAGTCGGCAGTGAGCGACCGGGAAGAGGCCCCACGCCCCTGGGGGACGATCCTTATCCGCCAACCACGTGGCGCGCGATGCGGGGGTCTCCGGACGATCTCGTCACGTGACCACCCCCCCCAATCGTCCCACCATCGATCACACACGTGGCGGGCCGTACGGACTGTCCGCACCGCAGTGGGTGGGGGGCGGGGGGGATATTTATTTTGTTCCCCGCGGGGGCGTCGCCTCTCTTTTGTCGCGTAGCGGGGGGCCACGTGGGATTGGGGGCAGTTGGAGAGATCTCGGCCCTTGGCTCCCGAGATGGTGGAGCTGATCACGGGGGCCCCACCGCCACCCCCCACCCCAGACGAGATCGTACGGCTTCCCTCAGCGATTTTTGTCTTCGCTTTTTAACCGCTCACTACGTTGTCCGCTTGCGTTGGACGTCGAACCTAAGAGAACCAGTCGCGGAAATTCCCTATAAGTCACGGCAAAATTTCCCTGTAACCTGAAAATGGGGTTAAGTTCAGTGCACCGCGGTTTGAAAATGAGAGTTATGATGGAATGTCTTCATCAAGTTGACACTAGTTCTCCCTCCTTAATGGCCCCTCTCCCCCTTTCTCTCTCTCTCTCTTTCGTTTCTTTATATATATGTTATTTAAAAAGATTTTCACGTAAAATTCGAGTAATAAATTTCACCAAAGAATGTCAATTCAAGTGGGGTCTCCCACCTCGGAACAATTCTTCCGCTTGTCTGGAGAACCTTTGAGCCTTTTAAGGACTTGTTCAGATCTAAGAAGATTCCCTATATTCCCTGTAACTCGAAAACGAGGTTGAGTTCAGTCCACCGCCACCAAAAAAAAAAGTTGAGTTATGATGGAATGTCTTTATCAAGTGAACAATAGTTTGCCCTCCTTAATAGCCCCCCCCCTCTCTCTCTCTCTATAACGAGGTTGAGTTCAGTCCACCGCCACTTGAAAATTTGAGTTATGATGGAATGTCTTTATCAAGTGAACAATAGTTCTCCCTCCTTAATAGCCTCTCTCTCTCTCTCTCTCTCTCTCTATAACATGAAAAGATTTTCGCATAAAATTCAGGTGATAATTTCATCAAAGAATGTTAACCCAAGCCAGGTCTCTCATCCTAAGGCAATTTTCTTGCACATCTAGAGGACCTTTGAGTCTTTTAAGGACCTACTCAAGTTCAAGGAGATTCCATGTAAGTCACGGCAAAATTCCCTCTAACCTAAAAACAGGGTTGAGTCAGTCCACTGCTGCTTGAAAATTTGAGTTATGATGAAATGTCTTCATCAAGTGGACAATAGTTCTCCCTCCTTAATAGCCTCTCTCTCTCTCTCTCTCTCTCTCTCTCTCTCTCTCTCTCTCTCTCGTTTCTTTATATATATATATGATTTAAGGCATGAGAAGATTTTCACACAAAATTCAAGTGATAGATTTCACCAAAGAATGTCGAGAATAAAATGAGGAAGGATATCAAATAGCATGGAAGATAATTGCGGGATGGGAGGGCTTGAGACAAAACTTTGTGATTAATATCTAACAAATGCAGAACCTAGCAAATCAAATTGTGTCCCTTTTGTGTTTTCCCATAAAAACCCTTCAAAACTTTTTTTTTTAATAAGTGTAATGAAATTAAAAAAAATAAAGGTTAAATTGATCAAAGGAAAGGGAGAAAAACGAGGAGGTAAAATAAAAAAAGTTAAACTATTCCAACTTCTCACTACTATTCTATCAAGAAAGCGCACTGCATGAGATCAATTAATTGTTTTTCTAGTGGATTTAAACCTCATTCCAACATTCTATGTCAGAAATTTGAAATGCTTCTCTCATTTGATTTTACTTTTTAATTTTCAAATAAATGTTTTTTTGTATTAAAAATTGCATGGTGTTAATCCAATATTTTCCTTTATGAAAAAAATTGTATTACTGCTGTTAATAGCAAAGGAACAACAGTACACGATCAGCACGGGTAGATCGAAAAAAGGCAAGCGAGCTCTCAATCAAAACTCACCCGCTCACTGGAGGCCTCCGGAAGGGAAAAACCTGAAGTTGAACGTAGATGCATCGTGGAGACCCGGAGATTTCCTCTGCTCTGTCGCCGGTATCGCACGAGACGCAGCTGGAAGGGTTCTCGACGGCTTCGCGGCCACAGCTAGGGTTTCCTCGGCAGCTGAAGCGGAAACTCAAGCACTTTCTCACGGGATATCGTTTCTGCACGAACTCAAGACGAACCACGTGCGGGATCTTGGAAGCCGAACTGGAAGCTACTTCATAGAAAGTGACTGTTATGCTGCAGTAGAAATGGTCATGGGCCGGGCCGCATGTACATGGGACCTTAAAGAAATCGTTCACAGGTGTACGCATGGGCTTCAGCAGAACAACGACTTCACGGTGATTTATAGCCCACGAGAAACCAATGCAACGGCGGATTGGATTGCTCGACACCATCGACAAAACACCCTACCACGTAATTGGGTGTCTTCCCCCCCTCTTCCCCTATGGAATATATTATGCGCAGATCTTTCCCCTTCTGTGGTTTGTAAGACTTCTCTTTAATTAAGTAATAGTCACTTCTATTTCGACCAAAAAAAAAAAAAAAAAAAAAAGAAAGAGAAAATGATGTCACATTCATTTGATTTCCTAGTGCAATTAGAAGTCATGAATTTTATTTTTAGCTTGTAATGTTGCATGATGAAAAGAACTAATCTCACACAAGGGTAAACCATAGCATGTGTATCAAGATTAATTGGCTTCAATTGAGTCTAACATGATATGATTAATCGTTTGGAATCAACCATTCTACCTTCATAGTCAATTCCATATTTGACTCCTCCTAAAATACTCTCCTTTCTTCTAAGTTACTTCTAATTGCAAAATTCTTGGCTAAATATATCCTTTCTTTTCCTTTCTTCTCTGTCTTCACTTCTCCCTCCCTCTATTTCTAAAATTGGATTCTCATTAATGTCTTCAACAATTTCACATGTTGAAATCACATTGAGTTAAAATAACAATTATATGTTCATCAATTGACTGAAAAAGACTCTAGATAAGACAAAAAGATCTCATCAATTGTCATTTTGTAAATTTACCCTTTTCAACCCCTAGATATGGATAATTGAGTATGTTTGATAGCCTTTTATGAAAATGCTAAGTTTTGTGATTATGCCATTCAACAGATAGGGTCTTTGCTCTCTAAATGTGCGACCTTTTTTACTACGCAACAATTTGGGATGGAGTTTGACGTGGACTTGTAGACCCGACAATGACTGCACCCATGAGCTTACCGGTTGAGCCTCTTATCGGATGAGAACGGCATCTTCTTTTCTCTTTAATAATCTTTTGTCCAGAGTTTAAGAAAGAAAATAGCAGTAACCAATTGCTACTTGCTTCCTACGTTGTCTGTTTGCGCAGGACATCGAAACAGAGAGCCACTCGCGGAGATTCCCTGTCACTCACGGCAAAAACCCTGTAACCCGAAAACGGGGTCGAGTTGAGTCCACCGCCGTTCGAGCTCCACGCTTTTGGAAATTCGAGTTATGATGGAATGTCTTCATCAAGTGGAGGGTAGTTCTACCTTCTTACTAGCCCTCTCTCTTGATCGTTCCTTGATTTCTTCAAAATATTTTCATGTATATGTTTTAAGATATGAAGAGATTTTCGCATAAAATTCAAATGATAAATTTCACCGAAGAATGTCGAGAATAAAGAGAGGAAGGATATTTGGTTCATAAACATCATGCGAAGATAAAAATGGAAGGTATCATGGGAATGTGAGGGTTTGCTACAAAACTTTTGTTATTAATATTTAACGGACACGTGATCTAGTAAATCAAATTGTGCCCCTTCTGTGTTTTCCCATTAAAACCCTTCGAAACTTGTTTTTTTATAAGTACGGATGAAATAGAAAAATAAAGGTTAAATTGATCAAAGGAAAGGGGGTAAAACCAGGAGGTAAAACAAAAAAGTTGAACCATTCCACCTTCTTACTATTTTTCTATTAAGAAAGTGCACTCCATAAGATCAATTATTATTGTTATTTTTTTTTTTTTTATAGTGGACAAATTTAATGCTTCTCCCATTCAAACATTCTATGAGACAAATTTGAAATGCTTCTCCCATTTAATTTTACTTTTTAAGTTTAAATTAATTTTATTTATTATTAAAAAATTGCATGGTTTAATCCAATGTTTTCCTTTAGGAAAGAATTTGTGCTGCTGAAGAAAAAGAAAGTAATGTCAAATGTTTTCAATTTCCTAGTGCAATTAGGAGTCACGAATTTTATTTTTGCTCGTAATGTTGTACAATGAAAAGAACAAATCACATGGAAGGGTAAATTGTAGCGTGTGTATCAAGACTAATTGCTTCAATTAAGTCTAATATGATATGATTAAATGTTGGAAATCAACCATTTAAACTTCATAGTCACTTCCATATTTGATTCCTTCCATATTACGTTCCTTTCTTTCGAATGTCTTTTGATTGTGAAATTCTTGACTAACAATACACTTTTTTTTTCCTTTCTCCTTTCTTTCTATGTCTATTTCCCTCTGTATTTGAGATGGAGATATTTCATCTGAAATTAGATTCTCATTAATGTCTTCAATAATTTCACGTGTCAAAATCACATATATATTTGAGCTAAAATGTTATATGTTCACCAATTGGCTGAAAAGGACTCCATATAAGGACATAATTATCTCATCAAAACATCCAAACAATTTATTGTCATTATGCAAATTTATCCTTTTCAACCCTCCAGATACGGATAATTGAGTACCGTCGATAGGCTTTTGTAAAAATGCTAAGTTTGCGACTATGCCATTCAACAAATAGGGTTTTTGCTCTCTAAATATTCGACCTTTTACTCTGCAGCAATTTGGAATGAAGTTTGATGTGGATTTGTACACCCGACAACGACTGCACCCACGAGCTTGCAGGCCGAGCCATTTATCGGATAAGAATTGCATCTTCTTTTCTCTTTACTAATCTTACATCCAGAGTTTAAAAAAAAAAAAAAAAAAGCAGCAACAAAGTTCTATTTGCTTTTGTCTTTATAATATAGGTACCGATCCCCCGGTGTAATGTAAAGTTTCTTCTAATACAGATGAAAATACTAATGGTGCCTTGTTTCACACAAAATTCAAGATTTAGAAAATATTAAAAATAATAGCTTGTATTGTTTACAAAATTGGATAAATGAAAAATACTTTCTCACTTACTAAAAATAGTTACTCATAAATTATCGTCGATAATGAAAATATTTTCCTTTGACTAATTTTTCCAAACAATATAACCAATCATTTAGTTAAAAAGAATTTTCAATTCATTCTTTTTTCTCCATGAAACAAATGCATTTACAAAAAATTTAAGATTTGGAAAATATTTTCTTGTAAAATGATTGATTATATCTATTAAAAGAATAGTAACTGAAAATATTTTTTTACCATTGAAAACAATTTATGATTATATAGCTTCATGCATAATAAAAAATATTTTTTAAGCAATGCAAACGATGATTTTTTTAAGAGATTCGAGCTATCATTTTTTTTTTAAATGTTGTCCAAATAGGTTTTCCATAAAAAAACACACTGTAAATTTGTAATTCATATTAAAAATAAACACACACACACACACACACACATAAAGGCAGTAATAATTAGGAAAAACGACAAAAATGGTCCTTGAATTTTGGCTCAATGTGCAATGTGATTCTTAAACTTTCAATTTGTTTAAAGTGATCCCTAAAATTTAACCTAATTCTTTATATAGTCCATGAACTTTTAGTTTGTTTAATGTGACCCTTAACCTTTTGTTACATGTTTTAAAACATGTACTTAGATTATATGAAAATATTTAATGTTGTCATTTCATGTTCAAAATAGTCCATAGACTATATAAAAATATTTGATATTGTCCAATTTTCATATAGTTTAGAGACTAGTTTGAACATTGCAAAAAATTCAGAGATTACGTTAAAGAAATTTAAAGCTCAGAGATTACATTAAGCATTGAGTTAAGTTTAAGGATCATATTGAATAAATTGAAGTTTGAAAATCACATTGTATATTGAATTTAAGTTCTGAACCATTTGTATCATTACTCCTAATAATTAACCTAACAACCGTTGCAATGCATTTATTTACTAAATTAACTTCCCAAAAATGCTTTCTTCCACTTTTTCCTCTTAAA
Source organism: Eucalyptus pumila (assembly GCA_016097595.1). Taxonomy (NCBI): domain Eukaryota; kingdom Viridiplantae; phylum Streptophyta; class Magnoliopsida; order Myrtales; family Myrtaceae; genus Eucalyptus; species Eucalyptus pumila. The sequence goes on from CM027848.1 coordinate 46,607,239, forward strand.
AAAATATTTATTATCCCAGGAATCCACGTCACATCTCGCCCACACCCCCTCCCACCGTTTATCCCGTGATTTCGACAACCATCAGCCCTCCACCTATAAAATCCGCGTGCCACGACAGCAGTCCCTCTGTCTTATCCACAGACTCCCTCCAATCTCACCCGCCCGTCACCCCCGCCACCGTCACCCGCCGGCCCATCCCGCCCTCCACGTGTCCCCCCAGGGCCCGGGTCCCCGTGCTCGCCCCGGTGACCCGATCGCCCGCCCCCCCGCAATATCTTAACCGCAGTAGGAAGTGGAGGCGGTAGATTTCGAGGACCCAACCAGGATTAACAATTAACCCAACCACGGTTACTTCCTCTCTCATAAAAGGGCGCCCCACACTAACCCTCAGACCATCGCATCGCCTTGCGAAAATCTCCGAACTGGAGTCCCATCTCCGGCGAGTGAAACGATCGAGGAGGAGGAAGAAGCGACGATGATGATGATGACGATGGCCGGCGGCGGCGGCGACCACCACGCCCGCTCCACCCCGACCGTCCAGATCCCCCCCGTGTGGGACCCGCTCGACGACCCGGCCACCGGCGGCGGCGGCGGCGGCGGGCCGTACTCACCGTACTCCCCGTACTCCCCATACTCCGGCGGCGGCAATGCCGGCGGGGCCGCGGGAGGAGGGGAGTGCTGCAACGACCTGACGGCGTTGCGGCGGTTCCTGCCGTCGAACCACCACCAGGACGAGGAGGACGAGGAGGACGGGCGGGCGCCCGGGGAGGACGGCGTGCTGGGCTGCGACGAGTTCCGGATGTACGAGTTCAAGGTGAGGAAGTGCGCGCGCGGGAGGTCGCACGACTGGACAGAGTGCCCGTACGCACACCCCGGCGAGAAGGCGCGACGCAGGGACCCGCGCCGGTTCTTCTACTCCGGCACTGCATGTCCTGATTTCCGCAAAGGTAAGGGAAACAGTAACATGCGATGCAGAAGCGAAAAATGGAAAAAAAAAAAAAAAAACTGCATTTTCTCTTGCGGTTTTGTTTGGATCTGTAAATTTATCTGGATTTAGGGGGTGCCCAGGTTCTCCATTTTTGGTATTCGGCGATTTGTTTAAAAGAAGATTAAGTTTTTTACCCATTTTGGATTATTTTAAGGATTCTCGGTTGGATTAAGGAAGATGGGCGGTTTGGCCTTTTTATTTTATTTCATTTTTATATTATCGATGCAAAATATTTAGTGAATATTTGCAACATGCCGAGATTTACCAAACGAAAAAAAAATGATATCTTTTAGTTAATTTCCGATCGGTTTTGATCCGGCTAAAATGAGAGATTTTCGGCCAAAATGTCGATTCTGATTGTTTCCATCATTTTAGAAACTTTCGTCGTGAATAGGAATTTTGGGTATCTGCGCGACGAAATTTGATTTGAGTTCCTCTTGATACGAGTGAGATTTTCTTGATTTTGTGCAGGCGCGTGCAAGAAGGGTGACTCGTGCGAGTTCGCTCACGGCGTGTTCGAGTGCTGGCTCCACCCGGAGCGATACCGGACGCAGGCGTGCAAGGACGGGCAAAGCTGCCGCCGCCGCGTCTGCTTCTTCGCCCACTCCCCCGACCAGCTCCGGGTCCTCCCCGCCCACCAGCAGCAGCAGCAGCAGCAGCAGCACAGCCCCAAGAGCGCCACCGACTCCGAGTTCGGGTCCCCGGTCCGCCCCTCCGCCGCCGCGGCGGCGGCCTTCGACTCCTACTTCACCAAGCCGTGGTCGGCCTCCTTCATATCCTCGCCCACCTCGATCCTGACGACCTCGTCGCCCCCGATCTCGCCCCCGACCAACTCGCCCCCGATGTCCCCGAACCAACGCGGCGGGTGCTGCGGGTCGCCCGGATCGGTGAGCGAGCTGGTGGCCTGCATGAGGAATATGCAGATCGCCAAGATGAAGATGAGCCCCCGCGGGCAGATGGGGGGGTCTCTCTTCGGGTCCCCGCTCCGACCCGGGTGCCACCTTGCGGCGCCGGTGACTCCCAGGGCCGAGTCTTCACCGCGGTACGGGCAACTCGGCGGTGGAGGCGGGCTCTTTGATCTGTGGGAGTCTCACCGTCGCTGCGAGGAGGAGCCTTCCATGGAAAGGGTCGAATCCGGGAGAGATTTGAGGGCTAAGATGTACGCCAAGCTCAGCAAGGAGAATTCCCTCGATGGCGCCGACCTTGTGGGGACCGGAGCTAGTCCCGACGTGGGGTGGGTCTTTGAGCTGGTCATGTGAAGGCCGAAGAAGCACCTTCGAGTCCTCCCCGAGTCGACTTGGAGCTCGAATTTTGTTTGGGTCGAAACAAGTGATTTTTTGGGGGCTGGTGGGCGGTGTTCAGCAATCGGGTGGCCTGTTGATTAATCTCTGACTCGGATGTGTGAATATATCTCGTGTTCATTTCCGTTGATGATGATGATGATTACCTTCCTTCTTCTCAAGGTGTAAATATTGGCTTAGCGGGAGAGAGATTTCAAGTCTCTGTTTTGTGGTCCGATGACTTTCCAGTTACCTCTCTTTGTAAATGAAGTTCCAGTAAGCATTCTTAAAATATTCGCAATGCAATTGCAGATTTCTGTATAGGAAGAAACTAGGACGTGGAAGTTCGATCTGGGGTTTTGGCTTTTTTGGGGCTTGTATTGTTGATTATCGTTTTTTGGTCAAGTCCTTGAAATCTCTGTTTCGTCTCATTTTCTCGGATTATAAATGTTAATTTCCCTTTCATGAGTGCTCTGTTCTTTACTCTGCTCTTGGCTCTGTTCATGCTTTCTTTACTTGTTCGGACTCCAGTGAGAGGAATTAGTCACATCATTAGCACAGTGATTACGAGATCAAGAGTGGGGATTAAAGAAACATATCTCTCCACCCGACTCTGTCCCCAGCATGCGGAAAAGACCGGTTCAGCACCTGGGTTTATCTTCCAACTCCGTATAACAAATAAAGAAAAACCAGATGAGGTTCTTGATGTGGACGTGTTTGGGTCGAGTTGATAAGAGCGGATGACCCCCCGTCCTTATCTGCTAAAGCTTTTTCTCGCCTTTTCCCGGTTTTGAAAAATGGAAGATTTGATCACAGTAATTCAGGAGATCTTCTTTTGTCGTGCCACTTGCGTTTTGACTGGAGTGTGTGATGATGATGATGATGATGATGATGATGATGAAGAATTAGGTGGGGGAATGGGACAAGACATGGTCAAGCAGCGACCGTGTAGCATTGGCTCCCCCACCTCGCGAAACGGTCTGCGTTATCTTTTGTACATTGGTTAATCTCGTCGTTTGAAATGGGTTTGTAATTTGAATTCAATTGGATTGTGTTTTAGAATCCGAGTGGCTCGAGTGATTTATTAATCTCATATTCAAGTAGAGGAAGTCGCAAAACGTAATCTTATGAATGGATGTATATCCATGGAAAACGTAATCCATAAAGAGTAAAAGCTCGATTCAAAACTTATTACTTGGATCAAGTTGAATCAACGGATTCGAGTCAAGATTGTGTGTTAAATGAGTTGGCTTGACTGAGTTTCGATTGCTTGACTTGATTTGATTGCAATTTTAATTATTTCAAATTTTGGTTCAATGTGACATAATTGAACTGGAAAATTTTTCCTCATTTTCCAAGAAAAGGAGAGCCATGTATTTTTTCACTCAAATTTGCCTCAATGATGAAATCCCTCATGAAGTGGTTCTTCGATTTTATTAAGAAGGATAAGTTTTGTAGCGATTCCTTATAGGAAGTATCGCAAGTGTACAAGGAAATCAATGATATACTTTAAAATGGAGATACAATATCGGAACTCATGCAAACACTTGTATTTATAGAGTGTTGGGAAGGCATGGGGTTTCCGCTCCCCAATGAGCCGCCAAAGGGTTCTTATAGCTTTAATTTATACTATATTGATAATTTTAGTTTGAGCCCATGAATAGTTTACTTGTGATATATAATTTTTCTCTTGCAATTGAGGGTTGAAACAGAGAGGTGGGATGTGCTAATTATAATGAAATTCTCTATTGGATTCTACCGGATGTGGCCTTAATTTATTATGAATTGGAATAAACCTTATATTTTGATTAATCTTTCTTACATTTATTCTCTATTTCATTGTGTTTGAACGCATGACCCTAACATAGTTTTCACAGCATAATTGCCTACCATTAGTTCTTAAAACAATTTTAATCATGCCTTCGCATCTTCGTATCTTCATGTCACCATGACTTCTCATCTCCAGGTGGTTGCTAAATTTTGATAAATGCTTAGCTTCAGAATTACAAGAAGTTACAACAACACCTCTCCACAATAAGCTTAGGTAGTGCATGGGGACATTTTTGTTCCTCTATTCTTTTGTTTTTTTGCTCCTTAGAACAAAAAAAAGAATAGAAATCTATTTGGTAATGTTAACTGATTTTTCTATTTCTTATAATAAAAAAATAACCGGGAAATAGATTTGGAAAAGAAAAAAAAGTAAAAAAAAAAGTAAGCTTCTTGTTCTTGAGAACAATTTCTAAAAATAAGCCATTTTTTTTATTTTCTCCTTTTCTTTTCTTTTTCTTCCTTGCCGCTCCATGTAGGTTGCATTCGCCGGCTAGTCGCCTCTCACCACTGTTGGCTTAATTAAAAATAAAATAAAAAAGAAGAAGAAAGAAATGAAACAAAAACTGATCGATTCCCATGTAAACTCTATAACCAATATGAGAATTGATTGACAAGATAGGTTCTAGGGTATGTAGGTTTTGGATTAAAAAAACTGAGGAATTGATTCCAATTGATCTGGAGCAATCCTAAAATCGTTCACCCTTAGTTACATGTCAATGATTTCATCTCAAGACACCAAATTTTGTTGTCGATAGCTTCCTTGGTTATCCATGCTCTTCAAGCTATCTACATTGATCTAAAGGGGCTTAAATATATGAAAATATTTCTACTCATCAAGTTGTCGACTGTTCTTTTCATCGATGACTTTTGCTCTTTACCAATCTCTATTCTTATCAACTAAGTCTTATCATTTTTTAGTGTAACACATAGTTGTATCTGTAAAGTGATTTATGCGATTAGTATTCTAAACTTGTAAATGATGAAAGGATGACTTCCTTGTTCTCACCTTTCTCTTTAAACGACATTCAAAGGGGGTAGTAGAGAGAGACATGCCATGTGGGGACAAGACTTCAATTTCAAGATTCAATAAAGAATCAAGGAAAAGGCCGACAAAGTAGGTGGCAGTTCCAAGATCTTGGGTTAATCTTTAATCCTTCTCCCATCGAACTCACCAAACCAAAGGCCCTAAAAAGCAATATACATGCACCCGTACCCTCCTAAAGATGTCCCGATACAGCTTAATTTCTCACACTTCTCGCATAAATGTCGCACTGCACAAAAACTTTTGTATGTCTTTTGTGTAATACGATCAATTGAGATTTGTTCTCTCACGAACTCTCCTGGGTTATCGGTATCTAAGATAAGTGTCAACATCTTAATTGCTCGACGTACATAATTATGTGTTTTTACCGAACTTTGTTTTTTTTTTTTTGTTTTTTTTTTCAATCACTCGTTACTTGAGTGATCTTTTGAAGAATATAATTCCTGTGGAGCCGAAGAGATCAAGGGCGCAGGCTTGAATTCCGAGGTACAGTCAATTGGAGTTTCTTTTTCATAGTGGTGACGAATCATTATCAGCCGGAGGAAACTGAGCGAAGAAACATTATCAAAGCAAAAGAACAGGATGCCGTGTCTACCCAAATATAGTCACGATTTTGCGGCTCGAATCGATGCTACGAGTGGCGTAAAGCTAGAGGACGATATCCAATCCATGATCGCATTATTTCCTTCATCAAGAGCAGCTGAATGGCAGCGTCCCAAACGTGTGATGGCCCCAGTCGCCTTCCTTCTCGAGAAAGCAAAAACACAAAGAAGACGAAGAAGAATCGAATTCAAACGGCACCAACAGCAGAGACGAGTCCAAATCGTGGGAGGGCATCGCACGTCCGCGGGCGGTGGTTAGGCGACAATATCCAAAGCTGCTGTCAACTCAGCGGGTATCAAAATTATGGATAAGGGAGTCGTGACCACCTCGCTCCCGTCCCTTTCATGGGACTACAAACGCCTTTGTCGTTTTTGGACGGCATTGTCTCTCCTTTCGATGACACTTGCGATAAATCTATTAAAATCTTAGGATAAAATTGGATAAATGTGACATGTACGTAGTATCTTAATATTTTTTATAACACGAAATTTAATATATGGTGAAATGCAATGAGAACGTATCAATTTGAGATTTTTTATGATGTTGACCTTATGTAATTATTTATGAATCGCTAGATTTTATCGATGACTTTTTTTAATTGATTTTTTGTTTGGAAATTTTGTGGTGCTCCTCTCTTGAATTCCCACTCAGCTCTTCATTTTCCAAGTTGCTGTCCATTGAAGCAAACACCTTCAACGGCCACGTGGGAGATTTGGGATTCGGATAGGATCAAGAAAACCCCCAGGAGCATATCTCGAGTGGGGTTCTGAATTTTCCTATTCTCAGATTTCATTTTTCTTATCTAATCTCGATTGCATATCTTGATTAGAGAGTCTCCAAGATTGATTGACTTTGAAGCTAGCAAATGATTGATGGACATGTCGAGAGTTTCATGTGATGTCTACACGTGGGGATTTTATCATTCTCTTGGATAGATATCATGTGGAACCCATGTATTATTTTATATATTGGGCCTGGATTTTATGTTTATGTTGGAAAAATATTGGTTACGAGAGTTCTCTTCTCGATTTTGCTATCTCGAGGACTGGGAGGAGAGAGGTTGTTGTTGCATCTTTGTAGGAGGGGGCCAGATCTCTGAATTTTGTAAAGGAAACCATCAATGAGGTGGGGGATGAACATGGAGTGTGTGGTTTGCCTCCAAAATGGCCATGGCTTTGTCTTGAATGGACCTGGTTGTGAAATTGATTTGATTGAATGAGATGGGATAGGACTAGGGTAGGATAACATTATGCGAATCAAAATGTTAAGGATATCAATTTGACGTGTCAAAAAAAAGATTACTAAAATATGTCACTAATTGTAAGTATGATGGATAAGGAAGTGGCTTATGGTCAAATTTAGAAAAAAGATTCGAGGTATTATTTAGTGGACTGATAACGAGCATACAAACTTTACAATCAATAACTTTGTCTTTTAAAGTACCTATAATATAATTAAGAAAAAAAAACACTATTGCATACCAGCTAAATGAAAGATTGGCAATATGTTATGATATCTCAAGAAATATAATATAGTGATTTTGACATACAATATTTACTCGAGATAGTGTTGTGACTGGAATATACATCTTTAAAGAGAACAATATTGATGCTTTTGACTATAGATCATAGAGAAAGTGACTTTCCAAAAGAGTTTTCCATCGAGTCATTTGATTTCAACATTACTAACTTATCTTTGATGAAATCGAGAGAAGGAGAGATGTGGTAGGGCTAGATCTATCATCTAGAGGGGGTGAATATATGACAACGCGGAATTGAAATAAAATTAAGATTATTGCAAGAGGACAATGTTTGGAGACAAGCTATGTAGTGCTCAGATCTTTTCAATGTGCAACAATCTATCACAAAATATAAGCAAGAGATAAAGGGATAGAAAACTTGTACACAACAAGTTTATAGTGGTTTGGTATTGACAAAACTACGTCCATTCTTCCATGCTGACAAAGATTATCTAATCTCACACTCATGATCTCTAAGAAATTACAAACTATAGCTCACAAAAGACGAATGTATTTAAGCAAAAGACTATGTTGAATTTTGGAATTCAAAACTTTGATATTCTCTTGGCATCCTTTAGCATTACAAGTTTCTTTTGTAATCCTCAATGTCCAAGTTGATTGTTGGACCCAAGCTCTAAGGATCATTCATCTAATCAATCCGTTGAACTTGAATGTTGAAGAAGATCTAATTGCTTATTGCTAAGAATGAAGTTTCCCGAAAGATCTACTGTCCATACAGCAGATATGGTTTCCATAAGTTGAATCATTCATTTGGAGAACATTCCACCTACAATTGATTGTCTTGTTGATAGATTGAGATATTCCAAATAAGTAATAATGTATTTAATATCTTCCTTTCAGACAATCGGTATTTATAAGGCAATGAATCTAAGCTAATTTTCTAACTGTAAGCACAATGATTCATAGTTGAACTAATATCCTTATTTCGTTGAGATTGAATATTAAGGATTCAATGCAACCTTGAGTTTGATAAGTAAATTATGATGATACATATCAAAGTTTCCACCTAGAAAAGCTCACTATCAAAATCAAAGGACAACTAAGAAATATTTTGTCAATCTTCAAAATTAATTAGGGAGTTTTCCTCAACAAGATGATCCCCGATAATCAACCAAAATACCACTCAATGCAAATGCACAAAAGAAATGTCATGTAGGTCTATGAAGCATGGATATTGTCCAGGACTTTTTGTGTTGTGTAGGACACTCCAACATGTGTCCTATACTTTTCGACATTTTTCAGCCCTCAGTTAATATGTGTCAAAAAGTCCGACACCTAGTCAACTCTCCCAATATTCTTTGACACTTAAGTCTGGAATTCCGACACGTGAGTTCGAAATTCCGACAAGCACCGGGTCAATCATAAAATTTTTCAATAAATAAGGGATCAAAATGTAAGTATGTAAAAACATAAAAAATAATAATAACAAAAGGAGCCAAAAATGAATTTACACTAAAAACATTAATTTACCATTTTTTTAATATCATTCATAGTTTATTTGAAAAATTCAACTCCATTCAAATTATCCATAAAATTAAAGGTAAAAAAGAAAGAAAAAAAGCTATCGACATTCTAGACTTGTGTGTCAAAGCATGTTAGAAGAGACTTGATTAAAATAATCATGAAAATAATAATTTAGCATGTATATTGTAACAAAGTGAGAAACTAGATATTCTTCTATTCTTCAATGTAACACAATTCGTGTATTTAATTACAAGGGATGAATTTATAAAAGGAAACTAGATATTCTTCTATTCTTCTAGTCCTAAAATAGACAAGATTTACAATCAATTACAATACGATACAATTTATCGAATCATATCTTCCAACACTCCCCCTCAAGCTAGTGGTCTGTATATGTTCAAGATGCCAAGCTTGCTTAGAAGATATGCATGTTGTCTTGGACACAACGGTTTAGTGAATATGTCCGCAGGTTGCTCCGAGGTTCTGATTCCTCTTGTCTCGATAGTTCTTTCTTGAATTTTTTCTCGAGTAAAGTGGCAATCAACCTCTATGTGCTTCGTCCTCTCATGTAATACAGGATTTGCTACAAGCTTGAGTGTTGAATCATTGTCACAAAAGAGCGTAGTTGGTCCTTTAACTTCTATGCCGAGATCTAACAGTAAACCCCTCAACCAAACTATTTCACAAACTGTCTTGGCCATGGATCGATACTCGGCTTCAGCTGAAGATAATGACACAGTAGATTGCTTCTTTGTCTTCCATGAAAGCAATGACTCGCCAAACTTGATACAAAAGCCAGTGATAGATCTCCTGCTCATAGGACATGTAGCATAATCCGCATCGCAATAGGCTATCATTTCCATGTTGCATCTTTGAGAAAGGAGAATCCCTAATCCTGGACATGTCTTTAAATATTTCACAATCTTCAAGGCTGCACTCATGTGAGATTGCTTTGGCTTGTGCATAAACTGACTGAGAGTCTGTATTGCATAGCAAATATTTGGTCTAGTCATGGTAAGATATATAAGCTTTCCCACAAGTCTTTGATATCTTAGCGGATCCTCTAGCAATGGATCATCAGAGGAAGACGATATACCAGCATCATAGTCAACAGAAGTCAGTTTGGCATTCTGCTTAATAGGAATAATAGCTGGTCTATAGCTTGATAGTCCTGCTTCTGATATAATTTCCATTACAAATTTCCGCTGACTAAGGGAGATTCCCTGATCTGAACGAGCTATCTCAATTTCGAAGAAAAACTTAGGTGGCCCTAAATCTTTAATATGAAAGGTGGAATGTAGATACTCTTTAAGTCTCTTTACAACAGAATCATCATTTCCCATGATAAGTATGTCATCAACATAAATCATCAAGTAAATAGATGACATGCCTTTTGTCCAGGTGAATAGTGCATAATCATATTTGGACTGTTTGAATCCAGCAGCCATGGGTGCATTAGTAAATTTGGCGTACCATTGTCGAAAAGCCTGCTTTAGTCCATAGAGAGATTTGCAGAGACGACACATCTTAGACTCCCCCTGTCTCTGTAATCCTGGTGGAAGATCCATGTAGATTTCTTCATCTAGGTCACCATGTAGAAAAGCATTATGAACATCCATCTGGTGTAACAGCTAGTCACGGAAAGCAGCAACCAATAGAAATGAATGAACTGTGACATCCTTCGCCACTGGTGAAAAGGTTTCATGGTAGTCAAAACCTTCTCGCCGTGTAAACCCTTTGGCCACCAATCAGGCCTTGTACCGTTCGACTGAACCATCTGCTTTGTATTTAATCTTGTACACCCATTTACACCCAATGGGTTTTCGATCAGCAGGTAAAGGTACAATATCTCAGGTGTGATTTTCCATTAATGCATGTAATTCAGCTACCATAGCTTTTTGCCAACAAGAATCATCTCGTGCTTCATTCTAACCAGAGGGTTCTCGTTCTTCAGAAATACGGCTTATACAGCATAAATGTTCTAGTGATAGCCTATTGAATGAAACATAGGACGAGATAGGATAACGAGTACCTGATGACCTCGAAGAACCGCGGATGTAGTCTTTGGTCCAAGTCGGTGGACGAGTAATGCGACTAGGACGTCAGGATGACTCATGTGGCATTGGCAGCTCATGTTGTATTGAAGGCAATTCCTCATTAGGACTTGCTTCTGAGATGTCCAGTGATTGAACTGGTTCTGCTATGGTATTTCTTGTTAATTGTGTTGGCTCTTTAGGAGGTTCTTTAATAGCATGACCCATAGGAGTCTCAATGGGTGTTGAAGGAGATACTGCAGTTGATCTTGGAGGAGAAGTAATAATAAGTGTTCCTCCGGAAGGCAAGTCATCTTCTAAGAATTCCTTATAAGCTGTCTTGGTATCTTCAGGGGAAAGAGTTATGTTATGGAAAGGAAAAATATCCTCATGAAAGACAACATCCTTGCTAACAATAAATTTTCCTATGGATGGCATATAAATACGATATCCCTTCTTTAAGGCTGGATAACCCATAAAGACACATTGATGAGCACGAGGAGCCATCTTATCCTTATGTCCCACTATAGTCACATAACATAGGCATCCACAAATTCTGAGATGACTCAAATCTGGTTTCTTTCCATACAACAACTAAAAGGTGTCTTTCCTTTCAAAATGCGAGATGGCATGCGATTGATCAGATATGCTGCCGTGACCACACAATCTCCCCAAAAGTTTTCAGGAACAGATGCTTGAAACTTAAGGGCCCGAGCAACTTCTAAAAGGTGACGATGTTTTCTTTCTACCACACCATTTTGTTGTGGTGTATAAGTACATGAACTCTCATGCAATATTCCATTCAGGGAGAAAAAAGAGGCACACTCATTATTGAAGAATTCTCTACCATATCAGTTCTAACTCGACGGATTATTTTCCGGAATTGAGTTTTTGACAGGGATAGAAAAGTTCTTAGATTTGAAAGAACCTAATTTTTAGACTGTATGAGAAATATCCATGTGGCATGGGAGAAGTCATCCACGATTGTGAGAAAAAAATCGGGACCCATCATGATTCAAGGTACGGTAGGGCCCCCAAACATCAACATGTATCAAAGAAAAAATGTCATTTGCTCGAGAAGTGCTATTAGGAAAAGGAGCACGAGCTTGTTTTGCCATGGGGCAGATGGGACACTGAGGACAAGGAAAATATGCACTGTGACCCAATCTTTTATGATTACGAAAACTCATATCATTGGTAGCAACATTACACAATGACTTATTGAGTTCAATAGGAAGTAAATATTGTGGGAAATTCTCCCAAAAATACAGCTCTTGATTGACTCTACCCAAGCCCATCAGTTTGTCAGTCGAAAGGGCCTGAAAGAAACAATTATCAGGATGGAATAGAATTTGGCATGAATTTTCTTCGCAAACTTGGGAAACTGATATCAGGTTGAAAAGGAAATTAGGAACATATAGCACATTTTGAAGAGTAATGAGTGAGCTAAGATTCACAGTGCCAGACATGACTACTTGGAGTAGTGTTTCCATTTGGAAGTTGTACTGATATGGGATAAGACAACTTTTTAACCTCAGAAAAGAAAGATTTATTGCAGACTATGTGGTCATTAGCACTTGAATCAATAATCCATGCATTATGAGAAATTGCATTCATTAGACAATATGATGTACCTGTAAAGCTTCCAGTTTTATCAGAAGTATCCAATTTCTTCAATGAGTCCATAAGTTCTTGATATTGATCATGAGTGATTGATTTTCCCATTTGTTGACCCGATACTTGAAAAACTGTGGAAAATTTCCCTTTTTCTTTTTATCTTGGTTTTCCATGTAATTTCCAGCAGTTTTCTATGGTATGGTGTGGCTGCTTACAATAATCACAATATAATTTACTTTTCCTCTTGGCCCACCATTTTTTGCAGCTGAGGAAGACCTGTTCATGGGCTGGAAGACTTGTGCCGAGGTTGGGCTGAATGAATTGGGCCCATTCGTATCCAATCCTCCGAGAAAGGCACTGTGCGGGCCGTTTGGCCCATTGAAGCTTATTCCATGCGAGCCGTCCGATCCACCGAAGCTAGATCCTCGTGGGCCGTTGGATTCATTCGCACCCAACATCAGATGCGAGCCATTCGATTGATTAGCTTGATCTGGGCCGTCGAAAAATCTTCTGTTATTTCTAGGGTTCTCGTCGAGGAACCCTAGATTTGCCCCTGCCTCTCTTCCTCTCGCCGTGCTTCTCTGTGAGAAACGGGGATGGCCCCTTGTTGCCAAAATGATTCGTTGTTTTGTTGCTGACGTGGCTAAATAAGTAATATGAAAATTAATTAAATTAAATTTGAAACCAAATTTTACCAAAAAAAAAAAAAAAGAGAGTAAGAAGATGAATAGTGGCTGAGGGCTCAACCCTCGTTGTCGCCGCCTCCCAGCCCTCATTGGGAAGGGTCGGCCACGGTGTCGGCCACTGTTGCCGACCCCCCCGGTGACTGTGGGGAGGCGACAGCGGCGAAGGTTGAGCCCTCATCCGCTCTTCACCTTCTTCCTTTTCCTTATTTATTTACTTATTTATAAATTTGGTTGTTAATTTAATTAATATTTAAATTTAAATTCAAATATGTACCAAAACGATATCTTTTTTGCATTTCTTTGCTAAGTCAGCTCTCTGCGTGAGCCACGTAGGTGAGCAAAATTAATAAAAAATTGCCACGTAAGATTTCCGGCGGGGTTCGGCGGAGATGGCACTCAAGTGTCCCATTTTTTAAAAAAAGTGATACTTAGGTATTTCTTTCCTAATTTTTGATATTTTAGTATCTCTGTGTCAAGTTTTGACACTTGAACTATTCTTTTCTCTGTATCTAGAGAAGATCACTGCCTAGTGAAGCGGCAAAAGTTTTGTGGCGCAAGCTAAAAGGTGTGTGTCTTCCTGTCCCATACATCATGCTCTCAGTCTTGACAAGTCAAAAGTACAGATATGGCATGTATGCCTTATGCCATCACCCTCTGCCACGTCCAACTCATGTGTTACATGTTAGGCCCACACGCTTGTCTTCGTGCATGCTATATTCTCCTTTGTGTTGCCAGCTTCTTTCCTTGATCAACGTGGGCTTCTTGAAGACACCTATCTTTGGCAGTTTGAGAGCTTCATGCATCATGCTTAGTCTAGGCCAAAAAACTAATAAAAAAACAAATTCAATTTTACTTATTTTCTAACAAGGGGAAGGATAGTGCAGTCAGACAGCAAGGACCCCGGCCCTCCTTCCGAATTTCAGCGGAAAGACGGCCCTCGCCCAAATATGAGGCGAAGGTCGGTGGCCTTCGTTGGTTCCATCTGTAGTATGTTGGAGAAAGATCAAAGAGGGCGGCGGTGATGGACTGTCGGGCGGTGGAAGTCGCAAAGCTTGGGGACGCGGAGAAGCACGGGTTCGTGGACAGCTTGTTGAAGAAGATCGAAGAAGACGATCTTCCACTTCTCCAAAAGCTTCTGGAGCGAGTGGAGAGGACCGAGGTTGAGTAAAGAATGCAAATTGTCTTAGTATAGGCAAATCGAAAAGGAGACGAATGCATTTCTCAGGAATTTCGTGAACTAATTTGGGTTTATTGCAGAAGGAATTAGCTTTTGGGCAAAAACGAATGCTATCCAGATTGTGGTAACGAACGCGAGCATTTCTCCAACATGATTTTTCGTTTATCTTTCAGATTGTATAAAAAAAAATTGATTTTTCGCAGCCATCTTAAAGACAAATGCTATAAGCAAAACACAATTATGAAGCTCGGAATCGTTTCGGAGTGAAAATAGAGAGGAGGCTTTGCAAAGGAGCAGCTGAAAGAGATGCGACTCCTTTACATCTGACGACATCTCGACTACACCATGTAAAGAATGAAACTCAGAGCAATTGACGGGATTGCCCAGCAGTGCCGTTTGCAAGCGAACCAGATTAATGCAAATGTCAGTTTTGTTTTGCTCTGAAAGCTATTAGATTATCCGATCCATGAAACAACATTGTTTTTGTACGCTTCAAGTAGGCATCGAGTGCCACGTTCTGGGACAAGCTAGCAACTCAAAAGCATTCTCATTAACTAACCAAGATATATAATCATCAGTTGTCAGAGGATACATATATCTAGCCACTATAGTGTAATTGCTCATTCGATGATATGGTTCCATGATCATATTCAGTATTCAGATCTTAAATTGATTACATTGCATCAATGTCAGAACAAGAACTGAGGCAATCAATAGAAAGAGGAAATGTTTCATAAGCAAAATAGTGGCAACACCTAGCTGGCTCAATCAACTGTTCACCAATTGAGGAACACGGATGATCGGGCGACACTTCTGGGAATCACCTTCAATGCGAACATGGAAATCTATTTGTTAAGTCCAAACCACATATAACAGTAGTAGAATACTCCCACGAGATGTTCGTTGAACAAATAGAGCGTTATCATAGGGAATGTATACAAATCCAAGGCGTTCCATAGTAGAACTAAACTTGGAATACCATGCACAAGGAGCCTGTTGTAGTCCATATAATGCTTGACGTAGACGACACACTTTACCAAGAGTATGAGTATATCCAGGAGGTGGCTCCATGTATACTTCTTAAGTGAGATCTCCATTAAGGAATGCATTTTTGACATCCATTTGAAATAGAGGCCATCGCTTAATAGCAGTGACAGCAAGAAGGCTACGAACAGAAGTAAGACATGCAACTAGAGCAAACGTCTCATCATAATCAATGCCATACTCCTGGGTAAAGCCTTTT
Organism: Eucalyptus pumila; assembly: GCA_016097595.1. Lineage (NCBI taxonomy): Eukaryota > Viridiplantae > Streptophyta > Magnoliopsida > Myrtales > Myrtaceae > Eucalyptus > Eucalyptus pumila. Next base: position 46,622,742 of record CM027848.1, read on the forward strand.
GCTACTAGTCGAGCTTTATAATGTTCCACTGTACCATCTGCCTTGGTTTTGATTTTGTACACTCATTTACAACCTATAGTCAACCTGTTAGAAGGCAAATCAACCAAATCCCAAGTATGAGAGTGTTCTAATGCTTGCAACTCATATGTCATTGCTCGCTGCCAAAGAGGATTAGTACGAGCTTCTTTATATGTGCGAGGCTCGTGAAAAGAAGCAATTGTGGAATAACAATGAAAATCATAAAGCCGAACAAAAGGTTAACTTACACTGGTGGAGCCACGAACAAAAGAGGAAGGAACTTCCAAAGGTGGATCTGCGGATGGCACAGACATATCAGGAGCTACTAAAGTGGGATTTCTAGAGATACTCGTATCAAGATTTGGAGAGGACAATTCTAAAGAGGAAGATGTAGGAGTGTCAACTTTAAGGAACAGTTCGACATAAGGATTTGTGAAGAAACGAACATTTGGAACAGTGGGAGAAGATGCAAAAGAATGTAAAGATGAGAACATTTTATAAGGAAACATGGCGAGACACACGAAGTCGATTGGATATAGGGTCCCAACATCTATATCCTTTATGCTCAATGCTATAGCCAAGGAAACAACATAGACGAGCACAAGGTTCTAACTTCGTGCGTTCATTTGGAAGAAGATGCACAAAACATGCACTACCAAAAACTCAAAGTAGACTGTAATTAGGAATACTGTCATACAAGCGCTCATACGGAGAAATGTTACCGATAATAGGTGATGGAATACGATTAATAGTGTAGACAACAGTATGACAGGCCTCCCCCCAAAATTGTTCTGGACAAGATGTTGAGATTAGAAGAGTGCGTACGATATCTAAGATATGTTTGTGTTTACACTCTGCTCGACCATTTTGTTGGGAAGTTCCTGGACAAGAACTATGAATAATAGTACCGTTTGAAGAAAGAATTTTAAGAAACTCTCTGTCCTTATATCTCGAGAAAATTGTGTTTTGATCATGGCAACAAAATTGCCATAGATATGGGAGATTGATTTTTCATGAGATAAAGCCATGTATAACGTGAATAGTCATCAACAAAAATCACAAAATAATGAGAGCCTCCCATAGTGGGAGGAGGAGATGGTCCCCAAATATCCGAATGAATTAAATCAAAGGGAGTATAAGAGATAGATTCACTAATATTGAACGGTAAAGCATGATGTTTTCCTAACTTACAAGATAGACAATCAAAGAATTTATTGTCAACAGAACCTAGATGACCACTTGAAAGCAAATGACTTAAACGAGAAAAAGAAGGATGACCTAAACGAGAATGCCAAGTTTTAGATGAAACTGTGGTAGAATGAGTTGGGAAGTTTTAAGGAAACAAGCTCAAACAACCGTCCCACTTTACGGTATGTCCTAATTGTCTATTTCGTCCTTGGATCCTGCACATGAAACCATTCGAAGATAAATGAATATCAAAACCAAGCTCACATAGCTAACCCACATATATCAAATTTAAAGAGAGGTTGGGAACCATAAAAGTATTGGGTAAGGACAAGGTTGGCGTTGAAACGTTCCTTGTATGACTAACTATCATTTGAGAGTTATCAGCTGTGTGAATAATAGTTGTTTGTGAATTATATGATTTTGACTTAAATAAATTGGAATGGGAAGTCATGTGATTACAACACGCAAAATCAAAGAATCATGAATCAGGAGTACCTAGAGTGACCGGCAAGGCAGAAGGACTAGAAGTACCAGTTTCTTGAAGAATGTAACAAAATGTGGATCAAAGATCATCTAAAGATAGTGTGACAGATGAACTGTTAGAAAAATCCTCTATGACAGAAGCAGCAATGGATGGGCGGCGTGCAGCTGAACCTCTAAAATGGGATTGGTCGTTTGTTCCTGTAGGTTGCTTGGATTGTAATTGATAACAGTTTGATGCACGATGACCAGGTCGATGACAGTGCGTACAATAAGGTTTGTGCCATGAGGATGAGCCTGAAGTAGCAAGCACTACATCTGTAGGAGTGGAAACCAGTGGAGTAGCACGTTGTGCTTTTAAAGTCGCAAGGCAAGTTTCCTTAGTTAATAACTCTGAAACAACTACCTCAAGATGAGGTAAAGGATCCTGATGCAAAAGTGAGACTCGCATAGGTTCATACTCATCATTTAGAGCCATTAGAAATTGCATATCCCGCATATGATCACGATATTCAGCAAAGCAAACTTACGAGCATCAATAGTCGAATCCCATGTTGGTTCAGATAAAGCAAGCTGGTCCTATATGGCATGCATGGAAGAAAGAAATTCATAAATAGACTGATTTGTCTCTTGACACATGCGATGTAAGTTCCCTAATAGTTGATATTGATAAGCAATATCAGATGTGGAATAACGACCAGCAAGAAGATCCCAGGCTCCCTTTGCTGTATTTAGACGACTGAACTGAAGTTTGATAGATGGAATCGAAGTATTTCGAAACCACATGAGTATTTGGTGATTCTTGCTCTCCCACTCCTCCAATCGTTTAACAAATTTATCATCATCCTCTTCGACGGCCTAACAAGGCTCGCGAAGACTTCCAGTGACATAACGCCAAAGCTTACGTCCCCTTAGAAAACTTGACATTTCTTGAGCCCATAGAATATAATTTGATCCATTTAGGATGGTCTGAATAGGCATTGAGACTTTTAATTTGTCCATGATAGGCTATATACTAGTAAACTCAATCGATTCTTGAATGAATTTGAAAAAAAACTGATATTTGTAGAGCTGATATGAAGAAAATAAGGCTGAAAATAGACTAAGAAAGTCGAAATACCTCAAGAACCGGTCTGGAAAAGCCAAGAACCGGTCGGAAAATGGCCAAACCAGTCGGAAAACCTTGAGAACCGTTCGGAAAATGGATGAACCGGTCAGGAAAGAGAGCTAACTAGTCGGAAAATGGCCGAACCGGTCGGAAAATAGCTTAACCGGTCGGAAAACGCTGTAAACCGGTTGGGTCAACATCGGTCAATGGATGTCAGCGACGAGGTCAACGGCTATTAGCGACGAAGATGACGTGGGTTGACGTCACTGCTTATCACGGACGTTGCACATGCAATGATGATGTCACTGATGCACGCATAGGTCACGTGCGAGCTGTGGCGTGTGTACCTTATGCTTGCAGAGGGTTGACTGGCGCGTGAGGGCGTGTGGATCTCACGTGCAGAGGCTTTGGGTGGCTTGTGAGGGCGCATGGATAACTTTTCGGTGACGTTCATTGCTGTTCTGGACTCGTGGGAGAATGTAGAACTTGTCTATGGTGGTTTTCGGTTGAAAATTAGAAGAATTGTCTTCGAAAGTTCCACCTGCAGTCGACGGCGTCGGTGGTCGTCGGTAGTCCTGTAGCACGGTGGAGCATGGTGGCGTGTGTGGCTTCTCTCTACGGTAGATGATGAATTTTCAAGGTGCTACGATAATAGCAACCACCTTCTCAAACAAAACCTCGCTCTGATACTATGATAGAATATAGTGGAAAGTTGAATTTCTATATATTGTAGTGTGTGTAATACTGATAGTACTAGAGCCTATTTATAGGCTGTTCTAGGGATCTATCTAAAGTAATAAAATATTACAATACCATAATCAAATCAATTATAATCGATATGAAATCAATTATAATCAATCAGGAAAATAAATATCTCTAACATCCTAAGATAAATATCTCTAACATTCAAAATGGGGTTCAACTGGGCTGAGTTTGACCATTTTAAAGTTCTAGGTCATGGAGTGTGTACCAACAGGGCACATGGTGGTTGAGAGTGAACAAGATGCCTACGATTTTCACAACAGATAGCTGAAGTAAGTAGGGTTCGATATGATTTATGTAGCGCCCTTCCTTTTACCGAGTGCTTTTTTATATTAGTAATAGTAAATATTACTTTGCGGATACTCAGTAATTTCACACATCGTAAAATTGGCTATCATTTACATCTTTTTTTTTTTTCTTTTCAATGCAAATTGAATGTAGCTCCACAGACAATGTGCAAAATCCCACAATTTTCTGAAGAAGAGAAGAAGAATTGGATCAGATTCTCCATGGTGGATCAAACTGTTAAGAATGATGAAACTGAGAAGACGATTTTGAGATTTCCTTTTGTTGCTTCGTGATGCAAAAAGTTGAAGAGTTTTACAGGCAGTGCGATCCTGATTAGCTTTTCATTTCTTCTGCCTCGTGGGGTTGTGGTTTTACTAAATTTTTGTGTCGTGAATTTGTTCGTTGATAGGAATTAGCCGTACCGCTACTTTTTATTTTTTTGCTGATGCGATCTTATAGTAACTTGAATTTGGAGACTTTGTTATACGTGTTTCGATTGAGTTTCCCTTTGCAAATGCATGACAGGCTAAAAAGGAAAGGGGAGTTTGAGCTTTTTGTTTGGTTTGTTACTTGATTTCATGCAGTGTGTTTGCTAAGTAACATAACATGAAGACGTGTATTCTCAAGAAACTTCTCATTAGCGTTCTTATGTTCTCTAATTTCCCACCTCTGCAAAGTGACTCTTTTTGGATTTTCAATTTGCTTTGGATCATTTGAATTCTGCAGCTTCCCTTTTCTTTGTTGTGAGACTACTGGGGATAGTTGTTTCCCTGGACTTTAATGTGGAATCATTTTAACGAAGAGTCTGTTTAAACATAGAAGATCAGTTCTAACAATTCATAACCCCTTGCATTTGTAGTTTCATAGCAATGGCGATGACCAATTTTGGCATTAAATGTCTTAAAACATCTTCTTTCTTTCAGTTGTTACTTACTGGTGAGCAGATAAAAACTTATTTTGCCACTTATTTACCTGTAGAGTTGCTCTCAGTTGAAATATTTAAGCTGTAAGGAGGCTAAGCAGTACACCTGTATCTCTAGTTTTCTGATAAGCGATGCAATGACAACCAGCCAATATATAACCCTTGTTGGCAAAACCCTTGATTGATAAAGCTTTTCCCAGGTTATTTCTATATGATGCTGTTTCCTTTTAAGAATCGGCAATATTACTTCTTTCTCGCTAATACATTCCAACCAATAAAGAACCATACGTTGGGGCAGAGTAACTCTTGTCGCTCCTTTTACATGACAAATATTGACTCAAGAATTCAAACAGACATCTGTTCTGGACAAGTTAAGGTACATTGCTTTATTGCTTGTACTAAATGCCGCAATTCTAACGTGTCGTTTGATTGCTCACTCTTGAATTTAGCTATGACTCATTGGCCCCCAGTTTTATTTATTGTTGGTCATCAAAATGTTCTGTGAAAATAAACAACATAAGCTAGGCCTGTGCATCTTCTGTAAAATAATGTGCTTTATCCGCTACTTGAATCTGAGGATGATTTTTTAATGGTTCTTATAAGCTAAAAGAATCTGATGCTTTCTGTTTATGAAACTTGGATGGACTGCAGAACATGTTATTTGATGCGGCAGCTCATTAGAAGGGAGGGATATACTATCAACAATACCATTCGATTCCGTTTTCTGTATCTAGATTTTGTTGAGCCCTTTTTTTTTTTTTTTTTTTTTAAATCATTGTGCTTTCTGGACGTTGTCTTGTTTATCTACATGACCCAACTAGTAATTTCAATCTTCCGACGTACTTGTACATGTTCTGTTTGGTCATCTGTATAATTCCTCCTCCGCTTTAGAGAAGGAGAAGATTTGTCTTTACGGATTTCCAAGTGAGCAGTGGGAAGTCAACATACCTGCGGAAGACATGCACTTGGGCCTCCAGAACTTGCCCTCGGCATCATTTTTGCCAGAGATGGGATGCAAGAGAAGGACTGGTTGTCGTTAGTTGCAGTTCCAGTGACACATGGCTACTTCTTGTTAGAAATTTGCGGAAAATCAAGATCCTGATTATCAGGATCGAATGCGGAAGTGTGTAAAATTCTGTGCTAACCTCCAGCCATTGATGAAGTCGAGAATTGAGTGCCTGTCGAACCATCACAAGGAGGAGGAGGAGGAGGAGGAGGACGCGTGGGCGCCGGGGGAGGATGGGGTGCTGGGCTGCGACGAGTTCTGGATGTACAAGTTTAAGGTGCGAAAGTGCGCCTGCGGGAGGTCACACGACTGGACGGAGTGAGAGTCCTTGGAAAAAGAGGTGCCAGCCTACTTCCATTGACTCCCGTGATCGAGGCATGTCTTTGCTTGCGGAGTTTTGTGTTTGAGGTGGGTTTTCGATCTCATTCAAGCCTTCACCTATCTAGGCATTAGGTTGATGTAGTAGGATGGAATATGATAAATCAAGCCACTGTTGAATCCTATTCAACTCTTTGCTTTTGGGTGAGTTGTCAAGACATTAGGTGATTAGTATATGCATGACATGATAATTCACACGGACTTACTTTCCATTGTAAGTCACTTTCTTTTGCAAGCACTGGCATTCTCCAATATGTCGAGATCTTGTGGTAATTAATAATATACATCATTCTTCTTTTGCCATAGATGATCTTGCCATGAAAGATGCTAGGCACACAGAAAGAACCAAAAGGAGTTGTTGGACCTCCCCATCAGCACTTAAAGGAGGTTGAATTTCACAATTATTATGGTCAACCTTGTGATCTCAAGCAAGTGAATTACCTTATCGATAATGCCATTGCTCTTGAGAAGTTAGTGGTAATCCGTCGAAGAATACTTCTCAGACTTGGATGAGTTGGAAAAAGTGAAGGAACCTAGAGAACATACTCTACAATATCTCAAGGGAAAGTTATCTTCAAGAATTGAGTTGGTGATTAATTAACAAAACCAGAGCCTCATTCACTTGGCATCCATAGTACCGTCATGGTTGACTATTATTCTGCATTTTAATCCTCTTCTCCTGTTTAGACTTATTTTTTCGACTGCGGATATAATTTTGCTTATCAATTATTTGTTGTTCTGATTTTGTAATTTGGATTTTTAAGTTATGAATTGACTCTTATGCGTTTTTACCCAATATGGGAAAGTGGCAATGCCACGAATAATGGATATTTGTGGTTTTTATTTTCACTTTACAAATGGCTAACATCTTTTAAACATGAGGGAGGTAGGTAGATCACATGCTCTTTCAAACTCTGCTTTGTTTATATATTCTTTTGATTACATTCAAAAAGACCACAACAACCCAAGCACAAATGGCCAATATCGCTGCACTCTTACAGCAAGTTTACGATGCATTCGCTGAAGCGGAGGGTGCCATACATATGGTCCAGAGAAGAAGACAGAGGCGCATGTAAGTATCTACAAGACATTATCCAAATTATTTATTTGTGTTTTGCTCTAATAGATTTCATTTATATTTTCAGCTCTAGTGAAGTAAATGAGGCCACAACCATCTGCAATGCCGCTCGAGCAGAACTGGATGGGGTTGCTGAAATGATCCGACAAGTGGACATGTTGGTGCTGCATACCATTGGACAGGCAAGGGCCTTCGTCTGCTTCATTCCAATGTTCAATAATCGATGCAATCTACAGAGTGTGCAAATATCGAAAAACATAGCTCGGCAACTGTAAAACAATCATCCTCTCTCGTTTGGGATCGTTGGAGTGCCTAAGTCAAGCTTTCTTGGGAATTGCCAAGGCTAGCTCGGGCTCGCATAAATGTACTCACAAGTATCGCGGACATTTTGAATATAGTCAAAACCATGACCTTCACAATCGTCAAATCGAGATTTAAAGAGATTTAAAATATTTTAGATAAAGGAGTATCTAGAAATTATTTTTGGAAACATCTCTCACTTGCTCACTTGGATCGTAGAGAGACAAGTTTGTAGAGAGACAAAGTTTTTGGAGAGAGAAGCTCTGAACGAGAAAATAAAAATTTGATTATGAAGTAGTTGAATGGATGCAATGACGGGAGGGCACCCCTTCTTATACTAGTAGCCTTTGGATTACAACCATTGATTGTTCCTCGATCCGGTGGATGAGATCGTACCATCTAACCTACCACCTATTGGCATTTATGTTGAGAGAGTTCTAGATCCTTGCACAATTACCATCTTGCTCATGGGAACATTCCAGAAGCTCTTGGGAAAATTTGCATTGCATTTTCCGCTTCATCGAACTCGTCGTAAGCCTGCTGCAAATGTGCAACGATATTCATGTTGTTGGCCATTTGTGTTTGGGCTATAGGTGATCAAAAGAATGTATAAATAGAGCAGAGTTTGAAAGAGTTTGTTTTAAGTGTGATCAACCAGCCTCTCTCATGTTTAAAAGATGTTCACCTAATCTCCTCATGAACAATGAACATCCTCTTCCTGGATAAATTTCTCTTAGTTTCTTCAATTTTAATTTGAGCAAGGGAGTGTCGAATGGATAGGTTGGAGTCGGGTGGAAAATGGTCAAATCCAAATTGACCCATTTAATGTTATATTGATCAATCCATTTTTACGTAATTCAATTTTGATAACTCATACCCGACCTAATCACAACCCAATTCATATTCAACTGGACCCATATTATCAAAATATGATAGTAACTTACACCCATGCACTTGTATTCTTATGCAACCCGCTATAGCCGGTAACAATGTCCAAGAGAATTCCCACATTAATCTAGGCGCAACATAGTAGTATGATCAGGTGAATGTTTGTACCAAGTGAAGTGCACTATCATTTAGGCACACAAAAATTTGCTTTTGACTAGATTGACTAGACCGTAATTAGATAAATACGTTCTCCTCCTACTACCACTTTAATCACCAACAAAAAGGTAGAAGCACAAGAGAAAGATACACTAAAAACTAGAAACATCAATTATTCATGGCCTTGACACTTCCCATATAACTTTAAAATCCAAATTAAAAAATCAGGAACAACGAATTATTAATAAGCAAAATTATATCTGCCGTCGAAAAAATAAGTCTAAACAGAGGAAGATGATCAATGCAGAATAATAACCAACCATAATAGTACTAGGGATGCCAAGTGAATGAGGCTCTGGTTTCGTTAATTAATCACCAACTTAATTGAAGGTAACTTTTGCTTGAGCTGTTGTAGAGCACGTTCTCTAGGTTCCTTCACTTTTTTCAACTTGCCCAAGTCGGAGACAGATTCTTTGTCATAGGGATTCTCCACTAGCTTCTCAAGAGCAATGGCATTATTGATAAGGCAATTCACTCCGGCACTGCATGTCTTGATTTCCGCAAAGGTAAGGGAAACAGTAACATGCGATGCAGAAGAGAATAAAAAAAAAAAAAACTGCATTTTCTTGCGCGGTTTTGTTTGGATCTGTATATTTATCTGGATTTAGGGGGTGCCCAGGTGCTCCATTTTTGGTATTCGGCGATTTGTTTAAAGAAGATTGAATTTTTTTTACCCATTTTGGATTATTTTAAGGATTCTCGGTTGGATTAAGGACGATGGGCGGTTTCGCCTTTTTATTTTATTTCATTTTTATATTATCGATGCGGATATTTAATGAATATTTGCACCATTCTAAGATTTACCAAACGAAAAAAAATGATATCTTTTGGTTAATTTCCGATCGGTTTTGATCCGGGTAAAATGAGAGATTTTCGGCCGAAATGTCGATTCTGATTGTTTACATCATTTTAGAAACTTTCATTGTGAATAGGATTTTTGGGTTTTCTGCGCGACGAAATTTGATTTGAGTTTCTCTTGATTCGAGTGAGATTTTCTTGATTTCGTGCAGGCGCGTGCAAGAAGGGCGACTCGTGCGAGTTCGCCCACGGCGTGTTCGAGTGCTGGCTCCACCCGGAGCGATACCGGACGCAGGCGTGCAAGGACGGGCAGAGCTGCCGCCGCCGCGTCTGCTTCTTCGCCCACTCCCCCGACCAGCTCCGTGTCCTCCCCGCCCACCAGCACCAGCAGCACAGCCCCAAGAGCGCCACCGACTCCGAGTTCGGGTCCCCGGTCCGCCCCTCCGCCGCCGCGGCGGCGGTGGCCTTCGACTCCTACCTCACCAAGCCGTGGTCGGCCTCCTTCATATCCTCGCCCACCTCGATCCTGACCACCTCGTCGCCCCCGATCTCGCCCCCGACCAACTCGCCCCCGATGTCCCCGAACCAACGCGGCGGCTGCTGCGGGTCGCCCGGATCGGTGAGCGAGCTGGTGGCCTGCATGAGGAACATGCAGATCGCCAAGATGAAGATGAGCCCCCGCGGGCAGATGGGGGGGTCTCTCTTCGGGTCCCCGCTCCGACCCGGGTACCACCTTGCGGCGCCGGTGATTCCCAGGGCCGAGTCTTCACCGCAATACGGGCAACTCGGCGGTGGAGGCGGGCTCTTTGATCTGTGGGAGTCTCACCGTCGCTGCGAGGAGGAGCCTTCGATGGAAAGGGTCGAGTCCGGGAGAGATTTGCGGGCTAAGATGTACGCCAAGCTCAGCAAGGAGAATTCCCTCGATGGAACCGACCTTGGCGGGTCCGGTTCCGGACCCGACGTGGGTTGGGTCTTTGAGCTGGTCATGTGAAAGGCCGAAGAAGCAGCAGCTTCGAGTCCTCCCCGAGTCGACTCGGAGCTCGAATTTTGTTTGGGTCGAAAGAAGTGATTTTTTGGGGCTGGTGGGTGGTGTTCAGCAATCGGGTGGCCTGTTGATTAATCTCTGACTCGGATGTGTGAATATATCTCGTGTTCATTTCCATTGTTGATGATGATTACCTTCCTTCTTCGCAAGGTGTAAATATTGGCTGGCGGGAGAGAGATTTCAAGTCTCTGTTTTGTGGTCCGATGACTTTCCAGTTCCCTCTCTTTGTAAATGAAGTTTCAGTAAGCAATTCTTAAAATATTCGCAATGCAATTGCAGATTTCTGTATAGGAAGAAACAAGAACATGGAAGTTCGATCTGGGGTTGGCTTTTTGGGGCTTGTATTGTTGATTATCGTTTTTTGGTCAAGTCCTTGAAATCTCTGTATCGTCTCATTTTCTCGGATTATAAATGCTAATTTCCCTTTCATGAGTGCTCTGTTCTTTACTCTGTTCTTGGCTCTGTTCATGCTTTGTTCATTGTTCGGACTACAGCGAGGAATTAGTCACATCATTAGCACAGTGATTACGAGATCAAGAGTGGGGATTAAAGAAACATATCTCTCCATCCGACTCTGTCCCCAGCATGCGGAAAGACCGGTTCAGCACCCGGGTTTATCTTCCAACTCCGTATAACAGATAAAGAAAAACCAGATGAGGTTCTTGATGTGGACGTGTTTGAGTTGAGTTGATAAGAGCGGATGATCCCCGTCCTTATCTGCTAAAGCTTTTTCTCGCCTTTTCCCGGTTTTGAAAAATGGAAGATTTGATCACAGTAATCAGGAGATCTTTTTGTCGTGCCACTTGCGTTTTGACTGGAGTGTTTTGATGATGATGATGATGATGATGATGATGATGAATTAGGTGGGGGAATGCGACAAGACATGGTCAAGCAGCGACCGTGTAGCATTGGCTCCCCCACCTCGCGAACCGGTCTGCTCTGCGTTATCTTATGTACATTGGTTAATCTCCTCGTTTGAAATGGGTTTGTAATTTGAATTCAATTGGATTGTGTTTTAGAATCCGAGTGACTCGTCGTTTGAAATGGGTTTGTAATTTGAATTTAATTGGATTGTGTTTTAGAATCCAAGTGACTTGATTGTTAAATCTCATATTCAAGTCGAAAATGTAATCTTATGAATTGATGCATATCCATAAAAAGTAAAAGCTCGATTTAAAACTTAATACTTGGATCAAGTTGAATCAATGAATTCGAGTCAAGCTAGCGTGTTAAACGAGTTGGCTTGATTGAGTATTGATTGCTTGACTTGATTTGATTGCAATTTTAATTTTCCCAAATTTTGGTTCAATGTGACAAAATTGAACTCGAAATTTTTCCCCCATTTTCCAAGAAAAAAGAGCCATGTACTTTTTTCGCTAAAATTTGCCTCAATGACGAAAATCCCTCGTGAAGTGGTTCTTCGATTTTATTAAGAAGGATAAGTTTTGTAGCGATTCCTTATAGGAAGTATCGCAAGTGTACTAGGAAATCAATGATATACTTTAAAATGGAGATACAATATTGGAACTCATGCAAACACTTGTATTTATACTATATTGATAATTTTGGTTGGAGCCCATGGATAGTTTACTTGTGATATATAATTTTTCTCTTGCAATTGAGGGTTGAAATGGGATGTGCTAATTATAGTTGAATTCTCTATTGGATTCTACCGGATGTAGCCTTAATTTATTATGAATGGGAATAAATCTTATATTTTGATTTCTCTTTCTGACATTTATTCTCTATTTCGTTGTGTTTGAACGCATAACCCTAACATAGTTTTCACAGCATAATTGCCTACGATTAGTTCTTAAACAATATGTCTTCACATCTTCTTATCTTCATGTCACCATGACTTCTCATCTCTAAGTGGTTGCTAAATTTTGATAAATGCTTAGCTTCCTAACTCTATCTACAGTTACAAGAAGTTACAACAACTCTTATCGACAAGAAGCTAGTGCATGGGAACATTTTTGTTCCTCTACTATTTTGTTTTTTTGCTCTTTGGAACAAAAAAAAAAATAGAAATCCGTTTGGTAAGGTCAATTAATTTTTCTATTCCCTATAAAAGAAAAATAACCGGGGAATAGATTTGGAAAAGAAATAAAAAAAAAAAAAAAAGTAGCATTTTTTTCTTGAGAACAATTTCTAAAAATAAGTCTTTTTTTTTTTTTTGTCTTTTTCTTTTCTTTTTCTTCCTTGCCGCTCCCTGTAGGTTGCCATTGGTCGGCTAGTTGCCTCTCACGACCGTCGGTTGCTGCCGCCACTGCCACCGTCACTACCAACCGTCAACACTCGCTACGGCCAACCTGCCGCTGACCTTTGGCTGGCAGTAGTTGTAGATGGCGACAATGGGCTGTGAGTGGCGAGTGGATGGCGGCGACGGCGATCAAACGCGTTCCTTTTTTTTTTTTTTTTTTTTTGTGGAATGTACCAATCACATTTCTATTCTTGTTTTATTCCGATAATAAAAAATTTATATAATTATTAAACTCGTTGTTTTACTCAGAAATTATTCCAAGGAATGGCAACAGAAAAGAATTATTTCAAAAAAAAAATTATTCCCCTGAATAGAAATGTTACCATTTGCACCATTAAATATAAAAAATATTACTACTCAATAAGCATGGGTCTAGGGTAGAATCGGGAATTTCTATTAAAACCTATATGTTCTAGGTTCCTACCATTATCGATCTGATTCCTAATTCCAAATAAATAAATAAATAGAAATGTTACTATGTGGTTTGGTTCTCGATTCTTGGGTAAGAGCAAAATTGTGAATCGAAGAGTTGATCGGGAGCTAGGAATTAATGAAGTGGAATGAGTATATGTGGTTTAACTTAATTTAAAATTATTATTAAGTGATTAACTATGTTGTTGTTTCTTTTGATTTCGGGTGATTAAAATTTGGAGACATCTTTTTTTATGGATGATAGAAGGCTAAAGTTCTATAATTTAAGTTTTATGTTACGTGTTATGAACTTTTGATTACTTATTTTATTTTGTGTGTTCATCTTTTTATGGATTGTTGTTATTGACAAATGGAAATTTTTATTGTTACATTCACTTTCATTTTGCTTAATTAAAAATAAAATAAAAAAGAAGAAGAAAGAAATGAAACAAAAATTAACTGATTCCCGTGTAAACTCTAGAACCAAAGTGAGAATCGATTGACAAGATAGGTTCTAGGGTACGTAGGTTCCGGATTCAAAAAATTGAGGAACCGGTTCCAATTGACCTGGAGTAATCCTAAAATCGTTCACCCCTAGTTATATATCAATGATTTCATCTCAAGACACCAAATTTTGTTGTCGATAACTTCCTTAGTTATCCATGCTCTTCAAGCTATCCACATTTATCTAAGGGGGCTTAAATATATGAAAATATTTCTACTCATCAAGTTGTCGACTGTTCTTTTCATCGATGACTTTTGCTCTTTACCAATCTCTATTCTTATCAACTAAGTCTTATCATTTGTTAGCGTAAACACATAGTTGTATCTATAAAGTGATTTATGCGATTAGTATTCTAAACTTGTAAATGATGAAAGGATGACTTGTTCTCACCTTTCTCTTTAAACGACATTCAAAGGGGGTAGTAGAGAGAGACATGCCATGTGGGGACAAGACTTCAATTTCAAGATTCAATAAAGAATCAAGGAAAAGGCCGACAAAGTAGGTGGCAGTTCCAAGATCTTGGGTTAATCTTTAATCCTTCTCCCATCAAACTCACCAAACCAAAGGCCCTAAAAAGCAATATATACATGCGCCCGTACCCTCCTAAAGATGTCCCGATACAGCTTAATTTCTTGCACTTCTCGCATAAATGTCGCACTGCACAACAACTTTTTCATGTCTTTTGTTTAATACGATCAGTTGAGATTTGTTCTCTCACGAACTCTCCTCGGTTATCGGTATTTGAGAATTTGGTACTAGGGAACTTATGAAAGTGTCAACACCTTTACTTGCTCGACGTACATAATTATGCGCTTCTACCTAACTTTATTTATTTATTTATTTTTTCAATCACTCGTTACTTGAGTGATCTTTTGAAGAAAATAATTCCTGTGGAGCAGAAGAGATCAAGGGCGCAGGCTTGAATTCCAAGGTACAGTCAATTGGAGTTTCTTTTTCATAGTGGCGACGAATCATTATCAGCCGGAGGAAACTGAGGGAAGAAACACTATCAAAACAAAAGAACAGGATGCCATGTCTAACCAAATATAGTCACGATTTTGCGGCTCGAATCGATGCTACGAGTGCGTAAAGCTAGAGGACGATATCCAATCCGTGATCGCATTATTTCCTTCATCAAGAGCAGCTGAATGGCAGCGTCCAAAACGTGTGATGGCCCCAGTCGCCTTCCTTCTCGAGAAAGCAAAAACACGAAGAAGACGAAGAAGAATCAAATTCAAACGCCACCAACAGCAGAGACGAGTCCAAATCGTGGGAGGGCATCGCACGTCCGCGGGCGGTGGTTAGGCGACAATATCCAAAGCTGCTGTCAACTCAGCGGGTACCAAAATTATGGATAAGGGAGTCGCGACCACCTCTCTCCCGTCCCTTTCATGGGACTACAAACGCCTTTGTCGTTTTTGGACGGCATTCTCTCTCCTTTCCACGACACTTACGATAAATCTATTAAAATCTTAAGATAAAATTGGATAAATGTGACATGTATGTAGTATCTTAATATTTTTTTTACGATACGAAATTTAGTTTAGGGTGAAATGCGATGATAATGCATCAATTTGAGAGTTTTTATGATTTTGATCTTATGTAATTATTTATGAATCTCTAGATTTTATTAATAACTTTTTTTATTGGTTTTTTGTTTGGAAATTTTGTGGTGCTCCTCTCTTGAATTTCCACTCAGCTCTTCATTTTCCAAGTTGCTGTCCTTTGAAGCGAACACCTTCAACGGCCACGTGGGAGATTTGGGATTCGGATAGGATCAAGAAAACCCCCAGGAGCATACCTCGAGTGGGGTTCTGAATTTTCCTATTCTCAGATTTCATTTTTCTTATCTAATCTCGATTGCATATCTTGATTAGAAAGTCTCAAAGATTGATTGACTTTGAAGCTAGCAAATGATTGATGGACATGTCGAGAGTTTCATGTGATGTCTACACGTGGGGATTTTATCATTCTCTTGGATAGATATCATGTGGAACCCATGTATTATTTTATATATTGGGCCTGGATTTTATGTTTATGTTGGAAAAATATTGGTTACGAGAGTTCTCTTCTCGTTTTTGCTATCTCGAGGACTGGGAGGAGAGAGGTTGTTGTTGCATCTTTGTAGGAGGGGGCCAGATCTCTGAATTTTGTAAAGGAAACCATCAATGAGGTGGGGGATGAACATGGAGTGTGTGGTTTGCCTCCAAATTGGCCATGGCTTTGTCTTGAATGGACCTAGTTGTGAAATTGATTTGATTGAATGAGATGGGATAGGACTAGGGTAGGATAACGTTCTGCAAATCAAAATGTTAAAGATATGAATTTGACGTGTCAAAAAAAAGATTACTAAAATATGTCACTAATTGTAAGTATGATGGATAAGGAAGTGGCTTATGTTCAAATTTAGAAACCCAACAAATTTGAGGTATTATTTAGTGGACTGATAACAAGCAAGCAAAATTTACAATCAATAACTTTGTATTTTAAAGTACCTATAATATAATTAAAAAAAAAAAACACCATTGGACACCATCTGAATGAAAGATTGGCAATATGTTATGATCTCAAGAAATATAATATAGCTATTTTGATATACAATATTTACTTGAGATGGTATTGTGACTGGAATATATGTCTTTAAAGAGAACAATATTGATGCTTTGGACTGTAGATCATAGAGAAAGTGACTTTCCAAAAGAGTTTTCCATCGAGTCATTTGCTTTCGACATTACTAACCCATCTTTGATGAAATCGAGAGAAGGAGAGATGTGGTAGGGCTAGATCTATCATCTAGAGGGGGTGAATATGTGACAATGTGGAATTGAAATAAAATTAAGATTATTGCGAGAGGACAACGTTTGGAGACAAGCTATGCAGTGCTCAGATCTTTTCAATGTGCAACAATCTATCACAAAATATAAGCAAGAAATAAAGGGATAGAAAAATTGTACACAACAAGTTTATAGTGGTTTGGTATTGACAAATCTACGTCCATTCTCCCATACTGACAACTTATAAGCTAGATTTCACTATGATGAATTGATAAGAAGTTACAAGAATTGAGTATTCACTATTCAAACTCGTGTGAAAGATTATCTAATCTCACACTCATGATCTCTAAGAAATTACAAACTATAGCTCACAAATGACAAATGTATTTAAGCAAAAGACTATGTTGA
Organism: Eucalyptus pumila; assembly: GCA_016097595.1. NCBI lineage: Eukaryota > Viridiplantae > Streptophyta > Magnoliopsida > Myrtales > Myrtaceae > Eucalyptus > Eucalyptus pumila. Next base: position 46,639,578 of record CM027848.1, read on the forward strand.
ATTTTGCAATTCAAAACTTTGATATTCTCTTGGCATCCTTTAGCATTACAAGTTTCTTTTGTATTCCTCAATGTCCAAGTTGATTGTTGGACCCAAGCTCCAAGGATCATTCATCTAATCAATCCGTCGAACTTGAATGTTGAAGAAGATCTAATTGCTTATTGCTAAGAATTAAGTTTCCCGAAAGATATACTGTCCATACAGCAGATAGGGTTTCCATAAGTCGAATAATTCCTTTAGAGAACATTCCGTCTACAATTGATTGTCTTGTTGATAGATTGAGATATTCCAAATAAGTAATAATGTATTTAATATCTTCCTTTAAGACAATCGGTATTTATAAGGTAAGGAATCTATGCTAATTTTCTAGCCATAAGCACAATGATTCATAGTTGAACTAATATCCTTATTTCGTTGAGATTGAATATTAAGGATTCAATGCATCCTTGAGTCTGATAAGTAAATTCTGATGATACATATCAAAGTTTCCACCTAGAAAAGCTTACCATCGAAATCAAAGGACAATTAAGAAATATTTTGTCAATCTTCAAAATTAATTAGAGAGTTTTCCTCAACAAGATGATCCCCGATAATCAACCAAAATACCACTCAATGCAAATGCACAAAAGAAATGTCATGTAGATCTATGAAGCTTCGATACTTTTCAGGACTTTTTGTGTTGTGTAGGACACTCCAACATGTATCCAATACTTTTCAATATTTTTCAGCCCTCGGTTAATATATGTCAAAAAATCCGACATCTGGTCAATTCTTCCAATATTCTCCGATACTCAAGTCTGGAATTCCGACATGTGAGTTCGAAATTCTGACAAACACCGGGTCAATCATAAAAATTTTCAATAAATGAGGGATCAAAATGTAAGTATTAAAAAAATAAAAAATAATAATAACAAAAGGAGTAAAAAATGAATTTACCCTAAAAATATTAATTTACCATTTGTTAATATCATTCATAGTTTATTTGACAAATTCAACTCCATTCAAATTATCCATAAAACTGAAAGGTAAAAAAGCAAAAAAAAAAAAAAAAAAAAGCTATCGACATTCTAGACTTGCGTGTCAAAGCATGTTAGAAGAAAATTATAATTTAGCATGTATATATAATATACATTTAATACACAACGTGTCTCAATGTATCGGAATTCTCTAATTTTTTAAAAATGAAGTGTCAACGTGTCATGTTATGTCATGTCATGTGTTGATATCGATATCGATGTTGGTGCTACTTAGATGTAGATTCTATGCAGGCTTCTAATTGCACCATGCTGTCGTTCTTAGATTTGGCCATTTTGGAACTGACATGCCGTGTTCTACAAATCGACGATGTGGTCTATCATGCGCATTACAAGTGGACGCAATCGATACTCATGCTTTTCAGTTTGTATTGCTAATTTAGGTGGGTAAAACAAGAAGATGCAACATGGGCGTTGACCGTTAAAAATGGGAACTTCTGCTCGTTGTACGTCGTGCACTGGATAGAAGAACTATTCATGTGAACAGGCTAATTGAATTCATGTGAACAGGCTAATTGAAGCACTTGAGTTCTTAACTAGTAGTCCAACAAGGTCGGGCTTTCTCTGCTAGATCAGCTCTTCAAGCCCATGTAGCACGGAAGATGTCATGTTTTAGACACGAACTTTCTTTCAGGTCGTCCTGCTTCTCTCCATATAAGCAATAAGAGGTCTCTATTCTCTTTCGTCGCTAAAGCGAAGGGATAGAAAATGTATGTAATTGAGTTGTTTTCACTTACCATACTTCAATGTTCTCTGCTCATAAATTTTAGTTTCTCATGGGGAGAAACTTCCGATCAAGTTTATGTAAAAGTTTCCTTTTTTTTTTTTTTTGGTGAAATGTAAATTTATACAGGTCGTTGACATAACATAAAGAGCAGTAATAGCTTCTCTAGAAGCTTTGTGAGCGAGTGGAGAGGATCGAGGTGAGCGAAGAATGCAACTGTCTAATTATGGGCAAAACTAGGACACAAATGCATTTCAAAACTACTTCATGCATTTCTCCAATATGATTTTCTGCTTGATGTTTCTTTATAATTTTTCATATTTTTCGTCCTTTTCTAGATTTTTACTTGTTGAAGTTTTGACAATAACCTTTTATATTATAATTGCCACATGAGATGCCATGTTGGTACTATGTTTAATGGAAGAACCGACTCTAACATTCCTCCATCTTCACCAAGAGGTCCTACAGTGGGATCTTCAACGAGATACTTTGGTAAAAACTATCTTTTGACCATTCTTAAGACAATTGACACCAAACTCGTCTTGATCATTCATTATCTATCTTTCTCCCTATATGAGGAATTTCCAAAAAAAAAAAAACTCATAGGGTAAAATTTTAGAGACTCACATTTCGCTTATAAATCCACATTCTGCTTTTGCAATGTTGAGAAATCTGATTGAATATTTTGCAATAGTTTAGAGACTTTCAAAACCTTATCCCTTTTTATTTCCCTGTGCGGGGATTGTCAGTCAACTCACACAAGGTTAATAGGGCCATGCATCGCCCAGCAACTATTTCAGGCATGATATTTTCTGAAGCTTTGAAACTTTGACAACTACTTGTAAACATTACTGATTTCGTAAGGAAAACATTTTGCATTAGAATATTTTTTACACACCGAAATGATAGAGAAGCTGTCCATAACATCCTTAATAATAACATAGCAGTAGCTTCACAATTTCTGTATTCATTCAGCTAACAAATTATGACAAGCAAACGAAAACGAATACCAACAAGAAACCCGATTCAAACTAGTCCTGAAATTGCTCCTTTACCATCCCGAGTTAGAACAACTCGTCCTGATGTTTTCGTTTGGATCTTCTAGCCATGCCACAACCTTGAATTTCTTGTAACATGTTTTTGCCTTGCATCTGCAACAGAAATTACCCAAACATAGTTTCATAAGCACATGTTGGTTTTGAGTCTCTGAAAAGAGAGATGGAAGAACATTCGAGGAAACTTGTACTTTACCTTGATTTAGTTTATCATGAACTAGATGTTTGAGGCTTAGTCTTGGCCAAGCTTGAACCCTTGTCCGTTCCTGATCTCAAATTTGTACCCGTTCTAGTTGTGCCCCTTTCTAAACTCACAGTTGCGCCCGTTACAGAATTCACAGTTATGCTATTTCCTGAAGGGGAACCTCTGCCCCGTTCTGTACTCAAAGTCCTGCTGCTTCGTGAACTTGACGCTATGCTCTTGCCAGAACTTGAACTTGCGCCCATATTAGTTGTGCCCCTTTTTGATCTTGACCTCTACCCCTTCCTATAATAAAATTTGTGTCTCTTCCTGAACTCAAAGCTGTGCCCCTTCCTGAACTTGAACCTCTGCCCCATCCCAAACTCGAAGTCACGCTGCTTTGTGAAATTGAAGATATGCTCCTTCCTGAATTGGATGCCGTGTACTTTCCTCCTATGGAAGTTGTGTCCTTGCCCGGCCTCAAACTTTTGTTGTTTCTTGAACTTGAAGCTATATCCCATCCTCTGCCTCTTTTTGCAAGATCCCTTCCTGGGGATGACGCACATATGGCCCCACTTCCTCTGCCTGTTTTCTTAGGTAGTTGGTTAGTTGCCACAGTTCTATCTCTCTTGACCTGGACCACGTTAAAAATTCTACATAAGTTTTAAGGACTGCACAATTAAGATAATGCAAATCTTCAGTGCTTACAGGAGAAAGGTGTCTTTGATCCTCAACTTCAGTTGTGGCTTTGCAGGATTTCTCATCATGTTCAGCTCCTTGGCACCTTTGGCAACTCGACCGGAGAACATCATTTTGGTTGGCAGGTTCCCAACTCTCATCATTGTCCTTCTTCCGATTTCCCATTCTGGCCGTTTTCCTTCTGGCGACACTGCCATAGTGCCAAATCCTTCGGTGCCTCATTTGCCTTCTATTTCCTGTGTCCTCAAAACATTTAGCATTACCCGGCTCTGACTGGAAATCATCAATGGAGGAGGTGCCATCGGTTTCGCTATTACCCACAGATGCAAAGTCTGAGTATTCATCGGGACCTGAAACGTCCCACTCAGCCCCATCCTCGTCGGAATACACATCAATCTTCATTCTCCATTCCTCTCTTAACATCTCCATCAGCTCGTCATCGCACTCTCCCTCCCACTCACTGTCAACCCCTCCCTCGACGTTATAAATGAATCAATCCCCTTTTAGACGCTAATTGCACCATTTCCTTCACTTGCCCATCACTCTTGATCTCTATGATCAACTCATGGTATTCACCGGGGGTCTCATACCACATTCTCTTCATACGAAAGCCGAAACCTTTAACGTCAGCAATCAATCCTTCATATGTCACTGAATCTGGAGTGACGTCTTTCTTTTCTCTTAGTATTCCACCAACAAACTCAAACCCCTCACTAGGCTTCCTTACTCCAAGGTGGAATCTGATTGTGAAGGGATGTTCCATCTATGATGTAATAAGTTCAACGTGAGCCCCCCAACAACATATATATCGGACATATTAAACCTTTGTGCATATTTATCATAAATCCAACATGACACATACATCATTCATTAGTTATAGACAGATCTAGAATTAAATACTTAAATGTCTAGTGAAAGAGTGAGTAATACTTATTTGGTTTTTCTTATTAATTGAATTTGAACTTTAGCTAAGTACTCGATATAAATTTAAATTAAAATCTTACGAGGACTATCTCATCAGAGATTCCTTTTTTAATGGGACAACAAGAAGAAGTATTATAACGCCAATGTAAATAAAGCTTTCCAATAGCCATTTTTTCTACTCTTGATTTGAGAATTGTAACTCCTCATTTTCTATATGAATGTAGATATTAGTTAATTTTCGAATTATTGTTCCAGCTATCACTAGACAATCCTTCGGAAACAAGAAGTAAATGCATTAATAGAATATAAATTTTCTCTGATTTAGTGATAAAAAATAATCTATATATAAAAAGGCTGGTCCGCCAATCACAAAATGTAAATACATGCATAATATATATCCAGTTGCTTTGCATTTTGTAACTAAAAAAGAGTTCTATTTTATACTTTTCGAAAGAAAAATGCATAAACATGGGACACATTGTTTCAAATCATTCTATGAAAGTCTTTATGTTGTTGTATCCTTTTTTTAATTTAAAGTCATATGCTTCAAAATCAATTAGTGTCTTGCACTTTTTAGTGAAAAAATATGTTCACTTGTATAAAAGTTGCATTGTGACATGACATATGACTATTTGTTCAAGCAACGCATGCTTTAATTTAATTTGAAATAATCATGCACTATGCAAAAGACTTGAACCCGCCTGGTGGCAATATGCTATAGTACTAAATATGCATAGTTGACTAGTCAGGCTCACCGGTGGCCAAAAATAGAAAACTAGTCAAGCCCATTGTAAATGCACACACAAGCAATCAGCTCTAATTAAATTCAGTCTAATAGAATTAATAAAGAAAGAAGCAAAACAAACATTCAAATTAATTTTACTCGTGAGGCCAACAACAAATTCATAGGAGATGAATCATCATAGCATCAAACATATACATACAACGAAGTATCTGCCCCTTGTTCATGGTTCATTTTCTCATGTGGCGGCTCGTACTAGAATTTACTGAATTCCTTTTTCTCTTCTTTTGTGTAGCTATTATCAAATCAGCTGACATTAATATCTTCGCAACTCATTGATGCAACAACCGAATCAAATAATCCATAATTACTACTATTATATGTTTAATATCAAACAACCTTTTCTTTTTTTTTTGGTCGGTTATCAAACAACTTTACTGGCAGTATAAAGAACCAAAACGATCCAACACCAAAAAGGCAAGTTGAGATAAATGACTATAATATATTCCAGTATTTGTTTTCCGCAAAATGTGATGTTTTTGGAAAATGCTTTTTAGGAAAATGATAATATATTCCAGTATTTGGTTAAAACTTGAAAATGAATTAGAAAATATTTTTCGTCGTTTGGATGGAAAATTTGATTTATATATTTTTTATTTTTTTATTCCTTTTTCCTTCTTCCTTGGCTGGTTGCTTGCTTGTGGCTAGTTGCTGATTGTCCCCATGGCCGGCCATCGGCCAAGGAAGAAGGAAAAGGAAAAGAAAAGAAAAGATAAGATAAAAGATAAAAGATAAAAGATAAAAATTAACTAAAAATGCAAATTTTTTTTTTTTGTATGAATGAATATTTCATTAACTAAGGACCCAAGCTTGAGTGCCAAGGACATGTGGACTGCCTTTGTGGACCAAAACCTACTTGTTGGGGACCATAGCTCGAGTGTCGGAAAAACTTAATCATTGACTTTACGGACCAGAGTTCAGGTGTTGGGTTTTGGGCATGGGCACCAGTACTTTGAGCTAGGCCTCTAGACATGGGCATGAGCATTGGCAGCTCAGGCTCGGCTTCATGGACTTGGGCCCCAGAGCTATAGACTTGAATGCTAAGGTTGCGTTTGGTGGTTGGAATAAATCTTAGGATAAGATAAAATTTATCCAATCCTACATTTGGTGCTCGTTCAAGACAGGATAAAGTCGGCTATAAGGGAGATGTAAGCCAGATAAATTATCCCTTGTGAGAGGTGGAATAAATGTGGATATGATTTATAATATATATAATAGGAAAGTTATTTTTCTCAAATGACAAATTTCTTAAATTAACAAATCTAAAATCATATATCAATATAAATAATATTTGAATTCTAAAATAAGAAATTCAAAATAACAAAAAGGAACAATTTGATTTTTAATTTAATCTTATTTGTATTTATATATTTGAATTTAATTCTCTATTATAATGTAAATGTAATATATAAATATATATTTATTGCATATTTTAGGTGTTTTAGTATTTAGGCCTATTAGTACATTTTTCTATTTAATAAAATTTTATTAGAGAATGGCAGAAGAGGAAGAAAGAAAAAAAAAAGAAGTTAATAAAAAGAGAGTAAAATGAAATAAAAAAAGAAAATAAAAATAAAGTAGACAAGAGCGTCATCAGAAATTTTTTCCATATCCGTTTATAAAATTTGTGATTCATTTATATTGATATGTTGTTTATGCTAAACAATATAAATATATATAATATGATGTAAATATATTTGATTTTATTTTTGCAATCACTAAACGGTGGATAGTATATAGCAAAATTCCCTAGATTTCATAACCTATCACATCCTATCCAATGTTATCATAATTATAAATTTGGACAACCAAACGTAGTCTAAAGATTCAAGAACTAGTTTTTGCGTTCCCATATCCAAGTGTAGAGTTTCTGGTTTAGTTACCGATACATAGTAATATTTTGGAAAAATGATAAGTATGTTGGATGTCCTAAAACTTATTATAAAAGTGCAGTTGAGTCCTAAAATTTTCAAAAATTACAATTAAGTCCTAAGACTTATCACAAAGTGTAATCAAGTTATAAAACTTTCAAAAAATGTAATCAAGTCCTAAAACTTATCAAATTGCTCATGTTAAGTCATTCTATTGATTGCATTTTATTGAAAATTTTAGAATTTGATTGTACTTTTATAACAAAAATTAGGACTTAATTGTACTTTTTGAAAGTTTTAAAACTTAATTACATTTTATGACAAATTTTAGGACTTTTGGTACACTTATCCCTTTAGAAAATGTATTCCATTTTTTTCAAAGAGGAAATTATATTCTTGAATTCAAGCATAAGTTTTTCATTGACTCATTTTTCTAAACAAACCAAACACCAGAACATGTTTTTCTGGAAAATATTTTCCACGAAACAAATGGAGAATAATATAAGGATCAACCACCTAAGAAAATTATGGTGCAACAAAAAAAAAAAATTGCAACTTTAAAAGGGCAGATTTTGTTTCGCTAAAGAAATGAGGATATTTGGCCTGAAAAGGAATTAAACAAAAGTCTCACACATTGATAAAGATGTCGCACCTTATTTGACGTACTTAGAAGAATCTCCTCCCTGTAATGCTTCATGGACATACCAAATGAAGATTTATTAGAATCTTTCAAATAGGCTCCACACCACTTTATTTCGACCAAGCAATCATCTGGTATTTTTTTGCAAGATGCATCGATCAACCATCTCAATGACATGCAACTTTCGACCTCCAAGAATGTCAAGGACTCTAGCTCGTCAAGGCCCTCAACATTCGTAAGTACATAGCACTGTTTGATTCTCAAAGTCTCCAGGTTCTTCAAGTATGATAATCCACTTATTCTTGTTAGATTTTTGCACTCATAAATGTATAAGAATTCCAATGATTTTAAAAGACCCACAACTTGTATCTCAACTAGCTCTTGACAATTTGACACATCCACTTCCCGTAGCTTCTCTAGTTCCAAAGGAATGAATAATCTTTGTAGCCGTACACAAGTCTCGACAATGAATTTCTCCAGTCGTGGAAATCCCTTGAGTGGAATGTCTTCCACTTCACAACAACCAATCTCTAATGTCAACAAATTTCGCCAAGTCCAAGCAGAGGATGGAAGTTGCAAAATGGGTTTTGGGTCTAGCTGTCTCAAAACAAGCTGTTCTAGATAAGAAAGAGAAGCCAACTCTGGAGGTGTAGGGACATTTAACAAGCTTAGTCGTAACTTTTTTAATCTAGATAACTTCCCAATCCATCTTAAATTACATACTGTGAGTGGGTTTGATTTCTTTGCATGCCAAGAGCCACCATGGAGATGTAGTTCAACCAAATTAGTAAGATTGGACAGATTTGGGACCGAGACCAATGACATAGATTCAAGAAGTAAACAGGTCAAACTTGCGGGAAGCTCCGGCAACACTTGAATCAAATGACAACCCCATAAATTGAGTGTTTGGAGGTGATGAAGCCTGCTGATTGTCCTTGGAATTTTGCTAAAACTGGTGTGATTTAAATTTAGGATTCTTAAAGATGACAATTCTCCAATTTCAATAGGAATTTCATCTCTCATTTCTTTATGCCAAGAAAGATCTAGAACTTCAAGATTTCCCAACATGTTAATGCCACTAGGTAAGTGCCAAACATGATGCTCTGGAGAAGATGATCCGTATTTTGGTGAAAGTAATGTGCGTAATGATTTTAACTTTTCAATGAAATTGGGAAGTTCCCTTATTCTCGTATGCGATAAGTCTAACTCTATCAATGAGGTTAAATTCCCAAGTGAGCTTGGAAGCTCTCTTAACCCATAACATCCACGTAATGAGAAGTGTTTAAGCTTCACTAGTGCCCCCACTTCTTCAGGCAAATCCATAAGGCTCACGCAATCTACAATCTCTAACTCAATCAACAAGTGTAGCTCTGCAATGAAACTTTCAATTCTCTTCACATTGTTGCAGCCTATTAGAGTAAACCTCTCTAACCCCAAGCATTTAGAGAAGTTTGGGATTGTAGTTATACCTTCACACTCAGTAAGAGATAGAACTTTTAAATTTTGTGCCCTCTGCAAAAATGGATGGCATGTCAAGTGTAAGAAGCAATAGTAACACTGAAACCATTAAACTAGATTCTAAAAATGTGACTTACCTTGATCAAATCCCATGCTTTTGAATCATCAGTGAAGAAATTCATGCCAAGTTTGAAGACAACAAGATGATCCAAGTACATATTGTCCGCTTGGAAATCTCCAAAAGGTTGCCAAGAAATCCATCTCAACTTTGAATGACACTTTGCAAAGTCCCCAGCATAAGTTCCATTGCATAACTTCAGGAGTCTTAGGTTTTGCAACCTTTCAAACTCTTCATTTGTGATATGTATGTAGCCATCCCATTCATTTATCTCAAGTGCCTAAACCTTGTCCTTCCTCTGCAAGAGAAATTTTGCAAATGTGTGAAGAAGTTTGTCTACTACCGACCACTATGCTTTACAACTTGAATGGGTAGGGTAAAAATGATAAGAATCCTAAGTCAAATAGGAAGCCTTACTCAAGATATACAACTTCTATATGAAAATCAAACTTTTCTTAGTTACCTCTTCAGTTCTTATTATTTCAATGGCCTCTTTTGCAATCCATAGTCTACTTCGCTTGCTAAGGTCACTTGGACTTTCTTGACGGACGATTTGCCTTGCCATGTCTATAAGTTGATTGTGCATCCAAAATTTATCATTGTCCTCTATCTTTATCAAGCACTTATTGGTAAGGACATCAATTCCTCTTTTGGGATATAATTGACAATCAGTCCACATGTAAATTGCTTCAGTCTTACTCTCATTGAGAAAGAAGCATGCTATATCAAGAAAAATTTGTTGTTGATATTCATCTAGGTCATCATAGCTAATTCGCAACTTCTTTAGAATCTCTTCCTCAGGTACATTCCTTAACTTGACTAGAGTCTCTTTCCAAAATGCTTTGTTTTTTCGATTAAGTAATGAACCTATCACTTCAATTGCCAAAGGAAGCCCTCCTGTACTTGAGACAATTTCATTTGACAGCCCAAGATAATCATCCGGAGAAAAGTCTATGCCAAAGGCATGCTGACAAAAAAGCCGAAGGGCAAGAGCATCATCCATCTTAAGCATCTCATACGGTATAATGTTATCTTTGAATCCCTGAACTTGTAGAATAGTTATGTTTCTCGTTGTAATGATTATCCTAGATCCTGAATGTAATGATTTATTTCCTATTAGTTTCTTAATGTGGTCTTTATCATCAACATCATCCAGAACCACAAGGACCTTTTTAGTGCTAAGTGTTTCTCCAATCCTCCTCATTCCTTGCTCACCATCCTTGACTCCTTCTGCATATTCATAATCAACAATGTCAGACAATAATTTTTTCTGCAATTGGAGTATGCCATCCTTCGTTAACATGCTTTCTCGAACGTCCTCAAGGAAACTACAACACTTTCCAAAGAGGGAAGATAGTTCATTAAAGATGACTTTGGCAATAGTTGTTTTACCAATGCCACCCATTCCATAAATTCCAATAAGCCGCGCATCACGATGGTTAACATTTAATAACTCTATTAAGTGCTTTACCCGATCATCAAGTCCGACTAAATGTTCAGTCACTGATTTTTGTTTTAGCTCCAATTTCTCCAAAACCTTTTTAACAACCGATTTGATAATTGTTGCATGGCTGCAATGCACAAAAGCACTTTCATTAGTTGAGTAGATTAATTTCATACCCATGCATCAGACGTTGGATTCTCAAAATTTAACTTGAATAGATTGAAGTACAACAGAAATGAGATCTCAGTACAATGAATAATCAGAATTGACTAATTTAGTAGAACTCACTTGACATGTATTTCATATGTAATTATAGAAATGTCTGAAGACTATAGTATTGGCTTACATGATAGCCAAAGTTTCCAAGTGGCTACTATATCATGCATAAACAAAAATTCAGCATTTATAGCTAAGCCTAGAAAAAAAAAATTCAGTACTCATAATAGGAGAATCATGAACCGAGACAACGTCGACAAATGCAACGTTGAATAGTGTAGTTTGTTCTGGCTTCTATTAGATATTTAGATACAATTTTTCTTTACCGAGTCTTAGTTTCCTTCTGTAATTGGTGTTCTTTGTAATGGAAAATGGAAACTGAAATTCTTATTAGAAGGGTAAGTAGATTTTTTGGATTTGAAATATTTGAATGAAGATGGAAACTGTATATTTTGGTAAGTGAGGATGCAGGGCAAATGAAGATATTGACATCGCAGGTAAAAAAATTTAAGGAAGATGTAAGTTGAATGAGGGCAGCAATTAGAGCTAGCTTCCGATATTTTCTTTTTTTTTTTTGGAAAAAAAGAAATCATTTGACAGAGCAACCTTGTATCACCTAAAACAGGAAAAGAAGAAATAAGTAGGTGTCTTAATAGAGTATTACCTTTGGTCAATTTTCACATTCCATCCCTTGATTTCATCGACCTCTACAAGTGCCTTTCTCCACACCTCAACTTCGTGGGGAAACTTGTTCGCATGTTCCAAGAAAGCATTGGCATATCGTGGAGTCTTAAGTTTCACATCTTCAGGTTCCACGTCGAGAAAAATGGGAAGAATACTTTTTTGACCCTCAAACTTGGACACGTTGTCTACTATGTGCGCAAGCTCACGAAGGCACCATTTACTAGAAGCATATGTCGCAGAGAAGATGGGTATATAAATTTTGGAGTTGTTGATAGCACGTAGAAGGTTTCCACCTATCACTTCACCAACCCGGAGTTCATCTTCATCCTTGAATACGTGGACTCCAGCATCTAGCAAGCCATGGTAGAGGAAGTCTGTAAATCCATGGCGAGTGTCGGGTCCTCTAAAATTCAGAAATACTTGGTACTCACATCCTGATGCTGGTGCAACGTCACTACTCATTCCAACCTCTGAGTTTGTCATAACCTATGAAGCATAGACACGTTACATGTGCTTCCGTGTCGTGTCCGACACATGACGAAGCGTGTTGGACACGTCGACATGCTCGGACACGCGTTGATCACGTGTCGAATTTGTCGACATGCGGTCAACTTTTGTCGACACGTTTCGACACGCGTGTTCGAAAGAAAATGGAGGGTGGAGGTGAGGGCGAGGGAGCAGAGACAAGGCTGCAAGCGACGGCGCGCTCGAGACAGCCAGAGAAAGAGCCGAACAGAGAGAAAGCAAACACTCCTGCTGGCGAGACGAAGCCACGCAACGGACCACCGCAACGGCGAGAGACGGCCAGAGATAGAGCAGAAAGTGAGGTGAGGGCCCGCCACAGTGATGTTGCGATGGATCAGTGAAGAGGGCTGTAACTGCGAGGGAGGAAAGGGCCGAAAGTGAGGTGGTGAACAATTGTGACGAGTACCGAGAGCAAGCAGAGATTGATGGGAAGAGGAGAGGAAGGGGTCGTGCGGCGAGCAGGAGGAGAAGAAGGGCGCTGCTAGGGTTTGGAACTTTTGAGAAGGAAACTAAAAGAAATTCACCGGTCGTGCGGCGAGGAGAAGGAGAAGGAGAAGAAGAGGTGAGGCAGACTTTGGCGGGTTGGAGGGAGGGGGAAGTGACAGGCTATCGACGGGAGGGAGGGGGAAGTGAAATTTGGCGTGGGGGAAAGAGACGAGGGAAAGTTGGGGGGGGGGGGGGGGGGGGGGGGGGGGGGGGGAGGGGGGTTGGTGGTGGGGAGACTCCCAAGGGGACTTTTTATTTAATCGAGAACATAATTTAATGAAATTAAAAAGTAATTTTGAAAAATTAAAGTACTAAATGTTGAATGATTATTGTAAATTCTTGGTTTTTTTTAATTAATTATTATTTATTTATAAATTTAAAGTAAATTAATTAAAAATAAAAATATTTATTTAATATACAACGCGCTCTAACGTGTCAGAATTTTTTATGTTTAAAAAATGACGTGTCGATGTGTCGTGTCATGTCGTGTCGCGTATCGGTGCTACTTAGATCATAGCTAGGAAGCTTATTTCTTCCAAATCTCTCTCCCCAAAAGACAAAAGAGGTTTGTTGTGGCCTGGCCTAGCTTTAAAAATGAGCGGAGGCTTACCTGAAAGTCAGATTTATTTGTCTATTGCCCACCTAACATTCTGCGTTAGCAAAGTGGATACCAGTGAAGGTGTTCGAGACTTCCCTAACAAGTTCCGAAATTTTAAAAGACTCGTTGGGAAACCATAAAGACCACCAGCAATAAATCTTTTTTTTTTCCTTTGATAAAGGCATCTAATCCCAAAACTAACGAAAAACCTACAATCTAATCTTGCTACTTTTTTTTTTTTGGTGCAACTAGGTTCCTAAACATATACTTTTTCTTTTTTTCGTTTAATTTGGCTATTCTATCAAAACTTTAAACTGGGATGCTGACATGGCCATTAAATGCTGACATTACACATTATGAGGCAATTATAGTGCATAATTTTTTTTTCAAATGTTAAAATATAAAAAATCTGGGAAAAAAGACAGTAATCTAAAAAAAATAGAAAAACCAAGAGGAGAAGTGTTGTTGGAATCAAAAGGATAAAGGTTTGTAGAAGCTCGTATATTAAATAAAACAAAGAAGGAGATGAATGAAAGAGACCAATAAAACAAGACAAGAAAGTGTCAAGTATATAGTCAAGTGCATCACAAAGCATGGAAAAACTGAGAAAAGTTTTCATTCTATTCCCTATTCTCTTGTACCAAGTAAACACAGCGTACATATAAGGAGAAGACCACCGCCAAGTGAAGCAGCAAAAGTTTTCTGGTGCAAGCTGTCCTCTCAAATTGTGAGTCTTCGTGTCCCATACATCATGCAGAAGTCTCTCGGTCCTGACAAGTCAAAAGTAGAGATATGACATGTACGTTTTATGCCATTGCCTTTACCGCATCCAACTCATGCATTAAATGTTGGGCCCACAGACTTGTCTTCATGCACGATAGTCTCCTTTGTGTTGCCAGCTCCTTTCCTTTATCAACGTGGGCTTCTTGAAGACACCCATCTTTGACGGTTCGAAGAACTTCATGCATCATGCTTACTCTAGGCCAAAAAACTAATAAAAAACAAAATCAATTTTACTTATTCTCTAATAGCCTCCCTTAAAATTGATTTTGAAAGTCAACTGCACCGAGCATTATCTTCAATTTTTCGAGTGAATCTGCCTTCAATGATTTTGTCAAGATATCTGCAATTTGATCTTCGAATTGATAGAAATTAAGCTCAATTTCACCATCTTTGATCAACTCATGAATATAATGATACTTAATGTTGATGTGTTTGCTTTTATCATGAAAAATAGAATTCTTAGCTAATGCTATTGTTGAATTGTTATTGTACATCAATTTTGTAAAGACATTTTTGTTCATGCATTAGTTCAAAAAGCATCCTGCGAAAGTATATTGCTTAACATGCTGCCGAAGCTACTTTTATGTATTTCGCTTCGACAACTAAGAGTACAGTAACTTGTTTTTTCGAGGACTAAGAAATTACTCTTGATCTAAGAAAGAACGCATATCCAGAAGTACTCTTCTGCGTCTCAATATCACCTGCCCAATTACTTTCTATATACCCCACTAAATTGAAATCGTCATTGTAAGAATATAGAATTCCACGATCACGAGTTTCATTGACAAACAGTTGAATTCTTTTTATTGCTTGTAAATATGATTGGTATGTTTTCTCCATGGATCGACTAACAATTCCCATGCCATAAGTAATACTTGGTCTAGTGGAAGTAAAATATCTTAAACTACCAACAATAGTGAGATTTACCAATTCATCGATTCCTTCTTTCTTTAGCTCTAACTGTTCTGTTATAGGAGTTCGAATTGATTTGAGCGATTACATATTGAGTATCTTCAAAATATTACTAGCATATTTCTATAGTGAGATAAATATGCCTTCATTTGCCTGCTTCACTTCAAGGCCTGGAAAATAGGACATTAATCCCAAATTTGTCATCTCAAAATGACTAGTCATGGCCTCCCTGAATTCTGCAAACATCTTTTCACAGTTTCCTATAGACATCAAGTCATCAAAATAAAGGCATATAATTATAATATCTCCGTTAGTATTTGATTTAATATATAGTTTATGCTCATTTGGGCACATTTGAAAACCATGCTCTAATAAGTATGTGTCAATCCTCGTGTACCAAGTCGAGGTGCTTGTTTTAGCCCAGACAATACTTTCTAGAGTTTGAACACTTGGTTTTCATACCCTTTCTTCACACAATCTTGTGGTTGCTCCACATATACTTCATTATCAAGGAAACCATTAAGAAATGCTGATTTCATATCCATTTGACGGCTTCCAATGATTATGAGCTACAAGTGCTAATATCATCCGAATGTATCTATTGGAGCCATTGATGCAAATACTTTAAAATAATCAATACTTGGCTTTTGCTTGTAGCCTTTCATGACTAGTTTGGCTTTGTAACGGTCCACCTGACTGTCGGGTTTGTATTTCCTCTTGTCCACCCACTTGACACCTATGGGCTTCTTACCGGGTGGTAAAGAAGTTAGCACTCATGTGTTATTCTTTTCAATGGAGTGAAATTTTTCATCCATTGCTTGGATCAACTTCTCATCTATAGCTACATCATCATAGGATATGGGGTCACATTCTGCAAATAAACAAAAATCTATCATTGTTTCATTGGCAATTTCGTCACTGTCACTATCATCAACTTTTGTGACCACATAATTCTTAAATCTAACTGGCGTCTTCTGCGATCATTGTGAACGATGAATCAGTGGTTCTAAAACTGTTGTTGGTGAAGAAGATGAACTTTCGGGCGAAGTTGACGGATTTTTAGTTGAAGATTTTTCTGTCTCTCCCACCAATGGTTCATCTTCAATAGGGATACTTTTCTGGTCAACCTTTTGGTTCTAGTCTCAGGCTTTATATTCAAAAAATGAGACATCCCTACTGATAATTACCTTCTTTGTGATTGGATTATTCAATCTATAACTCTTAGTCACCTCACTATAGCCAATGAAAATGCACTTCTGGCTTTTGTCATCCAACTTTTTTCTTCGTTCGTTTGGTATAAGGAGATATGCCATGTACCCAAATACTTGTACGAATGAAACATTTGTCTTGTTGCTGCTCCAAGCCTCTTTTGGAGTTTTTCCAAGAATGCTAATTGTTGGACATTTGTTTAGCACAAATATAGCACAAGCAATGACTTATGCCCAAAACTTCTTTGGTAATGCTTCAACCTCTAGCATACTTCTTGCCATTTAAAAAATTGTTCTATTCTTTCTTTCTACTATACCATTTTGTTGAGAAGTAAGCTAGCAATCAATTGATGTTTTGTTCCATGAATTTTACAGTATTTGTCAAATTCATTGAAAGTAATTCTCCACCTTTATCCAATCTCAACGTCTCTAAATCAAAGCCACTATGTTTAGCACCATAGACTTTGAATTCTTTAAATTTTCCAAAAGCTTCAGATTTTTCACTCAAGAAATATACCTATGTTTTTCTAGTAAAATCATTGATAAAAATTAGCGCGTGTCTTTTTTGTCCGACTGATTCCACCTCAACGGGGCCATAGATGTCTATATGTACCAACTCCAAAGGTTGCTTGGCTCTTCTAGCTTTTTCAATTGGAAAGGATTCTTGATGTTTTCCAACGAGACATCCTTCACACAGGTGGTCTGGATTGTCGATCAAAGGCGTGCCAATCACCATCTTTTTCTGGACAAGTAATTTTAGTCCACAAAAATTTAGATGACCAAATTGAAGATGCCATAGCCATTTGCTATCTTTTGTCATCGCTTGAAAACTCAATAGAGTATTTGTTTGAAGGGATAGAGGGAACATCCGATTCTTCGTCATCTGTGCTATCGTGATCAACATATTATTTAACTTATGATGATGCAAACTCCATTTTCAATGTTAACGTTGTGGCTTTTTTGAAAAGTTGCTCAACACTTAGCAAATTTCAAAAAAGTCCCGGCACAAAGTAAACTTCTGCAACAGTAACATTAGTACCAATTTTTGAGTTGATATCAATGTTGCTTTTGCCTATCACAGGAATTTTTGATTTATTCCAGAACTTGACTTTACCATGAAATGTCTCGTCTAACAGCGAAAATAGCTCCTTTTGGCCAAACATGTGATTACTGCACCCGGTCTCGAGGTACCAACTATTGGCATCCATGGCGCTTGAGTCATCCATTTTGCATGTTAACACCACGTTCTCATTAGCATTGACGGCATGTACATGTTCTAGTTGCTCTTGCCCCATATTTGCTTGGAATTCAGATTTGTAATGTCCGAATTTGTTACACTTAAAACACTTGACTTTTGACTTGTCACGACGTGTTTTATACCTTCCAGTGGAATTCGGATTTGCACCATGACCTCAGGCAATTCCACGACCTCGGGCACCATGACGATCTCCTCAATTTGAATGAGTGACCCGACTCTACAGTGCTTGCTCGGGATTCGAACGGATGGACTTCTAATTCATTCTTTGCTCATGCGAGCATAATGAACCCATCAACTGCTGCAACATCATGGTTAATGTATCTTGGCCTTCTTCGATCACTGCAACAACATAGTCAAATCTTTAAGTCAAAGTTCTCAAGATTTTTTCTATGGCTCGTACCTCCTAGAGTTCTTCACCATTAACCCTCAGCTAGTTAACGATTTATACACGATCAAAGTACGCCAAGATAGATTCCAAGTCATTCATGCATAAAGACTAAAAAATCTCCTCGAAGTGTTTGGAGTCGCACCCACCTAACATGATCATCGCCTTTGTAGGATTTTTATAAAATATCTCATGCTGCTTTCACAGTCTCCATGCTCAATATTTTTTCAAACATCGATTCCTTTACAACTAAAAAGATTGCATACAAAGCTTTATGATCTTTCTTTGAGGTTTCACCAATAATTCTTTCTTCTCCTTTCTCAAAGCATCGAACGCTTTAGGATCAAACTACTTCAGTGTAGCCATTCTCCATTAGGTTCCACAAATCTTGCGATTTGAAAAGAATCTTCATTTGGATGGACATTGAACCTTCATCTGGATGGACATTGAAATTCTTTCCGTTCAACTTGGGAAATTGCAATTGAACGAAACTGGTGAATACCATTGTTAGCTCTGATACCAATTGTTGGAACCAAAAGGATAAAAATTTGCGAAAGCTCATATATAAAACACAACAAAGAAGAAGATGAATGAAAGAGACCAATAACACAAGACAAGAAAGTGTTAAATATATAATCGGGTTCATTAGAAAGCATAGAAAAACTGAAAAAAGTTCTCTCTCTCTATTCCCTACGTATATATCAGGAACAAAAGGATACCTAGAATGCCAAGACTTAGCATGGGAGGACACTTAAGTACCAAAAATTAGAAAAGTGACACTTAAGTGCCAAAATTGGAGCAAAATGGATTAGTTAAGTGCCAATGGTGAGAACATCAAGCCAAAATGCTGACGTGACAATTTTGTGACGAGGCAAGCGCAAAATGACATTGTTTTGCATGCTGATGTGGCTAGATAAGTGCAAAAACGACGTCATCTTGTTGCTGATGTGGCTAAATAAGTAATATAAAAATAATTAAATTAAATTTAAAACCAATTTTTTTTTTAAAAAAAAAAAAAAGAAAGAAAGAAGATGAATGAAAGAAGATGAATAACGGCTAGGGGCTCAGCCCTCCCCGCCATTGCCTCCACATCGTCGCCGTGAAGGGCCGTTGTTGTTGGTCGACCCTCCCCCACCGTCGCTCGGTGACGGCGGGGGAGGCAACAATGGCGAGGGCTAAGCCCTTAGCTACTGTTCATCTTCTTCCTTTTCCTTTATTTATTTATAAATTGGTTTTAAATTTAATTTAATTAATTTTTAAGTTAAAATTCAAATCCACACCAAAATAACATCGTTTTTGTATTTTTTTTTTTTTTTTTGCTGAGTTAGCTCTCCAGCAAACACGTAGGCGAGTAAAATTAATAAAAAAATTACCACATAAGATTTTTGGTGGAGTTCACCGGAGGTAGCATTTAAGTGTCCCATTTAAAAAAAAGAAAAATGACACTTAAGTATCACTTTCCTTACTTTTGGCATTTAAATGTTTTATTGTGCCAAATTTTGACATTTGAGCTATTCTTTTCACTATATCATGAGAAGATCACCGCCTAGTGAAGCGGCAAAAGTTTTCTGGTGCAAGCTATCCTTCAAAGTGTGAGTCTTCGTGTCCCATACATCATGCAAAAGTCTCTCAGTCTTGACAAGTCAAAAGTAGAGATATGGCATGTATGCCTTACGCCATCACCCTTTGCCACGTTCAACTCGTGTTAGATGTTGGGCCCACACACTTGTCTTCGTGCATGTTATATTCTCCTTTCGGTTGCCAGCTTCTTTCCTTGATCAACTTGGGCTTCTTGAAGACACCTATCTTTGGCAGTTTGAAGAGCTTCATGCATCATGGTTACTCTAGGCCAAAAAACTAATAGAAAAACAAAATAATTTACTTATTTTCTAACAAGGGGAAGGATAGTGCAGTCAGACGGCAAGGACCCCAGCCCTCCTTCCGAATTTCAGCGGAGGGACGGCCCTCGCCCAAATATGAGGCGAAGGTCGGTGGCCTTCGTTGGTTCCATCTGTAGTATGTTGGAGAAAGATCAAAGAGGGCGGCGGCCGTCAGGCGGTGGAAGTCTCAAAGCTTGGGGACTCGGAGAAGCACGGGATCGTGGACAGCTTGTTGAAGAAGATCCAAAAGCTTCTGGAGCGAGTGGAGAGGACCGAGGTTGAGTAAAGAATGCAAATTGTCTTAGTATAGGCAAATCGAAAAGGAGACGAATGCATTTCTCAGGAATTTCGTGAACTAATTTGGGTTTATTGCAGAAGGAATTAGCTTTTGGGAAAAAACGAATGCTATCCAGAATGTGGTAAACGAACGCGAGCACTTCTCCAACATGATTTTTCGTTTATCTTTCAGATTGTATAAAAAAAAAAAAAAATTTGATTTTTCGCGGCCATCTTAAAGACAAATGATATAAGCAAAACACAATTACGAAGCTCGGAATCGTTTCGGAGTGAAAATAGAGAGGAGGCTTTGCAAAGGAGCAGCTGAAAGAGATGCGACTCCTTTACATCTGACGACATCTCGACTCCACCATGTAAAGAATGAAACTCAGAGCAATTCATGGGACTGCCCAGCAGTGCCATCTGCAAGCGAACCAGATAATGCAAATGTCGGTTTTGTTTTGCTTTGAAAGCTATTGGATTATCCGATCCATGAAACAACATTGTTTTTGTACGCTTCAAGTAGGCATCGAGTACCACGTTCTGGGACAAGCTAGCAATTCAGAAGCATTCTCGTTAACTAACCAAGATATATAATCATCAGTTGTCAGAGGATACATATATCTAGCCACTACAGTGTAATTGCTAATCCGATGATATGGTTCCATGATCATATTCAGTATTCAGATCCTAAATTGATTACATTGCATCAATGTCAAAACAAGAACTGAGGCAATCAATAGAAAGAAGAAATGTTTCATAAGCAAAATAGTGGCAACACCTAGCTCGCTCAATCAACTGTTCACCAATTGAGGAACACGGATGATCAGGCGACACTTCTGGGAATCACCTTCAATGCGAACATGGAAATCTATTTGTTAATTCCAAACCACCGATAACAAAGGGCTAACTAAGCACAACCAATTTGAAAGTAAGTGGGATTCTAAAGCCACATTCACGTAAAGACCACGGAAGGGTTTTGGACGTCATCTTCTTCTCCAAGCCACCCAGACTAGTATTTTCTATGGAGTTTCCAATTTTATGTTTCCTTTTAAAATTATTTCTCGTCTGTGTCGGTATGTAGGAGCATAAGTTTTTGATTTGTCTCTCATTTATCCCTGTACATTTTCAAAATGGGGGTTTTTTTTTTTTTTTTTGGTCGAAATAGCTACTGATGTATTAGCTTATGAAGTCTTGGAAAACGACGATGCGCTACATTCTGAAACTAAAATATTCCAAAGGGATAGAGGGGGTCTATGCACCCAATCTGGAGGAAGTTGTTTTAGACGGTGTGCGCGTACCAGCCAATCAGCGGCTTGATTTACCTCCCGGGGGCAATACATTACGAATACATGGCGGCCCAGACGGAGTTCCTGTTGGCATCGTTGGATTATGCTGCGCAGATTCCATGGTGTCTCGGCCCGGCCCAACACATAGCCCACGACCGCTGAACTATCGCTTTCACAGACGAAGCGAAGTACTTGACTTTGAAGCGCTTGCACGTGAGTGGACGACCAGTTGGAGATAAAGCGAAGGCCGTGTAACAGAGCTTCTGCTTCTGCTTGTTCCGCAGAAGAAACCCTAGCCTCCGCAGCAAAATCGGCGACCACTAATCCATCTTTATTTCTGGCGATGCCGGCTACCGAACATAGAAATTCTCCTGGTACCCATGAGGCATCCACGTTCACTTTCACCTCACTGGTTTCGGGTGGTGTCCATACCTCTGGTAAGCGCCGATTTTTGGTTCGGTTTAGGTTTTTTGTTTTCGTTCCTCTACTTAAGGCTAGATTTTGGGTATGTGCGAGGTCGATTACATCCTCTGGGTTTGGAGTTTTGTCTCGGAAGATCCGTGCGTTGCGAGCTTTCCAGATCTGCCATAGCACCCATGCGATGACCTCTCTCTCAGGTGATTCCCTTCTTGATTCGAATGCTGACAGGAGCCATTGATCGATTCGCCGGATTTGTTTCATCAAGTTCATTCCCTGTAGTCTGTTATCTCTCCAGATCTCTTTAGTCCATCTACAGAATAGGAAGATATGCTCGGTAGTTTCAATTTCCGTATGACACAGCTGACAGAGAGGGTCTGGACGGATCTTTTTTTTTTGTAGAGGTTTTCACTGGTGGGGACGGCATTTTGACAAATGCTCCACAGGAAGGTCCGAAGTTTCGGCGGAACGGAGAGGCTCCAAATCTGTGTCCATAAAGATCGTGGGGGCTGGTAAGAACAAGATGCTTTTTGTGAATTTTGTTTGGGTTGCACTGCCTGTGTTCTGTTATAGCCACTTTTGACCGTATATTCCCCTCTACTGTTACCTGTCCAAATTCTGCTGTCCGGTTTTGAATCTGAACTCAAGGGAATAGCTAGGATCTCGTTTGCTATTTTCTCCTCAAAATACTGATGAATAAGAGCGTGTTTCCATGTTCGAGAGTCTTCGTTTATCAATCCTTCCACCTTAACTGGTTCTGCTTGATGTACTGGTTGCCCATTTAACTCCTGTGATAACCATTTATCCTCCCTGATTTTAATTGATTTGCCATCCCCGACTAACCATTTGATATCTGGTTTAATAGAATCTCGCCCCACCAACATGCTTTTCCAGCCCCAAGATGGTCGCCGGCCCTGCTGTGCATTCCAGATGTCTCCATGGGGGAAGTATATACTCTTCAGGACTTTAGTCCATAGTGCGTCCTGGGATGTGTGCAGCCGCCATACTTGATTACCCAGCATCGCACTATTGAAGGTAATTAAGTCTTTGAATCCCATCCCTCCTTCATCCTTTCTGTTCTTCATAGCAGCCCAATTCTTCCAATGGATGCCCTGTTTTGTATCTCCTTTTTGCCACCAGAAAGAAGCTATTCGCCTTTCGATTGCTCTGCAGATGGAGACTGGCACTTTGAAGATCGACATGGCGTATGTTGGTATAGCCTGCACCACGCTCTTGATCAGGACTTCCTTACCTGCTTTGGTGAGTAATTTCTCCTTCCAGCCCTCCAACTTGGAATTTACTCTGGTTAATATCCATGCAAATAGTTCTTTCTTAGATTGTCCCCACTCTGTAGGGATACCTAAGTATTTTCCTGTCTTGTCAACCACAGGCACTCTCAGCTCGTGAGCCAAGTTTCTTTTCAGTGGTAAGGGACAATTCTTACTAAACGAAACTCCTGACTTATTTAGGTTTACCGCTTGCCCCGTTGCGTAGCAGTACTGATTGATTGTTAATGACAGATTTTGACATTCCCTTAGAGTACCATCCAAGAAGAATATAACATCATCTGCGAACATAAGGTGAGAGAGCTTTGGGCAATACCTGTTAAACTGGGCTGATTTTGACCATCTTAAAGTCTAGGCCATGGAGCGTGTACCGACAGGGCACATGGTGGTTGAGAGTGAACAAGATGCCTATGATTTTCACAATAGATAGCTGAAGTAAGTAGGGTTTGATATGATTTATGTAGTGCCCTTCCTTTTACCAAGTGCTTTTTTATATTAGTAATAGTAAATATTACTTTGTGGATACTCAGTAATTTCACACATCGTAAAATTTTTTTGGTAAAGATCACACATCGTAAAATTGACTATCGTTTACATCTTTTTTTTTTCTTTTCAATGCAAATTGGATGTAGCTCAACAGACAATGTGCAAAATCCCACAATTTTCTGAAGAAGAGAAGAAGAATTGGATCAGATTCTCCGCGGTGGATCAAACTGTTAAGAATGATGAAACTGAGAAGACAAGTTTTGAGATTCCCTTTTGTTGCTTGGTGATGCAGAAGTTGAAGAGTTTTACCGGCAGTGCGATCCTGATTAGCTTTTCATTTCTTCTGCCTCGTGGGGTTGTGGTTTTACTAAATTTTTGTGTCGTGAATTTGTTCGTTGATAGAAATTAGGCGTGCCGCTACTTTTCATTTTTTCGCTGATGCGACCTTATAGTAACTTGAATTTGGAGACTTTGTTGTACGTGTTTCGAGTGAGTTTCCCTTTGGAAATGCATGACAGGCTAAAAGGGAAAGGGGAGTTTGAGCTTTTTGTTTGGTCTGTTACCTAATTTCATGCGGTGTGTTTGCTAAGTAACATAACATGAAGACGTGTATTCTCAAGAAGCTTCTCATTAGCGTTCTTATGTTTCTCTAATTTCCCACCTCTGCAAAGTGACTCTTTCTGGATTTTCAATTTGCTTTGGATCATTTGAATTCTGCAGCTTCCCTTTTCTTTGTTGTGAGACTACTAGGGATAGTTGTTTCCCTGGACTTAAATGTGGAATCATTTTAACGAAGAGTCTGTTTAAACATA
Source organism: Eucalyptus pumila (assembly GCA_016097595.1). Lineage (NCBI taxonomy): Eukaryota > Viridiplantae > Streptophyta > Magnoliopsida > Myrtales > Myrtaceae > Eucalyptus > Eucalyptus pumila. The sequence goes on from CM027848.1 coordinate 46,664,029, forward strand.
GAAGATCAGTTCCATTAATTCATAACCCCTTGCATATGTCGTTTCATAGCAATGACGACGACCAATTTTGGCATTAAATGTCTTAAAACATCTTCTTTCTTTCAGTTGTTACTTACTGGTGAGCAGATAAAAACTTATTTTGCCACTTATTTACTTGTAGCGTTGCTCTCAGTTGAAATATTTAAGCTATAAAGAGGCTAAGCGGTACACCTGCATGTCTAGTTCCCCTAAACAGAGATGTTATGATTTGCATCCTTAAATATAAAAAAATATTACTACTCAATAGTTATACATAGAAATAAGCATGGGTCTAGGGTAGAATCGGGAATTTTTAGTAAAACCTACCTGTTCTAGGTTCCCACCATTATCGATCTAATTCCTAATTCCAAAAAAAGAAGAAGAAAGAAACGTTATTGTGTGGTTTGGTTCTTGATTCATGGGTAAGAACAAAACTGTGAATCGAAGAGCTAACCGGGAACTAGGAATTGATGAACTGGAATGAGTATATGTGGTTGAACTTAATTTAAAATTATTATTAAGTGATTAACTATGTTGTTGTTTCTTTTGATTTCGGGTGATTAAAATTTGGAGACATTTTTTTTTATGGATAATAGTAGGCTAAAGTTCTATAATTTAAGTTTTATGTCACGTGTTATGAACTTTTGATTACTTGTTTTAATTTGTGTGTTCATTTGTTTATGGATTGTTGTTATTGACAAATGGAAATTTTTATTATTACATTCACTTTCATTTTGCTTAATTAAAAATAAATAAAAATAAGAAGAAAGAAATGAAACAAAAACTAACCGATTCCCGTGTAAACTTTAGAACCAACATGAGAATCGACTGACAAGATAGGTTCTAGGGTACATAGGTTCCGGATTCAAAAAACTGAGGAACCAGTTCCAATTGACCTGGAGCAATCCTAAAAATCGTTCACCCCTAGTTACATGTCCATGATTTCATCTCAAGACATCAAATTTTGTTGTCGATAACTTCCTTGGTTATCCATGCTCTTCAAGTTATCCACATTTATCTAAAGGGGCTTAAACATATAAAAATATTTATACTCATCAAGTTGTCGACTGTTCTCTTCATGATGACTTTTGCTCTTTACCAATCTCTATCCTTATCAACTAAGTCATATCATTTTTTAATGTAAACACATAGTTGTATCTATAAAGTGATTTATGCGATTAGTATTCTAAACTTGTAAATGATGAAAGGATGACTTCCTTGTTCTCACCTTTCTCTTTAAACGACATTCAAAGGGGTTAGCAGAGAGAGACATGCCATGTGGGGACAAGACTTCAATTTCAAGATTCAATAAAGAATCAAGGAAAAGGCCGACAAAGTAGGTGGCAGTTCCAAGATCTTGGGTTAATCTTTAATCCTTCTCCCATCAAACTCACCAAACCGAAGGCCCTAAAAAGCAATATGTACATGCACCCGTACCCTCCTAAAGATGTCTCGATACAGCTTAATTTCTCGCACTTCTCGCATAAATGTCGCATTCACAAAAACTTTTGTATGTCTTTTGTGTAATACGATCAATTGAGATTTGTTCTCTCATGAACTCTCCTCGGTTATCGGTATCTGAGAATTTGATACTCGGGAACTTCTGAAAGTGTCAACACCTTTGCTTGCTGGACGTACATAATTATGCGCTTCTACCGAACTTTGTTTTTTATTTTTTTTCAATCACTCGTTACTTGAGTGACCTTTTGAAGAAAATAATTCCTGTGGAGCCGAAGAGATCTAGGGCGCAGGCTTGATATCCGAGGTACAGTCAATTGGAGTTTCTTTTTCATAGTGGCGACGAATCATTATCGGCCGGAGGAAACTGAGGGAAGAAACACTATCAAAACAAAAGAACAGGATGCCATGTCTAACCAAATATAGTCACGATTTCACGGCTCGAAATGATGCTACGAGTGGCGCAAAGCTAGAGGACGATATCCAATCTATGATCGCATTATTTCCTTCATCAAGAGCAGCTGAATGGCAGCGTCCGAAACGTGTGATGGCCCCATTTGCCTTCCTTCTCGAGAAAGCAAAAACACGGAGATAACGAAGAGGAATCAAATTCAAAGGCCACCAACAGCAGCGACGAGTCCAAATCGTGGGAGAGCATTGCACGTCCGCGGGCGGTGGTTAGGCGACAATATCCAAAGCTGCTGTCAACTCAGTGGGTACCAAAATTATGGATAAGGGAGTCGCGACCACCTCGCTCCCGTCCCTTTCATGGGACTACATACGCCTTTGTCGTTTTTCGACGGCATTGTCTCTCCTTTCCATGGCACTTGGGATAAACCTATTAAAATCTTAAGATAAAATCGGTTAAATGTGACACGTATGTAGTATCTTAATATTTTTTTTACGACACGAAATTTTATTTAGGGTGAAATGTGATGAGAATGCATCAATTTGAGATTTTTTTATGATGTTGTTCTTATGTAATTATTTTTGAATTGTTAGATTTTAGCGATGACTTTTTTTTTTTTTTTTTTTTGGTTTTTTGTTTGGAAATTTTGTGGTGCTCCTCTCTTGAATTCCCACTCAGCTCTTCATTTTCCAAGTTGCTGTCCATTGAAGCAAACACCTTCAACGGCCACGTGGGAGATTTGGGATTCGGATAGGATCAAGAAAACCCCGAGGAGCATATCTCGAGTGGGGTTCTGAATTTTCCTATTCTCATATTTCATTTTTCTTATCTAATCTCGATTGCATATCTTGATTAGAGAGTCTCATAGATTGATTGACTTTGAAGCTAGCAAATGACTGATGGACATGTCGAGAGTTTCATGTGATGTCTACACGTGGGGATTTTACCATTCTCTTGGATAGATATCACGTGGAACCCATGTATTATTTTATATATTGGTCCTGGATTTTATGTTTATGTTGGAAAAAGATTGGTTGTGAGAGTTCTCTTGTCGTTTTTGCTATCTCGAGGACTGGGAGGAGAGAGGTTGTTGTTGCATCTTTGTAGGAGGGGGCCAGATCTCTTAATTTTGTAAAGGAAACCATCAATGAGGCGGGGGATGAACATGGAGTGTGTGGTTTGCCTCCAAAATGGCCATGGCTTTGTCTTGAATGGACCTAGTTGTGAAATTGATTTGATTGAATGAGATGGGATAGGACTAGGATAGGATAACGTTCTACGGATAAAAATGTTAAGTATATGAATTTGACGTGTCAAATACAAGATTACTAAAATATGTGACTAATCGTAAGTATGATGGATAAGGAAGTGGCTTATGTTCAAATTTAGAAACTCAACAAATTCGAGGTATTATTTAGTGGACTGATAATGAGCATACAAAATTTACAATCGATAGCTTTGTTTTTTTTTTTTTTAAGTACCTATAATATAATTAAGAAAAAAAAAACACTATTGGACACCAGCTGAATGAAAGATATGCAATATGCTATGATATCTCGAGAAATATAATATAGCTATTTTGACATACAATATTTACTCAAGATAGTATAGTGACTAGAATATACATCTTGAAAGAGAACAATATTGATGCTTTGGACAGTAGATTATAGAGAAAGTGACTTTCCAAAAGGGTTTTCCATCGAGTCATTTGATTTTTACATTAATAACCCATCTTTGATGAAATCGAGAGCAGGATAGATGTGGTAGGGCTAGATCTATCACTTAGAGGGGGTGCATATGTGACAGTGCGGAATTGAAATAAAATTAAGATTATTGTGAGAGGACAACGTTTAGAGGCAAGCTAAGCAGTGCTCAGATCTTTTCAATGTGTAACAATCTCTCACAAAATATAAGCAAGAGATAGAGGGATAGAAAAACTGTACACAACAAGTTTATAGCGATTCAGTTTTGACAAATTTACGCCCACTCTCCCATGCTGATAGCCTATCGGCTAAATTCCACTATGATGAATCGATAAGAGGGTACAATGACTAAGTATTCACTATTCAAACTCTTGTGAAAGATTATCCGATTTCACAATCACGATCTCTAAGAGATTACAAAGTATAGTCACAAAAGACAAATGTATTTAAGGCCATGTTGAATTTTGGAATTTAGAACTTCGATATTCTCTTGGCATCCTTTAGCATTACAAGTTTCTTTTATATTCCTCAATGTCCAAGTTGATTGTTGGACCCAAGCTCTAAGGATCATTCATCTAGTCAGCCTGTTGAACTTGAATGTTGAAGAAGATCTAATTGCTTATTGCTAACAATGAAGTTTCCCGAAATATCTATTATCCAGCCGATAGGGTTTCCATATGTTGAGTCGTTCCTTTAGAGAACATTCTGTTTACAATTGATTGTCTTGTTGATTTATTAAGATATTCCAATTAAGTAATATTGTATTTAATATCTTCCTTTCAGACAGTTGGTATTTATAAGGTAAGGAATCCATGCTAATTTTCTAGCCGTTAGCAAATGATTCATAGTTGAACTAATATCTTTATTTCGTTGAGATTGAATATTAATGATAGGATCTTCAATGCATCCTTGAATCTGATAAGTAAAGTTTGATGATACATATCAGAGTTTCCACCTAGAAAAGCTTACCTTTAGAATCAAAGGACAACTAAGAAAGATTTTGTCAATCTCCAAAATTAATTGGGGAGTTTTCCTCAACAAGATGATCCCCAATAATCAACCAAAATACCACTCAATGCAAATGCACAAAAGAAATTTCATGTAGATCTATGAAGTATCGATATTGTTCAGGAGTTTTCGTGTTGTGTAGGACACTTTGACATGTATCCGACACTCTTCGACATTTTTCAGCACTTGGTTAATACATGTCTAAAAATCCGACATTTGGTCAACTCTCCCAATACTCTCCGACACTCAAGTCTGAAATTTTGACATGTGAGTTTGAAATTCCGATAGGCATAAGGTTAATCATAAAAAAAAAAAAAAATTCAATAAATGAAGGGTCAAAATGTAAGTATGTAAAAAAAATAAAAAATAATAAAGAGAGAGAGAAGAAAAACCTAGTCTCCTCTTCTCTCTTGACTCTCTCTTCCTATATAATATACAATTCACCCCCAAGTTTTTTTTTTTTTTTGCTTTTTCTCTCTTCTCATCTCTTCTAACATGCTTTGACATGCAAGTCTAGAATGTTGATAGTTTTTTTTTTTTTTACCTTTAAGTTTTATGAATTATTTGAATGGAGTTGAATTTGTCAAATAAACTATAAATGATATTAACAAATGGTAAATTAATGTTTTTAGTGTAAATTCATTTTTGGCTCCTTTTGTTATTATTTATTTATATGTGAATTTGAATGAAATTAATTTGATTCAAATAATCATGAAAATGATAATTTAGCATGTAAATATAAAAATATACATTTAATACACAATGTGTCTCAACGTGTCGGAATTTTCTAATTTTTTAGAAATAACGTGTCAGCGTGTCATGTTGTGTCATGTCATGTGTTGATATTGATGTCAGTGTTGGTGCTACTTAGATGTTGATTCAATGCAGGCTTCTAATTGCACCATGCCGTCGTTCTTAGATTTGGCCATTTTGGAGCTGACATACCGTGCTCTACAAATCGACAATGTGGTCTATCATGCGCATTACAAGTGGACGCCATCGATACTCATGCTTTTCAGTTTGCATTGCTAATTTAGGGGGGTAAACAAGAAGATGCAACATGGGCGTTGACCGTTAAAAATGGGAACTTCTGCTCGTTGTACGTCGTGCACTGGACAGAAGAACTATTCATGTGAACAGGCTAATTGAAGCACTTGGGTTCTTAACTAGTAGTCCAACAAGGTCGGGCTTTCTCTGCTAGAGCAGCTGTTCAAGCCCATGTAGCATGGAAGATGTCCTGTTTTAGACACGAACTTTCTTTCAGGTCGTCCTGCTTCTCTCCATATAAGCAATAAGAGATCTCTATTCTCTATCATCGCCAAAACGAAGGGATAGAAAATGTATGTAATTGAGTTGTTTTCACTTACCATACTTCAATGTTCTCTGCTCATAAAAGTAATTTAGTTTCTCATGGGGAGATACTTCTGATCGAGTTTATGTAAAAGTTTCCTTTCCTTTTTTTTTTTGGGTGAAATGTAAATTTATACGGGTCATTGACATAACATGAAGAGGAGTAATGCCACATAAAACCGTCTTCAGCTTCTTTAGAAGCTTCGTGAGCGAGTGGAGAGGATCGAGGTACTGCCTAATTATGGGCAAAACTAGGAGGGCACAAATGCATTTCTCACGAATTTCAAGGATTAATTTGGTTTCTTGCGGATTGAGTTCGACTTCAGGCAAAACGAATGCAACCCATTTCAAAACTACTTCATGCATTTCTCCAATATGATTTTCTGCTTGATGTTTATTTATAGTTTTTCAGATTTTTCGTCCTTTTCTAGATTTTTACTTGTTGAAGTTTTGACAATAACCTTTTATAGACGTGCGGACCCCTCAAGTGCCGGAACTTTGCCCAAATGGACACTTAAGTGCCATAACTTACGAAAGGTACACTTAAGTACCAAAATCGGAGCAAAATGGATCACTTGAGTGCCAATCTGGCCAAAATCCGGCCAAATTGCATACGTGGCATTTTCCGGCGATTTTTGGCGACTTCATTTACTGATGTGGCAAATGTTTTTTTTTTTTTAAAAACGCCGACGTGGACAACAAAAACGACGTCGTCCATCCACATTGTGCGATGACCTAAACGCCGTTCCTCCCCATCCGCGTTGACAGTCGATCTCAGGCCCTTCTCTCCGTCGCCGTTCACGCCCAGAGCTGGTCATCGGTCGCCGTCGTCAGTCGCCGCTGTTGGTCGTCGTTGCCGCTCACCGCTTACCATTGTTGGTCGTCGTCACCGCTCACCATCGTCGCTCGTCCAGGTTCGACCCCTTCTCCCCCTCCCCTGTGATGAAATTAGGGCTCGATTATTTAATTAGGGCTTGCTCGATTATTTAATTAGGGTTGGCTGACCTAAACACCGTTCCTCGCTGTCCGCGTTCACAGTAGATCACAGGCCTTTCTCTCTGTCGCCGTTCACGCCTAAAGCTGGTCATCGGTCGCCGTCGTCAGTCGCCATAGTTGGTTGTCGTCGCCGCTCACCGCTCACCATCCTTGGTCGTTGTCACCGCTCACAATTGTCGGTCATCCAGGTTTGGCCCCTTCTCCCCCTCCGTTGTGATGAAATTAGGGCTCGATTATTTAATTAGGGCTCCACTCGATTATTTAATTAGGGCTCAATTATTTTATTACAGCTCCGATGGAATTTGTGTTGATATACTTCAACTGAAACTTGCTGACATTACACAAAGAGACCAGATTTCTCATTATTTTGGTGAATTTGTCTTTCAAGCCAATGTCAGAGTATGTGATTGTTAACTGTCTATGCATCTCCTTAAGAGCATCCTAGTAAAGCACGAGACTAATGCCATTCTGAGAAAAAAACTAAGTTCTTGAACCACCCTGCTTGTGAGAGTATATATGGTATGTCCTTGAACCACCCTGTTTGTGAGGCTGTATATGGTATGTCCTTGAACCACCTTGTTGTGATTGCTGTATAGGGTATGTTTATTAATCCAAAACCCTGCTGTGATTGCTGTATAGGGTATGTTTATCAATCCAAAATCCTGAATAAGAACATAATCATGTTGTGATTTTATTAAGTTGATGTCAGAGTACGCTATGCTTTGATTTGCTTAAGTTAATGTACATTCTCTCACATCGCACGTTTAGTGCAGTAGACATGCTTGGGCTGTGATTGCTGTGTGGGGACCTCTGTTTTTGGTTAATATTTTAAGGGAAGGGAAGACAAATAATTAAAGTGCCGACCCCTTTTTTGGCTTTTTTGGCTGTCATGTAGGGGCATATTGTCAGTGTGGGGACCTCTATTTACTAAAGTCCATGAGAGTGGAGGGACTCCCATGTGCAATTGTCTAGTGATCCCAAAAACTAATGATTATTTTTCTTGTTCTTGGTGCAGTAATGGCGCATGAGAAGGATTATGTCGTTGTTATAGTTTGCTACAATGGGGAATTTGTGATTGGGGTGGATGAGTGGGAGTATGAGGGTGGAAATGAGGGCACCATTTTTGTGGATATAAAGAAGGCATCTTATATAGGATTTCTTAGGGATATAAATACTTATTTGCCTTGTAAAGTTCAGAAGCTGCTGTATTGTATCCCTGGGAAAGACTTAAGAGAGGGTTTGAGATGCTTAAAAGATGATAAGGGTCTTAGGGATGTTCTATACCATTATCTTCATGGTGAAGAGGTAAAAATATTTGTTGAGTACAATAGTGAAAGTGAGGATGAAGATGATGATGGAGAGAGCGCCGGAGTAGGACAAGAAGGAGATGGTATTCAAGGTAGTACTGACGTTAGGGTCGAAGGAGGGCAGGATAGATATGGTGGACATGAGAGAAGCGCAGATGTAGTTCACCAAAGTGATGATGACATAGGTGATGTCACAATCTCTAGATTAGATTGGGAAGTAGCTGAATCAACTGATAATGATGATGAAGGGTTGCCTGCTGAAAATTTTATAAGCGATGACGACGACGAAGAGCTTGTACAGTCAAGAATACAGCGAAGGGATTTTTTAACAGCTAAGTTTGCAGCTTTGCAAGTAGTCGAGGAAGTTTCAAACAGACCCAAAGGCCCTACAGATGCTGCTGCTGCTGGCGAGGAGACTGATTATGAAGAAAGTGTTGAGAATGCTACTTCCCAGGATGAGCTTGAAGAAGATGAAGGACCTATGCATAGAAGGAAAAGGAAAAGTAAGTTTCCTTCTTATGATCCATATGTTGCCTCTCCCACTTTGTCGGTAGGCATGAAATTTCATGATGCTAAACAATTTAGGGAAGCTATACTGAAGATCTCTATTGCTGCACAAAGGAACATTGACTTCATTAGAAACACTAAGACCTTTGTAAGAGCTAGGTGTTCGCAGCAAAATTGTCCATGGAAGATCTATGGCGCATTTGTTAAGAAAACTAGATCTTTCCATATTAGAGCCTACCAAGAGGAACATACTTGTTCCATTAATTTTGAGAATAAAAGGGTAACAAGTGCATGGTTATCGAAGCAATTCTTTGAATTGATTAAGCGATGCCTCGAGATGAATACTACTCGGTTCGGGATGCTTTGGAGAAGGAGCGGGTAGGCATCAATATATCTAGGAATCAATGTAAAAGATCGAAGCAAAAGGTGATGAAGATACTCATTGGTCAAGACGGTGAATATGGACAGTTGTGGGACTATGCTTGGGAGTGTAGGTTGCAAAATCCTGGAAGTAGAGTGTATCTCGAGGTCGTGGAGAGACCACTTCCTGATATTGGGATGGAGTTCGATAAATTCTATGTTTGTTTTGATGCATGCAAACGAGGTTTTTTATTTAGCTGTAGACGGATTATAGGATTGGACGGGTGTTTTTTGAAGGGCTTGTGCAAGGGAGAATTGCTGGCCGCAATTGGAAGAGATGCAAACAACCAAATGTTTCCCCTGGCTTAGGCTGTTGTGAAGGTAGAGAACAAGGACAATTGGTCCTGGTTCCTAAAAAATTTGATGACTGATTTGGAGATAACAAATGGGGTAGGGTGGGCATTCATGAGCGACCAACAAAAGGTAATGTTTGCTTTTTAAAATATTAACATACTTGTTTGTTTTTTGATATCAACATGTCATTTGCTTATATTTTTTTTATATTTTCAATTATTGCAGGGACTTGTTCCAGCAATAGCTGAGCTGTTGCCTTATGCTGAACATCGAATGTGTGTGCGACACATATACGCAAATTGGGCAAAGACCTATAAAGGGGACAAATTGCAGTCGCAATTTTGGCAGCTAGCAAAGAGCACGAATATGTTCGACTTTAGGACGGCCAAAGAAAAGATGCTTCAATTGACAAAGGATGGTTATGATGCATTGTTCCAAACAGACCCGAAGCATTGGTGTAGGGCGTTTTTCAGCGAGGAATTCAAGTGCGATAACATTGATAACAACATCCGCGAAGCATTCAATGGGAGGATAATATATGCTAGATGTAAACCAATTATCTCGATGCTTGAAGACATACGGCTTTTGGTCATGACTCGGCTGTACAGACAAAGAGATGACACTGCAAAGTGGACTAAGCAATATGGTCCTAGGATTGCTAAGAAATTGGATGACAACTTGGCTGCAAGTAGATATTGTCATCCCATTTGGAATGGGGATGAAGGATATGAGATAATGAAGGGTTCCAATAAGTATGTTGTCCATTTAGGTACACTGAAGTGTTCATGTAGAGCATGGCAACTCAGTGGAATTCCTTGTGCACATGCCATATGTGCAATTCAATTGAATGGCCACAACATAGAAGACTACCTTGATGATTGGTACAAGAAATCGAAATATCTTACTTCGTATCAATTCATGTTGCAGCCAATTAGAAGTAGCAAGTTCTGGGAGCCAACAGATCGCGAAGCACCTCAACCTTTACCACTAAAGAAGAGAATGGGAAGACCAAAGAAAAAAAGAAAAATGACGGAGGGAGAGGACTCATGTCACCGTAGGATGAATAGGATGGGTGTACCGATAAAGTGCTCTTTTTGCCACATAGCAGGGCACAATATTAAGGGTTGTCAATTAAAGAAGCAGCAGGAACAATTGAGGCTAGCCAAAGGGCCTAGTGAAGGGACAGTTGGAGAAGGAGAAACAGAAAGGCGAAGTGAGTCGACTGTTCTTCAGTCGACGACAATAAACCCAGTAAGTCATGACAATTATGTTTATGTTGCTTTATGGTTTGTTATGAATATGTACATAGATATAAGTGACATGTATGTAATGTTTTTGTCTTTGTCAGGTCACGGTGACACGTGAAGAATTGACCGAAGCCCCTGCTATACCTGAAAATGAAGGGCCTATTCAAAGAACCAAAGGTGGAAGACAGCTAGCTGCAATATTGGCTAAAACAACTGGAGGGCCAGTTAAGTCGACTGTTCTTCAGCAGCAACAGAGAAAAAAAATACCCGGTCAGTTAAATGATTTGAGTTTACTTTTCATTTACGTTCTAATATGGCCTGATGTTATATTTATGATGTCCTTTGCCTTTTTCTCAGGTTCGAAGAAGACAAGCTAGAGCTCAGCTGCTAATAGAGGGCCTAACTAAAGGGCTACCACAAGATCCATCACCAAGGTCATCACAAAGGCCACTAGAAGGGTCATCACAAGGGCCACCACCAAAGCTTACCAAAGGTGTCACTGAAGCTGAAGGCGTAACTAGAAAAACAACCAGAAGAAAGCCAAAGCCAAATCAAGAGCCACCTATAAGAAGGCCATCTACAAGACGCCTAGCTGAAGAATTGGTCGAAGAAGTCCCTTCTGTAGCTGAACAGCCACAAGAGCCGAAGAAATCACATGCGAGAAGAAGAGGCAACCAATCATAATTACCTGAAAGTGACGCTCCCCTTCGAACAAGAGGGGCTCTTGGGAAGAGGCTTAAACAATATGGTTATGACCTTTATACAGATGACTGTTCTGGAACAGTTATTCTTAATGTAAGTTTTATAAGCTGCATTTAATTTAATTTATAGTGCAAAATTTTGTTGATAATTGAGTTTTCTTTTTGAAGCCTGGGAGAAGTTCAGAGGTTCTTATCTCTCAAGGCCAAACTCAAGAATTAACGGCTGCGCCAACAAAGAAGAAGACATTGTCTGCGCCAACAAGAAAGAAGAGTGAGAAGAACCCAGTTGTAGGTCCATCCGAATCAGTTCAGCCTACAACAGTTGCAGCTCCTTCTGAATCAGTTCAGCCTAGGACAATTGCAGCTCCATCAGACTCAACGCATCCCAAGACAGCTGAAGAAGAAGTCTCACGTCTAGTTAGAAAAAGTGCAAGGATTATGAATCAAGTGCGAAGTCCATCAAAACGAGCACGAATAGGAGGCATTGTGCATATTGATTGATGAAATGGGATGTGATATGGTTTGTGGGGCTGAGGAATCAGTTGTAAACATCTGTGGATGTTTTTTTTTTTTTTTTTTTTTTTTTTTTTTTTAATAATAGTTTGTCATTGAGTTAGTTGAGTTTGTGAGACTTCGGTCATTGAGTTTGTGAGACAGATGTTCAAAATCAATGGAACAACCGTTGTTGCTTATCATTTTTGGCATGCCTTTTTCTTTTTTCTTTTTTGATTTTGTTTTTTCTTTTACTTATTGCTACTTCTGGTGGTGGATATGTGGTGGTGACTGGGGTGCTCGTGTGGCTGGTGGTGGCGACTAGTGAAGCCTGGTGGTGGATATGTGGTGGTGACTGGGGTGCTCGTGTGGCTGGTGGTGGCTGGTGGTGAAAAGCCTGGTGGTGGTGGGTTGGGTTGGAGGTTTTTGCTGCACCTGGTGCAAGATGTATGTGCAATATGCACAGCTTGCACCAGGTAGTGCTGGTGCAAGCTGGTGTAAGACACCTTACACTTGCAACTTATGTAGCAACATGCCACAAGCATAGTGGTGGCTGGTGGCTCAAATGGATGCTTGGGATGCCTGGTGGTGATGATGGCTGGAGATGGTGGCCAGTGGTGAACGGTGGTGGTGGCTGGTAGTAGCCGATGTGTACAAAAAAAAATGCCACTTAACTGATCACATTCTAAAAAACCTAGCACTTAAGTGTTCACTTTTAACAACAAGTGACACTCAAGTGATCCTTTTTAATAATAACTTGATACTTAAATGACTCTTTGTCTATCACGACTGGCACTTAAGTGATCATTAGATACAACTTATAGTACTCCAGTAATCACTCGTGTCTGTTCTATGTATATGATGGTTTGCAGCAAAACAGAGAAGCTACTGGTTTACACATTTACTGCAGGTTTACACATTTGCTGCTGATTTACATTCAATTCAAGTAAAAATAGTCACCACAACACATCGACCTAATATACATTACATCATCACTGATTTATATTTGAGAATAAGCAAAAATTGTTGAAATCATTCATTCATTCATTCAAAACAAGTACATTTCCCGACACATTTACAACTATGGCAGTAGGATATACAAAGTAGGATATATAAAGAAACAACAACACAATAAACGCTTGGTAACACTTTCGTTCAATTTTCATTTTTGAAACTTCGTTCTTCAAATGGTTGACAGAAGATGCTTGAGCTTGAGCTTGCATTGAGTCAACATCGTCCAAGTCGTCCACAAGCGTAGATGGAGGTTGATGACATCCATCAAGTAGGTCCAATATCACCTCCGTGGCTCGGTGAGAGAATTTCGTATCGACCCATTTGAAGTATTTGCACTTCGAGCCTTCTCTGTATCGGGCACATCCATAGAATCTTCTCCCGGGATTCGTTCGAGTCCACGATGTTCTTCTTGGACTTGGTAACCCACAGAAACAGAAATGCTCGCATTCTCCTTCGCTTCGGCGAGAAAAATTTGAGCCGCTGCTGAAAATCTTGCTCTCCATTTCCAATATTCGGTGGTAGAATTTGGGGCAAATCGAATTAGGGTGCAGGATTAGGGCTCCAGCGCTTCAATAGCATTTTGCCCGATTTAGGGTTTTAGATTTAGGGCAAATGGGGAAGACGACGGCGTTTTCGCTGAAATAAGGGGTCTATTTTGGGCGAACACCCGGAACGACGTCGTTTGGGGTTAATTCGAGCTGACTCAGCTCTCCGGCGAGACACATCGGCGAGAGATATTAATATTTTAATGCCACATATGATTTCCGGCCAGCTTCGCCGGAGATGGCACTCAGGTGTCCCACTTTTCTTAAAATTTAGTAAAGTGTACATTTCGTAAGTTATGGCACTTAAGTGTCCATTTGGGCAAAGTTATGGCACTTGAAGCGTTCTTTTGCCACCTTTTATATTATAATTGCCACATGAGATGCCATGTTGGTACTATGTTTAATGGAAGAACCGACTCTAACATTCCTCCATCTTCACCAAGAGGTCCTATAGTGGGGTCTCCATCAAGATACCTTTAGTAAAAACTATCTTTTGACTATTCTCAAGACAATTGACACCAAACTTTCAACTGTCTAAACTCGTCTTGATTATTCATTATCTATCTTTCTCCCTATATATGAGGAATTTCCAAAAAAACTAATAGGGTAAAATTTTAGAGACTCGCCTTTCACTTATAAATCCACATTATGCCTTTGCAATGTTGAGAAATCTGATTGAATATTTTGCAATAGTTTAGGAACTCTCAAAACCTTATCCCTTTTTATTTCCCTGTGCGGGGATTGTCAGTCAACTCACACAAGGTTAATAGGGCCATGCATCGCCCAGCAACTATTTCAGGCATGATATTTTCTGAAGTTTTGAAACTTTGACAACTACTTGTAAACATTACTGATTTCGTAAGGAAAACATTTTGCATTAGAATATTTTTTACACACTGAAATGATAGAAAAGCTGTCCATAACATCCTTAATAGTAACATAGCAGTAGCTTCACAATTTCTGTATTCATATAGCTAACAAATTATGACAAGCAAACGAAAACGAATACCAACAAGAAACCCGATTCAAACTAGTCCTGAAATTGCTCCTTTACCATCCCGAGTTAGAACAACTCGTCCTGATGTTTTCGTTTGTGATCTTCTAGCCAACCTTGAATTTCTTGTAACATGTTTTTGCCTTGCATCTGCAACAGAAATTACCCAAACGTAGTTTCATAAGCACATGTTGGTTTTGAGTCTCTGAAAAGAGAGATGGAAGAACATTCGAGGAAACTTGTACTTTACCTTGATTTAGTTTATCATGAACTAGATGTTTGAGGCTTAGTCTTGGCCAAGCTTGAACCCTTGTCCGTTCCTGATCTCAAATTTGCACCCGTTCTATTGTGCCCCTTTCTAAACTCACAGTTGCGCCCTTTACAGAATTCAGAGTCATGCTATTTCCTGAAGGGGAACCTCTGCCCCGTTCTGTACTCAAAGTCCTGCTGCTTCGTGAACTTGACGCTATGCTCCTGCCAGAACTTGAACTTGACGCTATGCTCCTGCCAGAACTTGAACTTGCGCCCATATTAGTTGTGCCCCTTTTTGATCTTGAACCTCTACCCCTTCCTAAAATAAAATTTGTGTCTCTTCCTGAACTCAAAGCTGTGCCCCTTCCTGAAGTTGAACCTCTGCCCCATCCCAAACTCGAAGTCACGCTGCTTTGTGAAATTGAAGATACGCTCCTTCCTGAATTTGATGCCGTGTACTTTCCTGCTATGGAAGTTGTGTCCTTGCCCGACCTCAAACTTTTGTTGTTTCTTGAACTTGAAGCTATATCCCTTCCTCTACCTCTTTTTGGAAGATCCCTTCCTGGGGATGACGCACATATGGCCCCACTTCCTCTGCCTGTTTTCTTAGGTAGTTGGTTAGTTGCCACAGTTCTATCTCTCTTGACCTGGACCACGTAAAAAATTCTACATAAGTTTTAAGGACTACACAATTAAGATAATGCAAATCTTCAGTACTTACAGGAGAAAGGTGTCTTTGATCCTCAACTTCAGTTGCGGCTTTGCAGGATTTCTCATCATGTTCAGCTCCTTGGTACCTTTGGCAACTCGACCGGAGAACATCATTTTGGTTGGCAGGTTCCCAACTCTCATCATTGTCCTTCTTCCGATTTTCCATTCTGGCCGTTTTCCTTCTGGCGACACTGCCATAGTGCCAAATCCTTCGGTCCGTCATTTGCCTTCTATTTCCTGTGTCCTCAAAACATTTAGCATCACCCGGCTCTGACTGGAAATCGTCAATGGAGGAGGTGCCATCGGTTTCGCTATTACCCACAGATGCAGAGTCTGAGTATTCATCGGGACCTGAAACGTCCGACTCAACTCCATCCTCGTCCGAAAACACATCATTCTTCATTCTATATTCCTCACTTAACATCTCCATTATCTCGTCATCGAACTCTCCCTTCCACTCACTGTCAAACCCTCCCTCGACGTATAAATGAATCAATCCCCTTTTTGACGCTAATTGCACCATTCCCTTCACTTGCCCATCATTCTTGATCTCTATGATCAACTCATGGTATACACCGGGGGTCTCATACCACATTCTCTTCATACGAAAGCCAAAACCTTTAACGTCAGCAATCAATCCTTCATATGTCACTGAATCTGGAGTGACGTCTTTTTTTTCTCTTAGTATTCCACCAACAAACTCAAACCCCTCACTAGGCTTCTCTACTCCAAGGTGGAATTTGATTGTGAAGGGATGTTCCATCTATGATGTAATAAGTTCAACGTGAGCCCCCCAACAACATATATATCGGACATATTAAACCTTTGTGCATATTTATCATAAATTCAACATGGCACATACATCATTCATTAGTTATAGACAGATCTAGAATTAAATACTTAAATGTCTAGTGAAAGAGTGAGTAATACTTATTTGGTTTTTCTTTTATTAATTGAATTTGAACTTTAGCTAAGTACTTGATATAAATTTAAATTAAAATCTTAGGAGGACTATCTCATCAGAGATTCCTTTTTTAATGGGACAAAAAGAAGAAGTATTATAACGCCAATGTAAATAAAGCTTTCCAACAGCCATTTTTTCTACTCTTAATTTGAGAATTGTAACTCCTCATTTTCTATATGAATGTAGATATTAGTTAATTTTCGAATTATTGTTTTGTTTCTTTATATCCAACTATCACTAGACAATCCTTCGGAAACAAGAAGTAAATGCATTAACAGAGTAGAAATTTTCTCTGCTTTAGTGATAAAAAATAATCTAGTTATAAAAAGGTAGAATCTGCCAATCGCAAAATGTAAATACATGCATAATATATATCCAATTGCTTTGCATTTTGTAACTAAAAAAGAGTTCTATTTTATACTTTTTGAAAGAAAAATCCATAAACATGGGACACATTGTTTCAAATCATTTTATGAAAGTCTGTATGTTGTTGTATCCTTTATTAATTTAAAGTCATATGCTTCAAAATTAATTAGCGTCTTGCACTTTTTAGTGAAATAATATGTTCACTTGTATAGAAGTTGCATTGTGACATGACATATGACTATTTGTTCAAGCAACGCATTATCTGATTTTGAACTTTTAATAAGTCCGGGATGAAAATTTAAATTAAACATCAAATAAGTTAGATAATTATCTATCTGGGAATACTATCTTATCACAGATTCCCTCTTTTAAGGGAAAAAAAAAAATAGTATTAGAATGCCAGTGTAAATGAAACTTTCCAATAGAGGCTTCTACTCTCTTGATTTGAGGATTGTAACTACTAACTTTCTATATGAATGGAAACATTAGTTAATTTTTAAATCATTATTTTGTTTTTCCATATGCCACGTTCACTAGACTATCCTTTGGAAACAAGACAAAAATGCACGAAGAGAGTAGAGATTTTTACTCTGATTTAGCGATTAAAAAAGAAAATTCATTACTTACAGAAAAAAGGTCCCCTTCGTCCTCAACTTCAGTTGTAGCTTTGCAGGTGCTCTCATGATGTTCAACTCCTTCGCCCCTTTGCCAACTCGACCGAACATCATTTTGGTCGGCAGGTTCCCCACTCTCGTCCTTCTCCTCCTTTCTATTTTCCATACTCGTCATTTTCCCTCCATTGACATCGCCGGAGTGCCCAACCCTTTTGTCCTTCATTTGGCTTCCATTCCCTGTGGCCTCAAAACATTCAGCATTGCCTGGCTTTGATTGGAAATCATCAATGGAGGAGTTGCCATCAATTTCCCTTTCATCCACAGATGCAGGGTCCCAGTCTTTATCAGGACATAAGTCCGAGTCTTTATCAGGACTTGAAACGTCCCTTTCAGCCTCATCCTGAATATGGGAATGGAGAGCAGATTCGAATCAAGAGCAGACGATTAGCTCAACATGCTTTGTTCCACTAGAATTTGGATGGTTTAATTATTAAATTAATTTATTAGTTTTCCTTCTTTAAATTTATCATCATTTGCTCTAATCATTCCATACCATGCCCAGTAAAGCCCCCCCAAAAAAAAAAAAAAAAAAAAAAAAAAAAAAAAAAAAAAGAGGAGTAAGTCCTGCTATCCTCATTCCGCATCAAGTTCCGTTTCTGTTACTAACTTTAATACCGTTATTTTAGTGACCTTAACCTTCATCTTATATTCACTTTAATTACAACAATCTTCTCTTTTTAAATAATTTTATGTACTTCACGTACTACTATCTTTTAATTGTTAGAAATTTATTTCAATTATAATACTGATATTAATTCAATTTTTTGCATTTGGGAACTAAAAAGGAGTTCTATTTTCTACTTTTCGTATTCGTATGAAAACCCCCTAATTACAGGACACATTGGTTTAAATCGGTCTAAGAAAGTCTGCATGTTGTTGTATTCTTTCTTAATGTAAAGTAATACGCTTCAAAATCAATCAGCGTCTCTTTTCATCCATAAGTTGCATTTTTTAGTGAAATAATATGCTTGCTCATCTAAAACTTACATCCTGATATAGTATATGACTATTTGTTCAAGCAATATGCGCTTCGATTTACTTTGTAGTGTTCCGGTACTATAAAAAGATGACAATCCTGCGTGTTCGCAATTTGCAGTGGTACTACAAATGCATTGTCAGCTACTCATGCCCATTGGTGGCCGAAAATACAAAGCAAGTCAAGCCCACTATATATAATATATGCATGCAACGGCAAAGCAGTACATAAATGTGACTCACAGTTATCGCTTAAACTACAAGTGGATAGATCAACTTTGAATTAAATTGCACAAACATTCTAACAAAATTATTAAAGAAAGAGGCATAACAAACATTCTAAGTATCTTTACTCAAGAGGCCAACACAACAAATTCATAGGAGGTGGATCATCATAATATCAAACATATATACCACAAATTAACGACCCTTTGTTCATCATTTATGATTGAAGTAGTATTAGAACGCCAGTGTAAATAAAACTTTCCCGTAGTTGCTTCTCCACTCTTTATTTGAAGATTGTAACTGCTCACTTTCTATATGAATGGAAACATTAGTTAATTTTCTAATCATTATTTTGTTTTTCTATATCCCACATTCACTAGGCTATCCTTTGGAAACAAGACCTAAATGCATTTAACAGAGTAGAAATTTTTACTCTGATTTAGTGATAAAAAAAAAATCTAGATATAAAAAGGTGAATCTACAAATCACAAAAATGTAAAGACATAAAACGTAAAAACATAATATGTATGTATATATACATATGACTATGTGCTCATTGATGGCCAAAAATGGAAAGCTAGTCAAGTCCACTGTATATGCATGCACTGGCAAAACAACAATAAATGCATAACACAGTTTTTGATTAATCTGCAAGTAAATGGATTAGCCCTATATTAAATTGCATAAATAGTCTAATAGAAATAACAAAGAAAAAGGCAAACAAACATTACAATTATGCTTACTTGAGAGGAAAGCAACGAATTGATGAGATTAATTAACATAATATCAACATATATACCACAAAGTATCTACCTTAATTCGCTTTCCCATGAGGCGACACTTGGTAGAATCTAATGAGTTCTTTTTTTTCTTTTGTGCAGCTATGAATTGGACATTAATTTCTCCATAGCTTATTAATGAAATAATCGAATTAAATAGTCCATAATTACTTTTATTACATGTACGATATTATATTTGCGCATTAATTATGCCTATCGCAATTTTTTTTTTTAAATTAGTTGTAAAGAAATCATATAATGTTTTTGAAATCAATAGTTTATGATCTATTACCTAGCATGATATCTGTGAAAGCAATTTTGATTAATTTAATATATAGAGTGATTATATTAGTTTGCTAGCAATACCAAAGAACTAAGACTATCCAACACCCAAAAAGGAAGAAGAGACGAGTGACTAATGTAAGGAAACAAATCAGCCACCTAAAATATTACGGTGCAACAAAAAAATGGCAACTTTGTAAAGGCGGATGTTATGTCTGTAAAGAAAAGAGGATATTTGGCCCAAAAAGGAATTGAACAAAAGTCCCACACATTAATGAAGAAGTTGTCGCACCTTGTTTGATGAATTTCGAAGAATCTCCTCTCTATAATATTTCAAGCACATTCCTCTAGAATCTTTGATTGAGCTTCCACACTCCGTTATATTGAGCGTGCAATAATCTGGTATTTTTGTGCAAGATACATCAAAAAACCTTCTCAATGACATGCACCGTGTAACCCTCAAGCTTTTCAGAGACTCTAACTCATCAAGGCCCTCAACCTCAACATTTCTAAACCAGAAACTATAAATAGTCAATCTCTTCAAGTTCTTCAAGCATGATAACCCACTTATTCTCTTTAGAGAGTCGCAACTTTCAATGTTCAAGTCTTCCAACGATTTCAAGAGACTCTCAACTCGGATCTCAACTAGATCGTCACATCCGCGCACATCCACTAGCCGTAGCTGCGTTAGTCCCGAAGAAATGGATAATCCCGTAAGGTTTCCACAATAAGTAACAGTGAAATGCTCCAATCGTGGAAGTTCCACGAGTCGGATGTCTCTCGCTCTACACGAATCGAGCCTTAAAGTAGACAAATTTCTCCCACTCCAGTCGGAGGACGGAAATTGCGTGAAGGGTCTTAAGTCTAGGCACTCCAAAACAAGCTCTTTCAAATGAGAAAGAGAAGCCAACTCTAGAGGTACAGAGAAACTCAGCAGGTTTAATTTCAACTTTTCCAATCTAGATAACCTCCCAATCCAACTTAAATTGCGTCCTGTGACTAGGTTTCCTTCCTTTACAGTCAAAAAGCCACCATCTAGTATCAGTTCAGCCAAATTAATAAGGTTCGACAAATTAGGGATTGAACGCAATGACACAGATTTAAAAAGTAGACATGTCAGACTTATGGGAAGTTCTGGCAATTCTTGAATCTTATTACACGAACTTAAGTTTAGGGTTTGGAGGTGATGAAGCTTGTTGATTGTGCTCGGAATTTTGCAAATACTGGTGCCTGCTAAATTTAGGATCCTTAAAGATGACAATTCTCCAATTCCACTAGGAATTTCACCTTCCATTTTCTCATGCCCGGAGAGATACAGCTCTTCAAGGTTTACCAACATGCTGATGCCACTAAGTAAATGCCAAGCAGGCCCCTCCGAATCACGTAATGCGAAACGCAAGACGCGTAATGATTTTAACTTTTCAATGAAGGGGTGAAGTTCCCTTATCCTTGTATACGATAAGTCCAACTCTTCCAATAAGGTTAAATTACCAAGTGAGTGTGGGAGCTCTCTCAACCCACAACATCCCCACAATGAGAAGCGCTGAAGCTTCCTTAGTGCTCCCACTTCTTTAGGCAAATCAGTAAGACACACACACCCTTTAATCTCTAACTCAATTAAGAATTGTAGTTCTCCGATGAATCTTTCAATTTTCTTTAAACTTCTGCAATTTGCAAGAGTAAACCTCTCTAATTTCAAGCACTCAGAAAAGTTTGGGATTGTTGTTATGCCACAACACTCAATAAGAGATAAAACTTTCAAATTCCGTGCCCCCTGTAAAAATGTATGGCATGTTAAGTGTAAGAACCAATATATAGTAACACTAGGACCATTAGACTCGAATTAAAACATGTGATTTACCTTGATCAAGTCCCATGCTTTTGAATCATCTTTGAATTCATTGGAGTCAAGTTTGAAAACAACAAGATCATTCAAATACATATTATCTGCCCTGAAATAACAAGGATTCTTCAAAGAAATCCATTTCAACTTTGAACGATACTTTGCAAAGTCCCCAGCAAAAGTTACCGATTCTAGCTTGAGAAATCTTAGGTTTGGAAACCTTTCAAACTCTTCATTTGTGATCTCTGTGATACTTGTACGAATACCACCAAATCCTTCTATCTCAAGTGCTTGAACTTTGTCCTTCCTCTGCAAGTGAAATTTTGCAATGGCGTGAAGAAGTTAGTCAACTTCCAACCACTATATTTTAGAATCTTGAATGGATAGGGAAAAAATGACAAACATCCTAGATCAAGCATTGTTTATCATAGAATACACAACATCTATTTGAAAATGGGATGTTTCTTGCTTACCTCTTCGGTTCTCATGATTTCGACGGCCTCTTTTGTAATCCACAACCTGCTTTGCTTTTCACGGTCACTTTGACTTACTTGACGAACGATCTGCTTTCCCATGTCTATAAGTTGATCGTGCATCCAAAACTTATCATCATCCAATATCTTTATCAAGCACCTATTGGTAAGGACATCAATTCCTCTTTCGGGATAAAATTGACAACTGTCCCACATGTAAATTGCATTGGTCTTCTTCTCATTGAAAAAGAAGCATGCTATATCGAGAAAAATTTGTTGTTGACATTCGTCTAGATGATCATAGCTAATTTTTAGCTTCTCTAGAATTTCTTTCTCAGGTACCTCCCTTAACTTGATCAAAGTCTCTTCCCAAAATGCTTTGTCTTTCCCATTAAGTAATGAACCTATCACTTCAACAGCCAAAGGAAGCCCTCCTGTTTTTAAGGCAATTTGCTTGGAAAACCAATGATAATCATTCGAAGGAAAGTTTTTTCCAAAGGCATGCCGACAAAACAGCTCATGTGCAGGAGCATCATCCATCTTAAGCATCTCATACGGTATAATTTTACCTTTACATTCTTGACCTTGCAAAATAGTCTTGTTTCTTGTTGTAATAATTATTCTAGATCCTGAATGTAATGAATTGTTTCCTATTAGTTTCTTAATGTGGTCTTTATTATCAGCATCATCTAGAACCACAAGAACCTTCTTTGTGCCAAGTATGTCTCCAATCCTCCTCATTCCTTGTTCACTATCCTTGACTCCTGCAGATCCAGAATCAACAATGTCAGAAAGTAGTTTTTTCTGCAATTGGACTATGCCATCCTCGGTCGACATCTTTTCTCGAACATTCTCAAGAAAACTAGAACACTTTCCAAAGTGGGAAAGTAGTTCATTGAAGACGACTTTGGCAACGGTTGTTTTACCAATGCCACCCATTCCATAAATTCCAATGAGTCGCACATCGTGATGGTTGACATCTAATAACTTTGTCAACTGCTTTACCCGATCATCAAGTCCGACTAAATGTTCAGGCACTAATCTTTGTTTCAGCTCCAATTTCTCCAAAACCCTTTCAACAACCATTTCAACAATTGTTGCTTGGCTGCCATATGCAAAAGCGCTTTCATTAGTTGACTAGATCTACCCATGCGTCACACTTGGGATTGTCAAAACTTTAACTCGATTAAATTGAAGCACATCATGGACAAGATCTCTAAGTACAACGAATAATTAGTATAGGCTAATTTAGTAGAATTCAGTTGATATGTTTTTCATATGTAGTTATAGAAATGTCTGAAGACTACAATATTAGCTTACACGGTAGCCAAAGTTACCAAGTGGTGGATACTATATTGTACATCAACAAGAATTTGACATTTATAGCTAAGCCTAGAAAAACTTTCAGCACTTGTAACGGGAGAATCATGAAGAGAAATGCAGCGCTGTACATTGAAGATTGTAGTTTGCTCTCGCTTCCATTGAATATTGAGACATGATTTTGCTTCACCAAATCTTAGTTTCCTTGGGTAATCATAGACAAAGCAGAGGATGTAAAGTTGAATGAGAGCAGTGTTGGAGGTAGTTTTCAATACTTCTCGTTACAAAAAGAATGAAAGAAATCATTCTATAGGGAACACCGTAATCCATACAACAAAAAGAAAAGAAGAAATAGGTAAGAGTCTCAAAAGAGTAAATTACCTTTCATCATCTTTTACGTTCCATCCCTTGATTTTCTTTACCTTTGCAAGAGCCTTTCTCCACTCCTCGACTTTTTCTACAGGAAAATTCTTCTCATGTTCCAGTAAAGCATTTTTATATAGTGGAGTCTTTTTATTTAGTAGAGTCTCAAGCTTAAGATCATCAGGCTTAAGATCATCAGGTTCCACATTGAGAAAAATGGGAAGGATACTTTTCTGACTTTCTGACTTAGACACAATTTTTACTATGTGCGCGAGCTCAATGAGGCACCATTTGCTGGATGCGTAAGTTTGAGAGAAGATGGGTATGTAGATCTTAGAATTATCGATAGCACATTCAAGGTTCTTACTAATCACTTCGCCGACGCGGAGTTCTTCATCATCCCTAAATACGCGGACTCCCGCATCTACCAATCCGTGGTAGAGGAAGTCTGTGAACACATGACGAGTGTCAGGTCCTCTGAAATTCAGGAACACTTGATACTCGCCCCCTGATGCTAGTGGAGCGTCACTACTTGATCCAGCCTCCGAGTTCGCCATAGCTAGGAAGCTTATTACCGCCGGATCTCTCTCTCCCCTGTAGAGAAAAGAAGTTGATGTGGCCTGGCCTAGTCGAAGAAATGAGCGGAGGCTTTCGAGGCAAGTGATAAAAAAGTACACGCCAGTGAAGATGCGCAGGACTTTTTTAACAAAGTTTCGAATTTTAAAAAAGACTCATTGGGAGACTATAAAGACCACCAATAAAAAAATCCTTTCCTTTTCCCCTTAATTAAAGCATCCAATCCCCAAACTGCCGAGAAATCTCCAATGATGCCTATAACCTTTTTTGGTTCGAACCAAAAAAAAGAGAGTATATTATTTAGGAACTTAATTGAAAGATCATTTTTAAAAAAAAATATGGGGCAATTATAATGTATAAAAAATTGTTTTCAAATTAAAAATAAATAGAAATCTGGAAAAAAAAAAGTAATCTAAAAATTTGTTTCTAAACGTTTTTTCTTTCAGAAATACACTTCAAATTAAAAGCGCGCCTATATTTTAGCACTTGAAGCCGCCTACAAATTGCATATATATATATATATTTGGATGTTTAAGAAAAAAAATATTGGGCCAAATTACCTGCGGCGAACTTTGAGCCCAACCTCGGTGCCTACTTCCGGCGTCGCCGCCGGCAGAGTTGTGCGCGCCGCGTCTAGGCTGAGGCCGCTGCGTGTCCAGGCCGTGCCGCGCCTCCGTGTCCAAGACGGAACGCTTCAGATCTGTGGACGAGAAGAAGAGGAACGAGCTGTCATCGCAAGTGACGAGCCGTTCACAGATCTGAGCGCTCAGATCGTCGCTAGCAAAGACGGCGGCGGCGGCTTGTTACTCACGCCGACGTCCGGGATGGGCGTGGAGGTTGGAGCTCAGATCTGCGGAGGAGAGGCCGTCCGTGGCTGACCGCCGCTTTGCGTCTCCAGATCTGTGGACTAGCAGCTCTATGGGCCAAGGGACAGCCGCCGGGGCGACGGAGGGGAGGACGCGGCAGTCCGCCGTCGCTCTACAGCCAGACCTGGATTCTACTGCCGGGCGAAGTGGTGAGCGAAAAGAGATAGAAATTCTGCTTAAAACCCTTCGTTGAGAGAGAGACAGAGACAGAGACAGACAGAGACAGATCAGATTCTTCAAATAAATTCCACCTGTCATTTTTGAAAACTCTTCGTCCTTTTTTTTTTTTCTTTTCTTTTTGGAAAAAAGGTCTCTCTCTCCATCTAAAATAATCTTTAATGCACTTATTTGTTCTCGTAATGCGGATTATGATATATAGTTTATGAATTTTGGCAACCCCGAATTTAGTGGATTCCTTGCTTTTTTTATTTATTTAAAATTTAAATTTTAGTATGCTTCAAATGAATGTCTCGTTTGTTAGTTTCATTTTGTTTTTTTGGTAGATCCTGTTGGTTTCATTTAGATATAAGAAATAACATTTACTTTATGTATAATTTTTACTAGAGGTGAACATGGTTCGAATGAGCAATTTTATGGATCCACCCAAGAATCATATCAGTTCCAAAAAATTGGAATAGAGAATTGACCATTAGTTCCATGAATCCACTCAAGAATCGAACCACCAATCTAATCCAAATCTTGGGTAGGTCCATGGAATCGATTCCATCAAGCTTCACACATTCACATTCAATGCAATATTTTCCGATAAACAAAGTAAAATAAAAAACAAAGAACTTCTCTATTCTTAATTTCAAGATTAGTACAAACATTTGACTTATATTAAAAATTGAGAGTTGATGACGTGAGTTGATGAGCATTAAGCTTGATAGTCAAGGCCGTGAATGAGAGATAGAGAGACAACATACGAGATTTCTCACCATCTAAATAGTCTTTGGATAATATCAGGAAAAAACTCAAATTGATACAAATGTGACAATTTTATCTCAAATTAATTTTTTGAGTATAAAAAATTCCAAATTGATACACATGTAACAATTTTTACTTAGATCTAATTTTTTCTTATCATCAAAAATTTCAAATAGCTACATTTGTGATAAATTTATCTTTCATTAATCTTTGATAAATTATATTAATATAGCGAAAAGTTACAAATCGGGATAGAGGATAAAATTATAAACTGTTATACCGATATACCTATGGACTAGCACATGTCATTCAGTTCAACAATTTGATGGTTAAATTTAATGTAAACTAAGGAAATTTTAATTTGTCACTAGTGTAATAGTTTGGGATTTTTCGTGGTATTAATCATAATCTTTAATGCACATTTTACGGATTATGATATAAATATCAGTTTGGGATTTCTTATACTTCTTTACATTTATATGTGTTCTTTTATGTTGTGTCTGGACTCTTTGGCCACCCACTAATTTCCATCAGGTTAATTTACTCCTTCACATGTTTACAAAAAAAAATGTTAAGAAGTGTATTTTTTTTTTTTGGCGGAATAAAGGAGTTTATTTGAGCATGTTTAATACCAACTACCTATAAAAATGAATGCTTTTTGAACATTTTGAACATTTTCCGATTTACACTTACCTATGTAGATGCCATAATCACAAGACTTAATGTCTCATATCGAATACCCCTTTTTGGTCATGATAGAGTAAACCGAATTGGTTTTTTTGGAGAGGTCAAATAGAAAGAAAGTTCAACGATTGAAGTCAATAGAAAAGAAAAAAAAAAGATAAGTCGTGCTTTGGTTACTAGAGATGGAACTTTTCCTTGTTATTCTTATTAGTGTTGTCCTTCCAATTAATTAGTAGTGGTGTCTTTTGATCCGGAGTTGTATTTATAGTAATATTTTGGTATTCGTGCAAGTGTTGCATCTTTTCATAAGACATTAATATATGTGCAATTAATATTTCTTTCAATTTATTGTTGACTTATTTAAGTCACGTTCACCTAGACATATATTAGATCTTTTATCAAAATTCTAGTTGACTTATTCTATGTTACCTTGAATTTAAGAAGATGTTAGAAATAATTAGGAGATTTTTTTTTAATCTTCCTTAATGGTGCATATCTATAATCGATTTTAATTGATATTATGACATCATGTTATATTAGATGATCGGTTGTGATAGACATAGAAATTTAGAATTCTCTTTTGTTCTTATCTTTGAGTACATGAAATTTAAAATCATTAGCATTATACTTCTTAAAAATCGATGTTTCTAAAGCACATATAACATGGTCAAAAACCACTATTGAATACCAACTAAATAAAAGATATGCATCACATTATGATATCTAGAAAAATAGGATATAGTTATTCCGACACGCAATATTGCTCAAGTTAGTATCGTGACTTATTCTGTGTTACAAAAGCACAATATTGCCTCTTTGGAGTTAGATCAAGAGAAAGTGATTTATAAAAGTGTGTTCCATCAGGTCATTCAATTTCAGAACTGTATACTTTCTGTATAATTGGCACTTCTATTAAAATTATAAATGTAGATGTCGACGTGGCTGTTTATTGCTAACGTCCCACCTTATGGGACAATTACAACAGAAAAAGTTGTTTTCAATATCTAACAAAAATATAAGAGTAATCATCTAGTCATATTAACGTAAAATCTGTAAAAGTTGACTATTTTGACACTTCTTAATTATAACATAAAAGTTTAGCTTATGAGACGATTTTAGAACAAGTAACTTAGTAGCAGCGCCAATGCTGATAATAATAATAAAAAACAACGTAAAAAGTAGATCAATTTTGTGTGTTGCTCTCTGAGTCTTTCGGTTTGGACACCGAAGATCAAAGTCCACCTTCAAAATCAAATATGGAGAGAAAGAAAGAGGACGTGGTGGTTGGGGAAGGGGGGGGGGTTATTATTATATGTTACTTTAGTGGAATGGAAATTATTGTATTAGGTGATGGATTCTCACTCGAGAAATGATTAGTAAAGGCGTTGTTGCCTTGAACTGTCATGAATGTCATCTATCTTCTTTAGAATCTTTTCTGGTCGTAATGGTCTGACATGCCACCTTTTTCTTTTTGGTTGAGAACATGCCAACTCATTCAGCAACAATGTTTTTTTTTTTTTTAATTCATAAGTTGCACGTCAAAGTGTACTATTCATGTTTGATTATGTTAATATTGTTTGTTCCCGTGTTTTGGTGTTAAGCACTTAACGAAGACTGAAGATTACCTTTAAATGAAGTGCCCCAAACTTTTCAATAAATTCAATTTTTTAGGCTTCTTGGAAGAACATAAAGGTAAATATGCTGCCATTAAGATAATTTTTTAATTTTTTTTTTCTTTTTTGGGGTTATTATTATATGTTACTTTAGTAGAATGGAAATTATTGTACTAGGTGATGGATGCTCACTCGAGAAACTATTATTAAAGGCGTTGTTGCCTTGAACCATCATGAATGTCCTCTATCTTCTTTAGAATCTTTTCTGGTCGTAATGGTCTCACATGCCACCTTTTTCTTTTTGGTCAAGAACATGCCAACTCATTCAGCAACAATGTTTTTTCTTTTCTTTTCTTTTTTAATTCACAAGTTGCACATCAAAGTGTACTATTCATGTATGATTATGTTAGTATTATTTGTCCCCGTGTTTTGGTGTTAACCACTTAACGAAGACTGAAGATTACTTTTAAATGAAGTGCCCCAAACTTTTCAACAAATTCAATTTTTTAGGCTTCTTGGAAGAACACAAAGGCAAATATGCTGCCATTAAGATAATTTTTTAATCTTTTTTCTTTTTTGGGGTTATTATTATATGCTACTTTAGTAGAATGGAAATTATTGTACTAGGTGATGGATGCTCACTCGAGGAACGATTATTTAAGGCGTTGTTGCCTTGAACCGTCATGAATGTCCTCTATCTTATTTAGAATCTTTTCTGGTTGTAATGGTCTGACATGCCGACTATTTCTTTTTGGTTGAGAACATGCCAACTCATTCAACAACAATGTTTCTTTTTAAATTCACAAGTTGCACGTCAAAGTGTACCATACATGTACAATTATATATATGTTAGTATTGCTTGTTCCCGTGTTTTGGTGTTAACCACTTAACGAAGACTAAAGATTACTTTTAAATGAAGTGCTCCAAACTTTTCAACAAATTCAATTTTTTAGGCTCCTCGAAAGAACATAAAGGCAAATATGCTGCCATTAAGATAATTTTTTAGTTTTTTTCTTTTTTGGCTCGATTAGGTATGTGCAAACCCACAAATCCAAGGTTGCATTTCCTAGAAATGAATCGAGATCCCACCTTCTTAGAATGATATATAACGTTTTATAGACGACTTTATAGTTAAATAACCTCATGAGCAGCCATTGTTGACCTTATGTTTGGCATATGTTCGCAAGGAACATCAAGGTGATAGAGGGAAGTAAAATAAGAAATTAGACATATATTATATTGTATTATCCTAGTTAACAAGAGTACATGAAGTCACACAAACTCGACATTTTTTTTTTTTTTTGGGTAGTAGATTTAATTTGTAGGATATTTTGATATAAGTTGAAGATATTATTTTATAATAATAAATTATTTATGCACATGATTAGTTGAGCCAGATAAACTGTGAGTTGCAAGTTGCGAGTTGCAGTCTAGTTCACACCCAGTAATGAGGTGAAAATCCTCCCGATATTGACAGACACACTAGTGCAAGAACTTTTCTATAAAAAAATAAGAGAAATTTTTATCTGGTCTGGTATAGGGAAGAAACAAAATTTGAAAGCCTCATTGAACTCTGATTATAAAGTGTGGAGTTTATCTCTATACGCACTTAAAGCATGTTCTGCCTTTGCATGTATTTGCAAGTTTTTGCACAAGTTGTGGATTGCTATTCACATTAATCTCATTTCCACTCCGTGACTCATCTTACCGCTTCTGTCGAAGAGGTCAAAAACACAAAAAGTGATTGGCTACTTTGGACCGACGTAATCGAACCGGTATTGACATGGTTCACATTCAATCACGCAAGCAATGGACTATTTATAAACTTAAAATTGTACCGGTCGTAGCTGAAATTTCCACGATGGCGCCTCGCCGGCCTACGCGGAGGGGATTCTTTCGTTGACCACACTGGGGAGCTTTATTTTTATTTTATTTTTTCTGGGGAAAAAAAGAATGTTTTTTTTTTTTTTTTTGCTTAATTGGAGAAAGTGACATATGTATATCTACTGGATCTTGTCATTTGACCGAGCATATTCATTTCGACTAAGATGGCGCTCCATGATGGCTTGTGGTCTGGTTTCTGAGAATTGTCAAAGCTCAGTCCACCCAAACAGAAATTAAAGATGAGAACCTAAATTTCATGACACGTAGAAGATATTCAAGGTTAGTAGATCTGGTCTAAAGAGGGTTTTTCTATGCTTTTTTTTCTCTTATTTTTTTTTTTTTTTTTCGGGCAACTCAAACTGATATAGTCTGTTAAATGGACCGGACCTTGATAGTTTAAAAGTCATGTGTAGGCTCGATCCTCAGATGATATGGACATGTCTCTCCAGCCCGTCAAATGGCCGAGCCAATTCTTTTGATCCAATAATCCATAATAAGTGTCGGTGGCTCTCTTTTTAGCCACCAACGAAGCATGCCAGAAGACAAAACAATATCAATTTATCTCCTCCGAAATCTTATAAGATTGATTCTCATGCTTATAAGCACACACAACACACACAACCGATGTTGAATCCAGAAACCGAGCTGCAGACCTTATATAAATCAGCACATACATAACTTTCGAATATGCTTGGTATTGTCACCACTAACCAATAACAGGGCACAACATTAGGCTAAAAGACATTCCACGCATCGCAGAAGCTTATATATCCATGCAATGCCACAAGCGACGTGCAATTAAGCATGTACACCAACTTACAAATATATTTATTTTTACCTGAAACAGTATGATAGTGATCTAAAATGGATAGACTTCTATCTACACATGGTATACACCACTCAAAACTACATTCATTAGTGCTGATATATGAATTAATCATGTCATATTGTTTTTCGGGTTAATGACTTGGTCAACAACTTTTTTAAAGAATTTCCGGTGTCAACAAAAGGATGGTTCCATTATTAATCTTCCAGTAAGCATAAATATGTTTGGAGTCCATTTGCTAGTAACAGGCATGGAGAACCTCATTTCATCCCTTCATTCTCAATCTGAGGTGATCTGCATTGAAAGTTTAGATAAGACAACGACAATATTCGTATTGAGAAAGTAGTCTTTTGCTGATTTGTAAGCTTTTCTTTGAAGCAAGGATGACATTGAACTTCCAAATTAATATAAGGAGCTAATTGAACCAATGGAAAATATAGAGATGTTGTTGAACGTTGGATAAAAGTTCAGGACCTAGTTGCACCAATTAAAAATTCAAGAATGTCGTCGCATATTGGAGAAGGTTCGGA
Source organism: Eucalyptus pumila (assembly GCA_016097595.1). Classification (NCBI taxonomy): domain Eukaryota; kingdom Viridiplantae; phylum Streptophyta; class Magnoliopsida; order Myrtales; family Myrtaceae; genus Eucalyptus; species Eucalyptus pumila. The sequence goes on from CM027848.1 coordinate 46,695,625, forward strand.
GATTAATAGTGTCATCGTATCTAGAAAAAGAAACACGCAATCAAACACACTAGACTACAACTCCGATTGTTTTTGCTTATTCTCTCCTGAGGTTGGATTCTTGTTCCACCATTTTCCCTCTCCCTCAAGTGTAGCTCATGATTCAACGCACTTCTGGAATTAGTTAACACTCGCTTTGTGTTTCGGCCCTAGTGTCTCTTCGCAGCAGGTTATGTGGCAAAAGGCAAAAAATTCGTGACGGTTAACCTTCACGTGGAAAGGTTAACTCTGAACATTATCGCATTAACATTCTAACACAAAATGGAAGAGGCCAAAACATATCCTAATTTCATCAGCAATACGAGAATGGATTCATAGGACATAAACCCAGAATATGCGAAAAATAACACAAATTCAATGGAAGAAAATGTCCGCACCTTGTCTGACTTGTATCCCAAGCGTGACGTTTCACCAAGAATCTTCTCTATCTAGTTCTTCAAAGAGATATGAAAGAAATTGCCCCAATCTTTGATAAACTCTCTGCGCATAGTCGTATGTTGACGTGGCACTACTATGGTATATTAGTGAGAGATACGTCCATCAACCTTTCCAATGACTCGGCACTGTCTGGCTCCCAAGAATTCCAGGAACTCTAGTTTGTCAAGGCCCTTGGCATCAGTTAATCCATCAAACTCTTCAGGTTCTTCGAGCTTGACAGCCTAGCTGATCTTCCTGGAGAAGTGCAGCCAAGAGCACGGATATCTTCTAATGATTCCAAAGCATCCACAACCACGAATGAATAAAGTCAGACAAATTTCTCGAATCTCAAATTGGAGCAGAGTGACCCTGCAGAGCGAGAACATATCAAACGGAGAAGACTGGGAGCCGTACAAGGGGTCGGAGGTCTAGTTTAGACAGAGTAAGCTTTTCCACATGTGAAAGAGAACCCAGTGCTGTAGGCGATGCAGCAACAATAATTGGGTTTGATGTCTATGCACAATCAGAGTCCTGCACAACCCATATGAAATATAATAAGAGCCATGTCGTATGCCAAGAGTGAATATATGAATTTCGCTTAGTCGAGCACAACGACAGTCTCCAAGAGAAAAAAGGACTTCAAGACCTGCCACAAATTGTCTTTTTTTTTTTTTTTTTGGTGACAGAGGATGTGCCGGTCCATCCTTGTCGGCTTACGCCGATTTGGGGTCCACGGGCCTTCGAGAACCCCTCTGCGACTATACCTCGAGGGAAATTAGCCCAGCAACCTACTGCCGGGATCCCCGCTTGAATCGCTAACAGCACAGGGTTTCGAGACCTGCCACAAATTGTTGCGATATCATGAATAGCTTGAAGAGTAACTTCGTCCTAGAATTTGCACTAGAGAAACCCAACAAAGAGAGATGAAAAACAAAAAGAAGTGTGTCGGTATAGAAACTGAAGTACGAGTTTATACTCTTTTGAGTTTCTATTCATCGGTATGAGCACGAGTATGCATTCTTGACTCGTCTCTCGTTTTTATCTATACATTTTCGAAGTGTGACTCAACTGGCCAGATTTTGACCCTTTTAAATTTCTAGGTCACCTAGAATGTACCAACAGTCGGATAGTTTTCGAGAGAGAGCAAGAAGTGTCCGATTTCTACAATAACAAATGCTACAACAGTCGGGCTCAATGAGATTAATTCATATAGGGCTTGTTCTTTTAATAAGTTTTTTATGCACAGAATGACAAATTTCTCCCACTAGGTCAAGCCCACCACAAAAGAGGTCACCACTTGTATGTTCACAATAAGGGGTCAGTAACGGAAAAACTCTGGAGATACGTGTTAGCGTCCCCTTTTTTGGAGACAGCAGATTGGCCAATGGGAATCTTCAAGGAAAAATATAGGAAACTTCAAGGAAAATAGAATTTTACCTTGACACATTGAGTCTCCTCCCAAAAGTAGGGTTCGTAACCTTGGCGTCGCCCCCAAAGAATGAAGACATGTCATATTACCTTAGATCTTCCGCTTGCTTCAGTGCTTGTTCGTGCTGGCCTTATTGTTCTTGTCATGACCTCGGTGTCTTAAACCCAGTCTCAGCCGAGCTTGGGCCCTTATCGGTCCCTGATCTCAAACTCGGGGCCATTTTAGCTGCGCCCCTTCCGAAACTCATAGTCCTTCTCCTTCCTGAACTCATGGTTGCACCCTTTCCTGAGGTTGAACCTCTGCCCCTTCCTGTACCCAAAGTTGCGCTGCTTCGTGGACTTGAGGAATCTTTGTCCGTCCCGTATCTCGAACTTGTGCCCATTTTTGTTGCGCCCCTTCCAGAACTCAAAAGTCTTGTCCATTCTTGAACTTGAAGTTGGGCCCTTTCCTAATCTGCCCCTTTCTGTACTCATAGTTGCGCTGTTTTGAAGCTATGCCCCTTCCTGAACTTGGACTGGCGCCCTTTTCAGTTGTGCCCCTTCTTGAACATGAACCTCTACCTCTTTGTAAACTCAAAGCCGTGCCCCTCCTGAACTCAAAGTTGCGCCCTTTTCTGAAGTTGAACCTCTGCCCCTTCCAGAACTCAAAGTCACGCTGCTTCGTGAATTTGAAGCTATCCCCCTTCCTGAATTTGATGCCATGCCCTTTCCTAAGGTAGAAGCTGTGTCCCTACCCGACCTCGAAGCATTGCGGCTTCTTGAAGTTGAAGTCATGCCCCTTGCTTTGCCTCTTTCTGCACCTGGGCTTGAAGCACATCTGGTCCCACTTCCTCTGCTTGTATCACTGTTCACCTGGACCACGTTGAAGTTCCGCATGAGTTTCGAGGGCTACACAACCCTTTTTTTTTTTTTCCTTTGGGGGAATGTAAGGACTGCACAATGTAGACAAAGCAAATATTCAATACTTACGGAAGAAAGGTCCCCTTCATCCTTTTAGCTTTGCAGGAGCTCTCATGATGTTCAATTCCTTCGCACCTTTGGCAACTCGACTGAACAACATCATTTTGATCGGCAAGTTCCCCACTCTCATCCTTCTCCTTCTTTCTATTTTCCATAAACGTCGTTTTCCATACATTGACATTGCCAGAGGGCCCAATCCTTCCATCCCTCATTTGCCTCCTATTTCCCGTGGCCTCAAAACATTCGAAATTGCCAGCTTTGATTGGAAATCATCAACGGAGGAGGTGCTATCAGTTTCCCTTTCACCCCACAGCAGTGTCTAAGTCTTCATCAGGACTTGAAATGTCCCGCTCAGCCTCATCCTCATCAGAATACACATCATTCTTCTTTGCCCATTCCACCCTCAACATCTTCATCATCTCGTCATCGTATTCTCCCTCCCACTCACTATCAACCCCTCCCTCGACGTACAGATGAACTGATCTTCTTTCAGATGCTAGTTGCACCATTCCTTTCACTTGCTCATCACTCTTGATCTCTGTGAGCAAGTTGCAGTATTCACCAGGTCTCTCGTACCACATTCTCTTCAAACGAAAACCAAAACCTTTAACATCAGCAATCAATCCTTTATATGTCACTGAATCAGGAGTGACATTTTTGTTTTCCCTCTTTATTCCACCAAAACAGTGCGACCACTCACTAGGCTTCTTTACTCCAAGGTGGAATATGATTGTGAAGGGACGCTCCAACTGTGATTTAACAAGTTTCAATGAGAGAGCCAAACAACATATGTATTAGTTATATATTAAACCTTTATGCTTATCTACCTAAAATCTAATAGGACACAGACATCATTCATTAGTTAGAGACAGGTCTTGAGAAAATGTAAGGGTGCGTTTGGGAAGACTTTTGGAAAAAAGTACTTGAGAAAATGTAAAGGTCTTTGAGTTAAGGATGTTTTTCAAAATGCAAAGTGTGTTTAATAAATTTATTTGTGAAAGTCCATTGTGAAATATTTTTGTGCAAAATAGTGTTTCGGTAAATTAAATTTGCAAAAAAATTATTATTAAAAAGAAAAAAGAAAAAAGAAAAGGAAAGTTGGCTGGCCAAGGCTTTGCTGGTTACCGCCGGCCAAGGGCTTCACCAGTCACTGCCGGCGAAGGGTAGGCGATCCGGCGAGGGGGAGGCGGCAAGGCGACCCTCCCAGCGCCGTCTCGTGACCCAGATTTGGGTCGCGGAGGTCGCACGCCGTGACCCAAGCAATCTTTGGGTCGCAGCGAGGTCGTGGGTCGCCGTGACCTCCAGCGACCTCCGCAACCCAGATCTAGGTCAGGGCGAGGTCATGGGTCGTCAGAGGTCACGACAACACCCTCCGTGACCTAGATCTGGGTCACCGCGACCTTTGACGACCTCCGCGACCCAGATTTGGGTAGCGGCAAGGTCGTGGGTCACTAGATATCGCAGTGACTGACCTCGCCGCGACCTAGGCAACCAACGCGACCCAGATCTGGATCGGGCGACCAGTCGGCAACGGTCGCCTGGGTGCCACGACCACGCCGACCTCTCTCCAACCCATCGCCACCTCGCCGGCTGAGTCGCCACCTTGCTAGCCGACATCTGAGAATCCGACGAAGAGGAAGATGAACAGTACATCGAGCCTTATGAAAATGCTGAAAGCTCAAGGCAGCTTAAGACCTGCCTTGGGCTTTCAGCCTTTGGAAGGCCAACATTTCTTCAAGGTGGGTTTAAAAAATGTTTTCAAACACCTAATATTTGGGCAAATGGGCTTTGGATACCCAAAGATACTTGGCAAAGCTGGTGCCAAACACACCCTAAATACTCTCATGTCCAGTGTAATATTAGTAATACTTATTTGATTTTTCTTTTGTTATCTTATTTTGAACTTCTAATAAGCATGTGATGTAAATTTAAATTAAACATCAAATAAGTTAGATAATTATCTATCTGGGATTACTATCTTATCACAAATTCCCTCTTTTAAGGGGAAAAAATAGCATTAGAATGCCAGTGTAAATAAGACTTTCCAGTAGCGGCTTCTACACTCTTGAATTAAGATTGTAACTACGAACTTTCTGTATGAATGGAAACATTAATTGATTTTTAAATCATTATTTTCCTTTTCTATATCCCACATTCACTAGACAATCCTTTGGAAACAAGCCATAAATGCACTAACAAAGTAGAGATTTTTACTCTGATTTAGTGATAAAAAAATACTCTAGATATAAAAAGGTTGAATCTACAAATCACAAAATGTAAAGACATGTCATAATATATACATAAATATATATATATATATACACAACTGTTTTGCATTTTGTAACTAGAAAAGAGTTTTATTTTCTCCTTTTCTAATGAAAAATCCATGACCATGGGACACATTGTTTCAAATCATTTTATGCGAGTCAATTGTATATTTTCTTAATCTAAAGTCATATGCTCCAAAGTTGATTCATGTCTATTTAAATTGCACTTTTTAGTGAAATAATATGTTCACTTGCATAAATGTTACATTGTGACATGACATATGACTATTTGTTCAAGCAATATGTGCTTTAATTTACTTTGAAATAAACATATACTATGCAAAAGTTATGAACCTGCGTGGTGGCAATATGCTATAGTACTAAAAAGGCATAGTTGACTAGTCAGGCCCACCGATGGCTAAAAATAGAAAACTAGTCAAGCCCACTGTAAATGCATGCACCAGCAAAACAACAAATAAATGTGTGACACAGCTAATGCTTCATTTGCAGGTGGCTATACTAGCTCTAAATTAAATTGCATAAACAGTCCAATAGAATTATTAAAAAAGAAGCAAAACAAACATTCAAATTACTTTCAATCAAGAGGCCAACAATAAATTCATAGGAGATGGTTCATTATGATTTTAAACATACATACCACAAAGTATCTGTCCCTTGTTCATAATTCATTTTCAGATGTGGCGACTCGTGTCAGAATCTACTGAGATCTTTTTCTCTTTTTTTGTACAGGTATGATCAGATCATTGGACATTAATTCCTCCACAACTCATCGATGCAACAATTGAATCATATAATCCATAATTCCTACTGTTATATGTATAATTTCAAATGACTTCACTGGCAATATAAAGAACCAAAACTATCCAACAGCAATAAGGCAAATTGAGATAAAATAAGGAAAAAAAAAGCGCAACCTAAGTAATTGAAGTATAACAGAAGCTGGGAACCTCAAAAGAGAGGAAAGATTGCTTTAGGAACCGCCAATACAACAAAAAAGGAAGTAGAGATGGGTGACTAATGTTAGGAAACAAATAACCCACCAAGGAAAATTACGGTGCAACATAAAAATGGCAACTTTTAAAAGGGCGGATATTGTGTGGCTAAAGAAAGGAGCATATTTGACTTGTAATGTGAAATTAACGAAAGTCCCACACATTGATGAAGAAGATGTCGCACCTTGTACAGAAGAATCTCCTCTATGTAGCACTTCAAGGAGATTTCCCCATAACCATTTTTGGCAGCGTCTTTGATGAAGTGTCCACATCCCATTACAAGGACTCGGCAATCATCTGATATATACGTGCAAGATGCATCAATCAGCCTTCTCAATGAGGGGCACGCGAGAACCATCAAGGATTTCAGAGACAAGAGCTCTTCCAGGCCCTCAACATGCGAAAGTACTTTGCAGCAATCGATTTTCAACCTCACCAGGTTCTTCAAGTATGGTAACCCACCTATTCTTCTCAAAGATTCACACTGAGAAATGCTCAAATATTCCAATGATTTTGAAAGACCCACAACTTGTATCTTAACTAGCTTTGGACAACATGTCACCTCCACATTCTGTAGTTTGGTTAGTTCCGAATGAATGGAAAACCTCTTAAGCAATTTACAATTTTGGACAGCTATCTTCTCCAGTTGTGGAAGTCCATCCAGCGGAATGTCTTCCACTTTACACCAATTTATCTGTAAATTTGACAAATTTCTGAATCTCGAGTAGGACGGAAGCGGCACGAGGGACTTTAGGTCTAAGCCCACTAGTTCAAGGAATTCCAGATGACAAAGAGAAGCCAATTCTGGAGGCACAGGGACATTTAGCAGATTTAAATCCAAGCTTTTCAGTCTAGATAACCTCCCAGTCCACCTTAAATTGCATCCTGTGATTAGGTGTAATCCACTGCCCTCCCAAGAGCCATCGCATAGTTGCAATGTGACCAAATTAGTAAGGCTTGACAGATCGGGGACAAAGCGTAATGATTTAGATTTAAGAAGTAGATGGGTCAAACTTGTGGGAAGCTCTAGCAATTCTTCAATTGAATCACAATCCAATAAATTGAGTGTTTGGAGATGATGAAGCAAGTCGATTGTCCTTGGAATTCCACAAATCTTGGTAAATTCTAAATTTAGGATTCTTAAAGATGACAATTCTCCTATTTCAATAGGAATTTCACCTATCATTCCCTGTTGCTTAGAGACATTAAGTTCTTCAAGGTTTACCAAAGTGTTGATGCCACTAAAAAACTGCTGAACATTAATAGACTGACTATCAATACTTCTGAAACAATCATCGATACTTGCGAAACGCAAGATGTGTAATGATTTTAACTTTTCAATGGAGTTGGGAAGTTCACTTATCCCTGTATTAGATAAGTCTAACTCTATCAATGAGGTTAAATTCCCAAGTGAGCCCGGTAGCTCTCTCAACTTATCACATCCCTGCAATGAGAAGTGCTTTAGTTTCACTAGTGCCCCCATGTCTTCAGGCAAATCTATAAGACTATAGCAATCTACAATCTTTAACTTAATTAACAATCGTAGATCTCCAATGAAGCTTTCAATTTGCTTTAGATTGTCACATTTTGCAAGAGTCAACCTCTCTAAACCCAACCATTTAGACAAGTCTGGAATTGTCGTTATGCCATGACAATTCATAAGAGATAGAACTTTCAAATTCTATGCCCTCTGTAAAAATGGACGGCATGTCAAGTGTAAGAAACAATGCATAGAAACACTAGGACCATTAGACTAGAATTAAATCATGTAGTTTACCTTGATCATGTCCCATGCTTTTGAATCATCCACGAAGCAATTTCTGCCAAGTTTAAAAATGACAAGATGATCCAAATACATATTGTTTGCCCTAAAATCATAGTACCTAGCAGCAAAAGGAGGTTGACAAGAAATCCATCTCAACAAAGAAATCCATCTCAATTTTGAACAACTCGTTGACAAGATCTCAACATCATCCATAGAATCCTTAAAAGGAGGCTGCCAAGAAATCCATTTCAAATTTGAAGGACACTTTGCGAAGTCCCCATAATAAGTTCCATTCCATAACTCGAGGAATCTTAGGTTTGGTAACCTTTCAAAATTTTCATTTGTGATCTCTATGGAGCCACTTATTACAAGCGCTTGAACCTTGTCCTTCCTCTACAAATAAAATTTTTTATATTGTGAAGAAGTTTGTCAACTTCCAACCACTATGTTTTATAAATTGAATGGGAACGAAAAAAATGAAAGCATCCTAAATCAAATAGAATCCTTTATCCTTGAATATACAAGTTCTATTTAAAGATCGGACATTTCTTACTTACCTCTTCGGTTTTAATGATTTCACGGGCCTCTTTTGCAATCCACAGCCTGCTTCGCTTTCCATGATCGCTTGGACGTTCTTGATGGACAATTTGCCTTCCCATGTCTATTAGTTGATTGTGCATCCAAAACTTATCATTGTCCAATATCTTTATCAAGCACCTATTGGTAAGGACATTAATTCCTCTTTCGAGATAAAATTGACAACTAGCCCACATGTAAATTGCATTGGTCTTTTTCTTATTGAAAAAGAAGCATGCTATATCAAGAAAAATTTGTTGTTGATATTCATCTAGGTTATCATAGCTAATTTTCAACTTCTTTAGAATCTCTTCCTCAGGTACATTTCTTAACCTAGACAATGTCTCTTCCCAAAATGCTTTGTTTTTCCCATTAAGTAATGCACCTATCACTTTAATAGCTAACGGAAGCCCTCCTGTACATGGGACAACCTTACTGGAAAGCCCATGATAATCATCTGAAGGAAAGTCCCTACCAAAGGCATGTCGACAAAAAAGCTGAAGTGCAAGGCCGGTATCCATCTTTAGCATCTCATACGATACAATTTCGCCTTCTAATCCCTCAACTTGTAGAATAGTCATGTTTCTTGTTGTAATGATTATCCTAGATCCTGAATGTAATGAATTATTTCCTTTAAGTTTCTTAATGTGCTCTTTATTATCAACATCATCCAAAACCACAAGGACCTTCTGCTGAGTACTTCTCCAATCCTCCTCATTCCTTCTTCAACATCCTGGACTCCTCCTGCAGATCTAAAATCAACAATGTCGGATAGTAGTTTTTTCTGCAATTGGACTATGCCATCCTCGATCGACATCTTTTCTTGAACGTTCTCAAGAAAACTAGAACACTTTCCAAAGTGGGAAAATAGTTCATTGAAGATGACTTTAGCAATAGTTGTTTTACCAATGCCACCCATTCCATAAATTCCGAGGTGAGGACACCTGGAGTGCCATAACTTGGCACGCCGGGACACTTAAGTGCCATAACTTTAAAATGGTACACTTAAGTGCCATCATCGGAGTAAAATGGGACACTTAAGTGCCACTCCGGCGAAAATCCGGCCAAATGGCTGACGTGTCAATTTTCCGGCGAGTTTAGTCCAAAAACGGCGTCGTTTTGCACGCTGACGTGGCGGAGAAAACGCAAAAACGACGCCGTTTCGTGTCTACGTGTAAAAATAATATAAAAATTAATTAAATTATAAAGTATTCAAAAAATTTTTAAAAAAAATAAGAAAAATTAAAAAAATTAAGAAAAATTTAAAAGTTTTAAAAAATTAAAAAAAAAAGAAAATTTTAAAAATTTTAATTTAAAGAAAATTTTAAAAATTTTAATTTTAAAAAATTTAAAAAAAAAGGGGGGGGGGGGGGGGAGAGGTCGAACGAGCGGCGAGGGCGAGCCCTCGCCGCCCGCCCGCCTCCCCGCCGTCGCCGGGAAGGGCCGGCGACGGACGGGGGGAGGGTCGGCGGGGGTCGCCGGCCCCCGGCCGACCGACGGCGAGGGCTGCGAGCCCTCGACGGATCGCGGCGGGTCGCGACCCTCGCCCGATCGGGCGAGGGCTCGCGGGCCCTCGCCGCCGGTCGGCCGGCCTCGCCGCCGCCAGGAAGGGCCGGCGACGGAGTGGGGAGGGTCGGCCGGGGTCACGAGGCCCGGCCGGGGCCGGGGTCGCCGGGCCCTCTCGCCGGATCGCGGCGAGGGCTCGCAGCCCTTGCCGTCGGTCGGCCGGGGCGACGACCCCGGCCGATCCTCCCCCTCCGTCGCCGGCCCTTCCGTGACGGCGGGGAGGGGCGGCGGCGAGGGCTCAGCCCTCGGCCGCCCGTTTGACCTCCCCCCTTTTTTTAAATTAAAATTTCTAAAATTTTCTTTTTTTAATTTTTTTAATTTTTTAAAATTAAAATTTTTAAAATTTTTTTTTTTTAAAATTTTTTCTTTTTTTAAAATTTTTTTAAAATTTTTTTTTTTTAAAATTAAAATTTTTAAAATTTTCTTTTTTTTAAAATTTTTTAAAATTTTTTAAAATTAAAATTTTTAAAATTTTCTTTTTTTAAAATTAATTTTTATGCTGATTTGGAGCTCCGGCGAGCCACGTAGGCAAAAAATAATAATAAAATATTGCCACGTAGGATTTCCGGCAAGGGTCGCCGGAGGTGGCACTTAAGTGTCCCACTCGAAAAAAAAAGTGGCACTTAAGTGTACCATTTTGAAGTTATGGCACTTAAGTGTCCCGGCGTGCCAAGTTATGGCACTTGTGCTGGACTTCTACCCATAAATTCCAATGAGCCGCACATCACGATGGTTGACATCTAATAACTCTATCAAGTGCTTTACCCGATCATCAAGTCCGACTAAATGTTCAGGCACTAATCATTGTTTCAGCTTTAGTTTCTTTAAAACCCTTTCAACAACCAATTTGGCAATCGTTGCTTGGCTGCCATAGACAAAAGTGCTTTCATTAGTTGACTAGATCTACCCACGCATCACACTTTGGACAGTCAAAACTTTAACTTGAATAAATTGAAGCACATCATGGACGAGATCCAAGTACACCGAATAATTAGTATGGGCTAATTTAGCACGATTCACTTGATATGTATGGGTTATAGAAATGTCTGAAGACTATAGTATTACCTTACATAGTAGCCAAAGTAACCAAGTGGAGGATACTATATTGTGCGTCAACAAAAATTCAACATTTATAGCTAAGCCTAGAAAAACTTTCAGCACTTGTAACGGGAGAATCATGAAGAGAAATGCAGCACATTGAAGATTGTAGTTTGCTCTCGCTTCTATTGAATATTGAGACATGATTTTGCTTCACCAAATCTTAGTTTCCTTGGGTAATCATAGACAAAACAGAGGATGTAAAGTTGAATGAGAGCAGCGTTGGAGATAGTTTTCAATACTTCCTGTTACAAAAAGAACAAAATAAATCATTCGACAGGAAACACCATATTCCATACAACAAAAAGAAAAGACGAAATAGGTAAGAGTCTTAAAAGAGTAAATTACCCTTCATCCTTTTTTACGTTCCATCCCTTGATTTCATCTATCTCTTCAAGAGCCTTTCTCCACTCCTCGACTTCTACAGGAAAATTCTTCCCATGTTCCAGTAAAGCATTGTTATATCGTGGAGTCTTAAGCTTAACGTCCTCAGGTTCCACATTGAGAAAAATGGGAAGGATACTTTTCTGACTTTCTAACTTAGACACATTTTTTACTATGTGCGCAAGCTCACGGAGGCACCATTTGCTGGATGCATAAGTTTGAGAGAAGATGGGTATGTAGATCTTAGAGTTGTCGATAGCACGAAAAAGGTTCCCACCAATCACTTCGCCGACGCGGAGTTCTTCGTCTAAATACGCGGACTCCCGCATCTATCAATCCCTGGTAGAGGAAGTCTGTGAACATATAATGAGTGTCCGGTCCTCTGAAATTTAGGAACACTTGATACTCGCCCCCTGATGCTCGCGCAGCGTCGCTACTCGATCCAACCTCCAAGTTCGCCATACCTAGGAAGCTTATCACTTCCGGATCTCTCTCTCCCCTGTAGAGAAAAGAAGTTGGTGCGGCGTGGCCTAGCTTAAGAAATGAGCGGAGGCTTTCGAGGCAAGTGATAAAAAAAGTAGACACCAGGGAAGGTTGCAAGACTTTTTTAACAAGTTTCCAAATATAAAAAAGACTCATCGGGATACCATGAAGGCCACCAATAAATAAAAAATCCCTTTTTCTTTTCCCCTTTATTAAAGTATCCAACCACTAAACCACCGATAACTCTTCAATCATGCCTGTAACCTTTTTTGGTTCGAACGAAAAACAGAGAGTATATTATTTAGGAACTTAATAGAAAGGTCAACTCTAAAAAAATTTATGGGCCAATTCTAAAGTATAAAAACTTGTTTTCAAATTTTAAAAAATAGAAATCTAGAAAGAAAAAAAAAATTGGTCGGCTCACTCAAAAGTAGAATTGATTTGTCTATTGCCCACCTAGCGTTGTGCACTATGTAGCACGGACACTCTCCAGAAGCCTTCGTGTCGTGTCCGACACTCCGACACGTATCCGACATGCTCCGACACGTCCCGACATGCTCCGACATGCAGTTAACGAGTGTCGAAAAATCTGACACGTGGTCAACTCTCTCCGACATGCTCTGACACGCGAGTCCAGAATTTCGACACTCGATTCTGACACGCACGGGGTCAATTTTAAAAATTTCTAATACTTGAGAGGTCAAAATATAAATATACACAAAAGAATTAATAAAAGAAGTAATAAAATTGCTATAAATATACATGTACAAGGTCAATTTTTTTTTTCAGTTTTTTTAGAATTTTTTTTATTTTTTAAAAGTCTTTTACAATGAAAGAAGTAATAAAAAATGCTATATATGATAAATAAATAAATTTAAAAATATCATTTTAGCATTTTTCTTTAAACAATGTTTTTTTCCTCTAAGTTTTGTATATTATTGTAACAAATTAAAATAATGAATGATATTATTTAATATTTTTCGTGTAAATTAATTCTAGGCTATTGTTTATTTATTTATTTATTTATAATATATAATATGTCGGAAAATGTCGAAATTCTCTATTTTTAAGAAATGATATGTCGGTGTGTTGTGTCGTGTTGTGTCGTGTGTCGCGTGTCTATGTCGGTCTTTACATAGGTTGTGCATAAGCAAAGTAGATACCTGTGAATGTGCGCAAGACTTTTGACCAAAAAAAAAGGTGCGCCGGACTTTTTTGACAAGTTTTGAAATTTTAAAAGACTCATTGGGAGACCATAAAGGCCGCCTATAAAAAATTCCTCTTTATTTTATCCTGTATAAAAGCATCAAATCCCTATAGCTGCCGAGAAATCTTCGATCATGCCTGTAACTTTTTTTTTTTTTTTTGGGTGCAATTAGGTTCCTAAATAATATACTTTTTTTTCGATCAGTTTTTAAAAAAATTATGGGGCAATTGTAATGAATAAAAAATTGTTTTCAAATTAAAAAAAATAGAAATCTGGAAAAAAAAGTAATCTAAAAATTTGTTTATAAATGTTTTTTCTTTCAGAAGTACACTTCAAAGTAAAAACGCGCCTATATTTTAGCACTTAAAGCCGCTTACAAATTGCATATATATACATGCATATTTTTTGGATATTGAATTATTTAGAAAAAAATTGGGCCAAATTACCTGCGGCCAACTTTGAGCCCAAACTCGGAGCCTACTTCCAGCGTCGCCGCCGGCTGAGTTGTCCGCGACGCATCTCGGCTGACACCGCTGCGTGTCCAGCCGAGCCACGCCTCCGTGTCCAAGAGGAACGCTCAGATCTGTGGACGAGAAGAAAAGAAACGAGCTGTCACCGCAAGTGACGAGCCGTTCATAGATCTGAGCGCTCGGATCGTCGCTACGAACGACGGCGGCGGTTTATTATTCACGCCGACAAGGGGGGTGGGCGTGGAGGTTGGCGTTTAGATCTGCGGAGGAGAGGCCGTCCTTGGCTGACCACCGCTTTGCGTCTCCAGATTTGTGGACGAGCGGCTCGCGGCCAAGGCACGGCCGCCGGGACGACGGAGGGGTGGACGCGGCAGTCCGCCATCGCTCAACCGCCAGATCTGGACTCCACCTGTCATTTTTTAACCCTTAGTCCTTTCCTTTTTTTTTTTTTTGGAAAAAAGATTTCGCACATTTTAAATAATCTTCAGATTAATATCACAAAAAAAAACTCAAATTAATATAAGTATAACAAATTTACTCTAAACTAATTTTTAAACTACCAAAACTCCTAAATTGGTACACACGTGATAAAATTTATATCAATCTAATTTTTTAATCACTAAAAATCACAAACTAATATATTTATGATAAATTTATTTTTTTTTGTTTTTCATTATATTAGATTAATATTGCAACAAATCACAAACCGAATGGAGGATAAAACTCTAAATTGGTACACCCGTCAATTATCATGTGTTATCCAACTCAACAATTTGATGGTGAAATTTAACGTAAACTAAAGAAGTTTTAATTTGTTATGGGTGTAACGGTTTATGATTTTTTGTGGTATTAGCCCTACTCTTTAATGCACGAGTTTGTTCTCATAATATGGAATCTATGGATCATGATATAGGGTTACCAGTTTGGGATTTCTTATACTCATTTACCTTTATATGTGTTCTTTTATGTCGTGTCTGGGCTCTTCGAGCACCAACTAATTTTCATCGGGTTGATTTATTCCTTTGCATGTTTAAGAAAATGTGAAGGACCGTATTTTTTTTTTTTTTTGGGGGCGGAATAAAGGTGTTTATTTGATCATGTTTAATACCAACTAGGCAACTACCTATAAAAATGAATGCGTTGCAAACATTTTCAGCATTTTCCGATTTACATTTACTTATGTAGATGCCATAATCACAGGGGTTAATGTCTCAAATCAATTACCCCTTTTCGGTCATAATAGAGTTATCCAAATTGGTTCTTTTGAGAGGTTGAATAGAAAGAAAGTTTCACGATTGAAGTCGATAGAGCAAAAAGAGATAAGTCGTGCTCTGGTTACTCGAGATGGAACTTTTCATCATCATCGTCATCCTTCTTCCAATTAATTAGTAGAGTAGTGTCTTTTGGTTACTCAAGATGAAACTTTTCGTCGTCGTCGTCCTTCCAGTTAATTAGTAGAGTAGTGTCTTTTGATCAAGAGTTGTATTTATAGTAATATTTTGTGCATTGGTGCAAGTGTTGCATCTTTTCATAATAATTAATATATATACAGTTAATATTTCTTTCAATTTATTGTCGAACGAATAACTATGGGTGCGTTTGGTTTAGCATTTAGAAAGCCCATTGAGAAAATGGACTAGACACATTTTAGATCTTTTATCAAAATTCTAGTTGACTTCTTCTATATTACCGTGAGCTTAAGATGTTAGAAATAATTAGGAGATTCTTTATATCTTCCTTAATGGTGCATATCTATAATCGATCATAATTGATATTGTGACATTCCAAATGATCAATTGTGATAGACACAGAAATTTGTAATTCTCTTTTGTTCTTATCTTTGAGTATATGAAATTTAGAATAACTCGCATTGTACTTCTTGAAAATCAATGTTTCCAAAGTACACATAACATAGTCGAAAACCGCTATTGGATACCAACTAAATAAAAGATATGTATTGTATTATGAGATCTCAAAAAATAGGATATAATTATTTTGACATACAATATTGCACAAGTTGGTATCGTGACTTATTCTGTTTTACACGAGCACAATGTTGCCTCTTTGGAGTTAAATCGAGAGAGTGATTTATAAAAGTGTGTTCAATCAAGTCATTCAATTTCAAAATTGTATACTTTTTGTATAATTGGCACTTCTATTAAAATTATAAACGGAGATGTTGACGTGGCTGTTTAATGCGAATGTCCCACCTTATGGGACAATTACAACATAAAAAGTCGTTTTCAATATCTAACAAAAATATAAATTTGGGAAAAAAAATCAAGAGGAGTAAAGGAAGAAGGATAGTGCAGTTAGGCGTGTATATATAAGAGTAATCATTTAGTCATATTATTATAAAATCTGAAAAAGTTGACTCTTTTGACACTTCTTAATTATAACATAAAAGTTTGGCTTATAAGACAATTTTAGAACAAGTAACTTAGATGCTGTTTCATAACGTTATGGGGAACATCCGTTTCTATTTTTCTGCTCATCAAAACATAAATAGAACGGAAACACATTTGATAATTTTTTTTGTTCCCAAGAACAAGAAACAAAAAAAAGAAGTTATTTCTTGTTTCTAGAAACAACTCAAGAAACAAGCTTTTGTTCTTTTCTTTTCTTCCTTTTATTTTCTTCCTTTTTCTCTTCCTCTCTTCTTCTCTAGCTGGTCACTAACCTCGGTGATTGCTGGTGATCGGCCAGACGAGGCCTGGCGAGGTCGCCCCAAGCTCCCCAGCTATTGGTGAGGTCGCCTCGAGCTTGTCGGCCATCGACAAGGGTCGAGAAGGGGGGGGCTTGCCTAGCCACAATAAGGCCAAGTCTCACTTTGCCATAGCGAGGCTTGGCCTTGCCAAATTTGGGTGAGGTCGCCTCGCCCAACCATGGCGAGGCTCAGGGGGACCTTGCTGGTGGCTGGCAAGGCTCCCTCAAGGCCAGTGACCTTGCCAACCCTCGTCTGGTCAGTTGCCAACCGGCCATAGCCAAGGCCGGTGACTGACTAAGAGGAATGAGAAGAAAGAGAAAAAAAGAAAAATGTAATAAAATTATTAATATATTAAAAGAAATTATAAGTAACAAAATATTTGGGGTCGTATTAAATGTATTTCTATTCTCGGAATAGGAATTTTTTATAGTTTCAAAACGTCTTAAAATGCTTAGAAACTGTTCTACAAAGACAGAGATAGAAAAAAAGTGTTTCTGAAAAAAAAAAAAAAAAAAACAGTTTCAAGAACATAAACTTCACTGTACGCACTCTTAGTAGCAGCGCATGCTAATAACAACAACAACATCAATAACAACAACGTAAGTAGCGGCGCATGATAATAACAACAACAATGTATAAAGTGGACCAATTTTTTGTGTTGCTCTTGAGTCTTTTTGTTTGTCCACCGGAAGATTAAAGTCCACCTCCAAAATCAAATACGGAGAGAGAGGGGATATTATTATATGTTACTTTAGTGGAATGGGAAATTATTGTACTAGCTTATGGATGTTTAATTGAGGATCGATTATTTAAGGCGTTGTTGTCTCGGACCATCTTGAATGTCCTCTATCTACTTTAGAATCTTTTTTGGTCAATATGCCAACCCATGCACCAATAATTTTTTTTTTTAAATTTTAAGTTCATCCGTCGCATGCCATAGTGGACTATACATGTACGATTATATATCTATCTATATATATATATATATATATATATATATATATATAAATATATATATATATATATATATATATATATATATATATATATATATTTAGTATTGTTTGTTCCCGTGTTTTGGTGTTAACCACTTAATGAAGACATCGCGGGGATCTAGGCTGCTCCCCCTACCCCCGTAAGGGAGTTGTGGACGGGAAGAGCAATGGGGTTAGAATCTTGTTCGACGCCTGAACCCGCCTCTACCCGGACTTTTCCTAGTGGTCAAAGCCTTTTAAGGTCCTGCTCAGGACCGATGTACAATTATATATATTTTAGTATTGTTTGTTCCTGTGTTTTGGTGTTAACCACTTAATGAAGACCGAAGATTACTTTTAAATAAAGTGTCCCAAACTTTTCAACAAATTCAATTTTTAAGGCTCTTGGGAAGAACATAAAGGCAAATATGCTGCCATTAAGATAAATTTTAAATTATTTTCTTTTTTGGCTTGATTAGATATGTGCGACCCCATAGGTCCAGGGTTGCATTTCCTAGAAACGAATCAAGGTCCTACCTTCTTAGAATCATATAAAACGTTCTATAGATGGCTCTATAGTTAAATAAACTCATAAGCAACCATTGTTGGCCTTAAGGTGATAGAGGGAAGT
This sequence comes from Eucalyptus pumila, assembly GCA_016097595.1. Classification (NCBI taxonomy): domain Eukaryota; kingdom Viridiplantae; phylum Streptophyta; class Magnoliopsida; order Myrtales; family Myrtaceae; genus Eucalyptus; species Eucalyptus pumila. The sequence continues at coordinate 46,713,610 of CM027848.1, forward strand.
AAAATAAGAAACTAGACATATCTTATATTGTATTACCCTAGTTAACAAGAGTACATGAAGTCACACAAACTCAACATTTTTTTTTTTGTGGTAGATTTAACTTGTAAGATAATTTGATAAAAGTTGAAGATATTGTTTTATAATAAATTATTTATGTACATGATTAGTTGAGCCAGATAGAATGTGAGTTGCAATTTAGGTCACACCCAATAATGAGCTGAAAATCCTCTCGATATTGACCGGCACACTACACTAGTCATGTTAGTGTGAGAATCTTCCTAAAAAAATAAGAGACATTTTTATCTAGTTTGGTCTAGGGTAGAAACATAGTTTGAATGCCTCATTGAACCTTGATTGTAAAGTGTGGAGTTTATCTCTATAAGCACTTCAAGAATGTTCAGCGAACCATGACGCTGATGCTCCTTTGCCTCCACTGTCGCCTCTCGAGCCACGCTGCCGAATCAATCTGCTTTCTCTCTCTCCTTCGTGAAGCATGAAATTTGCTAGCGAACGTCGACACCGATGCCGATGCGCCTCTGCCTCCGTCGTTGCCTCCTAGACTCGCCATCGCGTTTTTCCCTCACCCTCGTGCCCTCCGCTTTGTTCTTTCTTTCTTTCGTCTGTGAAGCGCCCTTGCTCGTGAACCCCGATGCCGTCGATGCCATCGCCTCCCAAGCCTCGCCATGGCCTGTCAAAGCCCCATTAACGGGTCCAATACATCCCTTGTGTTCGATGGTTAGGGTTTTCTACAGATTCTGCTTAGTGGAGATTAACTTCATGTTAATGTGATGCTAGTGACCGTGATGGGTTCCCACCATCACTCCTAAAGCCTGCCTCGCCGCTAGTCGGTTGGGGGCTAGTGACCCCAACCAACCCTCCCCCCTCCATCGCCGGCCCTTCCCGGTGGTGGTGGGGAGGTGGCAATGACGAGGGCTCAACCGTCTCTCTCCCCTCTTTTTAATTTTTTTTTTAAATATTTGAATTTGTATTTTAAAATATTTTAAATAAATTTAGTTTTAAATTAAATTTAATTAATTTTTATATTAAATTTTTACCACGTCAAAAACAAAACGATGTCGTTTTTGCATTATTTAGCCACATCAGCGTGCAAAACGACATCGTTTTGCACTTACCTCGCCGAAAAATCACCACGTTAGCATTTTGGCCGGATTGGCACTAAAGTAATCCATTTTGCTCCGATTTTGGTATTTAAGTGTCACTTTCCTAACTTGTGATATTTAAGTGTCCATCCGTGCCAAGTTTTGGCACTCCAGGTGTCCGTACCTCAAGCATCGCCATAGCGTGGAATTTTGAGTTTAACATTTTCAGGTTTCACATAAAAAAAATGGGAAGGATACTTTTTCGATCCTTCTACTATATGCACAAGCTCTTAGAGGCACCATTTACTAGAAGTATAAGTCTAAGAGGAGATGGGTACATAGATCATGGAATTATTGATAGCACGTCGAAGGTTCCCATAAATCACTTTGCTGATGTGGAGTTCTTTTTATCCCTAAATACGCAGACTCTGGCATCTACCAAGTCGTGATAAAGGAAATCTATAAATCCATGGCGAGTGTCAGATTTTTTGAAACTCAGGGTGTGTTTATTTCACTGAAAGTATTTTATCAGAAAGTGTTTTCCAGATTTTCAGCCGTTTGGTTCTTTAAAAAAGATTTGGTCAACAGAAAATACTTTCTCATCAACACAAATATTACGTATTATTTTAGGAAAGCGAATTGCTCCTCCTCAGAAGGTGAAAACACTCCATTTTCACCTTTTCTCTCTGTGACCTTTCACTTTTCCTCTCCAGACTCTCTCGCTTTTCTTGAGGTACCCCTCTCTCTCCCTTCCATCTTTCGCTCATCTTTTTTCCTCGGCTCTTCTTCAACGACGCGCATCTTCTTCGCCATTGAAGGTCTGGATCTTCTTCATCATTGAAGGTCCAGCACTTCTTCAACGACGCTCAACAAGATTCCAGGTTCTTTCGCTTTTTCTGAGGTAAGTTGTTCGCTCTCCCTTCGCTTTTTCGCTCGCCCTTCTTCTTCGGCTCTTCTTCACCGACGCTCATCTTCTTCACCATCGCCGTCCCCTTCCCTTCCCCTGCTGATTTCTTCAAAATTCCGCACGTCGTTCCAAGAATCGTCCCCTTCCCCTCGTCGAAATCCCTCTTCCGTCCTGAAGTCTCAATTTTTCTTCTCGTCTTTTCGTTTGAATCGAATCGATTCAGGGTTGGTCTGCCGCAATGCAAGGGGAGTGCGATGCCACCCCTCCCAAGAACTCGGAGCCCCCAAGCCCGACCCACGATTCCGCCGCCGGCCAGGGGGGCGGCGGTTCAGGCAACGATTTGTGCCTCGACGTGTCCGGGGAGAACCTGGAGTACCCGCTGCTGTCCCCGGCCTTGAACGGTTCCGCGGTGAAGGACCTGTATTTGTATAAGAACGAGTTCAGTTTGCTCCCGAAGTGGGTCGGGGAGCTGCGGAGGCCTTCAAGACTCTGAGTTTGCTCTCTCCTTAGTAACTGTCGGCTCTTTTTCGTGCCACCTCTTCGATTCCAGCCCTGCTTGATCTTTTGGTGGCGATCTGTTCTAGAGTCCTTGCGCTTTTTACGGGTAATCACTGTGGAGACCGAGCTATTTCTGGATCCAAGAGTGATCTGGAGATGCCCAAAAAAAAATACGATCATCACAATTTCCTTTTGAGTTCAACCTGATTGTTTCGGCCTTTTGGTTCCATCGCTTCTGCGCTTTTCCTATTAGCTAATTCATTTGATGAATGGCCCGAAATGTAACCGGAAATCATGTTCATTTTCAGAGAAAAAAAAAAACGTTCAAGTTTCCTTTTCATTTTGAGGTTCAAATTCTAGATTTACTAAACTGATTGAGAAAAATCTGTTTATTAAGTAACATAGACTCAACAAATTAATTTGGAAGTAAGAGGCACAATATTGTCAATTGTTATGCCAAATGTCATTTTTCAAATGCAATTCAAATATCAGAAAATATTTTCAATCACGTATCACCAAACAACCTTTTTCCTGGAAAATGGTTTCCCTAAAAACATTTTCCAAAAGCGTTACGTTTTTCGTGAAACAAACACACCCTCGGAAACACTTGATACTCACCTTCTATTGCTTGTGCAGCATCACTACATGTTTCTGACTTTGAGTTTGCCTAAGATAAGAAGCTTATCACTTCCAGATCTCTCTGCCCGGAATGAGAAAAAGGTTCCTGTCCTGTAACCTAGCTTAAGTCAAATTTAACCGTCCATTTCTCACCTAACGTTCTGCATTCGCAAGAAGACACCGGTGCGCTGTCGTAAACTATTTAACAAGTCTGAATTTCTTTTCAAAGACCCCTTGGGAGACAATTCTTTTTATATTTCCTTTGGGATAAAGCATTGGTCCATAAGTTATTGCAAACTGTTCAATTAGCTCCCTCAAAGTTTTTTATAATTAAAAGGACATTAGAAGTGTGAAAAGTTAGGTATGACGCTCATTTTAGTGACAAATATTTTCATCATCTTATTTAAGTGCCGAATCAGAGAAAAATCGATCATCTAAGTGTATGTGGTGAGAAATTCTAACCAAAATGATTATATTATTTTTATAATTAAAGTTTAATAAGAGTTGACATAGTTTTATAAAAATCTAGTCCATGCGGACGTGCAAAATGATGTCACCTAATCCAATGTGGCTGAGTAGGGCATAAATGACGTCGCTCCCTCTCGGTGTGGAGATCTTTCTTTCGATTGGCTCTCTCTCTCTCTCTCTCTCTCAGAGTAAAGATCTCAAGTTGCCCCAAGCAAGTCCCATGGCCGATCATCGTGAGGCTTAACTCAGCTAGGATTTCATGGGTATGTTCGCAGTGGATCCGGGAGATCACTCGCCGCCGATCATCGTTGCCGGTCTTGAAGGAACATCGAGGGTACTCTGTCTTCCCCTGGTTTACGACAGAGAACCAGCATTCCCAGCTTCATCTCGCACTGTTACTATAATCGTAGCTTCATTTCTGTTCGGTAGCCAGGATTTCCTCGGACAATCCCGACCAAGACTACTTTTCGCGAAGGTGAGAAGTACTTCTCGATGGTTTGCTCTGTTTTGAAGGAAATAGCGGAGATATTGCATTTTACTAAAACCGAAACCCAGTGGTGTATGCTGGTGGTTTTGACTGGACATATCATATATTAATCTACTTTCAGTTGAAATAGTGAATGCAAGTTCTGGATAGCCACGATTCGTTCTCCAATCTATAGCACATAATAAAAAGCCTCAGAGACACCACAAAGAAACGTTGTTCGATTTATAGTTAGACTGGCGTAGACTGTTTTGTTAACCATTCGCTTGTAAAGCTCTTGCTCTCCATTAGCAAGATTGAAATGCTAATTTTGGGGACAAATCAAATTAGGATTTTGATTTTTGGTTGAATGGTTGTTGGATTTCAAATTCGGGAATTTGCTTAAATTTTGCTATTTAGGTTTTTTTTTTTTTTTTTTTTTTTTTTTTTTTTTTTTTTTTTTTTTCTGGTGGACAAATCTACACAACATCATTTGGAATTATATGATGACTGGGTACACTGGTGAGCCATGTCGGATTTTCAGTGATCAAGATTAGAGTTGACACTAGGTGATCTCTTTTTTAAAAGTGAAACTAAAGTAATCTGAAAAAAACTTCTAACACTAAAATAAGTGCTTTACACAACTTTTAGCATTTTTATTGTAATTCTGCCATTTTTTATGCAACCGAGTTCTTAAACTGTATTTTCATTAAAATTATAAATGGAGATACTGACATGGTAATTAAATGTTGATGCTGCACCTTATGGGGGAATTATAATATCAAAAAATTATTTCGAAATTAAAAAATATAAGAATCGGAGAAAGACAAAAAAAAAAAAAACTACGAAAAAATATCTAAGAGGAGAGGGGAAGGATGCGGCAATGGCAGCAACGTCCTCGTCCAGGTCTTCAAGGATAGGGCGGCCCTCTCCTGGATCTAAGGGGAGGGTCAGTGGCCCTTGTCGCTTCCACCTGCATGTCGGAGAAGATCGAACAGCATGGCTTCACTGGACTGCAAAAGTGGTCAACGTCGCAAAGCTCGGGGACTCATAGAGGCGCGTGTTCATGGACAGCCTATTGAAGAAGAACAAGAGGACAATCTCCGACTTGTCCAGAAGCTTGAACATTCTGGTAAATAATTTTACAGTCTGCTAACAAAATTCGGAATGCAAACGGAAGTGATTTTTGAAGTAGAAGATTTGAAGTCATTTGCTGATGAAAATAAAGGGCTTGTAGGTTGAGTGGGTAAAGTCCGCCACCTTCTGTTGTGCTTGAAGTGTATTATACGACTTTCTTTGCTTAAGGAGTGAATTGTATAATTTATAAAATATTGAATAGGGAAAAATAGAGAAAGTTTCTATATCTAAATCTAATCTAACTAGTTCCAATCTAAACATTACAAAAATATAAAGTTCCTCTTTTTGTTTCTAAACGTCCAAAAAATACCCTTCAAACCAAAAGGTTGTAACCTTTAGGTTGCATTGTGTCGTTCGAATTTTTTTATTGGACAGGATAAGGTCAAATACGATAAAGATATGGTGGGATTTTTAATTTCTTATCTAATGTTTGATAACGTCTAGATCTAACATGAATTCAAATAAAATATTATTCACATGAGTGTTTTGTGTCTACTAGCAAAACTAGAATAGACATTAAGAAAGATCTTTGAGCATGGATTCACCGCTTCACCACCCAAGCCTGCCATTGCCACCTCCGCTGTCTCGAAAAGCTGCCGACACCATCCCGCCTTTTCTCTAGCCCATACTAGGGGTGAGCAACGGTCTAGAGTCGACCCTGGACCAACCCTGGACCGACCCAACCCTGCCGGTCCTGGTCCGGTTTCCAAGGGGACTGGGTCGGTCCTTGGTCCTGAAATTCCAGGACCAACACTGTGCGAGTTAGTCCTCGGTCCTAAGAGTTTTGGGTTGGTCCAACCCTGGACCAACCCTGTATATTATATTATATTATATTATTATAATTCTCTTATATATTTAAACCTAAGTAAAATGTCTGTTATATTATATTATATTGAAATGTTCTATCAATAGTACTAATAGTAATTTCAATTTAAAACTTTTGTTGAGTATTAATTAAGTGTCGTTTGTTTTGTTTTCAGGTGTTTAGAAGTTCAAGTGAATTAACAAGATGTGAAATTATATATTCATGGTTTATATTAAGTATTTTGAACTTTTTATGGTTTAATTGTATTTTACTAATGAATTTCAGCTGCACTTTGCTTTTCAATTTGTGCCAAATGGTAGAAGTTTTTGAAGAGTAGAGTAGTACAGGAGTTGCTATGGTGATTTGTTAGTCAAGTGATGTGAAGCTTATATTTTGGTTGAGTGGACTCTACATGATCAAATGCAGGAAAACGCTTTTGCATATGATGTTATGAATATTAAAGATAGATGATTACAAGAACTTTCCATCTTGTCACATATCTCGATGAGCGGTTAGCGAGTACGAAATTTCTATTATTGTGTCATCTTAAATTTGCTAAATATGTATTGGTATTTATAGTTTAGTTGCACAATGTCGCATTTTTGATGGATGTGTAATTTGAATTTGTAAGTTTTTTTTTTTTATGGAGTATAAAAAATAAGACGAAAAAAATTATCGATCGGTCCCGGGTTGACCCTGGAACCGGACCGGACCGATTAGGTCGGTCCGGTCCTTGGTCCCAGGCTCAATAGGGTCGGTCCTCGGTTCTAAAAATTGAGGACCAACACTGTACAGGTTGGTCCTAGGGTTAGGGGGTGGCCCGGACCAACCCGGACCATGCTCACCCCTAGCCCATACTGTCGTCTTGGCCTTACTCTGTCCCTCACTCATCCCTCTTCTCTGCCCCTTCTCAGCCGCGCATCTCTCTCTTTACACTTGTCGCAACCTAATCCCTCTTGACTCGGAGCTCTTAGGTTTAGGTTTAGGAGTATCATCAATTACAGGCCAATGGCCTTCATTGATTTGAGCTCTCCCAAGCCTATATTTTGTATGACATCGGGCATTCGAAATTTTAATTAATTAAGCCTATGCAAATTTTAACAAAAGAGTCAAACTAACCTTTTGAAGTTGGCTAGAAACCTAATAAGATATGAGATGATATTTTACTAATTATGTAATCTATACACTTGAGGACTTGGTTATGTTAGTACTAAAACTAACATCCTTTCAATACCTACTTGGTTATATGCTTACTAATGCCATAACAACCTATCTAAAAGAAATTTAAGGTTCGTCCTAACAATTCTAGAGTAAGAATGTAACACCCAAAATTTTGAAATATGTAATCAGTTATAATCTTAAATGAAAGCACACAAGCATCCTAATATCATCCCTAAAAAAAATAAAAAATAAAAAACAATGCAAAACAAAGAATTTTATTGTAAAGCCCTAAAGGCTTGTCGAATTTTAGATTTTAATTTTTTAGGAACTTTCCAATTTTTCTGATTTTTTTATTTTCTAGGATTCTCTTAATTTTTAGAATATTTTTTTTATTTTTAATGATTTTCTGAATTTTCTATTTTTTTATTCCCTGATATTTTTAAATTTTTTATCATTTTCTGAAATATTTTTCAATTAAATTATTATTATTATTTTTCGAATTTTTTAGTAATTAATTTTTTGAATTTTTTATTTTAATTATTCATTACTATTAATATTCTCCACTATTAATATACAAGAAATTTGGGTTAGATCAAGAGGTCCGACCCAGCTAAACCGACCGAATCATATCGAGTCAAGTTGGACGAAAATGTTAACCCGAAAAGCCCGCTTGGAATTAAGTAAACCAGCCCAAGAACACTTCTCTTTTTTTTTTTTAAATTTTTTGGCCCAAACTCTAAAAGAACCTAGTGCACAACAACCCAGCCCAAAACCCTTCTCTTTTTATCTTTGTCTTCTTTTGTCTAGATCGTCTTCTCGCTCCTCCTTCAACGAGACCAAACTCCAAGTTCTTAGGCCAATTCTTCTCTCTCTCAGTCCTCGCTGCATGCACTCACTCTCTTCTGCCTTTGTACGTTCTCTCTCCTCTCTTCTCTCTCCTTTACCTTTATATATGTTCTTTTATGTTGTGTCCGGACTCTTCGAGCACCAACTAATTTCCATCACGTTAATTTATTCCTTCACATGTTTAGAAAAATCTGAAGAAGTGTATTTTTTTTTTGGGGGGGGGGGGGGGGGGGGGGGGAATAAAAGAGTTTATATGAGCATGTTTAATACCAACTACCTATAAAAATGAATGCGTTTTGAATATTTTCAGCATTTTCCGATTTACACTTACCTATGTAGATGCCACAATCACAAGGATTAATGTCTCAAATCGATTACCCCTTTTCCATCGTGATAAAGTTATCCAAATTGGTTTTCTGGACAGGTCAAATAGAAAGAAAGTTAATGATTGAAATCGATAGAGAAAAAAGAGATAGGTCGTGGCTTTGGTTACTAGAGATGAAACTTTTCCTTATTATTATTATTATTATTATTATTATTATTATTATTATTATTATTATTATTATTATTGTCCTTCCAATTAATTAGTAGAGTGGTGTCTTTTGATCAGGAGTTGTATTTATAGTAATATTTTGTGCATTCGTGCAAGTGTTGCATCATTTTATAAAACATTAATATATGTGCAATTAATATTTGTTTTCAATTTACTGTTAAATGAATAACTATGAGAAAATCTTTTATATTTAAGTCACATTCGCCCAGACGCGTTTTAGATCTTTTATCGAAATTCTAGTTGACTTCTTCTCCATGGCCATGAGTTTAAGGAGATGTTAGGAATAATTAGAAGATTCTTTATATATTCCTTAATTGTGCATATCTATAATCGATTGTAATTAATATTGCGATGTCATGTTACATTAGATGATCAATTGTGATGGACACAAATATTTACAATTCTCTTTTGTTTTTTTTTTTTTTTTTTTTTTTTTTTGGTGAAAGGTAAAATTCTCTTTTGTTCTTATCTTTGAGTATACAAACTTTAGAAAAACTGGCATTGTACTTCCTGAAAATCAACGTTTCAAAGCACATATAACATAGTTGAAAACCGATATTGAATACCGACCAAATAAAAGATATGTGTTGCATTATGATTTCTCGATAAATAGCATTATGATTTCTTGATAAATAGGATATAGTTATTATATTGCTTAAGTTGGTATCATGACTTTTTTTCTTGGTCAATAATATGCCAACTCATTCAGCAATAATTTTTCATTTTATTTTAAGTTTACACGTTGTACATTAAAATGGACTATACATGTAAGATTACATATATGTCAGTATTGTTTGTTCCCGTGTTCTTTGGTGTTAACCACTTGACGAAGACCAATGATTACTTTTAAATTGAAATTTTTAGTCTCCTTGGAAGACCATAAAGGAAAATTTGCTGCCATTTAGATAAATTTTAAACTTTTTCTTTTTTGGCTTGATTAGATATGTGCAACCCCACTGGTCCAAGGTTGCATTTCCTGGAAATGAATAGGTGTCCCACCATCTTAGAATCATATATAACGTGCTATAGATGACTCTAGAGTTAAATAACTTCATGGGCAGCCATTGTTGACCTTATGTTTGGCAAATGACATCAAGGTGATAGAGGGAAGGAATATGAGAAATTTGACATATATTATGTTGTATTATCCCAATTAACTAGAGTACATAAAGTCACACAAACTTGGCATTTTTTTGTGTGTCATAGATTTAATTTTTAAGATGGCAGGGTATCAATTGAAGATTTTGTTATTGTTAGATTAGTAATAAATTATTTATGCACATAATTAATTCAGCCGCATAGATTGCGAGATGCAATTCAGTTCACGCCCAATAATGAGCTGAAAATCCCCTCGATATTGATGGACACACTGCAATTGTCATGTCAGTGCGGTAATCTTTCTCAGAAAAGTAAGAGAAATTTGTTTCTGGTCTGGTCTAGGGTAGAAACAAAGTTTGGACGCCTCATTGAACTTTGATTATAAAGTGTGGAGTTTATCTGTCTTCGCGCTTCAAGTATGTTCTGCCTTTGGCGTGTATTTTGCGAGTTTTTGCACGTGCTGTGGATTGCTTTTCACATTAATCATTTACACTCCGTCACTCTATCTTACCTCCTCTGTTGAAGAGGTCAAAAACACGAAACGTATTGGCTACTTTGGACCGACGTAATTGAACTGTTATCGACCTGGGTCACACTCAATCACGCAAGCAATGGACTATTTATAAACTTAAAACGTAGTGGTCGTACCTGAAATTTCCATGATGGCGCCTCGCCGGCCAACGCGTAGGGATTCTTTCGCTTACTACACCGGAGAGCTACATTCTCTGCAACGCCAATGTTAAGCAGCTCTTTAACTGCAATGTTCCCGCGGATTCTTGGGCTAGCTTTTTATTTTTTTTCCTGGGGAAAAAAGAATGTGTTTTTTTTTTTTTCTAATTGGAGAAAGTGACATTTTTTGCATATGTATATGTACTGGATCTTGTCATTTGACCGAGCATATTCAATTCGACAAAGATGAGGCTCCATGGTGGTTAGTGGTCTGGTTTCTCAGAATTGTCAAAGCTCAGTCCTCCCAGTGAAAACAGATATTAAAGATAAGGACCTAATTTCATGACACGGAGAGGATATTATTCAGGGTTAGTGGATAGGGTCCGAAGAGGTTTTTTTCTTTTCTTATTTTTCCTAGGCAACCTGAACTGATATCATCTGTTAAATGGACTAGGCGTTGATAGTTCAAAAGTCACGTGCAAGCTCAATCCTCGAACAATATGGACATGTCTATTCAGCCTGTCGAACCGCCAAGCCAATTCATTTTTATTTAATAATCTGTTGTAAGCATTCTTGGGAACTTATTGTGGCATTGTCATGCTTGCTTGGCATCTACTTTTACTTTCTTCTTTTGGAGGATCGATTTTCTTCGTTGACCTGGCTTACCACAATTATAAAGATCAATGTCTTTTCTTGATTCCGATCTTCCCTTGGATCTATCACGGTTGTAGGAGTGTCGAGATTTACTTCTTCCTCCATGCTCTAAGACAACAAGTTGTGATTTAGATAAGTCAAACACTTTTCTCCCATGCCTCATACTCAAGCAAGGTAGATTTCGCCGCATCCAACTTTTCTTTTCCGTTGGTGATGATAAGATGAGAGTTGTCATGAGTGTCCCATAACTATCTGGAAGCAAACTAAGGAAGAACGATGCTTGTAGCTCAATATTTATCAAGCTTTGGAACTCATTCAAGAGATCTGACATTGGAGTGCCCTCTTGATATTTCAGAGCAACAAGCTTCTCGATACCATTAAGCTTGTTATTTGCCAGTCTCCTCTCATACCACACTTAAAGTTTCTTCCAAAGTGTTTTTTTTCTCGTGGCAATTTCATTCTCTACACGGTGATAAACATTGTCATCCGACTATTTCCTAATGAGACATACACGTTGCTTATTTAACAACCACCATTGTCGATCAGTGTAGATAGGCTTAGCTTTGGCACTCTGTATGGGACCATGCATTTCCTTGCAATAAAGAAAATCAAGAATCTTGCCTTTCCATGTTCTGTAGTTGGTACTATGTAGGCTGACACCTCCATACTTCACCTAGGATTACTCACAGACACCTAGTGTTCGCCAAACCTCGTCAACCTCTCCGTAATGCACAATGCGGAGCCCCAGGATTTATCTAATTCTACAACATTGGTGACATTCTATTTTGCCGTAACTTAAAAGTACTTGTTGAACGCCGAAAGGATCGGAATCCTAGAAAGAGTATTCAAAGGCAGTGCAAGTGCAACCGAAGGTTAAGCTTGAAATAGAGCTGTGGGAGTCATGTTCGAGCATAGAGCATGGGATCACTTGATTTTGCAAGTTATAGAGAGTTTGATTAAGCTTTCCCGCTGGACTATATTATCGGTTTTAGCTATATAGTTTTTGTAGTAATTTCCAACAGTAAGTCCGTTGTACGATTGTCTGGCAAACGCTAATACAGCTGAAATTAGTCTTGCAATGGTAGCCATCCGTTGCTAGAAAACATCAAAGTTGCTGAGCACTTGAGTGTCTGTTTACATATGCGGAAGACGATTTTCCATTCTTGAAGTAAATAGACCATTGAAAAAGGGCCAATTAGGAAGGATCACGCACCAGCAATGGCAGTGCTAAGAATTAGACGCAGAGATGCCATTTGCTTCTTCGTTCGACCTTCCTGTCTTTGGGTTGGATGTCTTTGATCTCACCTTTCATCCATCCTCTGTCGTTTCTTTTCGGTCATATGACAATCACAGAATCTCTCTTCAATCACTTATTTTCTTATGGCTCATCGATTACTTGTTTTCTTCGAAGGGACATCAACTTTTCCATCCTGAAATTTGCGGGTGAGGTCACTTATCCACATATGACACAAAACAATGATCAAACCTTGGTATGGATCCAATCCATGTGTATCTAATTCTGTAGAGTTGTTGCTTCTGATTGATCCCTTCTAAGTGCCAATGAAATCCTATCATTATTGCAATGGCTGGATGGCTATGAGAAGATTGCAACTGGTCCACAGGAAGATGTATAGTCTCTTCGTTCTAGCTTCATCCCCAATTCATGTAGAATTTGATGCATTTGTTCATTAACTAGTTTTTGTGTGAACATGGTTCTGTGAGTTAGTCTTCTAAAGCAAATTCTTGAGGGAATACAACAGTTTCTATATATTGCTGGGACTAGAAATTGGGCTGTGCGGGAGCCAAAATGCACGCACGGGTACTGTTCATCGCCTCTCTTCCTCTGGGGTTTTGAACTGAATCTCGCCGGTTTCATCTGCTCGATCCGGCTAATCCAGACCTCCGATTGGCGTGAAAATTGGGGGTTCAGCTCCTCTGGGAAGGCCCTCGCTCCTCACCGAACGGATTCGAGTCTCTTCATCTCTGCGGCGAGATCTGAGCTGCCTCTCCACGAGAATCGCCCTCGCCGCGCCGCTCGACCCCTTGAGGTGCGGTGCTGGTGCGGCTCGGGTCCGCAGCGAGGTTCGCAGACGTCCCAAGACCCTCGGTAAGCCTTCCTCGGCTCTCGCTCCCCGAACGATTGCTGGTGCTCCCGATTGTCCCTGGTGCTCCCCGTCCCGTTGCGTTGCTCGGCCCTTGAGGAGCGCTTTGGTGCGTCTCGGGCCTACTAGCGGCGGGAGGAGGGCGTCGCAAGCTGCCTTACTCTTGAGTGCTGTTGGTCCATCCACCCGCCCGTCCTTGCGCATCCGGCCAACCCGAGAGGTGTGAGGCGTCCGACCGGTTAGTCTCTTTCTCTCCTTGAGGTCTCGGCAAGGCTGGATAATGATATGGTGCGTCCTCGAGGGTGGTGAGCCTACTAGCACAATTGAGAGATGGAGAGGGCTAGCCCCCTCAATCGAGACAAGGAGGCCGGGCCTCCATGCTGCCTTGCACTAGCGAGAGACCTCAAACCGTGGTTTGGCTTCCAAACGGCCCCAAGCCTCACAAAAGCAAGTGAGAAAACCAGACGCCCTGGCTATCCGGACGTGGGCAAATGTTGCGAAACTTGCAGCGAAAGGGTATGACCTTACCTTTGTTCCTCCCTCGTTTGAGGATGATATCCCTGTGGTGGATCTTCCTGAAGAAGTGTTAGATGCGGTGGATCCCAAATGGCATGAGTGCCTGGTTGGGTATTATGTAGGAAAGAGTTTGCCGTTCCAGCTCACGGAGAACTCGCTCAAGCTATGTTGGGGACCGAAGCTTGTTGAGGTTTTCGCCGATGACCAGGGGTTCTTTTTCTTCCGCATCCCTGACCCCGAGTTCCGAAGGAAGATTTTGGAAGAAGGTCATATAACGGTTGCAAGGGTTGCACTTGTTTTGCAACAATGGAAGCCGCTCCTAGAGTTGAAGAGGGAGAAGCAAACCACGGTGCCAGTGTGGATTCGCTTGAAGAACCTACCTCTTGACCTATGGACAGCCCCGGCAATTAGCGCCATCGCGAGCACCATTGGCAAGCCGTTATTTGTTGATCAACGCACGGAGCAATCTCAAAGGATCTCTTTTGCAAGAGTTTGTGGAGCTTCAAGTAAACAAGCCGAGGTTCTACTTGACCAAGGTAAGAATAAACGGAGTTGTTCGGTCGATTGCCATCGAGTATGAGTGGAAGCCAGCGGAATGCTTGAAGTGTGGCTCCTTTGGGCACAATTGTGCAGCCTCTTTGACTGGTCGGAAGGCGGTGCAAGGCCAGAAGCAAGTTCAGCCCATCCCCCCCCCCCCATCAGTGGAGGCCCGCCCCTCTGAGACTTCACCGATTCTGGTGGTAGATCTAAATGAGGCTGAATTTGGATGGAAACAAGTAAAGGGGAAGAAGAACAAATCTCCCCCCCCCCAAGGGGACATATTTAGACCATCCGGCCAACTCTGGAGAAGAGGAACCATCTCTCAAGCAGACAGCAGCAGCTCTTAAAAGCTTGCCATCAACCTCTACCAGGAGGGCTCAGAGTGGGCTTCAAGCACTAATCAGGGTGGATGACCACACCTCGACAATGGAGGAAGACCCCATTAGCCATCCAGATGCGGGCCTGGGGAGTGGAGCTGAGTTGAATGAGTCTGTCAACCACCTTAGCTCAGATGATGATCTTCTCTCGCCTTGTCAATTGCCGAAGGCCCCTCCAGGTCTATCGCCGAAGGCTCCTCCAACGGGAAACAGGGAGGAGAATACCCACGACAAGCCCCTGGTGCTTCCCCCAGACCCACCTCCTCCAGCGGCTCGAACGGCTCCCACTCCGAGCCGTCGCAAGCCTCCGAAAAGGAGGTAACCCTTCCTCGTTTCCTCTTTTGTACATATGTATATAGGATGCTGGAATATTAGAGGTATGGTCGATTCGACTAGACAAGCGGAGATTCGTAGTTTTATTACCTCGAACCACTTGTGCTGTGTTGGTTTGGTGGAAACTAAGGTGCCACAGGATCGCTTTAACTCCATATCCGAAGCTCTATTGAGAGGTTGGTGTTGGACTGCAAACTATGACTTTTTCCCCAGGGGCGGAATTTGGGTCGGATGGGACCCCGTGAGAGTCAAGTTTGAAGCCTTCTCACTTACCAAGCAGGCAATTCATGGGAACCTTGAGAGCCTAGACTCGGGGTGACTTCTGTGTTTCTTTTATTTATGGAGATCACTCTTTTTCGCCGAGGAGACCGTTGTGGGAAGACATCATCATGAAAAGCACCCATCTCCGAGACACTCCTTGGCTTGTCTTGGGGGACTTCAATGCTATTAAGGATCCATCGGACCGGGTTGGTGGCTCCGAAGATTGGCTCCGTTGTTTTAATGAGTTTGGACAGTGCTTGGAGCAAGCTGAGCTAGAAGACTTGAGGTTCGTTGGTTTTAGATACACTTGGACTACGTCTTCAGGGCACTCTAGGAAAGCAAGGAAGATTGACAGGGTTCTAGTGAATGCCAAGTGGAGCTTGGATCTATCTTACTCGAAGCCTCCTTCCTTGCTCCCGGAATCTCGGACCACTCGCCTATGGTGGTGAAGGTACTTAATCCGACTCATCGAAGGAAGCCCTTCAAGTTCTTCGACTTCGGATGAAGCACCCGGAGTTCAAGGAAATTGTCTCACAAGTGTGGGATGCGCCGGGAGTGGTGTCCCTATGTATAAGCTTGTCTCTAAACTCAAGGCTCTCAAATATCGGCTCAAGCTCAGCTCAAGAGATTCCTTCTTTAATATATCTCGCTAGAACTCTTGATGCGCGGAAGATGATGGAGGCCACTCAAGCGGAATTACAGCTAAATCCCTTCTCTCTCGACCTTGCCGAGGTGGAGAAAAGCCAAAGGTGTATCTTTGCGAGTTGCGCTCCTCGGAGGAGTCCTTCTTCGTGCAAAAGTCCGGGTCAGATGGCTCAGGGAGGGAGACCGAAATACCAAATTCTTCCATCAATATGTCAACAAAAGACAGTTGAGAAACAGAGTCCTCTCCGTCCTCGACTCTTCGGGGAACATAGTGACGGAGCCACGGCTGGTGCAACGAAGATTTGTAGAGTTCTTTGAGGACCTCTTGATGCCGCAAGGGGAGATTATTAGACCTTCGTTAGAGGACTTGAGGGAGGTTATTCAACATCCACTTTCGGTTGATCATGCTGCACTTCTTGCTCAACCAATTACAGAGATGGAGATCCGGAACACTATCTTCTCTTTGCCTAAGGGAAAGGCTCCTGGGCCGGATGGCTTCACAGCGGAGTTTTTCAAAGAAAACTGGGACACGGTTGGTCCTTTAGTAACGATCGCAGTGTTGGATTTCTTCAACTCCGGAAAACTCTTGAGGGAGGTTAACAATACCATCTTGGTAATGGTTCCGAAAGTGCTCAACGCCACTTCTGTGGAGGATTATAGGCCTATCGCCTGATGCAACACTATCTACAAGTGTATTACAAAGGTGCTAGCTAATCAGGTGGCCCTAGCTTTGAAGAACACGATAGGCCCTTTTCAGATTGCTTTTATAAAAGGTAGACGAATTAGGGACAATATATTGCTGGCTCAGGAACTATTCTCTAGCTTCCACCTCGAGCCTTATCTACCTAAATGTGCGATAAAGGTGGACTTCAGAAAAGCCTATGATACTGTGGATTGGGGCTTCCTTGAGAATGTGATGCTGGCCTTTGGCTTCCCTCACTCTATCACTAGTCTAATTATGACGTGTGTTCGCACTCCTAAATTCTCAATTGCTTTGAATAGAGAGCTCCACGGGTTTTTTGCGAGCGATCGAGGTCTTCGCCAAGGTGATCCCATCTCTTCTTACCTTTTCACTATGGTCATGGAAGTGCTCTCAGGGATCATTCTTAAGCACTCCTCGAGGCTTGATTTCAAGTTCTTCTGGAGGTGCAAAGCAGTGGGTCTTTCACATCTCTTTTTTGCAGATGATGTCTTCCTTTTTTGTGAGGCGCACCTTCCTACGGCGACTCTCCTCAAGGAAGCTCTAAATATTTTTTCCTCTTGGAGTGGCCTTTGTCCTAACTCGTGCAAGAGTGAAATTTTCTTGGCGGGTGGCAATCCCTCCCTAAGGAATAATATTCTATTGGAGTTGGGCTTTCGAGAAGGAAGCCTGCCAGTTTGGTACCTGGGGGTTCCCATTATCACTTCAAGGATCAATAAAGCGATCATGTTGTACCCCGGTCAATCGCATCACTGCAAGGGTTCAGTCTTGGACCCACCGATTCCTCTCTATTGCTGGTCGGCTTCAGCTTATCAGGTCAGTTCTTCATGCTATACAAACCTACTGGGCTAGTGTCTTTGTTTTACCTACAGCTGTGATGGAACAAATAGAGAAAATATTTAGACAATTCCTATGGAAAGGTCCGAACCTAGGCAGGGGTGGTGCTAAGGTAGCCACGGGATGAAGTTTGCCTTCCAAAGGATGAAGGAGGGCTAGGTGTTAGGAGGCTCCAAGATTGCAATAAAGCTTCCATGCTAAAGCATATTTGGATCTTGTTTTCCGACAAGGAAGCGCTATGGTGCAGATGGGTCCACTCCACGTTCTTAAAAAACAAGAATTTTTGGGTTGCTAGGAAGCCAACATCTGGATCCTGGGCCTGGAAGAGCTTGTTGACCCTAAGAAGGAATTTCAGGATGGCCTTCTACTGGAAAATTGGCGATGGCCAAACAACCTCTCTGTGGTTTGACAACTGGCACCCTAGAGGGCCCTTAAACCTGTTCTTCTCAGATTCTCTTATCTATAGCTCAGGGCTCTCTAGACAAGCTTGTGTTGCTGACCTATTCTCAGATGCTGGCCAAGCTCTCAGGTTGGTGCTTCAACCGTGGGGGCAACCTCTTCCGATCCTGACGAATGACCCGGATCGTTGCTGTTGGCGAGGAAGCTCTTCGGGCCAATTCACTATGGCATCGGCGTGGAACTTCATCAGGAAGAAGAGGACGCAGGTCCACTGGCACTCCTTAGTATGGGACAACGCCATAGTGCCTCGATATCAACTCAATCTTTGGCTCATGGCCAAGCGTAGGCTTCCAACCCAGGACCTCCTTCTGGCCTATGTATAATTGGGAATGCTGCCTGTGCGTTTTGCAAGAATGTGCCTGACTCTCTTGACCACTTGTTTTTTGACTGCTATGTCACGGCTAGCGTTGCTTTCTTTTGGGCGTCCAGATGCAATTTACCTTGGCGCAACAGAGGTTGGGGGGAGAATTTCAGATGGGCAACTACCTATTTAATGGGGAAAGAATTCTATAAGTGCATAGCCCGTTTTTCCTTTGGCGCGTTGTGTCACATCATTTGGAAAAATAGGAATGACATCATCTTTAGAGACCAGCCTCTCTTAATTCCGGCCATCAAGAACCACCTCTTCAAAGTGGTCCGTGACAAGGCTATCACCTTCGGAACGTCGAAGACAATTTTAGAAACAGAAGGCTGCGAGAGAAGTTGGAGCCTAGACCCGATTATTTTCAATGGGGACCCGTAGGTCCTTGATCCGACGCCGGCCTCCTCTTTGCTTTTGTCTCGTTTGATAGCCGGTCGAGCTAGCCGTGCTTAGTTTGGCCTTGGTGTTGTAGTTGTTGTGCCGCCTCTGGGGCTTTTGCATCTCGTCACCCTTCCACTTCTTTTGTTACTACATTTGGAGTGCAAGTTACTGGTGTCGAGATCTTTTGTACATTTGGCTCTTCTTAATATATTTCTTACCTTTTACCAAAAAAAAAAAAAAAAGAAATTGGGCTGTGCGAGTCGTGTTTGAGCATAGTGCCCGTGACAACTTGATTTTGCAAGCTACAGAGAGTTTGGTTAAGCTTGTGTGCTGAACTCTATTGTCGGTTTTAGCTGCATATCTTCCAAACTAATTTCAGAGCAAATTTGCAACTGCAAGTCCGTTGTATGATTGCCTTGCAAACACAAACACAGCTGATATCAGTCTTGCAACGGTAGTCATCCGATGATAGTAACTACTAAAATTGCTGAGCACTTGGATGTCTGTTTACATATGAGAACGACAATTCTCCATTCTTGAAGTAAATAGACCTTTGAAAAAGGCTAATTCTGAAGGATCACGCACTAGCAACGGCAATGCTTAAGCATTTGACACACAGACGTCATTGGCTTCTTCATTCATCCTACCGGTCTACCTATTCATTCTCCCTGCCCAAGATATAAATGTGGAGGAAGTTTTGGTTTTCTTGTTGGGTTGATGGCAAAATCAGTCAATGGCCAAGGAGTGTTTCTAAAGTCTTTAGGGTGCAATGTCGAAGAAGAAACAGTGTCAACCCATCAGGAGGATGATGGTGGTTCGATGGAAGTTGTAATCATAGCTATCAATGCACAACTGAAACGCGTGATACAAGAAAGTTAAAGAAAGGTAATTCCAGATTGAAGACAATATTGGTTGTGCCGAGTGTGTGCTGAGTGTTCCCAGTTATTTCAGTTCACGTGTCAAAAGGCTAAAGGGAAGGATGTGCTGAGTCTGCCATAGACTACGTTAGTAGACATTGTTTTGTGGTTGGGTAGGTATGAACAGTTGTAATATATATTTTAATCGTGGACATGTTTTACATAAATAAAATTCATTGAGCATTTTCCACATAGTTGCTAGACTTGCATGCATGTTGACTTGCAGGTTTCTCCATGTTATACCAGATTGAGCCTAAGTTGGAAACCGCTATAATGGAGCTTGGACTGTGTTAAAAATGAGAGTATTTTGCCCAAATTACTGAGCTTGCAGCAGCATGTGTTCTCTAGACAATATGGCATAACTAGGAGGATAAGGCCAAGCGAGCAGTGTTGTGTTCAGCAATGAGGCAGAGGAAGCACAAAACATATTTCATTGCAATAAGAGAGGGATCACAAAGATAGTCACGTTAGTGGCTAAAAGCTGCACCTTTGCAAGCAATAATACATCATAACTATATTATCAATCCAACCATTCTAGTTCACTGAACCTAGAATCCCCCAAACCCCCCAGCGGAAAAAAAGAAACAAGTAAAAAAAAGCCACACTTCATTGTTCCCACAATCCAGTCAAGCATCCTAAGGGACCATCAATCCATAAGGACGATGTCAGTTGTCCCTCCGCCTGGCACTTCTTATAGGATTGACTTGCTTGCTGTCATTCTTTTTCCTTTTTCTGGATGGGCCTACTGCTTCAACGGGAAGTGCTGCTTCTTCAACCAGTGGTTGTATTTTTGCTGCTTCTTCTATTTGGTGTGGCTTACATGATCATCATATCTCTGCCTTTTACCCTGTTTTACACTTGCACTCTTAAAACTGACAAGACTAGATTTCATGGTGAACCAAAAAAGCCAGTAAAAACTGAAACTTAAACAAAACCACTACTTATAGTCCCATCCACATGCATCAATATAGTCTCTCTAGCAGCATTAGCAAACACAGATAAATTATAAAAAAGACAACGGCAACATTCTTGGAGAGATCACAATAAAATATCTACTTTTAGACCGTTTTTTCCCTTCTTCTTCTTCTTCTTCTTCTTCTTCTGCTTTTTGTTTTTTTTTTTTTTAAATGAAGACTGTTGACTTCAATGTACACCTAACATGAGCGCTCTGTCTCGTTTCTGCTACAAAATCTCGAGATAGCTAATCTCTACTCTGGACTTTGAAATTGGGGATTGTGATGGCAAACTAGGGTTCAATTCGAGGAAATTGAGGTTTTCAGCAAATTGGGGGAGGAGAAATGGGGATTTTGATGGCTTTAGTCAATTTTTTTGGCGATATGTCTCATGTTCAGTTTCTGTTTCTAACTTTAATTCCATTATTTTAGTGAACTTAATCCTTCATGTTGACACCTATTTTTAGCAAATCTAGGAAAATAAGGAAAATAAAAATTGCATTTTTGGACAAATAAAAAGAAAAAAATGAAATTGGGGGAAATTGATTTGATTGAAGTATGTAAGGAAATTCGAAATTCTAATGAGCATTCAGATTTCGATAAATGCAGAAACAATTAAAAATCAGGTAAACAAATGGCAAGAATTTTTATGAAACGAAATAAATCGGAAAGAAAATCGAAGTCGATTGCGAAATCTCGCTGATTTATAAATTTCGATTTAATGCGACGAAGATGGAAAGCTCGAAAAACGCCATACAAAAGCGGCCGTTCGGAATTAGTATAAAAGAGAGCTTCATTTTTCGTAGCTGGGGGAGTTTTTCGAAAAAATTTCAGGGAAAAAAAAAACAGAATTCGTGCGAAAGAAAATTCAAAAGAAGGCCGTGGAGAGAGTTTTCTTTTTTATTTCTTTTGGTCTTTTCAAAGTCAAAAGAAAAGAAGAAAAAAGTTTTTGCTTTTGGCTGAAGAGTGAAAGAGACGTGAGTGCAGAGGGTGGACGTGCGAATAGACAAGAGGGAGAGAATAAAAAAAGAGAAAAGCAAAAAAAAAACGCCACTGTTCATCTTCTCCGTGGCCTCCCCTTGCTGCGTGACCAACCCCTGCACCGTTGGTCTCCGAGCTGCTCGCGCTGCCTCCGCCGCGCCTCCGCCACCACCACCTCGTCGGACTCTCCCCTGACGCGCAGCCCATCCGTCCGACCGCCCTCAGCGACGCCCGCACCTGACCTCCGCCGCTGACCCGCAGCACCGCAACCGCGCTGTTGCCGACGCTCCACCGGACTCACCCGCATCTGCAGCTCCATCGCCGCATCCCCGCGCCACCACACCGCCTCCGCCGGTGATCGCTGCTACCCGGATCGACGCCCACTGCCCCGGAGCTTGTCGCCGTCCGCCAGCTCCCGCCGGAGTCCCGACGCCAGCCGAGCCCCGCACCGCTGCCAACGTTGCCACCTAGCAACCCGCAGCACCGCTGACCGAACCCCCGAAGCCTGCTCGCTGCTGTGCCGCCACGAGCACCGTCGCTGCGCCTGGCCGCCGACGCAGCAACCCCTCAACGCCGCTGCCGCGTGCCTTCAACGCCCACCGCCGCGCCTCTGCATCGCGACCCGCTCCTGCCCAGCCGACGCCGGAGTTCCGAAGCCTGCCGCTCCCGACCTCGCCGCGCCGCTCACCTCAGCCAAGCATCCAGTGCCTTCGCCGCCCGTCTCCGCTCACCGGATGCCGCGCCGGACGCCACACCTCTGCCTGTCCCCTCGTCGGAGTTCCAACGTCGGCCCCCGTTCGTCCGACGCCAACCCACGCTGCTGCAAGTGCCCTCATTTAGGTAGTTTAGTTTATTCTTTTTTTTTTTTATGTCATTTCTTCTTATTTTATTTGATAGCATCTTTAAGCTTAGCTAAATTGCAATATTGAGTGTTAATATTCATGAATTTTGTAGTCATTATCCGTAGAGATTTTGTCTGAAATTAAAATAATTATTAATTTGATCCGAGAGACATCAGATCATTTTTCTAATTATTTTTAATTTTTGGACTTTTGATAGAATTTTAATTGTAAATCATCATAATTATTAATTTGATCTGTAAGACTTGGGTTAGATTTTTAATTATTTTGATCTATTTGTCGTAATAATTAGGGTTAGGATAATCGTTAATTTGACCTGTGAGACAGTAGGTTATTTTTTCGATTATTCTAATCCTTTATTTTGTTGATAGTTTATTTAATAATTAATTATCTTTTATAAAAAGCTAAAAAAATCAAAAAATCAAAAATCAAAAATTCTACATGAGCATATAGGTTTAGTAAATCAAGCACGTAGGTTTAACAAATTAGAAATTTTTTTAGGATTATATTTCTAGGATCGCTTTATTAGATAATATTTTTAGGACTACATTTTTAGATATTTTAAAAGAAATATGTTAGGATTAGACTTAAATAGCCTTTTTAGAGTCCTAGATATAATTGGCACGTTTTCATATTCTCATCCTCTTTTTAAAATAAAAAAAAATAAAATAGTTTTCTAAGACAAAATAGGGTTTAAGTCAAATTAATCCCAAAAATGGATTAGAAAATCCCTTTAGATAGCTCAATTAGGGTTTTTATTAGTTTTGAATTTCAATAATAAAAAAATCCAAAAATACTAGGTGCATGGTAACTAGTTTCCACAATAGGATTATTTAATCAGAGCTTGTTAATTAGCGAAGTTAGGTCATGAGGTGCATAATAACTAGTTTGCATAATAGACTCATTTAATTAGAATTTCCACATTAATAAGATTAAGTCATTTAGTGTTAAACTGCATTTTATAAAAAAAAAATTCTAATCTTTAAGAAAATCCCAAAAGTAATGATTGCTTGCTTTGTGTGATGAGATTTATTATTTAAATGTTTTAAATAATGGATGAGCACTCGTGTGGTCACCACATTTGCATAATAGTAATTTAAGTTAAAATAAATTAGCTGCCTGCAAAAACATTTGAAAAATTAAAAAGAAATGGTACCGAAAGGGCATTAGAGAATTCTAGTGTAATCAAGTCCCCGAACTCATAAATCTCTGGTTCGTAGGAGTAAAATAAATCTCCCTTTATTTTACTTAGGTGTCTAATCGACCTACCATAAACTGATTAGTGGCGACTCCTAGATAATCATCTTTTGCATGTTAAAAAAAATTAAACCTTAAGTCGCGAATTGGTATGAGCTTGGGAGCTAAGTATAAAAACTTAGCAGTCCATTAACCTAGTTTTAGGTGGTGCACCCGAAAAAATAGGTCGCGACACTTCATGTTATGTTCACTTTAATAACAATAATCTACTCTTTTGTAATAATTTTATGTAGTTCATGTGCTGCTATCTTTTAATTGTTAGATATTTATTTCAATTACAATACTGATATAAATTCAATTTTTTTTGCATTTTGGAACTAAAAAAAAA
Organism: Eucalyptus pumila; assembly: GCA_016097595.1. Taxonomy (NCBI): domain Eukaryota; kingdom Viridiplantae; phylum Streptophyta; class Magnoliopsida; order Myrtales; family Myrtaceae; genus Eucalyptus; species Eucalyptus pumila. The sequence continues at coordinate 46,737,395 of CM027848.1, forward strand.
GTCTGTATGTTGTTGTATTCTATCCTAATGTAAAATAATATGCTTCAAAATCGATTAGTGTCTCTTTTCATCCATAAGTTGCATTTTTTAGTGAAATAATTTATTTGCTCAAATAAAAGTTACATCTTGATATAATATATGACTATTTGTTCAAGCAATATGCGCTTTGATTTAGTTTGAAATAATCATGTACTATAAAAAGATGACAATCCTGCCTGTTCGTGATTTGCAGTGGTGCTAAAAATGCATTGACAGCTACTCAAGCCCACTGGTAGCCGAAAATACAAAGTGAGTCAAGCCCACAATATATGCATGCACCGGCAAAGCAGTACGTAAATGTGACTCACGGTTATTGCTTAAACTACAAGTGGATAGATCAGCTCTAAATTAAATTGCATAAACATTCCAACAAAATTATTAAAGAAAGAGGCAAAACAAACATTCTAAGGATCTTTACTTAAGAGGCCAACACAACAAATTCATAGGAGGTGGATCATTATAATATCAAACATATATACCACAAATTAACTACCCTTCGATCATTACTTATGATCGAAGTAGTATTACAACGCCAGTGTAAATAAAACTTTCTGGTAGTTGCTTCTCCGCTCTTTATTTGAAGATTGTAACTACTCACTTTCTATATGAATGGATACATTTGTTAATTTTCAAATCATTATTTTGCTTTTTCTATATCCCACATTCACTAGACAATCCTTTGGAAACAAGACATAAATGCATTTAACAGAGTAGAAATTTTTACTCCAGATAAAATAAATAATCTAGATATAAAAAAGTTGAATCTACAAATCACAAAAATGTAAAGACATAAAACATTATAAAAGAAAAACATAATATGTATGTACATATATACATATGACTGTGTGCTTATTGGTGGCCAAAAATGGAAAGCTAGTCAAGTCCACTGTATGAACATGCACCGGCAAAACAACAAATAAATGCGTAGATCGAACAGCATGGCTTCACTGGACTGCAAAAGTGGTCAACGTCGCAAAGCTCGGGGACTCATAGAGGCGCGTGTTCATGGACAGCCTGTTGAAGAAGAACAAGAGGACAATCTCCGACTTGTCCAGAAGCTTGAACATTCTGGTAAATAATTTTACAGTCTGCTAACAAAATTCAGAATGCAAACGGAAGTGATTTTTGAAGCAGAAGATATGAAGTCATTTGCTGATGAGAATAATGGGCTTGTAGGTTGACTGGATAAAGTCCGTCACCTTCTGTTGTGCTTGAAGTGTATTATAAGACTTTCTTGGCTTAAGGAGTGAATTGTATAATTTATAAAATATTGAATAGGAAAAAATAGAGAAAGTTTCTATATCTAAATCTAATCTAACTAGTTCCAATCTAACATTACAGAAATATAAAGTTCCTCTTTTTTTCTAAGGCCCTGTTTGGTAACCATCCAAACATGGCCAAATTCTGATTCTTTGTTCCTGGAATCAGTTTCGGCCTAGAATCGCGTTTGGTAAAATTTTTGTTAAAGTGAAGCAGTTGGGAATAGAATCAAGAACAAAAAAAAGTTGATTCTTATTCGGAACGAATTTGAGAATCAAAATCAATAAATTTTCTTCTTCCCTTCGGCCAATCTCGCGATCGCCGTCCACCATCGCCCGCCACCGTCCGTCTGCCGCGCTGCTGTCCACGCCGGCCGCCATCTGCAAACTCCGTCCGCCGCCGGCCCGCCCGGTCGGCGAAGCTCGCCGGAGGCTCGCCGGACGTGGCGAGGTCCGGCAAGCTCACCGGTGGCCGGGCGGGCCTCGCCGGGGTCGGGCAAGGCCTCGTCGGGGCCGGCGAGGCCCGCCCGGCCACGGCGAGGTTGGGGCGGGCTGGGCAAGCCTCGCGACGCCCAGCCCCACCGGTGGCGAGGCGAGGCTCGCTTGGCCATCGGCGAGGCTCGCCCGGCCCGCCGGTGACTGGCAGGCCTCGCCCAACCTCGACAAGGCCGATCGGCCACCGGCGGGGCTAGGCGAGCCTCGCCCACCGCCGACGAGGCTCGGCCGACGAGGGCGGCCTCGCGAGGGCCGGCGACGCTCCGGGGAGGTCGCCGGCCAGAAGAAGAAGAAGATGATGAGAAAAAGAAAAGAAAAAAGGAAAAAAAAGAAAAAGAAAAGAAAAAAAAAGGAAAATGAAAAAATGAAAAAAAAAGTAAAAAAAATTATTTAAAAATTAAAAGAAATTGATTTGGAACAGAATTAATGAACACGGTACCAAACGCAATTCTATTCCATAATCGGAAATTTTGGACAATTACCAAACGGCTCAAAATGCTTAAAATTAATTCCCGGGAACATAATAAAAAATAATCAGTTCTGATCAGAATCTACTCCCGGGAACAGAATCGTTACCAAACGCGTCCTAAATGTCCAAACAATACCCTTCAAACCAAAAGGTTGTAACATTTATGTTGCATTATGTCGTCCAAATTTTTTTATTGGACAAGATAAGGTCAAATATAATAAAGATATGATGGGATTTTTAATTTCTTATCTAATGTTTGATAACGTCTGGATCTAACATGAATTCAAATAAAATATTATTCACATGAGTGTTTTGTGTCTACTAGCAAAACTAGACTAGACATTAAGAAAGATCTTTGAGCATGGATTCACCGCTTCACCACCCAAGCCTGCCATGGCCACCTCCGCTGTCTCGAAAAGCTGCCGACACCATCCCACTTTTTCTCCAGCCCATACTGTCGTCTTGGCCTTACTCTGTCCCTCACTCATCTCTCTTCTCTGCCCCTTCTCAGCCGCGCATCTCTCTTTACACTTGTCGCAACCTAATCCCTCTCGACTCAGAGTTGTTAGGTTTAGGTTTAGGGGAATCGTCAATTTCAGGCCGATGGCCTTCATCGATTCGAGCTCTCCCAAGCCTATATTTTATGTGACGTCGGGCGTTCAAAATTATAATCAATTAAGCCTATGCAAATTTTAATAAAAGAGTCAAACTAACCTTTTGAGGTCGGCTAGAAACCTAATAAGATTTGAGAGGATATTTTACTTTTACGTAATCTCTACACTTGAGGACTTGGTTATGTTAGTACTAAAACTAACGTCCTTTTAGTACCTACTCGATTATGTGCTTATAAACGCTATAGCAGCCTATCCAAAAGAAACTTAAGGTTCGTCCTAAACATTCTAGAGTAGGAATATAACACCCAAAATATTGAAATACGTAATCAATTATAATCTTAAATGAAAGCACACAAGCATCCTAATATCATCCCTAAAAATAAAAAAAATAAAAAATAATCTATTGTAAAGCCCTAAAGGCTTGTCCAATTTTAGATTTTAATTTTTTTTAGGAACTTTCCAATTTTTCTGATTTTTTTTTATTTTCTAGGATTCTCTTAATTTTTAAAATTTTTTTGATTTTTAATGATTTTCTGAATTTTCTATTTTTTTATTCCCTGATATTTTTAATTTTTTTTATCATTTTCTGAAATATTTTTCAATTAAATTTTTATTATTCTTTTTCGAATTTTTTAGTAATTAATTTTTTGAATTTTTTATTTTAATTATTCATTACTATTAATATTCTCCACTATTAATATACAAGAAATTTGGGTTGGATCAAGAGGTCCGACCCAGCTAAACCGACCGAATCCTATCGAGTCAAGTTGGACTAAAAATGTTAACCTGAAAAGCCCGCTTGGAATTAAGTAAACCAGCCCAAGAACACTTCTCCTTTTTTTAAATTTTTTGGCCCAAACTCTAAAAGAACCCTTCTCTTTTTATCTCTGTCTTCTTTTGTCTATATCGTCTTCTCGCTCCTCCTTCAAAGAGACCAAACTACAAGTTCTTAGGTCAATTCTCTCTCATGTCTCTCTCTCTCCTCGCTACATGCACTCACTCTCTTCTGCCTCTTGCACGTTCTCTCTCCTCTCTCCTTACTTTTCTCTCTCTTCTATCCTCTCTCCTTCTTCTAGCTGCTCGCTCTCTCTCTCTCCTCTCTCTTCTCTCTCCCTAGCACACTTTTCTCTTTGCCGGCGTGGATGAATAACCAACCCCCTCAACCTCCGTGGTGACCACCTCCTCCAGTATGTCCAGGAAGGTGCACAAGTGCTCGATCTGCCACAAGAGCTTCCCCACCGGCCAAGCTCTCGACAGGCACAAGCGGTGCCACTACGAGGTCCCCACTCCTACCTCCTTGACTGCCACTGCCACTGCCACCACCTCGGATGCCAACAGGATGAGCGTCTCGGAGGGCATGGGTCTACTCACACGCAGAGCCAGGGGGCACTGCGAGTTCAATCTGAAGATCTCGACACTCCTGGAGTTCTCCCCTTGGTTTGCGATCCCTGACAGCATGGACGACGAGGTGAAGAACCCAAACCCCTCCAAGAAGCCTCAATTCCTAGAACCGGTGAAGATAGAAGCGACCTAAAATGGGTCGGATCGAAAAACGCATAGAAACCCTTACAAGAAAAACCGGCCATCAGAATCAAAATGGGAAATCGATCGAGTTTCAGATAGGAATAGAAACGATTGTTTTTGTTAGTCTCTTCTTGTCTGTTCAATGATGCTAGAGTTCTTTTTGGGGGAGAGAGGGAGGTGTACATACAGCTTCGACTACGGCGAAGAGAGAGAGTTGGGCGTGAGAGCGTGCAGGGGAGAGAGAAGATAAGTGCAAAGGAGGCAAAAGAGAGAGAGGATGGAAGAAAGAGAAGAGTTAGCCTGACAATTTGGGCCACAAACGACACGTGTCGCATTCTCAAAGCCTTTCTTATTTGCCACGCTAGCAAATAATACGTACCCAATATTTTCTCGAGAATTTGGACTCACATGCGACACGTGTCGCCCTCTTGAGGCCCTTCTTATTTGCCACCCTGGCAAATAAGACATACTTAATATTTTCTCACTCCAGCAATTCATCTTCGCCGACCAGAAACCCTTCACACCATCGCCGAGCCAATACCCCTGACCGGTCGTTCCCACCGACCGGCGCCGACCATTTTCCAGTTTGCCATTTTGGCAACCACCGAACACCAAAATGAACATAACCCAGAACTCAAACTTCTAATATTAACAAACTCAGCAAACAAACTAGCACAGGCACGTTAAAACAGAGAGAAAATCTGACTCGAGTAGCCTTCAATGCAAAACCTCCCAATGAGGAGCTCAGCCTCGCTCCACCAGAACACATGTGCAGGTATAGAAATCACAAATCGAGAGTGTACGCGAGGATTGTGTGGCTTCTAATGACCGCACCATCATTCCTAAAGTTGGCCATTTTGGAACCGGCGTACCACGCTCTATTGGTCGACAACACGGTCTATCATACGATTTCAAGTGCACTCCAAGGATAACCGTTGGAAAAATGGGAAATTTTTCGCGTCACACGTTGGGTGACAGGCAGAACCACTCACGTGAACAGGCGAATTAAAGCACTTGGGTCATTACTAGAAGTCCAACAAAATTGGACTTTCTCGGCTATAGAAGCTGTTATAGCCCATGTCGCATAGAGGATGTCATGTTTCAAACATGGACTTTCTTTCGGGTTGGCCTGCTGCCGCTTTTAAAATAAAGCATTAAAAAGATCTCTGCTCATCCCCATAGATAAAGGATAGAAAATCTATGTAATTAAGTGATTTTTACTTGCTATACTTCAATGCTCAGCTCATATATTTTAGTTTCTCGTGATGAGATACTTCTGATCAAGTTTATGTATAAGTTTCATTTTCTTTGGGTGAAAGACTGAATTTACATTAATTGATGGCATACGCGAAGAGGAGTAATGCCATATATACTGTATATGCTATCTTAGATAACCTATTGAAGAAAATCGAAGAGAATAATATCGAGCTTTGCCAAAAGTTTCGAAAGCAAGTGGAGAGGATCAAGGTGAGCAAAGTATGCAATTGTCTAATTATAGGGAAAACTTGGAGACAGATGCATTTCTCATGAATTTCTTGGATTAATTTGGTTTAGACACGTGCATTACTCCGAAATGAATTTCTGCTTGCTGTTTTTTCTTTTTATTTTTCAGATTTTCATCCTTTACTAGATTTTACATTTTGAAAATTTCACAACATTTTCTATTATAATTGTCATGTAAGATGTCACATCAGAATCTATCTTTAATGGAATGACCAACTTGAACAGAATAAATATTTTGCAACAGTTCAAAGACTTGCAATACTTTATCCCTTTTTTCTTTTCCGCGCATATTGGCAGGGCTTATCAATCAACTCACACGAGGTCAATAGCCCGTGCATTGCACGGCATTATTGAGAACTATTGCAGGCATAATATTTATTAAAGCTTTGAAGCTTTAGTAACTACTTGTAAACACTACTGATTTTTGTGAGGAAGACATTTCGCATTTAAAAAACATTTACGCACTGAAATGACAGAAAAGCTACCAATAACATCCTCGTTAGCATCAGAGCGGTAGCTTCACATTTTCAGTATTCATTCAGCTAACAGACTATGACAAGCAAAAAAAAAAAAAAAACAAAACAAAACGGATATCAACAAGAAACCCGATTCAAACTAGTCCTGAAATTGCTCCTTTACAATCCCGAGTTAGGACTATTCCTGATGTTTTCGTTTGCGATCTTCTAGCCAAGCCACAACTTTGAATTTCTAGTGACGTGTTTCTGCCTTGCTTTGGCAACAGAAAATACGCCAACATAGCTTCATAAGCACATGTTGATTTTAAGTCTCTTAGAAGAAAGATGGAAGAACATTCGAGGAAACTTGAAATTTACCTCATTTAGTTTATCATGAACTCGATATTTGAGGCTTAGTCTTGGCCGAGCTTGAACCCGTGTCCATCCCTGGTCTTAAACTTGCGCCCATTTCGGTCACGCCCCTTCCTAAACTCAAAGTCGCATCCCTTCCTGAATTCACAGTTGCGCCCTTTTCTGAAGTTGACCCCCTGCCCCTTCCTATACTCAAAGTCATGCTGCTTCCTGGATTTGAAGAACCTTTGTCTGCCCTCTGGTCTCAAACTTGGGCGCATTTTAGTTGTGCCCCTTCTTGAACTTGAGCCTCCACCCCTTCTTAAACTCAGAATCGTGTCCCTTCCTGAACTTAAAGTCGCGCTTCTTTGTGAAATTAAACTCATTTCAATTTGATGCCTTGCCCTCTCCTGAAGTGGAAGCTGCATCGCTACCCAACCTCAAACCTTGACTGTTTCTTGAACTTGAAGTTATACTCCTTCCTTTGCCTCTTTCTGCAGGATCCCTTCCTGGACTTGAACCACGTCCGGTCCCACTTCCTCTGCCTGTTTTTGTAGGCATTCGGTCGGTCTCCACAGTTCTGTCTCTCTTCACCTGGACCACGTTGAAATTCCACATTAGTTTTGAGGACCGCACAATTAATATAATGCAAACATTCAGTACTTACAGAAGAAAGTTCCCCTTCATACTCAACTTCAGTTGTAGCTTTGCAGGAGCTCTCATGATGTCCAACTCCTTCGCAACTATGGCAACTCGACCGAACAACATCATTTTGGTAGGCAGGTTCCCCACTCTCGTCCTTCTCTTTCTTTCTATTTTCCATACTCGTCGTTTTACATCCATTGACATCGCTGGAGTGCCCAATCCTTTCGTCCCTCACTTGCCTTCTATTTCCAGTGGCCTCAAAACATTCAGAATTGCTCGGCTCTGACTGGAAATCATCAATGGAGGAGTTGCCATCAGTTTTGTTTTCACTCACAGATTCAGAGTCCGAGTCTTCATCAGGACTGGAAACACCCCACTCAGCCCCATCCTCGTCAGAATACACGTCAGTCTTCATTGCCTATTCCTCCCTTAACATCTCCACCATCTCGTCATCGTATTCTCCCTTCCACTCACTGTCAATCCCTCCCTCGACGTACAGATGAATTAATCTTCGTTTAGATGCTAGTTGCACCATTCCCGTCACTTGCTCATCACTCTTGATCTCTGTGAGCAAGTTGCAGTATTCACCAGGACTCTCGTACCACATTCTCTTCAAACGAAAGCCAAAACCTTTAACGTCAGCAACCAATCCTTTATATGTCATAGAATCAGGAGTGACATTTTTGTTTTCCCTCTTTATTCCACCAAAACACTTCGACCACTGACTGGGCTTCTTTACTCCCAGGTGGAATATGATTGTGATGGGACGCTCCAACTGCGATGTAACAAGTTCAATATGAGAGCCAAACAACATATGTATTGAATATATTAAACCTTTCTACTTATCTACCTGAAATCCGATAGGACACAGACATCATTCATTAGTTAGAGACAGGTCTAGGATTAAATATTTAGATGTCCAGAGTAATAATAGTACTACTTATCCGAATTTTCTTTTATAAACTGATTTTGAAATTTTAATAAGTATGTGATGTAAATTTAATTTAAACATCAAATAAGTTAGATAATTATCTATTTGGGAGTACTATCTCATCACAGATTCCCTCTTTTAAGGGAAGAAAAAGTAGTAGTATTAGAATGCCAGTGTAACCAAACTTTCCTATAGCCGCCACTCCATTCTTGATTTAAGGATTATAACTACTCATTTTCCATATGAATGGAAACATTAGTCAATTTTTTAATCATTATTCTGTTTTGCTATATCCCTCGTTCACTAGACAATCCTTGGAAACAAGACATAAACGCATGGACAGAGTAGAAATTTTTACTCTGATTTAGTAATTAAAAAATAATCTAAATATACAAAGGTTAAATCTACAAATCACAAATTGTAAAGACATAAAACATTATATATGTCCACTTGTTTTTCGTTTTGTAACTAAAAAAGAGTTTTATTTTCTATTTTTCGAATGAAAAATCCATAACAATGAGACACAATGTTTCAAATCATTTTATGAAAGTCTGTATGTCGTTGCATTCTTTACTAATCTAAAGTCATATGCTTCAAAATTAATTATTGTCTCGTTAAATTGCACTTTTTAGTGATATAATATGTCCTCGTATAAATTTTACATCATGACATAACATATGACTATTTGTTCAAGCAACATTTGCTTTAGGGTGCGTATGTTTCGGTGAAAGTGTTTTTCTGAAATTAATTTTCTGAACTTTCACATGTTTTAGGGTCCATATGTTTCAGTCAATCGAAAACACTTTATGGTAAATAAACATATTCATGCATAAATTTAGGAAAGTGAAATTCCTAATCTAAAGAGATGAAAACACTTTTTGAAATTTTTCATATCGAATTTTTCAAATTTCAAATTTTAATTCAATTTATTTTTTATTTTTTTATTTTTTCCCTTCTTTTTCTTCTTATTTCTCCCTTAGCTAGTCACCAAGCCTTGGCGATGGCCCGCGATCAACCACGAGCATGGGCCGGCAAGGTTGAGCTTGTCGATGTGAGGTCAAGGCTAGCCGAGATCTAGCAAGTGAGCTCACCAGCCTCGTGCAAGGTCAAGCCTTGTCGGCCCATGCCTGTGCTTTAAGCTTGAGGCCAATGAACTTTGACCTTGCATTAGTGAGTTGGATCTCGCCGGTGAGCGAGCTCGCTTGCAGCCATCATTGGTCGGTCATGGCAAAGGAAGGAGGAAAAAGAAAAGGAAAGAAAAAAAAAAAGAGAAAAATATTTAAAAATAAGATTTTTTTTTAAATAAAAAATAATTAAAAATTTGATTCTTTTTAACTTGAGATAAAGTCATGAGATTGGAATTAATTTCCAATTAGATCAAGCATCATAAAACATTTTTTTTATCATATGTCATCAAATAAAAGAAAAATATATATTTGAAAAATACTTTATTTATCATTGAATTTTCTACCAAACAAATGTACCTTTACTTAACTTTCAAATAATCATGTACTATGCAAAAGATGTGAATCCGTGGCAATATGCTATAGTACTAAACATGCATAGCTGACTAGTCAGGACCCGGGTGGTTAAAAATAGAAAACAAGTCAAGCCCACTGTAAATGCATGCACCAGTAAAACATCAAATACAAGTGTAGCACAGCTAATGCTTAATTTGCAGGTGGCACTATTATCTCTAAATTAAAATGCACAAACGGTCTAATAGAATTAATAAATAAGGAAGCAAAACAAACATTCAAATTATTTTTGTTCGAGTGGCCAGCAACAAATTCATAAGAGATGGATTATTATGGTTTCAAACATATATGCCAAGAAGTATCTGTCTGGTGTTCATTCATTTTCTCATGTGGTCTCATGCCAGAATCATCTGAGCTCTTTTCTCTTCTTTTGTACAGCCATGATCAAATCATTGGACGTTAATTTCTCCAAATTCATCGATACAACAATCGAATCAAATAATCCATAATTACTTCTATTATATGTATAATATCAAACGTCTTTACTGGCAATGTAAAGAACCAAAACTGTCCAGCAGCAATAAGGCAAGTTGAGATAAAATGGGAAAAAAAAAGTGCAACCTAAGTCATTGAAGTACAACGGAAGCTGGGAACCTCAAAAGAGCGAGGAAGTATTGCTTTAGGAATCGACAATATCCAACACCAAAAAAGTAGAGATGAGTGACTAATGTAAGCAAACAAGTCAGTCACCAAAGAAAATTACGGTGCAACAAAAAAATGGCAAATTTTAAAAGGGCGGATATTGTGTGGCTAAAGAAAGGAGGATGTTTGGCCTGAAATGTGAAATTAAACAAAAGTCCCACACATTGAAGAAGAAGATGTCGCACCTTGTACAGAAGAATGTCCTCTATGTAGCACTTCAAGGGGATTCTCTTATAATCTGGATATAACTTATAATTTTTGGCAGAATCTTTGATGAAGTCTCCACATCTCAGTATATAGACTTTGCAATCATCTGATATATATGTGCAAGATGCATCAATCAACCTTTTTAATGATGGGCATGCGACGACGTCCAAGTATTTCAAAGACTCGAGCTCATCTAGGCCCTCAACACACGGAAGTACTTTGCACCTTTGGATTCTCAATCTCACCAGGTTCTTCAAGTATGCTAACCCGCCTATTCTTGTCAGAGATTCGCACTCTTCAATGTTCAAGTTATCCAATGATTTCAAGAAGCCCACAACTTGTATCTTAACTAGCTTTGGACAACGTGTCACCCACACAAACCGTAGTTTCGTTAGTTCTGCACGAATGGAAAACCTCTTAAGCAGTTTACAATTGTGGACCGCTATCTTCTCCAGCTGTGGAAACCCATCTAGCGGAATGTCTTCCACCATGCACCAATCAATATGTAAATTCGACAAATTTCTAAATCTCAAGTGGGAAAACGGAAGCTGCACCAGGGATTTTATGTCTAAGCCCTTCAATTCAAGAAATTCCAAATGAGAAAGAGAAGCCAACTCTAGAGGCGCAAGGATGTTTAGCAGATTTAAATCCAAAATTTTCAGTCTAGATAACTTCCCAATCCACCTTAAATTGCATTTTGGGATTAGGTTTGATGTCTTGCTATCCCAAGAGCCATCATGCAGTTCCAACATAACCAAATTAGTAAGGTTCAATAGATTAGGGACTGAGTGTAATGATTTAGATCTAAAAAGTAAACAAGTCAAACTTATGGGAAGCTTTGGCGATTCTTGAATTATATTACAACCCAATAAATTGAGTGTTTGGAGGTGATGAAGCATGTTGATTGTCCTTGGAGTTCTGCAGATATTGGTGAATTCTAAATTGAGGATTCTTAAGGATGACAATTCTCCAATTTCAATAGGAATTTCACCTATCATTCCCCATTGCTTAGAGAGATCCAGTTCTTCAAGGTTTACCAAAGTGTTGATGCTACTAGGAAACTGCCGAACAGTAATAGACTGATTATCGATACTTTGGAAACGATTATAAATACCTGCGAAATGCAAGATGCGTAATGATTTTAACTTTTCAGTGGATTTGGGAAGTTCACTTATCCTTGTGTGCAATAAGTCTAACTCTATCAATGAGGTTAAATTCCCAAGTGAGCCCGGAAGCTCTTTCAACCCACAACATCCGTGCAATGAGAAACACTTAAGTTTCACTAGTGCCCCGACGTCTTCAGGCAAATTTGTAAGACCTGTGCAATCTACAATCTTCAGCTTAATCAACAAACGTAGGTTTCCAATGAAGCTTTCAATTCGCTTTAGATTGTAGCAACGGGCAAGAGTCAACCTCTCTAACCCAAGCATTTAGAGAAGTTTGGAATTGTCATTATACCATGACACTCAATAAGAGATAGAACTCTCAAATTCTGTGCCTTCTGAAAAAATGGACAGCATGTCAAGTGTAAGAACCAATGCATAGAAACACTAGGATCATTATACTAGAATTAAATCATGTAGTTTACCTTGATCAAGTCCCATGCTTTTGAATCGTCTGCGAAGTGATTTTTGCTGAGTTTAAAAACCACAAGATGATCCAAATACATATTGTTTGCCCTAAAATCCTGAAGAGGACGTTGTCGACAAATTTATTTAAACTTTGAATGGCACTTTGCAATGTACCCATCCCTAGAATATGGTAGAGGAGGTTGACAAGAAATCCATTTCAACCAAGAAATCTATCTCAATTTTGAATAATACTTTGCAAAAAACCTAGCATCTCCAGAATCTTGAAAAGGAGGCTGCCAAGAAAGCCATCTTAACTTTGAAGGACACTTTGCAAAGTCCCCAAGATAAGTTCCATTGCGTAACTTAAGGAATCTTAGGTTTGGTAACCTTTCAAACTCTCCATTTGTAATATTTATGGAGTCATCCCATTCATTTATCTCAAGCGCTTGAACCTTATCCTTCCTTTGCAAGTGAAATTTTGCAATTTTGTGAAAAAGTTCGTCAACTTCCAACCACTATGTTTTATGACTCGAATGGGAACAAAAAAAAATGATAAGCATCCTAAATCAAATAGAATCCTTTATCCTAGGATATACATTTTCTATTTAAAAATCAAACGTTTTACTTACCTCTTCGGTTTTAATAATTTATGGGCCTCTTTTGCAATCCACAACCTGCTTCGTTTTCCATGATCACTCGGACTTTCTTGACGGACAATTTGCCTTCCCATGTCTATTAGTTGATCGTGCATCCAAAACTTATCGTTGTCCAATATCTTCATCAAGCACCTATTGGTAAGGACATTAATTCCTCTTTTGAGATAAAATTGACAATGGGTCCACATGTGAATTGCATTGGTCTTTTTCTTATTGAAAAAGAAGCATGCTATATCGAGAAAAATTTGTTGTTGATATTCATCTAGATCATCATAGCTAATCCCCAACTTCTTTAGAATCTCTTCCTCCGGTACATTCCTTAACCTGGACAATGTCTCTTCCCAAAATGCTTTGTTTTTCCCTTTAAGTAGGGAACCTATCGCTTTTATGGCCAAAGGAAGCCCTCTTGTACTTGAGACAATTTCACTAGAAAGCTTGTGATAATCATCTAAAGGAAAGTCCCTACCAAAGGCATGTCGACAAAAAAGCTGAAGTGCAAGACCATAATCCATCTTTAGCATCTCATACGGTATAATTTCACCTTCTAATCCATCAACTTGCAGAACGGGTTTCTTGTTGTAATGATTATCCTGGATCTTGAACGTAATGAATTATTTCCTATTAGTTTCTTAATGTGCTCTTTATTATCAACATCATCCAAAATCACAAGGACCTTCTTAGTGTTAAGTGTTTCTCCAATATTGCATATTCCTTGTTCACTATTTTGGACTCCTTCTGCACATCCAGAATTAACAATGTCAGACAATAACTTTTTCTGCAATTGGACTATGCCATCCTTGGTTGACATGCTTTCTCGAACATTCTCAAGAAAACTAGAACACTTTTCAAAGTGGGAAGATAGTTCGTTGAAGACGACTTTGGCAACGGTTGTTTTACCAATGCCACCCATTCCATAAATTCCAATGAGCCGCATATCACAACGGTTGACATCTAATAACTCCATCAAGTGTTTTACTCTCTCATCAAGTCGACTAAATGTTCAGACACTGACTTATGTTTTAGCTCCAATTTCTCCAAAACCTCTTTAACAACCAATTTGATAATCAATGCTTAGCTATAGTGTACAAAGGCGCTTTCATTAGTTAACTAGACTATTTCATACCCACGCATTACCCATGGGATTGTCAAAATTTAACTTGAATAGATTGAAGTAAACTACGAACGAGATCTAAGTAAATTGAATTATTAGGACAGGCTAATTTATCATAATTCACTTGATATGTTGTTCATATGTAATCATAGAAATGTCCGAAGACTATAATATTGGCTTACATGATAGCCAAAGTTATTGAATAGCTACTATATCATGCATAAGCGAAATTTTAACATTTATAGCTAAGCCTAGGAAAAATTCCAGCACCCGTAATAGAAGAATCATAAACCAAGATAATGTAGAAAAATGTAGCGTTTTACATTTAACACTACGGTCCGCTCTCACTTCTACTAAATATTCCGACATTGATTTTTCTTCGCCAAATCTTAGTTTCCTTGTTGGAGCCAAAAGAGTGATAAAAAAATAAAAATTGAAATTTGGAATAAGAACACTAGAAATTAGAGATAGAACTTTCTATTGAGAAAGCTTTTTCTTCTTTGTGTATTTGTGCTTATGGTTGATTTATGACTCACGACTTCATCCCTTTATATAGGAATTGAAGTTTGCAAACGCTAATGATTACATTTAAGACATAACAACCCACAAATGCCAAAGATGGGAATTTAATGAAGAAAAAAAGATGGCTCCATACATGGTTATCATAAGCAAAAATCAAAACGTACAATAAATAAAATAACGGAAGTCTTTAGTAACTTTCATTCTCGAAGTCCGTACAGAACATGCTGCCAATCTAAATCATAGCCACCTTTTGTCCTCTATCATTGATTGATTTGAGGCGTCAACAAAAATCAATTTTATTGTTATTTCAACGTCCCTTGTGTAATCTCGACATAGCAGAGGATGGAAAGTTGAATGGAAGCAGCAGTTGCAGGTGGTTTTCAATACTTTCCTTTACAAAAAGAATAGAAGAAATCATTTGACAGGGCAACGCTGTACATCATACAACAAAAAAAGAAAAAATAGGTAGGGGTCTTACCTTTGGTCTGTACATCATACAACAAAAAAAGAAGAAATAGGCAGGGGTCTTACCTTTGGTCCTTTTTCACATTCCATCCCTTAATTTCATCAACCTCTCCAAGAGCCCTTCTCCACACCTCGACTTCATCAGGAAACTTGTTCGTGTGTTTAAGTAAAGCATTGCTATATTGTCGAGTCTTAAGCTTAACATCCTCTGGTTCCACATCGAGAAAAATGGGAAGGATACTTTTTGTGGCTTTTGACTGAGATGTGTTGTCTACCATGTGCGTAAGCTCACGGAGGCACCATTTGCTAGAAGCATAATTCCGAGAGAAGATAGGTATGTAAATTATGGAGTTGTTGATAGCACTTAGGAGGTTCCCACCAATCACTTCGCCAACACAGAGTTCTTCTTCGTCCCTAAACACGCGTACTCCCACATCTACCAAGCCGTGATAGAGGAAGTCCGTGAATCCATGATGAGTGTCGGCCCCTCTGAAACTCAAGAACACTTGATACTCACCTCCCGATGCTCGTGCAGCATCACTCTCGATCCAGCCTCCAAGTTAGATGGCTTCCGGATCTCTCTCTCCCCATAAATAGAAAAGAGGTGGGTGTGGCGTGGCCTAGCTTAAGAAATGAGCGGAGGCTTTCGAGGCAAGCGAGTGCCAATAAATAACAAAATTTGGTCGGCTCACCTAAAAGTCAGTTTTTTTTTTGTCTTATTGTCCACCTAATATTCTGCATTAAAAAGGTGATACCACCGAAGGCGCGGAAGATTTTTTGACAAGTTTCGAAATTTTAAAAGACTCATTAGGAGACCATAAAGGCTACCTATAAAAAATTCCTCTTTATTTTCTCCTTAATAAAAGCATCTAATCCCTAAACTGCCGATAAATCTTCAATTGCGCCTGTAACTTTTTTTTTTTTTTGGGTGCAATCAGGTTCCTACATAATATACTTTTTTCGATCAATTTATAAAAAAATATATATATGGGGCAATTGTGATGACTAAAAAATTGTTTTCGAAAATTTTAAAAAATAAAAATATGATAAAAGACAGTAATTTAAAAAATTTGTTTCTAAACGTTTTTTTCTTTCAGAAATACACTTGAAATTAAAAGCGGGCCTATATTTTAGCACTTTAAGCCGCTTACAAGTTACATATATCATTTTTTATAATTAAAAAAAAAAAATTGGGCCAAATTACCTGCGGCCACCTTTGAGAGCCCAATCTTGGAGCCTACTTCGGCGTCGCCGCCAGCAGAGTCGTCCGCGCCGCGTCTAGGCTGACATTGCTGCGTGTCCAAGCCAAGCCACGCCTCCGTGTCCAAGAGGAACGCTCAGATCTGTGGACGAAAAGAAGAGGAACGAGCTGTCATCGCAAGTAACGAGCCGTTCATGGATTTGAGCGCTTGGATAGTCGCTAGGAATGACGACGATGCCTTATTACTCACGCCGACGTCCGAGGGGTGGGCGTGGAGGTTGAAGCTCAGATCTGCGGAGGAGAGGCCGTCCTTGGCTGACCACCGCTTTGCGTCTCCAGATCTGTGGACAAGCGGCTCGCGGCCAAGGCACGGCCGCTGGGAAGACCGAGGCAGGGGGACGCGGACGTTGGCCCGGACGCGGCAGTCCGTTGTCGCTCAACAGCCAGATCTGGACGAGGCTGCGTTTGTTTTCACTTCTCTTTTCTGTTTTTAAACACTCTTTTTCTTTTTTCTTTTTGTTCCTGGGAACAAAAAAGAAAGTAAACACGCGTTTGGATGTGCGTTTTTGTTCCAAAATTGTTTTTTTTTGTTAAAACACATTTTAAAAACAAAAAAAAGCAAAAAAAAAAAATTGTTTCTTGTTTCAAACAAAATTTAAACACTTTTTATTCTTCTTTTTCTTTCTTTTTTCTTTGGCCGGTCACCGGCCTCGGCCATGGCCGGTGACTGGCCGAGAGGGCCGGCGGCCTCACCCAACTCGGCGAGGCTCGCCAGGCCACTGCCAGGCGACGCCGACCTGGCGGTGGCTCGGCGAGGCCGAGCCTCGCCGGCCGCCGGGCGAGCTCGGCCTTGTCGGATCCGGGCGAGCTCGAGCTCGCCCGGCCCAAGGTGAGGCCGACCCTCCTAGCTAGGGCAAGGCCGCGGCCCTCGTCGGCCAATCGTCGGCCATGGCCGAGGCTGCGACCGGCAAAAGAAGAAAAAAGAAAAAAAAAGAAAAATAAATAAGAAAAATAAGAAAGAAAATAGAAAAAATAAAATAAAAATATTAAAAAATAAAAGAAATAAAAAATTATACAAATTTACTAAATGTGTTTCTGTTTATTTTTTATTCCTTGAACAAGTTTACTATACGCGTTTTTTTGTTCAAAAATTATTCCCCGGAACAGAAATACTTTTTTTTATTTCTGTTTCCTGGAACAATTTTAAACAAAAATGTTACCAAACGTGCCCGTGGTGACCGGGAAAAAAGGGAGAGAAAAATCGTATTTTCATTTTTTATTTCAAATAAATTCCACCTGTCATTTTTTTCACCCTTAGTCCTTTCCTTTTTTTTTTTTTTTTGAAAAAAGGTTTCTACTTAATTTAAATAATCTTTAGATTAATACCACGACAAAAACTCAAATTGATATAAATGTGACAAATTTACTCTAAACTAATTTTTTGACTATCAAAGATCCCAAATTACTATACACGTGACAAATTTTACTCCAATCTAATTTTTTAGTTACCGAAAATCCCAAACCGGTAGATTTATGATAAGTCTATCTTTCACTAGTTTTTATATAGCAAAAAACTACAAACCGGAATGGAGGATAAAACTCCAAATTAGTAGACTAGTATACCCATCGACTTTCACGTGTCATCCAACTCAACAATTTAATGATAAAATTTAACATAAACTAACGAAATTTTGATTCCCCACGGATGTAATAATTTGAGATTTTTTGTGGTATTAACCCTAATATTTAATGCACGTATTTGTTCTCGTGATATGGAATCTATGGATTATGATAAAGGGTTATCGGTTTGGGATTTCTTATACTCCTTGAGCACCAATTAATTTCCATCGGATTAATTTTTTCCTTTACATGTTTAAAAAAGTGTGAAGAAGTGTTTTTTTTTTTTTGGCAGAATAAAGGAGTTTATTTGAGCATGTTTACTACCAACTACCTATAAAAATGAATGCGTTTTGAACATTTTCAGCATTTTCCAATTTACACTTACCTATGTAGATGCCATAGATGCCATAATCAGAAGGCTTAATGTCTCAAATCGATTACCCCTTTAGTTATGATAGAATTATCCAAATCGGTTTTTTTTTTAGAGGTCGAATATGAAAGAAAGTTCAACGATTGAAGTCGATAGAGAAAAAAGAGATAGGTCGTACTTTGGTTACTAGAGATGAAAATTATTATTATTATTATTATTATTATTATTATTATTATTATTATTATTATTATTATTATTATTATTATTATTATTCTTATTATTATTATTATTCTTATTATTATTCTTATTATTATTCTTATTATTATTCTTATTATCATTGTTATTATCATTGTTATTATCATTGTTATTATCATTGTTATTATCATTATTATTATTATTATTATTATTATTATTATTATTATTATTATTATTATTATTATTATTATTCTTATTATTATTCTTATTATCATTGTTATTATCATTGTTATTATCATTGTTATTATCATTATTATTATTATTATTATTATTATTATTATTATTATTATTATTATTATTATTATTATTATTATTATTATTATTATTCTTATTATTCTTATTATTATTCTTATTACTATTATTATTCTTATTATTATTGTTATTCTTATTGTTATTGTTATTATTGTTATTGTTATTATTGTTATTGTTATTATTATTCTTATTCTTATTCTTATTCTTATTCTTATTGTTATTCTTATTGTTATTCTTATTGTTATTCTTATTGTTATTGTTATTATTATTATTATTGTTATTATTACTATTATTATTATTATTATTATTATTATTATTATTATTATTATTATTATTATTATTATTATTATTATTATTATTATTATTATTATTATTATTATTATTATTATTATTATTATCCTTCCAATTAAGTAGTAGAGTGGTGTCTTTTGATCAAGAGTTGTATTTATATTAATATTTTGTGCATTCGTGCAAGTGTTGCATCTTTTCATAAGACATTAATATATGTGCAATTAATGTTTCTTTCAATTTATCGTTGAAAGAATAACTATAAGAAAATTATGTTTAAATCACATTCACCTAGACACATTTTACAACTTTTATCAAAATCCTAGTTGACTTCTATGTTACCTCGAGTTTGAGAATGATCAATTGTGATAAACACTTCTTAATTATAACATAAAAGTTTAGCTTATAAGACAATTTTAGAACAAGTAAGTAGCAGCGCTAATGCTGATAATAATAATAATAACAACAAACCAATTTTTTGTGTTGCTCTCTGAGTCTTTTTGGTTTTCCACCGAAGATTAAAGTCCACCTCCAAAATCAAATATGGAGAGAAAGGGTGGTATTGCTCTATGTTACCTTAGTAGAATGGGAAATTATTGTACTAGGTGCTGGATGTTTAATCAAGGAACAATGATTTAAGGCTTTGTTTTCTTGGACCGTCATGAATCTCCTCTATCTTCTTTAGAATCTTTTCTGGTTGTAATGGTCCGATATGCCAACTTTTTGGTTTTGGTCAACAACACGCCAACTCATTCAGCAACAATTTTTCTTTTTATTTTTAAGTTCACACATTGCATGCGAAAGTGGACTATACATGTACTATTATATATGTGTTAGTATTGTTTGTTCCCATGTTTTGGTGTTAACCAATTAACGGAGACCGAAGATTACTTTTAAATGAAGTGGCCCAAATTTTTCAACAAATTCAATTTTTTAGGCTCCTTGGAAGAAGATAAAGGCAAATATGCTGCCATTAAGATAATTCTTTTTTTTTCTTTTTTGGCTTGATAAAATATGTGCAACCCCACACGTCCAAGATTGCATTTCCTAGAAATGATTTGAGGTCCCACCTTCTTAGAATCATATATAATGTTCTATAGACAACTCTATAGTAGGTTGACCACATAAGCAGACATTGTTGACCTTATGTTTGGCATATGTTCGTAAAGAACATCAAGGTGATGGAGGGAAGTAAAATAAGAAATTAGACATAAATTGTGTTACCCTAGTTAACGAGAGTACATGAAATCACACAAACTCGAAATTTTTTCGTTTTTGTGGTAGATTTAATTTGTAAGATAGTTTGATATAAGTTGAAGATATTGTTTTATAATAATAAATAATTTATGCACATGATTCATTGAGCCATATAAACTGCGAGTTGCAATCTAGTTCACACCCAATAATTAGCTGAAAATCCTTTCGATATTGACGTTCACACTACAATTGATCATGTTAGTGCGAGAATCTTTCTAAAAGAAATAAGAGAAATTTTTATCTGGTTTGGTCTAGGGTAGAAACAAAGTTTGAACATCTCATTGAACTTTGATTATAAAGTGTGGAGTTTATCTCTATGCGCGCTTCAAGCATGTTCAGCCTTTGCACGTATTTGCAAGTTTTTGCAACTCCGTCACTCATCTTACCGCCTCTGTTGAAGGGATCAAAAACACAAAACGGATTGGCTACTTTGGACCGACGTAATTGAATTGGTATCGACACGGGTCACACTCAATCACGCAAGCAATGGACTATTTATAAACTGAAAAATGCAGTGGTTGTAGCTGAAATTTCCATGATGGCGCCTCGCCGGCCTACGCTTAGGGATTCTTTCGTTGACTGCACTGGGGAGCTACATTCTCTGCAACACTAATGTTAACCAACTCTTTAACTGTAATGTTCCCACGGATTCTTGGGCTAGCTTTTTATTTTTATTTTCCTGGGGAAAAAAGAATGTGTTTTTTTTTTCTTTCTAATTGGAGAAAATGACATTTATTGCATATGTATATGTACGGGATCATACAGGATCTTGTCATTTGACCGAGCATACTCAATTCGACTAAGATGGACCTCCATGGTGGCTAGTGGTCTGGTTTCTCAGAATTGTCAAAGCTTAGTCCTCCCAGCGAAAACAGATATTGAAGATGAGGACCTAAATTTCATGACACATAGAAGATATTATTCAGGGTTAGTGAATTGGGTCCAAAGAGGTTTTTTTCTTTTCTTCTTTTTCCTGGGCAAACTGAACTAATATCATCTGTTAAATGGACTAAGCGTTGATAGTTCAAAAGTCACGTGCAAGCTCGATCCTCAGATAGTATGGACATGTCTATTCAGCTTGTCAAACCGCCAAGCCAATTCTTTTTTATCTAATAATCCGTAGTAAGCGTTCTTGGGGACTTACTGCGGCATTGTCATGCTTGCTTGGCATCTACTTTTACTTTCTTCTTTTGGAGGATCGATTGATATTCTTCATTGACTTGGCTTACCACAATTATAAAGATCAATGCCTTTTCTTGATTTGGATCTTCCCTTGGATCTATCACGGTCGTAGGAGTGTCGAAATTTACTTCTTCCTCCATGCTCTAAGACAACAAGTTGTGGATTACATAAGTTGGAAACTTTTCTTCCACGCCTCATACTCAAGCAATCTAGATTTCGCCACATCCAACTTTGCTTTTCCATTAGTGATGATAAGATGAGAGTTGTCATCAGTGTCCCATAACTATCTGGAAGCAAACTAAGGAAGAATGATGCTTGTAGCTCATCATTTATCAAACTTTGCAACTCATTCAAGAGATCTGCCATTGGAGCGCCCTCTTGATATTTCAGAGCAACAAGCTTCTCAATACCGTTAAGCTTGTTATTTGGGGTCTCCTCTCATACAACATTTAAAGTTTCAAAGTGTTTTTTTTTTCCGCGGCAATTTCATTCTCCACACGGTGATAAACATTGTCATCCGACTATTTCCTAATGAGACATACACGTTGCTTATTTAGCAACCACCATTGTCGATCAGTGTAGCTAGGCTTAGCTTTGGCACTCTGCATGGGACCATGCATTTCCTTGCAATAAACAAAATCAAGAATCTCGCCTTTTCATGTTCTTTAGTTGGCACTATGTAGGCTGACACCTCCACACTTCACCTAGGATTACTCACAAACACCTAGTGTTCGCCAAACCTCGTCACCCTCTCCGCAATGCACAATGCGGAGCCCCGGGATTTATCTAATTCTACAACATCGGTGACATTCTATTTTGCCGTAACTTCAAAGTACTTGTTGAATGCCGAAAGGATCGGAATCCTAGAAAGAGTATTCAAAGGCAGTGCAAGTGCAACCGAAGGTTAAGCTTGAATAGAGCTGTGGGAGTCATGTTCGAGCACAGAGCATAGGATCGCTCGATTTTGCAAGTTATAGAAAGTTTGGTTAAGCTTCCTGCTCGACTCTAATATCGGTTTTAGCTGTATATTTTCTGTAGTAATTTCTAACTGTAAGTCCGTTGTACAATTGTCTGGCAGACGCTAATACGGCTGAAATTAGTCTTGCAATGGTAGCCATCCGTCTCTAGTAAACATCAAAGTTGCTGAGCACTTGAGTGTCTGTTTACATATGTGGAAGACGATTTTCCATTCTTGAAGTAAATAGACCATTGAAAAAAGGCCAATTAGGAAGGATCACGCACCAGCAATGGCAGTGCTAAGAATTAGACACAGAGATGCCATTTGCTTCTTCGTTCGACCTTCCTGTTTTTGGGTTGGATGTCTTTGATCTCACCTTTCATCCATCCTCTGTCGTTTCTTTTTGGTCATATGGCAATCACAGAATCTTTCTCTTCAACCACTCATTTTCTTATGGCTCATCGATTACTCGTTTTCTTTGAAGGGACATCAACTTTTCCGTCCTGACATTTGCGGGTGAGGTCACTTATCCACATATGACACAAAACAATGATCAAACCTTGGTATGGATCCAATCCACGTGTCTCTAATTCTGTAGAGTTGTTGCTTATGATTGATCCCTTCAAAGTGCCAATGAAATCCTATCATTATTGCAATGGCTGGATGGCTATGAGAAGATTGCAACTGGTCCACAGGAATATGTATAGTCTCTTCGTTCTAGCTTCATCCCCAATTCATGTAGAATTTGATGCATTTGTTCATTAACTAGTTTTTGTGTGAACATGATTCTGTGAGTTAGTCTTCTAAAGCAAATTCTTGAGGGAATACAACAGTTTCTATATATTGCTGGGACTAGAAATTGGGCTGTGCGAGTCGTGTTTGAGCATAGTGCCCGTGACAACTTAATTTTGCAAGCTACAGAGAGTTTGGTTAAGCTTGTGTGCTCGACGCTATTGTTGGTTTTAGCTGCATATCTTCCAAACTAATTTCAGAGCAAATTTGCAACTGTAAGTCCATTGTATGATTGCCTTGCAAACGCAAACACAGCTGATATCAGTCTTGCAATGGTAGCCATCCGATGATAGTAACTACTAAAATTGCTGAGCACTTTGATGACTGTTTACGTATGAGAAAGACAATTCTCCATTCTTGAAGTAAATAGACCTTTGAAAAAGGCTAATTCCAAAGGATCACGCACTAGCAATGGCAATGCTTAAGCATTTGACACACAGACGTCATTGGCTTCTTCATTCATCCTACCGGTCTACCTATTCATTCTCCCTGCCCAAGATATAAAAGTGGAGGAAGTTTTGGTTTTCTTGTTGGGTTGATGGCAAAATCAGTCAATGCCCAAGGAGTGTTTCTAAAGTCTTTAGGGTGCAATGTCGAAGAAGAAACAGTGTCAACCCATCACGAGGATGATGGTGGTTCGATGGAAGTTGTAATCATAGCTATCAATGCACAACTGAAACGCGTGATACAAGAAAGTTAAAGAAAGGTAATTCCAAATTGAAGACAATATTGGTTGTGCTGAGTGTGTGCTGCGTGTTCCCAGTTATTTCAGTTCACATGTGTCAGAAGGCTAAAGGGAAAAATGTGCTGAGTCTGCCATAGACTACGTTAGTAGACATTGTTTTGTGGGTGGGTATGTATGAACAGTTGTAATACATATTTTAATCGTGGACATGTTTTGCATAAATAAAATTCATTGAGCATTTTCCACATAGTTGCTGAACTTGCATGCATGTTGACTTGCAGGTTTCTCCATGTCATACCAGATTGAGCCCAAGTTGGAAACCGCTATAATGGAGGTTGGACTGTGTTAAAAATGAGAGTATTTTGCCCAAATTACTGAGCTTGCAGCAGCATGTGTTCGCTAGACAGTAGTCTTACATCATCAAATACGGTATAACTAGGAGGATAAGGCCAAGCGAGCAATGTTGTGTTCAGCAATGCGGCAGAGGAAGCACAAAACGTATTTCCTTTTTGTCTTTTTCTTGATTTCTTCGGACTCTACTTTCCTCCTCTTTATTTTTGGGGTTATTCTTGGCCAAACTCTATTTTCATTCTTTCTCTCTTTCTGCTCTAGATTTCCCTTCAGCATCAATTGTAGCAAGACCAAAGCAAGACCGAAGCAAGAACCAAAAAAGGGCTTAAACGATACACTTGGGCTTGGGCTTACTATTTTGCTCTTATTTATTATGATTTGCAAGCCCGGTTATTGAACTTTAATCATGGACATAAATCTTTTAGGTTTTATGTATTGATGCAAAAATATGTGGAGCCAGAATAAGGTAAGAAAATTGAATGGGGTGAGGCGACTCGGGGTGGAGAGGTCTAGTTTTAAGTATGAGTTTCGATTTTCATATTCTGCTGAAAAAGAGGAGAATTAGACTCTGTTTATTTTAGTTGATGCGGTCGGCTTTATTAAAGAATTCAAGTAGGATAAAACGAAATATTTTTATTTTTTTCTAACCCAAGAATAAATAAATAGGAAAGTTCAAAGGCATTCCTCATCTGTCCACTCCAGTGATAGGGTTAAGGCATTGTTGGTTCTTTTATTTAAAGTGGCTTGCTAAGTGCTTAGCAAGTCACTTTGAATAAAAGAACCAGCAGCAATGATGTCCCTGCCTTCACCCCTCGCGGCGCCATGGATCTTACCTCCATTGTCTCTTTTCTCGTCGACTTCATCGAGGTGAAATATGAGGGGAAGTTGACTTCACCCTTTGAAACCTGCTCCCGCATTTTTTCTTGCTGCGTCTTGCAAAACGGGCACCACCATCTAGCGGCCGCGCTCCTCCTTGTGATGGAGCATCGCATCTCCTCATCGACTTCACCGGTTCTATGTCAGTGGCTTCGCTCGCGTTGTTGCTACTCCACGACTCCTTCCACTCCATCCTCTGGTTGTTTGTGCTGCTCCTGTTGCTTTCCGTGAGTCTATTGCGCGGCCTCTTTCAAAAGCTTTGTCAGTGGTTTTACAACAAAATCTTTGCCATGATTTTCCGTGTGGCGCCATCTCGTCTATGGCATGGTGGAAGAGTGCCGCCGCGCTTGAGGAAAAGTGCTAAAAAAGTCCCAAACCTTTTTTTGGTGTCGATTCAATCCTAAACTTTTTTACGTTGTGCCAATTCAGTCATTTTTAGCCAATTTTGGCCCGATTTTGCTGATTGGATGCCAGCGGGCTGACTTGAACAACTTTTAATAATATTTAATATATAATATTTTTTATTTTTATTTTTATTTCTTTTTCTTTTTCTTTTTCTTTTTCTTTTTCCTCCAGCCGGTGGCCAAACCTCGCCGACCGGCCAAAGGCGACGGCCAGCGAGGGCGAGGCCAACCTCTCCGACTACCTCACGAGCGAGGGTCGAGCCTCGCCCATGGCCGGCAAGGCTCGACCTCGCTAGATCTGACGGGGGCGAGCTCGCCCATGGTTGGATCCGGCGAGGTTCGGCCATGGGCGAGCTCGCCCCACCGATCCGGGCGAGGCCGACCTTGCCGGCCACCTCACGGCGAGGCTTGACCCTCGCCGTGAGGTGGCCAGCGAGGTTGGCCTCGCCCTCGCTGGCCGTCACCTCTAGCTGGTCGCGGGACCTCGGCAACCAGCCAGAGGAAAAAGACAAAAAAAAAAATCTAAAATATTAAAATATTATTAAAAGTCAGGGCCGATCAGGCCACGTCAGCCGGCCAACGTCCAGTCAACAAAATCTGGCCAAAATTGGCCAAAAATGACTGAATTTGCACAACGTAAAAATGTTTAAGACTAAATCGGCACCAAAAAAAGGTTTAGGACTAAATCAGCACAAATATAAAAAGTTTAGGACTTTTTGGCACTTTTCCCCCACGTTTGCCACGTCCGGTCGTGGATCCATGTTTCATGTTGGAAGTTTGAGCGCTATAGTTGTTCCACTGTTTCCTGCTAGGAAAAACTAATTTAAATTGTATGACCACTTTAAATCAAATGATTAGTACTTTAGGAAGCTAAGCTAGTTTTGTATAAGTTACACTTGGGGCTTTCTCCTCTTTATCTGAAAACATAACGAGTCTCCAAGCCTTCGGCATCATCGAATTATCTCCCGACCATAAGAAAGGAGAGCAGGGGATAAGTAAAAACCACCTATGTATCGTTCCTATTCCTAGCCATGAATGGCAATGGACCTTGTAGCGACTAGATCTGTTTAAGATAGGCTAAGCCCTCAAAAGAAACTGGGATCTATTGTTATCAAAGAGATTGAAGATAACCTCAACAATTGTTATGACCAGTAGAATGGTCTTTTCTAGTAGCCCTACAATGATTGTTCTAGAGGTTAAAGCTTCTGACCTCTTTGAAAACATTGTTAAATGTTGCAGATTTCCTTCTTCTTTCTGGTGAATCTCTTTGTAGTTTTCTGTTTGGCTAGTGGATGGATATGTGTCATTTTACATTCTTTGCTGGTGTACTATGTTCTTGTTCATTTATCCATTGGATAAATTGATGCCTTGGTGAGGTGAGCACAGCTACAATCTCAAAAGTTTTGATCTAACACTAACATCATCGAGTGATCCAAATCGAAATGAAAGATGTCAGCTTTTTCCATCTCTCTCGCATATACACCATTAATGCTTACTAGCTATTCCGATGATAATATAGTTGTGGTCTGTCATTGCAGAATGTGGGAGTTGTTACATCATGTAGTCTTCAGTTTACCTCTGAGCGGCAACAACTAGATCTTTGTTGTGGCAAATGCGTTAACTTGCAATCAAAGACTATGTTGTTTCCCTGGCTGATTTAACATTTAAGCTGCCGAGGCCAAGGAAAGAAAAGAATGCTGAAATGCTGAGTTTTTTTATGTAGGCTTTAGTTCAAGATTACTGAATTTTGGCAGACCGTAGATGATAGAATCGAACTTTTCCCATCTTCATGTGCTGTAGAATTTACAGTTCATGTATGCAAAGCTAGATAGATAGTATGCAAATGCTCGAGACAATTCTGTACAAACTACACTCATCTGATGTTCATATTTGTGGAAATAATTAGACCAGCTAGCTTCCTGACAAGTTGGGAAAGAAAAAAAGTAAAGAAATATACACTAATTACATAATGATTCTATGTCCTATTTTACCAAGCTAATTACTGATTAACTGAATCAATTATTGATACTCAGAATCGGTATTTCCATATTTCCAATGAGGGGTGAAGATAGGAACATCGTTAATATATTATGTATTTTAATTGAAAGGTTTTGGAGCTATTGTAGACGACTAATTGACAGACAACACCATAATGATTCTATGTCCTATTTTACCAAGCTAATTACCAATTAACTAAGTCAATTATTGATACTCAGAGTCAGTATTTCCATATTTCCAACAAGGGGTGAAGATAGGAACATCATTCGAATATTTTGTTGGAAAGATGAGTACCATGGGCCCTGGGATAGAAACATTGTTAATATATCATGTATTTTAATTGAAAGATTTTTAAGCTATTGTAGACAACTAATTGACAGACAACACCATATTTAATTGAAGATGCTTTTTGACCAATAGCTACATAAACACATATTATGTTTTGACCTTATTGATTGAGAATAGTATTTGTGACTGCTGTTTTACCCATTTGTCTGTCCCCAACAATTAATTCTCGCTGACCACGTCCTATAGGGATCATCGAATCAATAGCAATAAGTCCAATTTGAAGAACAATTAAATATGGTGTTGTCTGTCAATTAGTTGTCTACAATATCTCCAAAATCTTTCTATTAAATATTTTATTGATAGAATATGGTATTGACTTAAATCCTCCTTTACAACAGGTCCGAAATCTTTCCATGAAAATATATTATATATTAACGATGTCCCTCCTTCACCCCTCACGGCGCCATCGATTTTATCTCTATCCCGGTCAACTTCATCGAAGTGAAATACCAGGGGAAGTTGATTTCACCCTTTGAAACCCACCTCGTCGCCATCGACATTGCCATCTGCAACCTGTTCCTGCATTTCTTGTTACTGCGTCTTGCTAATCAGGCACCACCGTCTAGCGGTTGCGCTCCTCCTTGTGAGGGAGCAACATCGCACCTCTTCAGCGACTTCACCGGTTCGATATCAGTGGCTTTGGTCGCGTGGTTGCTGCTCCACAACTCCTCCCACTCTGTCCCCTAGTTGTTTGCGCTACTCCTGTTGCTTTCTATGGGTATGTTGCGTGGACTCTTTCAAAAACTTTGGCTTTGGTTATACGACAAAATCTTTACCATCATTTTCTGTGTGGCACCATCTCGTTTATGGCATGGTGGAAGACCATCTCGTTTATGGCATGGTGGAAGAGTGCAGCCACATCCGCCGCACCTGGTTGTGGATCTGCGCTTATTGCTAGAAGTCTAAGCACCCTAATTGTTCGACTAACTGTTCCCTGCTTAGATAAAGTAATCTAACCACTTTAAAACGAAAGAATTAGTACTTTAGGAAGCTAGCTAGTTTTGTTTAGGAGGCGCTTGGGGCTTGTTGCAACTATATCTGAATCCATAAGAAAATCGCAATATACTGCACACTGGTATTATCTTCAATGAACAAAGCGTAAGGTGTGAATTGATGGAAGTTAATGGCAATCTTTTACTGTAGTGGAAGGCAATCTGTGATGATTAAGATTGCACTGCGCACAATTGCAAAAACCTAATTTACAATTTAACCACGAAAACTTCTTCAATTAGATAAATAACAGTTTCAAATCCTTACCAATTGCTAAGAAACATAAATATTTCGGCTTGACCAAGCCTATTAAAGGTGCATGCAGTGAGAGCCCCCTGTCTCATCTATGTCTTTTTGTCTGTCTGTTTCTCCAGATTCTGCTTTCCTCCTTTTTTGGGGTTCTTCTTGGCTAGACTCTGTTTTTCTTATTTTTGTTCTATCTGCTCTAGTAATTCCTTTGCGATGGCATCAACTGAAGCAAGACCAAAGAAAGTGCTTAAACAAGACACTTGGGCGTGGGCTTACTTTTTTGCTCTTATTTATTATTTTTTGTCAGCCTGGTTATTGAAACTTTAAGAGGAAAGTTAAGTTCAAAGGCGTTCCTCCACTCCAATTTCTTTTGAGGGCTTAGCCTATCTTAATCTGATTTAGTTGCCCTAAGGTGCATGACCATTCATGGCTAGGAATAGGTAAGATACACTTATGGCTTTTACTTGATCCTTGCTCTCCTTAAAGTGGTTAGATTACTTTATCCAAGAAGGGAACAGTCAGTCGAACAACTAGGGTGCACAGACTTCCAACAATAACTACAGATTCACGACCGGGTGTGGTGGATGTGGCTGCGCTCTTCCACCATGCCATAGACAGGACGGCGCCACACAAAAAATCGTGGCAAAGATTTTGTCATAAAACCAAAGCCAAAGTTTTTTGAAAGAGGCCATGCAACAGACTCACGAAAAGCAATAGGAGTAGCACAAACAACAAGGGGATAGAGTGGGAGGAGTCAAGGAGCAGCAACCACGTGAGCGAAGCCACCGATATCAAACCAGTGAAGTCGATGAGGAGGTGTGATGATGCTCCATCACAATGAGGAGTGCGGCCGCTAGACGGTGGTGCCCGATTAGCAAGGTGTAGCAACAAGAAATGCAGGAGCAAGCTGCAGATGGCGACAGTGGTGGTGACGGAGTGAGTTTCAAAGGGTGAAGTCAACTTCCCTTGGTATTTCACTTCGACAAAGTCGACCAGGATAGAGACAATGGAGGTTAAATCCATGGCACCGTGAGGTGTGAAGGCAGGGACATCATTTGTTGTTCTTTTTATGGACAGTGGCCCTCAAAAGAAATTGGATCTATTTGTTATCGAAGAGATTGAAGATAACCTCAACAATTGTTACAAGGAGTAGAATAATCGTTTCTAGTAGCCATATAAAGGGTAGAAATTGTTCTTGAGGTTAAAGCTTCTGACCTGTTTGAAAACAATGCAAATGTTGCAGGTTTCCTTCTTTTTCTGGTGAATCTCTTTGTAGCTTTTTGTTTGGCCATCTAATCGACATGTGCCATTTTACATTCTTTGTTGGTATACTATGGTTTTGCTCATATATCCATATGAACTGGGATATATATATGCTTTGGAGACACGAGCACAGCTGCAATTTCAAAAGCTCTGTTCTGACATCATTGCGTGATCCAAATCAAAATGAAAGATTTTTGCTTTTTCATCTATCCCACATACCCCATTACTGCTTTCTGGCTATTCCAATGACAATAAAGTTTTAGTTTGTCATTGCAGAATCAGAGAGGTTATATCATATAGTCTTCATTTGACCTCTGAGTGGTGACAACTAGATCATGATTGTGGCAAATACCTACAGATTCCTGTAGGAGGAACAAATCATATTGATTTTAATTTTCAGCAGGTTTCTTCAGCATTTGATATGAACTTGGAAGTTGATCTTCTTCTCGGGTTTATAAAAGCCTGAATGCTTGTCGTGGAAAAAGATTCCTAGGAGAGTTATCATGATACCAAGTCAAATAATGAAGCTATGTGCAAGATCTATAGAAGAACTGAAAGACTGTAGGAGTGTCAAATGCTTCTGCTAATTCACTAGCAGATGCTTAAAACTTGTAACCTTTAACTGGAGTGCAAATGTTACTGAAGAGACCGAAAATACTCTTGACAATCATTACAACAAGGACGATGGGGAGATGTTTCATTGTTTGATTCAAGATTACCAAAGATCCTAGTAGACCAAAAGATTTGGAAGTTTTTTCTTTGCTGAAAAGAGAACAAGAGGCACGTTAATGAAAATGGCGCTTTTGCTAGCATTTTCATATATTAACTCTTTATTATTACCTCAGCACGTGTCAAACGTTGTCATATATCGTTTCTAGTTGCCAATAAAGTTATGAACTAGGATAAATAGATGCCTTGGAGATGCGAGAACAGCTGCAATACAGAAGCATTGTTCTTTCGTCACATAGTTATCCATATCAAATGAAAAATGTCAGTTTTTTTATCTCTGTCCCATATGCATGGATATCGCTTACTAGCTTTTCTGATGATCATTTTGTTTGAGTTTGTCATTGCAGAAAGACAAGAGTGGTTGCATCGTGTAGTCAGCAATTTTCCTCTCAGAGGTGACAACTAGATCTTTCTTGCTGTGAATGCGTCGGCACTTTTCCCATCTTCATGTGCTGGAAAAGAATTTTCGTAGTTCATGAATGCAAGGTAGTTCATGAATGCAAGGCCCTATAGGTAGTTTGCAAAAGCTTGGGACTAGTCCATACAAAGTACTCACATCTGATATTCACTTTTCGAGGAAATAATAAGACCGGCAAGCTTCCTGACAAGTAGATTCATAATCAAATTATGCATCCCTATGCTAGTACTCCAACTCATAACATTGAGAACAAAAGTTTTACACTAAAAAATATGATATTATCTGCTTTGCTACAGAGAATAACAATCTCAGATGTCGAGTGTCCGCACTAATCCCTGTAAGTTGAAACATCAAAAAGGAAGGTGGTCTCCTTCTTCCCAAATTCTTTTCTTCTTGATAAGTGCCTCCCCAACTCTGCGACTAACTAATGAGGTCCAACCCTTGTTTGAACTGGGTTACTATTGTTACTGATCAAACAGTAAACAAGAAACAAAAAACCAGAAGCTATAGATTTCGAATGAGGAAGAGAAGCACAGAGAAACAGAACACGAACTTGCATATATCGGTTCTCTAAGGAAACTGTCAAGTACAGGACAACTTAAACAAGAACAATAACTGCTTACAAACCACACACACGTGCAGCATATAACTGCAGCTAAACGTGCTAATTCACTTCCTAAATAACAAAAATACCAGCTGCATAATATAACCAACTTAGCAAGAAAAATAAACCATAAGAAGAAAACTGAACAAAGGAACATGAGTCGAAAAACCAGCAGCACTAAGACATTATAGTCCAACAAACTCCTCATTGGATCAGTTGTTGCTGCATACTCCAATTTTCTTTCTTAATACTTCAAATCTTCCAGCTTGAAGTGGTTTTGTGAACATGTCTGCAAGTTGATCTTCAGATCTGCAATAAACCTGCTTAACTTAACCATTTTGTTGCACCTCACGTAGAAAGAAGAACTTAACCTTGAAATGCTTAGTTTTGCCATGAAAAACTGGATTCTGAGATATTGCTAGAGCAACTTGATTATCTACATTGATTTCGATACAGCCACTGAAATTCAGCCATAAATCTTTCATTATCTTCTTCAGCCACAAAGCTTGATTTGTAGCTGCAGTAGCAGCTATAAATTCTGCT
The DNA here is from genome assembly GCA_016097595.1 of Eucalyptus pumila. Lineage (NCBI taxonomy): Eukaryota > Viridiplantae > Streptophyta > Magnoliopsida > Myrtales > Myrtaceae > Eucalyptus > Eucalyptus pumila. Next base: position 46,770,025 of record CM027848.1, read on the forward strand.
TCTGCAGTAGATTGAGCTACAATTTCTTATTTTTTAGAGCACCAAGAGAAACAAGCTGATCCAAAACTGAAACAATATCCAGATGTACTCTTCATATCATCCATCAAGCCAGCCCAATCACTATTAGAAAAACCTTGTAAATTGAATTCTTGACCCCTCTGAAACTTCACACCAAAGAACAAGGTTCCTTTTAGATACCTCGAGATCCTCTTTGTTGCAATCAAATGAAGCTTACTTGGATCACTCATAAATCTGGATAGAATACTTATAGCAAATAGAATGTCTAGTCTGGTTGCTATAAGGTACATGAGATACCCTATCAGACTTCTATACATCGAGGCATCCACAGCATCTGTTCCATCAACCTTCTGCAACTTCTCTTTAACTGCCATCAGTGTACTAACACTTCGACAGTCTTCCATCTGAAACTTCTTTAGAATTTCCTTCAAATATTTCCTCTGGTAAATGAAGATTTCATATGGACTTTGCTTAACTTCCAGACCTAAGAAATAAGCCATTTTTCCTAAGTCTGTCATCTCAAAACCTGCAAACAAACCTTGCTTAACATTTTCTATCAGTTCTGCATCATTTCTTATCACCAATAAATCATCCACATAGAGTGACAGAACTACCACACTTTGATTTACTTTCTTGATATAAAGAGTGAATTCACTTTTTGCAAAACCAAAATCCTGTAAATATCGATCTATCTTTCCATACCAGGCTCTTGGAGCTTGTTTCAGTCCATATAGAGCTTTGCACAATCTGTATACACTTTCCTCTTGCCCTTTAATTGAAACCTTCAGGTTGTTCAACAAAAATTTCCTCTTCAAGCTCTCTATTTAGGAATGCAGACTTGACATCTAAGCGAAAGATAGTCCATCCCTTCTCTCACGCAATGCCTAACAAAAGCCTTATTGTGTCCAGCCTTGCAACTGGAGCAAAAGTTCCAGAATAATCTACTCCCCATATTTGAGCATAGCCTTTCACAACCAGTCTTGTTTTATACTTATTGACAGAACCATCAGGATTGAGCTTTGTCCTAAACACTTACTTAACTCCAATCACATTCTTGTCTAGTGGCCTGTCTTCTAATTCCCAAGTCTGATTTTTCTGAATCATTGCTATCTCCTCCTACATTGCTGCAATCCACTTCTGATCTTCCTTGGCTTCTGCAAAGTTGGATGGTTCAAGCACTGCCACATTACTTCTTTCATAGATCTCAGCAAGTGACCTTGTGCCTCTCACAGGTCGACCATCTATACTCTCTTCCATTTCCTCTGTAATTCCATTAGTCTCCACATCTGTTTCAGGCTGTCTTTCGAAGTGCTTCAATTCTGTGATCCTTCCATCTATCCAATTCCATTCATCTTCCTCTAAAAACATGACATCGCTACTCACGGTTATTTTCCCTGTCATGGGATAGAAAATTCTATAAGCTCTTGATTGAAGACTATATCCAACAAAGATCCCAATCTTTGCCTTTTTATCAAGTTTGTCCCTCTTAACATCAGGAACATGAGTGTAACACAAACATCCAAAAACCTTCAAGTTTTTTCACGGAAGGTTTAATATCTTACCAGCCTTCGAGAAGTGTTAATTTCTCTAAGGCTTTTGTAGGCAATCTATTTAATAGAAATACAGCAATATTGGCTGCCTCAGCCCAGAACCTCTTAGGCAAATTCTTCTCTTGCATCATACATCTGGCCATCTCCATAATACTTTTGTTCTTTCTCTCATTGACCTCATTCTATTGAGGTGAGTAAGGAGCTATAAATTGCTGCACAATTCTTGCTTGCTCACAAATCAGCTTAAATTTGTTAGTTGTATACTCAGATCCATTGTCAGACCTGAGAGCTTTAATTTGCTTCCCACTTTGATTCTCAACTAAAGCTTTAAACTTCATAAATGCATCAGCTACTTTAGTCTTAGCTCGCAGAAAATAGATCCAGCTCATCATAGTCAAATCATCAGTAAAGGTAATAAAATACCTGCTTCCATTGAGAGAGGGTTTAGACATAGGTCCACATACATTAGTCTGAACTAGTTCCAGCTTTTGACATATCCTCAAGACTCCTTATTTGAAGGGAAATCTAGCTTGTTTGCCAAGAAGACAGGTTCTACATTGTGGAAGTTCTTCCTCCAAGCTTGGCAAGTCATCTACCAAGCCATTTTTCTACATAAACAGCATACTCCTCTTGTGAACATGCCCAAGTCTTTTATGCCATAGCTCTATATTTTCTTCTTTGCATTTCAAAGCCATCTGTTGCATCTCATGTGGCTTGAACATAAAACTTCTATCCCTCATTGGAATTCTCAAGACTTCTTTGTTGTCAGCATTTTTAATGAGACATTCCCTTCCTTCGAACTTCACTTTATAGCCCTTCTCCACTAACTGACCAACACTTAACAGATTTTGGTCAATATTTGGCACAAAGAGAACATCCCTGATTAGCTTTACCTCCTGGTTTCCTTCAATAGCAACTACACATTTACCTTGCACTTCAATATGCTGTCCATTGCTAATTCGACGACTCGGACCTTCTTTGTCTTGTTTATGTTCCGAATAGCTTTAAGTTACCAAAGTCATGTGATTGGTACACCACTATCTACCAGCCATGTATTATTTTCGATGAAGATTCACCAGCTGAAGCTACAAACAAGTGCTCTTCATCAACTTCATTTACCGCCACTTGTGCTTATCTTGTTTGCTGATAAGTTTTCCCTTTGCAAATAGCTTCCATGTGACCCAACTTGTGGCATCTTCTGCACCTAGCATCTGGCTTTCTCCAGCATCTAAAAGATTGATGATTAGTTCCACCACAGTACTGACATGGCCTTTTATTATTTTTCCATTTGCTAGATCCACCAGTGTTCCCTTCTTTTGGTAAAAACCTCGAATCAACAACATTTCCTCTAAACTGAATCCATTTCTTCCCTTTGCCTCCATCATTTTGCTTTACTTTGGCTTGCAATGCCCCCTCTACATGTTCTTCTCTCCTCATTAGTCTTCTGTGTTCCTGTGCCTGCAAAGCATTCAACAACTCTGCAAGTTTTATATCAGCCAAGTCCTTTGTGTTTTCCCAGAGAAGCTATAGTAGCTTCAAATTTCTCCGGGAAGAGACACCAGATCTTCCGAACAAGCCTATCATCCTTCAAGTCAGTCCCCAAAACTCTAATTTTATCAGCTATCCCCACTAGCCTATCAGAGTATTCCTTCACTGACTCAGACTCTTTCATATGCTGTCTCTCAAATTCTCTCAAGAGATTCAGCACCTTCATACCTCTTATCTTCTCATCTCCTTCATATTCTTCATTCAAGAAGTCCCATATGGCCTTTGCAGATTCACAATTCATAATTCTGGTAAAGATGGTAGGCGAGACAGTAGCATACAGGCAAGATTTTGCCTTGGCTTTTCTTGTGGTTTTCTCTTTATGAAGTTTGATTTGATTCATGGTTGGATTATTTGGAAGTGGAGCAACTTCATAATCATCCTCCACAGCTTCCCACAGATCATGACCCTCCAAAAATGCTGTCATCTTAATAGCCCATGCTTGATAATTCTCTCTAGTAAATACTGGAGAAGCCATCGCAAAGAAACCCCTCGACCCTATCTCCATCACCCTTTAACTTCTTTACACTTCGATACTTGCTTCACTTCACAGTCCCTCAAGATCATTCATGCTCTGATACCACTGTCATTACTGATCAAATAGTAAACAAGAAACAGAAAACCAGAAGCTATAGATTTCGAATGAGGAAGAGAAGCACAGAGAAACAGAACACGAACTTGCATAAATCGGTTCTCTAAGGAAACTGTCAAGTACATGACAACTTAAATAAGAACAATAACTACTTATAAACCACACACACATGCAGCATATAACTGCACCTAAATGTGCTAATTCACTTCCTAAATAACAAAAATACTAGCTGTAGCAAGAAAAATAAACCATAAGAAGAAAATAGAATAGAGGAACATCAGTCGAAAAACCAGCAGCACTGAGACATTATAATCCAACAGTTACATCCTTTTTTCCTAGCAAAAAAGAGAAGAAGAAGACATAATTCTCTCTTTTTATCATATTTATCCTCTCCTACTAAGGCGTGCGTATTTTTATATAAAAACATCTCTTCTATAACTTTCGGTCTCCTTTATTGAGTACAAAACACCCACTTCCCAACCCTCTCTCTATTCAATCTCCTTTATTGACTAGACAAAACTAGACAAAACTATTATCTCTCTCTATGCGGGCGCTAGGTAATTTTCATGACAGCGATTCCATCTCCCTTTCTATGAGGGAGTTTCCAAGAGGCTTCAATGTTAACGCAGCAATGGTTGGACCATGGGTATCACACCCCCAATCCTCCGAGCACATGCCCATCTCTCAGCGGTTGATTAACTAACGATGTCCCAGGACGCATCGCTGACCCATTTATTTTAATACGCATGTGGAAACGAATAATTAATCCCCAAACAACAACAATATGGGTTAGAAAACCAGGGCCAGAAGTTTCTGACCTGTTTGAAAACATTGCAAGTGTTGCGGGTTTCCTTCTTTTTCTGGTGAATCTCTTTGTAGCTTTCTGTTTGGCCCTCTGATCGACATGTGCCATTTTACATTCTTTTATGGTATACTATGGTTTTGCTCATATATCCATATGAACTGGGATATATAGATGCTTTGGAGACATAAGCACAGCTGCAATTTCAAAAGCTCTGTTCTGACATCATTGTGTGATCCAAATCAAAATGAAATATGTTTGTTTTTTCATCTGTCCCACATACCCCATTATTGCTTACTGGCTATTCCAATGATAATAAAGTTTTAGTTTGTCATTGTAGAATCAGAGAGGTTATATCATATAGTCTTCATTTGACCTCTGAGAGGTGACAACTAGATCATTGTTTTGGCAAATACCTACAGATTCCTATAGGAGGAACAAATCATATTGATTTTAATTTTCAGCAGGTTTCTTCATCATTTGATATGAACTTGGAAGTTGAACTTCTTCTCGGGATTATAAAAGCCTGAATGCTTGTCGTGGAAAAAGATTCCCAAGAGAGTTATCATGATACCAAGTCAAATAATGAAGCTATGTGCAAGATCTACAGAAGAACTTAAAGACTGCAAGAGTGTCAAATGCTTCTGCTAATTCACTAGCAGATGCTTAAAACTCGTAACCTTTAACTAGAGTGCAAATGTTACTGAAGAGACCGAAACTACTCTTGACAATCATTACAACAAGGACGATGGGGAGATGTTTCGTTGTTTGATTCAAGGTTACCAAAGATCCTAGTAGACCAAAAGATTTGGAAGTTTTTTTTCTTTATTGAAAAGACAAAAAGAGGCACGCTAATGAAAAATGGTGTTTTTGCTAGCAATTTCATATATTAACTCTTTATTATCACATTGGCACGTGTCAAATGTTGTCATATGTCGTTTCTAGTTGCCAAAATAAAGTTATGAACTAGGATAAATAGATGCCTTGGAGATACGAGAACAGCTACAATATAGAAGCTTTGTTCTTTCGTCACTGAGTTATCCATATCAAATAAAAGATGTCAGTTTTTTCATCTCTGTCCCATACGCATGGATATCGCTTACTAGCTATTCTGATGATAATTTTGTTTGATTTTGATATTGTAAAATGACAAGAGCAGTTGCATTGTGTAGTCAGCACTTTTCCTCTTAGAGGAGACAACTAGATCTTTGTTGCTGTGAATGCATCAACTGCTTCAGCAAATAATATTTATAAAGGTGGTGACTTCTTTTGTGATGGACCCTGTATGTATCTAGAAGCTCTTGGATCTGAGTAATGCAATCTAAGATTGCTGTCTCACTGGCTTATTGGTTTTCGTCAAGAGCTAGAATTGTAGCGTCCGTCAGAGATTCAAGTTGCCAGGGCCAAGGTGAGATAAGAAGGCTGAAATATAGACTTCATTTTTGGGAGGCTTTAGTTTAATATAACTGACTTTTGGTAGACTGCACATGTTAGAACTGAACTTTTCCCATCCTCATGTGCTGCAAAAGAATTTTTGCAGTTCATGAATGCAAGGCCCTATAGGTAGTTTGCAAAAGCTTGGGACTAGTCCATACAAACTACTCACATATGATATTCACTTTTCGAGGAAATAATAAGACCGGCAAGCTTCCTGACAAGTTGATTCATAATCAAAGTATGCATCCCAATGTTAGTACTCCAACTCATAACATTGAGCACAAAAGTTTTTTTTGGTAAAGGGTAAATATATAATAACTAGAGAACCAAGGAGCTACACAAATGTACAGCAACAGACCCTAGCACCAAGGCTTACACTCAAAAGACAACCAGTCAAGAGAGTGGAAGAATGCCGGGGAAGGGGGGAGGGGGGGAAAGGAGCTGCAGAAAGAGGACTGAAAGAACAGCAGTTAGAAGCAGGCTAAACAGCAGCCAAAAAAAAGAGAAGGGGAAAGACGAAGGCACCCGCACAGGGGAGAAGGAATTCAACCAGAAAACTGAAAGACAGCGAACTAGGGACACCATGGAAGCATCACAGCTGAGGAGACCGGACGCCGCATCACGCAAGGGGGATATCTTGGAAGCACTGGAGATAGCCAGCAACTAATGTCGAGCAGAAAGCGAACAGCCAACGAACGGAAACCCTCCGGGGGAAAAGCAGAGGAGGAGGGAGGGTGTCCTTAGAAAACTTGCCGAGATGAATTGCAAAGAAACCAACCAGAATCTTGGAGGCACTGACCAGTAAAATGTAACGCCTTACTCATGTAACGCCTTAGTCAAAGATCGAGGGATGGATACTCCAACTAAGTTGTAGTCTTCTATTACAGGTCGTATCCGGGACCTTCAAAAAGGTAAAGGCTCTATCCTAGATAGCCTTGCAAAGATGTTCCTTTAAAGCCGAGAGGGATAAGGTTTGGTTGTGGAAGATGATGTTATTCCTCTCCTTCCAAATAAGGTAGCATAAGGCGGCAAAGCCAAACCGAGCCACCGATTGATAGAAGCTAGTGTCGGAGAGATGCTTGATAACCCAATCTAAGTTATCCTTCCACGTAGAATTCCGCCATGGGAGATTACATTTATTTGCCCAAAATGCACCAAGACTACCCGTAACCGAGCATCCGAAGAACAAATGATCAATAGAGTTAGGTCTAGAGGAACAGAACACATAAGAGGAAACTGGAATTCTCCCATGAGCAAACAGAATTACCTGGGTCAATAATCGGTTGCAAGTGATCAACCATAAGTGGGTTTGATAACCGGGGGAGGGGGGGGGAAGAGAAGAATTCCAAATGAATCTCAACCAAGGCACAAGTTGGCCCCTCGCCCTTAGAAGTGTCCAAGCAAAAGCCGTCGTAAACACCCCTGAAGAATGGCCCAGTCATAGGAGTCGGTCATCATTGTCGTTGAGGTTTGGGAGACGATCATCCCAACCCATAATGGCTGCCGAGACTGCAGAGGGAAAGGGGAGGGCAGTAATACCAGCAGCAACAGAAGCAAGCCGGGGGATGCCAGAACAATATATGTTCCGATCTGTGAAAAGCTTAAAGAGCGGCCCCCGGTGATGCCAATGATCAAACCAAAAGGATGTAGATAATCCATTGCCTATGCTCCACATAAATTGATGCTAAATTAAGTCTCGAAGGCCTAGCAGTTTTTTCCAAGAACACGAGCATATAGTAGGCCTAGGGACGACCCAAAAATTCTTATGCTTGATGAAGTTGGAATGGATCCATTTGCACCAAAGCGATTCTTTATCAATAAAGAGGAGCCACAAGTGTTTAATCATTGAAGCGATATTACTAACCTGAATGGATCGGATGCCCAAGCCACCTTCCTCCTTGGGTAGGCAGACTTCATCCCATCTGACCTTCGCCCCTCCTGAACCAAGGGTCGGTCCCTTCCAAATGAATTGGCGAAAGATTTTCTCAATTTGTATTGTGACCGAGGAGGGGAGGATGAAAACACTAGACCAATAAACCTGATTCGAGTGCAAGACCGATCTGATCAACTGCAATCTATCGGCCAGGGAGAGGAACCAGTTCGTCAAGGATTGGACTCTAGAGGTTATAGCATTCACCAAAGATATGCAATCCAATTTGCCTAGTCTAGATGAAACAATAGGTACACAGAGGTACCTAAAAAAGAGCGAACCCAATTGAAAGCCAGAGGTACTGACCATGGAATCTTTTAGAGCTTGAGAGCCACCCGAGAGAAAGATTTCGCTTTTGTTGAAGTTGGGCTTTAGCCCAGACCAGCTAGCAAAAGATTGTATCCCATCTAATAGCAGGCACAGAGAAGACATATTACCTTCGGAGAACAATAATACAACGTCTGCAAAGAAAAGGTGGGAGAGCCTAGTCGCTTTGCATCTCCAAAAGAATTCAAAGCCCACCTTGGAGGTTTGGGTATTGAGGATTCCAGTAAAAACTTCCATAACAAGAGTGAAGAGATACGGGGACATAGGGTCGCCTTGCCTGATTCCTCTACCACTCGAAAAAAAGCCATGCAATTCACCATTAAGAGAAATAGAAAACTTAGGCGATTGAATGCAGGCCATTATGCGGTCAATAAAAACAGTAGGGAATCCGAAGGCCATCAAGGTAAGCTGGATAAAGTTCCAATCAATGGAATCGTAGGCTTTGCAAAAATCAACCTTGATAATACATTTAGGCCGATAAGGATCGTGGTGAAAATCACTAAACAATTCCTGGGTTAGCATAATGTTATCGCTTATACGTCTTCCTTTCACGAAAGCATTATGAGGAAGACTAACTATGGAGGGGAGCACAGCAGCTAACCTGTTAGCAATAATCTTTTTGATACACTTGTATAGAGTGTTGCAACACGCTATGGGCCGAAAGTCATTAACCGTCGATGCATTAGGGACCTTCGGGATTAGAGTTAGGATAGTTGCATTGATCTCCTTTAGAAGCTAACCATTAATAAAGAAGTCTCGGATTGCCAGCAGGACCGATGGTCCAATAATCTCCCACGCCTGCTTGAAGAATTCAACATTAAAGCCATCTAGGCCAGGGGATTTACCATAAGCAAGGGAGAACAGAGTAGACCGAATTTCCTCATCCAAAACAGGGCGAGACAGCTCCTGGATCTGTATATCATTGAGAGTGTGAATCAAATTCTCCTGAATCTCAGCAACCAAGGGCACCGAGGATGGTGGGGAGGCCGCCAAGAGATCCTGGAAATGAGAGAGAAAGAGCTGCTGTACCTCAGGCAGGTGAGAGACCAAATGGTCTCCATCATGGATTGAAATGATTCTATTTCGCAAGTGGGATTGTTTGACGGAGTGGTGGAAAAATTTTGTATTTAGATCTCCTTCCTTAAGCCACCTCACTCTCGACTTTTGCCTATAAAACGATTCCTCTTGGAGGCGAAGGTCAGAAAATACCCGTAACCTCTCCTTCTCTGTATCCGCCAGGACCTGGTTAAACGGATCAAGTTGAATGGCTTCCTGAGCCAAAGAGAGCTGAGCTCTAGCTTCATCAGTTCTCATAGATATGTCCACATACGCCATTCTATTCAGACGCTTGAGCCTGCATTTGAGCACACGAAGCTTGCAGCACAGGGAATACATAGACATACCAGGAAATTCAGAATTCCAAACCTGCGAAACCATGTCAAAGAAAGAGAGATGGCTCATCCAAAAGTTGAAGAACTTGAAAGGCTTGCGGGTATTGGGAACAGACATGATTCTCACAACCATTGGGTAATGATCCGACACCCCCTGGGCCAAAAAGGATGCTTCCGAGAATGAAAACATCAAATTCCAGGCTGAGTTGATCAAAACTCTGTCAATTTTTCTAAGCCTGCGATTCGATCTCGAAGATGTTGCCCACGTGAATCTATTTCCCACATATCTCAGATCATCCAATCCAGCTTCAGCAAGACACTCTCCAAAATCATTGAACGAGGGGATCCAATAGTTACAAGAATCAGCTCTATCCAAAGCGTCCCAAATTGCGTTGAAATCTCCAGTGATAATCCATGGCAAATCCGAGAGCAATAGACTAAGACGCATAAGCTCATTCCAAAGGGGTCTTCTCAAAACGAAGGAATGCTCCGCATATATAACAGATAGATTGAAAGAACTGCTGCTATTGAGACAAAGCAACCGACCATGAACAGCCTGAGCTGAACAATCAGAGATATCAAAAGAGGCATTATTGGGATTCCAACCCACCCATACTCTCCCCCTATGCGGATGAATGTAGTTGGAACACCACCGTCAACCCGGAATAAGGGCTGCAGAAACAGTAGAAAACGCAGCAGGAGAGATTTTGGTCTCTAAAATGCCCACACAACTAAGGTTGTTGGTTCTCACAAAATGCCTAATTTCAGCTTGCTTAAGGGGGAGACTGAGACCCCTAATATTCCAAACTCCAAAAAACATAGGAAACAAAAGATAGGAGGCGTTACCTCTTCCTTCCTCCTCGTTTTCTAACCGAGGAGGGCATCGGCTTTGGGCTAGGTGGTATACTCGCATCAGCAGATGCATATCGAAGAGGTCCTTTCAGGCGAGCAGGAGCATCTACCACAGGATCAGGGAGAGGTGGGGGAGGGATAGTCTCCTCCAGGATAGATGAGGCTACCACATGCGGTGAATCCAAGTCACTCCTACCCGAAGCAATTTCATCCATCACTTCTTCATCTGAGGATGATGAATCCGAAAAGGATTTCCCTGAATCTTGAGCTTGAATTGCCAGAGGAGGGGCCAAAAGGATATCAGGCATTAATTCAAAAGACAGAGGGGGAAGATCTACCTCATTCGTAGGTACCTGATTTACCATTTCAGGCTCCATCTGCTGAGTTGCAGAATCTTTATCACCTTCTGGCTGAGGGGAAACCATAGTGCGAGGTGAGGGAGGGGGGTTCTCTGGTTGAATCGGGGGTCTATTGTTACGCTTTCCCCGCACTTTCCTCCATTCATTAGCTAAACGAACCGAGCTTGGATTAGCAGCTGCAGGGCCAGATTTAGACTTAAGTTCACCAGGCGCAGCACATCTGTGACCAAAAGTGCAGCAGGAGGGGCAAATAGTTGGCACCCATTATTAATGAACATCCATAGAGCGATTTTCACCATTAAGGGAAAACTTAATGAATTCAGGAAACGAGCTCGATGCATCAATCTCCACACAAATACGGGCAAAGGCAACCATAGCCATCTGTTCTGTTCTACTGTCAATAAATAACGGCTTACCAACAGCACTAGCAAGAGTGCACAAACCAGGTTCAGACCAACATACAACCGAAACATTTCTCAACCGGATCCATATAGGCACAGAGTTATGACAATCCTTCTTGAGCTCCATCTTAGGATGCCATTGATGGAGAATAAGCGGGATTTTTGCTACCGTAATCGGCCCACCTTCGAGAATTTTCCTACTGAACTCCTCATTCGAAATACGCAAGTAATAGAAACCCATACCAGCTGCAATTACCTCAACTAACTCATTACCCCAGGCATGCTTAAGGGTGTCCTGCGTCAATTGATAAGGAAGTCTCTTTCCGATATAGTATCCAACCAGACAATCCTCCCATTTAGGATGAGCAACTTGCATAATCTTAGGTGTAATCTGTGACATTACTTCATTATCCACAACAGCAAGCGGGTAGTAAGACAATTTATACCCCTTAGTAGCTGAACGGGTAACTGCAGCCCACGTTCGAACAAGGGGTAGAACATTAGTCGATGGAGAGTCTTTGTGGGTTACAAACGGTTTAGCAGCAACGGTAGATAGGCCAGTTCGCACATTATCACGCATACCAGGGAGGATGAGGATGAACATCATTCGATTCATTCCTAGCACTAGTGTTACTCTTCGGATCCTTGTCCAATGGTGGAGCGGAAACTTCGCCAATAGCATAAGGTAAAGGGGTGAAGCCTAGGCGAGACCGAGCTTTCCTTGTTCTGCTTCGCCCTCTACTTCGAGAGCGACCTCGAGCACCCTAACAACCGAGGAAAATCGAGCAGGGGATGCACAAGAGGGAGGGGGGATAGAAGCATCCTTCGGGTCCAAAATAGGGCCCTTGCCGAGAATGCTCGCATGAGCAACGGACGAAGAAGCCATTCGAGCGCAGAACAGCTCACGCAAGCCAAACCCTAGACGTTCAGATCGCGATTCCAAATTACAGAAGACATACCATGGAAAACCGTTCGGTGGGAGCTCAAATCGGGTCTAGGCGCAACTCGTCTTCGAAAATGAGCGTCAACAGACGGCCAGAATGGTCGGAACCAGCGAAATCGCACTCCAATGAATAGTACCGATTGCACCAATTAGAAAGCGTCTGGGTGAACCGTAACCCGCGAAGGATTGGTGCCAACACAATTATTTCCTCTTTAACATTGAGCACAAAAGTTTTACACTAAAAATATGATATTATCTGCTTTGCTACAGAGAATAACAATCTCAGATGTCGAGGGTCTGCGATGATCCCTGTAAGTTGAAACATCAAAAAGGAAGGTGGTCTCCTTCCTCCCCAATTCTTTTCTTCTCGATAAGTGCCTCCCCAACTCTGCAACTAACTAATGAGGTCCGACTGTCACGCCCCGAACCTCGGCCACGTGAACATCCCGTCATGGTCGTGCAAACGCGACATTCCCAGGTAGTGTCGCTGACCCCAAAACTTAATTAAATTATTATGCGCATGCGGAACGTGCTAAGAAACCCCTGACAAAAACGTACGGGATAGAACAACAGGAGAATCAATTCAAAATCAAACAAACATACTTTCATACATCATTGTCAATCCAGGCTTACATACACCATCAAGATCCGGAGACTATATGCACCAAAAATGAGTCAAAGTTTATGTGCATCAAAAATGGGTCAGCCTACGCAACATGGATCGGCCCACCAAAAAGAGGGATAGTCCTATAACTACTAATCAACCCCGTTCGACGATCCCACATCTTCCACATCTGACTACCCCGGGTCTGAAGACGAAGGGTTGTCCACCCTACCATCAAGAAGGTCAGCTACACCCTCACCTAGAATAGCATCCATCACGGTGAGTGGAATATCAAAATTGTCAAATGGACCAATCCTAAAGCCATTGGCCCCAAAACGGAACCAAGCCCTAAACCTATGGGGTACCCTAACATCCTCAGTCTCCTGGATCCATACGGTAGTCCTGATCAGCTCGTAAACCTAATGGCTCCTAGGATCAGGAAAGTTGTGCACCTGCTCAATGATCTGCACTAGGATGCCATTCTTCTCCGGAGGTCCCGCCATCTACGGTCCTGTAATGTTTTCCCCAAACCGAGATGAGACTTTATCTCAGCAAGTTCACCCCTCCTAAACCCCTATTAGAAAGTAAATACGCCCCAAAGTAGCTTAGCCACTACATCAATAAGACTTACCTCGCCTTAGCCTTCACCTGCAGGTTAGCACAGCTTATATAATTTAACCACGTGCAATTCTAATAACTCAACCACGAAGGCACGATCACATCATCAAAACAGCTCAATCACGGGGATCGTCTCAGCGATCAATCGACTCGACCGATTACATATCATTCTAGTAAATCAATTACTGCTTCCAATCTCGATCCTATAGAAAGGTTTAATAATCAATGGCAATCACGGCCCCACTCGGCACGACCTGTAATTAGGTGGTAATTCACGGCCTCATTAGGCACGACCTCTAATAGTTTGTAATTCACGGCCTCATTGGGCGCGACCTTTATCAGGTGGCAATTCACGGCCTCATTAGGCACGACCTCTAATAGGTGGTAATTCACGGCCAATCGCCCATTAATTTCCACACTTAGGATTTTATAAAGAATCCTCATAAATCGAAATCACACTTAATTCGCCACAACCAATCATCAATTTCAAATTCTACATGCACGGCAACGATCGATACAAAATTCTGAGCAACTAGGATCAAAATTATTTTTTTTTAATTTTTTTTATAAATGATATTTTAATGAATTTCGGAATATGATATATATTATTAAATAATCCAACAATTTCGAAGCATTTATTTAAATCATAAATAAATTCCTTTAAGTCACATCAAGGCTTATTTTAAAATAAACATACTTAACATTTAAACTAAACACTCTTTACTTTAATTAATCACCTTAATCTAATCCACAACTAATTAAACCAATCTAACCACCTAATCTCAATCAACTTAAGCTAAACATACTTAAGGCGTCATTAACTCGCTAATCACGGTTTAGTGAGGTAAAATCACCGGAATCGCTTTCCGACGAGTCTCCGGCGAAGAGCACGACGACGCCGACGACAAACCTACACGGATCAACACCAAATGAGGACCAAAAGGGAGCCAAACCGAGCTTGGAAGGAGCTAGTTCTTGCTGGTTTTTTCCAGCAACTAACCGAGCGTGAAGGGTGACTGAACGGCAGCTGAACGGGTGGAGAAACGGCGGAGGAAAACCGGCGGAGGCAGCTAGGGCTCGGGACGGCAGCTAACGGCAACGGACGGCGGCGATGGAGGCTTCGGTGAGGCACGGCGACGATCGAACAGCAGCTGCGGAATGGCAGACGACGGCTGGTGCTCACTGGCGGAGACAGAGCAGCTCGACGCGGAACGGGACGGCGACATGCGAGCTCCGACGAACAGCGAGACGGCGGCCGGCCGAGCGAGCAACCAAGCGGCGAAGGGGGGCGGACGAAAATGGCCGGTTGTCTCTCACGCACCTTCTCTCTCTCTCTCTTCTAAGTTCAAATGGGGAAGATGATGGGGACAAGGGGGAAGTGACATCCCACCTTTCCAAGACCTCATCCCCACCTTCCACTTGTCACAACCCTAGCCCATCTTGCCTCATCCATGACATCACATGTGATGTCACCATCCACTAACTCCAACCTTCCACAACTTTAGTCCAATAGTTTCAATTTCATTTTCCGCCGGGGTCCAATTCTTATGCATCCAATTTCTTCAATTTTTCTTTCAATTCTCTTCTAATTGAATCCAATTAAAATCCACAAAAATTATCTCATGCTCCTAATAAGATATGTGACATGACCGAGCTTCCAACTTCTAAATTCAATCTCAATTTTTACGGTTGAATTCAATCTGGTGCGATTTCAGCGCGCCTAATCCACTGAGTAGTTTTTGGGGAAATTTTCTTGCATCCGACCTGAGGGTGATCAGTCCCCAAGTTCGACACGGTAAAATTCCTTAATTACTTCACTCAATAGACTAGTTCCCTCGTGAGTGGCCAACTCTAAGAAGCGAACTACATACACCGATGAATTGCCCGACTCAATTGACTGAAAATAAAATTGAGAAAATTGGGATGTCACACCGACCCCTGTTTGAACCGGGTTACATCCTTTTTTCCTAGCAAAAAAGAGAAGAAGAAGACATAATTCTCTCTTTTTATCATATTTATCCTCTCCTACTAAGGCGTGCATATTTTTATATAAAAACATCTCTTCAATTACTTTCGGTCTCCTTTATTGACTACAAAACACCCACTTCCCAACCCTCTCTCTGTTCAATCTCCTTTATTGACTAGACAAAACTAGATAAAACTATTATCTCTCTCTATGTGGGCGCTAGGTAATTTTCATGACAGCGATTCCATCTCCCTTTCTATGAGGGAGTTTCCAAGAGGCTTCGATGTTAACACAGCAATGGTTGGACCATGGGTGTCACCACCCGATCCTTCGAGCGCATGCCCATCTCTCAGCGGTTGATTAACTAACAATGTCCCAAGACGTGTCGCCGACCCATTCATTTTAATACACATGCGAAAGCGATAATTAATCCCCAGACAACAACAGGATATAATAGAAAAACAGGGTCAGAATTTTTCGAAAATCACAACACACTTATATACTTATCAAACTAAGTCATTTACAATATTAGCTGATATATACAAGGTTTGCAAAAAGGGAAGGGCTATGGATCCTCTAAGCATTTTCCATCTCTCTCGCATATACACCATTAATGCTTACTAGCGATGATAATATAGTTGTGGTCTATCATTGCAGAATGTGGGAGTCGTTACATCATGTAGTCTTCAGTTTACCTTTGAGCGGCAACGGCTAGATCTTTGTTGTGGTAAATGCGTTAACTTGCAATCAAGGACTATGTTGTCTCCCTGGTGGATTTAACATTCAAGTTGCTGAGGGCAAGGAAAGAAAAGAATGCCGAAATGCTGATTTTTTTTTCTGTAGGCTTTAGTTCAAGATTACTAAATTTTGGCAGACTGTAGATTTTAGAATCAAACTTTTCCCATCTTCATGTGCTGTCGAATTTACAGTTCATGTATGCAAAGCTAGATAGATAGCATGCAGATGCTCGAGACAATTATGTACAAACTACACTCATATGATGTTCATATTTGTGGAAATAATTAGACCAGCTAGCTTCCTGACAAGTTGGGAAAGAAAAAAATAAAGAAATATGCACTGATTACATAATGATTATATGTCCTATTTTACCAAGCTAATTATTGATTAACTGAATCAATTATTGATACTCAAAATCAGTATTTCCATATTTCCAACGAGGGGTGAAGATAGGAACATCATTCGAATATTTTTATGGAAAGATGAGTACCATGGGTCTTGGGATAGGGACATCATTAATATATCATGTGTTTTAATTGAAAGATTTTGGAGCTATTGTAGACAACTAATTGACAGACAACACCATATTTAATTGAAGATTCTTTTTTACCAATAGCTACATAAACACATATTACGTTTTGAACTTATTGATTGAGAATAGTATCTGTGACTGCTATTTTACTCGTCTGTCTGTCCCCAACAATTAATTCTCATTGACCACGTCCTATAGGGATCATCGAATCAATAGCAATAAGTCTAGTTTGAAGAACAATTAAATATGGTGTTGTCTGTCAATTAGTTGTCTACAATATCTCCAAAATCTTTCAATTAAATATTTATTGACAGAATATGGTATTGACTTAAATCCTCATTTACAACAGGTCCAAAATCTTTCCATGATAATATATTATATATTAACGATGTCCCTCCTTCACCCCCTCACGGTGCCATCGATTTTACCTCCATTGTCTCTATCCTGGTCAACTTCATCGAAGTGAAATACTAGGGGAAGTTTATTTCACCCTTTGAAACCCACCCCGTCACCATCGGCATTGCCATCTGCAGCCTGCTCCTGCGTTTCTTATTGCTGCGTCTTGCTAATCGGGCACCACCGTCTAGCGGCCGCGCTCCTCCTTATGAGGGAGCAACATCACACCTCCTCATCGACTTCACTGGTTCAATATCAGTGGCTTTGCTCGCATGGTTGCTACTCCACGACTCCTCCCACTCTATCCCCCGGTTGTTTGTGCTACTCCTATTGCTTTCCATGGGTATGTTGCGCAGACTCTTTCAAAAATTTGACTTTGGTTTTACAATAAAATCTTTGTCATGATATTTCGTGTGGTGCTGTCTCGTCTATGGCATGGTGGAAGAGCGCAGCCACATCCGCCGCACCTAGTTGTAAATATGTGTTTATTGCTGTAAGTCTGAGTGCCCTAGTTGTTTGTCTGACTCTTCCCTGCTTGGATAAAGTAATCTAACTGAAGTTTTTGAATGAGGCTACGCAACAGATTCATGGAAAGCCACAGGAGCAGCGCGAACCAGGGACAAAGTGGAAGTAGTCATAGAGCAACGGCCATGCGAGTGAGGCCACTGATATTGAACCGGTGATGTTGACGAGGAGGTGCGACGACGCTCCATCACAAGGAGGAGCGAGGCTGCTAGATGGTGGTGTTTGACTAGCAAGACGCAGCACTAAGAAATGCATAAGCAAGCTACACATGGCGATGCCAGTGGCGACGGGATGAGCTTCAAACAGCGAAATCAACTTCCCCTGGAATTTCATTTGGGTGAAATTGACGAGGATAGATATGATGGTTGTAAAATCCATCGCACGGGGTGGGAGTTCTTCGGTGCAGAGAGAGGTCCTGGAACTCAACGAAAAAGAACTCCTTTCGGAAAAAGAATTTTAAAAAAAATATATAGTTTTTGTCTTTTTCCCGAAAGGAGTTATCTTTCGTTGAGTTTCATGGCGTGGCCAACCCAAAAAAGGACATCAACCCACTAGCCACTAGCGAGAGAAACAACAAGAAGAAAACCCAGAAATGCATTATTTGCAGAGAGAGAGAGATGTCTACTCGTGAGAGAAACGACAAGAAGAAAACCCAGAAATGCATTATCTGCACACACAGAGGTCAGCTCTTTTTCTTCTATGGTAAGCAACAGATCTCCAGCTTGCTATGCATAATTTACACGGGTTTTTATTTATGCTCTGCCTCTGCTTCCTCGACCTTGATCCGATTGCTTTGATGTTCACAACAAAGCAATTACGGTATAGAGCAACATTCTACAAGCCACTCCTGAATTCCCATGGCTCAGTCTTTGGTCATGGCCGGCACCGACTATCATTCCTCTCTATGCGGAGCAACCGATAAGCTAGTGGATATGAGTTCACATGCTTCCGTAGGGGTGGAGTTGAAAAAATTGTCTTCATCGGTGATGGACTCTGCAGAAGGAAACCTCCCAGGTCATCCCCTAGTTTCTGATTTGGAGATCTCTGATGGGACTCTGGGGGGATCAGGTTTTGTAAACTCCAAAGACAACCTTTCTCCTGAAGGTGGTGGTACTACAATGAACTTGCTTCAATTATCATCATAACTTCAACGTGTGGAGGATCAAAGGCAACCCATCCATTTAAAGGAGCAAAACAATGTTTTTGGTTGTCCCAGCATCACTTGAGCATTCCAAGACAAGGTACAACGAACTGACCAGCACGTGCCACGCGCGTGCGCGGGCACTCCGAGCTGACGTCACGATGACGTCAGCTGGCGCGTGCCACGCGCGTGCAAGCCACCGCGCTCGCCTGGGAAACGAATCAGCGCGTGCATCGCACGCACTTGGTGGAGGCCAAATCAGCACGAACAACACACATACGTTGCACGTGCCAATGACACCAGTCCCTTCCGGCCGCGCCTGGCGGCGCGTCCGATGGCCTTCGGCAGCGATCCGCCACTCTTTTTTCTCGTATCGACAAGACCTTTGACCCTATGCTATCAAAAACAAACTTTGATTTACAGAAAATATAAAAACGGGGTGAATAAAAGGCGGGTGTCGGGATTTATCCGTCCTCGGTCAGCCGACAACAGTGTTTCACGAATTTCGACCACAAAAAATAATTCAGTAACATAAAAAGGGGATCGGGAAACATGAACTATGGCTCTGATACCAATGTTGGGAATACCTGAATCCCTAAAACGGATTTGACACTAAATCGAACTCCTAAAACGAATGCGGAAGACAAGCCCAAGAATAACATGTATCACCGATCAAAGATACACCACGAAATCAAACGTACCTTATTATCCACAGATTAAACACTAACGTTGAAGTTTGAGGAAGAATCATGATTTCGTTCTACCAAGGAGCGTGTTGTTGCTATTAGAGGGGAGAAAAACAGAATGTACTGTTCTTTTTTGTTTTCTTCTTAGAGAGAGAGAGAGAGAGAGAGAAACGTCTTGGAAAAACTTCGGCTGTGGCTCTCGTGGCTGCTGCTCTATGACTGCTTCCACTCTGTCCCCTGGTTCGTGCTGCTCCTGTGGCTTTCATGAATTTGTTGCGTAGCCTCATTCGAAAACTTCGGCTGTGGCTTCACGAAAAACTCCTCCTCATGATCATCTGTGTGACGCAGTCTCCTGTATAGCGTGGTGGAAGAGCACAGCCATAGTCGCCACCCACGTTCGTGAATCAGCGTTCCATGCTGGAAGTCTGAGCACCCCAGTTATAATTAAAGCTTCTGATGACTTTGAATATATTCCTACTCTTACAATTTTTTCCTTTCTTTTTTTTCTTTTTTTATTTCTTTTTTTCCGGTGAATCTCTTTGTAGCTTTCTGTTTGGCCAGCGATTCAATATATATCTTTCCACATTCTTTACTGGTATACAATTTTTTTTCTTCATTTATCCATAAGAACTGGGAAAAATTGCATGCCTTGGTGACGCGAGCACGACTGCAATTTCAAAAGCTTTGTTCTAACATCGTTGACTGATCCGAATCATTGCTGAAATTTCCATTACGATGCCTGGCCCGACTGCGGAGGGGATTCTTTCATTGACCATATTGGGGAGCAACATTCTCGGCAGCACCAATACGAACCCCAACTCTTTAACCGTAGCGTCCTCATGGGTTGTTGTGCAAGGTTGTTTTTTCTCCCCTGGGGAAAAAGAGAATTAATGGTTTTTTTTTTTCCGATTTCGAGAAAGTGAATATGATGTATGTGTACGTGTACTTGTACTGGATCTTCTCATTTGACCGAGCCTATTCAATTCGACTAAGATGGGGCTCCGTGGTGGCTAGTGGTCTGGTTTCTAACTCTGCAATGGTGGTGACACTCTGTTGAAAGGATCGGAATCCCATAAACAATATTCAAGGGCAGTGCAAGCGCAACCGAGGATTAAACTTGAAATAGAGCTGCGAGGGTCACGTTTGAGCATAGAGCATGGGATTTGTAAGGACTCGAGATCTGTAAGGACCCGGGCCCCATTGTATAATATTGTCCGCTTTGGACACTAAGTCATCATGGTTTTAAAACACGTCACACAGAAGGGACCCAAGTTTTATAAAGGCTTAAGGCGATCTTAGTCCGTCTCTCCATACTGCCCTGGATCTGAATCGTCACATTCTCCCCCCTTAAGGCACAGGGGGCTCTCGCTGTGGCCCCACACACTGCGAGAGTCGACTCTAATACCATTTGTAAGAACTCGGGCCTCTACTATGTAATATTGTCGCTTTGGACACTAAGTCCTCACGGCTTTAAAACGCATCACACATATTAAAGGGATCCAAGCCTTATAAAGGCTCCCAGGACTCCCCCCATAAGTGATGTGGGACAGGAGGGGAGGAGGGATGGCGGTACGTCCGCGCCTCAGTCCCCGGACATACACAGAAAGGGGACATTTCTCCTGTTCCACATCGCCTAGGGAGGGAGTCCTAGGCAAGCTTATAAGGCTTGGGTCCCTTTAACTGTACATACATGTTTTTTTGGGATAGTATGGGCTGCCTCAAGAGGAACAAAACCGTGAGGATTTAGTGTCCAAAGCAGATAATATGTGTACAATGGAGACCCGGAATGTTACAAATGGTATCAGAGCCGACTCCCGACCGCATGTGAGGCCACATCGAGGACACTATTCTAACTCCCAACCTCATGTGGGGTTCTGACTCCCAACCTCGTGTGGGGTCACAGCGAGGACGTTGTGGTCCCAAGGGGGGAAGAGTGTGATGGCCCAGGCAACGGTGCGCGAGGAGGAGGGATGGCGATGCTTCTGACTCCCGACCTCGTGTGGGGCCACAGGGAAGACATTGTGCTCCCAAGGGAGGGAGAGTGTGATGGCCAAGGCAATGATGCGCGGGGAGGAGGGATGGCGATGCTTCTAACTCCCGACCTCGTGTGGGGCCACAGCGAAGACGCTGTGCTCCTAAGGGGGGGAGAGTGTGACGGCCCAAGCGACGGTGCAAAACGTGCACAAGAAGGGGGTGCGTCTCTTGTCCCACATCGCCTAGGGAGGGAGTCTTAGGCTAATTTATAAGAGTTCTGGGTTCCTCTAATCTGTGTAACGCATTTTAAAACCATGAGGGAAAAGACCATGGCTGGGATGGCGGTTCGTCCGCATCAGGGCGAGTGACCCAAAGCGAACAATATTACGTAGTGGGGCCTGGAATGTTACAAGATCACTTGATTTTGCAAGCTATACAGAGTTTGGTTAAGCTTCCCGGCTTGACTCTACTATTGTTTTTAGCTGTATATTTTCTGTAGTAATTTCCAACTGTAAGTCTGTTGTACAATTGTCCGGCAAATGTTAAGACAGCTGATATTAGTCTTGCAATGGTAGCCATCGGCTGCTTATAAACATCAAAGTTGCTGAGCACTTGAATGTCTGTTTACATATGAGGGAGACGATTTTCCATTCTTGAAGTAAATTAGACCATTGAAAGGAGGCCCGTTAGGAAGGATCATGCACCAGCAATGGCAGTGCTTAAGAATTTGACGCAGAGATGCCATTTGCTTCTTCGTTCAACCTTCCTGCTTTTGGTCATGGATGTTAGATGTCTTTGATCTCACCTTTCATCCATCCCATCGTTTCTTTTCAGTCATATGACAATCACGGAGTCTTTCTCTTCAATCATTCATTTTTTTATGGCTCATCAATTACTCGTTCTCTTCGAAGGGACATCAACTTTCCATCCTTACATTTGTGGGTGAGTTCGCTTATCCACGTTATGACACAAAACAATGATCAAACCTTGGTATGGATCCAATCCATGTGTCTCTAATTGTGTAGAGTAGTTGCTTATGATTGATCCCTTCTAAGTTCCAACGAAATCCTATGATCATATTGCAATAGGCCGGATGACTATGAGGAGATTGCAACCGGTCCACAGGAAGATGTACAGTCTCCTCGTTCTAGCTTCTTCCTAGCCCAATGCATGTAGAATTTGATGCGTTTGTTCATTAACTAGTTTCTGTGTGAGCGTGATTCTGTGAGTTAGTCTTCGTAAAGCAAAACTCCTGACGGAATACAACAGTTTCCATATATTGCTGGGACTTGAAATTGGGCTGTGTGAGTCGTGTTCGAGCATAGTGCATGGGACAACTTGATTTTACAAGCTACAGAGAGCTTGGTTAAGCTTCTGTGCTCGACTCTACTGTTGGTTTCAGCTGCATATCTTCCATACTAATTTCAGAGTGAATTCGCAACTGCAAGTCTGTTGTATGATTGTCTTGCAAACTCAAACACAGCTGATATCAGTCCAGGGTGCACCGGTGCTGTTTGTAAAGAAGAAGAATGGGGTGCCCCGGTTTTTTCTTCCAAAAATACCCTTCAAATTTTAAGGTGGCGTGTGTTATTGCACTTCAAGCTAATTAAAAATTGACAAACTTTTACTCTATGTATAGTTCTACTTATAGTTTGGGAATTTTAGCAACCCTGCATTTGGTGGATTCCATTCCTTTTTTTATTCGAAAATATATTTTAGTATATAGTGTCATTTAGATATAAATTATACATCTACTCTATGTATAGTTCTCACTTGTCATTTCCTAATTTCAAATGTTAAGTAGAGCCTTTTCACATGCTACATTTTTGCCGTGAAACATTACATCCACTAACCACTGCTTTTGTATCAAATTATAAGCCCCGGTTGAGTTGAGTTGAGTTACTAAAATAAATTTTATTTTCTGTATTTTGAAACAAAGTATGAGAATAATTCTTGAAATGCTAGTTCGGGCTATATAACCTTTTAAAAGTTATTTTCTTCTCTTATTACATTTAAAGCGCATGTGATCTTTTAAAGATTCCTCGTATGAAAAATTATCGTACCGATAGGTGATCTTCTTGATGATTGTGTCGGTAATAAATATTCCTCTATGAGCCTTATCGATTTGCTATAATATTAGTTAATTGTTATTATTATTATTATTTTGTCAGATTCATTTGTTAATTTGACTTTGCTTATTTTATCTCTTTAAATCTTGTGAAAGAACTTGCCCAACAGGCGAAGGATTCCACACCACACAAAGCAAACGAAAGTACGTCGTCCAATTGTAATTTCACATCCAATTCTTCATGTCACTGTTATGTTCATATCGAGCTTTAAACCTTTATTTCGTCTTCATTTTACATCAATGAGATAATGTATATATTAATTAATACCCTTATTTATTCTTCATGCTCTAATTTTTTTAATATCGAGCATTCACCTGCATTGTTGTTATTAATATATTTGCAAGAGTCGTTATTAATATAATTTCGAGTGTTTTACTTGTATTTTTAAATGAAAAATTCTCGCCCTTTCCTTCATATTCGTTTACCTTCCTATATTTTATTTTATGTCGTGTCTGGACCCTTCGAGCACCAACTAGTTTTCAAGGGGTTTTTTTTATAACTTTACATGTTTAAAGAATTCAAAGGAGTCTATTTGAGCGTGTCTAATACCAGCTACCTATAAAAATGTATGTGCTTTGTGTTAGAATAAAAAGATGTTTCAACCACATGAACATAATATAAAATTAATAAACATAGCATACCCAAATCAAATGTAGCTGTTATTGATTCAACAAGTGAGAGGATGTCTTCCCATGGATATAATCTTTACCACTCTCCTCTATGAAAGCTATGATGAATGTTTTTTTTTTTCTCTCTCTCTCATCAATTTTCTGGAAATAGCATAAGCTTGATAACCGCATGCATACATTCTCTACCGAAAAGAGATCTTATATGGAGAGACTAATGGGACCAACTCTACAGTTATAAAATCTCAACCTTCCATCAAAGTTTAAGATATGTATTACACATGATTAATTGGATGTCACAAATATATTGTTCATAATATATTTAACTAAATTGGGCATATATCAAATATTAAATAATAGACTTAATAAGCTACATAAATGGGTTGGACCTCGTCAAGTCCAACATTTTCAACATTTTCAACATTTTCCGATTTACACTTACCTATATGGATGCCATAATCATGAGGCTTAACGTCTCAACTCGATTTACCCCCTTTTGCTCAGGATAGAGTTATCCAAATTGGTGTTTTGAGAGGTCAAATAGAAAGAAAGTTTAACATTGAAGTCGTGATAGAAAAAAAAAGATAGGTCGTGTTTGGGTTCTAGAGATGTATTTTACTTTATCATTGTTATAATTGTCCTTCCAACTAATTATTAGAGTGGTGTCTTTCAATCAAGAGTTGTATATATAGCAATATTTTTTGTTCATTCGCACAAGAGTTGCATAATGTTATAAGACATCGCTATATGTGCAATTAATATGTCTTTCAATTTACTATTGGATGAATAACTGCTAGAAAATCTTTCATGTTCAAGTTACATCCACTCGAGCATGTTTTAGATCTTTTCTCCAAACTTTAGCTGACTTCTTCTAAGAAGATCTTAGAGATAATTAGAAGATCCTGTATATATTTGTTGGCTGTACATATCAATAATTGATAATAGCTAATCGTAATTGATATGGTAATATCTTGTCACATTAGATGATCATTCTATAAAATGTATAAATAACTTATGTACTCATTATGATAGATAGGGAAATCATACAATTCTCTTTTCTTCTTATCTTTGAGTATACAAAAATTAGAATTAATAGCATTTTACTTCTTGAAAATTGATGTTTGCAAAGTACATATAACATTCCGACTTTAAAAAAAAAGTACATATAATATTGTTCGAAGACCACTACTGAACACCAACCAAATAAGAGATAGGCATTGTATTATGATCTCTAAATAAGATATTGAAATTCGGACATACAATATTGTTCAAGTTAGTATCGTGACTCGTCTGTCTTACACGAGCGAAATATTACCTCTTTGGACTTAGATCAAGAGAGACTGATTTCCAGAAGCGTGTTCCATCGAGTCATTCAATTTCGGAATAAATTACCTATCCTTGATGAAATTAGCAGGAGAAATGGGAACTCTTGCGCGTTGAACGTTGTGCATTGGACGGAGCTATTCATGTGACCAGGCTAATTTTAAGCACTTGGGTTCTTAACAACGAGTCCAACAAGATTGGGCTTTCTCTGCTAGAGCAGCTGCTCGAGCCCATGTAGCATGGAAGATGTCATGTTTCAAACATGGACCTTTTTTTCTAAGTTGTCTTCCTGCTAGTTTCAATATCAGCAATCTATAGATCTCCATCATCCCAAAATTAAAGGACATAAAGTGTATGTAATTAAGTGGTTTTTACTTACTACACTTCAATCTTCTTTTCTCATGTGATTCTCCTTCACGATCTCTTGGTGAGTTTATGACTACAAAAAGTTGATGCATAAATTGGGGTACTCCAGATTGAGTCTATGTAAAAGTGTCTTTTTTCTTTCTATCTTTCTCTTTCCTTTTTCTTTTTTTTTTTTTTTTTTTTTTTTTTTTTTTTTTGATCTTTTGGATGAGAAAATGAGTTTACATAAGTGGATGGCATAAAATGAAAAGGAGTAATGCTAAGTCAAAGTGTTTATAAAGAATCAGTATTTAAACTGATAAAACGCCGTGTGCTTCCACCACTATTTGTCTCTAAATAAATGATTGAGTTTGGCTCATAACCGCAACTAATGATGATGGATCACATAAAATTTTGTACATTGGGTTTTGTAACTATTTCGATGTAATCCAATGTACATGACATTACTTGGTGTTGAAATACCGAATGTCACATGGTGGGAAAGGGAGAAAGACCACATCCATATTGATTGATCACTAAACCCACGAAGTATCAAAGTTTCCAAATTTTGACTCTGTAATACTCTTTAATTAGTGTACCAAATACAAATTGACCACGTCCATATTGATTGACGTCTAAACCTGGGAAGTATTAAAGTCTCCAAATTTTGACTCTGTAGTACTCGCACCATATACAAATCGACTCACATGAGTTCCTCCTAGGATAGTATCCTAAGCTTAAACAACTTCTACTTCTATCGATCTTGAACCTTCCACGTACTCCCACCCTAGTCTAGTATTCATCTGAATTCTAGAAAATCATACAATGCATTGACGGGGATTATAAAGATTGGATCTTGGACTTGTTCGATATCAAAACGGAGCTTACATACACTTCGTTTATTGAATTCTTTAATATGATATTCGAGGAATATTCATTATCCTCACTCCCCAATTAATGTTAAATTAATTCTACCGCATGTAATTTCTGCATCATTCCCCTCTTTTCAATTCATGAGATGTGAACTCGATTAAACATTCAAGATGAAAGATGGACCAAGAGAAGGGTCTAGAAGATATGTTGAGGAGGTCAAGCTAAACGTGAGATTGATCCATTAATACAACCGGGGTGTGAACATCACGTTTCCATGCATTCTCTCAGCCATAACAGGTCCATATTATGTCTCGGTTCGCAAGTAATCGCGTGCTTAAGTAATCTGCAAAGGTTGACCGCGTTCCAATTTATGTAAGTTTAAAATTATATAAGATTTGAGGCTACTTGTGTACGCATACTCTTTTTACACGGACAAATAGAGGACATGCCTCTGTCGAATGGTTCAACCATTTGACTATGTTGTTGCCAACGTTTGTCTTCATCATCTGAGGACGATTAGTTTAATTGGCGAAGCTAAATCAAACAAGAAACTGACGTCGTCCCATAAATGCTTTACAAACGCTCCATGGTTGGACTTTTTATATGGCGCATATCTTGTCTCATTAGCTAATTTGCTACAGCAAGTCTCCTTAATTGCCATTTATAATGTGGTTATGGCTTGAAAATTTGACTAGCTATCCAAATCATTAGCGACAGATGTGGGTTTGTACGGAAAAAAGAAATAAAAAGAAATTACATTAAGTTGTATATTTCAAAAGTGATCTTTCATCATTTTCCTTGACCATTGTGGAGGAGTATGTATTTCTTACTTCAAATTTTTACGATGCCACAACATGCAAAAACTTAGGTTTTCATGCGTCGTTACTACTTAATGATATGAATCTAATATCTATTTTTTCTTTTCATTATAATCAATTTTAGGTGCAATCATTCTTTTAACATTGTCAATGTACCAAATAAAAGTCACTTTCTTCTTCCCTTTTGTCAAGACGCCTTTTGACTTTGTCATCATCTCTTCTTCTTCCTCTTTTTCTAAGTTTGGTAACTTGAACTAAGTTGAGAAAAGTCAAGTGACACACTTTTATCAGCACTACGCAAAAAAGTCAATCATGTGCTTTAATTCCGTGCCACTATTAATCAAGAAAGGCACCTCAGAAGGCAAGGGCTTTTAAAAAAAAAAAAAAAAAAAAAAGAGGCAAAGAAATTTGGAAAGGAAATGAATGTTCGCGAGCTGTCTTTATGGATCACTGAGATGCTTTTATGCAACTGTACAACTACCTCAAATAAGCAATTACCCAACATTCCATTGACACAAAAATCTTGCATCTCTGGAAAGAAAACGGCTGGCTTTGTGCATCTTCATTAAGGGACGGAGGAGGGAGAGGGAGCGAGAGGAGGAGGAGAGAGGGACCAAAAAGAACCACTCACGACATGATACCTAGGAATACAATTTAGTTGGTTCAACGATGCGGTGGTTTATTTTCGCATGCAATATCAGAAGGCTGTGCTTCTTAGGTCTATTTCATTAAAAGTTGGTAATGATTCCACGTGTGAATTCCTTGGAACAAATGCATAATGGCGCTCAATTGATGATTCTATGACTTATACTATCGACGGGCGGATGTACCTAACGACGATAATTATAATTACTTCCGCAAACCGTATCAAAAGAATAGTAAACAACATTTTTTCCGACTTGTGGGCTAGTTCCCCTCTAAGTAGCCAGCTAATTGAGGTCGCACGCCCTCGCTATTGAATAACAGAAAATGAACTCAAGGATTTATGTCCAGTCAAGCCTACGACAACGTCGCATTTGAGAAAGATTCATATTTCCTTCGAAAAGTACGAGCAATGTAAACATTCAATACAACCCCAAGTACATCACGTATTAGTCCCAAAAAGTGAAACAGCTAAATCATTTATTGGTGACCATAGAAGTACAGAGGAGAAGAAAAGGTAAGAAATGAAATTAAGGCGGCGTGAATGAGCAACATTTTGACTGCTTCTATATAAAAAAGAAATCTATCAATGACAACGAGAGCTCTACTGCTCTTCACAGAGGGAAGGGGGGAGAGGAGGGTCGTGCGGAGTCAAAGCTCACGGCACTATATACAACTTGTTTAATTCGGGAAGGTAAATCAAACAAGAAACTGACGTAGTCCCATAAACTTACGAACGCGTCCATCGTTGGACTTTTTATATGGTGCATATCTTGTCTCAGTAGCTAATTTGCTACAGCAAGTCTCCTTAATTGCCATTTATAATGTGGTTATGGCTTGAAAATGTGACTAGCTATCCAAATCATTAGCGACAGATGTGGGTTTGTATGAAAAAAAAAAGAAATTAAACAAGTTGTATATTTCGAAAATGATCTTTCATCATTTTCCTTGACCCTTGCGGAGGAGTGTGTATTTCTTATTTCGCACTTTTACAATGCCGCGGCATGCAAAAACTTAGGTTTTCATGCGTTGAAGGTACCAATAAAAGTCACTTTCTTCTTCCCTTTTGTCAAGAGGCCTTTTAATCTTTTCATTATCTCTTCTTCTTCTTCTTTTTTCTAAGTTTGGTAAGTTGAACTAAGTTGAGAAAAGTCAAGTATAACTTTTCAGGACACACTTTTTATCAGCACTATGCAAAAAAGTCGTTCATGTAATTTAATTCCATGCCATTACTAATCAAGAAAGGCACCTCAGAAGGCAAGGGCTTCGGAAGAAAAAAAGAGGCAAAGAAATTTGGAAAGGAAATGAATGTTGGCGAGCCGTCTTTATGGACCGCTGAGATGATTTTATTCGACTGCACATCTACCTCAAATAAGCAATTACCCAACATTCCAATGACAAAATCTTGCATCTTTGGAAAGAAATCGGCTGGCTTTGTGCATATTCGTTAAGGGAGGGAGGGAGATGGAGCGAGAGAGGGAGAGGACCAAAAAGCACCACTCACGACATGATATCTAGGAATACAATTTAGTTAGTCCGACGATGCGGTAGTTTATTTCCGCATGCAAAGTCATAAGCTTGTGCTTCTGATGTTTATTTCATTAATTCACATATGAATTCCATGGAACAAATCCACAATGGCGCTCAATTGATGATTAAATGACTTATACTATCGATAGGTGGATGTAGATAAAGACGATAATTATAATTACTTCCGCAAACCATACCAAGAGATTAGTAAGCAACATTTTACTGACTTGTGGGCTAGTTTCACTCTAAGTAGCCAGCTAATTACGGTCGGACCCCATTCCTATCGAATAACAGAAAATGGACTCGTGGATTTATGTCCGGCCAAGCCTACAACACATCGTGTTTGAGAAATATTCATATTTCTTTCGAAAAGTACGAGCAATGTGAACATTCAATACAACTCAAGTACATCACGTATTAGTCCCAAAAAGTAAAACAAGTAAATCATTTATTGGTGACCATAGAAGTAAAGAGGAGAAGAAAAGGTAAGAAATGAAAGTAACGTGGCGTGACTGAGCAACATTTTGACTGCTTCTATATAAAAAAGAAATTTATTAATGGCAACGAGAGTTGTACTGCTCTTCACATAGGGAAGGGGAGAGAGGAGGGTCGTGCGGAGTCAAAGCTCCCGGCACTATATAGCCACCAACTTCTACACACCTCTCCCTCATCCAAGCCCGAGCCCCAGCTGAACTTTTCTCCATAGCTCTTGCGTCCCTGGGTTCTCCTTCTCTCTCGCTCTCCCTCTCCCTCTCTCCCTCTGAGATCTCGCAGAGCCTGTGAAGAAATTAGCACGAGCCGTAACGACGGAAGGTAGACGAGAGAGAGAGTGAAGGCGTGAAAGAGAGATGGGAAGATCGCCGTGCTGTGACAAGAACAACGTGAAAAGAGGGCCATGGTCGCCCGAAGAAGACGCCACTCTCAAGTCTTATGTGGAGGCTTTTGGCACTGGCAACAACTGGATTGCCTTGCCCAAGAAAGCTGGTTTGTCCTTGCTCCTCTCTTTCTTACCGTATCCCCATCACAAAATCCTATCTAATTATTATTGATTTTTGCCTTTCTTTTATCCGGTCTCGAGGGGAGACTCGATTCATCTTCTGTTTATCCTCACATCTTGGGTCCTTTTAGATTGTCTGCGTTTACATGTATGGGGATGTAGATCTTGAAAATCTTGATTAAATTAATGCTTTTTTCATACAACTGTGAGGAGTATGGTCATCTCCTTAGGGTTTGAGAAGTGCCCAACCTCGCGAGAAAAAAAAAAATTGAACGTAGATGGCCGTTTTAATTATTTTTCTTCAGGTCCAGACCATATAGCACGCCTAGGCTCTAAGAAAGAGATCAATATACGTGCTCGATATACCGCAAAATGCCCAGTTTTAACATACAAAAGATATATAGAAGATCTTTTTTTTTTCCTTTTTATCGAGGTGATTTGCATTTCATTAGTTTTCTTGCTTTATATCAATCATATTACTGCTTCATAATTTCCGCAATCACCTTACCAAAACAGGTCTCCGGCGATGCGGCAAGAGTTGCCGGTTGCGATGGCTCAATTACCTGAGGCCCGGCGTCAAACATGGCGGATTTACAGAGGAGGAGGATAGGATCATATGCGATATCTACAGGGAAATAGGAAGCAGGCAAGTTTTTGGTTAATCATTAATTAACACCCATCTATTTCCTTCCTTTGCTTGCTTACAATAGATTAATCAGGATTAGTTGTCTGTCAGCTAATTTGATCTTTGATTAGTGTAAATTACTAAAGCAATTTGCCCCCACATTTGTTTTAATTTGGTCAGGTGGTCGATCATAGCATCTCAACTACCCGGACGAACAGACAACGACATCAAGAATTATTGGAACACCAAGCTGAAGAAGAAGCAGCATTTATATGAGAAGATCAATCCCACAAGTAACAGGGTCAATTGTGCTCCTAGCACCAAAGTTGTTGTTACTCCTGATGATCATGACCTAGGACAACAAATGTTGCCCCTGCCGGAAAAAGTACATTCGAACCAGATTAACAACATCGCAGCTTCGCAATCTCTAGGCACGGCGGCGATATTTCCAACATTCTACGATGCTCGGTACGGATCATCGTTGTACTATTGTAATGCGGGGTCCAACGCAGCATCCAAAATTGGAGGTGGAATGGCAATGAGCAGCGGAAGCAATGTTTCGTCGTCAGCATCATCGTCATCCCAAGACTATTATTCGGGCATCTCGAACAATTCACCTTCTCTGGGAGTGGACAGCGAATTCATTTCGATCACTGGTGACACTAATAGTATCAGAGAATCTGGTATATTGACAGATAACACGATGAATAATTTGTGGGACGTCGTGAATGAGCTATTATTCGACGAAGGGACCGGTGACGGAGAATTGTCGACGGCCACCTTGTATCCGAGTTTTGCTGAATCAAATGGTTACAGAGATTTCATCATGCCAAAAGGCGTGAACCAGTAAAATGCTTTGATGAGCACATCTGAAGGAAGAGAACAACTAGAGAGTTGGAACCAGATGTGGAGAGATGGACAATGATGTATTAGAGAAGGCGAATTCTAGCTGGATAGGGGGATTCAATTTGTCATTCTTTTTTCTTCTTTTTAATGAACTTCTAGGAAATTTTCTTCTTCTTTTTTTTCAAATCATTTGATTGTCTTGACAAAATTAGTAGATGTAGAGAACAGATTCATATGCGCACATCAAATGACTTCTCAGGGGAAAAATAAAATGGTGCAAATTTGGGACCCGGTATGCTCCTGCTTACTTCACCCATGAAATTATGTTGAAAACGATTGTCTTAAATCTTGCCGGTCATATAGACGGATACAAAGATTTAGTATAACCACCCATTACTTTATACATTTGCTAAAACATTTGTGTGCCCACTTAATTACTAATAAATACATGTTATTAACTTTGGTTGGCCCCTCAAATTGCTCATTCTGGGTATGTTCTTGATGTTGAGATAAGGAGAGAATCTCCAAGATGATATGCATTAATTATATGGGTAGGAGCAAAAAACTGGAAAGAAAAGAAAAATAAAGATAGATAACTTCACTCTTATTTGGATTCATTGGAAGCATACTTTTAGGTGAGTGGAAAAGCAATATAAGATGCACCCCTTCTCCACAATGCCAAATGTAGACAACCCTAACTCAAGCGATGTAAATCCATCTCTCTCCCCAGTGGCCACCCTTCCAACATGGAAGGGGGAGGTGAGGGGTTCAAATCCCCACCTCCTCAGGGGGATGGAGGTAGGGACGCGTAAGTTTCGAGAGTGGGTTGCGACTCCCACGCCCTGCAGGAGGCAGGGCACAAATCTGCGAGTGAATATAGAGTAGCCAAAAAAAAAAAAAAAAATCCATATCTCTCTCTCACACACACACGCACGCACCCACGCGCACACACGCATGTTGTGAGGTCTCTCTTGACTTGGTCCTGTCTGCTTTGCTTGTGACCTGTGACTTGTGAGGAAGGTACGATGAACATGAGTTGGGGAGAATGACATAAGGTTGTCTACCTCTTTCTGGGTATCCTGGGGTTCATGCAAGTTCCATGGCTTTTGTGACAGTTTCAAGATTCACACAACTTCTACATGGAACCTTTGATGTTTGATAAAGGAGGATAAAGCCAAGACTGTGAAGTTAGCGTATCGTGTCATATTATATCACGGGACGAGGTCCGGCTCCTTGAAAAGTGACAAAATGCGAGTGACAAAGGTGCTGAACAACCAATCTTGTCTTGAATCGATACAGCAAGAACATACTTTGCAGTCCCAATCCTCGTTGTGTATAATATGATCTTTCATTAGAGTGCGACTTGATTGTCATGCCCGTTTGTTGCTGTTTTTTTTCCCCAAAAGAAAAGGAAACTACTTTGTACTTTCCTGTTAGAATTTAAAATGTTATCTAAATTCTAAAAATTTGTGAAAATATTAGATGTGAACTTACGTGCAAATATTCATATGTTGAGAAAATTTCAAAGCGCTTATTGTTAAAAGTAATCAAAGTGCGTGAGCCACAAGATTTAAATAAGTAAAAAGTAAAAAGCAAAGTCTCTCTCTAGATAAGCGAAAATAGCATTTTGATTCTAGAAGGACAAAAGGTATTGAGCCAACCATACTTCGCAGCAACAAACTCATTTTGATATATAATCCATTGGCTAGATCGAGACTATTAATTGCTGGAAAAGCGGTTTTTGGTTTCAAATGGGAACGAGACTTGGTAAGACGAAATAGAGCACTTATAGTGAAATCATCTGTGAGAAAAAAGACACCATGTTCGTTGACTCGAATGGTAATCTCGCACGAGCTTTCGAACCAGTCAATTTTGGGGGAGGGGGAGAGAGCGTGGATAGACCGAGTCAATGGAGTGTGCGGCTGGATAAACCAATAGCATTCCTGCCTTTAGAAAACATTAGAGTTCCGCACAAGCAAGAAGGATCTTCTTAAGAAGAACATTGAAAAAAGGAAAAATGCATCTTGTGAACGCATGCGTAGGTTAACATTCAAAACACAAAATTCATTTTGACAATGGTGTTGCTATGATCTTCGACATCGACATCAATTGCAATGTTATTCCCGATTTTGGATTTTTGTTCAATGCATGCCAAGGCTAGGTGCATCAGCTGCACATATCTAAACGTCGTATTCAAGCCACTTACCGTGCATTTGGTTAAGTTTTTGGAGAAAGTTTTTGGGAAAATACAAAGACTTTAAGTTAAAGGGGCTTTATGAAAAGCAAATATTGTTCCATAAATGGAAATTAAAAAGCGCCTTGAGAAATAACTTTAAGAGATATACTATTTAGTACAAACACATTTGAAATGTACTTTGATATGATTAATTTAAGTTTTAAAATTTTTAGTTTGCTTAAAATTGGAAAAAAAAAACAATTATAGCAATTTTTATGGTTTGAATGTTGAAAGCAATGCAAAACATTGATAAAATTATAAATGCAAATAAAAAAAATCACATTTATTTTTCAGTTAAGTAATATGAAAAGTTTCAATAGAGTATTGATACAAGTGAAACCCATGAATTGATTGATTCCTTTTCAAACGTTTTTGAGAATTTGCCCAGTCAATTAGTAAGAGAAATTGCTCCATCGTCTTTTTGGCATTTTGTAATTTAAATTCATAGCATTGCCACAGGTTATATTTACTCAACTTTATACTTGTGGGATGTGTACATATTTTTGAGACAAACCTTGAGCTAATTGATGTTATATTCTATGCACAAGACAATCATCTCAAATAGAACTATTGGAAGGTATATCAAGCAAAGGCAAAGACCAGGGGTCCACTGATCGATCACATGGACAAATAACATTGTATTTTCTAGATGAATTAGGGACTTGACTCTAATCAATAGTACAATACATAGGAGATGGAAATCGTCTAGTCCAATTGCATTCATTCCCTGACAAATGCAGCTCGAAACTCATTTAGACCGAAAAAGATGCAACCAAAAAAAAAACAAAACAACAAAGATACAGACTCTTTCACATATCCGAACAAGGCAAACCAAGGATCTGCTCCTATATGACAACAAAGCACTCCTTGCTGGCTGGCTTCATGGACTTCTCCCCAAGCTTCCATTCAGCCAAGAAAACCTCGTCGGCATTATCCCGCACATACTGCAAGGCCTATGAAAACGAAAATTCGCAATGGTGAAAATGATATATTTCCAGCCAATTATGTAAGAGTGACCCTTATTGCATATCATAATAGAGATGAACTCGGCTAGATGCAGAGGCATCATAATCAATTGATTTGCCTAAAACAAAACATTTTTTTGTATCTTAAAAGGTAATTAAAACCACCAACTACAGCTATTACACCTCTTGAATTGTTCTACATTGAAACAGGGTATGCACAACATGAAACAAGACAGTTAAAAATGAATACAAGCGCCCATGAATTCAGCATTAGGGAGGAATGTAATGCAAGAAAGTTAGCATCAAATTGAAAGATCCATTTAACATTACAATAACATATGCAAAGTTCTAGAAAAAAAGTCCCATTGTGCCAAAAAGAAAACATGCTTCCAAATTCTAGTATAGCCTTCAATAATTCTTATATCAAATTACTAAATGGAACATAGCAACAATATGAACAAAAGACCAATCCTATTGACTTCCAGAAATCTTAACAAAATCTACCTGGAATTATTTGGGACAAGAGTTCCTAAAAATGCAGAGGTAAACTTGACCCAAAATTTCATACAAAATAATCTAAAATTTTTACAACCCTCCTTCAAATTAAAAGGGAAAAGAGCAGACAGAAAACATTACTGCTATGAAGTTTCTAAATTTACCACTACATTGGATAAAAAATGAAAACCTCTAGCACTTAGGACACCGAAAGACATGTGCGACAACCAAATTTATCTAGTCAAATGAATGACTTATAAAGCGAAGTCAGGACATGATTTAACACATGCCACTATTAAAGGAAAGAAATTCACTATATGCTTCAAGGAAAAGCACACAAGCAGCATCCTTCATAGTGAGTAGATAGTATGAGGGCGTGATGCCATTACAGCTGAACTTTTCCTCACAATGGATTGGCTATAAACATCATCGAGAGCCCTCATGCCTCGTTGCACAGTGTCATATTTTCTTCAAGATCTCAATCTCCATAACCCTTCAAAAAGTATCATCTTTAGGGAATGTAATGGAGTGTCACGTGGTGCTAACTTAAGTCTCCTCTACATTTATTACACATTCGTGCTGGTAGTATGAAGATCCTTAAACACTAACTTGACAGTCTAACTGAACTTCAAATGTAATGTCTATGGTTTTCCCTCTACCAAATATCATTCTATTCATGCAAGACAAACCTCTAAATGCCTTCCTTTTTCCTGTGCTATTAAACTAAGAGTTTTCCGAGAACTTCGCTCATATGCAAAATTAAGATAAGTAATATGTTCTACAACAAATTTCCATTCAATGCAGCTCTGGGAGAGAGCAATATTGAATATGACAATAAAAGATCATACAATTGCCACAGAAGAAAAACCAACATGTTGTCGACACCGGACAACAATAAAAACTAGGAAATCTAACATGTCTTGTAATTGAATGGATCCATATTCCAAACAACATGCTCTTACAATTTTTAATAGATGGGAAAAGAAAATGAGCAAAAACAATAAGTTTCTGACTCAATAAGTGCCTAATGTACAAGGAAAGTTCAATACAATCCAACTAGAGGAATAATTCAATACGACAATCTTATAGGAACTAATGTTTTATATTCTCAGCCTCCTCTTTCCCAAGAAAAATGGTAATCAATTGATTGCCATTGCAGTTTTGACTTAGAATAGCCAACCAAACAAAATCATTCCGAGCTAAATCAAAGGTAACTAAATTGCTGATCAAGTTGAGTTGGACATTAGCGGCAGAGATTAGTGGTGAAAGCGAAGGTACCTTGCCGATGGAGCTGCAGAAAGAGAGGAAGCTGTCTCAATAGAAGTTGTGCTTGCGCTTTTGCTTTAGGTGCTTCGCAAAGGTGACATTCCATTTCTTCGGAGCTCTTGTGGTCGTTGGATTTGGGATGAAGAAGAATTCTAGAGATTATTTTGGGCTTGGAGCCCAAGGGAAGGCTCCAAGGTCGTCACACCCAAGGTGCTATGATGCCGGGGTCACGCGATCTCGGCGAGCCTCACGACAACAAATCCGGAGCAACGGTACAACCATCAACTAGGCGATTGGCAACGGTCATCGACCAAGCAACCGGAGGCGTCCAAGCGAACGATCTAGCAAGATGCGAGGCGAATGACAAGTGCAAGCACGCTAGCGAAGAGAGGTGAGAGAAGAGAGACAAATCTGAGGGTTTTTATGTTAAAAGGGATAAATGTGGAATTATGTTTAATGAGCAAGGATAAGATTGGAAATTTAAAAAATTCTTTAATCCAAATCGGTTGCATGCCGAGAAAGCCAAAATGCTAAAGTAGGTGGGAGGGGGCCTTGAGTTAAAGGCCTTGTAGAGGCCTTGAGAATGCTAGCATTGGCAAATTGGGCTCTCAAAATTCAATGCCAAACACACTAGCATTCGGCTAAGGGTCTTTAGAGGCCTAAGGGGCTTTGCAAGGCTTCTCCCAAACACAACCTTAGTCGACTTGATTGTTGAGCTAGTTAGTGTCGCCCATGCTCGACCGAGATCATGAGCAGTATCTCTTCTTTAAGAAACAGCGACTCGATTTTGGGCCTGGCGGAGCGTTTACAAATTGCATAGCTGTTAGTCCGAGGAGTCTCTAGCCAAATATCTAATGCAACATGCTAAAAGCTGCCCTAAGGTATCGAGTCCTCTGGTGTTTTGGATGTAGCAGACTATTGGATACAAATAAATGGCCACCAGTTTCATGAACAGTAGTACTAGCACTGTGCCAAGTGAAACACTAATTTTAGTGCTAGGCCAGTTTGTTTACACTTAAACAAAAGGTAACTTTTTGCTTTCTTATCAAAATCTAAAATCTTATTAAAATATTACAAAATTTTTAGGTCTTTCGGATTTAAAAACAATCAATTTCAGGAGCTTCGGAAAAAAATTGTCTAAGAGCGCGAGCAGCCCATGTTTTGATACAGCAGAAAGCTAAAAGTCATCAATCAAGGACATGCTATCATCCAACAACAACATCGACCAAGTCTTGTCCCATTAAACAAGGTCTGCTACGAAGAATCTTCCCATGTCATTTTGTAAGATCTAAATGATCAGCATGTCATAAATTGTGAAGTACGATGCCTTGAGAGATGACTCCAATGTCCAAAACTCTAACATTAAAAGAAAGAAAGAAAGAAGGTAAAACTCAGATTTTACCAGGCCAGAACAAATGCTTCCACCGCCAAGTGTATTTTCTATTGGTCTCATACTAAACCACATGATTCTATCGACAGGTTAAATTAGCCAAACCAAAAGGTTTCATCCCCTCTCTTTTCAAATGAAGCCTCAGAACCACAGAACTTCTCGCCTTGATTCATCAAGAACAACTGTCATATGCTAAATTTTTGCAGCAAATAAACTGAGATGGTTTACTTGAGCTTTCCAGAATGATGATATGAGTTCGAAAAGATGAAAAACAGAAAGCCGTTAGTAAAGGAAAAAAGGAGTAAAGTGCGCAGCAATTTACTCCTTTTTCATTAGAGCATACACTGGATAAGTAGCCGAACGTCCATATACATAGTATGACGCAATGGTTGCACAACAACTAGAAAGAACAGAGAAAGGAAGGAGGAACTACATTAATAGAAGTAGATGTAGTATAATGCCTAATCCATCTATGCAGCGCATTATGACCAGTCTAAACTCGTTTCCAGAAGAAAAGAACTGTAGCAGTAGATGGTCGATGGTACTGGAGAAAGAAGCGCTGATGTTTCTTCCGCCATCATGATTATTTACACAATCTATTCTTATCATGGGTAACTGCAGAAACAAAAGGACAAGTAGATGAGAGGACGAATGCATATCTATCATCCTTAGTTGGGTCAGGGACTTTGAAAAACAAATTCTTAGAGACAGTGAAAAAAAGAAAGAGGCTAATGGGATGTGTATGGGAAAAAACCCAAATGATCAATCAAACCAAGTGAGGCATGCAAGAAAATGAAGCTGCAGGAACAACCATAACACCACGGACCTAAACTAGCTCAAATATTGTGTAATTAGAATCAAAAGACTCTGTTAGCCAAGTGCCCCACACCGTCATTCACCAAGATGTGATGCAACTTCAGGAAAAGAAAACAAACGGAGGGCCACAAAGAAGCTTAACCAAGAAACTTGAAATGGATGTTATGGAATCACCTCTCTACAAAGCCATTTCTGCCTGCAAGGCAGCGAGCTCATCATCCTCAGGCGTCTTCTTCACTGGCTGAGGACGTGACGGCTGGTTGACTGCAGGAGCATGCACTGGAGCAGGGGGAGCAGTTGTGGTAGACTCGAGAAGCTGGTCCTCCAGCTCAGCCCCTTCCAATTCTTCGAGCTCCGCTTCCAGTTCATCCTGATATAGCAGTCAGAATTTACTTTAGCCACAAATATTCTATCAAGAACTTGTTTAAAAATAAGTCGTGTGACTTTTAGAGTTACTACTTCATCGAAATCAGCTGCTGCACCAATCGGTGCGGACAAGGCCTCCTGAATCTGTTTCATGTTTTCAGTCTGATCGTTGACCTCGTCCATTGTTCTATCCAAGTCGTCGATGTTCCTGATATTTAAAAGGAATCACACTAAACCTTAGAGAAACAGTTAATGCAATGAGAGCATAGAAGCAGTATCTACACATTGATGCATTTTTTTTAAGGCTTACGAAGGGATGAGAGAAGAAAAGGACACTCCTAGTGTTAAAAAACAAAAGGGCCTGATTATAGTACAAAGTACTTTAAATCAAAAAACTCTCTTTAGTGTCTCCCATCAGTTCATTTCATGTGGCCTCTTTCACAGGGTTTACCATCAGTACATTTCATAGTTTTTTCCTACACTTTTAGAACCGTCTGTGTTGTAGATCCATCAGTAATTCAATTTTAAGGGAAAAACACTTGCATTAGTTTCATCCAACTAATTACTAAATAGAGCCTCGATTAGATTTTTCGCTCTACTGGCAAAAACAAAAGCAGATTTGTTGCTTCAAATATGGTAAAATCTTCCACACAAAACAATGTACAGAAATCCAGGCACAGAATCTCCATTTTTTTTTCCTCTAGTAGATACAGTTGAAAATGGTACATACATTGCCTTATGCATGGCCTTCATGGTGGTGGCTCCGCTTCGCAATGCATCGACAGTCTCTGTTGTGGCCTTGGCGCCTTCTAACATGATCATCTAACATTTTTAAAATGGAGCCATGGTTTGAGATTTTAGGTGTTTCCATTCTAAGCATAGAAACAGAGCATCCAAGTGGAAGTAAAATGGCCAAGCAGCAAGCATACCTGATCATGTATGCGCAACTGATAACTTCCAAGCTGTTCAATTTGTGTTTCATACATCTTTTTCTTCTTCAAACATTGAATAGCAGCTGCAAAATAACACCAATATGCACATTCACTGAGTGATTTAAGCACAAATGAGTTTCCAATCTACATCTCCACAATGGGGTAATAATTGGCAAGAATCTGAGACCAATTGGAGTTACCATGTCCGAACTAAAAGAGAATATGCTATCTATAGCACCTTGTGACTTCATAATTGCTTGGTGCTGCTGAAGTTAAGTATTTATCAGGAGGAGGACATTTAACCATGATAAGAATCAATGTCTCAGTTTAAACTCTATAACTGTACAGCACAACCACCATAGTGTTTTTCTGGATACCAACGGCACTAACAGAAAGAGAGAACATTTTTCACAGGACAAGTCAACTAATTTCGGTTTCAGCATCAGACGATCCCCAGCTACAATTTCATTATCCAAAATATCACATCTGAACACATTGCATGACCAAGGTTAAGTCACTGAAGAGTGATTGAGAATAACTCTGCATTATTTCTATCAATATTGGCTTTCCATCACATGACAATTTAATCATTAAAACATTTCAAATTCCCGTGGTTGAAGATCCAAAGAGAAGAACAATGGAAGCGAGCGGAGGTCATACCATTCTTTTTCTTGGCCTTGGTATACGTCTTGGCCCTTTCAACCTCCGCAGCAACCTTCTTGGCGAGGAAGTTCTCCTTCTTCTCTAACATCTCGAGCGTCTACAATGATAAGTGGCAAAGGTAACAATCTGAAGAAGCTCTCCCACAAATTTCAGCACGATTTCCAGTTAATTGAATGGGTATAACATGTTATACACATGGGATCAAGACAAAAGCAGTTTTGCATCTGTTACAGGGGCTTTACAGATGATTTTATATCACTTTGTAAATTAAAGAACCGAGTATCACATGTCTAGCTAGTAAAAAAATTAAAGAACAGATTGTTGGCTGCATCAAATCTATTGCTTCTCTAATTTCACCCACCAATTGAGATATAAAGGGAAATTTACAATCACAAAATCAAATAAATTCCACAAACTAAAACCATCCAACCGATGATAAATTACATGTAGGATGACCTAACCTAGGATGACCTGGAGCTGAAACATATCAGCGAGATCAACTGATTAATGGGTCATAAACCCAGATCACGCTACGACTATTAACACGATGACCCTCCAGAAAATCTATGGTCCTCTGGACACCACCAACGAGAAAATGGAAAATCAAAATAAAAAGAACAGGAATAAAGACAAAAATATCATAAGCAATCAAATTACTTTAAAGAATTAAACAGAAGGAAACGATCAGAATCCTACCTCGTTCAATTTATCTATCGTCGTTATGGCACTGGCAGTTGATTCCTTCTTCTTCGTAAACATTTTCTGAAACATGGTTGAAACCCTTTGTTCTTCAAGACCAGAACTTTCTTCTTCCCCGAGCCCAAGAAAGCTTTCCCCGATTCCAGAAAGGCTGCAACGACCAAAAGTGGGAGAATTTTATCAAATGGGTTGGAGTAATTTTCCGGGAATACCCGAATCCGAGGGCATGCGTACCTTTGTGGACCGATAGGTGAGCTTCCAAGAAAACCCCTGTAAAAGTGCTACGTGACAGAGGAGAGGTGACTTTTGTGGACTTTTGCTGGTCCGCGGTGAGGATAACCCTTTATTCCTTGCACCTTCGACGAAACGTCAGCTTCGGTGACGCAGGGAAAAGTCGTTTTGGTCACCAAATCATGTCGTTTTACGGTTCTTACAATCAAATTTTCTTTTTTATCTATATGACATCTACACGTTTGTTAATTATTCTATTCTTGAAAATATTTTTTTTATTCTGTTCTTGAAAATAATTTATGAGCATTTGAATGCATTTGTAACTGTTCAAAATTCTTATTTAAGAATAAAAATGTGTTTGGTAAAACTCTTAAAATGTATAATCTGAACTATTTTCTTTTCATAATTTAATTAAATTATTCTCTTTTTCTTTTTTCTTTTCTTTTTGCCTTTTTTTCTTCTTTTTCCTCCGGTCACCAAACAAGGATAAGCGACCTTACCGAAGCATCGCTGACCCTTGACAACCCATGCCACAGCAACGTAAGCTTGCCGTGAGCTAGGCAAGGTTTGGCCTCGCATGCTTATTAAAATATGTCCTAATAGATTAATTTTCTTTCTTGCTCTTCTAATACAAAATTTAACCCACTAGCATTTAACCCACCAAAATGGCATCCTATACCTAAGGTCAGTGCTTGGGATTTGATAACTTTCTTTTTTTTTTCATTTTTAGTTCATTTTAAACAATGTAACACGCACCTCATTATAACTTGCTCCATCTTACATTTCGAATTTTGATTTCAATTCTAATCAAATGAGGTGCCACTTCGCTTGACCATCAAATCGAATAAACGTGCCAAATCACCAGGATAATCGGCTCAACAGTCATGTCTGTCATATTAGCATAATCAACCAAGCAAGACAAGACCTGTGATAAAAAGAGAGAGAGAGAAGCAATGAAGATGAATAGATAAGCATGTATATTTTAGCAGTGATGCCAAATGGAGGAGCTCTCCCACTACCCCTTTCCTGAGCAGGTGAACTGGGCTGGGCAGCCTGGGCTTTGCTAAAGACCCAGGGCCTGCAAAAGAAAGGAAAAAAGATATGGTGGGCTGGAGGAGGATAAAGTGCAAATGGGCTTCACCTGAGAATTGGATCCATCTGACGTGCAAAAGCAAATTTCTCCTACACCCTTCAGAGAAAATAAAACTATTTCCACACCCCGCTTTTTCCACTTTCCAAAATTTTCACATCCAACGTTGAGGATCTAAGCTTGTGCGATGCGCCACTTTAGTCACGCAATCTTAGCATCGATCTCTCGTTGTTCTTATCGATAGTGGACAAACGCGCTCGTGGTCTTTTCGATTCCTAAAGTTCGTAATTTTTTAATGAGTCGAGCTCGAAAAGGAGCCCAAAAGGAGAGGGGATCTTTTTTATTTATTCCGCGCTTGTGGGTGCTCTGCAAGCTGTCCTCCATGTCGAGGGAGAGAGGGCAGCGGGCTGACACACGGCGGCCAGCCGAGGCCCGTTCGATGGGGCTGAGAAATTGCAAAGAGGACGGCGATTGGCGGAAGGTGGGATCGAGGGCGACTGAAAGTCGGTCAAGCAGAACTCTCTTTTCCGCGATGCTCAACCGACCAACCACGCAGTTCACGATTTCTCCCTCTTGTCTCTCTGAGCAGCAACGACCGGAGAAAAGGGAAAAGAGAATTGGTGGGGGGACAGGACAGGCTATTTGAGAGTTGAATAAACCGGACAGTTACAGGTGGCTCCATTGAACGCCTCCCCCTTCCCGACCTTGCGCATCAGGGGGAGAGA
The DNA here is from genome assembly GCA_016097595.1 of Eucalyptus pumila. Classification (NCBI taxonomy): domain Eukaryota; kingdom Viridiplantae; phylum Streptophyta; class Magnoliopsida; order Myrtales; family Myrtaceae; genus Eucalyptus; species Eucalyptus pumila. Next base: position 46,813,980 of record CM027848.1, read on the forward strand.
GAGAGAGAGAGAGAGAGAGGTGCTTGGTGGGTTTGACAGAAATCTAATTCCATGGCTTGGTTAGGTCGGTGAAAAAAATATTAGGTACAACTTTGAGGCCAACTCAGCAAAAAAAATATTAATTCATTCACTTTTTGGGGTCTATTTGTTGGTCACGGTCTCCCTCTCTCACCCTCCCTCGCTGCCTCGCCCCCTCTCCTCTCGTCCTTCTCTCTCCTTTGCTGTTCTTCTTCCTTCTTTTTTTTTTTTTGTCTCTCGTGCCCCACGGCTGCTGAGGTCGACCTCAAAGTCCAGAGCTTGGGATGGCCATGGCAGCTCAAGTTTGGAGCACACAAATATGGCCCGTCTATTGTACTAGGTCGCCGCATCCATGACTTTTCTCCCAGCTATGGCTATTAGATCCAAAGGCCAGTGCTTGTGGACGATTAGTCTACAGTCTTGCAAATTTGTCTGTGGAGCTCGAGATTGAACCTAGAGCTCGAGGTCAAAGCAGCCATGGTCACTTAACGATGAGCTCGACATCGTGATTATCGTTAGGGTTGTACAAATGAACCAGAAATCATCCGAATCACCTGGAACATATTGGATTGATTTGGAATTGGCGATTCTTATGGGGATTGGTTCGGTTCTTAATTCCAATTTATTAGAATCGATAAGTACCGATTTGGTTCTTGATTTCAAGTATAAAACCACCCATCCGTTCACTCAGACATGACCGATATATATTTTAAAAAAAGGAATTCCAACTCAATTACCTATCAATCATCCCTCTTTTCTTATTATTCTCTATCCTTTGCTATACTTGCTTTTTTCTTTCTTTTTTTCTTTTTACTCGTGCCTCATGGCCAAAGAGCTTGAGCCCAAGGCTTGTGGCTGGCGTGGCCATGGAGTTCAACCTGGAGTAGCTAAGGTTGCAAGCTCGAGATAAAATAACTAGAGGTAAATTCATGGAATTAAATGACGATTCTCGATTTCAATTTTTTTGAAATCGGTCCTTATTTAGCGATTCTCAATTCTAAGGTGAGAAGTGTTCATTTAGACCACACTCACCTCTATTTATTGTACCTCAAGCTTGCAACCTTGGTTACTTGAGGTCGAGCTCCGTCGCCGTGGCAGCCGCTAGCCTTGGGCTCGAGCCGTGTGGCCGCGGGCCGCGAGTAACAAAATAAAGAAAGCAAGTGTAGCAGAGGAGAGAGAAGGATGAGAAGAGAGGGAGGTCGTGTGATAAATGTTGCAACGCGAAGAGACTGATTTTTTTGCTTAGTATGGGGTTAGAGTTGTGGTTAATATCTTCTATAGGTCGGCTTGATTGAAGCCATGGATTTCTTCTTGGATGACCGGAGGTTGCTTTAGGAATTGTGTAGTATTTTTGCTGATGTCTTAAGCATTTTGACTATTTATTCGTGTAGATATGACACACTCCGATATTTAAGACGAGTCAAAAAACTAGCAAAAGCATGGGGTTGTAGATGGAGCATCAACGGCTTTGATTTCATTTCTCATCGCAACATCTCTATCTTTTTTGTCATTGCAACGTGTGTAGACCCATCAAAATTGTGGGTCGGGTTGGATTTGAATCGAGTCGCATTTGAGTTGAGTTGAAATTTGGCCTAATCCAAACTGATCAATTTAACCATTTTTCATGCAATACAAAATTTAGTGGTTTATATTCGATTCAATTCATATCTAATCTACACTTAACTTGATTCGTATTATAAAAGCACTTCCATATTTAATTCAATTTAGGAAAATCCATACCTAAATTGACACAAGAGTGCAGAGTGAGCGAACGTAAGAGCAAGTAAAAGCAAGAAAGAGTGAAAAGAAAGTCACATAGATAAATTGTGTCTAAATAAGTTATAAATTCATTCAACACCCATATTATTTTAGACTTTATATTCTAAACCCATTTTATGTTTAATTTACTTAATATAATTAACTCATAGCCTAGATCAAGAGATGGATGTACGACCCATTTTAATAGATTTTATCGTGTGCACGGGACGAAATGGAGTGAGTCAGGCTTTGGACTCTAGTCATCAAAGAAACCATTTCAACGGAATGGTAAACAGCTGTAATATAAATTTTGTTATTTGGGTAGCTTGTTTGTATGTGCAATACCTCTTTGCTTATTCTAATCCAGTGAGCCATCCCCTTATGATAATCACAAACAAGGATCTTATGAATGGACCCTTAAAAGTGTAACTTAATCTTTAGGATAATAAAAATAAAAATACAACAAATCAGGATAACGTTTCCAATCCCAATCTAATTTAATAAATAACTATTGGACAATAAACAATATGCAGGCTTCTATCGGCATAAGTGGCGAGAGCGAAATCAAATTTTTTGCGAGCCACGATTTGATGTAATTAATTAGTTCATTCACATCGGAGAATTAAGTCGAGTTTACGATAAGATCGGCATCCTTTTCAACGCGACCTTTGAAAAAAACGTGGTTATGGAAGAGCAATTTCTCGAAAACCCTCCGCCAATCGCGTTCGGTGTGGTGCGCGAAAGCTGATCCGGACTTAATCCGACGGTCCTGTTTCCATCATGATGGTGGGGGTTGACAAAAAGACAAAAAAAACCTACGTTTAAAGCTAAACGTTGGACAAAGCGATGTCTTAATCTTAGGCAAGGAAGCCACGTCATCATATTAAATATCAAAAAGGGCGCTTCTTCTAGTCCTGTCCAGACGGGCCCACGCCTACTTGCGCTTTTTGGCCACTTTTTCTCTCTCTCTCTCCTCTACCTTCTCTCTCTCTCTAAGGAAGACGATTGAATCGCTGTTGATCCTTATCTGGGCGAATCCCTAACTCTTCAACCTCGACCCCCTTTTCTTCCCTTTCCACATTCCCCTCCCTCTGCTTTTTCCGTCTCCCTCGAATCTGTTCCTCCACTTGTCTTCTGCACTGGCACCGTAAGCCCTCTTTCCCGTTCCGTACAATCTCCTCTGTTATGATATCTGTGCTTGTGGAAAACGTGTGGTCTCTCCTGATCGAGCGCGAAGAACCGTTCTTGGCTTCTGGGTCTGGCTGCGTCAGGGCTCTGCACGCGGGCATCGACGCTGGAGAGCTAGGTTGCTCGTGGGTTAGGGAGGAAAAGGTCTTTCGGCTATCTGGGTTCGTCTGGGTCTGAGTTTTGATTGAGTCGGTGTGAGGCGTCTGGAGCGCGAAGAATCGTTTTTTGGCTTCTGGGTCTGGCTGCATCGGGGCTCTGCACGCGTGGGTCGATGCTGGAGAGCTGGGTGAGTCGTGGGATTTGGAATGGAGGGTCTTCCCCCTATCTGGGTCTGTCTGGCTCTGAGTTTTGATTAAGTGGGTTCGTGTTGTCTGGTGCTTTTTTTGTGTTCGGATACCCGGATTGGGTGGGTTTCTGTTTCTGCAAGAAAGGTAAGAGCCTGAAGTTAGATATCATGTCCAGTCTCTGTTAGAAGCTCTGGTGATTAGGTGTTGAGTTGGGGAGAGCGAGGATGAAGAGAGGGAAAGATGATGACAAGATCATGGGGCCCATGTTCCCGAGGTTACATGTGAATGATACAGAGAAAGGAGGGCCAAGAGCGCCTCCGAGGAACAAGATGGCCCTTTACGAGCAGCTCAGCATACCTTCTCAAAGGTTCGGCTCGGGGATGTTGCCTCTCAATCCCAATAATAGCAGCAATTTGGTTTCTCCAGCATCTTCGAACCAGGTAAATGATATGATTGGTATTTCTTCCTTCGATTGTAGCGTGTTTGCTTTGAATTCATTACTGTTTAAGTCATGTCCTTGTGAAAGTATGCCTGATCTTTAGCCTGATGTTACTGTTTTCTGCGGTAGGTAAGTTTTCAAGAAGCTGTCAGTTTGTCAATAGTTGCTATAGATATTGTAGATTTTGGTGATACACCGTTGTTCTCATAAGTGATTGATCTGTGGTGTTGGGAAATCCGTTAATGGACTGGATCGAGTGATGATAATCGGTAGTGCTCTGGGATTTTAGTTTGTCGTGTCAAAAGTGAGTCACTTATCATCAAAACATTTATCTGGTGAACCTCTCTCTTAAGGTGTTTCCTTCTCTGGTGACCTTAGGGATTGGTGTACGTTTTGTTTTTATGTTAATGAATTGAACTATTCTTTGCCCAAGAAAATGCTAATTGGGGTGAGTTTTGTCATTCTGGTGTAAGTTGATATGGGAGAACTATTACTTTTTACAATTCACCAAGACAACCATTCGATTTCAGGGGACTGGATCTGCCCGGAACATGTATTTCCCACTTCACTTGCCTCCTTCAACTCCAACTCATCTTTCTGAGAGATTGAATGCTGGCAAGTCGGGCGGGGCTAGTCCAGCTAATTCGCTGGCACGAGTGGAACAGAGAAAAAATGCTGGTGATGGAGATGATTTTATGGTTCCCGTATATGTTCAGTCAGGAACGGGTCAAGGTAAAAACAAGAATAGTAAGGCTGGGGATAATGCTTCAAATTATACAGCGAAGATGCAAAGCTCCTGCAGTGATGATCCAAGAAGATCTAGCTCAGTAGGTCTCAGTTCAAGACAAGAATCAAACTTAGATGGTTCTATAAGATCCTATAGGAACATAGCCACTGCAGAGAATGGTCGTAGATCATTGAAGGAAGCTGATGCACCTCGAAATCCGGTTCTAGCAAGTTTTAGCACATCCCGTGGTACAGATGCACAACTACGACAAGGAAATGAAGATGGGTCACAATCAGATGAGCATGCACAAGATTTCGAAAATGAAGAAACTTCGAGAGACATTGAAAAGGGAATATCTTCCTGGTCAAGCCGTGATCCTCGTTTGGGAGAAACCCAAAGATGTCCACCTGAGCCTAATAACTTTGGTAAGGAAAACTTAAATGAAACATGTGGCGCGTTGCTCATGGTTGACGCTGGCAGGAATGACGATGCATCCGAAGTCTCCATTGCAGATTCAGTGTCAGGCTTTGATATCTCTCCTGATGATGTTGTGGGGATTATAGGTCAAAAACATTTCTGGAAGGCCAGGAGAGCAATTGTCAAGTAAGTACCTTTATGCTTACCCTTGGATGGTTCATCCAGCTTTAAAATCTGAGGTTCTTATTGCCTTACTTTCAATTTTATGTGATTTTGTTCTTGCATGTAAATAAGAAGTCCAAAGTACTCTTTTTAAATTGTCCTCTTTGGTTATGAAAGTTGAGTGGTCAGAACTTATAATGTTTAGGCTAAACTGCAAGATGGTCAAATTTTTAGGACATTGGATGCAATTCTCCCATTATTTTATTAGAATATGTATTGTGTATCTCAGATTTGGTCATTATTGTGTGATTGCTTCTTTCTTAGTTGTTTTGATAATGAGCCTTGTTATGACGGTTAGACAACTCAATTGGTTGCTTGTCCAGTCTTTCTAAACATTCAGATAAAAACTATTCTTCAATAATATGTTCTAACACGTTGTGATTGTTCTCCAAATGGTAAGGGAGAAATATTTTTGTTCATTTGTTCAGACTTATATCAACCATATGAGGGTACCCTTTCTTGGGTTGAACTATAACTTGATTTTCATTTGAAACCACTGGATTGTGCTGCGTATTTGGACTTTATCCATTCTTTTGCTTCGACATTTGCTTTTGCTCTTAGTGTTAATTTGTTAAATGGGTAAGGGACGTGCTGCAGCGTTGCTGCCTTCATATGTAGTATTGAATTTGTTTTCGATACCGAGATTTTGCTTCAAATTTCAACTTTAGAGCATTAATTGATTTCAATCAGAAAACTGTAGTTCATAGATTTATAGTTGAGGAGAGTAACTAATGGTGTGGAGTCCCAGGGTCCTTCTGAGGTGGTATTTCATGTATTTAGCGGTGGATCGTCTGAGACCAGGTAGGTCGACTGTCCTCTCTGGAGAATTTTTGCAAGGTGACCCTGAGAATGGTGGATCATCTCTCGTTCATTGTGCCTTCGCATTTTCTCTCTAGAAATATTTCTGTCTCCATCTTTTTTTCTGGTCTTGCCTGCCACATCGTGAGCATTCTCTAATAATGAGGGCATGGTGCGGCAGGGGACATGGCGGAGGGTAGTGCCGTGGTATGTCTGGGACCATTTCCAAGGGGTGAAAATGATATCTAGCTTGATCTTGGTGGATATGGTGACCAAAAGGATTACGTTTCATGTTGCACCTTGGTATTTGTGTTATTGAATTGGGTGCCTATCCATTATTCGTTTATACAATGTCTAGGTATAATGTTGCTGTAGTGTATATACGTGCTAACTCTATGTTCTTGTTGTACTTTTTCATAGAATTTTTGTCTGATTTTAGCATATATATCAGCTGCAGTCCTAGCTTCTCTGTTGTGCACGATATTTGATGTAATGGTAGTTTCCGTTGAGATAGAAAAATAAAGAAAGAAAATTTAGGTGCAAGGGTATGGAGATATCGAGGCAATGTTTGAGGTGCTTTTGTTTTGAGTGCCTGCGATTGTTCTGTTACTGTCATTCTTAGTATTGGCTAGATTTTGGATGAGTTTAGTTGGATGCTTAATGCCTTGCAATGTTTAGATCTATGCTATTGACCATCTGATTTGATTGGAGTATTCATCTGTCTTTTTGTGAGCCTAAGTCAATGAATGTATTATTGTCTCTGTTTTGACATAACTCCCTTTTACTCATTTCAGTCAACAGAGAGTGTTTGCAGTTCAAGTCTTTGAGTTGCATAGATTGATAAAGGTACGCTGGATGTCACTCTTCAAGAAAATTATTTGGTGAAGTCTAGTAGTAACATATCTTTGTGCATTTACAGGTACAGAAGTTGATCGCTGGGTCACCACATCTTCTGATTGAGGATGTTTCTGGCTTAGGCAAAACTTCTTTAGTCAACTCTCCTGCGAAGAAATTTTCCGAGGACCATAATGGTGGATATCCATCACAAACTACAAACCACAAAGAGGAGCAGGAGAAGCCTGGCCACCAGATGGAGTGTTCTGCAGAGAATGCAGTCGGGAAGACATCAATTTCTTCTGTCAAAAGTGCCAATCAGCTTTCAGATTATGGGCCTGGTATGAGAAACCCACCTCTTGCACCCATTGTGCCTGATGTGAAAATGGGCCCATGGGGTTACCCTCAGCCATCGGGGCAGCAATGGTTGATCCCTGTCATGTCTCCTTCAGAGGGGCTTGTTTACAAGCCCTATCCTGTGCCTGGATTGACGGGAACAGCTTGTGGAGGATGTGGGCCATACAACTCTTCTCCAATGATGGCGAACATCCCAAACCCTGCCTATGGAGTTCCACTGCATCCTCATCACCAAGGATTTGGGTTCCCTTCGGGTGTTCCTCCACCTGGCCATAGTTATTTCCCCACGTACGGTATGCCCGTCATGAGCTTCAACGTTTCGGGTTCATCTGTAGAACAAACGAACCGGTTTTCCGGACCTGTCCAATACGGTCGAACGGGCCAATTATCTGGAGGGGAAGTTAACAATCTGCAGCATCAGAATTCATCTAACTTACCTAAGCAGAGAAAAGGATCAGTTGCTCAGATCAAATTCCAAGCCAATAAAGACAGTGAGTTGCAGGTGAGCACGGCAAGCAGTCCTAGCGAGAAACCACCAGAGGGACTTGGGAATGTCCAATCCTCAGACGGAAAAGAAGCACTCCCACTTTTTCCAGTTGCTCCAGCAGTTTCTGAAGGGGGATCTCAGCTTCGCGAGGCGGAGCAGCCTACAAGGGTTATTAGAAGTGTGCCTCACAACGCTAGATCTGCAACAGAGTCTGTGGCTCGAATATTCAGGTCTATACAAGAAGAGAGGAAACAGTTCGACTCCATTTAGGGGCTCGGCTGACTATGTTTGTCTCTCATAAAGTCGTAAACTCGGAAACTCATTTGAGTTCTGAGCGTGAGAGCTTCTGTATTTGTGTTATATTCGTCTTTTGGTCCTTATAGGTTGGTCTGTAAATTAGGTTATCCTATGTGGAAGTTCATAACCGGATTATATTTGTCATCTCGGTGTAAGTTGCTAGAGGTGTCTTTTGGTAAGGTAAATTTTGTTCCAGTGAATCGGTGCCTATATATCACTACAGTGTAACTTCCAATCGAATAGCCATCTTGTGTTTTGCCTGTTGTATCAGTAATTTTATCATTCCTTGTCTTTATCAAGGGAGTTGAGCTCATGACTGTTGGGTGCTGTAAAATCTCTCCACGATGACACGATTTCCCGGATTGATTTCGGCATGTCCTCGCTTGGTGCCCATCAAGTAAATCTCGACTTTTGAGCAGTTCTTTGTTGCGGACGTATTAGTGACGCTTGATGAGGGAACTTTGGATCTATAGTATTTGTCATCTCTGGGGAGCCGAAAGGGGATGTGTAGGGGCAAAAGCTATTTAACTACTACTGAAGGGGAGTTCAATAGGTTGTGACCCCAAATGAAATTCTTTGAAAGGACATTTTGTTTGCTACACTTGCATGACATTCACATATTACTCATCATCATGGGCAGAAATGATTTTGTCCCGGTCCACCGAAGTAGAACACGGGCTCGCCAACGTACCCATCTCTATGGTTGTTCCCATTGTAGCAGTACACTTCATCACTATAAACCCCAACCCACTCCGGGTACTTGAGTGAGAGTGAGAAGTCCACGATCCTAACGTGGTTGATGTAGCAGGCATGGCCATGGAGTGCCTCTGAGTACTCCCCACTTCCCATGGCAGTTCTGGTGTGAGGAGTCTTCTTCACCATCGTACTGTACACTTGACCTCCCCAGTTGACCATTATGGCGCTGCGCTTCAGGTAGAAGAAAAGGGATCCTGGAAAATACCCGAGGACCAGGTTGTTCGTGAGGCGTAGCCACCAGTTGGTAGAATGAGGATCCTGGTTCAATGATAACTATCTCTGCTCAGAAATAATATTTCCAGAAAGAGGACTCGCAACTTTTTAAGTTAAACCTGAATTAATGAGCGAACACGATTCAGATGAAATTGTAAAATGGTTGGAACAGTTAAGTCAGGATTGACATGAAGAGCAAATCGTTGTCCAAGGGAACACGGACACCTTTGGGCATTTGAATGTAACTAGCCTGCTCAAACAGGGATTTGCCGATCCAGTCTATTGCAAGTAAAGAAGGCAAAGAAGATTGAGAATTTAAGTACCAAGAAGATGCCGACTGATATTTGATATTGTTCCCGTTCAGAAGATATCGGACCTAGAGCAGAGCCGAGGGCCACCTCAGAACTAGTTTGAACGAACCCAGAACAGGTCAAATCGAAGCAGCCTGTGGAAACGCTTCCATCAACCTATGTAATAGAGGAAAAGGAAGATAAGCCAACCAATTAAACGGTTCAGCTCCGCCCAGAAGGAATGGTCTATCATGATAGAGAACTCACGGTCCAATGTGTGAAAAGCCGACTTTGCTTATCTCCATATAATTTTGGGTTCACCTGGGAATAGGAAAATCTTTCTGAGCTATCTCAATATATAACCAACAACTAACAGGTTGTAAGTAAAAGAGACCCCGACTGAAATTGAAAGACAGACCATCCATCCTGCTTCAACACTTTCGTACTTATTGCCGGGGCCACCCAGAAGCCATATCTGGGCCGTCGTGAAGTCATCTGGCAAATCAAGGTTTGGATTCCATAAGTTTATGTCACTGGAAGCTCCTATGTAGTTGTACCCTACTGTCACAAGGATTGCTTGCTGCACAAGAAACATAGTGAAATAATATTACTAGACCCTAAAATGTGTGAGGGAACAAGTTTCTGTAAGCAAGTCAACGAGGGGCGTTCAATTCAGTTGAAGGAATGCTTACATCACGATCTTTTGTATAAGGAAGAGAGACTCGGGTTCCATTTATGACCACATTTCGAACATTTTCATTGAGGGTTGAATTAGCCACGTAGTCCTGTGAATGAGGATGATACATTTTCCCAAATTGCTCGGGACTAGATGCTCTCAACAAGTCTTGCCGCCGGACTCATCGGATGGGAATAGTTCCCCGGGGACAACTTCCACTCTTTTGCCAAGTTTGAGCTATTACTGGTTTTGAGGACTCAATTTTTGTTGCTTTGTTTTCTGAAGGCAATTTAATGCTGGGTTCCATCTGCATTTTGAAGAAAGGATAGTAAATGAGGTTTCCAGGAAATCCCCGCACCCCCCCCCAAAAAAAAAAAAAAAAAAAAAAAAGAGAAAGGAAATATGAGGCTGCTTTCAATATGTGTGATGATAACGTGCAATCCGCTTGTTTGAGTTCCTGAGACTAGCTGATTTAATTAGAATAAAAGCTATTTAGAACTTATGAGTCTTGAAAAAATGTTGTCATCAAAATGTCAATTGTAAGTAGGAGAGCTATGGTTAGGAAACGGGCCTGAATGACATGCTCCTTCATTGCGGGATGGTCGAAGGCTGGTTGTTTGTGCATGTCAACACAGTCGATGATATCTCCATCTGCACTCTATCAATCAAACCAAAATTGGACATCAGTCTGCAACTTAATTTACTGGGAGTGAACAAGCTTTCATTAATTGTGTCCATTAAGTAGCTAACGAACAAATGGGTGCCTTGAAAACTCACTTTCCTTTTGTGTGTCTGAGTAAGTGCGTGCGTGAGAGAGAGAGAGAGAGAAAGAGAGCAACTTTTCTGAAAGAACTCAAATTACAACCACATCCTCTACTTATCAACTCGAGCCAATGTATGAGTACTGTAGATTTGACTGCAGCAAAAAGATGGTTGCATGGTTGAAGTACGGTGCAACAAAAATATTGAGGACATGGAAGAAAAATTTAACATTTCTTATATGGTGATTTGTGGGGATCCCATATATGGCATTACTTTCTGACCAAAACTGAAAAAAAAAAAAAAACAAAAGAAAGAAAGAAAAAAAAAAGAAAGAAAAGGAGAGAGAGAATAAAAGCATATCACGTATTCATATCATTAGTTCTATTTGGAATACTGCAAAATTGTCCTGGATCTTATGGCACATGTGCAGTTGATCACCAAGAGTGTAATCACTTTTTCCTGAAAAGCAAATGTTCAGCGATGGCTGTGGAACTGACTTTCATCACATTGTTATATGAAGAGACACCAGAAATGATTCAAAGATCGAGGTTTTATGAGATATTAGTGTAAGCTGATGCAAAGTAGCCGAAAATACAGAAAACATGTCGGAGAATTTCGTTGCCCTCCAAACAAAAGAAGCTTTTCCGGGCCAAGAAATCAAGGCCAGCGTCTCCTATTTAATGTAATTCTCACAGAAAGGTTTTTCAAACCATGAATCAGTATCAGCAGAAAGCCTATTCAAAGAGGCGTTGAAGGAGATATGATACCTGAATGCTCTTCACTGCAGGCTTATTAAGAAGCCTGAGTCTTCTATCAATATCATCCTCGTCCACCGCAGCCTCTCTATTCATTGATTTTCTTGATGCACTATTAGCCATTGTGGCCCAACACAATGCCATAGCCAAGAAGAGCATAAATCCCACTTTCTCCATTCTTCCTTCGGCTTCTCAGCAGGAAAATGACTGAAGGGGAAGCGATTAAAAAAGATTGAAATGACACAAAAAATGGAAAATGCAAAACCGATTCAATGTTTGTCCACGAAAGCCAGGAACCTTGCAAAATCCCAATTTGCCACTGTGATTGATCACTTGACACATTTGCTTCGGTTGAAACAGAAGGTACGCATTTACTAACAAAAAGCCAAATAGAAAGAAAAGACAATGATACACCGACCAGATTGTTTCTTGTGAATTAAGTCAAGATTGACTGAACTTTGACTTCTTCAGTTAACGTCAACACAGAAAAAGATAAACTTTTATGACTTTTCTGCCAAATACCATTGTGTTCTTCACAGATTGCAGCAATGCACGATAAACTGACTGAAAATGACCTGCACTGCAAGAAAATTTTCCAGGCATGCTGATTAAGAGCATGAATTTTCTCTTAGCAGAAAAAGATCAGGGATCTAAAGTATCATTTAAATATGGGAAGTGCCAGCTCGTCAAACTTCATAAAAGGCCTTGTGATTATGGCATAAAAATCTACGAGATTTATATTTTGGACAAATGTGGCTTTCTCTCTCTTTTTTTTTTTTTTTTTTTTTGGTTGAAACATATCACTTACATTTAACCAGCGAAGTTAGGAAGACAACCACAATAAACTTCTAAACACACCAAATCCCCAAGGGATTAGATAGCCAATTAGAAGGGAGGTACTCTAATCTCTGGGCTTCGGCAATCCAATCCGCAAACTGATTGGCTTCACGTAAACCTGTTGACCTGAAGTGCTTAATAGATGGGATGAGAATGGTTTACTTCCACACATTTAAGCCGAGCCAGCAAGCCCATAGAATCTTCAATTACTGTGTTATGGCTTCACCCACATGAGTTTGTTATGGTGTTCCGGCCTGGACTTCACGTTTAACCTGATGAGAACCATGCCTCCAGGTTTAGTTTAGCCTGCCGGTTGATCAGGTCTGAAATTCTAAGACATATAAGAAAGGCTTTCAATTGGTGAAAAGGAAACGGAAAAATAAGTGTCCTTGTTCTTTAAACTCTGCTCCTAACATCTGCCGTACCAGGATCAATCTGAAAAACGTAGAAACTAGCAGCCGCGGTTTCTAGTCAGGGGCACAACCCATTCCATCCAGGACCTCCGAAATAAAACTCAGGATCTTCAATATCCCCAAGGTTAAACTCTTCTGTGTAGTGGTCAATCTCTTCCGGGAACTTCGGGATCATCAAGTTGTCACAGACCAGTACCCTCGTCACTTATTTGCTCAATTCTTAAGGAAAACTGCCTGCTGCCCATCCATGTCGAGGTGTGGGGCAAAAATTTCCCTATTCTTGAGCTATACACTTCGCCTCCCCACTGCACGGTCTGTGCAGTTTGAGGTAGGTAGGCAAGTGGCTCGGGCAGGAGGTAACCAACATTCATCTTCTCATCATATTGAACCCACCATTTATTGGTGTTTGGATCTGAAATTGCACGGAGAAGTCTTTGCCAACATCTTTCAATTCATCAAAGAAGCTAAAAGTAACTAATTTGTGAATTCTTCAAGTAGTATCTCAATGTGGTCATAGATCAGTACTATCTGACACTTAAGGGATAAAGTGTTATTTGATAGGGAAGGCCATCCTTTGTCCAGATGGGATGAATGGCCGTGCTGAGGGCCATCTTGCTGCTTGTTTGAACAAAACCAGGGCAAGTGAGATCAAAGCAGCCGATTTTTTTCCCAGAGTCAGCCTGATACACAGAAGAGGAAGATACAATGTTGGTTTTGCAATGTCATACCAAAGATAGGCCAAACAAAGATCAAGTCAAGGTGTGAATGGAAGCCCTACTTAGCATTAAAAAAAAGGAAACATTTGTCCCAGTGACTGCCAATGAGACCTGGTATATTTGTCATGTTCATTTAAATGGAAAATGAGTTTGGATGATGAGTTAACTGTCCAATATGCAAATACACAAGTCTTCCAGTTGACATACATGCCAGGATTCAACTGAAAATTTTGGAATCGTTAGGCATTGGGTTAGAATTACTGGAAAGCAACTGTCACAAAGCTATCACTTCGGTTAATCTGCAAAGGCCAAGATCTGATACTTGTTTGGGAGAAAACCAGAGATGTCCACCTGAGCCTAATAGCTTTGGTATGGAAATCTTAAATGAGATATGTGTTGCTCATAGTTGACGCTGGCAGGAATGGCGATGCATCCAAAGTCTTCATTACAGATCTGGAAAGTCAGGAGAGCAATTGTCAAGTAAGTGCCTGTATGCTTAACCCCAGACACGTTCATCCAGATTTAAAATGTGGGGCTGTTATTGCCTTACTCTCAATTTTTTGTGATTTTGTTCTTGCATGTAAAAAGATTCCAAAGTATTCTTTTTAAATTGTCCAGTTTGGTTATGGAAGTTGAGTCATCAGAACTTGTAATGTTCAGGCTAAACTGCAAAAAGGTCAAATTTTAAGGACTTTGGATGCAATTCTCCCATTATTCTCTCCTTCATTGTGCCGTTGTATTTTCTCTCTAGAAATATTTCCGTCTCCATGTTTTCTCTTGTTCTTGCTTGCCATATTGTGAGCATTCAGTAATAATGAGGGCATGGTGCAGCAGGGGACATGGCAGAAGGTAGTCCAGTGACATGTCTTGGACCATTTCCGAGTGATATGGTGACCAAAAGGATTATTTGTCATGTTGCACCTTGGTATTTGTGGTATCAGAAATGAGTGCCAATCCATTCTGTGCAATTTCTAGGTATAATTTTGCTTTGGTGCATATGAATCCTGACTCTAGGATCTTCATAGACTAATTGTCTGGTTTTAGAAAATATATCGGCTGTAGTCCTAGCTTTGGTATTGTGCACAGTACCTGATGTAAGGGTAGTTGATGTTGTGATAAAAAAAGATAGAAAATTTAGGTGCAAGGTTATGGAGATATCAAGGCAATATTTGAAGTTCTTTTGCCTGTGATTGCTCTGCTACTTTCATTCTTAGTACTGGCCAGATTTTGGATGAGTTTAGTTGGATGCTTCATGCCTTCCAATGTGTGGAACTCCTCATAAGGAGTTATAGTAGAATTTGGGTAGACTGTTGTTCATCCAGATCTATGCTATTGGCCATCTGATTTGATTGGAGTATTTGCTTGTCTTTTGTATGCCTAAGTCGATGAATTTTTTATTGTCTCTGTCTAGACATAACTCCCTGTTACTCATTTCAGTCGACAGAAAGTGTTAGCAGTTCAAGTCTTTGAGTTGCATAGACTGATAAAGGTACGCTGGATGTCGCTCTTCAATGGAATTATTTGGCAAAGTCTGGTAGTAGTAACGTATCTCAATTACAGGTCCAGAAGTTGATTGCTGGGTCACTATATCTTCTAAATTGTGGGTGCTTCTGGCTTAGGCAAAACCTCTCAAGTCAACTCTCCTGGGAAGAAATTTTGCGAGGACCATAATGGTAGATATCCGTTATAGTAGAATTTGGGATGTTTGCTTTTTCCTCTTTTGTTGACTTTTCAAACCCTCTTTCTTTCTTTTTTTTTTTTTTTTTTGGTAAGGAAATATGAACCCTTTTATTTATAAAAGAAGAGAGAACAAAAGAAACAGAATAGTTCTTTTTCTTTTTTTTAAGCCCATATTTTACAAACATTCCAAACCCTGCTCATGGAGTTCCGTTGCATCGTCATCACCAAGGAATTGGGTTCCCTTCAGGTGTTCCTCCACAAGGCCAGAGTTATTTCCCCACGTACGGTATGCCCGTCATGAGCTTCAATGCTTCAGGTTCATCTGTAGAACAAACGAACCAGTTTTCTCGACCTGTCCAATATGATCAAACGCGCCAATTATCCAGAGGGGAATTTGACAATCTGCAACATCAGAATTCATCTAACACACCTATGCAGGGAAAAGGATCAGTTTTGCAGTTCAAATTCCAAGCCAATGAAGTCAGTGAGTTGCAGGTGAGCATGTCGAGCAGTCCTAGAGAGAAACGACCAGATGGACTTGGGAATGTCCGATCCTTGGAGGGGAAAGAAGCGCTCCCGTTTTTTTCCTGTTGCTCTAGGGGCTTCTGAAGGCTGATCTCAGGCTCATGAGGCGGAAGAGCCAACAAGGGTTATTATAAGTGTGCCTGACAGGGGTAGATCTGCAACCGAGTCCGTAACTCGAATATTCAGGTCTATAAAAGGAGAGGAAACAGCTCAAATCCATTTTTAGGGGTTTGGCTGACTATGTTCGTCTCTCTTAAAATCGTAAACTCAGAAACTCATTTGAGTTGTGAGCGTTAGTTTCTGTATCAGCGTTCTATTTATCTTCCGGTCATTACAGATTGGTTTATGTAAACTGGACATTCCTATATGGTTCATCACTATATTACATTTGTCATCTAGGTGTAAGTCGCTAAAGGTGTCTTTTGTTAAGGGCGAAGTAAATTTTGTTCCAGTGAATTGACGTCCTTATCGCTACGATCTGACCAAAGAGCCTTTTTGTGTTTTGCCTGTTGCATCAGTAATCTCATCATTTTCTTTAAGATATGCGAAAAGCTTGTGCCTATTGGGTGCTATGAATTCGCTGTATGATGCATGCGATGATGCATGAGGGTGGATCGTTTTCGGCATGTCCTCGCTCGGTGCCCATAAGTAAATCTCTCCGGCTTTTGGGCATTTCTTTGTTATGGGCGTATTAGTGATGCTCAATGAGGGAACTTTGGATCAAAAGTATTTGCCATATCCGGGGAGTCTGAAAGGGATCTGTCGTGGCAAAAGCTGTTTCACTTTTACTGAAGGGAGTTCAAAAGCCTGTGACGAGTGAAATTCTCTGAAAGGAACTTCTGTCTGCAATACTTGCATGACATTCACATATCACTCACTTACAGAAATTATTTTGTCCTGGCCCGCCAAAGTAGAAAACAGGCTCATCGATGGGCGTATCTCTATGGTTGTTTCCGTTGTAGCAATACACTTCATCATTGTAAACCTGAACCATTTCAGGGTACTTGAGTGAAAGTGAGTAGTCCACAATCCTAACGTTTTTGATGTAGCAGGCGCGGCCGTGGAATGCCTCCGAGTACTCCCCGCTTCCCATGGCAGTTCTGGTGTGAGGAGACTTCTTCACCATCGTACTGTACACTTGACCTCCCCAGTTGACCATTATGGCCTTTTGCTTCAAGTAGAAGAAAAGGGATCCCGGAAAATACCCGAGGACCAGGTTGTTCGTGAGGCGTAGCCACCAGTTGGTAGAATGAGGATCCTGGTTCAATGATAACTATCTCTGCTCAGAAATAATATTTCCAGAAAGAGGACTTGCAACTTTTTAAGTTAAACCTGAATTAATGGCGAGACCTAAGTCGAATGAAATTGTAAAACAGTTTTGAGTGGCTAAGTCAGGATTGACATCGAGTATAATCGTGATTTGTCGAATATTTCCCCACTTAGCTTTGTCGTGGTCATGCCCAAAGGGCAAATCATTGTCCAAGCGCACAGGGACACCTTTGGGTAGTTGATTGTCAAACTAGCCCGCCCAAGCAAGGATTTGTCAATCAGGTCCACCGCAAGTAAAGAAGGCAATGAAGATTTATAACTTACGTACCAAGAACAAGCCGACTGATATCTGATATTGTGCCGATTCAGAAGATATCGGGCCCAGGGCAGAGGCGAGGGCCACGTCGGTACTAGTTTGAACGAACCCAGAACAGGTCAAATCGAAGCAGCCTGTGGCTTTGCTTCCATCGACCTGAGTATAAAAGAAATGGAAAAAACACGATCAATTTAAGATTCACCTCCGTCCAAAAGAAATGGTCTATTACGATGGCAGAGTACTCACTGTCCAATGCGTGAAAAGTCGAGTCTGCTTATCTCCATATAACTTCGGGTTCACCTGAGAATAGGAAAATCTTTTTGAGCCATCTCAAGAGATAACCAACAACTAACCGGTTATAAGTGAAAGGGGCCTAGACTAAAACTGAAAGACAGACCATCCATCCTGCTTCAACACTTTCATACTTATCGCCGGGGCCGCCTAGAAGCCATATCTGGGCTGTAGTGAAGTCATCTGGCAAATCAAGGTTCGGATTCCATAAGTTTATGTCGCCCGAAGCTCCTATGTAACTGAACCCTGCTGTTAAAAGGACTGCTTGCTGCCCAAGAAACATCGCGAAATGGCATTACTAGACTTTGAACGTGTGAGGGAACAAATTTTCCACGAGCAAGTGAACAAGGAGCATTGAATTCAGTTAAACGAATGCTTACAGAACGATCTTGTGTATAAGGAAGAGAGACTTTGGTTCCATTTATGACCAAGTTTCGAACATTTTCATTGAGGGTTGAATTTGCCACGTGGTCCTGAGGCTGATACATTTTCCCAAATTGCTCGAGACTAGAAGCTCTCAACAAGTCTTGCCGCTGGATTCGCCGGATGGGAATAGTTCCCTTAGGACAACTTCCACTCTTTTGCCAAGTCTGAGATATTACTGGTTTTGAGGGTTCACTTTTTGTTGCTTTGTTTTCTAAAGGCAATTCAATGCTGGGTTTCACCTGCATTTGAAGGAAGAAAAGTAAATAAGGCTACCGAGAAATATCCCAAAAAGAGAAGAAAGGAAAAATCGGGCTGCTTTCAATATATAAGATCAAAATGTGCAATCCACTCATTTGAGATCTCTGAGACTAGCTGGTTCAATTCAAATACGAGCTATTTAGAACTTTTCAGACTCAAAAAATGTTGTGACCAAAATGTCAATTGTAAGTAAGAGAGCCAAGGTTTGGAATTGGACCTGAATGACATGGTTCTTCATTGCGGGATGGTCGAAGGCTGGTTGTTTATGCATGTCAACACAGTCGATGATATCTCCGTCTGCACTATCAATCAAACGAAAACTGGACATCAGTCTGCAATTTGATTTAGTGGAAGACAAGATTTGATTAATCATGTCCATTAAGTAGCTGACAAACAAATGGGTGTCTGAAACGGCACTTTTCTGTTGTGTCTGAGTGAGTGCGTCAGAGAGATGGATGGGTGCAACAAAAGTACTGGGGACATGGAAGAAAAATTTGACATTGTGATCCAATATATGGCATTACTTTCAGGCCAGAACTGGGGGGGGAATGCATATCACATATTCATATCGTCAGTTCTATTGAGCGGTGAAATACAAATTGGAATACAGCAAAACTGTGCTGGATCTTATGGCACATGCAGTAAAACTCCAAAAATGTTATTCACTTTTTCCTGAAATGGCTCTGGAAAAACGAGGGATTTGTACCAAAAGCAAATGTTCGATGGTGGTTCTGGAACTGAGTTTCATAACATTGTTGTATAAAGAGACACGGCAAATGATCGAAAGATTGAAGTCTTATGAGATATCAGCGTAAGCTGATGCAAAACGGCCGAAATCCTGAAAACGGGTCGGAGATTTCTTTTGCCCTCCAAAACAAAAGAAGTCTTTTCCGGGCCAAGAAATCACGAAATGGCGGGTGTCTCTGGTTTGATGTAAATCTCACAGATTGGTTTTCCAAAGCATGAATCAACATCAGCAGAAAGCCTATTCAAGAGGAGTCCAAGGCAATGTTATACCTGAATGCTCTTCACTGCAGGCTTATTAAGAAGCCTGAGTCTCCTATCAATGTCATCCTCGTTCTCTGAAGCCTCTCTGTTCATCGATTTTCTCGATACACTATTAGCCATTGTGGCACAACACAATGTCATAGCCAAGAGAAGCATAAATCCCACTTTCTCCATTGTTCCTTTTGCTTCTCAGCTGGAAAATCACTAAAGGGGAAGGGATTATAAAGGATTGAGATAACACAAAAAAGGGAATTTTCAAAACAATGCAATGTTTATCCAAGAAAGGTAAAAACCTTGCAAAATCCCGATTCGCCACTGTAATTTGATCACTGGCCATATTTGCTTCGGTTAAAAACAGGAAGTACTCAACTGCCAACCTAAAGCCAAATCGAAGGAAAAGAAAAGGGCATCCTGATCAGTTTAACCGAATTAAAGATATGATAAGATTGATTACTTCAGTTAACATCAACACATAAAAAAGGTCAACCTTTATGACTTTCTCCGCCAAATATCACTGTGTTCTTTACAGATTACAGCAATGCACGAGAGACAGACCGAAAATGATCTCCACTGCAAAAATTTGCCGAGCATGCTGATTAAGAGCGCGAGTTTTCTCTTAGCAGAAGAATATCAGGGATCTGAAGTATATAATTCGAAGATGGAAACTGCCAGCTAGTTATACTTCATAAAAGGCATTGTGATTACGGTATAAAATTCATGAGATTTATATTTTGGACAAATGAAGATTCACCGATACGTATTTGTTATTGTGTTCCGGCGTGGACTTCATGCTTAACTTGATGAGCGGGCTCCGGCCAGCTCCAGAGAATACAAGCTTGAGCCATGCCTCCAGGTTTACTTTAGCCCGCCGATTGATCAGGTCTAAATTCTAAGACATGTAAGAAAGGCTTTCGATTTGGTGAAAAATAAACGGAAACATTGATGCTGCTTTTTCTTTTAACTCCGTTCATAACATCCGCCATATGAGGATCAGGCTGAAAAGCAAGAAACCAGCAGCCGCGAAGTCTAATCAGGGGCACAACTCATTCCGTCCAGGACCTCCAAAATAAAACTCAGGATCTCCAATATAATCCCCATGAAGAGATGAAGTTTTTGGGGATTTTCACATCACATCTACGCTGCCAGCGGTACATGTTACTCCAAAAATGTTAACCAACTCAGAGGTTAACGGAAACCCAAAAATGAATAATAAATCCACATAATAACAGTAATTAAGTGCAATTATGATTCTGCAAAACTTCCTCTGTGTTAAATATGAATTACCCCCCCCAAAAAAAAAGTCTCAACAATGCAAATTTGTAAAATATGGTAGACAAAGCTATTCAATTTTAATGACACAAACTTAGACACAATCGAGCACACAAATACCAGTGTTACCTTGTAACAAGATCTGGTCTGGATTGAAATCAAATATCATCACATGTAGTTTTATACGGCGGTAAATCTTTTCAGAAACTATTCATAGTTAATATATACAAACATGGCAGTAAATAAAACTCAAAATATACTTTGATGCCAAATCAACTAAGGGGCAAATCAACTAATGTCAAATTGATGGAAAATCTTGTTAGTTCTTTGGACATCCAGCATAGGACACATCACAAGGAAATTCAATTTGCATCAACTTTATTGACTAATTACAAATAATAACCTAAAGATTAACACATCACGATTTGCTATCTCTTCACTTGACAGTCAACACATGAATTAGAGCGATGATTAACATAGTAAGTTTCTTTTTTTGGAGTGAACTGATCCAATAGAAAATGATGAAAGAAAAAAACAATGCATAGAGTGAGATTTGTACCTTTGATCTCACAATGATTAAGCTCAAGGAGAGTAACCTTAGTCACAAACTACATAGAGACGGGTCAAAGAGTCGAACTCATACTCGACATTCAAGCACATCAAAGTCCTTCAAATCAGTCCATTTTCTTAATTTCAATTAACATGACAAAAACATCCACAGCGTCATTAAAGCATGGTCTATTAGCAAAAATAAGAATTCGGTATAACAACAAAACAGAACGTACCAAAGCTTAATTAAACGATACACATGGTAAAACTGATGGCGACAGCGACGGCTAGAGCGGCGGAATTAGAGGCATCAATTGTGGCGATGGCTATGACAGTGGTAGCGGCAACAATTTCAGTTTGAGAATCCATAAGGCTATTATCCTTAAAATTATTGGAAAAATGTTAGGTAATATGAAAACATAAGAACCATTGGAAATCCTTAATTAAAATATGATAAAATAAAGTCAATCGTTTAAGGTGTGCAAGTATTGTCTTTAAGGATAATTCCGTCCCTTGGAATACAAAACTTGGTGCGATAGGTTCTAGCGGCTATTCTCCCAAGACACAATGGGCATTATTCCATAATCCACATTGAATATTAGAAGGAACATAACAATGTTGTTCTCCTTTTAATACAGTATCTCCCTTTTGACCGTGTTTTGAAGTTTTACTTTTATATTCAAATAAAAGAGAGCAGTTAAGAAACCATTATAAATAAAATGGTAATTATTGAAGAAGATAACCGCTGCATAGACTTATAAAATAATTAAGAGTTTACGAAGAAATAAATAAAATGATATAAAGCCGTTATATGGCCATTGCAAAACCAACGCAAATTCGTTACACAATGGTGACTTTCATGGCAGTCATAACTTCTAACAAATATTTGAAAACTGCTAAAGTATCCAACATTTGTGTTTGATATGAAAATGGGCCCTTGGGGTTACTCTCAGTCATTGGACGCCAATTCTGCAACATCTGAATTTATCTAACATATCTAAGCAGAGAAAAGGATGAGTTGCTCAGATCAAATTCCAAGCAAATAAAGACAGTGAGTTGCAGGTAAGCACAGCTAGCAGTCTAAACGAGAAACCACCAGAGGGACTTGGGTATGTATAATCCTCAGAGGGGAAAGAAGCGCTCCCACTTTTTCCTGGTGCTCCAGTGGTTTCTAAACGGGATATCAGCTTCGCTGGGCAGACCAGCCAACAAGAGTTATTAGAAGTGTGCCTCACAACGCTAGATCTGCAACCGAGCCCGTGGCTCATATATTCAGGTCTATATTAGAAGAGAGGAGACAATTCGACTCTGTTTAGGGGCTCGGCTAAGTATGTTTGTCGCTCACAAAGTCGTAAACTCAGAAACTCATTTGAGATCTGAGTGTGAAAGTTTCTGTATCAGTGTTCCATTTATATTTTGGTCATTGTAGATTGGTTTATGTATAGTAGCTAGTCCTATATGGAAGTTCATCACCATATTACATTTTTCATCTCGGTGTAAGTCGCTGAAGGTGTCTTTTGATAAAGGCGAGGCAAACTTTGCTCCAGTGAATTGGCGTCCTATGTATCGCTATAATGTAACTTCCAATCGAAGAGCCATCTTGTATTTTGGTATGTTGTATCAGTAATTTCATCATTTTCTTTACTAAGGGAGTTGAAAAGCTTGTGACTATTGGGTGTGGCAAATTCGCTGTGTATAATGCATGCGATGACCTGTGAGAATGGATCATCTTCGGCATGTCCTCGCTCGGTGCACTTAAGTGAATCTGTGACTTTTGAGCAGTTCTTTGTTCTCGACGTTTTAGTGATGCTTGATGAAGGAACTTTGGATCTATGGTTTTTGTCATCTCTGGGGAGTTGAAAGGGCATCTATAATGGCAAGCTGTTTTGCTTTTACCAAAGGGGAGTTCAAAATCTTGTGACTACAAATGAAATTCTCTGAAAGGAAATTTTGTCTGCAATACTGGCATGACATTCACATCACTCATGGACAGAAATTATTTTGTCCCGGCCCGCCAAAGTAGAAAACAGGCTCATCGACGGGCGTATCTCTATGGTTGTTTCCATTGTAGCAATACACTTCATCATTGTAAACCTGAACCATTCCAGGGTACTTGAGTGAAAGTGAGTAGTCCATAATCCTAACATGGTTGATGTAGCAGGCATGGCCATGGAGTGCCTCTGAGTACTTCCCACTTCCCATGGCAGTTCTGGTGTGAGGAGACTTCTTCACCATCGTACTGTACACTTGACCTCCCCAATTGACCATTATGGCGCTGGTCTTCAAGGCAGAGAAAAGAGATGCTGGAAAATACCCGACGACCAGGTTGTTCGTGAGGCGTAGCCACCAGTTGGAAGTGTGTGGATCCTAGTTCAGTGATAATTATCTCTGCTCAAAAATACTATTTCCAAAAAAGAGAACTCACAACTTTTTAAGTAAAACCTGAATCAATGGGTGAACCCAATTCAGATGAAATTGTAAAATAAGTGGAGTGGTTTAGCCGGTTTTGACACATTTGGGAAGTTTAATGCACTCGGCTTTTTTGTGGTCACGCCCAATGGGCAAATCACTCTACAACTAGGCCACTCAAGCAAGGATTTGCCAATCAGGTTTACCGCAAGTAGAGAAGGCAAATTGAGAACGTAAGTACCATGAACATGCCGACTGATATCTGATATTGTGCACGTTCAGAAGAAATCGGGCCCAGAGCAGAGCCAAGGGCCACCTCGGTACTAGTTTGAACGAACCCAGAACAAGTCAAATCGAAGCAGCCTGTGGCGACGCTTCCATCAACCTGAGTAAAAAAGAAATTGAAAAACAGAATCAGTTAAAGATTCAGTTCCGCCCAAAAGAAATGGTCTGTAATGATGGCAGAGTACTCACTGTCCAATGCGTGAAAAGTCGAGTTTGCTTATCTCCATATAACTTTGGGTTCACCTGAGAATAGGAAAAAAATTTTGAGCCATCTCAACAGAACCAAAAACTAACGTGCTAAAAGTAAAAGAGGCCTTGACTAAAACTGAAAGACAGACCATCCATCCTGATTCAACACTTTCGAACTTATTGCCGGGGCCAGCCAGAAGCCATATCTGGGCTGTAGTGAAGTCATCTGGCAAATCAACGTTTGGATTCCAGACATTTATATCGCCGGCAGCTCCAATGTAGTGGTACCCTGCTGTCAAAAGGATTGCTTGCTGCCCAAGAAACATGGTGAAATGGTATTACTAGACACTGAACGTGTGAGGGAACAAGTTTCTATCAGCAAAATAAAGTGATCATGGGGTGCTGAATTCAGTCAAAGAAATGCTTACAGAACGATCTTTTTGATAAGGAAGAGAGACTTGGGTTCCATTTATGACCACGTTCCGACCATTTTCATCGAGGGTTGAATTTGCCACTTGGTCCTGAGAATGAGGATGATACATTTTCCCAAATTTCTCGAGACTAGAAGCTCTCAACAAGTCTTGCTGCCGGATACGTCGGATGGGAATAGTTCCCTCAGGACAACTTCCACTCTTTTGCCAGGTCTGAGATATTGCTGGTTTTGGGTACTTAATTTTTGTTGCTTTGGTTTCCGAAGGCAGTGTAATGCTGGGTTTCATCTGCATTTGAAGGAATAATAGTACATAAGGTTTCAAGAAATACTCCAAAAAAAAAGAAGAAGAAGAAAGAAAAAATCAGTCTGATTTCCGTATATAAGATCAAAACTTGCAATCCACTAATTTGAGTTCTCGAGATAGCCAGTTCAATTCAAATAAAAGCTATTTAGAATTTATCAGACTAGAATAATGTTGTGATCAAAATGCCAATTGTAAGTAAGTAGGCTAAAGTTAGGAAACGGACCTGAATCACATGGTTTTTCAGCGCGGGATGGTCGAAGGCTGGTTGTTTATGCACGTCAACACAGTCGATGATATCTCCGTCCACGCTCTATCAATCGAACAGAACCTGGAATTAGTCTATAACTGAATTTGTTGGAACTTGGAAGTGGACAAGCTTTCATTAATTATGTCCATTAAGTAGCTAACAAACAAATAGCTGTCTGAAACGTCACTTTTCTGTTGTGTCTGAGTGAGTAGGTGCGTGAGAGAGAGAGAGAGAGAGAGAGAGAGAGAGAGAACAACTTTTCTGAAAGAACTCAAATTGCCACTGCATCCTCTACTTATCTACTTGAACCAAAGGATGAGTACTGTAGATTTGATTTCCGCAAAAAGATGGGTGCATGATCTGCAGTAAGTCTCAAAAAATGTGGTCACTCTTTCTTGAAATGGCTCCTCGAAAACACCCGGGTTGCACTCATCAGGCCCAGAGAGAATTCAGAACTAAATTACACGGGTTTCATACCAAAAGCAAATGTTCAAGGACGGCCGTGGATCTGAGTTTCATTACATTGTTATATGAAGAGACACCACAGATGACCGGAAGATCAAAGACTCGCGAGATATTAGTGTAAGCTGAATGCAGAATAGCTGAAATCCTGAAAACGGGTCCGGAGATCTTTGTTGCTCCCAAAACAAAAGAAGTCCCTTTCAGGCCAAAAGATTATCAAAAGGGTGGTAAAAGCTAGCGTCTCACAGATTGGTTCTTCAAACCATGAATGAATACCAGCAGAAAGCCTATTCAAGAGGAGTTGAAAGCAATGCGATACCTGAATGCTCTTCACTGCAGGCTTATTAAGAAGCCTGAGTCTCCTATCAATGTCATCCTCCTCCTCCGAAGCCTCTCTATCTATTGATTTTCTTGACACACTATTAGCCAATGTGGCCCAACACAATATCATAGCCAAAAAAAGCATAAAGCCTACTTTCTCCATTGTTCCTTTTGCTTCTCCACATGAAAATGTCTGAAGTGGAAGGGATTAAAAAGGAATGAAATAAGCGATTTAAATGGGGGCTCTGGCGGTGGGTTGCTGGGCTAGTCTCCTCCAAGGTATAAGGGCCCGACCCTCAGGAGCCTTTCGGGCACGGAGGGTCCGTGGTAGAGTCCTCGGTTACCAAAAAATAAATAAATAAATAAATAATAACACAATATAGTAAATATTCAAAAGGGCTTTGCTAACATAATAGTCCTTAGACCACTATCCTTTGGTCTAAAATAGACTATCATTCTCATAGTACATAAAGATTGTAATGTAATCATTTCTCCTTTTTGTGCAAAATACCATTGTATTCTTTACAGATGCACAAGAAACTGACCGCAAATAATCTGCACTGCAAGAAAATTTGCCGAGCATGCTGATTAAGAGCATGAGTTTTTTCTTAGTAGAAGAAGATAAGAGATCTGAAGTATAATTTGAATAAGGAAACTGGCAGCTCGTTAAACTTCAATAAAGGCACTGTGATTATGGTAGAAAATCCACAAGATTAATTTTTTGGAAAAATCAGGCTTCACCCATACAAATTGTTACTGTGTTCTAGCCTGGACTTCATGCTTAACTTGATGAGCAGGCTAGGGCCAGCTCCAGAGAATACAAGATTGAACCATGCCTCCAGGTTTAGTTTAAACCTCCGATTGATCAGGTCTTAAATTCTAAGACATGTAAGAAAGGCTTTCAATCGGTGACAAATAAACGGGAAAATAAATGTTCCTTTTTCTTTAAACTCTGCTCATAACATCTGCTAAATGAGGATCAGGCCGAAACACAAGAAACTTGCAGCTGCCATGTCTAGTCAGGGGCACAACTCATTCCTTCCAGGACCTCCAAAATAAAACTCAGGATCTTCAATATAATCCCCAAGGTATCTCACATCGTAACACCTATACTCATCTGTGTAGTGGTCAATCTGTTCCGGGAACTTCAGGATCATGAATTATCACGGACCCGTATCCTCTTCACGTATCCACTCGATTCTTCAAGGATGGGGAACTGCCCGCTGCCCATCTGTGTCGAGGTGTGGGGCGTAAATCCCCCAATTCTCGAGCTATACACTTCGCCTCCCCACTGCACAGTTTGTGCAGTTTGAGGTAGGTAGGCGAATAGCTCAGGCGGGAAGTAACCAACATTCGTCTTTTCATTATATTGAACCCACCAGTTGCTAGTGCTTGGATCCTGAAATCGCACAGAGAAGTCGTTACCAATGACTTTCAATTCATCAGAAAAGCTAAATGTGACTGGTTTGTGAATTCTCCAGATAGTATCTCGATGTGGTCGTGGATAAGTACTATCTCACCCTGAAGAGATAAAGGGTTATCTGATATGGAAGGCCGTCCGTCGTTGAGATGGGATGAATGGCCGCGCCAAGGGCAACCTTGCTGCTTGTTTGAACAAAACCAGGGCAAGTGAGATCAAAGCAGCCGGTTTTTTTACCTGAGTCAGCCTGATACACGGAAGAGGAAGATACAGCATTGGTTTTGCTCTGTCGTACCCAAGATAGGCCAAACAAAGATCAAGTCAAGGTGTGAATGGAAGTCCTCCTTAATACTATTGAAGAAAAAGAAAATCCGTTGCAGTGACTGCCATCGAGACCAGGCATATGTCATGTTTATCTAAATGAAGAATGAGTTCAGATGATGAGCTTACTGTCCAATATACAAAAAACCGAGTCTTCCGGTCGCCATAGACCCCAGGATTCACCTGAAAAGTTCGGAATCATTAGGAGTCGGGGCAGAATTAATTACCGGAAAGCAATTGTCACATGACTATCACTAGGTTAAACTAAATGATGAATTCATTTTGTTAAGCGGCGACTTGCACATACCGCCCATCCAGATTCGACACACTCATAATCTTGAAGAACGGCACTCTTTAGAGCAATTTGAGAAGTGGTCCATTCATCATCATATTCAACATGCGGGTTGAAAACTTTAATATCTCCTTTGGCACCAGTGTAACTATAACCTTCCGTGATCAATATGGCCATCTTGTATACAGTACAACCAATGTAAAAAACTTAAGTGTTGGCATGTACCGTTAATATAAATCACCCCAAATAAAAAAGTGCGAATGCATACATACAGAGTGATTACTCTGAAGGAGGTTTTGAATTTTATTCTCATCCATCTCAGTGCCTCGATGGGAATTTGGAGCCTTCTTCCTTCCATAGTCAACTGGCAAACTCGCTTTAGCCATGTTATTCTTCTGAATTCTTCGAATGGGTATGGTCCCCTTGGGACAGCTTCCCTTTTTTCGCCACAGCTGTGATGTCCTAAATATGGAGGAACTCGTGTCGATTTTCGTGAATGCTTCAGGCATTCCAGTCGTCATGATAGACGGATTGTCACTCGGTGCCATCTAAATTACGAGAAGCAAGCTTGAAACATGATGAGAGCTGTGTGAATTTGTCACTACATAAAGGTCACCATTTGCTTCTTTGAAATGAGAAATGATTAACATCTCCCTCGTATATTTTATGTCAAAGATATAAAGGAGGAGGAGGAAAGGGAAAAGGAAAAAGGGTAAAGAAAAGAGAATAAAGTAACAAACTTTGAGTCCGACCTGAATTGTGTGATTCCTTAGGGCTGGATGACGAAAAGCAGGCTGCTTATAGATATCGATGCAATCAATGATGTCCCCATCTTCACTCTACCGGCACAAAGATAGTTGGTAGTCAAAGCCAGACTTTTCCGGCAAACATCTTAATGCAGATGATTTCATTATGCTCGCATTTCTTTTACTTAGGCCTGATTGCGATCTTAAAGCAAACCAATAGAGGACCGTGCGCAACAATGTATCATTTAAGGCAATAGCTGGTCCAAACTACAGAACTGAAACTAGGCCTGTTCTTCGTGATCTTGGTTAAACAACTAAAATCTCATTTTCTGTCTCCTGTTTTGGAGCCTTTTGTAATATAGTCAAGCTAGAGTCTTCTACTTCCAAGGTTTGGCTTTATGTTTAACAATCCTTCATTAGCTGCTCCGTGAAAAGTAATGATGAAACTGAGAGGAGTATGTGAAGTAACTGATATAGTAAGGGCCTAAAAATACCTGAATACTCTTTATCGCATGTCTTTTGAGCTGGTTTATTTTTCCTTCGACTTCCATAGTCTTCTTGGATCGAGAAGTCGATGCTCCAGCCACAGCCCTCAAACTGATGCAAACAATTGTCAGTGTAATGCAGACCCTTTTCACATTGAGAACAGAAGAGAGCAGTCCGTTGCCCATTTTTATAAATTTATGTCTGAACTACTGAGTAATGTGAATAGATTTTGAGGAAAACACAACATGTCCAGGAAAGAGATGCTATTCTTTGTTGGTAAAAAGAAGGCAATCGCTGGCATGTGATTGAACTACATGCAGTAGCACAAAATGCACATGACTCACCTTCTTACCATCCAAGTCTCATGCATTCAAACTTGTAGTTCTTTTTTCGCACGGTAACACGCAAATGCAGCAGAAAATTTGCGTGAACTGCACACAGTTCAGTGAAGGATCTCTGTAAACATTGGCTCATGAAAGATAGACCAGCCATTCGGATCGAAACTATCTCATGGCCTCACCTGGACTTGCAAAGTGCACATGGCCAATCAAATCTCGATGCAGACTGAAAACCGAAATTTAAGCATAGGTTTTGTAGCTCGCCAGTCCCCATTACTGTCTTATCCATCATCTGATCTGACTTAGCCCTTCACATAGCCCACTCAAGCGAAGCCTAAACCAAATTCTTTTCTAACCTAGACTACCGTGCTCATGAACAATTCCTTGTATGATGGCATTCAATTGTGCCAAGCCAGGCCAAGTCTCCTGTTCGAGTCAAACCTGATGTAGCTCAGCCTTGAATCGGTGTGCTCCCTGCAACTCGTGTGTTTATATACAGACGAAAGACGGGACAGTTGAATGGACTCTATTGACTTTGGGATTGGACTTCATCATCTTCTCCTAGGATGTTAGCAATGCGAAGCGTCTTCGAATTGTAAAGTGGAAAGAGAGAACTGTAGCTTTTGCAATGAAATTGCTGTTACCCTCCATCGACCACAAGGAATGTTCAACAGCTTTTATCATAGAACTCGTTTGAACTTAGGAATTCTCACATGATTGTCTACTACAGAGTTCGTTCAATGCCTCTTCCTGCAAATCGAATGCAGGTCCTTTGGTTTAACCGCTGTACATGTATTCTATGGCATTTTGTTATGCAATCTCACAATGACGAGAGCTTTTGCAAATCTTTTCTATGTAATTTGTAAGGTTCTCATGTGTGACCATGGTCCTTCCATTCTAGGGTTGAAATAAAGTGATTCTAACGAACAAGAAAGAGAATATTCTCTCTTTTATGGTAAAGGATGATTAGTATTCTTACTTGATGTCCTATGTATTGACCACGCGAATATAATGTGATGATAACTTAATCGAGGTCAAAATCTAGGATATTGCATATTATTGCAGACCACGCACATATAATGTGATGATAACTTAATCGAGGTCAAAATCTAGGATATTGCATATTATTGCATATAAGAGTCCATCAAAGGATAAAGATACCGCATTAGGCGGTTTATAAATAAAAACCATGCTTAATTGATCATATCTCATGCGTGAACACGAGTGTTCTCATGGCGACTCCGCCCATGCGAAAGGGGCTAGGTGATAAGGGACAATAACAAAAACAAGTCAAAATCCTATTATACTTTCACCTTTTGCCGATTTTGGCTAGCACTAACATTGACATTTCTTAATTTTTTTATTTTTTATAATATATATTTTCTTTTTTTCTTTTTTTTGGTGGATTGAGGATCGGCAAAGGTGGCTAGTTGACCCTCGTTGGCCACTAGGCAAGGGCTCATGGGCCCTCACCTAGTCCGGACGAGGCCACGATGCCCAAATTAGGCAAGGTTGTTGCTTCCCTTGCCAAGATCCTACAAGAGTTGGCTAGCAACATTTGTCAACTCCCAATAACAAAAAAAAAAAAAAAAAGTAAAGAAAAGAAAAGAAAAAAGAAAAAAATCATTAAAATATTAATTAAGAATATCAACATTAGATGTGCCATATAAGACAACTCGCCACTTTTGGTCTGACATCGACCTTTTTTATTAATTTTTCATTTTTATAATGCATTTTTTCTTTCTTTTTCTTTGCTTTTTTTTTTTTTTTTGTGGACTGAGGATCAATAAGGGTGGTTGATTGACCTTCACTGGCCACAAGGCAAGGGCTCATGGGCCCTCACCTAGTCTGGACAAGGCCACGATTCCCAAATTAGGTAAGGGTGTCATGTCCCTCACTCAGATCCTGTAAGAGTTGGCCGACGGACCCTTTTTAGCTCCTTAGTAAAAATAAGAGAGTAAAGAAAAGAAAAAAGAAAAAAGGAAAAAAAATCATTAAAATATTAATTAAGAATATCCACATCAATACTGATCATGCCACATAAGACAACCGATATTTATATTAGTGATTTTCGGCAAAAATTGGCTAGATAAACTCAGTTGACAAGTTTTAGAGACTAAATTACACAATTAAAATGTTTTAAGATCGAATTAGCATTAGTACAATAAATTTATGATTTCTTGGATAATCTCTCCGATGATTAAATTTGGTAAGCATGACACATGACATCCTAACACGACGCTATATGCAAATCAAAGCGTATCTTTTATTGTCAATTTGTGGATCCATCCAAGCTACCCTGTATATCATCTTTATTTTTCTTGCCCTATTCTCGAAACTTGTATCGCCATTGTGTCCATTGTTGATCTCCGATTCCATATTTTTCGCACAAGAAATAATCATGAAAATTATACACAAACATGACAGAGAAAAGAAAATTAATGCAATAACTTAATTTCTAGAGCTCACCGTGATGTTGTATATCATTCTTGTCTTTATGAATAAAACTCCATTATTTCTTGTCAAAATAGGTAATAAAAGCTCTTCACTCACTTTTGAACGCACGCTCCAGACTATAAAAAACAGAAAAGCCAAGAAACAATTGTCATACCATCAGAGAAACAAGTGAGAAATAATATTCCTAATACTTGCATAAGATCCATCAAATTCCACAATTCGAATGAATATCGATCGGTTACCCTTTCGTCTTATTTCGCAAGATTTCATCAATAGGGCCGTTCAGAAGCATTGATTAGACGATCAAACTCGAAAAGTCCGCACCTTCCAATGCGTTGACTTTGGCACAATCACGCCACATGCGGGGCTAATGCTTTCCACGATTGCATCGTTCCATCCTTAACTTCGTTCAACAGGTCGGGCGAAGACCCGTCCGGGCACGACTGAAATGTCTGGCCAATCCCGTAATCGCCGGTCCTTCCCTGTTGGAATTGTCTTTCCCGACGTAGCCTAGTCCGAGGAAGGGAGAAGCGTCAAGAAGTTCGCCCACCACCGCGTCGTCAAATCAACGAAAAAGCAAAAGCGACCCGACAAAGCAAAAGCTCCTCTCCCGCTGCGAAATCGATCCCGCGGAGCTGCGCGAGAGCTCTCGGAAACTGAACTCCGAATCCGACATCAACGAGCCGGCAGTTTCCTCGCACACCCATGTTCTCTCTGTCTCTCTCTCGACAACCTTTCTGTTGAACTCGGGCTTTCGAGTGGAGACCGACCCAACTTTGCCTAACATCCTCGACTTCCTATTTGACCCCGGAAACCATGGCATCCGCGTGAGCACTGTGCAAAGTTGTCTTCTTTCCGCTGAATCTGGCGCGGTTTAGTGCGTGTAAAGCACCGGATCGTCTGCCCAGGTTTGATTCCCGAGCTTTTAGTCGATTTTGGGCGACAAAATCGAATCTTGTGGAGTGCCCTTTTGGAATTCTTGCCTTCTTTGTCTAGGGAAGGAAGGTGGTTCTGGGGCGTTATTTGCGTAGTTGGATCTGTACTAGTGTAGAAAAAAACAGGGCTTGCTTGTTAGTTAAAGTTGGCGAGACGGAGATTTATAGGATGATTGTCGGCAATATGAATTCGATGGAGTTTCGCGGTTTCGCGGGGTGTTTGTGGATCTGATGTTTTGCTGAAGAATTTCGGTACAAGTGATTTGAAGATATGCAAGGAAGGGCAGTATCGTCAGAGGAAGGCAAGGATCTTCCTGTGGCGAATAGGACGAACCAAACGAAGGCGTTGCCTCTGAGATTGCTTCAGTTATTTGTGCTTTTTCTGTTAGTGTGTATTGCATTTTCAGGCATTAGCATATACACTGTTCGGCGTTTTGGGATTCAAAGCATGGTGACGACTGCTAGGTCCAGTTTTCAGCCGTGCTATGAAGAAGCAAACAGTTTAGACCGTTGGATTCAGCCTCCGTCGGATCTGCTTCATAATATGTCCGATAAAGAACTATTTTGGAGAGCGACCCTTGTTCCTAAAATCAAGAAGTATCCATTCAGAAGAGTTCCAAAAATTGCTTTCATGTTCTTGACCAAGGGTCCATTGCCGCTGGCTCCTCTTTGGGAGAGGTTCTTCAAGGGCCATGAGGGGCTTTATTCGATCTATATTCATTCCCATCCATCATTCCATGCCCACTTTCATCCTTCGTCGGTATTTAACAGGAGACAAATCCCAAGTCAGGTATGATCTCTTCTTGTCTGGTGTGTGCACCTGTATGGATCGTTTACTTACTTTTCCGATATTTCAGTTGTCTGCTCTTTGTGGTATTTTAAATATATCGAGCACAAGAACAGCTTCTTGGTCTGGGTTATTTTGGTTTGGGTTCCTGTTTTGCTCTGGAGTATTAGTTTTTTCAAGTGGATGATGGTCTTGTGGAATTTCAG
Source organism: Eucalyptus pumila (assembly GCA_016097595.1). NCBI lineage: Eukaryota > Viridiplantae > Streptophyta > Magnoliopsida > Myrtales > Myrtaceae > Eucalyptus > Eucalyptus pumila. The sequence continues at coordinate 46,847,456 of CM027848.1, forward strand.
AACTCAAATCTATTTAACAAGGCACAATCTCCTGTCAGCTAGGTTGAGATTGAGGGCCGCATTTAGGTGATAGCATACCACTGGTAGCTGCCGTTATCAAATATGACTAGGGAAATACAATTTTGGGATACAAGTCAAGTATCGTGGCTATCTTCCATATCTAACATTGCCATTGTTATCAAATATTGTACATGTAGCGTTTGTTGTTCTCTGGATGTGAACATTGTCTGCTGGCTAGAAAATACTTTAATGCAGCCTGAGGCGCAGATAATGTGTGGAATGTTTGAATTGCAGTCGACTACTGGCCACATATGGAGTAGCAATATGGGACATCACAGTAGGAATTTTGTTGGACTGAGAATTTAATTGTGGGGTCAATATCTTCATGGTTATGGAGTGTTCATTTAAAATTGCTGTTTTTAAAGTGTAAGATAAAGGGAGATGGTTGGAATTGGTTTGGATTGATAGTTGTAGGTGGAGTCTTCTGTGCCTAGATGGTTCATACTCAACTCAAGGGAATATTTGTTACTCTGTTGAGTTCTGAGAGATAACCATGGCTCATCCATTAATTACATTATGTGAAAATAGTTGCTAACCTGTCAATTGGGATTATCTGTATGTTTCCATATTTGGATTTTTCGTTTTGATTTGATCCTGCTGGAAAGTTTGTGCAGCAGACAGTGTAGACAGGTTTTGTTCCTCTTTTTCTCATTCATATAAGTTGATTTGCCATTAGTGTTTTGGGAATATAAAGTGAGGATGATAATTGCCGGTTGAACTATGGTAGCGCTGGTTGTTCTAGGTTGGGCTTTCTTATTTAGAGGACTTATTCACTATATGATGTTTTGGAAAAGATAAATACAAAGATGTGCGTTTTGGAGTATTTATATTGGATGGTAAATGCAAAGGAACAAATTGTGCTGCATTTGATGGTTCCCTTGTGCTCTCTTCTGCTTACATGTGAACAGTTAGCATGGGCAGCAAATCAAATATTAGCATTTTCAATCATGCTTTTGTGGTTACACTAATCTTCTTGCAGGAGAGGACTGAGGACAGTTTTTTTATGCTCATTTATAGGTCATACTTTTTGCATAGCTGTTCTATTTAATCTAAATTTCTCTGTTCTATTCAATCTTCTCACGGTTTGCTTATCTGTTCTTTTGTCCTTCAGGTGTCTGAGTGGGGCAGGATGAGCATGTGTGATGCAGAGAAAAGACTTCTAGCCAACGCATTGCTAGACATATCCAATGAGCGGTTCATTCTTCTTTCTGAATCATGCATTCCGCTGTATAACTTCAGCCTCATCTATCACTACATTATGAAGTCCGGATATAGCTTCATGGGTGCATTTGATGATCCCGGACCATACGGGAGAGGACGCTACAATTTGAATATGGCCCCTGAAGTGAACATCTCTCAATGGCGTAAAGGATCGCAATGGTTCGAAATCAACCGAAAGCTCGCGATAAACATTGTGGAAGATGCTACTTATCACCTGAAATTTGAGACTTTCTGTAGGCCAGCGTGCTATGTTGACGAGCACTATTTCCCTACTATGCTGACCATCCAAGCAGGACATCTCTTGGCCAATAGAAGTATCACGTGGGTGGACTGGTCGAGAGGTGGCGCTCATCCCGCCACATTTGGAAGGTCTGATATTACAGAAGAATTTTTGCGGAGAATAAGCAAGAACCATCGTTGCACCTACAATAAGCGAAACTCTTCAACGTGTTTTCTTTTCGCAAGAAAGTTTGCTCCGAGTGCGTTGCATCCTCTCCTTGAATTAGCTCCAAAGGTCCTCGGCTATTAAGAGATGCCAAAAAAAGAAAGCATTTCGAATTTGCCTTTATACATTCCATGCGTTGGGTGGTGCTCGAAATTGTTCGGGTCCCTAGTTTGCTTTCTTCGTTTGTACATGAGGCATGATCAGAGGCACCGCCCGGACAATATAGTCTTTGATGTACAGAGAGGAGAAGCTAGCTTGTAGTTTTGACTTCATATTGAGATTTGTGCTAAAAATCGAGAATTATCGTTTCAAGAGTTGCTTCTTCTGCGCCATCCTGCTTCTGCAAGAATTGAGTCATTTGCTCTGTTCTCTGCAGTGGGAGAGATTTGAAAAATTGGGATGTGATTTTAGCGTTGTTGCCCGGTCGATATGGTTGTGGAAGACAGAAGGGCATTGACAGCTCTCTGGCGTTCGATTTATTGTGCTAACCTTAGATTGGCCAAACTAGTTCTTACTCAAATTATTCAGGCAGAAGCACATGCCATTCCTCTGTGAAATATTACGAGGGATACTTTGAAGTATGCCCAATTCAAAGCAGACACACCACGCTATCAAGAATGGGCTAAGACCATCCCTCACATCCTGCCATGCCTCCATCTCCACCCTGCACAAAAAAGCATGAAGGGCAGAGGAATGGGGGAGACACAGCATGAACCGTGAAGGTGGATGAAGCAAATGGGCAAATAGCTTCCTGAATTGAGAGCACTACGCTTGGCTCAGAGAGAGAGAGAGAGTGAGTAGATGACCAGAATAAAGTCACATGTCATGTGATGTTTCATTTGATTTGACCCCCATGGCATGTGTGCCCGTTCTGGTGAGGGTGAAGAGAAAAGGCATATGCACAGACATGCAAATGAAGATGGATTCCTTCTGCTGAGGAACCCTCTATCATCGACCACATCTTTTCGGCCTATGCTTATTCTGCACTCATACAGCTGTGCCTGGTCTGCAAATCTCACCCACCAAAGAATGTCACACTTTCATGATAATTGCAAAAAATGGGGAGAATAGAATCTCAGCGATGTGGGTACATGGTTGGACCACCCCAACCCCAAAAAAAGAAATTGTGTATCTCAGAGAGAGAGAGAGACAGAGACAGAGAGACCATAAATATTAAAAAAAACAAAAATGGGCATTTTGGCAGTGCTCTCGCTCCTTCGTAGTTCCTTGTCATCACCATGAGTCTGGGTCAAGCAATTGATTTTTGATTTTATTTTTTATTTTTTGCTTCCTTTTTGGGTCCTCAACTACAAGGTTTTGGTAAAAGCTGCTTTCAGATGCTTTCTTGCTTTTACTCTTGGTTTTGCAGTTGGAACAAGGCTTAAGGATCAGATGTTGCAAAAATTGCAGTCCCATGATGATTTAAACCCTCATTCCATGAAAGCCAGAAAATAGGAAAAAAAGGGAAAAGGAAAGAACAAAAGGCCTCATCTCTTTCCTTGACTTGTCTATTTTCTCAAATTAATCCGATGACATTAAGAAAGATATAGGCTTGCATTTGTACAACCATTGATCCAAGGAAAGGTCGTGACGAGAAAGAAAACAATCCATATTTGATCGCATTCATAAACTCAAATCCTAATCGTTTCAAATCAAATAAATTTAATGCTATGAATTGGCGAGGTGAAAAAAAATCTTACCAAAAATATAATATATCTTTCTATTGATCGAGTCCATTTATTGAAATTAGCTCTTTAGAATGCGTCCACGTTATAGCAACTCTTAATTTTGGTTGCATCCAACGGTTCAACGCACTAACAATTACATAGGTGACCGAACCTGATCCGACCACTTCCGCGACCAGAAAAAACGACCCGCCGGAAGGTTCTGGAAACCGGGAACAAACAGGGGTCTCCCTCCAGCACATCGGATCCGACCGTACACCTGTCACGTCGATTTTTTTATTATTTTTCGGAAAAAAAGAAAGAGTGGGGGCCAAAAGAAGGAAAAAACCGGGAAATCGAAGACGGACACGTGTCGGGCTCCTCTTGGCGTACAAATTGGTGCACGTGGGGCCCCACGCCCCGGCCGAGGAACGAGCCAGGGCATCTTCGCCGCACTCATGCCAGCACGATCGCGCGTGATTTGCACGACACGCGATGGCCGCTTACCTTCCGCACGCCGCCCCCCCGGGAAATCAAGCCCCACTCGCCGCGATCCGGCGGTGTCCTCCACGCGCCGCGGCCGTCGGGGAGCGGCGGACGCGACCGGCCATTCATCTGGCACGGCGGCGCGTGAGGGGCTGCCGCCGCGAAACTGAAGGAGCCGGTCGCTTCAGCGGGACCAGATCCGAAGCGTCAAACGGGGCACGACGTCGCTTTTACGACCCGGACCGAGAAAAAAAAAAAATTTAATTGCCAATTATTACTTTTCACCCCTCGCCCCACGCCAAAGACGACGACCCCCGTCGGTCGTTTTTAGACCGTCCTCTTTCCCCACCGAGACGCGTTCTTGCGCTTCTCTTCCTCGACCCCGAAACGACGCAAGGCGACTCGCGTTTTTCTTCCCCTTCCGAAAAATCCCCGGCTGGGCCCCGCCAACAGAAAAACCACAGCTGTTGTACCAACGAAATCGCCAGCTGTGCACCCCGGGCAGCTGCCCGTGCAGCCCGCTCTCTCTTTCTATATATATAGGCGCTCTGCTCCACCTTTGTTTTTACTCTGCCAACGCTCTTGCACTCGAAAACCCTAGCTTTTCTCTGTCTCTCAAGCTCTCCTAACCTCTCTCAAACCTCGAGATCACGACAATGGCGGCCGTGAAGTTCGCGAACGTGGCCGCGGTGGCCCTCCTCGTCGCCGCCATGGCGGTCGCCGCGACCGCCCAGGAGGCGCCGGCGCCCAGCCCCGCCTCCCCGGCCAGCTCCGTCACCCCGTCGATCCTCTCCGCCGGAGTGGCTGCCGTCGCGGCCCTCGTCTTCGGGTCAGCACTCAGGATCTGAAGCGGCGCGCCGATCTTCCGGAGCATGGGGACAGATTTTTTCTATATAGTTTCCGGGTGTCTGCAGCACTCTATTATCACTAGTAGCCGTGGTAGGGATGATATATTTACGGTGGTTGTTCTGATGTGGGTTTTCTCTCTAGGCGATTTTTTTACGCGGTGGATCCGCGAGTCCCTTTGTTCCTCCTTCGTTGGCGTCGCTGCTGTGTGTTCTTTTGCTGGTTTGAGAGTCTTTTGAGTCGAGTACATACTCCTGGTGGTGCTTCTGCTTCTTAGTTAGAGAGAGTCTCGTGCACAGTCTTGATGATGTCATAGATCTATTGCCTTTTCATGTACCTCAGACATATATATTTCCACATATATATATTATTATAAATAACAGATTCGTTTCATGAAACTTCTCCTTCTTCTTCATCCTCTTGCTCAATGTCGCGATCTTGAGGCGTGTTGTCTGTCGATGTGGTTATGGCTTCGAAAAAAAAAGGGTAGAATTCCACGGGAAAGGGACTTCCTTTCGGGAGTGGCGCTTGCGTGAGAACAGTGAATGCTTCGTGGGTGAGTTTTCGAGCGTGGGATGAAACGCCAATCGGAAGGAAAAGCGATCCACCTGGTTCTTTTAACTGCCGAGGAGGCTAATAATGACGGACGAAAATCTTTAATTATTAAGGCGCGTTTGCATGATGGGCGGTCGTGATTTTTTGTCCTGTTGCGAGTGCTTGCAGCTGTAGGGGTACGGCGCATCATGTCCGTCACATGCGTCGTCCGACTCCCTGGCCGGATGGGGCCCGAACCGAGCCGCACGAAAATATCACTCATCGTTTGAACCAAATTTTTACGGCTCTTTGGTCGAAAGTTTTTTTTTTTTTTTTGATTAAATGGGGTTCGAGATTTGCCATGTGAACGTCTAAATTGGAATTGATAGGATTCGCGGGGCCGTTCGGACCTTGATTTGGGCATGGTGTGTTTTTTTCGACATGGGATACGGAGCATTGACGGACCCGTGATTTGCGTCGAACGTGGCACCCGCCCGAGATTCCCATTTAGTGCCGCAGAAGCGCAAAAAGGGTAAAATTAGGAGTCACGATTCCACCCGGGGAAACTGGACTTCGCCTTTTCCTTCGCCTTTTTCTTCTTCGCGTCCTCTACTTTTTGAAAAATTGACCCAGGGGGAGTCGCGAAGCGAATCTCGACGGGGAGCGCACATATTCGACGACGTCGTTTCCCTCTTTAGCTTCCTCGCTTTCTCCCTGTCTCTCTCTATATCTCCTCTCTATTCACCATGACGGATGATTCGCGGCCCGCTGAAGCCACTGCCCGTCTCTCTCTCTGTTCATCGATTCTTGTCTTGACTGCTCGGCCCCGCTGTTGCGATCGCGGGCCCCGCGACCAGTCCGGTAGCCATCGCTGCCGCCGCCACCTGTCCGCGATCAGCTAAAGGTGATACGTTCCGGTCACGGGCTAGGCGAAATTCTTTTGAGATTGCCCCGCCACCTAAAACACTTTGATCATTCTTTAGATTAAGGATTGAAAAGGAGGGGCCCGGAGTGAAGTGTCCGCAGATGACTCGGCGAGAGGCAGGTAGATCATCGCGATCGCGGATCCCCGGGGGCGGTAGGTAGGTAAGCTCCCGGAAACGGTCACTTGCGTGGTGTACGCGGGACGTCAAAAATGGCGATGCGTAGCACGAAGGAACGATGTTAGGTCCGACATTTTGGAAGGGGTCAAAACAGGGGGCAGCTTCAATTAAGGATGACGACGAAGTCTCGGTTCAAGGCATTACTTTTGATAAAACCTCGAATGAGTGCACTTCGGAAACGTAATCATCCGAATTTTATATGTGCGGTTTGCTTCCATCATGTCGTGTTTTATGCGTGTGTGTTTTTCTTTTTTTTTTCAAGTTCGCTTTTTATCTTGACAAAAGAAAGAATGACGTATAGGATCTTCATCGAATGAAAAGATTTAAAGAAAGAACCAAGGGGGTTGTCTTCCGAATATCAAGATACGTCATTTCTCGTATATTTATCATCTTAATCCTCACGTCATCTCTCTCTATTTCGATCTCTCGAAATTGCTTGTAAGTCGTAGAGCTTCGTCTCCCGAGATACTCACCAGACACGCAAGTTCAAAAAAAAAAAAAAAAAAGACTGTCATTTTCTGTGCATGACTCGTGTCGTATTATCGTGTGTAGTCAATACATTGAAAAAATAAGAATAAATTCCCAATAGAGAAGCTTTGATAACAAAACTCGTAAGAATTAGTCTTTTTTTTAACATTTGGACTTCCTCGTGATATTCGCTAATAACGATTGAATATTGAATTTTCCCATCGAAACGCTTAAAAGACGTTTCTGATGATCTGATCAGTGAGACATCTCTGAGAGGAAATAATTGACCACGGTGCTTGCGTCCCCGCCACACGTGGCGCCCAACGAGGTCGTCGACGGCCTCGTATTTGAGGTGGTCGAGGCTCCTCGATAGACCGTACAACCTCATACGCGCATGGGCGCTGGCGCGAGCGAGAGAGATGCGTTGGAATTGGTAGCGGCTCTAGTCAAGGGCTGCCACAGCCACCAATGATGGGGCGGCGGTGTTGGTGGTGGTTGAACGTGGGAAGGGAGGATGGGTCTCAGGCTTTCGCTCTGCGATAAAGGGGTGCCTTTGGTTTCTTTCAACATCAAAGTATCGATACCTCTTAAAAAAGGGACAAATCGAAGTTCCTAAACTAATATGAGGGGCTCGACTCATGACGCCATCTCGACAATTTAGCTTTCCATTGAATAATGCATCAGACCACCAATCCCCTTTAGGATGATGTTACCGGATTATGGGATCCTTTTCGCGTTGGAATTAAGCGCCTTCAACTCTTCGGAAAAATGCCAAGACAAGAAAGGTTCAGCAAGTCCGCGGTTCTCCCAAACATTTTTACTCCCTCTCCTCTCGCTCATCGACATCGACTTTGGCTAAGCATCGTAACGTTTCGATCTCGCCATTTACATATGTTGCTACTACAAGAGCAGGAATTTGATGTGTGCGCGTGTGAAAGAGAGAGAGAGAGAGAGAGAGAGAGAGAGAGAGAGAGAGAGAGAGGTCATATATGGAGAGGATGAATCATTTCATTCTTTCCCCAAGGTTAAAACTGACGGATTTACAGAGTCTAATTATCTTTTTTTCCCCATACTTTTTGCTTTGTTGTTTTCGAACAAGAGTTCAAAAGAGCTCTCAAAATCTCATCGATCTCCGATGAAAGCTTTAGCTTACAGATCCAACTCTTCATTCGGAATCCGAGTCCATGTTGCCCATAGCCTTCAATCCTCTCGGTCTCTACATCATCATCAATCATACACAGAGAATCAGCAACGTTCCTCTTTGTTAACGGGGGCCCCTAATAACCAATTAAAGAATCTTTACATTTCGGACCCTCTAAAATTGAAGGAGCGATGTGGTGCTTTATTTAGTTTTGGCCAAAGCGCAAGTGACTTTGTAAAGGGTACCTTTTTTTTTCTGCCATGTATAAAAAATTCAAACGCAGTAATCATAGCGCTAGGAACGCGTATATAGAAGAAATAAGTGAAGCAAATGAAGTACCTTCTTGGAAATCTTCTTCTCCCGGACCTCATACCGTTCTAGGGTCAAGTCGCACAACCACGCCCCAGGGCTTACCAACTGCACATGGAAAACATTCGCCAACTCGTTTAGAATTTTACAAAACCTCAATTTGTCAAAATCAAAACGTATTCAATATGTCAGACCCAAAATTCAAAAAACGGAAGCCCTCCAGACAAAAGGACCACGACACTGCCACAAGGACACGCCCCTCGAACGTGAGGAACAAGGTTAGAGGGTTTTGACAACTCATACGGTGGTTCTTCCCCTTCCTCGAAGTTACCCGAGGTACCGTTGCACAAGGACAGGACGACGACCCACACATATCACGAGGTCTTTCCGCAACAACATCCACAGGACCCAATTGCAGAGCTGGCGGTCCAAACATTTTCCTTTCCATTTCCCTGCTTTTCTTTTCCAAGCTTCAGCTCAAGCTCGACCACGATTGATCAATTCACATGAACATGTAACTCGGGCCGGCGAGTAGCTGCCCTCCCGGTCTACAAAAAATCAGATGGGCCGCGCCGTGACAGCCCAGTCCACGACCAACCACTCCAATTTCGACGCAACCCCTATTCATCCATCACCACCACCATCAGCATCACCATTATAATAAACCCTAAAATCAGTCCTAAGACCCAAACAGGAAGGAATCCCTCATCCGTGACTTAATGCGGAAGCCTCGCCCCCTCATTGGACGAAACAAAGTACACACCGTGGAGGGGGGGCCCGACCGACCCCGCGCATTCGTCACCACGCCCCACGCATCGACCGACACGTGTGCGTCCCGTCCTTCCCCGGCTCCGACTTTTGTCCTCTCGCACGCTTTCTCCCCCGACAACCGCAACAACAAAAAATGCTTTCTTTTCCCCCAGCCAAAAGAAGGCGCCAGAAAACAAAAGCAAGAGGGGCCCCGCCATTACACCCTTAAAAATCACAAAAAAGCATAAATCTCCGGCCCCACCACACGCACCACCCCCGACCTTCTTTAATTAAACCGATAGTAATGGAGATATTAAATTACCGACCCCCTATTTCCGCATTATCTCTCAATTTCTTTTCGGCTAAAGCTACACTACCAAATTACCGCTAGTGATTTTCGGTTTTGGAGCCATTTCAGGTCGTGATATCTTAATAATTCTCAACTGGGTTCGACCGGAATTAATCAAAAGATTGATGGAAATCGACAAAAGACCTTTTTTTTTTTGGGGGGAGGGGGGATTAGAAACGGAGTGGGGAATTGAAGCTCCGGGGGAGAGGCGAGGGGGATCTTACATTGACGGTCCGCTGCACCACCTTGGCCCTCTTCTTGGGTCTCTGAGGCAGCTTGGACCCCTTGAAGATGATGAAGTCCTCCTCCTTCTCCTTGTTCGTCAGGGCGATCACGAACTTGGGCGGCCAGACCGGGGGCGCCGCGTCCCCGCTCCCGGACGACGACCCGCCCCCGCCCTTCTTGCTGTCGTGCGCGGTCTCGGACGACGCGGCCGATTTGTTGTTGCTCTCATTATTGTGGTGGGGGTGGTGGTGGTTGGGGTGGTGATGGTGGTGGTGGTGGTTGCTGTTGTTGTTGCTGTTTAGATGGTGATGGTGATTGTTGGTGGTGGTGGTGGTGGTGCTGTGGTGGTGGGGATGGGGGTGGTGGTTGGTGGCCTTCTTGTCGTGCGCACCCCTGTCCGGCGAAGAGAAGCCCCTGAGACCGCCGTTGCTCTGCCCTCGCATCGCACTCGAATTCTCCGAGTTCCTGCAAAAACCAAACGGAAAACCCCACTTAAAGCCACACACACAAGCATATCAATGACACCACACCCAAAACAATCGCACCAAAAAAGTCATCAGACCCAAGTCAAGAAAGGAAGAAAAATCTAAACCTCCCCCAAAAAAAAAGCATTTTTCGATCTGGGTAAGTTTACCTAATTACCGAAATGACCTCGGGTCCGATCTTAGATCGGTGGTGGTGGTGGTGGTGATGGTGGTGGGTGGTGGAGGGGGACAGGCTCCCGAGAGGCTTTGCGTGAGAATCGGAGCAAGCGGGGGGCGTGGGGCGTGGGGTGTGGTGTGGGTTCTCGATTTTGGCCTTTAGTTGCAGAAGACTTGACTTTTTCGGAGGTGTGTTCGTTTGCTTTTTTCTGGAAAGAACTGGGGGAAACGTTCGGAATTCCTTTCTCTGGATTCCTGGGGAAAAGATATTTGGAGCTGTGGCGATTCTCTGTAGCTATCTATCTACGTGCGCACATAATGCTTTGTTCTTCCCTTCTTCTTTTCTTTCTCTCTCTCTTTTGGTTTTGGGCATATTTCGATATCAAGCGCTTTTCTCCCTTTTTTTTTTTTTTCCTTCTCTTTCTTTCCGAGGGGGTGTTGGGGAAGGGCTACGTGGAGGAGCATGTGAAAGGGTCGGGAAGGGGATAAAGTGGACCTGATCCCTAACATCCGCTGGGCTCATGATAACGTGGGGCGCTTGACACGTAGCCAGGAGAGAGCTGGAACCCCCCGATCTAGTGCGGCCAGAACCAGAGCGGGCATCGCGAATACCCTCCCGGGTTAAAAAAGAGCCGCAGCCCAACTACAGAAAAGTCAAAAGAAGAAGCCGAAAAGATGAAATGGAGACTCTACCCATGCGAAAATAAATAGGGGATCAAATCGATGTGAGGTTTGGCCTCTCCCCACATCATCACCACCACCATCATCGACGCCACCACGAAATAATTAGAGATCCATAAAAACGAAGAAACATCTTTTTCCAGCGCAAAACGCCTCACGGAGATGAGACCCATTTCGTACGCAAGACGTTAAAGCTTTTTGTGAAGAGGAAAAAGTCTAAAAAACGACATTTGCGTATGAGCCTCACGCCTCTCCATCATAACACCACCACAAGAAGGGTCAGGCCCAGTTTTGATCTCTTGAAATCCAGGACCCCTTATACCCGCTGATTCCCTCTTTTATCTCCAAATGCATCCCCATAAAATAAAATAAAATAAAAAGAAAAAAAAGAAAGGGGAAGACGCTAAACAAATCGAGATTCCCTAAAGATGCCGTGCTAAGAAAAGAAACCAAAATCATCAAAAGATCAAACGTTAGATCTGCGCACCACCAGACATGTCGGGGGTCCTAAATACGACTAAAAACTCATTCCACACCATTACCCATATGCACATTTCACTACTTGCGCCTCCCGATTCGGCCTAATTACCAGAATCCACAACACCCCTCTTTGCTCGGTGGCCTATATAGATTCTCTCCCTCCCTCCCTCCCTCCCTCCAACAAAAAGACGTATGCCATGTAGGAAATGATGGATCATGTTGGGTCAGTCCGTAAACAGTAGAAAGCCCATGTTAAACAACGCCCCGCACTCAAAATTATTTTTCTTCTTTTTTAAACTCTTTGACAAAATGGGCGAAAAAGTAGGACAAGAAAACATGCCGCCTCTACCCAAAAGAAAAGAGAGACTCCGAAGATAGAATTAGATCTCAAAGATCCTTCTTGGCTCATCCTCGCCCACTCAAAGATTAGATTAAAAAAACTCTTAATAAGCCTCGGGATCGTACCCACTTCCCCCCCACTACCGATGAGTGCCGCCGTGTCCAACTTCGATTTCAACCCCCCCAAAAAAAGGGAGGAAAACAAAGGAGAGAGCCAAGCCCAGCGCACCACGGCGTCCGATCCATTATAGAAAACACAGCACAGAGAAGGAGAGAGAGGCGGCGGTGGTACCTGAGAACGCGCTGAGGTGGCGGAAAAGGAGGAGAGGAGGGACGTTGACGTAGATTCAAGTACACATTCCCGTTCCCGTGATTGCTGGCCGCCGGGTTGGCCGAGTCCTTATCGGCCCCCCTCCCGACCCGCCGCTCCACCCGACCCTTGTGGGCCGCCGCCGCCGCGTCGTCCTTGGCTTGCACCTTCATGCACCGAGGCCGCTTCCGGGTCCCCCACTGCAGCACGAAGTCAGACGTCGTCGCCGCCGCCGCCGCCGTCTGCCTCGTGGCCTCAGAGGCAGATCTCTGCTGCAGGCCCCCGTCGGCGGCGGCGGCCCTGCCGTTGGAAGTGGTGGAGATGCCATTATTGCTGGCCCTCTGCGCGTCCTTTTCCATCTTCCTTTCCGTATTTATCCCTGTCCATTCCCCCCCCCGAAAAAGTCTCAGCGGAAAATTCTTACAAAAACAAAAGAAGAAAAAATCGAAAAGGGACCGAAGAAATTCTCGTTAACTTAACTACGGTTCAACTTCCTTCAAATTTTGACAAAAAAAAAAATTCCTTCAAATGTCTTGTGACCACCAAAAAAAAAAAAAAGCTCAAAAAGATAAAATAGCTCTCGTCTGCAACTTATCCAGAACCAGAAAAATGAAAGATTTCACCCACTCAAGAAAAACAAGACAAAGGAAAGCAAAAAGAAAAACACTCAAAAGACTCCAAAGATTGAAAGGCTTTGGCTCGCCCAAAACAGATGACGAAACAAGAGATCGGGCAATCATGAATCGAATAGAAAGAAAAGTCCCAGAGCTCATCCAGAAGAAAACCATGAAATTCAAGAGCGAGCGAGCAATGGTGATGAGCAATAGAACTTCAATTGGAATCGCCCAAACGATGGTAACAAAACTAGATGGCTTCGTATGTGGAGCGAAAAAAAAGAGGGGAGAGAGAGAGCAAGAAAATCTCTGACCAGCTCTGGTTAAATTCAAGAAAAAATGCAGGAAAAGAAGAAGAGGAGCCCAAGGAGCGACCAAGATGGCTCATTTGTTCAAAGAGAAATCCACATAATAAACAGCACCCTTCGATGGTAAAAACTGCTCATTTGAGCCGAGATGTTTATCTGCTCAGAGCTCGGAATCAGAAGAAGAAGACGAATCTCTTTCAAAGGGGACAAAGGAGGGTCCGTGAAATTCAACGTATTGAAGATCCATCAGCAGAACATCAAAGAGAGATGAGGCAGAAGACCACAGAGAGAGACAGAGAGAGAGGAAACAGACCCGGAAAAACTCGATTCAAAAAACAAGAAAGTTCTCAGAAGCAACGAAGTAATTCCAAAAAATTCCAGTCTCTGAAATGGCACGTCGCCAAAAGATTTCGTGCAAAATCAGCTCTTTCTCAAGAGCAAATGCACATCCCTGCTCGACGGCCACCGAGAAAGGAGGAAAGACACGGACGATGGAGGAATCCCGATGAAGACTGTCGCATTACCAGGAAAGTCCACAACTTCGAAGCTGATTAGCCTTCGCTCCGTCGACCCGCCTCCGATTCGAATCCGGTAGCTCCGATTCGGCCACAGGACTGCAGATTACAACGAAGAGAGACGCGAATTAGAGCTCTTCGCGAATCGAAGCCCGAAAAGAACCCACTGGAAAACAGAACAGAGCACAGAACTCACCTTCGTCTGCTCCGATTCGATAGTCCTTAACGGGCTTTTTCCGGCCGCGAAACCGGAGAGAACCAAATCCCCGGCTACCTCCCCCCGATTTCAGCTCCGGATTAGCCAAATTTCCTCAATTGATTATCGTTATCGCACCGTTTATTAGTTAGATTCACGAATTACAGGCGTGTCCGATTGTCCAAAAAAGCATGCTTCTGCGTAACTGGAAATCGCGGCCTAGCCACAGGGATTCGTCCGAATCACGACATTCCAGAGACGAAATCGCCGACTCTCATGAACGGTTCCGGTTCTCCGATTCCGGAAGCAGCTGATCTGCGCGTAGGGAAGAACAGCCTCTCCCGCGTCGGCCGATCAGGAGGAGCTCGCTCCCGGAATCTCTCCGGGAAACCGCTCGAGGACTCCGGAAATGCACCTGCGACGCGAAGAGAGAATCAGAACAGAGCTGGTCGAAATCAAGAAAGCCGCAAAAGAAACCAAAGCGGGAAGTGCGCTCGGAGGAGAGATCGAATCGCCTCCGTCTCCGGAAGCGGAAGAACCTCACCTGACTCCGGCCGGCGAAAACCGCCGCCGGGCCGCTCCGCAATCGTCTCGGGACTGAGTCTCCGACTCGCTCCCCCGGAACGCTCCCTCCGACGACGACGACGACGACGACGACGACGATGTCTGCAACAGCGCGAAACGAACTGAGTCAGAACCATTCTCGCCGAGAGTCGCGAGAAGAGAAAAATCCACACACACACACACACACATCCAGTCGCCGGAATCCGGCCACGGACCTCTCTCCGCACTCCCCGTCCGGCCCGATTCAGATCCTCGACATTCCCTCCGGCGAACCCACCCTCCCCGCCTCCTCAGTTTCTCGGGAAACGGCGAGAAAACGAGAGAAAATTCGCAGAGAAAATACACACTCTCTCTCTCTCTCTCTTCTTCTCTCTCCTTCCTTCTCTCTCTTTCTCGCTTTGTGCCGCGCCGTTGTAAAACGCGAGTTTTTATACCCGCAAGGCCCCCCCGACGGCATCAACCGTTCGCGGCGATGGGATCCTGGCCGTCGGTGCCGCATCGGACGGCCGAGATCTGTTTCCGAGATCAGTCCCGTTTCCGCGGGTCCTCTCTTTCTCTATCTCTCTTCTTTTCGTAAATTTTCATTTTGGCCCCTTGCTGGCCACTCGGGTAACGGCGTTTGGCGGAGCTTGACGGAATCTTCGCCCGACGCCGTTACGACGTTCGGACGGTGTTTTTTCAATTTTTTTTTTTTATAAATCCGGGGTCGGTCCATCATTGTTGCTGCTCTTGTATGAAAATCCCAACCATGCAACTTTTTATTTTTTTTTCGAAATTTTTGCGAGACATGTCGAGAAAAGATTTCTTATTTAATCTTAAACTTTTGTCGTTTTCGAATTCATTTTGATTTCTTTCGTCCGATTGTTTCGTTTATTATGAAGATCCCAACCATGCAATTTTTTTCCCGAAATTTTTGCTAGCCATGTCGAAAAAGATTTATTATTTTATCTTGAGCTTGTGTCATTTTCAAATTCATTTCGATTTCTTTCATCCAATTGTTTCATATTTTATGAAAATCCAACCATTCAATTTTTTCCCAAAATTTCCGCTAAACATGTCGAAAAAATATTTGTTTTTTTAATCTTAAAGTTGTGTTATGTTTGAATTCATTTTGATTTATTTCATCCACCCAATCAATTCATTTATTTCAAAAGTTACCACTATCGTTGAGGAGTCTCAAACAAGTGTTATCGCAAAATGGATGGAACAATCGAATTTAATAACTTTTTGTTGGCAATCAGCCTTTGATTAAGAAAACCATAAAAAAATACACTCAATGCACCGAATCCTCCTAGAATTAATGGGCTAACGATGAAATTGTTAATAAGAGAATTGCTTGCTCAAACTTGAAGACATGAAAAAAAAGTGAAACATAATTAAGTACAACCTGGAACAATCTATCGTGACAAAATACTTTGCCTCATAAGTCCATTATCATTGTGATTACTTGTACTTATAGCACATGACATTACCAACTTTTCAGCAACAAAAAAAAAAAACGCAAAATAAACAAAATAATTGCAAATAAGGCATTCTTTCTTGTTCTCTGAACACTTGGCACGATATTTATGTATCACTCACTGCTTTCGAGGAAGGGGAATCTAAGAAAATTTTGATGGATTTGGCTAATTATGATCAATTCTGCTCAAAAGGAGAGATAGTGGAACGGGCGATTTTCTCCCTTGTGGACCAATCCTTTTTTTAGCCCTTGGGAACGCTTTTTAGGAAAATAGCGATTAAACGGGCTGATCACATTTTCTGTTGGGTTAAAAGACTCTTGACAAAAGATCTTTTATTTTTCTTTTATTTTTATTTTGCAAAATTATGATCATTGATAATTATTGAAGAATAGGAGATGTGACCCCGTCATTAATCAAATGATTGACCCAAAGATCAAATTGGGATCGCAACTAAGGGCTACCCCGGCCGATTAAGTTTTGGATTTATGAATTTTCTTTTTTTCTTTTTTCTTTTTAAAGACGGGAGGAAGGGGAATTATTATTATAGCCGAGGGTGCACGATTTTCCGTGCACTCTCCCTGGATCTGATCTCGCTGCTGCATAGCGTACATACGAAGAGCGGCTCTTCCGGAGCCGTTGGATCCAAAGTGTGGCCAAGTGAAATCGGACGGTTCGGAGGCGAAGAGGAGCCGCCCCCTGGCAGCCTGATTCGGCTGTTGGGGGATCAGCCTTCAGCAAAATTTAAATAAACACCTAAATCAGGAGAAAAAAAAGTATGATATCTTCGAGGTATGAATTATTTTTTCATATTATGTGTAATTAGCGTATTGAAAATTAAAATCATTTCCTCATTCTATACAATTAATTAGTAACTAGATTGCTCATTAACAAGTCCGAAATGTCAAATCCTTCTATCACGATACAAAATTCCATAAAAATGTAGGGTTCTTGTAAGTTACATCAAGCTTTCGAGCCATTCGAGGGCTAAATTTAAGTTAGGGTGTTTGTTCTTTCCTAAGAAACTTTCCAAATTTCCGGATCGTGGGTGGCAATATTATATACTACTATAGTAGGTTTCAACCTTTGACTAGTAATCCAATCATGCATATTTCTATGCAGAAAATGCACAGCAGACATCCGATGATGCAATCATAGTGACTTCTTACATCCTCATAGGGTAAATTGAGTAAAAAACAACCGATCACGTTCACTCTACGGAACATATCGATTTTGTCTAATTTTAATTGCATCTCTCAATAGACAATGTCTCATTTTGGTTACCCTTTCCATGTTTCTTTCTCAATTGCAGCTAAAATCAAATCTAAAGGCGCTCTCAAGAAAATACACGCGACACGAGTTACACAATAAGACACCACCGGAGGCATAAAAGTTAAAAAAATTTGACCCATAGGAGTCGGTCAACGCTTCTCATTTCCATCATAGAATCAATAGATTTCCAACTCTTTCCAAAGGACGACAACCCTTTTATGGAAAGAGGGATTATAATGCTCGCACGCCCGTATGGTTGAGAGACCACGACCACCTGCCTTCTCGAAGGTCGCTTAACAAACCCTTCGAGAGAAATTAAGCAATTATCGCTCTGACCGATTTCCTATAACGCCATAAAGAAAGCGGATTATTAAAGTTATCTCTTCCCACCCTTTTTAAAGCAACAGGCGAACAAGATCAAATCCCGGCCTGTCCTCATCACGCGCGCATATACTTTTCTCCCCCGAGCCAGGACAATTTCGCATCGTCCCGTCGGCGGTGTTCACGACCATGTACATCTTCCAACGTCCGGACAAACACCTCTTCTGACATAATAAATGCGACATTTGAAAAAAAAAAAACACCGCTCGCCCAGCAAGGCGAAATCTCCATCCGTCCACGAGAGAAAAAGAGTGAGATGATTCTGGAGGGAAGGGAAGCGGGGATCGAGCGCGTGCGTGGCTCCGGGTTTCCGCCCTATCAACCACGAAAAGACTGGGACGCGAATCCCATGCGGTGCAGCATCTTGCCAGGACGACAGGCTCCCGCAAATCCATGGAATCGTCAGGCCCGAGCATTGACTTAGCGAAAGCCGGAAGGGTCGTGGCCTCGTCTCGCAGGACAATCGCTAGAATCGGGCTGGAGGATTTTGACTGCAAGCGTTCGACCCACATGCAGCATCAATTATTTGGCAAAATGCGTCGAGCTTCCTTCCCTGTTCGGGCAGTACATCGGATCGCACAAAACGGGCACGGGACGATCACGAACGACCCCATTCGAGATAATACGGAAGGAATATAGATCTGTAGCGGATCTATCAGAATGGCGAAGCGGGACCCTCCGTTTGGAATGACTCTCACTACTGAGAGGAGCTCCAGGAAGCAGGATGGAATGTGAGCGCAAGCATGGCCTGATGCCTCGGTCGTTTGCTCGGTGGGTCTGGACTCCTGCGTTGCAGCACGTGTTTGCAAAGGAGAGAGCGCATGTGTTTCGTCCCGTATTGGGAGAGGGATCCGCAATGAGTCTCGAATGCTCTCTGCAGTAAGCATGGGCATCGATCGCAGCTGTCGAGACTGGAAAGATTGCTCGATCATTGCGTCGAAAAATCCCCTTCCCCCATGGTGTAAGATTCAAGATCGATGATATAAAGAACAAATCATATTAAGATTGTAAGAGGCTCTCAAATGCAAATCTCAGCATCACAGAAATATATCAAACGTTGTTGGTTGAGAGGTCATAAGGTGATAATTACAGGCTTTTCAGGAAGCCCAGTCATCAACAAGAGGTTGTCCCGCAGATCGAACGGCATCCAGCACCTCCAGACCCCTTTTTAGTTCCAAACAAGAGCTTTCCAGTGAGTGTCACACCGCGACCTCAATGCATCCGATCTGACATTGCCTCAAAAATTGCTTCTGCGCTTTGAGTTTCCGAGAAGGGCCCTCAGAGCTTAACGGAACTGAAACAAAGGCGGACGCAAAACCGGATTTTGTTACAGAAGGCTCATACATACAACTGTGACACGAGGGCGATTGACAATACCGAATTTTTATTTATTTATTTATCTTGTGAAGAAAAGAATGAGAAGATGAGTTGAAAGGAAGAGACAATTTTTCACTTACTTTTACGTCAAAGGTCAAAAGCTTATGGCTGAACAGTTTGGCTTTTTCTAGTCAAGGAAGTCCTTTTAACTTGTCCTAACACTTTCAGCAAAGTAATCAGGGTTCCATCGACAGACTTACGGTTCTACTGTTCCCATTTTGCCAGACCACCCCTCAAGTTTCTTCAAAGTACTACTGTAATCCCTTTTAGTAGCTCGTCCTTCAATTGATCCCGTGATTCTCATTAGGGAAACTACCCAAGAGAGGTAGCAATTGACCAGACAGCTGCATGTGACTACACCATCGAGAAGTCTACCCTTAAAACATTTAGCATGTGGGCGGTGCTATGACTAACATTTAAAGCGTGCAGTCCCAAACAAGACGAAGGGAGAGAGAAACCTTGTCATAGAAAATGGAGCAGATCGGCATCCCACTGGTTAACAGCTTTCCGAGGAGGCCTTAGGGAGTTGTCGTCCGCAAAAGAAGAGTTATCATTTGCAGGATTTGCGCCCATGTACAGGAAGAGATCTTCCTTACTTAAAACCCCATATCACCATATTGCATCGACGGGGGAACCGTAGGCAGAGTTGTCATCAGCTGTCCTCTTTTTCACCTGCATATGCCAGCACAAAGAAATATCATAAGGACGAGAAGAAGAAGCACAGGGAGAAAGTGAAGAGCATCTTAAGCAGTCCAGGCAACAGTACGAAGTAACTTCTTCCATGTGCTTGCACTGTATGAAGACCAAGAAATGTACTACAAAATTTACTCCCTCGCCGAAAAGACACCGGGGAGCTCATTTGCGTGATGGAAGCAAATCTTCTAAAAAATGAGAGGTAGAATAAACATTACTTTCTTTCTAATTGCTCAATACAATGACAGTAGCAATGTCCTTACCAGTTGGTATTGCTGGTGCAGAGTTCGGTTCGCAGGGTATGCACCTCGCTGTTCACAAAGACATAAACAAAATGAATTATGATTGGTCTTATAGTTGTGAAACATAAGCTTTGATTTCTCAAGAGCCAATCAAAACGTATTAACCTGATCCAAACATTTCAAGGGAATAGAGGCTTGTAAACTAGTACAAGAACACCTGGAATCACATTGAGCATGAATTTCATATGCATAAACGGAGTTGCAACATAAGAAATATTCTGTCAAGTTCCATCTGATACCATGGAAGTCATGTCCTTCCTCCTTTCTCCTTCTTTTGTTTTCAGCTGTCTAAATTTGGAAAAATCGGATCTTCAAGATTCTTAATTGCCAGCAGATTAGCAATATGGAAATGCTTTTTGATGCAAGTACACAGTGAGTTCATGCTTAGAAAAAAGCTAAAGCTACCTCGAAGTCCATATAAGCTAAAAAATTTCAATAATAAATTATGCAGTACTTATTAAGAAACTAGATTAGCAGATAACTATACACTCGTGGAAAGAAGATACCAATCAGCAAGCCCTAAAAATCTAACACGGAAAAAACTAACTATTAAGATAAGAACACACAGGCTTAAAAGGTAAACAATGGATGAGTCCTTAAAAAACCAGGAAAACGAATATTCAAAGGATTACTTGTATCTTCGCCAAAAGCCAAACATCAGAAAATGTACGAAGATCTTTATAGCATATAATTAACAACTACCATACGTATTTATTACCAAGTCAAGGAAATTGTGCATACTTGACTACCTCTTTAACCAATGAAATGCTGTTGTCTACATTTTCAAAATCATATAAAAGGAGAATGTGCTAATTAAAAATATCTCTGATCTATCTTTTGAATTTCACAATTAAACAATGATAATTGAACCCAATCATGACTTTTCATTTCGATTCCTTTATTCTCGATTTGCAAGACAAACATTTGAAAATTAGATCATTCGATAAAATTTAAACGACTGGGAATACATGCATCATGGTCATACACATTGCTACAATTCAACTAATGAACTAAGGATTGCCCATGACACACCGCAAGATAAATTATCAATCACAAATTGGAAAAAATGTCTATTTGAAACGGTGACTCCTAATCTAGAAATAGTCAAAAGGGTATGTATTTCTCAACTAAAGTTATGAATGACAAAATAACGATTTGAGATTACCTGTCTTCCATCCAGGGAACACTATATAAGTCACCAAGACATGTCTCATATTCTACTGGAAGACTAGAACACTATCCAGGGGAGGGCAATAGGTGCCCCAACTTCTCTCTTTTGCATTAGCTGCTGTTGTTGCATATATGTTCAAACCTTATGGAAGAAGGTCCTCAACAATACTTCCCGATTCACAAGCTTCAAGGTAAAATACTAGTGTTTATAGCACAAAGGGAACAAAATGAAAAGTTTCTAACGACGTCACATATGAAGGAAAAGGAAATTGCTTTAGTGAATTTAAATTACCAAGCTTTCACAGGTCCCAGACGCATGCTTCTTTTTGAAGACATCATCAACAAATAGGAGAGGGCTGGTGGGCATTCCTGTTAAACATTAATGTCATCCGAGAAATTATGATATGAACACAATTATATAAATCAATTCTAAATTGGGGAAGGGGTGCAAATGAGATATGGAGCCCAGTCCAACTTCTATGACTTTAGTATAGAGATCTCAGTTAAGTTCAATATGTGCCATATAAGCACATGAAAGACATTCTACAACAAGTCATCTTGGGGAACTATTGAGTACAAGCCAAGCACACCAGGGCCACCATGACTAGTATACTAGATGGAAATAGTAACATTGGGACCACTATTCACAACCTTCCCACCTTCTACTATGAGACCAATCTTGTTTCCAAGGATGATAGAGAAAAAGTTATTAACGTCAACATTCTGTCAACATTCTCTCCAGTGTAATCCTGCCACCAGAAAAAGTAACTAGTTACCTAAACATTTTGAAAATGGACCTTTGACAAATCTAGAGAAAACTTTTCATCCTAAACTAGTGATTAAGAATTTGAAAACAGACCTTTGGAACTCCATTAACATCATTGCCGTCTGGACTGTTAATAATAATTCTAGGCCTAGGGTTCTCTTCGTTTGTAAGCAATGTCGTCATACATAAAAACAACAATATTTTAATCCTTCTGCCCTCCTTTCTTCAAGAGCCAATAAGCACGGCAAACATTGGCCTGAAAGGAAAATGCACAAAGAGTGCGTATTATCAACAACTTAAAAAAAAAAGCAGGACAAATGAAACAAGCAAAGGCATAAAGGAATCCAAATTTATTTCTGATGAGATTAAGATAAAACAAAAGCTGTTGTCTAGAAGGTAAAGCACTCCGTTCCTTTTTCTATTGTTGAAGCAATTTTAATTTGAGGGCACGAGAACATGAAGGTCCTAGCACAAGAAGAAATGAAATGGAAATATACCATATGAAAAAGTAGGGATGAAAATTGAAAATAAAGGTGGACCCCTCTCACCATCATCATCACCATCAACACCACCATGAAATAATTTGATCTCTTCTGATAAAGCCCCCTCCAAACAAACATTTAAAAAATAAATAAATAAACTTTCCAGCCGCAAGGTCAGGCCCATTTTTATCTTGAAATCCACGACCACTTATAACCTCTGATCCCCTCTTCTCTCTCCAAACAAAAAAGAAAGAAAGAAAGAAATGGAAAAAAGGTGGGGAAGACGCTAAGCAAATCAGGATTCCATAAAGACGTCGTGCTAAGAAAAGTAAACAAAATCATCAGAAGATCAAAGGTTAGATCTGCGCACCACCAAACATGTCGGGGTCTCAAACAACGACTAAAACGCCAGTACACACTATACCCATGTGCACATTTCAACCACTCGCGCCTCCCGATTTGGCCTATTTACGAGGATCAACAGACACGCTCTTGCTCGGTGGCCTATATAGATTCTCTCTCCGTGTCTCGATCTCTCGAACAGAAAACGCAATGTCACGGAGGTAACGATGGATGATGTTAGGTCAGTCCGCAAACAGTAAAACCGCATGTTAAACGACACAACGCCTCCATTTCTTTCTTTGTTGCACTTTGACAAAATGGACAAGGAGAGAGACAAGAAAACATGCCTTCTAACTACCGCAAAGGAGCCTCTAAAAGATAGAATTAGATCTCAGAGATCCTTTCTTGGCTCATCCTCGCCCACTCGAAGATACAAAAAACTCTCATCCTTCGGATCGTACCCATTCCCGCCACTACTGAGTGGTGCCGCCATCTCCACCTCCACCTCCACCCCTCGAAAAAAAGTTAAAAAAAAAAAAGAACAAAGCCCAGTGCACCAAGAGAGAGAGAGAGAGAGAGAGATGTGGGAGAGAGGCGGCGGCGGTACTTGCGCTGAGGTAGCGGGAACGATCAAACAGCCACGAACATCAATCAGCAGAGATCGGGTCATCATCAATCAACAGAGAAAAGTTCCAGAACTCATCTAGAAGAAAACCAAGAAATCCAAGAGCGAGCGAGGGAGCGATGATTATGGTTTGGAAACTTCAATCGGGAATCGTCCAAAACAGTGGTCACGAAACCAAAATGGCTTTGACCTATGGAGGAAGGGAAAAAAGAAGAGGAGAGAGAAAGAGAACGAGGAAATCTCTGGCCAGCTCTGGTTAGATTTCAAGAAACATGCAGAAGAAGAAGAAGAGAGGAGGAGCTCAAGGCGCCGCGACCAACATGGCTATTTTTTCCAAGGAGGAATCCACATGAACAGCACCCTTACTGCTCATCTGCTCAGAGCTCGAAATCAAAAGTAAGAAGAATCTCTTTCAAAGCCATCAAGGGGGGGTTCGTGAATTCAAACGCATTGAACATCCAGAGAGGGGTGAGGCGCAGAAAGAGACCAGGAAAAACTCGATTCAAAAACAAGAAAGTTCTCAGTAGAAACGAGGCGAATTCCAGAAAACTCCCGTCTCTGAAATGGAACGTCGCCAAAATATTTCGTGTAAATGAATTCTCTTTCTCGAGAGCAAACGCACGTCCATGCTCCACGACCTACTGAGAAAGGAGGAAAGACATCGGCCGGCGAAGGAATTCTGATCAAGATTGTCGCATTACACGAAAAGTGTTGAAATTACTGGTATTAATGACTGAACATAAGTTCACATGTTTCTTCTTCAACCTTCGACGCTCATGGATGATTTAATGGATGTGTTCCTTAGCCCTCGCACATCAGTCCTTGAACAGTTTTCTGGACGAATTAATTAATACATTAATGGACGTATTTCTTCAATCCCGATGCAACAAGCATTTATATATGAATTAGCACATCAGTCCTTGAACAGTTTTCTGGACGAATTAATTAATACATTAATGGACGTATTTCTTCAATCCCGATGCAACAAGCATTTATATATGAATTAATAGATGGACAGGACGAATTCCTTGATCCTTGTGTAGTAGATTTTACTCGCATTAAGGGACGTATTAATGATGGATCTTCTAGAGTCTCCGCAATAAAAATGATTATCTTTTAAAGTCTTTTTTAATTCGCCCTGGATATTATCAACTATTAGAATTCCTCTTTGAAAAAACACTCCTACAAGTGTGTCGATTTCTAGAAGTGTCCAATAAAGTTCTGTTTGTATGGTGTTAATATAAGCGGGTTTGAAGTGTTGCATCTTGAGAGGCATGTTTTGTAAAGTTGCTTAACATTATTGGTAGGAACTAATCGCCTTAAGGAGATTCCATTAACCATATCTCACCTTGTATCAAACAACTTTGTATTTGGATCGTGATTTAACATCTTTATATATAAAGATTAATACAAACATTAGCTTGATCATTATTATATTATTGTTATCATTTTTCAAATTTATTTTTTTGGTTCCAACAAATAGAGTTACGTATTTTTTATATGTGAATATTATTTTTTTTATTCTAATACTTGAAATTAATTTTTCAAAATCTTAAGGCGATTGGTCACGTATTTTCTTACTATTTGTTGTGTCTATTAGAAAATCAAGATGGCTAATAACAATCAAGTACCAAATGATGTATGGAACATTTTTGAAGACGTTCCTATGATCGTTTCGATCACTACTGGTGGAGAGATTCATACCTCGAGGCTTGGTGTTGTGGCAGCAAATGTTGCAGGCCTATGGGTTGAGACCATACATGGTGGTGCGGGCACAAGTTGCTTGAGTGACATACTTGGGACCATCTTTCAAAACATTACATGCCGAATGGCATATGGTCTAATTTTTGGAGAGATGGTTCAACAAGCTTTGCCTAGTTGGATGTTATCACATCCAATAACACCAAATTAGAAATAAAAAAACTTTACCTGTGTGGGCTTTAAGCAGTGGCTGTAGAAGATGTTCTTATGTTTGACCACGTTAAATTTCAAGTACTCATCAAATGTATGTCCGATAATTAGTCCATATGAGCAAGATGTCACTACCCTTGGGGCGTTAGAGGCTTGGAAGCATGGGAACTTCCCATGCCAAAATTATATCCTTAATTGTTAAGTAAATTTTCTTTATAATGTTTATTGTAACATTTGAATTGCTAAACAATTATGGGAGTCCATAGAAAAGGAATATAAAACTGAGGACATAGGCACCAAGAAATTCACAGTTACCAAATTCTTATATCATTAATTGTTAAGTAAATTTTCTTTATAATGTTTATTGTAACATTTGAATTGCTAAACAATTATAGGAGTCCATAGAAAAGGAATATAAAACTAAGGACATAGGCACCAAGAAATTCACAGTTACCAAATTCTTATATCATTAATTGTTAAGTAAATTTTCTTTATAATGTTTATTGTAACATTTGAATTGCTAAACAATTATGGGAGTCCATAGAAAAGGAATATAAAACTGAGGACATAGGCACCAAGAAATTCACAGTTACCAAATTCTTGGATTTCAAAATGGTTGATTTTAAATCTATTATGAATCAGGTTCAGGAATTGTAAATAATTTAAATAACATCTTCATTGAAGAAATGTTACTTAGTGAGTCATTCCAAGTGGTGGCTATTATTGAGAAGCTACCTTCGGGCTGGTTAGACTTCGAAAATTATTTGAAGCACAAACGGAAAGAGACGAGCCTTGAAGCTCTCATTCTACGTCTTAGAATTGAAGAGGACAACAAAAGGAATGCAAACCCTCCTATTGAATCAAAGGCCAACATTATGGAGTCTTCAAATTCTAAACAAAATAGGAAGAGGAATAAATGTTTTCAAGGAAATGACAAGTAGAAGGAACAATGCATAAAATTCCAAGGGGCGTGTTTTATTTGCAATAAGTTTGGTCATCGTGCTAAGGATTGCAAGAAGCGCCTAAACAAAGGCAAGGATGGCGGTGGAGTAAAGTAGCCAAATCTAACAGAGTATGAAGAAAATGAGAAACTGACTATTATGGTGGTGTCTGAGGTATCATTAGTGTCGAACAATGCCAATTGGTTATCAGACACAAATGCCATAATTACATTGTGTGGATAAAACACATGTTCTCCTTTTACGAGAAGGTTGAAGAAGAAGAAAAGCTCTACATGGCTAACTCTATATTAGTAAAGATTGTTGGGAAAGGAAAAGTGATTTTGAAGTTCACCTCTAGCAAAGAAGTTATTATGTTAAATGTGCTCCATGTATTGGAAATTTAGAAGAATCTCATTTTTAGCTCCATACTACTCAAGAAGGGTTTCAAAAATGTTTTTGAATCTGATAAGTTTATACTTTCTAAAGGAGAGATGTACGTGAGGAAATTGTACTTCTATAATGATATGTTCAAAGCCAATGTGGTTGTCATTGATATAAACTCGAAATTCTTGTATCCAAAGATTATTAATAAATAAAAGTCGTTAGTTTATACTATTATGTCTTTTTTTTTATGGCATGGTAGATTAGGACACGTAAACTACAGTACAATGAAAAATGATAGCAAACTTATGGCTAATTTTGACTTGGATGTCCATTACAAGTGTGAAACTTGTGTTGAAACTAAGTTAGCTAAGAAGCTTTTCAAATTGATTGAAAGAACAAGTGAACCTCTACCACTAATTCATAATGATTTATGTGATTTAAAGTTTATAGAAAGTAGATAAGGAAATAAGTACGTCATCACCTTTGTAGATGATTATACTCAATTTTGCTATATTTATTTGTTAAATAACAAAGATGAGGCTATGAGCATAGTTATCAAGTACAAAAATGAGGTCGAGAATCAACTTAATAAACGAATCAAAGTGCATAGGTTTGATAGAGGAAGAGAATACAATTCTACTAGTATTAGGAAGTTTTGTGCTAGTTTGGGGGTAACTCTCCAAACAACTATATTTATACTCCACAACAAAATGGAATTGTTGAACAAAAAAATAGAACTTTAAAAGAAATGGCTAATGCTATGCTCTTAAGTTTGGATTTACCTCAAAACTTGTGGGGGTAGTTCTAATTACGAACTATATTTTTAATAAAATACCCCATAAAGAGACAGGTAAAGCTCTATATGAGTTTTGGAATGGAAGATTGTCATCCTATAATTTTTTGAAAGTGTGGGGGTGCCTAGCTAAGGTAGCAATTTCTCCTCATAAACAAATTCGGTTGACTTAAAACAGTGGATTGCATATTCATCGATTATGCTCAAAGTAGCAGTGCATACAGATTTTTGGTTCACATATCTGATAATGCGGAAATCCATGTCAATAATATCCTAGAATCGAGGGATGTTGAATTCTTTGAGGATATATATCCTGCAAAAATAAATCAAGGTGAATTATCTTAGAAAAGATTTAAAAAATTAGAATATGAAAATGACGAATTTCAGGCCAAAGAAGTTGAACTTCATAGAAGCAAGAGGTCACGAATTGAAAAATCTTTCAAACTTGACTTTTCTCACATACATGTAAGAAGGTGAGCCTCAAACTTTTCAAGAGGTAATGACAACTCTAAATGCTCCTTACTTGGAAATAAATTGTTGATAATGAAATTGATTCTATCTTAAGTAACTATACTTGGAAATTGGTTGATCAGAAAATAAACCAATTGGATGTAAATTGATATTCAAATAGAAGCGTAGAGCTAATGGTTCCATAAATATGTATAAAACACGACTTGTAGCCAAAGGGTTTAGACAAAGAGAGGGTTTAGATTACTTTGTTACCTATTCACGAGTAACAAGAATAACATTAGGTAGGATGTTAATTGCTATAGCTTCGCCATATAATTTGTAAGTACATCAGATGGATGCGAAAACTTTATTTTTGAATGGTGATCTCGATGAGGAGATTTACATAAAACAACTTGAAGAATTCAAGGTCAAAGGACTATAACACAAAGTGTGCAGACTTGTTAAATCATTATATGGACTTAAACAAACTCCTAAACAATGACATGAGAAGTTTGATTGTGTGATGATCTAATGTGGGTATACAATCAATGAGTGTGACAAATATGTGTACACTAAATCCACGTTAATTGGATGTATACTCATTTTTCTATACGTTGATGATTTGCCAAATCTTGGAGATAATATTAAGGTTATCAAAAACACCATAAATGTTCTCAAGAAAAATTTTGAGATGAAAGACGTAGGTACTGCGGATGTTATACTTGGCATCAAAATTTAAAGAAATTCTAATAGTCTAAGTTTAACACAATCTCATTACATTGAAAATGTAATTGAGAGGTTTAAAGGGTTCGGCATTAAAGATGTGTGATAATCTCTGTCTTCCACACCTAACTTTACGAAATAATACTGGAGATAGTATTAGATAGCTAGAGTACTCTCAATAGTATTAGATAGCATCATGTACATCATGAACTAGAAAACTAAGTAGATACACTGGTAATCCTAGTCACGAGCATTGGAATGCTCTATTGAGAATGCTAGGTTATCTAAAAAGAATCAAACACTATATTTTGCAATATGGGAAATGTCATGCTATTTTGGAAGACTATTGAAATGCTAACTAGATTTTAGATCCCGATGAATTGAAATCGACTAACAGATATGTGTTCACACTAGGAGGTGCAACAGTATCTTGGAAATCTTCAAAGCAAACTTTAATAACACGCTCCATGATGCAATTGGAGTTTGTTGCTTTGGATAAAGCTACTGAAGAAGCATAGGGGCTTTGACAATCTTTAGAGGATGTTCCATTGTGGCCAAAACCCGTGGTTACAATATGCATTTACCGTGACAATCAAGCAGCGACTACAAGGGCACATAATGTAATATATAATAGTAAGTCTAGACACATTCATCACATATATAATACCATAAGATAGTTGCTCTCGAATAAAATGATTTCTTTAGAATTTGTAAAGTCAAAAGAAAATATTGCGGATTCGCTAACAAAAGGTTTATCGAGAGAGCAAGTAAATTGCACATCGAGGGGAATGGGGTAAAAGCCTTAATTAAATAAAGAAATTTTAAGGTGGAAACCTCATTTAGCAATTGAAGTTCCCATGGATTAGGTTCAATAGGACAACGCAAATTGTGGATACTCTAGTGTGAACATTGTTCCCCACTCATATGATGCAAGTGATTCCTATAGCATTTTAAGGGCATGCTATGCATTTAATGATTCATGTAACTTAGATTTCAAAATTCTAGTAAGATAAGATAGGATACCTTTGGTAGGAATGCCCCTATATGTGTGAAGCTAGCTAACTCCATGAAAATATTTAAAGGCTAGATTTTCTAAAACACACGTAAATCTCGAGAGGTTCGAGGCCGAAATAATGAACAAAACAAAGAACCAATCTTAACTTTGCAATACTTTATGTGAGGTTTATTGTTTGGGCTTATGTTAACAACTGGCAATTCAAGGCTTAGTCCATTGATTAGTTAAGTTAGTCCAATAGGCTTTCACTAAAGACGGTTTAAAGTGAAAGCAAAGTGAAAGCTACCTATCTTTATGCAATTTATCTCCATAGGTACACTTGGACTTTTGCGAGTCAAAATAAAAATATTTTGTTGAGCCATTGATGTGGGGGATTGTTGAAATTAATGATATTAATGGCTCACCATAAGTTCACACATTTCTTCTTCAACCTTCGTTAATGGATGAGTTAATGGAAGCATTCCTTCCTCCAGCCCTCCCTCCCTTGTGCATAGTCTTGGAACAATTTTATGGATGAATTAATTTATGCGTTAATGAAGGCATTTCTTCATATGCATCAAGTTTTGCAATAGTTTTGTGATGCATTTATAAACGAATTAATGGATGGACGCGTTAAAGGACGAATTCCTTGATTTTTGTGTAGTAGATTTTACTTGCATTAAGGGATGTGTTAATGATGGATCTTCTAGACTCTCTCCACAACAATTCTTAGATAATCCTTATGAAAATGATTATCTTCTGAGGGTCTGTTCGTTTCGCGGAAAATGGACCATTTCTGGAAAATATTTTCCTAGAAGTCATTTTCTAGGAAAATGACAATATTTTCTGGTGTTTGGCTAAAACCTGAAAATGTTTCGGAAATTTTTTTTTGGTGTTCGGTAAGGAAAATATTTTCCGCTTCCTAGATTGGCGAGCGTGAGCGTCAAGCTCGAGGCTTGCTAGATCAACGAGTGCAAGTTTGAGATCAATGAGCTTGAGGTTCACCTGATTCGACAACTAGCAAGAAAGAAAAAGTTGGGAAACAAAGAAAAGAAAAAAAAGAAAAAGAAAAGAAAAAGGAAATTAAAAATAATTTAAATGAAAAAATAATTTGAATAAAAAAAGAAAAGAAGAAGAAGAAAGGGGAGGAAGAAGTGAAGATTTGTAGAAGTGTGAGATAAGAGAGATCAAGTGAGAAAAATGTTTTCCACTTTTCAAAAAAAGTGAAAAACATTTTCTCCTACTTTAGAAGACATTTTTTTTTTCCTTTGATGGAAAACATTTTCCCCAAGGAATTCATTTTTCGTAAAATGAACGGAGCTTAAGTCTTCTTTAATTTGTGGCAAATAGAGTCATTCAAATATTAGAATTCCTCTTTGAGTGCCGGTTTCTAGAAGTGTTCGACAAAGTTCTATTTGTATAGTGTTAATACAAATGGGTTTGAGATGCTGTATCTTGGAAGCATAGTTTGTGAAGCTGCTTAACACTGTTGGCATTCAGTTAGTCATATCTCACCTCCTATTGAATTTCCTATAAATTTTATTACAATCAAACAATTTTGTATTTGGGTTGTGATTTAACATTTTTATATGTAAAGATTTATACAAATATTGACTTGATCATCATTATATTATTGTTATTATTTTTTTTCAGATTTATTTTTTTGGTTCCAACAGACATAGTTATGTATTTTTTTTGTACGCGAATATTATTTTTTTTATTCCAATACGTGAAAAATTATATTTCACCAGAAAGACCCAACTTTGAAGCTGAAAAGCCTTTGCTTTCAAGAGGGCCTTGAAACTGTTCCAGTTTGAGTTTTTGGGGGAAAATGTCTAATTTCGTCTAAGATTGAGGGCTCTTTTGCAGACAATCTATACCACTTTCACTTACTAGAATCAGGCTGGAGTCCACATGCATCATAAGTTATTTTCACAAACTATCATTCTTTCTCCCCATTTGTATCACCAGTCCGTAGAGCTACATTACTTCAAATTGTGCGAAACGGGCACGATATCATCCTACATTCAAAGTGTCACGGCCCAAAACAAAGCGTGTCCAAGAGGTTCCTACGGGACGGGCGTGACACATCCGACTCTCAGCTTATCTTGTCTTCTAGGGTTTTCTCGAGTCTTCTAGAATACTCCTGGGGGCGGGCGGTAAAGTAATTGTACTGTTATGTAATAAATGCGGGTAGCGGGAGTTGGGGAAATGTAATCTCAACCGTTAGATCTAAGGGAGATCTACGGATACGATTTGCCTTGTACTTGTATATAAAAGGGTCTTCCCCCTCATTGTAAACCATCTCATTTTCAAGTGAATATAAATCCAGAGCATCTCTCTCTAGAAGTCTCTCTCTAAGATCCTTGTGAGTGAGTGTTGAAAGGATGCTTAGGAGTAAAACCTTAAGTTTGCACGGGTCAGCCTACGTGTGATCGAAAGTTGATCAATCGGCCCGTGACACAAAGCATGTCCTTTCTCTTTTCCCCTTTCTTTGTTTTCAGCTATCTAAATTTGCAAACATCGGATCTTCAAGATTCTTAATTGCCGGCAGATTAGCTATTTGCAATGGAAATGCTTTTCGATGCAAGTACACAAAGTTCATGCTTAGAAAAACGAAGAGCTACCTCAACGTCCCTATAAATTAAAAAATTTCATTAATAAATCATGCAGTACTTATCAAGAAATTAGATTATTAGGTAACTATATACTCATGGAAAGAAGATACCAATCGGCAAGCCCTAAAAATCTAACACAGGGAAAAACTTCCTATTTAGATAAGAGCACACAAGCTGAAAAGGCAAACAATGGATTAGTCCTTAAAAAACAAGCAACTCGAATATTCGAAGGATAACTTATACCAGTCAAAGGCCCAACACCAAAAAATGTAGATCTTAAATCCATATAATTAGCAACTAAGATACATATTTATTACCAAGCATCAAGTCAAGGATAGTGCATAATTGACTGCCTCTTTAACCAATAAATTTTTGTAGTTGACATCTTCAAAATCATATAAAAGGAGAATGTGCTAATGGAAAGTATCTCTGATGTTTCTTTTGATCTTTGCAACAAAACAACGAGAAATGAACCCAATCATGGCTTTTCAACTGTGCTTTCGATTCCTCTATTCTCAATTTGAAAGACAAACAGTCCAAATTCAGATCATTTAATAAAATTTAAACAACTGGAAATACATGGACCATAATTATACACATTGTTGTGATCCAACTTATGCATTAAGGGTTGCCCGTGGTACACCGCAAGAAAAATTCTCAGTCTTCAATTGGAGAAAAAGTCACCATTGAAACGATGACTCATAATCTAGAAAGAATAAGAGTGCAAATGGTACAAAAGTAAGGATTTAAACCTGTCTTCCATCCAGGTAACTACCAAGACATGTTTCATATTCTGCTAGAGAACTAGGATGCACTCCAGGGTGGTGCCCCAACTGCTCTCTACTGTATTAGCTGCTGTTGTTGCATATATGTTGAAACCTTATGGAAGAAGGCCCTCAAACATACTTCTGGATTCACAAGCTTCAAGGTAAAATACCAGTGTTTATAACACAGAGAACAAAATGAAAAGTTTCTGACAACGTCATGTATGAAGGGAACTGCTTTAGTCGACTTAAACATACCAAGCTTTCACAGGTCCCAGACGCGTGCTTCTTTTTGAAGACATCATCAATAGATAGGAAATGGTTGGTGGGCATTCCTGTTAAACGTTAATGTCAACCGTGAGATTATGATATGGACACAGTTATATAAATCAATTCTAGATTGGGGAAGGGGTGCAAATAAGATACGGAACCCAATCCAACTTTTGACTTTAGTACAAATATCTTAGTTCAGCTCAACATGTGCCAGAGAAACGCATGAAGACAATCTACAACGAATGGAGGACATCTTGAAGAACTACTGTACAAATCAAGCACACCAGGGCCACCATGATTAGTATAGGAGATGAAGATAGTAACATCGGGACCACTATCCACAACCTTCCCATCGCCTACTGCGAGAGTTGTCTTGTTTCCAGGGTCACAGAGAAAAAGTCGTTAACGTCAGCATCCTCTCCAGTGTAATCCTACAACCAGAAAAGTAACTAGCGACTTGACATTTGAAAACAAACATTTGACAAATCTATACAAGACTTTTTATCATAATCTAGTGATTAAGCATTTGAAAACAGACCTTTGGAACTCCTTCATGAACATCATCTCCAACTGGACTGTTAATAATAATTCCAGGCCTGGGTTTTCTTCATTGTACGCAATGTCATCATACATATAAATAACGGTATTTTCATCCTTCAGCCCCCTTTCTTCAAAAGCTTATATGGATAGCAAAATTGGCCTAAAAGGGAAATGCACGAACAGTGCACACCAGAAAATGTAGATCTTAAATCCATATAATTAGCAACTAAGATACATATTTATTACCAAGTATCAAGTCAAGGAGTGTGCATAATTGACAGCTTCTTTAACCAATAAATTTTTGTAGTTGACATCTTCAAAATCATATAAAAGGAGAATGTGCTAATTGAAAATATCTCTGATCTTTTTTTTGATCTTTGTAACAAAGCAACGAGAAATGGACCCAATCATGTCTTTTTAGCTATGATTTCGATTCCTCCATTCTCAATTTGCAAGACAAACAGTCCAAAATCAGATCATTTGATAAAATTTAAACAACTGAAAATACATGGACCATAATTATACACATTGTTGTGATCCAACTTATGCATTAAGGGTTGCCCGTTGTACACCGCAAGAAAAATTTTCAGTCTTAAATTGGAGAAAAAGTCGCCATTGAAACGGTGACTCTTAATCTAGAAAGAATAAGAGTGCAAATGGTACGTGTTTCTCATCCAAAGGCATTAATGAGAAAGTAAGGTTTTAAACCTGTCTTCCATCCAAGTAACACTATAAAGTCACCAAGACATGTTTCATATTCTGCTGAGGGGCTAGGATGCACTCTAGGGTAGTTGCCCCAACTGCTCTCTTTTGCATTAGCTGCTGTTGTTGCATATATGTTCAAACCTTCTGGAAGAAGGCCCTCAAATATACTTCCCAATTCACAAGCTTCAAGGTAAAATACCAATATTTATAACACAGAGAACAAAATGAAAAGTTTCTGACAACGTCATGTATGAAGGAAACTGCTTTAGTGGACTTAAACTTACCAAGCTTTCACAGGTCCCAGACGCATGCTTCTTTTTGAAGACATCATCAACAGATAGGAAATGGTTAGTGGGCATTCCTGTTAAACGTCAATGTCAACCGTGTGATTTTGATATGAACACAGTTATACAAATCAATTCTAGATTGGGGAAGGGGTGCAAATGAGATATGGAGCCCAATCCAATTTCTGACTTTAGTACAAATATCTTAGTTCGGTTCAACATGTGCCAGAGAAACGCATGAAGACAATCTACAACGAATGGAGGTCATCTTGAGGAACTAATCAGTACAAACCAAGCACACCAAGGCCACCATGATTAGTATAGGAGATGAAGATAGTAACATCGGGACCACTATCCACAACCTTCCCACCGCCTACTGCGAGAGCCATCTTGTTTCCAAGGGTCACAGAGAAAAAGTCGTTAACGTCAGCATCCTCTCCAGTGTAATCCTACCACCAGAAAAGTAACTAGTGACTTGACATTTGAAAACAGAGCTTTGACAAATCTAGACAAGAATTTTTATCATAATCTAGTGATTAAGCATTTGAAAATAGACATTTGGAACTCCTTCATGAACATTATCTCTTACTGGACTGTTACTAATAATTCCAGGCCTAGGGTTGTCTTCATTGAATGCAATGTCATCATACATATAAACAACGGTATTTTCATCATTTAGGCCCCCTTTATTCAAAAGCTGATATGAACGGCAAATATCGGCCTAAAAGGGAAATGCACGAACAGTGCACACCCAAGATGAAAATGAAGTCACTGACCTCTCTCAAATTCAACATACTCCAGCTGTGCCATCAACCAACCCAAACCTGTCTCAGTCATCAGATTCTTCCAATGAAAGTGCTAGTTTGCCAAATACTTATCATCAAGGTGGTGATCAGGTTGAACCTGCAGAACAAGGTAATGCTCCACGACGATCCTCCCGCAGAAGACAAGTTTCGTAGAAAACTACAAAGTAGATCGTTTAAGCGTGATCTTAAATATATAATTAGCAACTAAGATACATATTTATTACCAAGCATCAAGTCAAGGATAGTGCATAATTGACTGCCTCTTTAACCAATAAATTTTTGTAGTTGACATCTTCAAAATCATATAGAAGGAGAATGTGCTAATGGAAAATATCTTTGATGTTTCTTTTGATCTTTGCAACAAAACAACGAGAAATGGACCCAATCATGGCTTTTCAACTGTGCTTTTGATTCCTTCATTCTCAATTTGCAAGACAAACAGTCCAAAATCAGATCATTTGATAAAATTTAAACAACTGGAAATACATGGACCATAATTATACACATTGTTGTGATCTAACTTATGCATTAAGGGTTGCCCGTGGTATACTGCAAGAAAAATTCTCAATCTTAAATTGGAAAAAAAGTTGCCATTGAAACGGTGACTCCTAATCTAGAAAGAATAAAAGTGCAAATGGTACGTGTTTCTCATCCAAAGGCATTAATGAACAAGTAAGGATTTAAACCTGTTTTCCATCCAAGTAAACTATAAAGTCACCAAGACATGTTTCATATTCTGCTAGAGGGCTAGGATGCACTCCAAGGTAGGTGCCCCAACTGCTCTCTTCTGCATTAGCTGCTGTTGTTGCATATATGTTGAAACCTTATGGAAGAAGGCCCTCAAATATACTTCTCGATTCACATGCTTCAAGGTAAAATACCAGTGTTTATTACACAGAGAACAAAATGAAAAGTTTTTGACAACATCATGTATGAAGGAAACTGCTTTGGTGGACTTAAAACTTACCAAGCTTTCACAGGTCCCAGACACGTGCTTCTTTTTGAAGATATCATCAACAGATAAGAAATGGCTGGTGGGCATTCCTATTAAACGTCAATGTCAACTGTAAGATTCTGATATGAACACAGTTATATAAATCAATTCTAGATTGGGGAAGGGGTGCAAATGAGATACCGAACCCAATCCAACTTTGGACTTTAGTACAAATATCTCAATTTAGCTCATATGTGCTAGAGAAATGCATGAAGACAATCTACAAAGAATGGAGGTCATCTTGAGAAACTACTCAGTACAAACCAAGCACACCAAGGCCACCATAATTAGTATAGGAGATGAAGATAGTAACATCGGGACCACTATCCACAGCCTTCTCAACTGTTAAAAAAGAAAAAGAAAAAAAAGAAGCAGACAAATGAAACAAGCGAAGGCAGCACGGAATCCAAATTTATTTTCAGACGACATTAAAAAAAGATTAGCCGTTGCCCAGAAGTTAAAGCACTCTGTTCTTTTCTTTATTGTTGAAGCAATTTCAATTTGAGGGTACGAGAATATGAAGGTCCAACCACAAGAAGAAAATGAAATGGAAATATACCTATGAAAAAGTAGGGATGAAAATTGCTAATGAAGGTGGGCCTCTCCCCATCATCATCGACACCTCCATGAAATAATTAGATCTCTTCTGATAAAGCCCTCTCCAAACAAACATAATAATAAATAAATAAATAAATAAAAACATCTTTCCAGCCGCAAGGTCAGGCCCATTTTTATCTTGAAATCCAGGACCACTTATAACAGCTGATCCCCTCTTTTTCTCTCCAAATGCATCCCCTTAAAACCGAAAAGAGAAAGGACAAAAGGGTCGCCCTAAGCAATTCAAGATTCCATAAAAGATGTCGCTTTAAGAAAAGAAAACAAAATCATCAACAGATCAAACGTTGGATCTGCGCACCACCAAACATGTCGGGGTCTCAAACAATGACTAAAACGCCAATCCACCACACAATACCCATATGCCTTTTTCAACTACTTGCGCCTCCCGAATTGGCCTATTTACGAGGATCTACAACGCACTCTTGCTCGGTGGCCTATATAGATTCTCTCTCTGTGTCCCGATCTCTCGAACGGAGAACGTAATGTCATGGGGGTAACGATGGATGATGTTGCGTCAGTCCGTAAACGGTAAAACCGCATGTTAAACAACACGGCGCCCCCAATTTTCTTAACGCTTTGACAAAATGGACAAAATGAGAGACAAGAAAACATGCCTTTTTGACCACCACAAAAGAGCCTCCAAAAGATAGAATTAGATCTCAGAGATCCTTTATTGGCTCATCCTCGCCCACTCGAAGATACCAAAAACTCTCGTCCTTCGGATCGTGCCCCTTCCCACCACTACTTAGTGGTGCCGCCATGTCCACCTCCGCCCTCGAAAAAGAAAAAGAAAAGAACAGAGCCCAGTGCACCCCAGCTTCGATCCATTATAGAAACACAGCACAAACAGAGAGAGAGAGAGAGAGAGAGAGGCGGCGGGAAGTGAAATCAAGGTGCGAGCGAGCGAGCAGTGATGATGGGGTAGAAACTTCAACCGGGTATCGTCCAAACCAACGGTAATATATCCAAATGGCTTCACCTATGGAGCGGAAAAAAGAGAAAAATGGGATAGAAAGAGAACAAGAAAATCTCTGGCCCGCTCTGGTTAAATTTCAAGAAACATGCAGGAAAAGAAGAAGAGGAGGAGCTCAAGGCGCAGCGACCGAGATGGCTTCGTTTTTTCCAAGAGGAATCCACATGAACAGCACCCTTGCTGTTCATCTGCTCAGATATGGAAATCATAAGTAAGAAGAATCTCTCTCAAAGACAACAAAGAGAGATGAAGCACAGTTCTCAGTAGCAACGAAGTAATTCCTGAAAACTTCCAAAAGATTTCGTGTTAAATCAGCTCTCTTTCTCGAGAGCAAATATGCACAGCCATGCTCGACGGCTGCTGAGAAAGGAGGAAAGACATCGGACGACGAAGGAATTCTGATGAAGATTGTTGCATCACCGGGAAAGTCCCAACTTCGAAGTTGAAGGGCCTTTGCTTCGTCGACCGACCTCCAGTTCTAATCCGGGATTAGCTCCGAGTCGGTCACAAGACTGCAAATCACACAACGAGACGTTGTTCAAGGAAGTCCTAAACTGCAAATATAGAAATTTCGATAAAACTTGAACAAGTTTTGGACGGGCAATCTGAGTGAGTTTGGACAGGGTCAGAAATGGCCTTCAAAACTGTTGGAGTTCTCAGGGGAAAATGTCTAATTTCGTCTAAGATGGAGGGCTCTTTTACAAAAATTCAAAGCTTGAAAACCGTAAAACACGTCTAAAACTAGCTATCTACCGCGATCTGTTTTGGATTATAAAAAATCAAATAATAAATAATTATAAATTGTTGTAGGGTCGCTTTTAAAGAAAAAATATGTGGTTCATAATAAGTAGTTTTCCTAGTAATTCAAAGAATATTATACTAACAAAATCTGTTAATATTTATTTTGAATTTTATTAATTGCATCAAAACAGGAACTGAATTTGAGTAGAGTGTCTTAATTGGTTAATCCGTGTTAAATGGGCCACGATTTAGGGAAATGACTTTAATAAAAGTTAAATGGCACTTTTCTAAAGCTTTAATTTTCTATTGAAATTATTCAATTTGGAGTTCACTCGGTCATTCAATTGGATTAAAACCTAATTAGACAAAGATAGGGAAGAAAACAGAGAAGTGTCCACTCTTGGATCACTAAGGGCACAAATAATAATCATTTTATTTCAAAAGTCAATTTATGATCATAAATTGATTTTTTATATCTTTATTCTCGAATGAAATTGTAAGAAAAATAAAGATCTCTTCCTGTAGATGGGCACAATTCCTTTCTCTTGTGGATGACAACTCCCTAGGGCCTCCTCGAAAAGCTGTTAACCAGCGGGATGCTGGTGTCACGGCCTAAAAGAAAGCATGTCCAACAGGTTCCTATGGAATGGGCGTGACACATTCGACCTTGGCTTATCCCGTCTACTAGGGTTTTCTCGAGTCTTCCAAAATACTCCTGGGAACGGGTGATAAAGTAATTATACCGTTATATAATAAATGCGGGTAGCTGGTAGTTGAGGAGATGCAATCTCTACCTACGAATACAGTTTACTTTGTACTTATATATAAAAGGGTTCTCCCCGTAAATCATCTGAGTAAAAGAAATCCAAAGCTTCTCTCTAAAGAGTTTCTCTCTCTAGAAAGACGATAGACTCCCACGAATCCTTGGAATTAGCTTGAGTATTTACTGAGCAAACAAAGGGCACTCTTAACAACAAATTCATAACCTCATCTTGCAAACAATCTATACCACTTTCAATTACTAGAATCAGGTTGGAAACAATCCATACCACTTCCAATTACTAAAATTAGGCTGGAGTCCACATGCACCATTTGTATCACCTGTCCACAGAGCTACAGTCCTTCAAATCATATCATCCTAGTTCAAAGCATGTTATGTAACAAGCAAGTTGAGATACGTGCTTCCGAGTCATATTCACAGTGAAGCAATGACAAACAACCCATTCAAGATATACAGTAGGAATATGTATGTAGCAGATTTAAGCACGGCAAGTGGATCCTTAGTTCGGAATGATTCCCACTTCACTCATGCACTGAATCCCCTGCTAAGAGAGCTCCAGGGACCAGATGGAATGTCAGCACAAGCTTGGCCTGATGCCTCGGTCATTTGCTCGGTCCGAATTCCAGCATTGCACATGTTTGCAAAGGAGCGCATGTGCTTCATCCCGTATTGAGAGAGAGATCCACAATGAGTCTCAAATGTTCTCACCTGCATTAAGCATTGGCATCATCACACTAGTCAAGACTGCAAAGAATACTCAATCGTTGTGTCAAAAAAGCCAATTCCCCCAAAGTGAAAGATTTAAAATCAATAATATAAAGAACAAATCGAACTGACATAGTAAAAGGTTCACAATGGCAATGCAAATGTCAGCATCACGAAAATATATCAAACATTTGTTGGTTGAGAGGTCATGAGGGAGTAATTACCAGGCTTCTTAGGCAAGCCCAGTCATCAACAAGAGGTTGTCCTGCAGGTCGAACAGCATTCAGCACCTCTGGACCCTTTTTAATTCCAAACAAGAGCTTTCCAATTAGTTTGACACTGTGATCTATATGCATCCGATGTGACATTGCCTCAAAAATTTGCTTCTGCGCTTCGAGTTTCCTAGAAGAGCCTTCAGGAGCTTTACGGAACTGAAACAAAGCGGACGCAAAATCAGATTTGGTTACACAAGGCTCACACAACTGTTACGTGAGGGCAATTGACAATACTGAATTTCTTCTTTATATAGTGAAACAATAATAAGAAGATGAGTTGAAAGGAAGAGAAGTAATTTTTCAGTCAAAGGTCAAAACTGATGGCTACACAATTTAACTTCTCTAGTTAAGGAAGTCCTTTTACTTCTACTAACACTTTCAGCAAAGTAATATGCAGATTTAAGGACCTTCAATTATCAAAAATCCATTGATAGACCTATGGTTCTACAGTTCCATTTTTTGCCGGACCACCCCTTTTAGTAGTTCTTCATTCGATTGATCTTGTGATTCTCATTAGGGAAACAATCTAAGAGAGGCTGCAATTGACCAGACAGCTGCATGTGACAAAACCCTCAAGAATCTATCCTCAAACATTTAGCACCACGGAAACAATCTAAGAGAGGTTGCAATTGAACAGACAGCTGCATGTGACAAAACCCTTAAGAATCTATCCTCAAACATTTAGCATCTGGTGGTGCCATGACTTAAATCTAAAGCGTGCAGCCTCAAACATGACAAGGGAGAGAGAAACCTTGTGCCAGAAATGAAGCAGATCGGCATCCCGCTGGTTAACAGCTTTCTGAGGAGGCCTTAGGGAGTTGTCATCCACAAAAGAAGAGTTATCATTTGCAGGATTTGTGCCCATGTACAGGAAGAGATCTTCCTTACTTAACCCTATGTCACCAAATTGCATGACATGGGAACCGTATGCAGTGTTGTCATTAGCTGTCCTCTTTTTCACCTGCATATGCCAGCCCAAAGAAATACCATAAGATGAGAAGAAGAAGCACAGAGAGAGTGAAAAGCAACTGAAGCAGTCCAGGCAATATAAGAAGTAACTTCTTCCGTGTGCTTGCACTGCAGCACTGTATGAATACTTAACCAA
Organism: Eucalyptus pumila; assembly: GCA_016097595.1. NCBI lineage: Eukaryota > Viridiplantae > Streptophyta > Magnoliopsida > Myrtales > Myrtaceae > Eucalyptus > Eucalyptus pumila. The sequence continues at coordinate 46,888,950 of CM027848.1, forward strand.
GAATTGTACTACAAAATAGTAATCCTTGCTAAAAGACACTTGGGAGCTCAGTTGCCTGATGGAAGCAAAATTTCTCGACAACGAAAGGTAGAATAAACATTGCTTTCTTCCTAGTTGCTCCACACAATGACAGTATCAATGTCCTTACCAGTTGGTATTGCTGGTGCAGAGTTTCGGTTCGCAGGTTGTGCACCTCACTGTTCACAAAGACAAACAAAAAAAAGAAGAAAAAGTTATGATAGAACTTTGTGGTTGTTAAACATAAGCTTTGATTTCTCAAGAGCCAATCAAAACATATGAACCTGATCCAACTATTACAAAGGAACAGAGGCTTGTAAACCAGTACAACAACAACTGGAATCACATTGAGCATGAACTTAATATTCAATCAAGTTTCATCTGATAATATGGAAGTCATGTCCTTCCTCCTTTCTCCTCTCTTTGTTTTTGGCTATTTAAATTTGCAAACATTGGATTCTTAATTGCCAATAGATTAGCAATCTGCAATGGGAATGCTTTTTTATGCGAGTACACAAAAGTCCATGCTTAGAAAAGAGAAAAGCTATCTCAAAGTCCATATAAGCTAAAAAATTTCAATAATAAATTATGCGGTACTTATTATGAAATTAGATTAGTAGATAAGTATATAATCATGGAAAGAAGATACCAATCAGCAAGCCCCAAAAATGTAACATGAGCAAAAACTTACTATTCAGATAAGAGCACACATGCTAAAAAGTTAAATAATGGACAAGTCCTTAAAAAACAAGGAATTCGAATATTCAAAGCATTACTTACATCTAAACCAAAAGCCCAACATCAGAAATATATGAAGATCTTAATAGCATATAATTAGCAACTACGATACATATTAATTACCAAGCATCAAATCAAGGAAATTGTGCATAATTGACTGCCTCTTTAACCAATAAATTGTTGCTGTCTACATTTTCAAAATAATATAAAAGGAGAATGTGCGAATGAAAAATATCTCCGATCTTTCTTTTGATCTTTGCAATTAAACAATGATAAATGGACCCAATCATGGCTTTTCAACTGTGCTTTCAATTCCTCCATTCTTGATTTGCAAGACAAACATTCCAAAATCAGATCATTCAATAAAATTTAGAAAAATGGGAATGCATGGACCATGGTCATACATATTGCTACCATTCAACTAATGCACTAAGAGTCGCCCATGATTCACCACAAAATAAATTATCAATCCCAAATTGGAGAAAAGTCCCCATTATAACACTGACTTCTAATCTAGAAAGAACAAAGTCAAAATGGTATGTGTTTCTTATCTAAAGTCATGAATGAGAAAATAAGGATTTGGGATTACCTGTCTTCCATCCAGGCAACACTATACAAGTCACCAAGACATGTCTCGTATTCTACTGGAGGGCTAGGATACTCTCCAGGGCAATAGGTGCCCCAACTGCTCTCTTCGGCATTAGCTGCTGTTGTTGCATATATGTTCAAACCTTCTGGAAGAAGTCCCTCAAAAATACTTCCCGATTCACAAGCTTCAAGGTAGAATACCTGTGTTTATAAGACAAAGGGAACAAAATGAAAAGTTTTACACAATGTCCTGTATGAAGCAAATTGCTTTAATAAACTTAAAATTACCAAGCTTTTATAGGTCCCAGACGCATGCTTCTTTTTCAAGACATCTATCAAATCGTCAGCATATAGGAAAGGGCTGGTGGGCATTCCTGATAAAGATCAATGTCAACTGTGAGATTCTGATATAAAGACAGTTGGATAAATCATCTCTAAATTGGAGAAGGGGTGCAAATGAGATATGGAACCCAATCCAACTACTATGACTTTATTATAAATATTTCAGTTCAACTCAACATGTGCCTTATGAAGGCTCAAAAGACAATCTACATCCAATGGAGAGGTCATCTTGTGCAATACTAACCAAGCACACCAGGGCCACCATGATCAGTATAGTAGATGAAGATAGTATCATCCGGACCACTCTCCAAAACCTTTCCACTACCTCCTGTGAGAGCAGTCTTGTTTCCAAGGATAACAGAGAAAAAGTTGTTAACGTTAACATCCTCTCCAGTGTAATCCTGTCAACAGAAAAGTGACTAGTGACTCAACATTTGATAACAGATCTTTAGAGAACAATTTTCACCCTGAACCAATGACTAAGCCTTTGAAAACAGACTTTCAACAAATCTAAACAAAAAATCTCATACTAAATTAATGACTAAGCATTTGAAAACAGACCTTTGGAACTCCTTCATAAACATCATCTCCATCTGGACTGTTAATAACAATTCCAGGCCGAGGGTTCTCTTCATTATCAGCAATGTCATCATACATAAAAACAATGATATTTTCATCCTTCAACCCTCCCTTCTTCAAGAGCTGATATGCATGGCAAACATCGGCCTGAAAGCAAAGTGCACGAATGGAGCATATTATCAACAACAATAAAAAAAATCCCAACCCAAGACAAATGAAATAAGCAAAGGTAGATGGGAATCCAATTTTATTTCTAATGGCACTGAAAAACTTCAGCTGTTACCCGGAATGTAAAGCACTCTATTTCTTTTTTTAACTGTAGAAGCAGTTTATATTTGAAGGTTAGAAGAATATGAGAAAGACATGGAAGGAGACTATAGGGAAAAGTTTCTCCTTCAATTTAAGTCTCATAGAATAGGAAAACAACATAATATTCTACCTTCTTTTAGCAGATTCATACAAAAGGAAACTAAACTAGCATCTCCTTTGGCACTATGTTTATTGGTCCATGAAAGCATAGGGAAAGTAAAGAAACAAAAACATATCACCGTATAAGCTTAAAAGACTCGACTCACTCCTAACTAGCAATTAGATATGAAAATCCAATTTCCTTTCTTTTCTTTTGTATTCTCATCCCCTAAAAAAATTCTTCCCATTGCCCATGCAAATTCAATCCACCGAACACAATGTCCAGCAAATTCAAATACTCACGTGCACACTGAACTAATACTAGAAATTAGTACTACCCTTTGTCTGTTAAGTAATGGCAGAGCAAGGAAATGAACGAAAATAGCCCAGCAACCGTTTTAGTGCCATCAATGAGTAAGTTACAAAAGGCAATATCCCTGAAAATTTGCCACGAAACATAGTAAGAGTCTAAGTAATTTCATACGGACCAGCACCGTTCAAATTTGAGATTTACCAGTAGTTGCAGCCAAAGGTATACGCAAATGGACCGCGAGACTTTCTATTCAAATCATTATTCGAATTGCTAGAGTTATCATTACAACAGTAAACAAGTAAGTTTTTGCTTCCGATCGAAATTCCAGAGTTCCGAAATCGAAATACGTCGGAATTAGAATTTAAGAAAGATTCTTCAGTAGTTGGTTATTCAGAAACCATCAAACACAAACACAAACGATTAGGATTGGGTCAATTCTAGTGATATTACCTACAAAATCACTCCTCGCAAGATCACACACAAAACTTACAGAAAAACAACACCGAAACGAAACTACATCATTTCAGAACCTCGCGATTCAGCTCCAAATCGAGTCAAATCCACGATCACATTCATTAAATTAGACCGACGTAAAGGGGAGAAGGTCGTCGGATTCGAGCTGCGGCCCAGCAAGTTGGAAGAATCACCTGGTGACGGTAATTCCAGTAACCGTTGGATCCAGCGATCAGGACCGCCCACCTCGTCCCGACGGAGTCGTCGTCGCCGCCGTCGTCGCCGGCGCGGAAGAACCTCGAGGCGTCGGACGGCAGCCGGATGACGTTGCGGCCGGCGGCAAGGCCGGCGGAGACGGAGAGGAGGAGGAGGAGCGCGGCGGAGGAGGCGAGGCGGATCATGGCGGCGCTGCAGGTGGTCCGGGGATGTTGCTTGCGATTACGTCGAGCCGATGGTTATATTTTCGAGTGAGAGAGAGAGATAGAGAGAGTATGGGATTGGATAAAGCGGTGATTGGTGGGATTTCATCATTCGCAGCATCGACGGCTGCGATTGGGGCTGCGCCGGGGCCCACCTCAAAGGTTCTTTGGAAGACGTGCCGCGGGGGTCGCTTTCTCCGTCCAATTCGTCGATGGGGAACGGAGGACGGTCCAGATGGGACGATGGACGTCGACGAGGGCCGTCCCTAGGAAGGGGACGCACGGGATGATTCCCCGGGATCTCTGCCGCGCGACGGAACGTCCCGCGCGAGAAAGTTAGCTCGGGAACGGACAGGTGGCAGTGGGCAATTTCTAGGCTTGACCGATTGATGGAAGTCCCTAAAATATGGGAACTTCCCAATAGATCACCGATTGGGCGGGTTTAGATTGATTTTCGCTTTTCAACTCATGTTTAACTATTTTTAGAATTCAGTTTCAATTCTCAATTCTCCGAATTCATTTCTATTGCATGTTAGTAATCGGCGCTCAACAATTTTTCATATGGATACGATTTAGTGGGTGAGATTGTAGCTTTAACTTGAATTTACTCGAAGCTCGATGTCTCACAGTTTGTGTCTAGATACATTTTGGTGGATGGTGATGGGGACTTTTTTCATTTTCTTCTGGAGCTGGTAATTGTGTGGAAATAAGGGGAAATATCTGAAGGAAACCAACACAAAAGGTCAAGGAAAGATTCCTTCCTCTGATTTGCTTTCGATCTACTGGCTTTATGGGCACGCCAACGAAGACGTCCTCAAACGGGTTGATGTGAAATCTTCGAACATCAGGGGTATACCCAGCAGAATCATTATTGAGCAGAAGACAAATTGCGTGAATACAAGAGAAGGGTTGTCGGTCGGATCACTCTGCTTCGCCCGTCCCTTCCACTCTTCCTTTTCCTAAGCTAGCCGCCGGAGATATGATAACGATGTTCGACGCGAAATTTTGATTGATTAGCTCACCGTAACACTCAAGGATTAGCGAGATCAAACAAGTGCTGGTGTGTCTTGTGTCTGAGAGCAACACGAGAATCGCGTAACGCATTGATTCACGTCGTTATCACCCGAAAATGATCAACGGGGACCCAGATATTTGTAGCTTGCATAGTCCATGAGGAGCTGTAATTACTAATAACATATCATGGAGGCACAAGACATTCAGTTGATAGGTTTACCAAATGCAAACCTGCAAAGAACACCGGACATCCGAGATACGATCTAACCCATGACTAAACATGATCAGGACATTGCAATTGAAATTTAAAGGTTCTGTAACGTAAATATACATAACCTCACGAAGGGGGAGTCGTCCGGAAAAATTCGAAGCTCAGCTGAAGGTCATCAAGCTAATTGCAGTTGCAGATTCACTTCCAGAAAGACCAACAGCTGACAAGAGCTCTCAGACACATTGCAAAAGCCAAACATTGAAGTACCGATCACTAACCCGCAAACAGTCTTTTGCTCTCATTGGCGGGGCACAATCGCGCTCTCTTCGGCAGGTGCGGAGTCAGCAGCAGGTGATTTTTTCACAAGGGACTTGGGAATGTCGAGGTAGTCTTGAGGACATCGCTGTTGAGGGTGCGACAGTAGCATGCACATGTGACGAAAGAGGATGCGTGTGAGGCCCTGACCGCTCTCGTGGATGTGGCCTTCATATTCACTCACGTGTTCAAGCGCATCAACAAGGGCATCATAGACCTGCTGTGGGCAATTATCTGGTCCAGGCTTGTCGTGGAGGTAGATGACATCCAGAGTGAAAAGCTTTTGGTTAACTGGCCATTGGTGCTGAGGCTGTATGGATGATCTGCAGTATATGAGAATCTGATGCAACAGAAACACCGTAGCCATGTTAGATCTCAATAAGAAGGAAAAGCCTTAATATCACTAGTACAAATAATGTTCCAAAAGGGACAAAAAGAAGAGAATGAGTCTTCCTTTTTACAACGAATCTTTTCTCATAGGAGGTGATCAAAAAACAGACGTGAGCTTAAATGGCAGAAAGAAATCTAGCAGTCTAACAGACTATGGCACTAACAAACAAGAAAAAAAGTTTTCGTAGACATTTGGGCAACTTACTAGACTGCAAAGCAGCTCTATGCTACAAATTAATAGAAGGGAAACTGATATACATGCCTAGGCATTGATTAAGCAAGAGGATAAGCACCTATTGCTTGGTACAATCACCAGCCATCACTTACCACCCTGAAAATTCTATTTTGCATGCGAGATTTCTTAGCTTCATGAGCCGCGATTCGGAATAGCTGCGTTAAATCTGCATGACCACAAGCTGAGGTGGCTGAAAGACTCCGAATTGCAGCAGCTGCAGACTCTACATCACTGCTGAACTCCTTACGGAGCTTCAAAATCGAAAACAAGGGAAAAAGATCAAACAAGTAATCATATATGTAATATTAAACAAAGGATTTGACAATTCATTGCCAGCTTTGTCTTGCTTTGGCTACGTGCTTGATCTACATAATAGTTACTTTGAATGGATACTGCATCTTGAGTTATGTAATGGATACTGCATCTTGAGTTATGTAAGGGATACTTGCAACAATATCGCATAGCACTCCAAAACACAGCCAGGTCACAATGTCATGGCTGGGTTAAAAGCAGCTCTGTGTTAAAAGTAGAGCCTTATTCGTAACTGTACAATCTAATTTTGGGCTTCATTATCATTATTTCAAGCATGGCATACAAGTACGAACTGGCTCTCCCTCTCATCAATCAAACACCCCAGCTCCCTGAGGGTATTCTAATATAAATTAGCTACAGCACTTCATCCCTCGGCAGCAGTAGTGTTCACCGTTTTGATATCATAATTTGGTAATTCATTTCACCTCTGCACATTCCCAGACAAGAGAACAGCTAAATACACAGACATGAATGGTCAGACCAGAATGCTTTCTAACAAGGATCAGCGGTGCAAACAGGAACCAAGTACTATCCAATGGAGGCATTCTGGGGTGTTGGGTATTTTTCTATGATTCTGTAGGCATGGGTTTTCATCTGGCTCAAAATATGCAGAACATGTGATCACAAACATTAGTGTTTCCATTCAAGAACTTCTCAGTTTGAGTGTACAAAGAGTTTATGCATGTGACGTCCAAAATTGAGCAAGAACGTCAGTCATCCATGAGAAACATAAAATCGTGAAATCCTATGATCGCACCATATGACGCAATCTACCAAAATTCATTGTAAAAATAGCATCAAGCAAGCACGTTTACACTCCTTGTCATGAAAAATTAGCTAAAAGGAGGGCAAGCCTCGAGTCCAATCCAAAAGAAATTTTCAGTGGCTGCAGGGAATCGGGCGTTCTATCACTAAGTCATTTCTGCTGCCTAGCAACTAGCGTTGCTCCAATATGCTAGCAATCGAAAGAAGAATTGGATTGGGAGCACAAGCAATTGAAACCTGGATTTTCTAAGAAGTTGCCGACGGATACACTCCCACACCTCTGCAACTCCATCATTCTCCCACTTCCAATACAGAAGATGTATTTTACTCTACTGATCTAGTGACCTTCAAATCCGAAACTACATTGAGCAAATCACCTCATTCTAGAGGGAATCAATTCAACCCTAACACGCACCGAAACACCACCATCAGGGACCCATTTCGCAGACGAAAATCAAAGCACTCCACAGAACCAAACCCCAGCGATCGCCAAAACTCTCGGGAACGCAACCAAGCACCCATTTTTCCAAATTCGAAAACTATATGGAGCAAATCACCTCATTCCAGAGCGAACCAATTCGACCCTAAAACGCACCGAAACACCACCATCAGGGTCCCATTTCGCAGGCCAAAATCAAAGCACGCCACAGAACCAAACCCTAGCAATCGCCAATCAAGAACCCATTTTTCCAAATTCGAAAACTACATGGAGCAAATCACCCCATTCTAGAGGGAATCGATTCATCCCTAAAACGCACCGAAACACCACTATCAGCAACGCATTTCGCAAGCCAAAACCAAAGCACGCCACAGAACCAAACCCCAGCAATCGCCGCAACTCTCGGTAACGCAATCAAGATCCCATTTTTCCGAAAAATCACAAGAAGGGGGGGAGTACCCAGGAAGCGGATTTGGAGAGGGTGGCGAAGGCGAAGCGGTGGTCGGGGTTGATGGCGAGCTTGGAGTGGACGAAGAGGAGGAGGGACTGCTTGATGGCGTCGAGGCGGGCGAAGGGGCGGCCGCCGGGGCCCGTCGCCTTCATCTCGACCAGGGACTCCGCGTCCACGTCGACGCAGAAGAGGATGTCCTCGCTGCTGATCCGCGCCGGGTTCAGCACGTAGCGCGGCGCCGCCGCCACCGCCGCCGCGTCTCCCTCCACTCCCTCCATCATCATCACTCTCGTCTCGCTCTCGCTCGCGGCTCGACTGAGAATCGCGATCGCTCGATTTCGGAGGCGCCGCAGTGACATGGGAACATGCTTCCGGTGTCGTATCTGACACGTGGCGCGCTTTTATTATTTGACTTCTGATTAGACGTGTGGATCGGATTGGATACGAGTCGGGTCTGATCCGATCCAAGTTAACCAATTTGACCCGCAATGCAAATTTAGTGAAATATATTTGACCCACTCTTTCAAATCTAGTGAAGAGTTGTAAGTAAATTGATAGGAGAGCATGGGATGAACGAGAGAGAGAAAGTATGAAGAAAGAGTTATAAAGATGGGTAAATCTTGTTCTATGCTTGATTATAGGTAAATTGTAAATCTATTTAACATTCATATTATTTTACCATTATAAACTCATTTATGACTCATTTACTAAATATATTAACCCATATAATGAGAAAGCCCATCAAATATAGGTTAAGGAATTGGTATATGATAAATTTTGATAGGTCTACTTTTAATAAAAATGTATTAATCGTTAATACAAAAAAAGACCAAGCATATTGTTCAACAACTTAATTGATAGAATTATTTACAATTAAAATGTTATTAGGAGCATAGGCTAATTACTTGGACTGCGTTTGCTTCGACTTTTGGGGGAAAGTTTATGAAAAATATAAAGGACTTTATAATAAAATGTTTTTCAAAATACAAATAATATTTCATAAATTGTAATTTAAAAGTGCATTAGGAAACAATTTTGCTTGAAATGATGTTTGAAAAATCATGTTTTTTAAAGGAATTTTACTATACCAACACAAAAAAAAGGACTTTTACTATATTATATTTATAAAAAAACACGATCAAACAAGATTTGGCAGCGATGTTGCGATGGGTCATCGATTTGGTCGACTATTACCAAGGTCTCCAACAACATGAGGGGAGGACATTTATGGAATTATGAAAGTTTACCGATAGCAAAATTAAAAGGAAAAAATCTTTACCAAAAAAAAATTAAAAAAAAATGCATTAACATTCCAAAAATACTAAAACCCAAAGTAGCTCCAGATACACCTTAGGTTAATGGCCTTTTGAGTTTATGTCTTCCCAAAGCTCTCCAAAAAATTTGCCAAACACCATTTGCAAAAACTCGATTTTAGTCAACAGAGATGTCAACACTAAGTGCTGGAGCAAATAGTTGAAAAATGAGATAGAGCAATGGCGCATTTGGCAACTTGTCATATAGTAACTGATTCTATATCTTTTTTTTTTTTTAATTTATAGGAATAGATTTGGAACAAAATCCGTCTAGTAAATTTTTTGTTCCTTGGAATATCTGTTTGATAAATTTTTTATTCTCGAGAATAAATTTGTAACATAATCAATGAGTAAAAAAAAAAATACTTGCTTATTCCCAAAAACAATTCTGGAATCAAACCAATCCAAATTTTATTTTATTTTTTTCGCTTCTTCTTTTTTTCTTGTTCTTCTTCCTTCTCTCTTCTTCTTCATATGTTGCCGCTGCCATCCACCATTGATTGCCAATGATTGGTTGGGCAAGGTCGATGAAGCTCACCAATGGCTTGGTAAGCCTCTAGCAAGCTCACTGGGCCTCGCCCAACCAAGGCTCAACTGAAGAGGTCGCCGACTCTTGTCTAGCCGATTGCCGATCATCCCAAGGCTAACAATTGACCAAAGCTTGAAGAAGAAGAGAAGGAAAAAAAAAAAGTAATAAAATCATTAAAAAATTAAAAGAAAATAGTTTGGATTAAAATTTTGATGACGTACCAAACGCAATTCTATTTCAGGAATATAAATTTTGGACAATTATCAGATGTCTTCAAATGCTTAAAAATTGTTCACGAGAACAAAATAAAAAAGAATCATTGATCATAAATTGTTCTCAAGAACAAAATGGTTACTAAAGACACCCCAAGTGAGCAACTCTGTCCACAAGAAAAAAAGCACATCAGGTAGCGAAGTCAATAACCTTGGATGTTGTAACCATATGTAGATGGAGCCACAGAGGGCGTTTTTTAATTCTTAGTAACCATTGGTGTTATTGTCAATTGGAGTTATAAATGTCTATCTTGTATTTTTTGAGAAGGACCGCCAATCAATTTAAGAACGTGTTGTTCATTTTTACTTTCAACATATTTTACTCTTCCAAATATAACTTACAATTGTTCTCAATATTTATACTTTTAAATTTTTTGTCATTTATATTCCTATCCAAAAATCAACAAATGACCATTCACATCATCTAATGACTCAAATTGATTTATCCATATTCTTAAGGGTATTTTACGAACATATAGAATTACGTGAAAATATTTGGGTGATCACGAGATTATGGCACTCTACGTTTGGGACCAACATTTGTAATGAGCTTTAGGTGTCCAAAGCCCATTTGGCCAAATATTAAGTGTTTGGGAAAATTTTTGAAACTGACCTTGGCTTTTCAAAGGCTGAAAGCCCAAGGTAGGCTTTCAAAATTTTTGGAAGCCTGATCCACTGTTCATCTTCTTCAACCTTGGATCCTTAGATGTTGACCGACATGGTTGCGATGGGTCGACGACGAGTTGGAGAGAGGCCGGTGTGGTCACGGCTACTGTGACAACTGTCAATGGCCAATTGCACGACCTTAGTAAGGTGGGTCACTGCGACCTCCGTGAAGGGCTGCCTAAGGTCACGCGACCAGGCGGCCCTCGTTGATGGTTTCTGGTAGTTGCCTGAGGTCATGCAACTTGAGATGTCGGCCACAACAATGCCAATAGCCGCTTGTCCTTCACCGATCAACTATTTTTTTCCTTTATTTTTATCACGAAAATCCTTTGTAAGTGTAAATTTCTTCAAACACTATTTTGTTCAAAGGTACTTTATAATACACTTTTAAATTCCAATTTACCAAATGTAATTTGTATTTTGAAAAAGTCCTTTAATAAAATCATTTGCATTTTCCTAACGGTATTTCCCAAAAGTGACAATATGAGATAGATTACCACATGTGGCCATTGATTAAAAGAGATTAATGGTATTGTAGAAAAGAAGTTGGCCTTGACACGCTTGATCCGCTCCACTGGATGGGCAAAAGTTTGCTTCGCTGCTCCCCAATTCTCTGTTGCTCTTGTTGGGGGGATAGGTGATTTGCCTGGATACGAGGGTCTCTGGCGAGGGGATCCCACGTCCCCTCATCTCTTTGTTGTGGCTATTGATATCCATTCTAGGATGATTAATCAGGCTGCAGAGTTAGGGAAGCTCAAAGGCCATCCCATGTGTTCTGAGATTAAGTGGATTCACCTGGGTTTTTGCAGATGATATCTCGATGCTAACTTATGGGAAGAGTGAAATCATGCATCAGGTGTCTGGAGCTCTCAACTACAGGATACGGTTCAATAAAGAGGGCCTAAAGTTGGTGAATTTGCTTGTATAATTACTACCTTTGGTTCACCCCTTAATTCGGGGAAACTCTATGATAAAGACTGTAATATCCTATCTAATAAAGTTATGTAGCAGAATCCGAAGTCCAAGTGCGACGAAATCGACAATTGCTCGTAGACTTCACCTCATAAGAATTGAGAAGTGTTGCTCTGCTTTTGTTTGGTCAGTGACCTTAATCGATTGCTTGGGTGAAGTAGTATAGTTTCAAAGGCAGAAGCTTTTGGAGCATCGAGGTCCCTGCGGCTGCGAGCTCTTCTTATATTTGGAGAAAATGCTTTTATACGAAAGGAGACATTTAGGGCGCGTTTGTTTAAATGTGTTTGTTCCAGGAATACAAATTTTTGTTTTTTTTTTTTTTTTTTTGGGAACAAAAAGGAACATAAACGTGTTTGTTTGCGTTTTTGTTCCAAAATTATTTTTTTGTTCCCAAAAACACATCCGAATCGAAACGGAAACAAGAAACAAAAAAAATTTTGTTTCTTGTTTCTAGAACAAAATTTAGGAACACTTTTTCTCTCTCTTCCATTTTTTCTCTCTTTTTTCTTCTTCTTTTTTTTTTTTTTTTTTTCTTTGGCTGGTCGTCGGCCTCGGCCATGGCCGGCGATCGGTCATCGAGGGCCGGCGACCTCGCCGGAGCATTGCCGGCCGAGCTTGCCCGGTGGTCGGCGAGGCTCGGCGCCGGGCACCGCCGCCCGGCTCGCCCAACAAAGGCAAGACCGCCGGCCATGGCCGAGGCGGCGACCAACCAAAAGAAGAAAAAAAGAAAAAAAGGAAAAAAAAAAAAAGAAAAAAAGGAAAAAATAAATAAGAAAAATAAGAAAGAAAATAAAAATATTAAAAAATTAAAAGAAATAAAAAAATTATACAAATTTACCAAACGTGTTTCTATTCTTTTTATATCTCTAGAATAGATTTACCAAACGCGTTTTTTTGTTCAAAAATTGTTTCCGAAGCGAGAAATACTTTTTTTCTATTTCTGTTTTCAAAAATAATTTTTAAATAGAAATGTTACCAAACGCACCCTTAGTCTTACATCAAGTGTCATTGGGGATGGAAAGAATCTCTTTATGGTTCAATCCTTAGCACACTCGTGGCATCCTGAAGGATCATTTTCCTGTGAAGTTGTCTATGACACCAGGCTCCCTTTCAAATGCCAAGGTTTGCATATGGGATCCTAAATCATTCATATGGAATTGGCTTGCAGCAAAGATCAAATGCCCCAGGTGTCCATTCAAGCCTCAATTTGCGAGGCTCTTGTTCCGAATTCAATTAAGGCAAGTTTGATAGGTCATCAGAAATGGGCCTGTTGTAACTGTACCAGGTTCACTTAGGGCCTGTTTGTTAATATTCTTTGTTTCTGTTTATGAACAAAATTTCTGTTTTTTTGTTTCAGGGAACAAAAAAAGAACAGAAACGCGTTTGTTTGCATTTTTGTTCCAAATCTATTTTTTTGTTCCCAGGAACACATTTGGAACAGAAACAAGAAAAAAAAAACGTATTTATTGTTTCTGGAACAATTTTTAAGAACAAATTTTCTCTCTTCTCTCTTTTTCCTCTCTTTTTTTTTTCTTCTTTTCTTTTTCTTTTTTCTTTGGTCGGTCGTTGACCTCGCCATGGCTAGCGACCGACCGTCGAGGGCCGGCGACCTTGCCGGAGCGTCGCAGCCTCCGGAGAGGTCAAGCCTTACCCAACCACGGCAAGGCTTGGCCTCGCCGGGGGCCGCCGAGCCTCGCCGTGGCCGGGCGAGGCCGCCAACCCTTGTCGGCCGGTCGCCGGCCCTCGTCGACCGTCGCGCATGGCCAAGGCCGGCGACCGGCCAAAAGAAGAAAAAAAAGAAAAAAATTAAAAATTAAAAAATTAAAAGAAACAAAAAGAACACAAACGTGTTTCTATTCATTTTTTATTAAAACAAGTTTACTAAACACGTTTTTTTATTCAAAAATTGTTCCCCGGAACGGAAACACTTTTTTTCTATTTCTATTCCCTAGAACAATTTTTAAACAAAAATGTTACCAAATGTGCCAAATGACTTCGGGGAACAATTTTTGAATAAAAAACGCGTTTGGTAAACTTGTTTCGGGAATAAAAATGAACAGAAACACATTTGGTAAATTTGTGTTCTCTTTTTGTTTCTTTTAATTTTTTAATTTTTAATTTTTTTAATTTTTTTTTCTTCTTTTGGCTGGTCGCCGGCCTTGGTCATGCCGACGACCGATCGACGAGGGCTGGCAACTGGTCAATGAGGGCCGGTGGCCTCGCCTAGCAACGGCGAGGCTCGCTAACCCGGCGAGGCCAAGCCTTGCCGTGGTTGGGCAAGGCTCGGCCTCGCCGGAGGCCGGCGACGCCTCCGCGACCGACTAAAGAAAAAAGAAAAATAAAAGAAGAAAAAAATAGAAGAAAAAGAGAGAAGAGAAAAAAAATTTGTTCTTAAAAATTGTTCGTAAAACAAGAAACAAGTTTTTCTTGTTTTTATTTTTGTTCCAAATGTGTTCCGGGAACAAAAAAAATATATTTGGAACAAAAACGTAAATAAACGCGTTTCATTTTTTTTTTGTTAAAACAAAAAAAAAAATAGAAATTTTGTTGATAAACAGAAACAAAGAATATTAACAAACAGGCCCTAATTTTTTTTTTTTTGTTTCTTCTTCTTCCTCTCGCTACTTGGTCAGTGGAGACTCGCTGGGTCATTGGTCACCGCCACCAGCTAAAGGAGGTGAAAGAAGAGAGGGAAAAAGAAAGAAAGAAAGAAAGAAAGAAAAATCTAAAAAAATTATTCAAATATTAAAAGAAATTCTATGGCAACATAAAACTTTATGGGTCATATTAAACGCATTCCCGCCCTTTTTCAATTCTAGGAATATAAATTCTGTATAGTCATAAAGTGCGTTATTTTACTTAGAAATTATTACAATGAATAGAAATGGTAAAAACTATTTTTGAAAAAAATTATTTCCTGAAACATAAATCTTACCATATATTTAACATTCGAAATCATTCATACACATCGTACATGAATTTTTTTCTCGTGTTCTTTTTATCTTTCCCTTTTGCAAGCGCAAGGATACTCATCTCTTCTTTTTCTCTTTATGGACAAAATGGCGAGCACTAGCATTGATGAGTAAAACCCTTTGTTTTGTACAGCGACTTACTTGGATCAAAGTATAATCTTTTCTATCACGAATAAAAACTAATCCCCTCATTAACCTTTAAGAAAAAAAAAAAAAAAAAAAAAACAGATGGGTGTGCTTCATGGTAACCATAGCAAATCAGACCCGGCACAGCAAACTCTCTACCTGTCCACATTCTTTTTTCTTAATTTACAAACCACGGCCGTCCACGAGAAATGAGAACGTGGAAAACCCACCTCGACAGAGACACCGGCCACCCAACTCAAACGAACAAATTCTAATTGCGCGACCAGACCGTCCGGTTTTGTAAACATTTATCCGCCCACCGCGTAAAACACTTGTAAACCAATCCTCGTATGATACGCGATCGGTGATTCATCCACCGGCATAGATTACCAAAATACCTTAGGGCGGTCACAAAAAACATAAGGTTCAGAACATGAAAAGAGTACTCAGAACATGCAGGCATCATACACAACTAATCCAAAATAAACAAAGCACAAAACATGGACAGCAAGTATCCTACGGCATAAGTCGTTCTAAAACCACGAGACTAACTAATCTAAGACATCCGCCAGCACAGGAACAAAACTATAACATGATGTCCCACATCTCCGCTTGTAATCAACTCTGGGGTGATGTTTTCGCAGACAAGCTCTGTTGAGCACACTGCGAAGCAGGAGCGGTGTCGTAAGAAGCCCGAGTACCGCCACCCCTGGCACCAACATCATCAGCATAAGCAGGAGGCTGCGGATAACCACCACCGAAGCTGTTATATGGAGGTGGCTGCTGCCCATAGGCCGCTGAGGTTCAGGCGCTGCAGCATCGGGCTGAGAGTAACCTGACGATGGTGGCTGAGACTGAGGATAGCCTGGCTGCCCACTAGGGGCCTGACTATAGCCTCCCGGTTTGCTTGGAGACTGTTGAGCTCCTCCATAAACCGGAGCATTAGCAGGTGGCTTCTGGGCTTGAGGTTGTCCATAGCCCGCCGCATACACAGTCAATTGGTTGCCATAGCCAACTTGAGAAGTGACACCCAATGAGCGCTAAGCAAGCGCCGAAGCAGAGAGCGGGCGAGAGCGATGACGAGGGAACCTGAAATTCTGAATTCACAAAAGGAAGGGAGAGAGAAATCAAGGGTCTTACTCCTTCGGAAGGACAAAAAGGAGGAGATAGAAAGGGAAATAACTCTATGCAGCAGGTCTAATTCGGCAATTAATGTGCCCAAGCCTATTATTAAGGGAAAAAAAATTTAAATAAGAAAGAGGAAATTCATATATTTTGTAAGACCATTCATTGACATGGAGCCACGTGGAGCTTACTGATTGGTCGAGGATGCTCCAGGATCACCTAATATTATTTTCAGTGAGGAAATTCATATTTTCTGTACGGAAAGAGGGATGCATCGACATTGAGCCATGTGGAGCTTCTTGATTGGTCGGGGAGTATGTTGACCAGTGCTCCAGGATCACCTAATACTTTTTTCGGTGCCCCGGCGATGTTCCATAGGGTGCGAATGGTAACGTTTTCATTCTTTTTTTTGTTCCAGGAAACGAAACAAAAAAAAGTGTTTGTTCCGGAACAATTTTTGAACAAAAGAACGCGTTTGGTAACGTTTGGTCCGGGAATAAAAATGAACGAAACACGTTTGGTAAATTTTTATTCTTTTTTTGTTTCTTTTAATTTTTTAAACATTTTTATTTTATTTTTCATTTTTTCCTTTCTTTTTTATTTTTTCTTTTTTCGGCCGGTCACCGGCCTCCGGCGACCGGCCGACGGGGCCGGCAGCCTCGCCCAGCCACGGCGAGGCTCGCCGGCCCTCGGCGAGGCCGAGCGTTGCCGGCCCCGGCGAGGCTCGGGCTCGCCGGACTGGGCGAGGCTCGGGCTCGCGGACGCGGCGAGCCCGAGCTCGCCCGGCCAAGGCGAGGCTCGGCCTCGCCGGCGCGGCGACGCCGAGCCTCGCCTTGGCGGGCGAGCTCGGGCTCGCCGGATCCGCGAGCCCGAGCCTCGCCATGGCCGGGCGAGCTCGAGCTCGCCAGATCCGGCGAGCCCGAGCTCGCCCAGCCAAGGCGAGGCTCGGCCTCGCCCGCGCCGGCGACGCCGAGCCTCGCCGGGGCCGGCGACGCTCGGCCTCGCGGATGCGGGCGAGGCCGAGCCTCGACGGCCGGTGGCCGCCGGCCATGGCCGAGGCCGGCGACCGGCGAAAGAGAAAAGAAGAAAAAAAGAAGAAAAGAAGAAGAGAAGAAGAAGAGAGAGAAGAAGCTCGCCGGAAATGTTTCTTCATTTGTGTTTTCGGAACAAGAAACAACAAATTGTTGTTTCTTTTTTCTGTTCTTATTTCGTTTCGTAAACAAAAAAACAAAAAAACAGAAACGCAACCAAACGCGTTTCGTTCTTTTTGTTCCGGAACACTTTCCGTACGTAAGTGTGCCGGAAACACTTTTTTGGAGTGTTTCCATGCACGCCCATAGTCTCCGGAGCCATGGGCCGAAATCTCTCCAATTGCCCACCCTCGCCAATCCGACATGGCCCTTTACCCCCACCCGACGTGGGCTCGGGCACCCGCAGGGAGCTACTCGACAAAAGAGAGGAGACGCCCCGGCGGGGAATAATATAAATATCCCACCAAGACCTGAGAGAGTCCGCGTAATGGCTTGAACTTTCCCTTTGCTATAATAAACCCTTCTTCTCCTAGATTTCTTGAAGCGCTAATCTCCGATCTGGTGATCGGATCGGAGATCTGTGGATCTCCTAATCTCACACCAGGCTGTTTTGTGCTCATCCGATTCTGGCGTAGAAGACCACAGTTTGAAGATACTGTCTCTCCTCTGTTCGGGTCCAAACGAAGGGACAGATGGCCGGCGACTGGCCAAATAAGCCTCGAGCTCGTTGGCGTTGGGCAAGCTTAAGCTCGCTGGATCTGGCGAGACTCAAACTCACCGACGTTGGGCGAGGCTCGAGCCACGAGCTCGTTGGTGTTAGGCGAGCTCAAGCTCGCTAGATTTGGCGAGGCGGAGGCCTCACCAACGTCTAGTGAGGCTCGAGCCTCACCGATCTAGCAAGCCTCGATGCCGACAAGCCGAGCGAGCTCGAGGCTCGCCGTGGCCGATCGCCAGCTATCGTCATGGCCGACAACCGGCCAAAGAAGAAGAACAACAACAAAAAAGAAAAAGAAAAAAAAAGAAAATTAAAAATTATATTCTTAAAAATAAAAATAAAAATAATTAAAAATGTTCCGAAGAAAAACTTTATTTCTTAAAAGGATTTAATCCTTTACCTCTCCATGAAGGATTCGAGGAAAAATACATTCTTGTGATTTGTATAAAAATAAAAAAATAATTAAATTTCGATTTTTTTAAATAATTATTTTAAAAATTATAAAAATTGTCCATTAAATTTGTGTTGTATAAAAATATTTTTGCAATACCATTTTTAAAAATATATATATTTATTAGATTTAATAAATAGATTGAATATGGGTATAGGTTAGGTTGGGTATGAGTAAAAAATTTTGCACTACAATAAATGAGTCATAAACGGATTAAATATGTTGATTTGGATCGAACTATTTATGGCTTGACCCAAACCCGACCCACCCGTTTAATGGGTCTACTTTTATCCTACTTCTTTGGAGAGCATAAGAGTCGAATCTCACATATGATATTAAGGTGGGAAATTGAACTCCCTAACTTCACACATTCCCATGTGGGAAGGTGGGGCAAATCCCAATGATTTTTTTTGCTTATTTTTCACTTAGGTGAATTTTTGTTGAGTTCATTACTATTTCGTTTATTTTGAAAAACTAAACAATTTTAAAAAATATTTAATGATATATGATCAATAGTGCCACTTACTAAAGTTTACAAACAAAAAAATATTTCCATCCTTTAAAAAATATTTAGATATAAATTATTATCATTGATATAAAATTTTTTATTAAGAAATTATTTCAAGCGATATGAATGATTATTTGTATAGAAATATTAAATAATTTATTATTTGCTAAAATGGCAAATGTTTTCTAGGGACGGTCCATTTTAGGGTGGGTTGATTCTCACCTTGAAACTAGGGATCGTATTAGAATGGGTCCATTCCCCATATGTGGAACCGGGAATCGGCCCACTTGATCTTAAAATCAGTTTGGTCTAATTCTCATATAAGTCTAGGAACCGACAATGATATATTTCTTATCTTTTCCTATTTTCCACAAAACTGCAAGTGTTGTTGTATAGTTTAAACTCTTGATCTTCGAAAATGTCGATGAAAAAATGGTAAAGGCCTGATAAAATATGATCAAGTATCATTGACTTGCTAACAAAAAAAAAATCAGTTCGGGTGGCACACCTGGCAAAAACCAGATTGATAATTACCGATTCCAAATTTTAGCAACTGGGAGCCGCCTTGATTCGATTCAGTTCTGGAATTGGTCTGGCTCCAGCGCTCACCATTAATTTTTTATTTTTTTTAAAAGAAAAAGGTATATGATTATCCACATCGTTGCCGCTGTCGTCTGTTGTGCTCCTCGCTCGTATCATTTGAGTGGCCCTTTCGCTCTCATCTGGCTTCTCTTGCCTATTTGGTGGGGCCACTTCAATGTGAAATGCCTAGTAGAGAGAGAGAGAGTAATAATTAAAATTGAACGATTGATAGAATGGAGATAGTTAAGCAGTTGCTCAATTATTTTTCTTGGGTTTTACACCATGGATGCCATGGCCCATTATATATGACATTTGCGGAGTCCCTTTTCTTTCCCCCTTTTTTAAAGAAAGATGTTTCATCTATCCCAGAATTCCTGCTAACACTTTTTGATTAAATGATAGAGATACTCATTTTCCAAAGAAAAGAAGCCGCAAGGGGGGGGGGGGGGGGGGGGGTGTGGTGGTTGTGGTATGAGCCCGGGGCCACAATTAAGCAGTAAAACATTAAGAATTGAACATATAATGGGATCGAGCGTCTCATAATCCTATTCAGCATTGGCTCAATAGATTCAATTGAGTAAAAAGTTCACTTCATGCATTAACTGAAAAAGGAGCTACTTAATTCTTTCAGTAGAAATACTAGTGAGCCGTAATTATTAGGCTTCGATAATTCTACCCCACGAATAGCTCCACGTGCATTAATATTTAAATGATAAAGGAGAAAAAAATGTGCCTGTCATGTAGATCAATCAATATATTGATTTATATCAACTTTTCGTAAACCCTTGTTTATTGTTCTTTTGTGTTCAAATCGAAGAAGCTGCTTTTTTACAATAGTCATTTAAGATTCGAGTATTTTAATAAATTAAATGATTAGGATTCATTTTTTTTTCAAAAAATTGATAGAGTACCTTATTTTACAATGTCTCTAAAATTCAATCTCTAACAACTTCTAGTGATATACAATTCTCTAGCTTTGAGTTCATCAGTGGTTAGAAAAGAGGAAATAAAATTCTTACACAAAAAAAAAAAAAAAACATAACGCATTAGAATAAAAAATATTATTCCAATTAATATAAACAGTCTTGTATTTTCATGTGCGGCTTATGCATTTTTAGTGAATAGCAGCATTCACCATTCCATTTGTGCTTTCGATTGATTAGTTTTTTTTTTTTTAAGGTTATTCTTGTTAACTCAATTAATCAAGGTGTGTTATAGCCATTTAGATGGTGAAAAAGGGGGAGCCAAGTATTATTTGACCAACTCTACCTACTAAAACTTACAAATAATGATCGCAATTCCATGTTTAGTGAGGAATTAATAATATTGGTCGACAATTTCAATCATAATCAGAAAACTTTTTACAAACTTACCATGAAATTTGTTTCTACTTAAATTGTAGCATTTATTTCTCAGTTTTATAGAAATGGGGTCTTCCTCTCCAATTAATTTACATTTATAATGTTTACCCACTTTTATTTGATTAGAATACTAACAAGTTGGCCTACTAGCACCGGAGACATTCTCCAAAGAAAAACATGCATACAAATCCATTTTCTCAGCCGACCATCTTTCGGTCCCGTCACTCGAAAGGACGCCAAATCCACGTTCTCGCCCACGTTAACTGGTTGAAAGATCCATATCTATTTTTTGACACTAATATATGGCGTGTATGCAAGGAAAAACAAATCGATAGTTAAATCGCAAGTTGTAAAGTTAATGTGATTGATGGAGAGATGAAGGCAAATCAACTAAACCATTTTTGGTTTACTGCTATTTTAATTTTTAATTTTTGGACTTTCATCATAGGGAACCTACTTCCCATTATCGAACACAATCCATATACTTCTCAAGAGTGTTACAATACTGAAATATAAACCACGCTTTTATTTAAATGCTTAGGTTGGTAGTGGTTCAACAAAATCTTATATATATCAAAGTATGAGGTCCAAAACCAAATTTTTATAGCCCTCGTATTCGCCTCTCTTATTATATATTCTCATGCTTAGGCCAAAATCCAACCTAGGCACAAGAGGGAGCATTTCAATATTTAACTATTTTAACTACACCTTTATCTAATGGTTTGGAATTTTAAAATATTTGACCATGGTACCATGAAATCTTATATAGTATAAGATTAGCAAGTTCGAGTCCAAATGTTTCCGGGCTATTTCATTTGCCTCCCTTACTATATATTCGCACCCAATACTAGGCTAAAATCCGACCTATACATGTAAGGTAATGTTATATTATTTAAATGTTTTAAAAATAGTTGGTGGTAGTCCTACAAAATTTCACAAAGTTTTTGGACAAAAAAGAATAAAATTTCACCTTAATAAAGTGCAAGTTGGGCATTCCATTTGTGGTTTCACGTTGTTAATAATTAAGCCCCGAAATTGGCTTTTGCTTTCAATTATGAGATATGGTAACTTTGCTTTCTTTAATTTTTATTTATCTTGGACTCTCTCTCCTCTCTCTCTCTCTCTCTCTCTAGATTGTTACAATGCTTAATATTAAACCACATTTTTGTCTAAAGGCTTAAGTTAGTAGTGATCCCATAAAATTTTTTATAATATTAAAGTAGTAGGTCCAAATCCAAATCTTTTTAGGCTTCTTATGTGCCCCGCTTACTCTACGTCTTCGTGCTCAATATTAGACTAAAATCTGCCCTATGCGGGTGAGGGAACATTATAATATTTAAATGTTTAACCCCTCTTATAATAGTTTGAGTTTTGTAAGCCGTCGACGGCAGTCTCACGAAATTTTACAAAGTATCTGGTCAAAAAAGAACAAAATTTTACCTTAATAAAATGCAAGTTGGGCATTACATTTGTGGTTTAATGTTGTTAATAATTGAGCACCCATAATTGGTTTTTGCTTTCAATTTTGAGAGATAGAGTAACCTTGCTTTTTTATTATTATTTTGGACTATCTCTCTCTTAACATTGTTACGATGTTTAAACGTGAAATCACGCATTCATCTAAAAACTTAAGCTAGTAGTGGTCTATGGCACTTACATAGGGTGCGTTTGATTTGGCATTTCTAATGGGTTTTTAGCCTCCAAAACCCTTGGGAAAGTGTTGGATTGTTTGGCAACTTTCAAGTTAAAACTAGCATTAGTAAAGTTGAAGATCTAATGCTAGTAGGGATTAGCATTGGGTTTTCATCATTTGACCAAATGCCAAAACTCATTCTTTTTTCCAAAATTATCCTCACAACTTCTTTAAATTTCCGATTTTGTCCCTCATTATTTATTTATTTTTATTAAAAAGGGACCAAACCCGTCACCAGTTCGGCGAAGGGTTACAGTTGCTAGCAAGCTAGATCGATGCCGGTGGCTGTCGGTTGAGGTTGCGTGACCCCGACGAGAGCCATCGGAGGTCGCATGAACTCGAGCAACCCAAGTAGTGTGCGACCTAGGCGATTATCGCCTACGTCTCACGACCTCAGGTGGCCCTCACCTGGGTTTTGCAAGGGTTACCCTCCTTAGGCAACCTCTAGCAGCCGTTTCCAAGGTCACGTGACCCTTGTCGGCGTTGCTCGACCATGGGCGGCCTTGATCAATAGCCATCAGCATTGATGGATCGCTGAAGAATTTGATCTTTTTCTTTTTCTTTTTAAAATTATATATATTTTTCAATTTCAAATAAATGAAAATTAAAAAAAACTAATATTAATTAGCCAATTGGCTTTTCAAATGTATTTTCTACTAAACTGTATTTCTCTCAAAGTTGCTTCTTAAAATGTAATTTATCAAATGGCTTTTGCATTAGCCCAAAACCCTTTAGGCTAAACTACTTTGTATATCTCCAATGAATTTTCAAAATGTTGAATCAAATGCACTCCTAGTATCAATATCGGAGGTCTTTTTCAAACTCCTTATTTGCCTCCCTTGCAATATACTTTTGCACTTGATACTTGGCCAAATCTGGCCTACATGTTGAGGGGAACATTATAATATTTCAATATTTAATTACATTTTTATTTAATAATTTAATTTTTTTAAGTAATTGATGGCGATCCCACCAAATTTCATGAAGTATTTGGTCAACAAAGAACGACATTTCACCTTAATAAATGTGCAAGTTGGGCATTCCATTAGTGGTTTAATGTTGTCAATAAGCGAGCCCCCGAATTGGTTTTTGCTTTCAATTATGAGAGATATAGTAACTTTCCTCTTCTTCCCCCCCCCCCTTTTTTTTTTATTATCTTGGACTCTCTCTAAAGGGGAAAAGTTAGTCTCTAAATAATCATATTTGATTTGGAGTATTTATCGAACTTTTTTAGAACCCAATTTATACCCTAAACTATATTACGATATTTAAATATTAAAATATGCTTTCATCTAAAAGTTTAAGTTTTCGAAATAGCTGACAATGATCTTACAAAATTTTACATAATGTCAGGTAGAGATCCAAGTCTAAATCTTTCAAAACCTCTTATTTACCTCCCTTATTATATATTTTTGCCGCTTAATACAGTCAAAGTCCTATCTACACATGAGGAGAAGTGATGCAATATTTGACTAATCAATCAGTTTTTATTTAATGGTTTGAGTTTTTAGAATAATTGGCAGTATTCTACAAAATTTTATATAGTATCCGTAGAGGAGGTCCTAGTCCAAATCTTTCCAAACCATTTGTTTTCCTTTTTATCATATATTTTCATGGTTAATTCTAGGTCAAAATCCAATATAAGTGTGAGAAATATTGTAACTATAATTTATTTATGTATCTATTTGAATTTTTAGGACATCCGCGGTCAGTCCCACAAAATTTCACAAAGATATCCTGTGACGGCCCAGGTGACGGTGTGCGGGGAGGAGGGATGGCGGTGTATCCGTGTCTTGGTCCCCGAACGTGCATAAGGAGAGGGAGGGGACACATCTCTTGTCATACATCGCTTAGGGGGGGAGTCCTAAGCTAGTTTATAAGACTTGAGTTTTCTAACCTATGTAACGCGTTTTAAAGCTGTGAGGGTCGAGGGCCCAAAGCGGACAATATTACGTAGTGGGAGGCCCGGGTCCTTACATATCCGGTAAAAAATAAGAATGAAATCTCTCCTTACTTAAGCGCAAGTTGGACATGGCCTTTATCCCTTGCGAGATGACCTTTCTCTCAACTTGTCTTGCGCATCTTTAAACAAGTAATCCACGGGAAGATCATGGTATTACCAAAAGCTTGTGGGATAGGTTGTCCTTGTGACTAAACAGTTATTGGGGGAGAGAAAAAGTGCTTATGATTATTGTTTATGTTAAGGATTTTATTAACTTTACATTTGATGGAGTTGTTGAACTAGCAAATCTCCCCGGACCGCGAAATACGCTCTCGTGCTCAACTTGTGTCGTCTCTAATAGCGACAGGGTTTTCAAAGTGTTGACAAGTTGGGGCCTTGAGATGAAGTCTCCAAATCCAATTTTGGTTTGAGTAGATTAGTGGCTAATTGCATAAAGCATAACTTCTTGGCTTGTGTGGTCACGTGACATGGAGTATCTTGTTAAGAAAATCATTGTACTTTATTGCTCTCCTTTGGCATATAGGAATAGCTTTTGGCATGGAGGATACACATGAACATGGAGCATTTATCCGTAGAGATATGAGGGTCCATGCAATTTGACATTGCAAAGATCATGTGATTGGATTGTTATTACATTATAAAATTTGCAAGAGGGTGAAGATTTTTAATGCAACTAGGGTAATGATCGAGAACCGTTTTTGCATTTCTCATTTTTTACAATGAGAAGTGGCTGATAATGTTATGTAATAAAGAATCGAGGAGGATCTAGGAGGATCTAGAAGGAGCAGTAGGAGTTGGTTTTTTGATCGAATTGAATTATGACAATAAGGATAGAAAAGTTTGAGTGGACCTAGGTGTTAGTAGGTATGTTCATTGTGCCATGACTAATTTCTTTGGTTTGTTTGATCTACTTGTGCAACTTTAAAAATGAGAGAATTTCAAGTCTCTCAAATCCCTTTCTATTTATCTTTAGAAATCGGGCAAGAGAAAGTCAAAATGATATTTGTCTCGGTTTTTCCCCAATCAACTATTCGTGGATCGGATTAGACACAAATCGAATTCCGAGTGGTTTGATCCAAATTGAAATTATTTGTAATTGATAATGTGGGAAAATGAATTTATAGTATGCACATAAGGTCGCATGAATTTCGCCCCATTAATGTATAGGATAGAAAATCACTATGTCGTCAAGCAATTGCTATATTTCTCGCGAGATTTTTGTACAGATTTTTGTGAATGTACATTAGATTGCATCAGTTATACTTTACATAAAAATCTAAATGCAAAAAAAAAAAAAAACCTACTTTATAACCCATAAAACAAGGGAATATATGACCGCGCTGACCTCAACCATAGCCTTTGACATTCTTTCAATTAACATTAACAACTAACAATAATTATACCTGCACAATGTTTATTATACTAATTTTTGAAGGGAACATGCTCTGGTTAGTCTATGATTTGCCCAAATTAGCATGAATCAATGCAGAAATTCCTTAATAGTTGAGGCGCATTAGGTAATCATTCTGTTTTGAGAAACAATTTTGAACATAAATAGCTTTTTTTTTTTTTTTTTCTATTCCCGAGAACAATTTCTAAGTATAAGAATGCGTTTGGTAACTACAAAAAAAAAATTCTATTATGGAAATAGAAGTGTGTTTGGTAAACTTATATAATTTTGTTGTTTCTTTTAATTTTTCAATATTTTTATTGCATTTTTCTTTTTCTTTTCCTTCTTTCTCCTTTGTGGTTGGTTGCCGGCTACGGCGGCAACCGGCGACCAACTGGGTGAGGTCCAGCGAGCTTGCCGAAGCCTCGCAGCCACCATGAGGCTCGGCCTTGCCCACGGCCTCGGTGGCCAATCGAGCCTCTCCTGGCCACCGGTGAGGCTTGGCCTCACCTGTGTGGCGCGAGGTTGGCCTCGTCGGGCCACCGCTAGGCAACACTTCGGCAAGGTCGCCGGCCCTCGTCGGCCAGTTGCCAACCATGGCCGAGGCTAGCAACCGGCCAAAAAAGGAAGAAGAAGGAGAAAAAAAAAGAGAAGAAAAATAAGAGAGAAAAATTGATTCTCGGAATTATTTCTAGGAATAAGAAACAACTTTTTTTCTACTTCTTGTTTATGTTCCAAATCTATTCCCATGAATAAAAAATCAATTTTTTTTTTGTTCCAGGGAATAAAAGTTTTATCAAACACGTTTTTATTATTTTTTTGTTCCCCAGAATAAAAAAAAATAGAAATTTTTGTTCCAGAGAACATGAATACTTTTTAACAAAGAGACCCTTATTGACTAAGGTGTTCAAGACAAAAGAGCAATATCACTATCGAGTCATTGGAAGCAAGCCTATTTGTTCTGATTCATAATTTCGACTCTTCTCCATCACGATTACTGTTGGATAATGAAAACCCAATTTCATTGGTCCAAGCAGCTTTTGGAAACTTGGGGCAAGTGAAACGATTGGCCTTGTTGCCAATGGTATCCGGAAGATTGGCCTTGTTGCCAATGGTATCCGGAAGTGGTGACCCATTTAGCAGCTTTTGGAAACTTGGGGCAAGTGAAACGATTGGCCTTGTTGCCAATGGTATCCGGAAGTGTGACCCATTTAGATTCTTGTATTGCATGATAGAGAAAGCCAATTGGCAAGGTATCATCTTTGGATGAATTGAGATTACAATATGTCCTTTCCTAAACGCTATCTTAAACCCCAGCTCCCCACCATGGAAGCTAGCCTCCTTTTTCCCAATCCTTGCCATGATATTCCTGGGCATCACGTGGCTGATTGAATTCTGCATCTCCACTTCTAAATCCCCCCCGGATAATAGTCTTCGAGCTTTTTCCCTCTTGATCGTGTGTGGGTGATTTTTGAGCAATCTTTCTGTGTTGATAATGGCGACTTTGGAAGGGCAGCAATTCCCGAACCAAGGTAGGTCTCATCTCTTCTTCATCTGGGTCTGAGATTGCCTGAAGAAACATGTGAGTTTTCTGAATGTTTGGCTTTGATTTACGCAATGGAGAATGAAATGGAAAAGAACAGGAGAATGACTGCTCTTAGTGAACGATTAGGGCACCTTTGGTCTGATAGAATAATTGCAGTATTAGGCAATGTGGTGACTGAAGAGAAATTAAAGGACTGGAACGTACCTTACTTGGCCGACTGCATTGTTGCGTAGCAGTGAACTTTCAAGCATTTCAGTCAACAATGAAGAAAGCTTGGAAATCTGAAAATATTTTTTGTAAGCATCTTGAACCAGGGCTCTTCAGCTTTGTATTCCCGACAGGGGAGTAAAAAAACAGGGTACCAGGTCGCCCGGATTTCTAATTGGGATAGGACTTGATAGGATAGGATATGGAATTCTAGGGTTTTTTTATATCTCGTCTATTGTTTGGTGAATCGCAATATTAAAGTAAGATATATCCATATCATATTATGTACATTTTTTTTTTTTAAATACAAACAATATATCATTATAAATGAACCTAAATGTTCATAAACAGAGATGGTGAAAATATCACGTAACACCATTCCTTAATTTATTTTTATTTTATTTTTCCTCTTTTTTATATTATTTTCTTTATTATTTCTTTTTTCCCCTTTCATCATTCTTTAATAAAATTTTATCAAATAGTAAATTGTACTAACATACCTAAAATACAAAAAACCTAAAATATATAATAAATAAAATATTTAATTTATAGATTGAATG
Organism: Eucalyptus pumila; assembly: GCA_016097595.1. Classification (NCBI taxonomy): domain Eukaryota; kingdom Viridiplantae; phylum Streptophyta; class Magnoliopsida; order Myrtales; family Myrtaceae; genus Eucalyptus; species Eucalyptus pumila. Next base: position 46,916,922 of record CM027848.1, read on the forward strand.
TTTATTATAAGATAGAATTAAAGTTGAATATATAAATTGAAATAAGATTAATTAAAAATAAATTTCAATTTTTTTAATTTTTAATTTCTTAAATAAGAATTCAAATATTATTTATATTGAAATATAATTTTAATTTTGTTAATTTAATAAGTTTGTTATTTGAGAAAAATAACTTTCCTATTATAGACATTAGAAATCCTATCTACATGTATCCCACCTCCCCCCATAGGATAATTTTATCCTGCCTATATCCCTCTTATATCCGATTTTATCCTGTCCTGAGCGAGCACTAAACATAGAATGGGATAAGCCATCGGGTTACAAATGAAGCTTTTTTCTTGGTACTGTCAAGGGTTTGGCATAACTTTGACAATTCAAGCTTTAAGGGCCATTGTGGCTCAATAACAGCCCAACTTGGTGTCCTTAATGGAGACAAAAAAATCAAGAGTTGGTAATGTAATGTGTCCGTAGACGGTTAAAGTTCCAATTTCAATTTGTGATGAACCCAGTAGGGATTGCAGGGGATTTGGCCTTATTGTGGAAGGATGGTGTCTCAATTTCTATTAATTCAGCCACCAACGAATTCCTTGACGTACTTTACGAGGATACAGAACAGAGAACACCTTTTAGGGCAACATTTGCTTTGCCTGCGATAGGCTCAAATCATAGCCCAATTTTACCCTCTCTATTAGTTGAAACGGTAAAGGGGAAAAAAAGCCTTCATATTTGAGGCTTTTTGGTTGGAAAACGAGGATTGTAGCAGGACCATTAAGGACACTTGGAATGAACCTAGCCTGGTTAGTGAGGATCTGGTACAGAAATTAAAAGCTGTGTCATCAGCTTTAGCCAAATGGAGTAGGATAACTTTTCCAAACAACCAGAAGCTGATTAATGGCTTGAAAGATGAGCTACAAGGAGAAATTAATTTCCAGAACTTACCCACAAACAGAAATATACAGCAGGAATTTGCAAAACAAATAGAGAATCTGTGGAGAAGAGAAGAGATGTATTAGGGGCTTGAGATCAAGAATTGAGAGGCTAAAGTGGGGTGATAAAAGCACAAATTATTTCCATGCCACAACCATTCAAAGAAGGCAGTGAAATAAAATTTCTATGCTGAAAAATGCAGATGATACTTGGACCCGAGAACCAGCAAGACTGAAGGTAATAACAATGGAGTTTTTTTTTAAAAATCTGTGCTGCTCACAAGGCCCTCGTAATTTCGATCCTATGCTTCAACAGTGTCCTACTTTAGTTATTGATGAGATGAACTAGGCCTTCTCATCGGAGATCACTCTACTAGAAGTCTAGAATGTTGTTTTCCAAATGGGTGATTTGAAAGCTCATGGGTCGGATGGCTTGAGTGGCCAGTTCTACCATCATAACTGGGAGAACATTATGGGAGAACATTATAATGGGTGTCTTAGAGGAAGTGAAGCGCTTCTTTATTTCTGGTTATCTCAACCAGAGATAAACAGAACTCATGTCACACTAATCCCAAAAGTCAAGAATCCAGAAAAACTGGATCAATTTAGACCGATCAGCATTTGTAACTTTGCTTACAAAATTATCTCGAAGGTATTAGCTAATGGAGTTAAACCTTGGCCACCAGATTTAAATAGCAGGTGAACAAAGTGCATTCGTGGGAGGAAGGCAAATCCAAAACAATACACTTGTGGTATAAGAAGTACTTCATCAATTGAGAGTGAGGAAAAGGAAGAAAAAATTTCAAGCTATACTGAAACTTGGTATAAACAAAGCATACGATAGAGCCGAGTTGGACTTCTTGGTGGCTTGCTTAGTAAAAATGGGATTCTGTTCATTATGGGTGAATGAGAGTTATGAAATATGTCACTTCGGCATCAGTTGTCTTAGAATATGCCGGAATGTGTATTTTGTTATTGTTTTTTTTTTTTTTTTTTTTTCTCTGTCATCGAATGCACATAGCCCTGACCTTGGCTACAAAAGAGGGAAAAAAAATCAGCACGACAAGGATTTTGTGCTCACTCTTTCTCCTACATGTATTGAAGATGTTCGCATTCCTGTTGGATCGACGCCAACACCTTCTCCTTCTCAATCTGGAGGTGTTCCAGGTGCGTTATCCTTCGAAAGAGTAATTTCAATGTGAAATTTATATTTTGGGGCGGATGTTAGTTGAATTGTTCTTCTGCAAGGAAAAAGTATAAACAAAATGGTCTGAAAAGTTCGTCCATTTTGCAGGAACATCGGAAGAGGTATTGGATGGACTCCGTTACCGACCGTTGTTGCAAGCTGCATTCGAGGATGATTGGGAATTTGCTAAAAGTTTTTTTCAACAAGATCCTGCTTCAGAGACAGCTGTCATAACAAGCAGATCCGAAACAGTGCTTCACATAGCGGCTTTGAATGCACAAGACCAATTTGTTGAGAACATAATTAAGCTCTTGTCTGAACGTCTGGATGTGCTCAAAACAGAAGATTGTAATGGCCGCACAGCCCTCCACAATGCCGCCCTGTGTGGAAGGATAAGGATGGTCAAGGCATTAGTTAAAAGTAATCCTACGTTGACGCAAATTCCAGATAAGGAAGGCTGTGTTCCTTTCAATATATCTACTCGGGAAGCATCTATGCATAAGGAGATTGCCTGGTTCCTAGCGCAAAATACAACAGATGAGGGGCCAGGTCATCCCTTCAGCAGTCCCCATGCAATTGAATCCATTATAGGTCTCACATACGCAGGTCATCATGGTAAGATCACCATCACTCTTTATCTCAATTCCATCTGTTTTTTTCTCTTACTTTCTAGACTAAGCTTGTTTTCCTGATCAACTTTGCTGGCCAACTCGGATAGATATTGTCCTTTATCTGGTTGAGCGATACCCTCGCTTCCTTCTCATGAAAGGCCCACGGGAGACAGACTACACCATACTGGGCGTGTTGGCGAGGATGCAGTCTCACTTCCTCAGCGGAACCAGGCTCAATGTTTGGGAAGCATTGATATACAAATGTCCGTAATTCCCTTCATTACCGATTCCCTTCAATTAGATAATACCTGCCTAATCACATGCTCTTTTGTATTTGAACTGAAGGTATTCCGATGGACCTGACCCACAAGCCAACAGATGAAAATTCGAGGATTATGCAAACCTCAACAAATCCAGGTGGGTATGCATTTCTACAGTCGGGCATTATCTAATTCAATGACCTTCCTAGATCTTTTGTTTTCTTGGATTGATTCCCTCCCTACTAGCAGAGGAAACCGAAAATGATTGCCTCTTTGTAGGATATATTCTGGTTCCCTGACCTAATTTTACTAAAATAATGGCCAAACTACTTTATGGATCAGCTATCACCTGGGCACCACAAATTATTCAACCAAGGGCATAAGTATTGTATAATTCACTTAATGGACAATATAACGAACCATTTATGACGCAAACAATATGGGAGGAGCCGCAAAACGAAGCGGAGCTACTATAATTGAGGTCCTTTATCCTCATCTATATCTCTATAGCGGGTCACTTACAATCCCGACTATTGACCCGTGTGAACGTGACTATTGATTGTTTTGATATCCGTGTCTATCAAGCATTAAGACTGTCACGACACCAGTAAGTATTATCTATGTAGTAAAGTGCTTCATTCGACGTACACACACAATGATTTCACATCTACTGACCTAGTTCTCTTTGCAACCTCATTGTAGCATTTCAATGTCTTGCAACATCACTTTGCAGTGCTGCCAAAATTCTAGCTACGTTTCCATTTTATGAAGACACTGTCTTTGTCTCTGTCTATCTTTCTTTCCAACCAAAGTCTCTGACTTGTTTGTTTTTGACTTCTTTTATAAGTAGAAAGAAGTTCCTACATGATTTTTTTGCCATAATTACAAAAAAATGATTTAATTTGATCCAGTGCCTATATAGAAAAATCCTTACACATTGAAGTTAGTTTTTTTTTTTTTTTGTCGGTCATACTCTAATCCTATTTTAATACACACTCTCAGACTTTTGATCTGCCTCATTGCAGGGCGTGGGAGTCGAAACCCACTCCTGAAATGAAATCGTCCCCACCCCAATCCCTCCTGAGAATGTGGGGATTTGAATCCCCAACCTCCCCCTTCCAAGTTGGAAGGGTGGCCACTGGAGCGAACCCCCAGTGGTTACGTTAGTTTTGTAGCTAAATTTTGCCACATGCCAACCATCCAAAGATGTATGTGTAATTTATTTTTTTACATTGGTAGTTAACCTAATAAAAATCCTTTAAAAATTATTTAAACTCAACCAACATTATATATTCCCTAGCCAATATTTGTATGTTATGAAAGATTTCACACATTCACCAAGTTCGAATCACAAGAAGCATATAATTAAAACAAAAAGTAGAAAAAAAATCCTTGAAATTGCAAATTGAGGCGAGATTGGATGGTAAACTACACAAATCCGAAAGGCTAATTGGTCTAAGCATAAGATATTGAATGAGAGTTATGTTAACCTAGACTTCTCCTTCAATCTTGATTGGTGAAATTGGCTTCATCATCTCTATCAAGCACATTAATCTTTTAGAAAAAAAATAAGAACAGTGAATCCATATGTATATGTTTCCTCCCTCATGGGTGAAATGCCTAAGCTTAAATTTTTTTTATTTTTTTTATTTTTTATGGCTACTTCATCTCAATACGACACGACGCGAAATGTTGAGAGAATGAAGGAATTGGGCATAGTACCAGGGGCAAGCCCCTAGTGTCATTCCCCATAAACTAAGATCACAGCAGATGAAGGCACAAGCTTGTCGTCGATGCGAACTTTGAAAAAGGTGTGAAGAATAGGAATAGGGGGAGGAAAGCAGGTAGGAAAATCAAAATAATATGTTTGGGAGTGCTCGTAATAGAAGATTTCCGTGGGAGCAAATTTCTCAGGCTCAACAAAACTGTGCATTCCGTAATTCCACCCCAAGGTACATATCCTATACCCACAAGCGGTAGGCTAGATGAGCAATCGCAAGGGAGTTACCTTATTTTCTAGTGATACTGTATTCAAGACTTGTCAGGAGCAATCCAAAAATAAAATCCTGAATATGCCAGCCCTATAGGGGGCGGTGTGCTCTTAAGATTACTCAAGGTGGTGGAGCACTCTAGCCCGAATACCACCTGCTTACTATAAAAATCCCAATAGTTCCCAAAACTTTTTCATAACTTTTGCCCTTATCTTGTCATGTTCACCCACTTTTTTATGCACCCGAAATACCCAATAGCTCTCGTCCCTAATTTTTGTATTTTGGTCAAAGAAAAAAAAGGAAACAGAAATACAGTGTTTTTAAAAAAAAAAAAGTCAATTTAGAATAGAGTTAAGTTAACTATACAAACAATGTCATTTAGGTGCAACAAGCAAACTCGAACGTGACATGCCATTGTGTGGCCTCATGTAGAAGTTTCAAATTTATTAGAGACGATGGAATGGGCAAAAAAAAATTCTTCTTGTATCAAGCATAAATAACAACACAAACGATCATATGGCCAACGTGATTATTATTATTATTTTTTGGTATTATGAGCTACTAGATACATTTAAAGGGAAAATTATCTAAAAAGTCTTAAATATATTATACGGCAGCCAATTCAATCATAAACATTTAATTTATTGATGTAGTCCGAAACATTTTAAGGTTTTTTTTCAAATTAATTTTAAACATTTTAATGAATTGCCAATATAGTTTCTCTAGTTAATTCCAACCGAAAATTTCTGACATGGTAGTTAATCAATGTCAATCATCTTATCCTGGCACAGCCGGCACTAATGTGGACTATTTATAGTTTTTTTTGAATTTGTTAATTATTTTTTTCTTTTTTCTTTTTTTACAATTTTCTTTTTAACATGTCGACAAGGCTACAGGCCACTAGGTGAGGGCCACAAAGTTCTTGTTGGCCTGGGGGAGGGTCGCAGTCCTCACTGAATCAGAGTGGGGCTGAACACTCGCAAGCCCTCGCCAGATCTAGCAACCCTCACCTACAGTCACCAACCCTCGGCTAGTGGCTGGTGGCCTCGCTAACACAATGAAAAAGAAAAGAAAAAAAAGATAAAAATTAGAATTTAAAAAAAAAAAAAAAAACAAAATTCTCCACATCAATGCTGGCCGCACCATGTTAGACAGCCGTTGTTAACTAAGCCATCATGTGAGTGATTTTCAATAAAAAAAAATAATAATTGAAATGACTACGTTGACGATTCAATATAAGGTTTATGACTAAATTAGTAAATCATTAAAAAGATTTAAGACTGAATTGGTACAATTGAAAGGTTTAGGATTAAATTAGCACAAAAATTTAGGATTGAATGGGCCGCCGTACAATAGGTTTAGGATTTTTTTGGATAATTTTCTATACATTTAAATGATATTATATAAGATGATTTTATGTATGCAAAGATTACTATGATTTACTCGAGCTAGACACACGTAATTAGCGTGGTTATTTTTAGAGTTGTTCTATCAGGTTAAGTCTAGTAATTGTATTGCGATTACCAAAACCCACACTTTGCATTTGAGCAAAGAATCATAAAGAGAAAAAAAATCACAAAATCTTTCCTAAAATATGCAAAAAAGAATGAGATCGTTTTCTGATTCACCCAGCAACCCAAGCTCTAATTGAGGTGGGGGTTTGTGAGAATTTATGACAAGTTGTAAACAGCTATTAGATGCAATTATGTGGCTAAAGAAAAATTTGGGATGCAAAGCTGGAGAACATTTTATTCATTTTCATTTTCCTCTCTTTTTTTAAACATTTTGTAGTTCCTATGATAGAGAGGATTCACGAAGTGAAGCTAAGACACGTGGCGGCCATCGAGTTGGCAAAACAAATTTGCATCGCGCTCTCTTCTAAGAAAACTTCCGAGATCACCCAATTTTTCCAAGACAGGGATCTGCTTGGTCAAGCTGCTCTCAAAGGCATCAGTGAACTCGTGAAGCTATGCATTCAATTTTTCCCGGAGCTTATTTGGATTTCCCCTTTTAATACAACGTTCGTGTCACTAGCAGTGGAAAATCGCCGTGAAAGGACTCTCAGACTCTTTTTGAAGGTAAGCTCCACGAATAGGCTGTCATTATTTCCAGCGCCTACACCGGAAGAATCATCGGATATGATGATTGCTGCAACAAAGTACAAACCTGATTCCAGTTCTGTAACTAATATCTCCGGAGCAGCCTTTCTATTGCAAAGAGAACTCCAGTGGTTTAAAGTGAGTGCCTTTATTTTGATCCATTTGATAGCTGCACTTAATGATGATTATCATATCTTCTTGACAAATTTCTTAAAACGTGATGGATAGAACTTTATTTGGATTATCTCGAGAATATACATAAAAACTTTTTTATTATAGTACATGGCAATGTTCGAGCCAATTTTGATGCATCTCGATTGGTCCACCACAGCATTTTAAAGGCGCACTTCCCACCTCGGTCGGGTGACACAAAATTTGCTGCCACAATTAATAAAAATTGGGTGAAGAAGTGAGGAAAGCGATGTAGAGAACTTTAGACCTTCTATTAGATAATAAATTGAGAGAGAGGGGGGGGTTTGAAAGGTTGTTGATCCAAGGAAACTAAATGATGATTGATTACATAAGATTTGAAACTCGAGTTGTGCCCTTTAGTCGTGAATTTTCAGAAATGAGATATGGAAAGGGTAATTTAATAATATAAAACGCCACATTATTTAGGATATATATGTGTGTGTATATGTGTGTGTATATGTATGTATGTATGTATGTATGTATATATAATATATCTTAACAGACATGTATAAGTATCCTATCATGTATCCTGTACCTCGTAGTGGATTTCTTAAATAGTGAGCTTTTCCTTTGTCGCACTTTTTCTTCTCTTATTAATTTATGTCTCTTCCAGTATCACAACCCTTGTCACTTTCCATCCAAAGACGACATCACGTCCTCACAATTTGGATCAACCCTTCCAAGCATATGTAAATCCCGAGACACTACCCTTCTATTTACCAAGATAAGACAAACCATCCCAAGACAAAACGTAATACTAACATTGACTCTTGACTCAAATATCTCTAGAAATAAAATGCAATGGATTGGTCTCAACAAAACGCAGAAATAATAATTATTCATTCTCGAATATCCTTGCCAACTCTTCGTAGTTGTCTATAACTTCCTCTGGAAAGATTCCAAATTTTATGAAATTTCATTCATTTGAAATTAGACATGTAGGGCTTCCATCCATATATTTTTTTACTATAGTGAAGTATATAATCATCATCAAAACTGTCGTGAAAATAATGCGGAAGTTAATAGATTTTGTAATTCAAGTCAAAGCGAGAGAACCAGATTACCAGAGAAATTAACAAGGAATGATAAAGAGCATTATATACTTAGATACTACGATTTGAGTGCCCATACCTACTCCACATGAAGAGCTAGCTGCCAAAAATTCACCATAAATCTGGAAAGTACAAAGTTTGCATGCTTTATTGATCAGGTATTTTCCAATCCTAAATTACATCTAAAGCAAACTCACAATTGTTTTCTCACAATCTATCATAAATAATTTACTCAGAAAAATCACAGAGAGAAAATACTAATGCTCTTCTTATTTGCTTTTGTGTGTTCTAATAACCAAGTAGGTCATCATCTCTCATATATAGAATATTTGTATACAAAATAGGAAATCTACTCAAATTAGGAAACTCACTTAAACGGGCTCACACTCGAGACATGTTCTCAATAAAAATTAAAAATGGAAGCAACCCCTGAAATTCTACCAGTAGAGATGGACTCAGCCTCTAAAGAATTTTACATTAAGCGTTGAATAAGTCTTAATCTCCTTGTTTTGTTCCTTTATCGGTCTCCCCAGACTGATGAAGAGACTTGTCCGAAGTCTGTCTCATTCTCATTATCTACGTACAGAGGAAAATTAATGAGGGTGAAAGTTGTTGAGACTCCATAATTATCGGGCCATTAGATCTTGTAAGCATTTTCATCAACTCTCTTTAAAACTCAAAAAGAGCCATCAATTTTTGGAAGGACTTTTCCAACACGCCTAGAAGAGATTCACTTTCTAGGACTCATTCGATAAGCTGTTATGGTTGGAATAAAAGCACTAAGCACAAAATTGGAGTATTGTCGAACTTGAAAATCCAAATATTATTAAAAACATCGAACATAGCCTCATAGGCGTCGTCAAATGAAGGACACAATTTAATTGGGATCTACTTTCTTACTTCATGTTCTTGATTCTCGGCAAGTTTCTTGTAACCAAAAGCTTTTTCCAATGGTCTCAAGCCAATTGTAGTCTTTAGAGATGTCGACTTTGACATCGAAATCATAAGAATTATGATTTCTGCGAAGATGGCGTAAAGGAGCCTCTTCATTAGATGTGTTGGAACAAACATTATGGAAGGATTAGTCTCTCTTGTTTGTTTGTTTGTCTTCTTCTTCACGGTCATAACGGGGATAGTCACATCTCAACAAGTGAGATTTCTCTAATTGTTCTTGGAGTTGTTACACTTGTCTTCTCAAATCTTCCGGTTCGACATCACGATGGTCACCATTAAGTTCACAGAGAAGATAACCAGCCATACTAGAGGGGTTAAGAGATTTAGAAGGTAGCACAAATGGGAAATTAGAAATTCTCACCACTTAAGGAATCCACTTCGGGATACAGAGCATATGATAGAAGAAATGCTCACCACCTAAGGAATCCACTTTAGGATAGGGCATATGAAGGGTAGTTAAAGAAATCTTCCTCAAGGTCCAAAGCATGTAACTCACCGCTCAATGGAATCAACCAAAGAGATGCGAAGTTAACGAAAATCTAATCCAAAAGTTTAGTTCCAAAAATTCACAAAACACTCACTTACCCTCAGCAAAGCCTTGACTTGAACAGCCTTACAAGTATAGGCAAATCCCAGCATACAAACCTTTAATTTCCCAAGAAAAGACCAACAACCCCTAGACAAATCGTAATACTAACATAGACTATTGAATCAAATAACTAAAGAAACAAAACATAATGCATGGGGCTTAACAAGGCACGTAGAGATACTGAAAGACACATTCTTGGATTTCCTGACCAACTCTTAATATTGTTTTCCATAAATTCCTAAAGAAGATTCCGAATGGGATGAAACTTGATTCATTGGAAAGTAGAAACATGTTACTTTCCACACACACACACACAAATATATATATATATATATATTATTTGACTATAGTAAAACATGAAATCATCATCGAAGCTCAGAAGTTGACCCTTGACATTCTGCCAGCAAAGGTGGACTTAACCTCTATGTAACTTCCCATTAAAAGTTAATCTCCTTGAGATGTTCCTTTGTCAGGTTTTTTTAATTTACAATAATTTATTCACTTATTGTAACTCATGTTTGTGACTTATATGCTTAGGCCGTGGAAAGTTGGGTCACCCCTCACGTGAGAACCGCCAAATATAAGCGGAAAACATTCTGGCAAACCTTTGTGGATGAGCACGAAAAGTTGCTTCAGACTGGAAATAAGAGGGTCGAGAACACAGCAAATTCGTGTATGCTCGTCTCAACTCTAATTGCCACTGTATTGTTCGCTGCTGCTTTCACTGTACCTGGAAGCAATAATGGCAATACTGGACTCCCGTTGTTGTTAGGGCAAGACTCTCTCTTAGTTTTCGCAATTACGGATGCATTAGGTTTGCTCTCTTCAATGATGGCCATCCTGTTATTCCTATCAATCTTAACTTCACGGTGTGAGCCACAAGACTTTGTTGACTCATTGCCTAAGAAGATCATAATGGGGCCTTTTGTTGCTTTTCCTCTCCTTGGCTTTCATGCTGGTGGCCTTTGCTTCAACACTCATAATTGTGCTGGACAAGAGACTAGAGTGGGTTAGCATTCCCATTGCTTTGCTGACCTCTCTCCCTGTGGCTTTATTCGTAGTACTACAACTTCCCCTGCTATTTCAAATGGTCAAATCCACTTATGGACCTAGCATCTTTTGTTCCGAGGGTACCTGGAAGTGAGGCCTAATTATCAGACAATGTCAAGTAATTGGCGAATTCAATTAAGGGCATATGTCTTCGTTATAGTTGGTTGTAGCTGGGTTATGTGATGCTTAATGTATTTCTTGGAGTTTATAAACCATGACTTCCCTATCTCGTTACCAAAGATATATTTATAGTATGATTTTACCAATTTAAAGTTCTAGCCTATATAGAATGCATAAACAGTTATGTTTAAACATTTAGTACCAAAATATGCTCAATCATGGAATTTTTCTTTAGTTTTTTCTTTTCTAATTTAGATGCAAGAATTTTTTTCTTCAACTTAAATAGTCAGCCTTCAGGTAATTCAATATAGACTCTATATATTACAAATATATTACCAAAATATGCACAATCGTGCAGTATAGCTTTTTAAACATTTAATTTTTTTTATATTATCAACATCTAAATTTTGACAATCTCACTTACTCATTTATTGAATAGAAAATTAGGGTCAACCCCAACCTCTAAACATATATTTGTAATTTGTGTTAGCATTTTAGGAGTTTTTTTTTTTTTTTTTATATATAGAAATAAGCCCACATAAATTGTATTATAATTGAACTAAATTGAGCAAGGAGGCTTTGAGCTTAATTGGATTAAGCCCAAGAGAATATAAAATTCGGTCAGGCCCACTAATTTAGGGAAAATTCTCAATAAGGGCATGAAGTGAACCTCGTTTCAAATTAGGGTTTGAAGTCATCATTTTCCAAATAAGGGTTTGACTTTCCAACTAATCAATGACATTTTCGTCCTTTACCTTGTTGTTTTGAATTTTTTATTTTTTCTTTCTTTTTTTAGTTTTTACTTCATTTCTCATCAATGGCTAACTGGCCACCGGCAATGCCCAGAGAGGGCTGGGGGAGGGTCACCCTTGCTTGATTTGGTGAGGGACGCCCTTGCCTGGGCAAGGCGACCCTTGCCTTGGGTGATGCAGCCCTTGCCAAATCTAGGCGAGGGTAGCCTCACCTACAGCCAGCGAGCGTTGCCAAGCCTTCGTTGATTGTAGTTGAGGCAAACCCTCACTAGATCTAGCGAAGGTGGCCTTGCTTGCAATAGGTGATGGCCATCGAGCCCTCGCCGGCCCTCGCTTACAGCCGTCGGCCCTTGCCCAAAAAAAAGAAAAGAAAAGAGAAAAAAGAAAAAAAAATCAAAAACTAATTTAAAATTAAAATTGTATTTGGACAAAAATGCCCTTCATCGACCGAAATATTTAGCCGACCAACAACCGGAGAGGACAAGCCCTTATTAGAAACTACCATTGCCACTTCAGGTCTTTATTTGAGACTAATACTGTCACTTTAAACCCTTATTTGACATAAGATTCACTCCATGTATTTATTTGGAATTTTCACTAATTTATGACAATAATAGAAAATTACACGAGGGGTGTTCTAAACTAGGAAAGTCGATATTGTGATCAGAATTGGAAGTGATAAGGCTTTGTATCATCTAATTCCTGTTACATAGGAATAAGAGAGCCATATTTTGATTTCCTGGTTTAGATAAATAGAGATACATTTTTTATCCAAATTAAGAATTGACATATCAAAGATAAAGCTAATTCCTTGCCTATAAACTCTCTCTCATGTTGGATGTTAGACACAATAAAAAAGAAGGTGATATTATAAGAGAAATAATTGGGTGATAGTCTTTAATTTACTGTGAGAATAAAAGTCTATTCTCAAGCACAAAAAATTAAATAAAAAATAATTATAAATTATTGTAGAGTTCACTCCTTTAAGAATTTGTAAAGAATTTGTAGCTAAAAAAAAAAAAAAAACGGTTATTCTCACAATAACCCAAATACTGTTATGCTAACAAAGCTCTATTAAAAATGGAGTGGCTTCCATATACGATCAACAGAGAGAATGAAGCCACTGTTGTTGCTTCCCTCGTGCGTTTCTGTCACCTAGTCTCACCACCATTGTTGTGCTCCACCTTCACTTTTGCCCTGCTGCTACACTCTACGACCACCAGCCACCAGGTTCAAAGTGCCAATCAACCTAGTGGTCCTCCAGCAGCCTTTGAACGTGTGCCAGCCCTAATTTTCATGTCCAGATTACCTGGCAAGCTCTCTTCAGCCACGAGAACTTCTGCAATACCTCAACAAGCTAAAACACCCCCGCACCAGCAAGCTTTCTTGCAGCAATCAATGATATCTAACCAAATCCCTGCAGGTTTTCGAGTGAGCAACTATAGCGCTAAGCCTCCCTCTGTGAAGCTAGTGATTCCAGTGTAGTTGTACTAGTTTCAAATGACAAACCAGCAAGTACAAACGCCACTAGTAGCCTCGGCATTGTTCACCTACCGTCAAAGCATCATTGTAGTCTCAGCAAGCCCCTAAATCCAGTTCCTGTTGCGTCTAAACAGCCTCACCGAAAAGTCCATACCATTGCCATTGTGAGCCTTGTGACTGTTCGAGCCAAAGGCTCCATTAAGGTACTTCCCTAAATTGCATATTTAATTGTCATAACCTTTATCGAGTTGAACTGCGTTTAACGAAGACTGGTCGCGACCTACCTTTTTATGTCCAAAGGGCAAGGGATGATCAATTTAAGGGTATTATCTAAAAGATTGGCTATGACCCTTGTTTAGGTATGGGCTCTTCCAAGCCCATACCTTGAGTTTTAGTCTCAAACCGATGCTGTACGAATTTTATAATGAAGAGTCGCCACTTGCCTAATGGGATCAGCTAGAAATCAAGTGAAGCATAGGAATATACCTCACTTCTTATGCAACTAGAGTATTGAGGGCCGGGACTTTATTACACTAATTAATAAACTAGTGTTCTTTCGGGATAAATACACTATCAATGCCATAAGTTGTGTACGGCACTCACTTTGGTGCCAACAGTTTCTGTCGAATCACTTAAGTGCCAAAAAGTTTGAAAAACACTCACTATGGTGCCAACTCCGATCTAGTTGGCAGGAAATCCGACGTGGCATTTTTTTTATTAAGTTTTGAAGCTGATGTGGTTCGCTGGAGAGTACAGTCAGCATTTAAACAACAAAATGACGTTTGGTGTGTCTCCCCCAATTCAAAACCTTAAATCTCTGGCCAATCGCCGTCCTCGACAGCCCCCACGCTTGACGGCCACGGCTCCGACCTCGACCCCAACCCTGACAACGGCCACTCGGCCGTGAAGTCGAAGGCTGTGATCTGGCCGATGCTCGGGGAGGCCGCCGACGAGTGCCTAGTCTGCGTCTTCCAGTACCTAGGCTCCGGCAACCCGGGCTGATGCTCCCTCGTGTGCTGCCATTGGCTCACGATCGAAGGCCAAAGCCGCCAGAGGCTCGCCCTCCACGCCCACTCGGAGCTGCTGGATGCGGTCCCGGCTCGAAGAATTTGAGGACGTTGAAGTTGGTGAAATGTTACTGAGATTGGGACACTGTGCTACTACGACGAAGGCCGAGCGACGGAGGCTGAGCAACTTTGGCCAAGTGACAGCAGTCGAGTGACGAAGGCCGAGCGACGGGGGCCAAGCGACAGAGGCCGAGCGACGACAGTCGGCGTTGGGCGAGGATCGGACAAAAAAACCCTAATTTCAATCCAAAAAAAAAAAAAAAACCAAATGAGTTGTGCAACGTCATTTTCTCGAGGCCATCCACTTAGGATGGAAAAACAACGTCGTTTTCTTAAGTAGGATGAAAAAAGACATCGTTTGAAGGCCTTGTCTATTTTTTTTTTCTGAAAAAAAAAGCCACGTAATTATTTTGGCCGGAATTTCTCGCCGGTGGCACCAAAGTAATCGTTTTTCCTCTGATTTGACACTTAAGTAATCCGACGGAAACTTTTGGCACCAAAGTGAGCACCGTATACAACTTATGGCACTGATAGTGTACTTCTCCCTGTTCTTTAGTACCTAATTTTGTTCATTTCAAAAAGCTATTCGTCAGGCAGTCTGCATTGATTTTAAGCTTATCAATTAACATGAGAGATGATCGTGCGAGGGCGCAATTATTAAAATAACAATAAGCAACCAATGAAACATTAGAAAAATTGCAAGGCAAAGCAAGAATTTGACGCTAAGAATTAAGAAAAATTATCATTTCTGATTAAGCCAAAGGCAAACCACAATTAACATATTAGATGCACACAATCACATAATAGTTGAAATGCAAAGACACAAACAAGGACCTAGCATGTCTTTAAGCACACTCAAATTGTATGACAAAACCCTAAGAGTTTGTTTGATTTTGAGCACAATATTTTTGTCATGAATTTTCATGCATTTTAAGATTAAACTATTCGAAAAATAATTTTTAGGATTTTTTTCTAACCTTTACAAAAAAAAAAAAATGATATTTTCTTTTGAAAATAGGACCCAGGCTGGGTCTTTGAGCCTGGTCTGGATGAGGACAGAAGCCGGTCACACGAATATGAGCTCACAAACATAAGATGGGCTATAAGAGCAAGCCTTTTGGGAAAAAGACCAAGCGAAGTCCAATTTGCTGAAATCAGAGGAGACCCAAACTCACTTATGACAAGTTCCAGCCCAAATACACCTAATTCAAATTGACCCAAACTTCCTATGGTCTAAGCTGGCCCAAATTTACCGATCTTAGCGGGAAAATTGTCTAAAATATCATAAACATATTATACTTTTATCAATTTAGTCCTAAACATTTCAACTTTGTCAATTGAATCATAAACTTTTTTTTTTTTTCATTTTTTACCAATTGAATTCATCCCGCCAATTTTGGCCGGAATTTGTTAACTTGAATGATGGTGCTCACGTGGACAAATTTTATTAATATTTCTTAGAATTTTAAATTATTTTTTTTATGTTTTTAGTATCTTTTTTTCTCTTTTCTTTTATTTCTTTCCCTTTTTTTTTTTCTCGGCTAGTCACCCAGCCTCCGGCGGTGGGTAGAGGCCACGATCGGCAAGGGTCAACCCCATTGGCCTCATGCAAGGTAGCCTTTATCGGGATTTGGCGAGTGGCGGCCTTGCAAACCTCAAGCAAGGTTTTGCCCTCACCAAGTCCGATGAGGCCAAGCCTCACCAGAGGCCCACGAGGGTTGGCCTCGCGAGCCTCAAGTGAGGTCACCCTCGTCAGGATTTGGGGAAGGGCAACCTCGTTGGTCATGAGCAAGGCTTGCCCTCACCAAATCCGATGAGGGCAAGCCTCGCCTAAGGCTGGTGAGATTACTCCTTGCCTAAGAACCGTAAGGCCAACCCTTGCTAGCCTTTGGCGAAGCTAGCCTCACCTAAGGACGACAAGGGCAACCTCTCATGAGGCCGACCCTTTCCAATCGCAGCCTCTGGCCGGTCACCAAAGGTTGGGCGACTGTCCAAAGGAAGAAAAGGAAAAGAAAAGAAACTAAAAAAATAATTCATAAAAATACTAAAAAATAATAAATTCTATCCACGTCAACGCCGACCATGCCACATAAAACAATTGGCGTCCATGTTAGCGAATTTCAACTGAAATTGGTCGAATAAATTCAATTGGTAAAATGTTGAAAGGTTTAAAACTCAATTGACAAAGTTGAAAGATTTGGGATTAAATTGGCAAAAGTACAATAGATTTAGAACTTTTTGGACAATTTCTCATTCTTAGCTTAGCTCAAACCCATTAATCTCATTTGAACCCAAAGTCCAATGAGCCCGCAACCATGTCTTCTCACATTTCCTTCTTAGACGCCTACACTTTTCCTCTTCAGCATTGGTCCCTCCTAGATTCCTCTTTCAATCAAATTCAAGAAAGGAGACGCTAGAAGAAAATCAATAACCCATCTTCATCTAAAACAAGACATTTACGACAGGAGTGGAACCCATTGCTTCGTAGAAATGCCTAGAACATGGATATAGAGAATGGGACGTAACACAAGCTCTACGCGAACATCAGTAGAGATTCGGTAATATGCATAACAAAGACTCCCCTTCATTCTCCTCACCAATGTATTAGGCGAGTTCACTCCCATGTAGAGAAAACTCAATGAATAGCAAGCCCAAAAATGCTTGAACCCATATGATAAGTCATATGTAGAAATAGGGTATCTCACTATCTTTTTAAATGGTAGTTGCAAAGAAGTTACCATAAATATAGTAATAAGAGAAAAAGAGAAGGCATAAATTTCAAGGTCTAGGGATCAATCTGATTTACACAAATTTACATCCTAAGTGGCACTGATACTAAACGCAACACGTCACATGACATGACACGACACGCCGACATGTCATTTCTAAAAAAATAGAGAATTCCAACACATTATAACACATTGTATATTAAATATATATTTTTATACATACATAATAAATTATCCTTTTTATGATTATTCCAATCAAATTAATTTGAATCAAATTCATAAATAAATAAATAATTGAAAAAGCCTAGAATGAATATACACTAAAAACATTAATCCGTTATTTATTAATATCATTCATTGTTTCAATTTAACAAATTCAACTCTATTTCAATAATTTATAAAAGTTAGAGAAAAAACAAGCGATCCATATTCTAGACTCACATGTTAGATATGTTGGAAGAGGAGAAAAAAAATTAAGGGGCGAATTGTGTATCACGGGAAGTGGAAGTCAGAAGAGAAAAGAAGACTAGGTTTTTCTTCTTTTTTCCATCTATTATTTTTATTATTGTGTTTTATTTTCACACACACACACACACATATTGACCTCTCATTTATTGAATTTTTAAAATTAACCTTTATATCATAATCACGTGTCGGAAACTCGTATGTTAGAATTTCGACTCGAGTGTTAAAAAGTGTTGAGAAAGTTGACCAAGTGTTAGATTTTCCGACATGTGTTGACCAAGTGTCCAAGAGTGTCCGAGAGTGTCGGACACGTTAGGGGTGAGCACCGTTCCCTAGTAGAACTGAGAACCGGAGAACCGAACCGAAGGGTTCGGTCCGGTTCCCAGTTCCATTTTTTTGGGAACCGGCGGTTCCGGTTCCAACCGGAACCGAAATCGAATCAGAACTAGGACTCCTCAACAAAGAAACCCTGATTTCTTCTACAGTCTTCAGACTTCTTCACTTTCCCTTTTCTTTCCATTTCCTCTGCTCCACACCCTCGACGACCCCATGGTGCTCGTCGCCCTCGACGTTGCCGTCACAATCCACGACATCACCGCTAGCGCCGTCACTACTCCGTTTGACGACACTGCCGGTTCTCGCCGTCGCGTGAGCCACCTCCCAATGACAAGCTGTTGCTGGGCCGCCACCGTGACGCTGCTGTTGTTCCACTATCGCTGTTTTGCCGTTGATGCCGCCGCTGTTGTTTAGACTTCAATGACAAGCAATCCACGTGTCGATGAGCCGCCGCATCTTAGCCTCCCAACCGGCGCCGAGAGTTCCTTTTACCTTCTATTAAGATCCACTTTTCTCAATACCAAATCAACGCAGGAGCCAAAGTTCCCACCGCGAAGCAAGGACAAAGGCAGTCAACCAAAGTTCCGACCAGGATGTTCAATAGTTCGCAAATGTCGGGCCGTTCTTGCTTTTTGGTTTGAGAAATTCATTCCCGAGGAACAATCAGTGTTGTTCTTGTTCTTGAGTTGATTTAGCAAAGTTAAACAGAGCAAATGCTCAAACATGAAAAAGATTTGGCGAGTCATCTTCTGCTATTGCATCTGCCAAAGAGAAAAAGGGGAAAATTTCACTTAATCCAGGTTGATTACTAAAATCCCTATGCAAGTTCCTTTAATTTAGTTTATGTCATCAACTTGTTTTGCTCCATTTCACAACTCCATGGATCACCATATCGAATTATATGTTACTGCCATTTTTAAAGCTTTTAGGTACAATGCGATCGGTTCACTGATTCACCTTGCAACTTCCAAATATCTACTAAAACTTTGATTCTTTCAGGTTCAAATTATTGATTCTCTGGTTTACAGAGTAGAAAGAGAACTGGGAAAGGGAGGTTTTGGGCATGTTTATGTTGGTCGAGCCATCAATCCCCAACTTCAAGTGACCAAATGGGTGTGGAAGTAGCATAAGTACGGCTTCGAGCTCTAACTTTTTTCAATCAATCCATTACATTTGCACCGTTATTTTACATGATTTAATGCGGCACTATCTAGGTTGCCTTAAAATTCAAGTGTAAAGGCAACGAAGGATGTGAAGGTGGCATCCCTAATGAGTGGAAATTTTATGAGTGAGTCCTTCAGAATAATTGCAATACCGATTTTGCCAAGTGGTGCTCTTGCATGTGAAATTGGATTTGTGCGTTGAACTTCGCATCTAAGTTCTGTACATTGTGCAGTGATCTCGGTGAAAGCCATGGCATAACGCTACCATGAATACATTACATGGGGCAAGAAGGTGACTATTATGTCATGGTATGTGCAATTCCATCGATTCGTATTCTGTAATTCTACAATGCAAAGTTTTCGATGATCTTTGTATATGCAGGTCATGGATTTGCTTGGACCTAGTTTAAAAGCTCCTCTAATCAGCAACTTCCCAACGTATATTTCCCTATTAATAGCTTTTGCGGTGTCTACTCTTCAGGCTCTGTTAAACAATCCCCAATTCTCTTTCGACTTATGATGCTTTCTCCTTCCTTACTACTTCAGTCAGCCATTGGAAGCAATTGCATGTATTACCATTGGAGCAATCTCTATACTTGAGAAGCTGCACTCTAGAGGGTAATAGCTGACTGGCTTCCAATCACATGTTCTTTAGCGTTTTCTTTATCGAGCAATCACTTAAGGTTCTACTAGACCAGAGTATTAGAAATATATGCCAGGTTCAGCATTTGTGATGTTTCACATTTATGCTTCTTATCTAGGCAAGTACATTCACGGTCACATAAAACCAGGTAACTTTTTGCTTGGTCCTCCGAGAACTCTTGAAGAGAACATATTATTTGTTATTGACCTTGGATTAGGTATCTGGCAATTGCTTGAATACTTTTATGCTCTAGAAATTAGTGACTGTGAAGGGGAATTGCACATCTCATTGTTTATTCATGACCTTGCAGTTACGAGATGGCAAGATTCCTCCACTGGTTTGCACATTAAATTCAACCAAACTCCAGATGATTTCAGGTTCATTTAAAATTATTAGCATCTTCATATGCACATACCACATGTTCTGTATAATTACTGTTCTGTGCACCAAATAAAATATTGATAGAGGAACAATTCGATTTGCAAGTGTGCACGCTTAACTTGGTAGAACAAGTAGCATAAGAAATGACCAAGAGTCTCTAGTTTACATGCATGATAATTTTGTTTGTTTTGTATTCTTTTTGGTGAATGACAAACTCGTTTGGTATTGTTGCGTTCATTTTCATTTTGTTTAACTAAATATGAACAAAAAAAAAAAAAGGGGAACCTATTAGAACCTGAAATCGATCCTGGAATCTGTGACAAGGTAGGTTCCAGTATCTAGATTCTTACAGGTAGGTTCCAGATTCCAAAAAATGAGGAACTTGTACTCGATGGTAGGTTCCAGGTTCCAAGTGGAACCTATATGGAACCTGGAACCGCTTACACCCTAGGACACGTGTTGAAGTATCCGACACGACACGACACGAAGGCTTTTGGAGAGTGTCGGTACTTCACAACTTACATCAAAGGTCGATTCGTGGTCCGATTGAGTTGAAATTTTGTCAATGTATTTGTGGCGCACTCTTTTCAAATCTATACAGTTTGATTTTCATTTGAAGTCCCCTACATCAACTTTTTTCGTGGGTTGTTCAAAACTTGTGTGTCTGATTAGATTTATCATTGATCTCTTCTAAAATTTATGAATATTGTCAAGAATGATTTGTCAATGTATTCGTTGCGTTAATTCAATATTGTTCGAATCGTTGCTATTCTCCCAACACAATTTCATCACGAGGAGAGCAATACAAAAAACATGACATCATATAAGTTCAGCAAAGTGCTCGACAAAACCATTGTGAGATATTAATTTTAAGTTACACGTTATGAATTTGAGTCTAAGTTCTACTCATGTCAGACATCAATTAAAATTAATTATAAATGATAAGGACCTACTAAATTACAAGCGATGGGCAATTTTAAAAATTGATATTCCTAACTAATATAACTAACATGATGTAATCAAGTTCAATTTTTTTTTGTTCATTTCCTTTTAGGAATTAACAAAAAGACAAACGACCCTAAAAAGTCCACAAATTACATGAATTAAATATGCACGGCCCAAAGTACTATAAGATAAGTGAAAATGCAATATGAATTCTATGTGCAAGATGACATATTTTAAATATATGACATATGATATATGCAATTTTAAGTCAATTAGCATATATAAAACTGACCGTGGATTAATTCTATGATGTAAACTATATGAAATGCTTTTCTTTAATTTTAATTTTACTATATAAAGACCGTAAATTTAAGACCTAAGACTCTACATATGAACTACCATGAAATTGTTATGTGGCTAACAATTAAATGATGCACTGCTAGTTTATATAAACTATATACTTCCAACCACCAAAAAAAAAAAAAAAACTATACACAATGCAGATAATGCAATTAATAACTAAAATTATCTATATAATATGATTATTAAAAATTAATTCTAAATGACGTGCATTGTATGATATTCATGGTACGAGACTTAGTAATTTTAAATCTACATGCAATCTATATAGTCCTAACAACATTTTTGCTTGGTTTTTGAATAATGAAACTATGCCTTATTCTAAATCTATATGCATTTTAAGATTAACATGCATTGCCCTAGGTATTAATGCCTTAAAATATGAATTATGAATGTGACCTAATTTCTAAACATGTGTATGATATGCAATATAAAAATTCTTTGATCGTCATGTTCATATTGCATATCATACACATGTTTAGAAATTTTTATGATGGTATCAAACATAGTCTTCTTAAAGTTCATCGTTAATATCCAAATACATACTATTCCAATACGTGTAAAAATTATTCAATCAATCACGCAGAGAGAACATACATTAAAATCACGAATAATGTATGAGACAATAATAAGGAACTGTCCTTTGGGCTCAAAGATCGGATGCCTCGATACGTCTTGGTTAATTCAAGGAAAAAATCAAATCATGATAACCTAAGTTTTATCACCTAAAAAAAATGCATGAGAGCTATATAATAAAATTAAGCACCCACAAAAATTACGTACCTTACCCTTACCTCAGATTAGGCATAACGTAGGATCAAAGCAAGGCGCGGCTGTCAAGGACCAAGGGGGTGCGACCAGGAGTGAAGGCAACAACTGCAAAGACACCGGCGGAGGAACTGCTGGGCTGTTGCCGAGAAAACACGGCCAGGAGCTTATATAGACCAGGAAACCTACAAAAGAAAGATATGGCTTGGTGGCTGGTGTGCAGGCATAGCGGTGACTGAAGACGCGGCGAAGGTACTGGAACGGAGCTGGGAAAGTTCGCCAAAATTCGCTGGGGGGACATCAGGAGTGCTGTGCGCAATGCCAGACTGTAGGTCACATCGTGAGGTTGTTAGGTGAGCTGAGCAGCGACGGCATGACGGTCTAGGGCACTGCGGCTGGCAGGTGACGAGGTAAACAACAATGGGTTGAGCCAAAAACCAATGGAGAAGACAGCAGGTTGAGTAACGGCAAGGGCTGGACGAACAGCGACGGTGACGCAGTGGAGCTGTGTGTGGTGCCTGTTTACAACAATGGAAGGCTTGAAGGATACCGGAGAGGACTGGACACAGCGGCATCACAATGGACAAAACCTGGTGACTGGCAGCAGTGGATGGTTGGGATACGCAAGGCGGCTGGGTGGTGGCCGAACCGTTGGGAAGGTGGAGCTGCGGAGAGAGAGTCCACTAGTGTTGTCGTCTACGGACATGAAGGTGATGGTGTTGAAGATGCCTTGAAAAGCAGCGGATGGAGTGTTCGAGAATGGAGGTGTTCGTCGTGCGCCATGTGTAATTTGATCACAAGTGAAGGTTCTTGGTTGTGGATGCTTGATCGAGGAACTGGCGAACGTGACAGTGGAAATGTGGGAGTGCGATGATAATGGAAGATAGAAGGGAACATATCCGGTTCCAAGTTGTAAGGTATATAGAGTAGGTTTCAGATACCTATTTCAACAATAAGTTTTTGTGTTTCTCTTAGTCTATATCATTGCACGATCCTACGGTATTCCGTGATATTCGATAATGAGTGTATAATTTAGAACCACTAATTTAAACTTACATTTTATAACTAAGACTTTTACTTTAGTGATGTTTCATGTTCTTTGTGTATCTAAATATAAATTGTGGCTAGTGTATTATAGCAGCAAGTGGTGGTTATTAAATGTAATAATTCACTACAATCATTCAATTAATATTAAAGTAGAGGTAGAACCTAAAACCAACCTTGAAACTTGTGATAGGGTAGATTTCAAAATCCATGGTACACAATATAGGTTTCAAATTCCAGGTTTTATGATATGCAGATAGGTTTCAAGTTGCAAATGGAATCTGTACATAACTTGAAATATTTAACTGCTCACCCCTATATATTATATCATATATCATGTTTGGTGAACGTCATAAAACTTGTTGGAATATTTAAATAATAAACAATGAATTTATAACAGGTTAAGTTTATGGAACAATTAGACAATAATCCCATTAAAATCTCATATGATATTAGAGCTATAGGTTCTGAGTTCGAATCTTTCCAAGCACCCTTTGCCTTCCCAAATTTAAAATTTTCATGCTTAATACTAGGCAGAAAGACCAAGCTAAGCATGAAGGAGAGTGTCGGAATATTTAACCACAAATAATCTCATAAGACCGAATATTTTCATGCACAAACAGAGATTATAAAAAATCTCTCATAATTCATTGTGCTTTAACTCTTTCGCTACTTTTGTGAAACTTCAACAGGAACCACAAAGTTATGGAGGAGGAGGAATTTCAACTCTCTAATAGTTTTCGTTGAGCTTTTTTTTAATTAGTTTTCCATCTATTTTTTTTTTTATTCCCTTCCATCATTCCTCAATAAAATTTGTATCAAATAATAAATTATATTATTATCCTATAATATGTAATAACATAGATATTACACACACACACACGCACGCACAAAACATATACTATAAAGTAGAAAGAAATTCAAGTATATAAATAAAAATAGGAATAAATAAAGACAAAAGTTAATTTTTTTCTTATTTTTAATTTTCTTTTCAATATTAGAATTTAAATATTAATTATTATTATAATTATTATTTTATTATTTAAGAAATTTGATATTCAAGAAAAAATAGCTTTTATATCATAAATATAAGAAATTTTATCTACTTTTTTCCCGCCTCTTTTATGGATAATTTTATCCGAGCTTTGTTATTTTATTTCCGATTTTATATTGTCTTTAGTGGGAACTAAATACAAAATAGGATAAATGAATTTCATTCTAATTACCAAAGGTAGCCTAAATGTATAAAAGTCATGCGAGAGAGACATCCCTTTGAGAATCGGTCCTTGAAACTGCTCTTTTAAAGTTTCAAATCTATATTATGTCCTCAATCATAGCATCAAATTCCACCAACTTAGCTAAATGGCACTCTTATCTTTATCTCCAACCATGTCTCCTGCTTTCTACTTCTACTTAGGGCACGGTTGGTAACAATTATGTTCCTAGAAACAAATTCGATATGAAATGATTCTTTTTTATTATGTTCACGAGAACAATTTTTAAACATTTTAAGCTGTTTGGTAACTGTTTAAAATTTCTAATTCTGGAATAGAATTGTGTTTGGTACCGTGCTCATCGATTCTATCCTAAATCAATTTCTTTTAATTTTTAAATATTTTTTTTTACTTTTTTTCCTTTGTTTTTCTTTTATTTTTTCCTTCTTTCCTTTTTTTTCTTTTCTTTTTTTTTTTTCCTTTTTCTTCCTATTCTTCTTCTTTTTCTTATGGCCGATCACCGGACCGGTGACCTCATCGAAGTGCCGCCAGCCCTTGGCGAGGCCAACCCTCGTCGATCGAGCCTCACCGACGCAAGCGGCTCCTAGCATCGCCGGCGGTGGGCAAGGCTCGCTCGGCCCCGTCGAGGCTCGGCATTGCCGAGTGAGGCCGAGCCTCGCCGATGGCCAAGCCAGCCTTGCTGAGGTTGGGCGAGGCCAGTCTGGCCACTGGCGAGTGGGCAACGAGCGACGGCAAACAACAACCATGGGATGGTGGTCGATGAAGAAGAAGAAAAGAGGAGGAGAAGAAGAAGAAGAAGAAGAAGAAGAAGAAGAAGAAGAAGAAGAGGAGTTGATTTTGATTCTTAGGTTTGTTCTCGGAACAAGAATCAACTTTTTTTGGTGTTCTTGATTATGTTCCAAATCTAATTTCGAGAACAAAAAAATAAAAATTTGTTCCCAGAAAAAAAAAATTACCAAACACAATTTTGTTCCCAAACTGCTCTCGGGAACAAAAAAATCAGAATCTGGCACTGTTGGGATGGTTACTACCAAACAGACACTTAATCGCCCAACCTCTTCTCAGCACATTTGCCTTTAAAATTTCACCGAGCGATATATGCAGGAAGAGAACAAAAGCCAACGCTTCCCTTTTATTCTCCTGCCACCTTGTCATCCTCTAAGTTCTCGTCCCCCCATTCAAAAAGACTCCACCTTCTCCAAGTTCATCTCCTCTTACTTCTTTTGGCTTAAACTCATTAAATCCTTTTTAAAAATATCCAGCCCAAATCCATATATGACCGAGTCAAGAGTCTGACCAAGAGATCAGATTCATCTCCAATTCGTGCATCAACTATGAAATAAATTAAATAAGGATGTGGCCAAAATCTGGCCAAAAGAGAATGATTACTGAGATCCCAATTCCTCTCTGTAATCCAAGTGAATATGATGAGATTTATTTCAAATAAGAGAGACATTGGCATGAAATGGAGTGGGAACATGGGCGTGAGCTGGCCGGCCATGAGCTTCTAGAAGCTCTTGATTGTGCACACGACAGTCCATGTTAAGCTTGTGGGAGAACTGTGTGACTTGCATGTGACGGATGACTTACATGAAATGTAAATACTAATAGTATTTTTGTTTAGACTTAGGGTAGATCGCTAATTTTCTTATGCAAAAAATGACTAAATAGAATAGTCGAAGTTTAGGAATCGATATTGATTTGAATATTCAACTACCTAAATTGAGATTATGTGATTTACCTCGATTTGATTTGATTTGTTAAGCGTTACCGAATAAGTAGTTTTCTTATTTGAGTTGCTGTGTATGTATGTTTGATAAATGGGGTTTGGATCTTTGGGATTAGAGATCGGACCCTCAATTTTAAAAGGGATTGAGAGGAGGTGGTATTGTCCGTCGATGGAGTAGGATGTTGTCGAGGTGGCTTTGCATGAAATCGCGGAGGGCAGAGAGAGGGTCTATCGGTGGAGTATGAGACAGCGAATCTTGAGCAGTGATGGTTGCCCCTTGCATAGTGGTCTAGCCCTGATCAAAACCTTATAGTAAATTTCCTTCTCAATCGAAAATACTCAGACTCAAATGATTCGACGAAACTCGACCGGTTCGGATAACCTCGGTCAGTTGCCATATCGGCATTGCTAGTGGACCCAAACCTATGAGGATGGGGACCCGATTTCACATGTCGACCATCAAAATTTCTAACCCATTGGGACTGTTGAACGCTACCTTATCATAGCTTTCCCACCATGGTTGAATTGCTCTAAGCTGATGACCATTTCAAGCCCTAAGTTTTGCAGGTTTGGGCCATCTCCGTATATATATGCATAGATTTAGACAACCTAATTCAGATTGAAGTAGATATATGGATCGGCAATCTAGTATAGTTAGCTCGCGTGTTGTTGAGATTAGAAGTTAGACAACGCGCCTTTGCACACCAAATTTCCATCTCGAGCTGCATTGTTAACGTGTAAGTCCTACCATTATTGTATTACGCTCAAAATCTTGATTAAAAAAAAGGTGCGTTTCCCCAATTTAGCTACCAAGACCATATAAAAATGATTTTTTTAAGGCCCCATAGCAACAATAGGCCCAATGCCTATTGGGCCTTTACAATGAGGCTCCCCGCATGCAGCAACTCACCCGACAACTACACTCATTGTTTGATCCGTTTCAAACTTAGGAGTTCGGGTCAACCGTTTGATTATGAACTTCTAATCACAGCTTTCGAAACTTGCATTGTCTTGAGGGGTTTTGAGCTCTAGCTAGTATTCGCTAGTTCCAATCCTTTCGATATGGAGTTCATTTCGAATAAAACTTCTTTTACATTGTTAGAGGACCTATTAAGAATCCACAGAAGTAGGAAATGATATATCGCAATCCTTGTAGAAACTTACATCTATCCGACATTTTCGCCCGAAGTCAGTAAAATGTTATAGTTAAATAGTAAAACACCGTATTTGTTTAACAATTTAAGTTCTTAAAACAATTGGCAAGAGTCTTAAAACATCCTCCATTATGTCAAAGCAAAAACAAGGAATCCCAAGTCCAAATATTTCCAAACCTCTATTTGCCTCCTCTAGGTATATTTTATGCTTTAGTTTTAGGCCAAAATCCATTCTACTTTTGAGGGAGAGTGTTGTATTTAAATATTAAAATTTCACTTTCATCTATATAGATAAAACTACAAACTAGTGATAGTATTTTATTTCTAGCCACTCTATGAGTTCTACGAAGTAGAGTTAGTCCCCATTTATATCACTACCTTAATGACTAAATAGATAAATAAAAAAAAAATAAAGCTCGATACAAAAAAGTAAAAACAAAAAGAAATACAAGGGCTTGGCATGCTAATCCTCCATTCATCAAGTCCATGGTTAGCTTCAATGTGAACAAAATTCCCATGACCTAAGTGCTTGACAAGCAAACCCGCTCTGTCGCATTCATTAGATTATCAAAGTCGACATTTTGTCGGGCGCACTATCTTTGGCCATGGTATCAAAATTCTGATAGATTTCATCAATCATCAACTTCTCAATTAATTAATTTTGTCTTTTTTTTTTTTTTGTATCTTTGCTTATTGGGTGTTGTCCAATCTCGTTTGGTGAGACACTTAGGGCACGCATAATAAAATTTCTATTTCTCTATTTCTCTCGTTTTTTTGTTCCCTAGACGATTTGGAACATAAATCCATTTGAGTAACTAATTTGATTTTTCTATTTCTGGAATAAATTTTTATTCTAGAAAGAGATTTGAAGAAGAAATCATAAGCTAAAATTTTTAACTTCTCAATTTCTGAAATAAAAATTAAGAAATCAATTTATTACCGTAAATCAATTTATGTTCCAAAAATTTTGTCATGCAAACCCGTAAGTCGCATGGTAACGTTTCCGTTTCTCATAAATTTTGTTCTTTTGTTCCTCGGAAAAAAAAAAAAGAACAGAAATCCGATTGGTAAAACTTTTATTCTTAGGAACAAAAAATCTATTTTTTTCGTTCCCCGGGAACAAATTCGAAACGCAAACCATCGCTCTCAGCGGCGCGAATGGCTCAGGCTCTCCCCTTTCACAAAGTGGAAAAGTTCGAATCCCGGGGCGTCGTTAGGAATTCTTACTTGGAGTACCGTGGTGGTAGATCTGCGATCGCTCTTTCGTATTTGATCATTGGTTATCGCCTACGGAGTTCCCTAGGTTACAAAAAAAAAAAAAGAATAAAAAGATAAATAATTTTTAGAAATAAGCAAATTTTCATTTTTATTTTTCTTTTTGTTCCTCTCTTATCGTGGCCACCTCCAACTATCCGGAGCCACCACCAACCGCCGCTCACCACTGCCTACCAACCGCTGCCGTCTGTCGCCGTCGCTGCCACCGCCGCCAGCCGCTCATCCTCCTCACAACCTGCCGACGGCATTGTCGCTCGTGATCTTCCCGGCCACCAAAGACCTCGATAAGATCTTCTACCCCAGCGCGAGGACCACCATCGGGTCAAACCTCGTCTTCCTCTCCACGAACCTCCCCCACGGCCTCCCGAAGTGCCACTGCCACTCCTTCTACAACTGGAAGTAGGGAAGGTACAGCTTGTAGTTGATCCCCTTCTTGTCGGAGGTCTACAGGATCTCGCAGTTCTGCGAGGCCAGCTGGTCGGCTGATGGGCCCTCCGGGTACAGGAGGGTGTACCGGAGCAGGGCCACGAGGTAGAAGATGAGGTAGAAGATGTCGCCCTCCGGCAGCACCACGGACGTGCGCTCGTCCCACGTGCGAGCCGATTTCCAAAAAGGACTCGTCAAATAATTCAGTTTAACGACCGTCCGATCAAAAACGAATTATAGGGGAAATCCACTGGCAAGATCAAGGACAAAAACAGCGACAGAGTCTTAAAAAAAATTGGGTTGGCGAATGAAAGTACGCTTGTCGTTTCGCGAATGGCCAAAACAGAGGACTGGCCAGATCCCTCGACATCTCATTTTCTACAAAAAGAGGGGCGAAGGCGCCGCAATGACGGAAACACCGCCCCTCAAAGTACCGCTTGTACCCTTTGTTCACTGTTCCCTCTTTACTTCAACCCCTAGGTCATAAATTATCAAATCTCAAAAAATAAAAAAGTAGAAAAGAGAGAAAAAAGAAAAGAAAAGAAAAAAGTTATAAATTCGCCACAACAGGGACCTTACCAAGAGAATCCCTCCCCCAATTCATCATCCAAAAGGGCCGAAAAGGCCGAAAAAGCCAGTGCCGGAAAAAGTTCACGCAACCAAAAGAAGCATGAAATTTCCGCACAAAATCGTAATTTCTCATCTACTCTTTAGGGACCATGTGTGACCGAGCCTGCATATTCAAGCATAAGCATTCATAAATAAGCATTCATAAAGGTATAAATAGTCCAGTGCATGCTTCTTCCTAATACAAGGGAATCAGCTTAATACCCCTAATAGGACTTGAATGTAACATATCGGAATCCTGCTGAGCTCAAGCAGTGGGATGACGTCTCTCCAAAATTGAAAGGATCTACATCATCACCTGTGGCAGAATCGAGAATATGCCCTTATTTCCCATTTAGAGGAGCCAAAAATCACTAGAATTGAATGACTTGCGAGAGAGACTGAAAGAGCAAGATGTATGAGAATTACTAACGTGTCATGGCAAGGAAAAATAGACAAGGATGAGTCACGCCTTGCAGCATCATTTGAGACCTCCATTTTGTTTCTCAAGCTCCTGTGAATGGAAAGCGAAAAATTTAACTCCGATCCCTTGTATGAAAGAACATGTTTGGGTAATCTCTTCCAACTGACTGTTTACATGGAAAATATAAAATGCTTTGAATAATTACCTTGAGCCTGGAAACCAACCACTCAAACCAATAACTGCCTTCAAGTTGATAGGTATGGATTCAAATTGCGTATTTACCCAAAGCGAAATAAGTTGGCAGGTAAAGAGCTGTGGCAGCACCCATACTGAAGCCTCCAATGCCAACTTTCACTACAAAAACATGACAAGCTGTTGCTAAATCACAAAATGTAATTCAAGATGGAATTGTTGATTGATCAGCAATTTTTTACTAGTAAATATCAGAGAAGCACATGGCACATACAATTAAGCACACCATGAGCCAAAAAGACAAGTGGTGTTGCAAATGATTGCGATCGGCTTGGGTATATGGACTATCTATCGGGTATTTTTCCTACTTCAAAAGTCGTGAAAATGTGAAGTTCTTATCCCAACTTTCTGCTTAATTGACAATCACAGTCTGGAAGTTAGTTCCAGAAGGTAATTCAGAATAGAAAAGGTTAAGGATTGCACATATTAAAGAAATGCTTCTTCTACAAAATTTTATCCTGGTCTTAATTACCATCAGCTGGCTTCTTGACAAAGGATTGGCAATATGTGCTGCTGAAGCATCTAAGCCTTCCCAGTCATCAGGACTATCTTCTGAAATCTCTCGAACATCAGCCCTGGGAACATGCATCAAAACATATTTTTAAATTGCAATATGCATGAATTGATCATATTGGAAAAAAGAAAAGATAGGAATAGATTAATCATCTTACATGCAGTACAAGGAAATCTGCCTAACAAAGCCATTGGACGGGTGGGAGCAGTTGGACAGATCCATTTAATCTGCTTGAGGAAAATTTTCCCTATATGTATAAGCCTGCTGATATCAAACTAATTCTTATTTTGAGCAGCAGAGATTAAGGATGAGTGCACTTACATTAGGAAGAGAGACGGATTGCAAGTGCGGGGACAAGCTGAGCCATCCATGATACACTGCAAAATAAATTATCAATCCCAAATTGGAAAAAAAGTCTCCATCGAAACACTGACTCCTAATCTAGAAAAAATAGAGTCAAAATAGCATGTGCTTCTCATCTAAAGTTATGAATGAGAAAATAAGGATTGAGATTACCCATCTTCCATCCAAGCAACACTATACAAGTCACCAAGACATGTCTCGTATTCTACGGGAGGGCTAGGATACTCTCCAGGACGATAGGTGCCCCAACTGCTCTCTTCTGCATTAGCTGCTGTTGTTGCATAGACGTTCAAGTCTTCTGGAAGAAGGCCCCAAAAATACTGCCTGATTCACAAGCTTCAAGGTAGCATACCCGTGTTTATAACACAAAAGGAACAAAATGAAAAATTTAGACAACGTCCTGTATGAAGCAAACTGCTTTAGTAAACCTAAACTTACCAAGCTTTTACAGGTCCCATACGCATGCCTCTTTTCGAAGACATCTATTAGATCGTCAGCATATAGGAAAGGGTTGGTGAGCACTCCTGTTAAACATCGACATCAACTGTGAGATTCTGATATGAACACAGTTAGATAAATGATCTATAAATTGGGGAATGGGTGCAAATAAGATATGGAACCCAATCCAACTTGTATGACTGTACTACAAATATCTCAGTTCAGCTCAATAAACACAGAAGCAATGATCTACAATCAATGGAGTTCTTGAAAAACTATCAAATACTAACCAAGCACACCTGGGCCACCATGATCAATATAGTAGATGAAGATAGTATCATCCGGATCACTATCCACAACTTTCTCACTGCCCCCTGTGAGAGCAGTCTTGTTTCCAAAGATAACAAAGAAAAAATTGTTAACGCTAACATCCTCTCCAGTATAATCCTGCCACCAGAAAAGTAATTAGTGACTGAACATTTGATAATAGACCTTTGGAGAACAATTTTCATCTTAAACTAGTGACTAAGCCTTTGAAAACAAACTTTCGACAAATCTGGACAAAAATGCTCATCCTAAATTAGTGACTAAGCATTTGAAAACAGACCTTTGGAACTCCTTCATATACATCGTCTCCATCTGGACTATTAATAACAACTCCATCTGGACTATTAATAACAATTTCAGGCTTAGGGTTCGTTTCATTGGAAGTAATGTCATCATACATTGCAAGCTCTTTTATCTTTGGAGCATCAAGGTCCCTGTAGCTGCGATCTCTTCTTATGTATGGAGAAAACTCTTTGTATGAAAGGAGACAATACGTCTCCTGTCAATTGTTATTGGGGATGGAAAGAACATCGCTTTCTGGTTCGATCCTCAGCACCCTTGTGGAATCCTGAAGGATCATTTTCCCACGAGAGTTGTCTATGACTTTGAGCTCTCTTTCAAATGCCAACGTTGTCAATGGGATCTTGAATCATTCATGGAGGTTCGAGTTGTGAAAAGCAGACCAAAGGGATTTGATAGGAGTACAATCACAGCTATTGAAATCAGAATGGCGTTCCTCCTCAACGCGTAAGTGGTTCCTCCTCTATCAAAGGGGTTTGATAGGCTCTTGTCCTGAAATCTACGGTAATTGGTTCATTCCAACAATAGCCAAGGGCCTTAGAAGAGACAAACTTGAGTGAGAGAGAGAGAGAGAGAGAGAGAGAGAGAGAGAGAGAGAGAGAGAGAGAGAGGGGGGGGGGGGGGGGGGGCGCGGGGGAGAGAGGAGTACAATAACATAGCTATTGGAATCAAAGTTTTTCTCGAAGTTTGATTTGCAGCAAGCCCAACTTAAAAAGTCAAAATGAAATACTAAGAGGGACACGAAAGTACTTATGCCAACAAAGCAGAAACTCACTGCAGGAGCAAAACTCGAGAAAAACTGTAAAGATATCCAACTAAGCTTATGAACAGCTTCAGCAGAATCTTCAAACACAACAAAAATTTTAACACCATTCAATCCAACAAGAAAACAATGTAATTCAGCAGACAACCCCGCCATATCCTTATTGTAAGAAGTTCAGACAAATGTCGATATACAGGGACGACTTATAATCAAAGATCCTATGGGAACACACTTAACAATTCAGAAAATCCCAAATCAAAGTTTGGCCATGCTGGGGCACACGCTCTCGAACACGTGTCCACAGAATCCACGAAAACTAAACATATCTCTCTCTCACTAGCTTGACGAACCGTGGTGCCACGAGCCTGGTTTGAGAGCCTCGGCAAAACTCTACTTTCCCTTCAAGTTGCTGGAGGGCCTGCAATACAGGGTGCCCGGACTTGCTGGATTTCCCATTGTGACCAGAGAAGCTGGAGACAAAAGGATTCCCACCAGCGGCGGGTTTGGTGAGGCTGGCCAGAGTACGCACAACTTGCCTAAGCCCAGCAGAACTTTCTGCTATCAGATATACAGAGTTAGAAGCCCAGGAAGAAGAATTAGTTGGGGTTCCTGCTTGCAACATAGAAAGTTTATCGACTGTAGACAGAAAAAGGAAAATTAAGCATGAAAATTCGGCAGCTGCTTTCATATACGTACCTGCAGGACCAGTAGAATAGGGACGATCAGAAGGCGTTGCTCCAGCAAAAAACTCAGCACCCCGGCGAGAAGAATTAGTTAGGATTCCTGCTTGCAACACAGAAAGTTAATCGACTGTAGACAGAAAAAAGAAAATTAAAAATCATCCCCAGACGAACGGAAGCATGAAAATTTCGAAGCCATTGTTGAACCCAGAAACACAACGGAGGATGGGTTCTAATTTCACCTGCGATTTGCAATTGGGATCTTGAATCGAAAAGAAGGGCAAAAGAAACGATTTGCATACTACAATTGCATCGAAAAGAAGGGCAGCAGGAAGGGAAAAGTGCCAAAAAAGTCCTAAACCTTTTGCGCTGTCGATTTAGTCTAAACCTTTTTTGGTGTCGATTCAGTCCTAAACCTTTTTAAGTTGTGCCAATTCAGTCCTTTTGGCCGGATTTTGCTGATTGGACGCCGGCCGGCTGACGTGGCCTAATCAGCGCTGACGTGGACAATTTTTAATAATTTTTTAATAATTTTTTAATAATTTTTTAATTTTTTAAATTTTTTAAAATTTTTTAAATTTTTTTCTTTTTATTTTTATTTTTTGTCTTTTTCCTCCGGCTGGTCGCCGAGGTCCGGCGACCGGCCAGAGGCCACCGCCGGCGAGGTCGAGCCTCGCCGGCCCTCGCCGGCCATGGCGAGGTCGGGCGAGGTTCGCCCTCGTCGGATCCGACGAGGCGAGCCTCGCCCATGGCCGGCGAGGCTAGACCTCGCCAGATCCGGCGAGGGCGAGCCTCGCCATGGCCGCTCGCCGGATCCGGCGAGGGCGAGGCTTGCCCATGGCCCGATCTCGCGAGGTCGGGCGAGGCTCGCCCTCGTCGGATCCGGCGAGGCGAGCCTCGCCCATGGCCGGCGAGGGCCGGCGAGGCTCGCCTCGCCGAGATCCGGCCATGGGCGAGCCTCGCCGTCGCCGGATCGGCTAGGGCGAGCCTCGCCGGCCTCGCCGGCCATGGGCGAGGCTCGCCTCGCAGATCCGACGAGGGCGAGCCCGCCCATGGCCGGCAAGGGCCGGCGAGGCTCGACCTCGCCGGACCGGGCGAGGTCGGCTCGCCCTCGCCGGTGGCCTGGCCTCGGCGGTCGCCGGACCTCGCGACCGGCCGGAGGAAAAAGACAAAAAAAAAAATAATAAAAATATATTATTAAAAATATTATTAAAAATTGTCCACGCCGGCGCTGACAGCCACGTCAACCGGCCGGCATAAGATCCAAGCCAAAATCCGCCAAATTGGCCGGAAAGGACTGAATTGGCACAACTTAAAAAGGTTTAGGACTGAATCGGCACCAAAAAAAGGTTTAGGACTAAATCGGCACAAAAGCAAAAGGTTTAGGACTTTTTTGGCACTTTTCCCGCAGCAGGAACGATTTCCCTGAGAAAATGGGTGCGTTTGGGACCAGTACTAGGAAGGAGCTTTGGGTGTCCAAAGCTCATTTGGCCAAATAGTGGTTGCTTGGTACAGTTTTTGCAACAGCCAGTGTTTCAAAAACTGTCAAAAAATGCACCAATCACCTAGTAGAAAAATTTTGTTCCAAAACTATGCGCGGCTTCCTTATACGTACCCGTAGGAACATGATGCGAAGCATTGTATTCAGTAGAATTCGATTGCTGGGAACGAGGCGGAGCACTGTATTCAGTAGAATTCGATTGCTGGGAACGATGCGGAGCACTGTATTGAGTATCCGTGCGAGAAGAATTACTTCCTGCTTGCAAAATACAACGTTAATCGACCGTAGACAGAAAGATAAAAATTGAAAATCTTTCGCGGACGAATGGAGCATGAAAATCTACTGGCCCCAGCAAGGCTATTACAAACGAGATTGTCGAACTGTTACAACGTCGATCGACCAATATCCGATCTTGAAGCCATTGTTGAACCCAAAATCGCAACTATAGGTAAATCGACCAAAATCTTGTTCTATGCTTAATTATAGGTAAATTGTAAACCTATTTAACATTCATATTATTTTGCCATTATAAACTCATTTATGGCTCATTTACTAAATATATTAACCCATATAATAAGAAAGCCCGTCAAATATGGGTTAAGAAATTGGTGTATGATAAATTTTGACAGGTCTACTTTTAATAAAAATATATTAATCGTTAATACAAAAAAAGACCAAGCATTGTTCGACAACTTAATCGATAGAATTCTTCACAATTAAGATGTTAATAGGAGCATAGGCTAATTACTTGGACTGTGCTTGCTTCAACTTTTGGGGGAAAGTTTCTAAAAAAATATAAAGGACTTTATACTAAAATGTTTTTCAAAATACAAATAATGTTTGATAAATTGTAATTTAAAAGTGTATTAAGAAACAATTTTGCTTGAAATGGTATTTGAAAAATCATGTTTTTTAAAGGACTTTTACTATGCCAACAAAAAAAAAGGACTCTTGCTATATATATATTTATAAAAAAAAAGCCTCAAACAGGCAAATGGCTCAGCGGCCGATGGGTCAATTAAGCCAGATTTGGCATCAACTTTTACCAAGGTCATCGAGGTAGTGCGACCTCTAGGAAGAACATTTATGGAATTATGAAAGTTTATCGATAGCAAAATTAAAAGGAAAAGAAAATGTATTAACATTCCAAAAATACTCAAAACCCAAAGTAGCTATAGAGTTCCGAAATCGGAATACGTCAGAATTAGAATTTAAGAAAAAATGTTGGAATTAGAATTTAAGAAAGATTCTTCTAGTTGGTGATTCAGAAACCGTCAAACACAAACCATTAAAATTGGGTCAATTCTAGTGATATTACCTACAAAATCACTCCTCGCAAGATCACACACAAAACTCGCAGAAAAACAACACCGAAACGAAACTTCATCATTTCAGAACCTCGCGATTCAGCTCTAAATCGAGTCAAATCCACGATCACACTCGTTAAATTAGACCGACGGAAAGGGAAGAAGGTCGTCGGATTCGAGGTGCGGTCCGGCAAGTCGGGAGAATCACCTGGTGACGGTAGTTCCAGTAACCGTTGGATCCGGCGATCAGGACCGCCCACCTCGTCGCAACGGAGTCGTCATCGCCAGAGCGGAACAACCTCGAGGCATCGGACGGCAGCCCGATGGCGACGTTGCGGCCAGCGGCGGCGCGGCGGCGAAGACGTAGAGGAGGACGAGGAGCGCGGCAGCGGCAGTGAGGCGGATCATGGCGCGGCGGAGGAGAGGCGGATCATGGCGGCGCTGCAGGTGGGCCGGGGGGGGGGGGGGTGGTGTTGCTTGCGATTACGTCGAGCCGACGGTTGGATAAAGCGGTGACTGGTGGGTGTCAGAAGACCAAGGAGAAAACGTCGAGAAAAGATAGAAGGGAAATAGGAGAAGAAATTTTGTATTCTCTGTATGTAATTTCTATTATGTACAAAGTGTATTTAATTACAAAGAAAGAGATTAATAAAGGAAAAGAAATATTCCCCTATCTTTCTAATCCTAAAATAAACATGATTTTCTATCTATCAACGATTAGATACGATTTAATGAATCATATCTTCCAACAGTAGGCTTGCTTGCTATTTGTGTCGAACTATTTTCATCCTCTTTTGGAGCAGATAATTGTGTGGAAATAGAGGGGAAATATCTCAAGGAAACCAACACAAAAGGTCAAGGAAAGATTCCTTCCTTTGATTTGCTTTCAATCGACTGGCTTTATGGGCACGCCAACAAAGACGTCAATTAAAAAAAAAAAACAAAGACGTCAATTGATGGATCATATCATGCACGAGTCGGGTCGGACGTGATCCGACCCAAGTTAATCGATTTGGTCTATTTTGATCCATTTTTATATAATACAACTATAGTGAATATATCTGACCTACTCTTTCAAATCTAGCGAAAAGTTATAACTAAATTGAAGTGAGAGCATGAGATGAACAAGAGCGAGAGAGTATGAAAGAAGAGTCATAAAGATAGGTGAATCTTGTTATATGTTTGATTAGAGATTTCTCTATGAAAAATACGAATTAGTGGGATTAAATAAATTATGAACATATTTAACATTCATATTATTTTGCCATTATGAACTCATTTAAGACTCATTTACTAAATATATTAACCCATATAATAAGAAAGCCCATCATATATGGGTTTAAGGAATTGGTGTATGACAAATTTTAATAGGTCTACTTTTAATAAAAATATATATTAATTGTTAATGCAAAAAAAAAAAAAAAGGCCAAGCATTGTTCCACAACTTAATTGATAGAATTCCTTACAATTAAAATTTTAATAGGAGCATAGTATATTTAATTACTTGGGCTGCGTTTGCTTTGACTTTTGGGGGAAATTTCTAAAAAAATACAAAAGATTTTAAGTTAAAAGATTTTTCGAAATACAATTAGTGTTTGATAAATTGTAATTTAAAAGTGCATTAGAAAACAATTTTGCTTGAAATGGTGTTTGAAAAATCAAGTTTTTTAAAGTACTTTTACTATAACAAAAAGAAATAAAATAAAATAACTTTTACTATATTTTGTATTAAAAAATAATTTAAAAAAAAAAAAGCCTCAAACCAGCAAATGGCTTAGCGGCCGATGGGTCAATCGAGCTAGATTTGGCACCAGTTGTTGCTAAGGGTCACCGAGGTTGTGCGACCTCTAGCAACATGAGGGGAGGACATTTTATGGAATTATGAAAGTTTATTGATAGCAAAATTAAAAGGGAAAAAAATGTATTAGCATTCCAAAAATACTCAAAACCCAAAGCAACTCTGGATGCACCTTAGGTTAAAGGCTTTTTGAGCTTATGTCTTCCCAGAGCTCTCCAAAAAAATTGCCAAACACCACTGCGAAAGACCCAATTTCAGTCAATAGAGATGTCAACACTAAGTGCCAAAGCAAATAGTCAAAAAATGAGTAGAGCAAGGATGCATTTGACAATTTGCTTAATAGTAACTGATTTTATTTTTCTGTTTTCGAGAATTAATTTAGAACAAAAATCCATATAGTAAATTTTTTGTTCCCAAATGTTTATTTAGTAAATTTTTTGTTCCCAGAAATAGATTTGAAATCAAATCAATAAGTAAAAGAAAATTACTTTTTTGTTCTCGATAACAATTCCAAAATCAAGTCAATCCAAATTCTTCTTTCTTTTTTCTCTTCTTCTTTTCTCCTTGTTCTTCTTCCTTCTCTCTTCTTCTACAAATGCCACTGCCTTTGTCCATCATCGCCGGTCACCGACGACTACTATTCCTCTTAACACTTCTCTTATTTCTTATGATCATAGCCTTTCCTCCTTGAAAAGCACGTATGTAAATGTCATGGTCGACTACTTTATGAATTTGTCAATTACAAATTTGTAATGTAGGCTCCTAAACATCTTGTAAATGAAGATAAGATATGACTGGACAATACTTCGTACCAACTATAAATTTAGAATATATTTGAAGCTTGGCTACCTAAAAGATTACTTTTTCTTAGCAAGGTCGACACATTTTGATATGTAAAGCAAATACGGAACTACAGATTACAACCATTTTTTATGTGTCCATGAAAAATAAAGTAACTTTTTTTACTTTGATTTGAAAATATTTATACATTTGTTATAGTGTTTCAAATTGTTCAAGAACAACTATGCGCTGATGAGAGTTGACTCCAAACAAGTTATTAACCAATTACTTGTTTTTTTGTTTTTTTTTGCTGAAACAAAAATGTCATTTATATATCAAAATGATATTTGAGAAGTACTTAGAAGACTTTAAAGCTTAGCAAATTATAAATAACCGGAAAACAAAATAAAACCTAAAAAGCAAATTATAAATCATAATATGTAGTTAGAAACACACTATCATTCCTAAAGAGCATATCTGACACCGTATTAGATTCGGTGCTGAGCACACGCCAAGATTTGCCATTGCATTTGCAACAGCTTACGGTGCCAATCTGGATTCAGCGTCATTATCACAATTGTTGTGCAAAGATGCAACATCAAAATGTTCAAAGGAAACATATCAAACACCTGTAAGAAGTTGTGGGATCTTTATCTAAATTTAGTTTGAGAGAGTAAAACCTCCGAATTATGCCCATTGTAATACATTTACTCTAACACAATAAAAATATAAATTGTGTACATGTGTGACTTATTCACCCCTCTATCAAAGTTCTCTCGATGAGCTCTTTAAAAATCTGCCTACTTGGACATTGGAAAGCAAATGGTATTGACATGATACTCAAATAACTTAGTGATATAAAAATTGGTGTTATTTTTGTTGATTTTTTTTTTATGTAACAAAAAAATTTATGATAAATATGTCACAATTGGCATAATTTGTGATTTTTGATGTTACAGATAAAGTTTAGAATAAATATATTACGATGGGTAAAGTTTGAGAATTTAGTGACTTTTTCCCATACTTTAAAGCATGCCATCGAAGAGACCGATCCATTATAATGTATTTGCTCGTGAAAGTATTTTGTGCAAGTACGATTGGCTATGTTTCTTTGCTCCCAGCAACGCAATGCACAAAACGCGCAAAATGACAAAACCCCTTGATGAAAAGCATTTTAGGGGAATGGTATTATTTTTGTTAAATTCTAAATGTAAATGAACATGTTAATTCACGTGTCGAACAAATAAAATGATGAGAAATGATATCGTCTCATGAAGATTAATAATTAATAAACTAGTTAAATATTAAAAATGGACTTATCCTAAAATATATCTAATAAATCAAAATAGAATTGAGAATGTATTAAAATTGACAATCTTAGAAGCAAAATTTCAAAACTAAATATAGTTAATTAATCAAATAAACACGTTAAAAATTAGATTTTACTATAATTACTAGATATGAATTTCAAATCATCAAGCATACACAAACATTATCAAACACGTGATAGCAAAATTTCCCGATCTATTTACCATCTTATCTCTAACTATATCAAACCTATCCAGTTTACTAATCCATAATATATCTATACGAATTTAAATAAATGTAAGTGTATTAAAATATGCTACTATTCTCTGTTTACAATGGATATGTTGGACCGCCTTATCATTAAAAGCCACACAAATATGATATACCTCTGTTCACATTTAATTCGGAGTTATATATTATAATGGGTAATTGACGACGTACCCAAGCCGAAATTGGGACCCAACCCAGTCGGCGATTTCTGGGGGCAGAGCCGGAAACGACGAGGACGAATGAGAGGAAGGAGGAGGGGAGGGCTGGAGATGAGCGAGGGATGGAGAAAGGGCCTCGGGAGAGGAAGATAAGATGGAAACCTTGTGTTGATGGAAATCTCTTCGTGCCCTGGTCGTCCTCTATTCGCCTTTTGCTTGATTTGTGCTGGTGGAAATGGCTTCAATGTTCGCTTATTTGGAGAAAATGGATGAAGAAAAATCTCGTCTCTTCTCAGAAAAGAGGAGAGAGAGAAGGTGAAGTGAAGCCCTTGGAAAGAAAAGACGCGAGAGAGAGCACCCCATTTAAGAAGCCTTGAAAATTCAAAAGATGAGAGACTTTTTAAGGGGAGACAAGCATTTATCGTTGCTTGTGTCAGCCGTCTGCCAGAGGGGAGACAAGAGAGGAGAGAGCGCCCCTCCTATTTTAATATTTCATACATATTCATGTCAGAAAACACGCGTCAATTTTTCAGTGGCCAGCTAGATTTCCGCATGCCACGCGAGTGACGCGGTGATTTTTCTCGTCGACGCGACAAATGATGAAATCCCATCAATCACCGCTTTAACCAATCCCATACTCTCTCTCTCACTCTAAAATACGACCATCGGCTGACGTAATCGCAAGCAAGTCCCGCCATGAACTGCCTCCACGCCGCCTTCGTGATCCTCCTCGCCGCCACCGCCGCCACGCTCCTCGTCCTCCTCCATGTCACCACCGACCGCAACGTTGCCCAGGACGTCATCGGGCTGCCATCCGACGCCTCGAGGTTGTTCCACTCCAGCGACGATGACTCTGTCGGGAAGAGGTGGGCGGTCCTGATCGCCGGATCCAAAGGTTACATGAACTACCGTCACCAGGTGATTCTCCCGATTTGCTGCTCCGCACCTCGAATCCGACGACCTTCTTCCCCTTTCCGTCGGTCTAATTTAATGAGTGTGATCGTGGATTTGGCTCAATTCGGAGCTAGATCGCAGGTTCTGAAATGATGAAGTTTCGTTTTGGTGTTGTTCTTTTGCGAGTTTTGTGTATGATCTTGAGATGAGTGATTTTGTAGGTAATATGTGAAGATAAAAAGAATGAACTGAAAGCTGAAGAATAAGCTGTACGCCTTAGAACATTGAGATGTATAGTTTTGTACTACAAATAAATTGGATTTTCATATCTGATTACTAAGTAGTGAGTGAAGCAGAAGTAATATTCTATTTTCTGATCCATAACCTTTCTGCTTTATAAGTGAGTCTTTAAAGCTTGTACGGTCATATGTTTCTTTTCTTTACTTTCCTTGTACTTTCATGGGCCAATAAACATAGGGCCAATAAAGCACTCAATTCCATATGTTTCTTTTCTTTACTTTCCTTGTACTTTCATGGGCCAATAAACATAGGGCCAATAATGCACTCAATTCCATATGTTTCTTTTCTTTACTTTCCCTGTACTTTCATGGGCCAATAAACATAGGGCCAATAAAGCACTCAATTCCTTTGGTATGAATCTGCTAAAAGGAGATAGAATTTTATGTTGTTTTCCTCTTCCATGAGACTAAAGTGAAGGAGAAATTTTTTCAATTCTTCTAGCCCTAGAATATAAACTGCTTCAACAGTAAGAAAAAGGAATTGAGTGCTTTACATTTTGGGTAATAGCTAAAGCATTTCAGTGCCATTAGAAACAAAACTTGATTCCTATCTGCCTTTGCTTATTTCATTTGTCCTGCGTTGGGATTTTTTACTGTTTTTGATACTATGCTTCATTTGTGCACTTTTCTTTTAGGCCGATGTTTGCCATGCATATCAGCTCTTGAAGAAAGGAGGGTTGAAGGATGAAAATATCATTGTTTTTATGTATGATGACATTGCTAACAATATATGGAACCCTCAGCCTGGAATTGTTATTGACAGTCCAAATGGAGATGATGTTTATGAAGGAGTTCCAAAGGTCTGTTTTCAAATGCTTAGTCACTAATTTAGGATGAAATTTTTTGTTTAGATTTGTTGAAAGTTTGTTTTCAAAGGCTTAGTCATTGGTTAAGGATAAAAATTGTTCTCTAGAAGTCAGTTATCAAATGTGAAGTCACTAGTCACTTTTCTGTTAGCAGGATTACACTGGAGACGATGTTAATGTTAGCAACTTTTTCTCTGTCATCCTTGGAAACAAGACTGCTCTCACAGGAGGCAGTGGAAAGGTTGTGGATAGTGGTTAGAATGATACTATCTTCATCTACTATACTGGCCATGGTAGCTCTGGTGTGCTTGGTTAGTACTTGATAGTTGCACAAGATGACCTCCACTGGTCTTCTGTGTTTTCATATGGCCCATGTTGAGTTAAACTGAAATATCTGTAATAAAGTCATAGAAGTTGGATTGGGTTCCATATCTCATTTGCATCACTTCCCCAATTTAGAGATGATTTATCCAACTGTCTTCATATCAGAATCTCACGGTTGACATTGATCTTTAACAGAATTGCCCACCAAGCCTTTCCTATATGCTGACCATCTGATAGATGTCTTGAAACAGAAGCATGCGTCTGGGACCTATAAAAGCTTGGTAATTTTAAGTTCACTAAAGCAGTTTGCTTCATACAGGACGTTGTCTAAAACTTTTCATTTTGTTCCCTTTGTCTTATAAACATAGGTATTCTACCTTGAAGCTTGTCATGCGGGAAGTATTTTTGAGAAATTTCTTCCAGAAGGTTTGAACATATATGCAACAACAGCAGCCAATGCAGAAGAGAACAGTCGGGCCACCTATTGCCCTGGACAGTATCCTAAACCTCTAGTAGAATACAATATATGTCTTGGTGACTTGTATAGTGTTGCCTGGATGGAAGACAGGTAATCCCAAATCCTTATTTTCTCATTCATGACTTTAGATGAGAAACGCATACCATTTTGACTTTGTTCTTTCTAGATTAGAAGTCAGTGTTACAATGGGGACTTTTTCTCCAATTTGGAATCGATAATTTATTTTGTGGTGTATCATGGGCGACTCTTAGTGCATTTAGTTGAATGGTAGCAATGTGTATGACCATGGTCCATGCATTCCCAATTTTTTAAATTTTATTGAATGATCTGATTTTGGAATGTTTGTCTTGCAAATTGAGAATGGAGGAATTGTAAGCACAGTTGAAAAGCCATGATTGGGTCCATTTATCATTGTTTAATTGCAAAGATCAAAAGAAAGATCGGAGATATTTTTTATTAGCACATTCTCCTTTTATGTTATTTTGAAAATGTAGACAACAACAATTTATCGGTTAAAGAGGCAGTCAATTATGCGCAATTTCCTTGATTTGATGCTTGGTAATTAATATGTATCCTAGTTGCTAATTATATGCTATTAAGATCTTCATACATTTCTGATGTTGGGCTTTTGGTTTAGATATAAGTAATCCTTTGAATATTCGAATTCCTTGTTTTTTAAG
Organism: Eucalyptus pumila; assembly: GCA_016097595.1. NCBI lineage: Eukaryota > Viridiplantae > Streptophyta > Magnoliopsida > Myrtales > Myrtaceae > Eucalyptus > Eucalyptus pumila. The sequence continues at coordinate 46,961,176 of CM027848.1, forward strand.
GACTCATCCATTATTTACCTTTTTAGCATGTGTGCTATTATCTGAATAGTAAGTTTTTGCCCATGTTACATTTTTGGGGCTTGCTGATTGGTATCTTCTTTCCATGATTATATACTTATCTACTAATCTAATTTCATAATAAGTACTGCATAATTTATTATTGAAATTTGTTAGCTTATATGGACTTTGAGGTAGCTTTTCTCTTTTCTAAGCATGGACTTTTGTGTACTCGCATCAAAAAGCATTTCCATTGCAGATTGCTAATCTGTTGGCAATTAAGAATCTCGAAGATCCAATGTTTGCAAATTTAAATAGCCGAAAACAAGGAGAGGAGAAAGGAGGAAGGACATATAGTATTATCAGATGGAACTTGATTGAATATTTCTTATATTGCAACTCTGGATATGCATATTAAATTCATGCTCAATGTGATTCCAGTTGTTCTTGTACTGGTTTACAAGCCTCTGTTCCCTTGTAATAGTTGGATCAGGTTCATATGTTTTGATTGGCTCTTGAGAAATCAAAGCTTGTGTTTAACAACTATAAAGCCCATCATAACTTCTTCTTTTTTTTTGGTTTGTCTTTGTGAACAGTGAGGTGCACAACCTGCGAACCGAAACTCTGCACCAGCAATACCAACTGGTAAGGACATTGATACCGTCATTGTGTGGAGCAATTAGGAAGAAAGTAATGTTTATTCTACCTTTCGTTGTCGAGAAATTTTGCTTCCATTGGGCAACTGAGCTCCCAAGTGTCTTTTAGCAAGGGAGTACTATTTTGCAGTACATTACTTGGTTAAGTATTCATACAGTGCAAGCACATGGAAGAAGTTACTTCTTATATTGCCTGGACTGCTTCAGTTGCTTTTCACTTTCTCTCTGTGCTTCTTCTTCTCATCTTATGGTATTTCTTTGGGCTGGCATATGCAGGTGAAAAAGAGGACAGCTAAGGACAACTATGCATACGGTTCCCATGTCATGCAATTTGGTGACATAGGGTTAAGTAAGGAAAATCTCTTCCTGTATATGGGCACAAATCCTGCAAATGATAACTCTACTTTTGTGGATGACAACTCCCTAAGGCCTCCTCAGAAAGATGTTGACCAGTGGGATGCCGGTCTGCTTTATTTCTGGCTCGAAGTTTATCTCTCCCTTGTCATGTTTGAGGCTGCACGCTTTAGATTTAAGTCATGGCACCGCCAGATGCTAAATGTTTAAGGATAGATTCTTGAGGGTTTTGTCACATGCAGCGGTCTGGTCAATTGCAACCTCTCTTAGATTGTTTCCCTAATGAGAATCACAAGATCAATCGAATGAAGAGCTACTGAAAGGGATTACTATATAGCATTTTGAAGAAACTTGAGGGGTGGTCCGGCAAAAAATGGAACTGTAGAACCATAGGTCTATCAATGGATTTCTGATAATTGAAAGTCCTTAAATCTGCATATTACTTTGCTGAAAGTGTTGGTAAAAGTAAAAGGACTTCCTTAACTAGAGAAATTACGTCTCTTCCTTTCAACTCATCTTCTTATTCTTCTTTCACTATATAAAGAATAAATTCGGTGTTGTCATTTGCCCTGTGAGCCTTGTGTAACCAAATCTGATTTTGCATCCGCCTTTGTTTCAGTTCCTTGAAGCTCCCAAAGGCTCTTCTAGGAAACTCGAAGCGCAGAAGCAACTTATTGAGGTAATGTCTCATCAGATACATATAGATTACAGTGTCAACCTAATTGGAAAGCTCTTGTTTGGAATTAAAAAGGGCCCAGAGGTGCTGAATGCTGTTCGACCTGCGGGACAACCTCTTATTGATGACTGGGCTTGCCTGAGAAGCCTGGTAATTAATCCCTCATGACCTCTCAACCAACACATGTTTGATATATTTCCGTGATGCAGGTGAGAACATTTGAGACTCATTGTGGATCTCTCTCTGAATACGGGCTGAAGTACATGCGCTCCTTTGCAAACATGTGCAATGCTGGAATCCGGACTGAGCAAATGACCAAGGTATTAGGCCAAGCTTGTGCTCGCATTCCATCTGGTCCCTGGAGCCCTCTTAACAGGCGATTCAGTGAATGATTCAAGATCCCATCCGTAGACCTTGGCATTGAAATTTTGCGGTGTAGTGAAAATTTGCCACCCAGATTTGTTGGGCAATTTGGTTGTTGAATTAGACTACTTCACACCGACAAAAAATAGAGTTCAACTGGGAATAAAAGAGCCGAGGACTTTGTGCCATTTTTTCGTTCTTGCTGTTTAGAAGCTTAGTTATTTGCGCACTCCAAACCCGCTCAATCGGTGATCTATTGGGCAGTTCCAATGTTTTAGGGACTTCCATCAATCGATCAAGCCTGCAAATTGCCCAGCGGCACCTGTCCGTTCCCGAGCTAACTTTCTCGCCCGGGACGTTCCGTCGTGCGGCAGAGATCGCGGGGAATCATCCCGTGCGTCCCCCTCTCTCCGTAGTCTTGAGGGATAGAGAGGGGAGCGTATTTTTTATACCAACTTCAAAATGCAACAATCTGGGCCGTCCAATCCTTGCTGATTCCCCACATCTTTAACGGTTTGAGCCAGGCCGTCCTATCCGGTCGATTAGATCCACCTCAGCTAATGGAATTGGGCCCGGCCCTATTGTTCTCGGGTGATGCTCCGTTGGAGAGAAATGTATTCTGTTCTTGCAGTTCCGAATTTTGTACTTTTCAATTTAGTCATAAATATTATCATAATTTGTCAATTAAGTCCTTTCAGCCAATTTTAATAAAAAATTGCTGACATGAACACTAATTATCTTACGTGGTATGACCGGCGGTAACATATATTATTTTTATAATTTTTTTAATGTTTTGGATTTATTATTAATTCATTTTTCTTTTTATTTTTCTTTCATTTTGCTAGCGAGGGGGTGCTGCCAATGAAAGGAAAAAATTAAAAAAAGAAAGAGATTTATAACGAATTCAAATAATATTAAAATATTCTTAAAAATATTCACATCAACAATGGTCATGTCATCTCGGATGATCAACACATATATTATTTCTTTTTTCTTTAATTTTTTTAATAGATTGGAATATTCGTTTATTATAGGTGTTCTACTAGATAAGAAGTTCATCAAAGCATGCCGTGGAATCAGCATAGTCGGGGTAGGTTTTAGGGTGGGTGCTAGATTTTACAAGATAGAGATGGCAGGTGGGTTTCGGATGTCAAACTTGAAAATCAATGAGTACATGGTAGATTTTAGGATTAGGAGGAGTTATATCAACTTATGCCATTTGGAGCTTACTTAGTAGAATATATCTTCACTAGGTATACGTGTATAGGACCATCACGAACTTATCTGAAATTTTCACATTTTAACGTGGATAAGTGTTTATTGATTGGCAATCTCCAACTCCATATGAAAAAGAAAAAAAAATCTCTCTATCCCTCTCTCCGTATATCTCTCCATATTGACCATGTGTAGGACAACACATATTAGTTCTTTCCATCCATAAAGTCGATAACTTTTCATCTAAACTCATCTTTCTAAATGATGGGAGAAAGCTCATATATATATTTTTTGTTCTGTCTATTTTTTTATGTTATTTTTATTTTGAGAATATGTCCCCGTTGCGATTCTCGAGAAAACACAAGGTACGGTTAAGGGGAAATACCCTACCAACCATGAAACCTGCGCGCTCTAAAAAACAGACTTGTTTTTATCTTTGAATTATTGACGTGGAAAATGGATGCAAATCGCATTTAGATTGAAAAAATCACAATCATCTTAGGATAATATATCGCATTGTTCTTGACGGCCTAACTTAGAAAACAAACGATCGTGACACTCGACTTTAAAATCACATCATACAGTAGCGCAAGTCAAGGCGTGTTCGACTTGAAATTCTACTGCATTATTTTTCTTCCTCTTTTTGGATTTTGAAACCATTTTTCTGTGAAATTAAACAAAATTGCATGCCCTTTCTGTAATACCATCATTAACCCGCTAAAATTTATATAGGAAGGAGCAAAAAGAAACAACTCGAAGGGTAGAATATTCAAAATTCGGGAAAAGTACAACAAAAAAAAAAAAAAGTCATAAAATCTATTGCACTTGTACCAATTGAGTTTTACACTTTTTAATTGTGTCAATTTAATTATAAACATCATCATAATTTGTCAATTAAGTCATTCCAGCCAATTTTAACTAGAAATCGCTGATATGAATCTAATCATCTTATACTATGATTTGGCGTTAACATATATTATTTTTATAAATTTTAAACGTTTTGGATTTATTGTTAATTTATTTTTATTTTTATTTTTCATTCATTTTGCTGGCAAGGGTGTGCTGCCAATGAAAGGAAAAAAAGAAAAAAAATTATAACGAATTCAAATAATATTAACATATTATTAAAAACATTTACGTCAATGATGGCCATGCCATATCGGATTCCGATGTCACGTCGAAGAATTTTCAACAAAAAAAAAAATTGACAAAATGTGAAAAATGTTTAGTATTAACTTAGCACGACATAAATATTTATAACTAAATTGACAAGATTTTTTTTTTTTTTTTGAATACTTTTCCTTTCAAAATCCAACGTGCGAATCAAGATTGCTTGCAGAGCACGAGTTCAAATTGGCCGTCGACAGATGATGGACGGACAACGTTAGTGGACGAATCCGCAAAGCATTCCAATTTCCACAAGCAACAGCACGCGGAAGACATTTACGTCGAGCGTCGTTGCCATCCAAGGGCTTTTATCACGAACTTTCTCGTGTCCGCATGAAGACATGCACGTTGACGAAAGCGGCCCGTTTAGTTTTGTAATTTTGCAAGGACGGAGACTTCATGAGGGGGAGAACTAGAAGAATAAGAACAACATGGCGAGATTGAATATGCTCGTTTTGGCCGGCCAGCTCGACCGCCGGCCTTTTTTGTAAACCCCAGTAGAAAAGATCGTGTGGACTTGTTTTCATCATTCATGTCACATGCAAAGTGAAATTCGAACGGAATAGATTTTGTGAAATTCATGTTCTTTTTAGTCATGAATTGTGATTATCTCAACATGGTAGTGATTTTTAGTGATATGCTTATCAATGAACCAGAATCAATGCTCTCAACGTTACTTGACTCAGAACAAAAGACGGGGTATAATTACCATAAATTTGAATGGTTATTATAGTGTCCATAGATCATGTAAACCAAGTTCATCTCAACCATTTATTATACATGCCTCACAGTAGAACCCACATAATTAATGTTCGAGGTCATATCAGTTCACGTCAGTGTAACGTAAGATAACTTCTCCATAAATCTACTATATTTTTCCTGATTTTTGTAATTCATCAATCTAGCAATTTGGAACTAAATTGTCGTTTAGAATTTGGAGTCCAATCCTTAACGAGGCCATCGAATTCATGCAATTTCGAGCCAGCCCATCAAACGAAGCTCAATCCTTCCCTTTCGCAATAGGCACCCAAATCATTTTCCTTCTCAAGGAGAAGGGGCGCTTCCGCAGGCTACTTTAATTTCTGGAAAAAAAAATTGAAAAATTAAGAAAAATGGAGAAAAAAATTAACTAAAATATTAATATCAGAAAATATGAATAAAAATTTAAATTTGATAGAAATTGATGGATATATAAATTGAAATTATAAGATATTTTAAGGAAAAGAAACACACTTAAGGAAAAAGTAAAAAGGCTTACACAACAAAAAAGTCATATAACAAAAGTTCGATGCTTCTTATGTTTAGTTAAATGGTTAATTAATGTAAAAGATTGACCGATCGAGGTCAAATATTTAAAAGCTCACCTTAGATTTCGGTTATTCATTTCCTTCTATAAGTTGAGGACGTCATTTCTTTTTATAATTTATTTTAAATATTTTCATTAATCAATCATTGAAAAAAAGGATGAAACAACAAAAAAGTCGTACTTCTTATATATATATTTAAATGGTTGTCTGGTGAAGTGATATCCTTAATACTTCTTTTAACTTGATGTCTTGCAGGATCTGCTAGTTGTTAATGGAACTGAACAGGCACGTATAATTCTCGAAACATCAAATATACTGTAGGCTTGAAGAAAACATAAAATAACATAACTGTAAACTGATGCAGGCTGTTGGAGAGGAGAAAATATTCAGGAGAGGCAAAAAGTGGTGATATTTGCGGGGAGATTGGTGTACTTTGCTACAGGCCACAGCTTTTCACAGTGCGGACGAAACGATTGAGCCAGCTGCTACGGCTAAATCGTACCACATTCTTCAATATAATCCAGTCAAATGTTGAAGATGGGACCATTATCATGAACAATCTCCTTCAGGTGTGTATGCCGGGAACACCACGATACTGCAGCTCATGCCATTGTCTTCTTAGTTCATGTTCACTCAACTTTTTATCCAGATTCCTGGATGAGTTTTACTGAACCTTTTTGTTTTTATTTCTGTGTTGACTAGCACTTGAAGGACCTCAAGGATCCGACCATGGAGAGCATTCTGATTGACGCAGAGAACATGGTGGCACACGGTCGATTGGACCTGCCTCTCAGTTTATGCTTTGCCACATTGAGAGTAGACAACTTGATGTTGAGCCAACTACTGAGACGGGGCCTAGATCCTAATGAATCAGATAACAGTGGGAGGACACCTCTGGTTAGTAGAATTTGCCTTTGGCTTTGCCTCGATGTTACTTACTAGAGATTACCAACTCTCCTCGTCTGTTCCGACTTTTGTGTATCCAGCATATCGCAGCATCTAAAGGAAGCGAGAATTGCGCGCTCCTCCTTCTGGATTATGGTGCAGATCCTAATAGCTGAGGTTGCTCTTTTCCTTTAATATCTGAGGAAAACTTTCGACTTCAACATGTATTTTTTTTTGTCAGTCCCCTACTGCAAGTTGCTTATTACCGGGTGCTTGTGAATAACCGGATTCATAAACTAGAGTTTCCTAAAACATGAGAGTAGGACATAAGCTTATCATCTGACATTGAGTGTTGACGTATAAACACCACATTCATAAACTAGAGTTTTGCTAAAAAATCAGAGTACGACGTAAGCTTAATATCTGATTTGGCCTGGTCAGTGTATTGGGTGTTGAAGGATAAACCCCAAACAGCTTTCCAGAACATGTAAATATTAATTAAGAAGTTTTGGCCCTTCAGTGGACCTTATCACCTCTCTATCATTCGAAAGGACGTATTAATATGCATACAAACTTGGAACCAACTTGTGGAGGCATCCCTTTTTGTATATATTTCAATTTTTTAAGTCAGGTTTGCTGCAAATGAAACCTGACATCACATTGTCCCGTTGTCCACTTGCATTTAGTAAGCAATACACTTGAGATGACTCTAGGCACAGTGTTAAATATAGAATATCAAATTTGCTCATTCTGTTTTGCCAATCATGGCCACCACTGACACACATAATACGATGCTAATTGAATTTTCTTCTGGGTTTAATATAATGAGTTCACATCACACTATTGTTCTCAGCATGTTGCCTGATGCATGGAGAGGAACAAAGCAAGGTTTATTCCTTTGTTATTGGCATCTTGTTTCCATCAATTCCTTCTTTAGCTGTTATAGAGTTTTTGACATACAAATAGCCATACCTATTTTCTTGATGAAAAACAGTTTTTGATGCCTTCTGCTTATGGCATACCCTGTGCTCTTATTCTCCGCAGCTGTTGCCTTCTTGTGGGTATATATATATTAAAAGAATGATAAGTCAACGCTGACAATTGCCTTCTTTAGATACAGATTATTCCACCCTCTGACTTCATCTTCACAGAGCAAAGCTTTCGGTGGTCATGAGAAAATTATTTTGGAACATTCTTGAAATATTGGCATGGAGATATCACCAAATCATCCTCACATGTCTGACTGCATTAACAACCTTGTTCATCGGGTTATCGTGACTCAACTTTTTATGAGCATTTCTGTAGTCAATAGTTTGCTATCAGCTAATTGAATTGGAATTGCAGATTCAGAAGGAAATGTGCCTCTTTGGGAGGCAATAAAGGGCAGTAATGAACCCGTGGTCAAGTTGCTAGCGGAAAATGGTGCCAATTTAGTATCTGGAGACGTGGGTCAATTTTCGTGCACAGCAGCAGAACAGAATAATCTGGACTTGCTCAAGGAGATCAGTCGTTATGGTGGGGATGTTACGCTTCCTAAAAGCAACAGGACCACAGCTCTTCATGTCGCTGTTTCTGAGGATAACATTGAAATAGTCAAGTTCCTCTTGGATAGAGGGGCAGACATCGACAAACCAGACATCCATGGATGGACACCCAGAGATTTAGCAGATCAACAGGGACATGAAGAGATAGGAATTCTTTTTCAATCCATAAAAGAAACTGAAATGTCGCCTGCTATTAGAAGCGAACCCAATTTGCCTCCTGCATCCCAAGAAAAAACTGTGGATGCTGCTTTTGGCCAAAGCCGTCCAAGGAGGAGGACGAGTAACTTCCACAATTCCTGGTTTTATGTGTCCTGGCTTTATGGGACCTGGTTTTATAAAATTCGAAGAGAAGATTTTTGGTCGAGTTTTTAATTTCAGGGTGGAATCAGATATATTTTTTAATTTCTTAAAACAGTAACCAAAAACCCTAATTTTCTTCTCCTCTCATCCCGCGCGGCTCTTTACCTCTCGCCTAAGTGCCTCACGCCTTGCTCTTCACTCTTTCGGTCTTTCCCTCTCTTGATTGAGTTTAGGAGTCGCATCCTTCTCAACTATCACTCCACTCTTAGATGGCCCTTTCGCTGTCGCGTCTCATCTTGACTCTCACCTCCTCTCTTGCTCTATTCAAGTTTATTTTGAACTCTTAGCGTTTTCAATTTGCTCAAAATTTTTGGCTGCGTCCATGTCTTGCATTTGTGTTTGTTATTATGCAAATTTGTGCAATCGGATGTGATGAGCAAACTCGCGGTTTTGTCTAGTCGTTTGCAACATCTTGGATGCTTACTGTGTGGCTCTTGAGGCACTTGCAGTATCGAAAATTGGCTGCCGATGGAGGCATCACTTGGGTCAATTCATGATTTTGGGAAATGGACTTGAAGTAGGATTTTGGTTAGATCTAGGGTTTGAGGTGAGATGACTGGTTCCATTGGACTGGATTGGACTAGTCCCCAATTTTAGAAATTGGAATTAGTCCCCTGGTCTAGTTTTCGATTCCTTAGTGGGATTAAAACTAATCGAGAACCAATTACTCCTAATTTTTATTCTAAAATAATTATTTGTGGAGACTAAAAAGGGAAGAAATCTAGACTGAAAAAACAAAAGGTATCAACATATAAATATAGTTGCTTTCCAATTAGGGGTGAGCATGGGAATTATACCGAACCAACTGATTTTGGGTGATTCTCGGTTTTAGGTGTGAACTGAATGAATGAAACCAAATTGATTTTTTTATTTATATAATTTTTATTACTAAAAAGGGTTAATATCACGAAAATCTCCAAACCTGGTAAGTATGTAACAAATTTATTCAAAATTAATTTTTTATCATAAAAAAATCACCAACCAAAAAATAGTATTTTTATTAGAAAAAATCTCAAATTAATATATTTATGACTAATTTACCATTCGTATATAAAGAAAATCACAAATTAGTACACATATAATATACGAAGAGTATAACCCCAAATTAGTAATGATTTTAGGTTTTCTGTGGTTAAAAAACTAATTTGAAGTAAATATATCACAAATGTACCGGTTTGAAGTTTTTTTATGGTAATAACCCATATTAAAAAGATATTCTTAAAAGATAATCAACGTGGATATGTAGTTTTGCATTTCAAAACCCTAATGTCCCATTCTCGCCGCTCATCCTCAGTCATGCTCACAACTCACTTCGGCCCGTTACGGCCCGACGGGCCCCGGCAACCCAGTCAACCGCCGCGGATCAAATGAACGTAACCGAATTACCCAAACTCCTCTCCCGCCAGCCCAGCTGGTCTCTGTTTGTGTGAGGCATAAACACAAACATGTTGAGATCACTCTGCGCAACACTCTCTCTCAAGCCGATCGACCATGGCCGCCTCCTCTTCATGCTCGATCCGCGAGTACGCGAATTCCGCCGTATCGGCTCTTTCATTCTTATCTTATATAGAGACTGTGAAGTTTTATGTTAATCTAGTGATTAGACTTCCCTTTTAGTTCTTACCTTTTCTCTTTTTGTTAACGATGACTTGCACTGATATTTCTTTTTCTTTGCATTCCCGTATTCTCTGCTATTCAATTCTGATTAGACTGCGAAGGAGAACTTTGAGTTGGCTCTTGAGGCCGACAATTCAAACACCCATGCCAGGTATTGGCTAGCTAAACTGCATTTGAAGTACCATGTTCTGGGGAAATGCTTAGCTGTGTAAGTGGTTCTTTCTTATGTCAGGAAATGTGTATCTTTCTTTCTTGGTAATCATTCATGTAGCACCGTGATGTGTGGAAACAACTGGCATGCATATGGGAAGGTAAAATCAAGGGTGATCTAACTCAGGATAACTTTGTCTTTTTGTTTTGTTGAAGCCTTTCAATTTGGAGAGGTCATATTTTGGCAGTATTGTAGAAAAAATATTATCACGATGATGAAAGAGCATTGTGCTTAAACATGTTGCTCTTGTTTTACCTTTTAATGTGCTGGTGTGAGCTGGCATCTTCTTGTTTTCATTTCTGGTGAGCACTTTTCCATACAGATTCCATGTAACTTAGTAACCTTGCTTATATCCTCTCATCATTGGTTTGATGGAAGCATCGTCATGCTTTGGTGTGGTATGCTACTACTTATACATACGGTGTTTCCTTATAAGACCGTGTTGCCATAACAGTGGCGCTGCCTTGCTGGTGGAAAGCTGCTAATATGGGTGATCCAGATGCACAGTACGAATTAGGCTGTCATCTAAGAGTCGAAGTAAGACATTTGTACTTGGTGGCTGCCTAAGTTATCTCTTATTGATTGCATCTTTAGTTCATAACTGGATATCTCTGGGCTTCCTGAGAACCCACTATTGTTTTTAACTATTATCAGAATAATTTCTACTTGGCATGTATACCTAAATTTTCTACATGCAAGTATAATGGAAACTACGATGTGCACTGTTAAGTTATGGAACTCGTTTATGTTATCTTTTTCTTTGCTCTTCAAATACAACTGCTACACTTGGCTGAGTAGCTTGTGTCTTGGATAAACTTGTTGCAACTCGGGTTGAGTTCTCTTTAGTTATAGCTTTGGGAAAAAGTGATCAAACTGGTAATCGTTGCTCTTTTTAAAGCTGGCTTTGCCATTGCCCTATCATGGAACCTCACCAGATATTGCCGAACATATAATAACAGAATCCTTATATTGTATTTTTCTTTACGTCCTCAAGGTTCCTGGGCCTAGCTGAGAATTGGAAAAGTTGGCACAAAAGATGCAGGGCAATTAGGAAATGTGGTCTTGCTAACAAATCTTTTTCATATGCTTTAACTAGTTCTGAAGATGCTAGGGTAACTTTAACTAGGGAGTTATTTGATTTGTTTGCATAACACCTCTGCACGATAAGTGCCCAATTATTTCGTGGAACTCTTATCAATATTTGTTCGGTGGAACATTAAAAGTCAAATCATTAGTTGAAGATCGACGCCACAAATACGAAACACGATAAAAAAGTTAGGGAATTGAAGATGGGGTTTTTCTTTTTCCTTTTCCTATATATAACATAAGATGAACGAGGATGATCTTTTCGGGATGTATTAGAAGGAGAGTGATGGAATTATAGAATTGATGTGGGTGGATTTTTTTTTTTTTTTTAAATACCTCTCCTCATTTTTCATTTTTATTCTTTTCAAGAAGTTCTTTTTAATAAATTGCTATTTGATGCATCTAATTTTAGCCTTTTCATTTTAATACTTCATCTCGATTTTTCTAATTTCCATTTTTGTTAAATTATTTTTAATCTTTAACACATAAGTAATTCTTGACATATAAAAACATGATTCCACATAAGTCCAATCTATATTCTGTAATGTAGTTAGCAATTTTTCATGTTTATTCTGTTGCACCATTAGCTTATAGTAGTTTTCATTTACCTTTTCTGCTGTCTATGATCTGGTTGCTGTTTCCCTTACACTCTTTAAAATGGCCTATTATATGATTTATGTGATATGCTTGGTTATGTGTAGCATGATTACTTCTCCTCTGATCAACAAGCTTTTTATTATTTGGAGAAGGCAGTCGACCAGGTCTGTTCTCTTTTGCCCTTTCTTTTTTGTTTCTCTCTTAGTTCATATGCACTTAATGTGCTTTTAATTACTTACAATCTTACCGAAGCTTGTCATTTTCTAGCTGCATCCAGGTGCTCTTTATCTTCTAGGAGCTGTTTATTTGACAGGGGACTGTGTGAAGCAAGATCTTGCTTCAGCAATGTGGTGTTTCCATAGGGCATCAGAGAAGGTGACCATCCAGTTTTTTTCGCTTCATGAAATGATATAATTGAAAACTTGTGGTTTAGAGGTTGATCCATTCATGATAAGTTTTGTGTCCGCTAGCGTAGAGTATTTGACAGATAGTTCCTCTGCACTCTTTTTTTACGCTATTAACTTTTTTGCAATTATTAGTACTGGATACTTTTGGGGGAATTAAGCAAAGCTTTGGACTTAAGCAAAGTTTTGGACTTCACTTGAAAAGATCCACCGGGAAAAGGGAATTTCCTTAACCATTTTACCAAGACACCTTTGTTAAAGGGATAAGTTCGTACTTAGAAATTACCTAAAGAATTTATGGGATAGGAGTAGTTTTCAGTCAACTACATGAGTGGTATAGTCATCTCCCCTAATGAACCCAGAGAAAGCATCCCTGAAGCTTCTCTGTTCTCTTCATAAACATGTAGGAACTGAGATAAAAAAGAGAAACAAGCTGGACGATATTATAAGAACTCTTCACCTATTTCAGAGAGCTGCCTTTGAAAGACAGCTCCTTTTCCTTTTACTGCTCGGCCCCCTAATTTTCATTCAACTGTATTTTGTCTGGCTAACTTCTACCTTAGCTGTCAGAAGGGCTTAGTTTTTCCATCTGGATTATAGAAATCGAGATAATGTTGTATCTTTAACAGAAATCTGTGGGAGGAGTTCTGATTGTCCCTTCACAAGTGCAGGCCCATGCATGGCAATTTATTTGCATGTATATTCGGGTTTGGTACAAAAGAAATTGGGAAGATGCTGTCCTCTTATAGTTTACTCTCCTGTGAACATATGCAGGGACATGCTGGTGCAGCCATAGCATATGGGTCTCTCCTTCTTAGAGGTTTGTTCTTTGAGTTTATGCTTTTGAACAAAAACAAAAAGTGCATACGTTTATACAGTCTTGATTACGTTTGATTGCCTTGTTTCGTTCAACCAAAGGTCCACTTATATCATGGATTCTTCAATTTGCAAGCGGGATTGCCATCCAGCCTCTTTTAAGAAGAGAAACAAGAGTTTCAAGTTATCTGTCCAATTTTGAGGACATTTTTCAAACAGTGTTGGGGGAACAGTTCCAAATTAACAGTCACATCTCTCCCTTTGATTCACACGTGATGGTGATCGGAGACCTTACTGATCTATCCGGTTCACAAAAATTGTTTAAATCCTCATCTTCAATTGATGTAGGAAAGATAAATGAACCTGGATACATTTTTGGTATGCATATAAAAAATCATCTCTGCCAAACACAGAAAATGATTTTTAAAATATAGCTGAGATTTTGGAAGCATGAAAGCCTCTTGTTCATTTGTTTTTCTCTTCAATAAAAGGACGGTCGTCAACAGCATGACCGCAGAATTGGGGGACCTACTTTTTTTCTAGAATTATTGTTCAGCTTCTTCATGCATCACTTGTCTGGAGCGCTCTTTTACTCTCCCCAGATCACCGCCTTTTGCGTTGCCTCTTCATCTGTCAAATCTCTTCCTTTATCACTCATCTTCCGAATCAAAATTCTAGCACAGATGATTATTTTGCCATGAGACACAAGTGATGATCTCTCTTGCTGTGTCCATTCTCCATAAGATTCAAAATTCACGTGTCTCTTCTCTCAGCTTGAGTGAAGCTTTGATCTAAATCTTGATGGCCTCAAAATGAGCAAGACACTAACAGGAGCTTTACAGAACATCTTTTGATGAGAATTTGCCCATTGGCCGTTCCAAAAATGCTTCAGGTGTTCAAGTTCCAGAAGTTTTGACGAAGTTCTTTTCGGGTAGAGGCTCAGCTGCCAGAAAATCACAGAAGAGTGTGGATGAACCTGTAGTAGACCCAGTAGAGATGGCTAGAAAGCAGTTTGAGATAGCTGCAAAAGCAGGATGTGATCTTGGATTTAAATGGTTGAATAGACTAGAAGAGGAAGAAAAGAGGGTCCTTGCTTCATAACAAACTAACTGTTGTCCTGCTTCTAAGATCCTTTTGCTTCATTGCCGGAGCCTCACCACTTGATAGGTATGAAATCAAAGGTGAACATTGATAAGGGAAAGGGATGGGAGTTCATAAAAGAGTCGCGGTTCTTTTCGGGCAGTATTTACCTCCGATGTCAACATAAAGCATATGTACCTCGGTATCCAGTACTTCTGTGTATTCTTGTATAAAATAATGTAATTTTCTTTCAACCTGTCTCGAATTATACAGACCATGATAGCTATACTGGAAAAAGTTGGGAACATTTGAGAATGGCAGGGATAGTAGTCCAAAGGAAAACTGAGATTTGCTGCCATTGTCAGTCTTTATCTAAGCAAGCTTTTTCCTGATGGTGCTCTAGTTTCCTGAGAATGTTCGTCTGTCTCACATATTGGTCTCACCTCTAGCCATTAATTTGCGTCCATTTAAATGATTATCATGCATGGACATTCCCTTCTATCAAAATGGAAGAGCGATCTTCAGTTAGCTGACTAAATTTTCAAACTTTTGCTGCTAGCTTAGCTAACTCAATTTGTGTTCTGCTTCAGCTTCTCTATTCAGATGTGCTAGTAAAATTATCCAGGTTTCAACTACGTAGAACATCTATGGCATCTAACCCATTAATCAGATTATGTCCCTTTTATCTTGGCCAGTAAAGTTGTGTTTCCTTGATGGCTGTTTAATCGTCGCATGTAGAATGTTTTCCCCGGAAGGTGTGTTTGTTCTGCATCTGATTATGATAGATTGTTTCTCATGTTGACGTTCATTCTGACCATTATAGCAACGATTTCAGCCTTGGCTTGGAGAAGGCCTTCGGCGATCACATGAGCCGTTCCATAGGCCTCGGTCAGGCATCTTTTTCTTCTTGATGTCTTCAGCTGATAGCCCGGTCGAACTGCTCTATGATCGTACTAAATGCTGATGAGGTCGACGAGATTACATTGGAATGCATTTGCTTACATTAGGCTGAGCCATAAGCTTGGCTCCGCTTTGTAGAGATCGAAACATTCTTCTAACAATGGCACGAGATCATTGAACTGATGGTGGATGTCGTGTTTTGAGAGCACTTGATTTCCCTTTTTTGGTTGGCCCATAAAGGATTGGTTGGTTGAGTGCATCATTCACGTGCAGCATCTCCGACATTCGAATCACATCACCTCCCACAACTTTGGAAGCCAAGGCATGCTCGCCACTCTATACCTATTACACTTTTACCATTTAGTTTTAAATTTTTTAATTGTGCTAATTGAGTCATATTTTGCCAATTGTGTTTATCTGACTAATTTCAATTTGAAATCATTGACGTTGATGTTGAGCATATGATATTGTGTGGTTGATGCTAAACGTAGTCATTTTTAATAATATTCTAATATTTTGATTTTCTTTCCTTTCCTTTTCTTTACGTGTTTTCTTCCCTTCTTCCTCTAATCAATGAATGGGTCCTTGACGATGGTGGAGATCTAGCCAAAGGTGAGGGCCAACGAGGTTGAGCCTCGCCCAAGCATAATGAGGTCTACCCAAGATCAGCAAGGTCTCAACAACTGGCTATAGGAGGAAGAAAAGAAGAATCAAAAAACAAAAGAAAGAAAAAAAAATTAGAAAAAAAAATTAATACATTTTACAATTAGTGCCAGTTGAGCCATGTATGCGGTCAATGTTGTCTTCGGACAAAATTGATCAAATGGATTTAATTTGCAAAATGTGAAAAGATTTATAACCTAATTAATACAATTAAAAAGTTAAATAATAGATTTATAATTTTTTGGACAATTTTCCGATGGATCATGAAGCCTCAGTTCGTGTCATATATAGTGTAGCATTGGATATAAGAATCTCTTCGCAAATTCATCTCGCTTTTTGAGTTGTCTAATCTACCATGTTTAAAATAAGCAGCCTCTTCACGCGCATAACACAAGGCTTTCCCTATGCAAAGAAATTAATCCTTCTTTACGCGCATCAAACGGGGCTATCCATATGCAATGAGAAATTAATCCATGCAAAGGCTCAGATACTCATATAGCACGGCGGTTTCCTCAAATCCAGATAGACTTTTTACTTTCTGCTTTTTTCACCTAGTTAAATTCTTGTGATGAATGTACTTTGACTTTTTCTCGTACTGTAATATTTAAAATTTTAACAATATATAGATTTTAATTCGGTTACAATTTATTTATAACTTCTTAAAAGGTGAATATTATTTTAATACTAGCAAAGATGAAGAGAAGAAAAAATTGCTTTTTGCTTTTGTTGAAGCGAAAGTAATTGGGTTAATATAATCAAAAAGCCTTAAATTAATACATTTTCGATATATTTACCCCGAACTAATTTTTTGACCAATGATACAGATGTGACAAATTTACTGTAAGCTAATTTTTTAACAATAAAAAATTTTAAATCCATACACTTATGACAAATTTATTCTTCGATAATTTCAATTAAATTAGATCAATATCACAAAATACCATAGACGAACATAAAGTAAAACCCCCAAATTGGTACTCTAAGCAACTTAACACATCTCAATTCAGTAATTTGATGGATAAATTTAACCAAAACAAACGGACAATAATTTGCTTTCAACCTGTCTCAAATTCCAGTATAGCTATCATACAATGACGACTCCCTCATTCATGCTTTTGGGACTAAGAAATTTTCCTCATGAAATATATTTAAGTGAGCGTTTTCAAGGTACAAGATCATGCTACGCAAATATCGACTGCATTTCACAATCCCTTAGCAGCTATACCAAGGCATGCGCAAAGATCGAAGGGCACAATAAGATTACTTCAACACACTGGTGATTGAACATAGAATGTCGATGGATCATCACATACTTCAATTCAAAGTGACTACAGAACAGTCACATTGATACTTCAATTCAAAGTGACTACAGAACAGTCACATTGGAGCTCAAACGTGTAAAATATTAAATCCGCTCCAACAAGAAAAACGCGCACCCAGTGCAGCAAGTCGAAGGAAAAGGAGCTACTAAAAGAAGCTATTACAAATCCTCGACACTCAGTTTAATCACACCATTCTACACGTCACCAAATCATCATTTTTCAATAAATGATGCTGCCCAAAAAAGTGTTTTCACAACATGAGCTTCAAGGGGCTGCCTTAGCGCAGCTCAATATTTACCGAAACTGCCTCATCGTCGTCGGGAGGAGGCTGATCAGCAGGCTCCACCTCATCCCTGCAAGGCCGTCAGACACAAATAATTAAAAGTTGGACAGTAATTCACCAAAGCGAAATTTTAAAGGCTGCATTCGAAGTTTCAACATGTGCGCCAATGAATATATAAATAAGTCTAGCAAGTGAAATTTTAAACTCCAAGTCTACAAGTACTAGCCGCTAAGATGATAATTTCCTACCTAAAATTACAACCAATGGGGAAAAAGAGAGATGAGTTCCATAGCCGAGTCAATGTGTATATCCCGAGGAGAAGGGCAGTGAAAAAGGAAAAAAGAAAGAATCAGGAAAAAAAATAAAACAAAGAAAGAATCAGGAAGAAGGAAAGAAATCCCACAGAGAAGCGCGTCGATTCCATCCCTTTCGCCGATTTCGATTCGTGATCGACGTGAACGTGACCGGTCCTGTCATACCGACGAACGACCGATGCACCGTGTAATGTCCGAGACATCGACGATCGGAGGAGACGTAGGCGGGGAGGAGTACTACCCGCCATGATCAGTCCGATGAAATGGACGCTTTCGAAGAGCCGGGAGCAAAAGAAATAGGGAGAGCGGGGAAGAGAGGCTGAGGAGTCTGCTTCCTTTCTTCCTTCCTTCCTTCCATCCGTCCCGGAATTTCGAGTGTCGGCCGAAATAGACGAACGACCACTCACCATATCCGCTCCACCTCACCTCAGCTAATGGAATCGGCCCCGGCGCCCGAATAATGCTCTGTTGGAGAGCCAGGCCGAAACAACTCGACCGTCCCTGACCCTGCCTCCAAGAGCTCGCGAACGGCGATCCACTGGCGACGATCGGCCGAAATAGACGAACCACGGAGAAAAACCCCACTCACAGTGATCAGTCCTCTGGGCGGCGGCGGCGCGAGGTTTCGAAGACTCATCTTGCCTGGCGTCAAGTGTGCGTGTGTATATCTCGCTTTCTCATTCGTTAGTTAGACTATCTATCACGATGTATTCCTCACGTTAAACATGTTCCCGAAAAATAGGAGATCAAAAATAGGCGTTTTTTTTTTTTTTTGTCAGTCTTACTCTATTCTTACTCTACACTCACTCTCAGACTTTTGCCCTGCCTCTTGCAGAGCGTGGGAGTCGAAACCCACTCCTGAAACTTACTCGTCATCATCCCATCCCCCGAGAAGGTGAGGATTTGAGCCTCATCTCCCCTTGTTGGAAGGGGCGAACCCCCAATGGTTAAACAGGCGTTAAAATATATAAAATTTTCTCAATTTTTTTTGTCTCAGGTGGTTTTCAAGGAGATGAACTTAAAATCAAGACAATCTTCTGAATCTTGTAACCGATGATATATTTAGTGTGTGTATATCTCACTTTCCGATTTGTTGATTAGACCATTTATCATTACCACGTGATGTGTTTCTCACATTATATCCTCTTGGGAAAGACGGGAAATAAATGGAAGTTGGCATCAAAATATGCAAAATTTCCTCAAATTTTCGTCGAGGTTTTTGAAGGGAAGAACTTAAAGTTGGAATAATTTCCTAATCAATCATGCATTTGAGTCGTAAACTTTTATTTAGTGTGAGCGCGATCGGTGTTCTAACTTCTAAGGCACAACACATGATGTTGGTTTTGGTTCTTTTCCACTGCTGAACAGCAAGACAGTTACGCGTTCTTCACTATCACACGTACGAACAGAGAAGATTGGCCGGACGAGATGGGAATGTGCTCTATTAATCAAGTATACGCGACCATTTATATAGTGGGCCATCGATATTTAATCCTTGTTAGACGTAAAAACATGCAAAAGGGCTACAACAAGCAGTTCATGGCAAAATTATCTTCAAGAGATGTCATCGAGGATCTATTGCTCGGTAGATGTCGAGATCATAACTGCCGAGGAACCAGTTTCTGGTATGCTTTCTGTACGAGTGGAGCATACGCTGCTCGAAGCTGGTGGAGTCGCTCTTTGATTTCCGAGCATGGAGCAACTTGGTCATGCCAAAAAAAAAAAAAAAAACCCGCATTGTAAATGAACTGAATGGAGGATTTTGGCTGATTCCGTTTTGAGACGACAATCCGTCAGTGGAACGATGATGTACAAATACCAGACGATCAAACAGAGCACTTTCCCACATAGTAAATTTGCCCCACGACATTGCTTCCGAGGGTTAAAGTGCCACTACCATGCGACAGAAGAGAGCCAACAAACCATAGAAGAGAAGCAAATGCTTGTGATTTCACCTTGAACTTCTTTAGAATCGCATTCTAATGAACAAGAAAATGATGAAATTGTGTAAGAAACACCCTCGAGCAAATGTCTCTTCATTCGAAGGAGGTTGCTTTCATTTCTAATTCCGCAGATACTAGCTGCTAAAGTCTGCCTTCGGACTTTCAACAGGCATTTGCGAAACACGCGACAAATTGTCATCGGCTTACCAGCCAACCTTGAAGGTCCAGCTCTTGTTCGAGTTAGTTTGGCACAAGCTCCATAAAGCAGAAACTCCTAGAGATACACCCATTAAAATTAGCACATCCTCAATTTCATCAAGAAACATATCATTCAGGATTTGGACTTCATTTATCAGCAACTGGACTGCAACTATAGGCAGATTTTGGGGCACTCAATTGCTCATTTACTTCGGGAGAAATTTTTCTTCTTAGAGAATGAAAGAAGAAGAAGAAAGGAACACGATCTGGGCAAGAAGAAAGAAAGTGCCTGAAGCTACTTTCTTGCAGTTGAAACATGTGACAGGCAAGTGAGAAATGAGCTTGAAAGAAGCTAGCAAACTAGATGACAGAAGCAAGAGAACGACTGGTTCAACAATTTGACGGTGCATGTGAATTGCATATGATTCAAGATCTGGCCTGGACCACTTCCCTCTCTTCAACTTCAAGACATTCTCTCTTTCTCTTCAATTTGAGAGTTGCCGCATCGATTCATGGAGGGCCGCGATGTCGAGATCCCTCGATACTCCCTCTGTTCAATATCCCTGCAATGTAAGCTATAAAAAATCAAATTCGGAAGCCACGATCGATTATAGACAAACCTCCGGCCATTGTTTTTTTTTTGGTAAAGAACCTCCGGCCATTGCTCGTATTCACGTTTGTCGGAAAATCTGAAAATTCAAAGAAATATTGGACACACACTTCTAACGCAATTCCCTCACATATACTGATGGTGTATTCCAAAAAAGAGAGTGAAAATGGCAAATTCAGAATAGATTAGACAACCTCGATTAGATGAAAATTTGGCTACAGATGAAGATTCCAACTTAAATTTGAATTGGCAGCGCGGTTTGCTATTGCTCGAACCGATTTTCCTGGTTCAGTGCATTCGAATGCCACATTTTGGGCAAGAGTTCCTGGAGACAAATGCTGGTTCCCACTTCAGTCAGCTCGAGCCATTCCGCAGCTAGTCCTGCCTGATGCACCGCCCTTGGCACACCATCACTTTCTTGTATTTACCCATTCGAGCACATCATTATAGGAAATTATTTTGGTGCAGTTGTCACACCAGTGAGATCATTTCGGCACATATTCATGTTTGCAGTTCTTTGATTGATCTGTTACTGCATTTCACCATCTGATGTGGTCTGCCCTGGCCGGCATGTGCGAAGAAATGTCTGCGCTTACTATTTAGTGATCTTTTTGCCGTCCCCGCATGAGAGCAGCAGCGGCCAGATTAATAACTTGCTGAAGTCATTAGTATTCAGATGAACGGTGAATGAACATCGGTAGCAGCTGAATCATATATATGCTTTACTCAAGTCATTTCCCCATCACTGATCATTTTGCACGTTACTGCTTTATCTGCAGTGTGACTTGGTCATGTGGAGTAATGCGAATACGATGTGTCAAGAGAATTGCGAGATTACGAATTTGATTCTTTCATTATCTTCCGTTCTTGGTAGCTGCTGATCGGAAGGGGGGAAGTTGAAAAACTGGGCAAAACAGCAGATGATGTTTTCAAAGTATCAACTGCAGTTTATTTTTAATGAAAGACCAAAAGATATGGAATTCATTTTCTTTTCACGATGTGACTTGATTTTTACTAGGGCTGAGTAAGATGACCGATTGAATCGAGAGTCATGTGGACCGGATCGAACCGGTTGGTTTAGGGCTGTTTTAAGGAATTTCGGTCCGGTTCCTGGTTTTATAAAATTGGAACATGATTTTTGGTTTAATTTTTTTATTTTAAGGTGAGAATTAGACTAGATTGATTATATATATTTTTTAATTTCTTAAAACAGCAACCAAAAACCATATTTTTCTTCTCCCGTCACCTCGCATGACTCTTTCCCTCTCCCCTTAGTGCCTCAAGCTTCGCTTACTCCTCACTCTTTAGTCTTTCCCTCTCGCCTTAGTGCCTCACGCCTCGCTCTTCACTCTTTACTCTTCAACCTTTTGGTCTTTCCCTCTCTTGATTGAGTTTGGGAATCGCGTCCTTCTCGACACTCACACCATTCTTAGATGGTCTTTTCGCTCACGCATCTCATTTCGACTCTTGTCTCCTCTCTTGCTCTATTCAAGTCTATTTTGAACTCTCTGCCTTTTCAATTTGTTCTAAATATGTTATTGCGTTCGTGTCATGCGTTTGTGTTTGTTATTATGCAAATTTGTGCAGTTGAATGTGACGTGCAAACTCTCACTTAGTTTGGTTGATTGTGACATCTTGGATGCTTACCACGTGGTTCTTGAGGCACACGCGGTATCGAAAATTGGCCGCTGATAGAGGCATCACTTGGGTCAATTCATGATTTTGCGGAATGGATTTGAAGTTGGAATTGATGGTTGAAGTAGATGATCAATTTTGGGTTTTGGTTGATCTAGGGTTTGAGGTGAGATGATCGGTTCCATTGGACCAAATCAGACCAATCCCCGATTTCATAAACTAGAAATTAGTCCTCCTAGTCTAGCTCCCAATTCCTAGGTAGGACCGGACCTAACCGAAAATCAATCACCCCTAATTTTTATTCTAAAATAATTATGTGTGGAAATTTAAAAGGAAAGAAATCCAGACTTAAAAAAATAAAAGGTATCAAGATATAAATATAGTTACTTCCCAATAAGGGGTGAGTATGGAAATCAGACCAAACCGGCCGATTTTGGGCGACTGAACTAACCAAACCAAACCAAATTAATTTTTCTTTTCATATAATTTTTATTACTAAAAGGCTAATATCACGTAAATCCCAAAACTAATAATTATGTGACAAATTTACCACAAATGAATTTTTTTATCATGAGAAACCTAACTTGGTGCATTTGCAACAAATTTATTCAAAACTAATTTTTTAATTAGAAAAAACCTCAAATTGTGTAAATCTATGTTAAATTTATTCCCCATTAATTTCCATAAAGAAAAATCACAACCCAATACATATATGACAAATACGAGGTAAAATCCTAAATTGGTACAGCCGTCAACCGCTGCGTGTCATTCAATTTAGCAATTTGATATTAATATTTAATGGAAATTAATAAATGGTAAATTCGTGCAGAGTGTATCAATTTGGGGATTTGAAGTAAATATATCACAAGTGTACGAATTTGAAGTTTTTTGTAGTAATAACCCATATTATAAAGATATTCTTAAAAGATAACAAGGGTGGATGTGTAATTTTGAATTGTCAAAATGCTAATTTCCCATTCTCGTGGCTCATCCTCTCGGCTCTCGCTCAGTCACGCTCACAACTCACTTCTTCGATCTCCCGCGGTCACGCATCGCGTCCCTCATTCCCTCTCGCCCCCGTCTCCTGTTTGGCCCGTTACGGCCCAACGGGCCGCGGCAACCCGATTGACAGCCACGGATCATATGAATGTAACCGAATTACCCAAACTCCCCTCCCGTCAGCCACGGTACGGTTGAAAAAGAGCAAGCCCGCAGCCCAGTCGGTCTCTGTTTCTTTGAGGCATAAACACAAACATGTTGAGGCCACTCTGCGCAAGACTCTCTCTCAGGCCGACCTGCCATGGCCGCCTCCTCTTCATGCTCAATCCAGGAGTACGCGAATTCCGACATATTCCTCTCCGGCGTCCAGCTCTTGGGTTCTTCAATGGGCTCATTTTTTTTTTCTTCTTTTGGTGGCTTTGACAGTGGGACATGCACAGCAGGAACAAGACGGCCATGGAGCTGATCGCAAAGGGTTGGAGCGCTCTCAAGGAGGTCGACCGAGTGATCGACTACGAGCTCAACGACCTCCGCCTCATTCCTCTCCTCCGGGTGAGCTCAGACTTCTGGGGATCATTCAGCTTGTTTGTTTCGATTTTTGTGAGATGAACGTGATTGTTTAGCGGAGAAATCTTGACCGCATTTCACAATCCCTTAGCAGCTATACCATGGCATGCGCAAAGATCAGAGGGGCACGATAAGATCACTTCAACACACTCGTGATTGAACATAGACCATTCAGATGAGATGGATCACCACATCAATTCAAAGTGACTACGGAACAGTCACATTGGAGCTCAAACGTGTAAACTATTAAATCTCTCCAACAAGAAAAACGCGCACCCAATGCAGCAACTCCTACGGAAAAGGAGATCCTCAGTACTCGGTTCATACTCCATCGGAACTGCGTCATCAAATGGCTGACCAGCAGCAAAAGCAAGTCTGCAAGCACAGTAGCTGGCCGTCAGACGCAAAAATTAAACCAACAGGAAGTTGGGCAGCAAACCTAATCAGAACTCGTGTTTTAAAGGCAATCCACCAACGCCAATGTGAATATATAAATAACATATATAAGCAAAAAGTCTACATTAATCAGAATGCCATGGCAAGCAGCTAAGAAAATTCCAACGAATGGGAGAAAATAGAGAGATGAGCTCCGTACCGTTGCTGGGCAGCCAAGTGAATGTGCACTTCTGGACGAGCAGGAGACTCCACAAAGTGAAGGTTAGGATCCTAAAGTTTCAAAAAGAACAACATATGATTGGCGTTATCTCGGCGCAACAATCCGGGACGTCCGATCCTGCCCACCCTCCAAGGGTTTGCTTCCATGACTTGCTGTTTGTCAGCCGAAACAGACGATGACTTGCTGTTCGTCGGCCGAAACAGACGAAGGACGGAGAAAAACCCCACTGACTTGCTGCTTATCGGCCGAAATACACGAACGACGGAGAAAAACCTATCCGCTCCACCTCAGCTAATGGAATGGGCCCAGCGCGCCCAAATGATGGAGCGCCACGCCGAAACAGCATCGACCGTCCCAGACTCCAAGAGCTCGCGAACGGCGATCCACCGGCGACAATCGGCCGAAATAGACGAACCACGGAGAAAAACCCCCACTCACCATGATCAGTCCTCCGGGCGGCGGCGCGAGGTTTCGAAAGGGACGCAGCGGAACGAACGCTAGCGAGCGAGATAGAGAGGGGGCTGAGACGCTGAGGACAGCTAGGGTTTGTGGGGCACACAGAGGGATAGAGAGAGAGGGGAGCGTATTTTATAGGAACTTCAAAGTGGCCTTAGCTCGACGCAACAATCTGAGCCGTCCGATCCCGTCCCGTTCCGTTTCCCATCGACGAATTGGACGGAGAAAGCGATCCCGCGGCCCGTCGTCGAAGGAACCTTTAAGGTGGGCCCCGGCGCGGCCCCGATCGCAGCCGTCGATGCGGCAAATGATGAAATCCCACCAATCACCGCTTTATCCAACCCTATACTCTCTCTCTCTCCCTATCTTTCTCACTCTAAAATATAACCATCGGCTCGAGGTAATCGCAAGCAACCCCCCCAGCCCACCAGCAGCGCCGCCATGATCCGCCTCTCCTCCGCCGCCATGATCCTCCTCGCCGGCGCCACGCTCCTCGTCCTCCTCTACGTCACCGCCGGCCGCAACGTCGCCGGGGTCGTCATCGGGCTGCCGTCCGACCCCTCGAGGTTGTTCCGCTCCGGCGACGATGACTCCGTCGGGACGAGGTGGGCGGTCCTGATCGCCGGATCCAAAGGTTACGGGAACTACCGTCACCAGGTGATTCTCCCGATTTGCTGCTCCGCACCTCGAATCCGACGACCTTCTTCCCCTTTCCGTCGGTCTAATTTAATGAGTGTGATCGTGGATTTGACTCGATTCGGAGCTGAATCGCAGGTTCTGAAATGATGAAGTTTCGTTTCGGTGTTGTTTTTCTGCGATTTTTGTGTATGATGTTGTGAGGAGTAATTTTGTAGGTAATATCTGTGAAGATGAAAAAGAATGAACTGAAAGCGCTCTACATAGTAGAACATTGAGATGTATAGGTTTGTACTACAAATAAATTGGAATTGACCCGAATTCTGAATCAACAATGGGATCTGGAATTTGGATCGGAAGCAAAACTGACGCGTTTACTGTTGTAATGATAACTTTTGCGAATCGAATAATGATTTGAATAGAAAGTCTTGTGGTCCGTATATCTTTGCCTGGACTGCCTCAGTTATTTTCACTTTCTCTCTGTGCTTCTTCTTCTCATCTTATGGTATTTCTTTGGGCTGGCATATGCAGGTGAAAAAGAGGACAGCTAAGGACAACACTGCATACGGTTCCCATGTCATGCAATTTGGTGACATAGGGTTAAGTACGGAAAATCTCTTCCTGTACATGGGCACAAACTCTCCTTTTGTGGATGACAACTCCCTAAGGCCTCCTCAGAAAAGTGTTGACCAGCAGGATGCCGATCTGCTTTATTTCTGGCACGAGGTTTCTCTCTCCCTTGTCATGTATTGCGTTTGCCATGCCCACCATTCTCGGCCTCCTCATGGTCATCTTCCTGGCAATACCCACCCTAATGCCGCTGGAGTTCAAGCTCAACTCAGGCTCTTCCAATGTTTGAGGCTGCACACGTTAGATTTAAGTCATGGCACCACCGGATGCTAAATGTTTAAGGATAGATTCTTGAGGGTTTTGTCATGTCAATTGCAACCTCTCTTAGATTGTTTCCCTAATGAGAATCACAAGATCAATCGAATGAAGAGCTACTTAAAGGGATTACTATATAGCATTTTGAAGAGGTCCGGCAAAAAATGGTTCTATCAAAGGATTTCTGATAATAAAAAATGGTTCTATCAATGGATTTCTGATAATTGAAGGTTCTTACATCTGCATATTACTTTACTGAAAGTGTTAGTAGAGTAAAAGGACTTCCTTAACTAGAGAAATTACGTCTCTTCCTTTCAACTCATCTTCTTATTCTTCTTTCACTATATAAAGAATAAATTCGGTATTGTCAATTGCCCTGTGAGCCTTGTGTAACCAAATCTGATTTTGCGTCCGTCTTTGTTTCAGTTCTTTGAAGCTCCCGAAGGCTCTTCTAGGAAACTCGAAGCGCAGAAGCAATTTTTTGAGGCATTGTCTCATCGGATGCATATAGATCACAGTGTCAAACTAATTGGAAAGCTCTTGTTTGGAATTAAAAAGGGTCCAGAGGTGCTGAAAGCTGTTCGACCTGTGGGACAACCTTTTGTTGATGACTGGGCTTGCCTAAAAAGCATGGTAATTACTCCCTCATGACCTCTGAACTAGAGGTGTCAAAATTATAAATTGCACATATATGGGTCATTTGTGTTTGACAAAAAGTAGTTAAATGGGTTTACTAAATGGGTCTTAAATGGGTTTGGTTTTAAGTGGGTCGAGAGACTCTCTTTTCTCTTTAACTTACAAAAATATTTTTTTATGAATACTGAAATTATATTATTTTTTTTTTTTTTTAATTTTTAATTTTTCTTTCATGTTCTTTTCTTTTCTTTCTTTTTTTTTTTTTTCTATCTTCTTCCTCCGGCCGCCGGCACCTAGGCGAGCCTCAAGTTCGCCGGCGTCAGGCGAACTCAAGCTCGCCGAATTTGGTGAGGTGGAGGCTTTGCTGACGCCCGGCGAGGCTTGAACCTTGTCGATCTGGCGAGACTCGAACTCACCGGGGTCGGGCGAGGCTCAAGCCTCGCCAAATCCGACGAGACTCGAACTCACTGGCGTCAGGCGAGGCTCGAGCCTCACCAGATTCGGCGAGGTGCGAGCTCGAGCTCGCCCGACGCCGTCGAGCCTCACTAGATCTCGAGCCGCCGACGCCCGTCGAGCCTCACTAGATCTCGAGCTCGCCCGACGCCGTCGAGCCTCACTAGATCTCGAGCTCGCCTGACACCGGCGAGTCTCGAGCTGGCTGGATCTGGCGAGGCAGAAGCATCGCCGACGTCCGGCAAGCTCAAGCCTCGCCAACCTGGCGAGACTCAAGCTCACGGGCGTCAAGCAAGGCTCCAGCCTCGCCGATGTAGCGAGCCTCAAGCTCACCGGCCTCGGCGAGCTCGAGGCTTGCACGTGGCCGCCGCCAACCACAACGATGGCCGACGGCCAGCCAAAGAAGAAGAACCAAAAAAAAAAATAAAAATCCGCATGCGCTACTACTGCCTCCCTAGCAGTCACCTCTGCCTCCTCCATTCCATTTCTAGTGCAATATCTGACGGTAGCAAATCCCATAATTAAAAAATTATTTTTTAAAAAATAAAAAATAATTAAAATTTGATTTTTTTAAATAATTATTTTAAAAATTATAAAAATTATCCATTAAATTTGTGTTGTATAAAACTATTTTAGCAATATCATTTTTTAAAAATATATATATAATAAGTTTGGAAGTTTTTTAGTAATATAATTTTTTAAAAAAACATAAAAAAAAGTTTTCTTAAATTTGGTTAAATATGAAAATATTTTATTAATATGGGTCGGGTCGGGTATGAGTCGGATCAAGTATGGGTTGAAAAATTTACATTAGGCTTAAATGGATTATAAATGGATTAATGGGTTAATTTGAATCGACCCATTAATGACCCGACCCAAACCCGACTTGACCCACCTGTTTGACACCTCTACTCAACCAACACATGTTTGATATATTTCTGTGATGCCGACATTTGCATTGACATTGTGAACCTTTTACTATGTCGGTTCGATTTGTTCTTTATATTATTGATCTTAAATCTTACACTTTGGGGGAATGGGATTTTTTGACACAACGATTGAGTATTCTTTGCCGTCTTGACTAGTGTGATGATGACAATGCTTAATGCAGGTGAAAACATTTCAGACTCATTGTGGATCACTCTCTG
The DNA here is from genome assembly GCA_016097595.1 of Eucalyptus pumila. Taxonomy (NCBI): domain Eukaryota; kingdom Viridiplantae; phylum Streptophyta; class Magnoliopsida; order Myrtales; family Myrtaceae; genus Eucalyptus; species Eucalyptus pumila. Next base: position 46,989,775 of record CM027848.1, read on the forward strand.
GATATGGGTTGAAGTACATGCGCTCCTTTGCAAACATGTGCAATGCTGGAATCCAGACCGAGCAAATGACCGAGGCATCAGGCGAAGCTTGTGCTCGCAATCCATATGGTCCCTGGAGCTCTCTTAGCAGGGGATTCAGTGCATGAGTGAAGTGGGAATCATTCCAAACTAAGGATCCACTTGCCATGCTTAAATCTGCCACATACATATTTCTATTGTATATCTTGAATTGGTTGTTTGTCATTGCTTCACTGTCTATATGACTTGGAAGCACGTTTCTGGACTTGGTTGTCACATAACATGCTTTGCATGTAGGACGATATCGTGCCCGTTTCGCGCGATTTGAAGTACTGTAGCTATGCGGACCGGTAAACTGAAACATTCTGGAGCTACAAAGATAGTTATTAAATCGTTAGCACCACATAAAAAACATTCCTACAAATGGGGAAGAAAGATTGATAGCTTGTGAAAATAACTTATGGTGCATGTTGGACTCCAGCGTAAACATCCTCGTAACACGACATCATGGATTCCCACGTAGCAAGATCGTGTTCGTTTCCCATCATAAGTCTCATCGTAAGAACTCCCTCCTGGATCCATTCGTTTATGGACATTTGGAGCGATTTTACGATTGGAAGATCCGAGCTTGCACGTTGCGTTCGGACGCAGACGCCTCTCGCCCTCCAACTACTTCGGACAACGCTGGATTCGGCTGCTATCATAGCCTTTCTACGTCATACTGCTTCCTGTTGTTGATAGGGTGCGACGCTCCTTAGCCCTCTCGCTACGTACGAGAAATCACGCGCGAACCCCCCTCGGTCCTCTGCACCGATCACATGGCACGTGGCACCGGAGCTTGCCAGGAATGCTCTCCCATCATGTCACTTCCTTTCCCAGTCGCTCCTATTGGCGCCATTTGCCATTCCACAGCACTTGCGCACAGGCGAAATCTTTGGTCGATGGCGGCTGCTCCTCCCATTAAACAAATCATGAGAGACCCTAACAAACGTGTACAGGTTTATTTGTTATTTATCTTTTCCGATGCGTTTTTTTGGTCTCTTTTGACTGGTGAATGGGGCTGGCTTGGACTTAAATTTGGTTTACTATTAACCTCGCCCGATGGCCGGGGGAGACCCGCCTAGCCACCGGCAAGGCTACAATGGTTGCAGTTGAAGAATAGAAGGAAAAAAAACAAGAAAAAAAGAAGAGAAAAAGTGGGTTGGCTTCTGGAATTATTTCCGGAGCAAAGAATCAATTTTTTTTACTTCTTAATTATGTTCTAAATTTACTTTTGAGAATAAAAAAATAAAAAATTTGCTCCAAATAAAAATTTTACCAAACAAATTTATATTCCAAATCTATTCCCAAAAACAAAAATACATAAATTGTTATTATTTGGCAAATTACTGGACACAACCTTGGATACAAAACTAATCACAATAGATTTTTTTTTTTCTTTTACATGTCCCAGTCCTATCTTGCCATCCATGGTAAAGCGTAAAAACAAGGAAGTCTACAAACTATTCGAGGTCGCAAAATGTCAACCCCATCCTTCCCATCTCCAGATCTTGCGCTGTTTGGCGGCTAGGACCCGCGCTACTCGAGCCACATGCATACAAGCCATATTCACCTGTTGGTTCCCTGTAATTACTGTTACTCGGCCCAGCTCCGGTCCCATCATCAAGGTCAGTAGCAGATTGATGCCCTTCGAGGACTCGAGCAATCTGCATAATTTTTCAAAAGCTGATTGTCAGAGTTCCTATTTCCAGATAACCAAACATATCTTTAGATCAACTGGACATGAGTCCTCGAACAAAAATAGCTGTCGCTAGTCATGGATGTAGCAAGTGCGCATCTATTAAAGAAGATTAAGCTCCGGCTACTGAAATATTACCAGACTCATTTTTGGTCGACACTGCACCGATTCACGCACGCAAGCAGCAGCTCAGGCCATCATTCGAGCCATCTCAATGGGGTTATAATTGTTCTGCAGCCTAGAATCAACGAGAGTCTAAGTTTGCCACTCTGATAGGTCGGGTGAGATGAGGCCTCATATGTAAATCATGACAATGTCTATTTCAGTATTGCGACTTCGACGAGTGAAAAACATCAAATTCCAAATCCCACAGTAAAGTAGCTTGGGCTACGATTGTGAACATGAGAATTGCCTGACTTACCGAATAAACCAGATTATCATCCAAAGAATTATGTGTTGAACCCACAGGTTTGCGACCAGTAATCAATTCCAAGAGCACGACCCCAAAGGAGAAAGTATCTAACCTTGGGGTCAGTTCCCCACTTGAGGCGTATTCTGGAGCAACATACCTGCAGGGAAGAACATAAACTGTGCTTCAACATGATTGAACTAGTCAAGCCATAAAGAGTACCTCCCAAGAAAAAGGAAAAACCATGAAAGTACCCAGAAAACTGTGATTCAACAAATAAAGCACGAGGTGAACTAGCAGGCAATGGCTATTTTACAATCATTTGGAAACATCTAAAGACCGGTTAATAACCAGCTCACATCCCTGTCCTCCGAATCAAAATACAAATGCAGCAAATCTTTACCCAAAGGTGCCCACTGGCCTAGATTCACCCTCATTCAATTCAGAAGCCGATTTTGCAAGTCCGAAATCTGCAATCTGAGAAACAAGCATTCGGTATTCAGCAATCTACTTGCTCCGAGAGTTAAGCAACTGAGGTTGGAACTATCAACTTTCCATTCTTAAATTTATCAAATAAATTTGTTTTTACCTTTGCCTCAAAATCTGAGTCAACAATCTGAGTCAACAAGTATGTTTGCTGCCTTGATATCATGATGTATGATTGTCGGATGACCTGCAAAACGAAAGTTTCTCATATATACAAGAGCAAAGCTCTATGATTCACAGTTTTAATTAACTATTAATCCAATAAAGATGAACGGCAAAACTACATCTGAAACTTACAATCCTCGTGAAGATATGCCAATCCTTTGGCAGAGCCAACAGCAACTCCCATTCTGGCCTCCCAAGCTAGGGTTGGCTGTCGACCTCCTGCAGTGATCACTTTCCATCAGCATCCTTTCCATGAAACACAAAAGGCGCCAAGTTCTCTGATTAGTGTTCCCTTTCTTTTTTTCACATAGCCCCAAATGCTAAATCAGACGCCAAAAAAAGACTAATAAAGAAAGAGAGGGCAACATAAAAGCTCGCAGCATGAATTGGTACTGAAAATGCGAACTAACCACGTAAGTGTGACTCCAAGGACCCGTTAGGCACATACTCATACACGAGGATGCGCTCGGACCCCTATGTGCAGTATCCAACCAAAGACACGACATGCTTGTGATGAACTCGGCTTATTTTTCCAACCTCATTCAGAAGCTCACTCTCTCCCTGTCTGCTCCCCACGTCCAGTCGCTTCACTGCTACCTCTTCCCCGTTGGGAAGGACTCCGCGGTACACACACCCATAACCACCTCGTCCGAGTAGATTTCTCTCTGCGAAGTGGCTGGTGAACTCATGCACTTGTTCAAAAGTAAAATGGCACATGGGGGAACCGAGAGGAATGTTAGGGGATGCAGAGCGAAGCTGCATTCTCCGGTTCTTCCTATTTAGACAGTATTTCAGCACCACAACCAGCACCAGCGCCAGCACCAAAACTGCCGCCGCCACTGCTGCCATGTGCTTCGTCAATATGGTGGACCAAGACGAAGGGGACCCAGAAGAAGCTGGCGGCATAGGAGATGCCAGGGTGGTGGTGGTGGCAAGCAGCAGCGTTGTCGCGTTGGTGGCTGCCGTCGGCCATGGCCAGGAGCCTGGAAGTGGGGTTAACATTAATGTAGAAACTCAGACTGAGAGTGAGCGCCAGAGAGGAAATAGTGTAGGATTTAAGCAGTGCTCATAGGAATTATTAAATAGAGAAGGGAGGGAGGGAGGGAGGGAGGGAAAGGTTGGAATGGTTGGCGTTTGGGTCACGTGGTGACTTGGTGAAATTTAATTTGCTTGAATGCAGAATTCTCCCCATAATTCGGGTTCTGACGCATCACGTGAAGATTAGGTTTTGTTCTCTAATCTTCTCTTTTAATCATCCTTTTTCCCTCCAATCTTCATTCAATCTTGACATAAGGATGTCACTCCCAAATAAAAGACAAAACAGCAGGCAACAAGCAAGCAAGCAACAGTTCGACCAGAAAAAAGAGGGGGCAGCGACAATATCCTCAACGAAGATGCGGACACCGCCCCCTAAAATATCGCGTCTTCCGACTTGCTTCCTACTTGCTTCCTACTTTATAGAAGCCAAATAATGGGTGATGTCATAGTCATTCATACACATGTTAAGGTTTGACCGTGATATACAGCACCGAATTCGTTGGGACAAATAATCTTACTTTAATTCTCTTGCATGAACATGAGTTTAATTGACAATTCTGGGACAGTTAAATATTAGTTTGACAAAGATGCGAGCTTTAAAGATAAGCTAGGGCATTTGGTTACCTTTTTGGTTTTTTCCAAATAATGGAAAACATCTGAAAGTGAGCCTACTTTGTTAAGTCAATAGCATGCCTAAAGTCAACCCTCATGTTTAGCCCTAATCCTATACTTTCTCCTGCTACAATTAGACACCGATGGAAGAGTTAACCCTAATTTTAGTTCCACCGGGTATGTTACATACCCAAAAAGTGTCTATATTGCCATGAAATAGTCTTTATAGCTATGCTTGAAAATATTATAGATTATTATATGATCACAAGTCATATCTCTCAGAAGATTTTGGAAACCTATGCTATGAATCTTGTAGTCAAACAAAGCCACCGCTAAGATGAATTTTTCCCATTCTATAAAGCAGCCGAACATCCTACTTTAGGCCAAGTTGGACCGCCCTTTTGTTGTTCATTCTTTACTTACAGCTAATTACCCATTTTCATGTCAATTAGCATCCTTGTGAGTTTATGTCATCATGACATGTTGCAACCTCACATTGACTATTGTACTCTAGGCACATCGACCAAACATGGATTCCCACATAGCAAGACCATGCTCTGAGCTTGCATATTGCTTTCAGACATCTCTCATCCGCCAATTATTTCAAACAACATAACACCGCTAGCCTGCAGCTGCTCATCCTATCATAGCCTTTCTACCTTATTCCGCTTATCGTGTTGTGATTGCCCGTGGGCAATGCTATTCACCTTGGTTTCGTACACCATTTGACGTGTGAACCCCCCACGCTATTCACCCGGTTTCGTACACCATTTGATGCGAACCCCACTAGATAGGGGGTGATGTCCCACAACTCATCACGCCCGTCGTAATTTTCCTCCTGGGATCCACGCCCATCACGACTTTTTCTTTTTGTCCGACCCATCTTGACTTTTTTTTTTGTCAGTTCTATTCTATTCATATTCTAACTCTTACTCTTTTGTCCTGTCTTGTAGGGTGTGGGAGTCGAAACCCACTTTTGAAACTAATTCGCCCCCACTCCAAACTCCCTTGAGAAAATGGGGATTCGAACCCCCATCTCACATTTATATGTTGGAATTCTATATTAAAAGGGATGCTACTTTGGTAAACCAGACCTCATCTTGACTTGGATAGTGAAAATAGACTCAACTAAATTCAAGATTCTTACCCCCAAAAAAAAAATATTAAAAAAAATTAAGTAAAGATCGGCCTTACGAAATTTTAGTTAAGTCATGATTAGGTCCTCTACGCCTTACGAGGACTGCTCGTTTACTCTCTCACTTTCTTTCCGACATGGTCCAATTGACGTTAATTATTATATGCAACACTTTCGAATTCCACCAAATGTCTCAGTTTTTTAAATTTTTTTCTTCTTTTCACGTAATTTGTACAGGGGAGGAGGCGGCAAGAGTCCTTGACATCTAATAACAGAGCTTGAATTTGAGTTCTACCTAAATTTTTTCTTTCCGAGATTAAACCTTAATCCCCCGTATCTTCTCACATTTACAAAAACAAATCTTTCTCCATGGCTACTCTTTCATTAAACAAATTGTGAACAAGCCAAGATTCCTCCCTCAAGAAATCAGAACACGCTACTTCTACGAAGCATCTAGATGGGCCTCTTGCATGGTTCTGAAGAGACCCCACTGCATGCAGGGGGGAAACATGCCCATTGCACTTTTCCATTGCCCAAAAGTACAATAATTTTTTTATTATTTTTGGTAAGAAAGTACAATAATTTTTTGAAATCAGCATACTCCGAGAAAAGAGAATAAAACGAACCCATAGTATCTTTTACGCTTTCCAATTAACATAAAGGAGTGTAAATTCCAACTATTGCTTTTGAAGCACAAGCCAAGATTTTCTGTCTTATTTTGCTTATTTTGGGCTTCACAAGACGTTTTCCTTTTGGTCTTCCCTTAGCCTTTCTATACTGACAACAAGAAGCCACAGATGTGTCATCTTAAGGAGGTTCGTCCTAGTCCCACTTTAATCATTCACCGCATTATATCTTTCTTTGCTCGGTCCATAGCTATACTAGTATGATCTCATTCATCTTATAATACCTCAGATGACTATTTTAGGGAATCTCGTCTTTCATTTCATGTCTTTTTCCCTACTCTTTTCATCTAAGTTTTTGTCTAAATAACTTTTTGTCACATCGTCCCGGTAAAAATGCTTAAAACCCCACCAAAGCAAATGAATGGAGATAATTTAATCACTGAATTCACACACACCTCGTCTTGGCGCTTGAACACCGCATGCAAGATAGATATCACGTCTGTCTTGGTGGAGAAGTGACTCGGTCCAAAGATGCAATTCAACTGTTGCAGGCATATCATAATCACAGTTCCACTCATGATACCGATGATTGTTGAATTCGACAAGTAAGTCCGCAACAATCCCCAGTCTGCTCATAAATTCGATGAAGAAAAGAGGAGATTAGTTTCTTTGGCGATTAATGAATTAAAGGAGAAATTGTGTGATCGGTCCTATATATACCTTAAAAACCCCAAGACTGACTGGAAGATTCTGGTGAAGATAGTGGCTATGAAGATCAAGTTGAGATGCAAGCGCAGGTCAGTGTCCAGCAACATGTTCTCTTGAATGGTCGCGGCTAAAAACAGTGAAGCTGCAGCCACGGTTCCAATCGCTATATGCTTAAAGCTCCCGGAGATGGCGTACACAATTGGCGGTACAAAGCTCAGACTCTGCAATAAGTCAATATCTTAAGTCAGAAACATTAAGATTTGTTAAAACAAAGGTATAGTTATTATTATAATCATCATCATTTTGGGTACCGAAAGAAAGGGACAAAGCCCAAATGTTACAGTAAAACTTACCCAACGAAACTTGATCCGACCTGATCTCCTATTGAGTCAAACCACTCAATTGCTTATCTAAAATTATGGCGATATTCGCATCACATAAGGGAGTGACTCGATTTCTTCCCTAAAATTACGCAGTATCTTTGACCTGCTGAAAGTATATATAAAGGTTTTTGAATCTGAGAAATCAGCGTATTATTTCAAACTCAGACAGGAGCTCACTCTCTCCCTGTCCGCTCCCCACCTTCCAGTCGCTTCACTGCTGCATCTTCCCCAGTGGTAAGGACTCAAAAATGGTTAATATCCTGAAAAATTCAAAACCGGTACACATGTGACAAATTTATCATAAACTATTTTTTTTACCACCGAAAACCCTAAATTGATACACTTTTGACAAATTTATATCAAACTGGTACACTTGTGATAAATTTACCCTCTATTAGTTTCTGTTAAATTTTACTTTCAAGTTATTAAATTAAATGATCGTGACAATTGACTAGTATATCAATTTGAGATTTTATTCTTCGTTTATCACAATTTACAATTTTTATGATATTTTGTGATATTAATTCAATTTAACATGAGGTATATTTGTTATAAATTTACCAATTTGCGATTTTTAGGTAAGAAATTAGTTTTTGGTAAATTTGTCATAAATATAAAATTTTATAATTTTTTATTATCATCGAGATAAATTTATTATAAGTGTATCAGTTTAGGATTTTTGATGATTAAAAAAATAGTTTGAGGTAAATTTATCATACGCATACCAATTTAGGTATTTTGGGGTATTAACCCAATAAAAAAAGAAAAGAAGAAGAAGAGGAGGATGAAGAAGTAAAAATTTGTAAAGATGTAAGATAAAATTGATCAAATTCCTAATTTAGAAGTCATTTTTTTCTTTCATGAAAAACTATTTTCCCTAAGAAATTTATTTTTCATGAGATGAACGTCGGAAAAACCGGAAAATGTTTTATGAAAATTATTTTCTGCGAAACGAATGAAGCCTAGATAAAAACGCGTTCGGCTCGGCCACCAAAGTGCGTTAGCTGGAGTTGCAGGCACCTCGCCTTGCCGCGGCCACCAGTGGAGTTGTCGGCGGTGGGTCCCTCGTGCCTAAGCCGAGTCGCTCCTACTCGCGTTGACGACGGTTGTGGACAAGGGGCGCAACGCTGGCGAAGACGATGACGGCCACGAAGGAGCGACGCATGCCTGAGGCGGTTGGCTCAAGACACCGTCCATGGCCGACCAAAGGCAAAGAATGTGGCTCTTTTTGCAAGATCTGAGGCCTGGCAAAGAAGATGGTTTTCGTCCTCAGATCCACCGCGCATCTTCCTTGTTTGGCTAAAAAGAAAAAGAAAGAAAAAGGATGCCTTTTTTCTAAGCAGATTACACTCAACATCTCGTCCTTGGCCGGTGATGCTGCTGTTCCATGGCCGGGAGGCGGCGTCGGTGACTGGAGGGTGGAGGAGGAGGAGAGTCGAGGAGAGAGAACAAAAATTCCAGATCTTTTACATGGTTCAATCAAGGTGGAGACGCGTTCGTTTATGAGCGGGTAGTGAGTAAAACATGCGTATCTACCGTCGGAGCTTGAAGTCGAGAAAATGAAGTGGGGCCTACTGCTGAGTTGAGGTGACAGGTGGTTAAAGTTGGCAAAATGGGTTATAAACCCATATTATGACTCATTTTTAATTAAATGAGTCTTATATAAGTCAAGTGAAATTAAATATGAGTTAGAAATGAGTTTGAGAAAGTAAAGTATAAGTACAAAAAGAAATAGGTTTGAATGGGTTATTAAAAAACCATCTTTGAACTTATGGCCTTCCCTCTTTAACTTTATAAAAATATTTTTTTTAAAATTGAAATTATAATTATTTTTCAATTTTCAATTTTTTTTTTCTTTCTTTTTCTACTTTCCTTAGCCAGCAGCTGACAAGGCCACGGCTGACCGCCAAGCAATAGGCCAAGTGAGACTCGGGCTTGTCAACGTGTGAGCTCGAGATTGCGACGACTGGCCAGGCTGAAGCCTCGCCAAATCTGGCAAGACTCGAGTTCGCCAGCGTCGGATCGGTGAGATTAAGCCTTGCCTGACGCCGGCAAGCTCGAGTCTTGCCAGATCCAGTTTCGACCCGACCCACCCATTTGACGAGTCTAAGAGTGGTCCAATAACAAATACATATATCTAACATTGACCGTGGGGCTTAGTGCGGAATAAGGAAATAGGTCCACTGCTCAGATTCCTATGTTCCCACGTTACGGTTGGTTAGAGCCTTGACCTTTTCCTCCCTTTCTCCTTGTTGGGGTTGGGGTCAACATTGTCTGAATGAAAATCATCGCTCCTGAATCGAGGACCGGCTATTAAGGATTGATTTCAAAAAATTAGAATTGGAATTGTTTATTAGCTTTATGGACCGCCGTCCGATTCTTGTATGGGTCCATAGAACCGGTTCTATCAAGCTTGATGCGTTTAGTGCAATGTTTTCATGTAAGCCAAAGTAAAGTAAAAAGGAAAGAATTTCCTATTCTTAATTACAATATCAATAAATAAAAAAAAAAGTCAAGAGTTGACGTTGTGAATTGATGGGCAATGAGCTTGCTTGACAATTGAGATTGTGAGGGAAAGATAGAGATGACTTACACGATCTGAGAATGAGACAAGATGATCACTTGACTAGTGGGTGTTGAGTTTCAAATCAAGGATTTTAGTGTTTTTCATTTTTATTGAGTTTTTTTGCTCAAAATTTTTTCTTAAAAATTAAATATATATTATTGTTTCGATTTGAGTGGGTACTTCCATGCCAATAATCCAAAACTAGATCGGTACCCACTAGTTTCAATAAATTGAAAATGAGAACTAAATCAGTTTCCTTGAAAACCACAAGTTTCGGATGATCGAGTGATTTCTGATTTTTTTGCACACCCCACTCATGGGGTTTGAGTGAGCCAGCTATATCCAGTAGACATCGTAAACAGAATGGCACCGTTATTATTCATGGGGAATAATGGTGCCTTGTCAACCATAAATTCCTCTAAATAGGAATGGGCAATCGGTTAAATCAATAGAGGATACAAATCTCGATAGAAAATTTTGAGTCATCAATGACTATTTTTTCATAAAGAAAATGAAATTTCCCTCTTAACCCTTATAATACTCCAAATAACTACTTAAATGTAAAACTCAATTTTTTCGCAAAGTACTCACAAAAAAAAATTTCAAGAATCGTAGATACATTAAAAGTCAAATTAGTAACCCACACATGTATTTTAACCTAACTCAATGAGATTTCAAAGAATTATCGAATAATTGAAAATTTTGGAAGCTGGCATGGCTAAAAAAAGGGGTTGTTACAAAAAAAGCATCAAGGCAAAAAAATTTAATCAAACAAACCCAGTTCACATAATATTTTTAAAATAAAATTTATTTTGAATTAGTCACGAAATAATCATATTTTCCTTTGTGAGTTAATTGAGATCATCCTGACTTGAGTAGAATTTATTAATGTTTTAAGCTGTGTAAATTAGGGATCCAACTTTTTATTTTATTAATTGAATTAATTTTATTCGGTGTGAAAAATATTTAAATCGTAAAGGTACTGTTAATAGAAAACTAAGATGTTTAAACGGTACATTTAATATTTAATGTAATCAGCACAAGTATTCTCGGGAGCCGAATTCCTTGAGAGACTTGTTTCCCTAAGAAAACTGTGGGTCCCACCAAGCTTGCTGCCCATTTGCTGCTCAATATAATCGGCACTAAGTTTTCTCAAGGAAACCCGAGAGACCACCGTAAACTGTGGGTCCCACCAAGCTTTAATATTCAGGATAGTGCTAAGGGAAGAAGACGAGAATCCAAGAGGTGATATCTTAGGGTGTAAATGATAACAATTTTATCCATAAATTAATTTATAGAACAGAAATAGATTATAAAATTATATGATTGATAACGATACAAATTTTTTTCTATTCTGATGATGGCGATCGGCAGATGGTGATTGGCGTTCGGCGGATGGTGATCGGCAATTGGCGACCGGCGATGGCGATGGCCGGCGGCGGTGGCAGCTGTGAGTGACGACAACGGACAGTGAACGGCAGTCAATGAAAACGGATGAGCAACCAACTAATAAAAATGATAAATATTGAGAATTTTTTTTTTTATTTTTTTATTTTTGTTATAGGAATTGAAAAGTAAAATTTTTTTTACCTTTAATTTATGTTACAAATTTATTTACGGAATATAAGTCTATTATACAAATAAAAAAATGAAATAATTTTATCGGGTTTCTATTTCGTACTCGAGTTTAGAATAAAAAAGTAGTTCTGAAATAGGAATAAAGTAAATATTATACGCACCCTTCGTATAAAAATGTCAAGGGCGAAGAGGAAGAAAAGGCCTATGGGGAGCTTGGTAAGACTCTATTTTAACGGGTGGGACCGGACGATGGCGACATTGGTCACACCCTGGACGATAGTGAGCAAAAGCTTCATAAGATTTTATTTTATAGCGGGTGGGACCGGACGATGGTGACACCATCGTCGATTAGAGTCAAGTACGTAGGGTCATCTGAATTCTAATCTATGATGTCATCATGGGTCCCACCAGCTATAAAATTAAGTCTTACCAAGCTTCCCATCGGCCTTTTCTTCTTCACCTCTTCCACACCTCTTCTTCTACCTCTTCTTGGAAGACGTGATCTGTTGATATTCAATGTAAAGGAAAGAAGAGATCTCTTCTTCTCAAGAAAGGAATTCGGATTTTTCTCTCTCAAGGTTCTTGTGTGTGATCGGCAAGGGGAGAGCCTCGGGTTACGCGTGCCTCGCACCATCTCTTTCCAAGCGTCGCGCACCGCCCGGCATCAATACTTTAGTCAATGGGCACATCATCCTAAGCCATTCTTTCGGCAACGGCAAGGCTTTTTTTTTAGAGGTTCCCAGCGGCGGCTTCTCAGAAGCAGAGCTGCTCGGAGAAGAAGGGGGTTATGGGCGCGTAAACGGCGGAGTCCTTACCACCGGGGAAGAAGAGGAAGAGGTGGTAGCAGGGAAGCGACTGAAGGTGGGGGAGCGGACAGGGAGAGCGTGAGTTCCTGACTGGGTTTGAATAACGAAGCCGAGTTCATCAACCAGTATGCCGTCTCTTTGGGTTTGGATACTTCACGTTCACGCACGAGTTGGTGCCTAACAACACCTTGGAGTTCCACATACATGGTGAGCATGTTGGCCCGCCTCTTCCTTTGGCAACCCCTTTGCCATACTGTTTTCTCTGCCTCCGTTCGGCAACCACTTTGCCGGAAGCCACTTTTTGGGGTTCTAATGTTTAGTGTTTAGTTGGAAACCAGCAGTTTGGAAAAGATTTTCCGAAAAAATAATAGCTTTAAAAGTTTAAGTAAATGGAATTTTTATTTTCATTCATTTTCTTATGGAAATAGTTAGGCATAGATTTCTTCAGGGGACGAAAACATTTCGGAAGAATTTTTTCAAATCACCCATTTTTCGTTAGCCGGGATTTTTATTTTTATATCTTTAAAGAGAGCTTGAGGCAAATACTATAGGGCACTTAGCCCAACACAGGTCAGCATTTTCTAAGTTAGGTTGGCATATTCTAAGTTCTGGAAATGCTCTCGCTGCTATGGCGCTAAGGTTGTGCGAGTGATCGCACAAATTTTCTCCTTTAATTCATCAATTAATAAAGAAACTAATCTCATGTTTTCTTTCTTAAATCTATGAGCAGACGGGTTTGTTGTGGACTTCTTGACGCACTCGACAATCGTCGGTATCATGAGAAGGGCTGCGATTACAATATGCCCGCAGCAGTTGAAGGGCCTCTTGGACTGGCTCACTTCACCACCAAAACGGACATGATATCTGTCTTGCATGCCGTCTTGAAGAACCCAAACGAGGTGCGCGACAAGTCGGTGATTAAATTATCTTATATCTCCATTCATTTGCTTTTCTTTGGTTTCAAGCAATTTCACTAAGACGATATGGCAAAAAGTTCTGTGGACGAGAACTTAGATGAAAAGAACAGGGAACAAAGAGACATGGAATGAAATGCACGAGATTCACTTAAATAGTTTCGTTATCACCAGAGGTATTATAAGATGACATCATACTTAATATAGTTATGGACCGAACAAAGAAAATGATAAAAGCGTGACTAGAACGAAACGCATATGTAGACATTGGTGGCTTGTTGATGTCAATATAGGAAGGCTAAGGGAAGACCGTAAGGAAACGTCTTGTGGAGCCCAACATAATACAGAAATCTAGGGTTGTGCTTTAAAAGCGAGATTTGGAATTTACACCCTCCTTTATGTTAATTGGAAGCCTAGAAGATACTATGGTTTTTTTTTTTTTTCCCCTCTTTTCTCGGAATATATGCTGAGTTAGGGCACGTTTGATAACGCTTTGTTCTGGGAAATAATTTTCCATCGGAAATGATTTTTTCTCGATTATATTATCGGGAACAATTTTTTAGCAAAAAAACGTATTTGAAAATTTCTCAAAATTTCTATTTCCATGATAGAAATACGTTTGGTATGATTTTTAGATTTTTTTATTTCTTTTAATTTTTTAAATTATTTTATTATATTTTCTTCTTTTTCTCTTTCTCTTTGGCGTGGCTGGCGACCAACTGGGCGAGGCTCGATGAGCTTGTAGGAGGCTAGCTTGGCCACGGCGAGCTGCCTAGCCTCACGCCGACTGGGGAGGCCACACCTCGCCGTGGCCACATGAGGCTTGGCCTCGCCTTGGCTGGGTGAGGTCGACCTCACCGTGGCTCGGCATCTCGGGGGTCGACGATGCTCCGGCGAGGTTCTTTGGTCCTCGTTTGGCCAATGGTCGGTGGCCGGCACCAACGTCGGCCATGGCCAAAGCTGACAACTAGCCACAAGGAAGGAGAAGAAGAAGAAGAAAAGAGAAGAAAATGAGAGAAAAAAATTAGATTCTTGAAATTATTCCTTAAAACAAAGTTACTTTTTTTTATAGTTTGCTTTTGTTTCAAATTTATTTTCGAAACAAAAAAATAGACTTTTTGTTATTGGGAACAAAAATTTTACCAGATAGGTTTATTTTTTTGCTTAAACAAAAGAATATAAATAATTGTTACGGGGAATGGAAACAAAATTTATCGGGCCTTAAAAACATTATTGTACTTTTGGGCAATGGAAAAGTGCAATGCACATGAGTCCCCTTGGATGGTGATGCCTAGATGTAATCCAAGAGGCCATCTTAGATGTCAAGGACTCTTGCCGCCTACTCCCTAGTATAAATTAGGTGAGAAAAAAAAAACTGATACTCTTAAAGGATAGGATAGATAGATAGGGAATTAAGGTTGATAAATATGCACGATAGCCAACTAAAAATTCAAAAAACGAATCAATGGATATCATGAATAGAAATATTTGCACTATGTTTGGGTAGAATTTGAAAGTGTTGCATATGGTAACTAACGTCAATTGGACTGAGTCGGAAAGGAAGTGAGAATGAGCGAGCAGTCCTGGCAAGCTTCGGTGCTATTTGCCACGTGATGGTGTCGAGGACCAAATTGCAGGTGTGTGGTGTCATGTTGTTTGAAATGGTTGAGGATGAGAGGTGTCTGAAGGCAATACGCAAGCTCAGAGCTCTCCATGGCAACATCATTTTACAATGGATGTAAAAAATGTTTTAAATTGATGGGGTTTAAGTATCTTTTCTCTTTGACAAAAAAAAAAAAAAAAGTATCTTTTCTCTTTCCTTATTTTTTTCAATTGATTTATTGTTTTTTTCCTTTTCAATTGAAAGGGTCCACCAGGCGGGATTCCAGTGGTAAAACGGCACCGTTACTCCTACTCCCAACAGTGCTGTCATCGCCTCCTTTTCCATGGTTTTAAACGCGTTTTCACTTTCGAAAAAAAAAAAAAATGCAGTACCAAAAAAAGAAAATAACAATTATCATGAGATTCCTATCGACGCACGTTACAGTTGTCCCCACTGGTCACCACGGCCTTCGCCTTTTCCTCTCCACCTCTCCCTGTCTCCCTCGATTAGAGAGGTCCCTCCACCTTTTTCCTTAACGTTTTCTTTCTGCTTGAGAGGCACCTTTTTCTTTCCCTCGGGAGGCTGTCCCTTTGTCCCGGTCACTTCAGAGGTACTGTTCCTTCTGTGTTTTCACACTTGTTTCGGCGAAAAAGATAAAAGAAAAAATACAGGATTTTTTTCTTCTCTTTTTTTTTGGGGTCAGAAAAACAGGAGTTGTCCGGTGGCTTCTCAGAGGAAAATCAACCGGGAGAAGGTGGTTTTGGTTGATTTTGGATTTTCAGGACCAATTTATGCTGCGAGGTTTCCGACCAATTTTTTTTTTCAAAGGTACATCGATGTTTCTTTTTTTTAAAAGAAAAGTATTGGAGTTCACCGGTGGCCTCTCAGAAGCAAATCTACTCGGAGAAGATGGTTTTGGTTGATTTTGGATTTTCAGTATCAATTTATGCTGCGAGTTTCTCGACCAAAAAAGGCATCTCGAGTTTTTCTTTTTTTTTTTTCACTAAAAAAGTTTCTCGAGTTATTATATTTTATTTTTATACAATGGTATTGGAGTTCACCGGTGGCTCCTCAGAGGCTAATCCAGGGGGAGGAGGTGGTCGTTTTGGGTGGGCGTACTGCGGAGTCCTTACCACCGGGGAAGATGCAGCAGTGAAGCGACTGGAAGGTGGGGAGCGGACAGGGAGAGAGTGAGCTCCTGTCTGAGTTTGAAATAATACGCTGATTTCTCAGATTCAAAAACCTTTATATACACTTTCAGCAGGTCAAAGATACTGCGTAATTTTAGGGAAGAAATCGAGTCACTCCCTTATTTGATGCGAATATCGCCATAATTTTAGATAAGCAATTGAGTGGTTTGACTCAATAGGAGATCAGGTCGGATCAAGTTTCGTTGGATAAGTTTTACTGTAACATTTGGGCTTTGTCCCTGTCTTTCGGTACCCAAAATGATGATGATTATAATAATAACTATACCTTTGTTTTAACATATCTTAATGTTTCTGACTTAAAGATATTGACTTATTGCAGAGTCTGAGCTTTGTACCGCCAATTGTGTACGCCATCTCCGGGAGCTTTAAGCATATAGCGATTGGAACCGTGGCTGCAGCTTCACTGTTTTTAGCCGCGACCATTCAAGAGAACATGTTGCTGGACACTGACCTGCGCTTGCATCTCAACTTGATCTTCATAGCCACTATCTTCACCAGAACCTTCCAGTCAGTCTTAGCGTTCTTAAGGTATATATCGGACCTATCGCACAAATTTTCTCCTTTACTTCATTAATCGCCAAAAAAACTAATCTCCTCTTTTCTTCATCAAATTTATGAGCAGAATGGGGATTGTTGTGGACTTCTTGTCGAACTCAACGATCGTCGGTATCATGAGTGGAACTGCGATTATGATATGCCTGCAACGGTTGAATTGCATCTTTGGACCGATTCACTTCTCCACCCAGATGGATGTGATATCTATCTCGCAGGCGGTGTTCAAGCACCAATACGAGGTGCGTGACAATTCAGTGATTAAATTATCTACATTCATTTGCTTTGCTTGGGTCTTAAGCATTTTTACCGGGACGATGCGACAAAAAGTTATGTAGACGAAAACTTAGATGAAAAGAGTAGGGAACAAAAAGACATGAAATGAATACAAGATATTCCCTAAAATAGTTTCTTTATCATCTGAGGTATTATAAGATAAATGAGATCATACGCAGTATAGCTATGAACCGAACAAAGAAAGATATACATGCGGTGAATGATTAAAGTGTGACTAGGACGAACCTCCATCAGATGACACATCTGTGGCTTCTTGTTGTCAGTATAGAAAGGCTAAGGGAAGACCAAAAGGAAAACGTCTTGTGAAGCCCAAAATAAGACAGAAAATCTTGGCTTGTGCTTCAAAAGCAATAGTTGGAATTTACACTCCTTTATGTTAATTGGAAAGCGTAAAAGATACTATGGGTTCGTTTTATTCTCTTTTCTCGGAGTATGCTGATTTCAAAAAATTATTGTACTTTCTTACCAAAAATAATAAAAAAATTATTGTACTTTTGGGCAATGGAAAAGTGCAATGGGCATGTTTCCCCCCTGCATGCAGTGGGGTCTCTTTAGAACCATGCAAGAGGCCCATCTAGATGCTTCGTAGAAGTAGCGTGTTCTGATTTCTTGAGGGAGGAATCTTGGCTTGTTCACAATTTGCTTTAGCTATTTGGCGTGAAGTAAAGAAGGAAGCTTGCTAGGGTTTCATGATTTGTTTAATGAAAGAGTAGCCATGGAGAAAGATTTGTTTTTGTAAATGTGATAAGATACGGGGGATTAAGGTTTAATCTCGGAAAGAAAAAATTTAGGTAGAACTCAAATTCAAGCTCTGTTATTAGATGTCAAGGGCTCTTGCCGCCTCCTCCCCTGTACAAATTACGTGAAAAGAAGAAAAAAATTTAAAAAACTGAGACATTTGGTGGAATTCGAAAGTGTTGCATATAATAATTAACGTCAATTGGACCATGTCGGAAAGAAAGTGAGAGAGTAAACGAGCAGTCCTCGCAAGGCGTAGAGGACCTAATCATGACTTAACTAAAATTTCGTAAGGCCGATCTTTACTTAATTTTTTTAATATTTTTTTTTGGGGTAAGAATCTTGAATTTAGTTTAGTCTATTTTCACTATCCAAGTCAAGATGAGGTCTGGTTTACTCAAGTGGCCTCCATTTCAACATAAAATTCTGACATATAAATGGGAGATGGGGGTTCGAATCCCCATCTTCTCAAGGGAGTTTGGAGTGGGGGCGAATTAGTTTCAGAAGTGGGTTTCGACTCCCACACCCTATAACATAGGACAAAAGAGTAAGAATTAAAATATGAATAAAATAGAACTGATAAAAAAAAAAAAAGTCAAGATGGGTCGGACAAAAAGAAAAAGTCGTGATGGGCGCGAATCCCAAGAGGAAAATTACGAAGGGCGTGATGAGTTGTGGGACATCACCCCCTATCTAGTGGGGTTCGCACGTCAAATGGTGTACGAAACCAGGGTGAATAGCGTTGCCTATCTAGTGGGGTTCACACGTCAAATGGTGTACGAAACCAAGGTGAATAGCATTGCCCACGGGCAATCACAACACGATAAGCGGAATAAGGTAGAAAGGCTATGATAGGATGAGCAGCTGCAGGCTAGCGGTGTTATGTTGTTTGAAATAATTGGCGGATGAGAGATGTCTGAAAGCAATATGCAAGCTCAGAGCATGGTCTTGCTATGTGGGAATCCATGTTTGGTCGATGTGCCTAGAGTACAATAGTCGACGTGAGGTTGCAACATGTCATGATGACATAAACTCACAAGGATGCTAGTTGACATGAAAATGGGTAATTAGCTGTAAGTAAAGAATGAACAACAAAAGGGCGGTCCAACTTGGCCTAAAGTAGGATGTTCGGCTTCTTTATAGAATGGGAAAAATTCATCTTAGCGGTAGCTTTGTTTGACTACAAGATTCATAGCATAGGTTTCCAAAATCTTCTAAGAGATATGACTTGTGATCATATAATAATCTATAATATTTTCGAAGCATAGCTATGAAAGACTATTTCATGGCAATATAGACACTTTTTGGGTATGTAACATACCCGGTGGAACTAAAATTAGGGTTAACTCTTCCATCGGTGTCTAATTGTAGCAGGAGAAAGTATAGGATTAGGCGCTAAACATGAGGGTTGACTTTAGGCATGCTATTGACTTAACAAAGTAGGCTCACTTTCAGATGTTTTCCATTATTTGGAAAAAACCAAAAAGGTAACCAAATGCCCTAGCTTATCTTTAAAGCTCGCATCTTTGTCAAACTCATATTTAACTGTCCCAGAATTGTCAATTAAACTCATGTTCATGCAAGAGAATTAAAGTAAGATTATTTGTCCCAACGAATTCGGTGCTGTATATCACGGTCAAACCTTAACATGTGTATGAATGACTATGACATCACCCCTTATATGGCTTCTATAAAGTAGGAAGCAAGTAGGAAGCAAGTCGGAAGACGCGATATTTTAGGGGGCGGTGTCCGCATCTTCGTTGAGGATATTGTCGCTGCCCCCCTCTTTTTTCTGGTCGAACTGTTGCTTGCTTGCTTGTTGCCTGCTGTTTTGTCTTTTATTTGGGAGTGACATCCTTATGTCAAGATTGAATGAAGATTGGAGGGAAAAAGATGATTAAAAGAGAAGATTAGAGAACAAAACCTAATCTTCACGTGATGCGTCAGAACCCGAATTATGGGGAGAATTCTGCATTCAAGCAAATTAAATTTCACCAAGTCACCACGTGACCCAAACGCCAACCATTCCAACCTTTCCCTCCCTCCCTCCCTCCTTCCCTCCCTTCTCTATTTAATAATTCCTATGAGCACTGCTTAAATCCTACACTATTTCCTCTCTGGCGCTCACTCTCAGTCTGAGTTTCTACATTAATGTTAACCCCACTTCCAGGCTCCTGGCCATGGCCGACGGCAGCCACCAACACGACAACGCTGCTGCTTGCCACCACCACCACCCTGGCATCTCCTATGCCGCCAGCTTCTTCTGGGTCCCCTTCGGCCAATTCTCCTTCGTCTTGGTCCACCATATTGACGAAGCACATGGCAGCAGTGGCGGCGGCGGTTTTGGTGCTGGCGCTGGTGCTGGTTGTGGTGCTGAAATACTGTCTAAATAGGAAGAACCGGAGAATGCAGCTTCGCTCTGCATCCCCTAACATTCCTCTCGGTTCCCCCATGTGCCATTTTACTTTTGAACAAGTGCATGAGTTCACCAGCCACTTCGCAGAGAGAAATCTACTCGGACGAGGTGGTTATGGGTGTGTGTACCGCGGAGTCCTTCCCAACGGGGAAGAGGTAGCAGTGAAGCGACTGGACGTGGGGAGCAGACAGGGAGAGAGTGAGCTTCTGAATGAGGTTGGAAAAATAAGCCGAGTTCATCACAAGCATGTCGTGTCTTTGGTTGGATACTGCACATAGGGGTCCGAGCGCATCCTCGTGTATGAGTATGTGCCTAACGGGTCCTTGGAGTCACACTTACGTGGTTAGTTCGCATTTTTCAGTACCAATTCATGCTGCGAGCTTTTATGTTGCCTCCTCTTTCTTTATTAGTCTCTTTTTGGCGTCTGATTTAGCATTTGGGGCTATGTGAAAAAAAGAAAGGGAACACTAATCAGAGAACTTGGCGCCTTTTGTGTTTCATGGAAAGGATGCTGATGGAAAGTGATCACTGCAGGAGGTCGACAGCCAACCCTAGCTTGGGAGGCCAGAATGGGAGTTGCTGTTGGCTCTGCCAAAGGATTGGCATATCTTCACGAGGATTGTAAGTTTCAGATGTAGTTTTGCCGTTCATCTTTATTGGATTAATAGTTAATTAAAACTGTGAATCATAGAGCTTTGCTCTTGTATATATGAGAAACTTTCGTTTTGCAGGTCATCCGACAATCATACATCATGATATCAAGGCAGCAAACATACTTGTTGACTCAGATTTTGAGGCAAAGGTAAAAAAAAACTTATTTGATAAATTTAAGAATGGAAAGTTGATAGTTCCAACCTCAGTTGCTTAACTCTCGGAGCAAGTAGATTGCTGAATACCGAATGCTTGTTTCTCAGATTGCAGATTTCGGACTTGCAAAATCGGCTTCTGAATTGAATGAGGGTGAATCTAGGCCAGTGGGCACCTTTGGGTAAAGATTTGCTGCATTTGTATTTTGATTCGGAGGACAGGGATGTGAGCTGGTTATTAACCGGTCTTTAGATGTTTCCAAATGATTGTAAAATAGGCCATTGCCTGCTAGTTCACCTCGTGCTTTATTTGTTGAATCACAGTTTTCTGGGTACTTTCATGGTTTTTCCTTTTTCTTTATGGCTTGACTAGTTCAATCATGTTGAAGCACAGTTTATGTTCTTCCCTGCAGGTATGTTGCTCCAGAATACGCCTCAAGTGGGGAACTGACCCCAAAGTTAGATACTTTCTCCTTTGGGGTCGTGCTCTTGGAATTGATTACTGGTCGCAAACCTGTGGGTTCAACACATAATTCTTTGGATGATAATCTGGTTTATTCGGTAAGTCGGGCAATTCTCATGTTCACAATCGTAGCCCAAGCTACTTTACTGTGGGATTCGGAATTTGATGTTTTTCACTCGTCGAAGTCGCAATATTGAAATAGACATTGTCATGATTTACAGATGAGGCCTCATCTCACCCGACCTATCAGAGTGGCAAACTTAGACTCTCGTTGATTCTAGGCTGCAGAACAATTATAACCCCATTGAGATGGCTCGAATGATGGCCTGAGCTGCTGCTTGCGTGCGTGAATCGGTGCAGTGTCGACCAAAAATGAGTCTGGTAATATTTCAGTAGCCGGAGCTTAATCTTCTTTAATAGATGCGCACTTGCTACATCCATGACTAGCGACAGCTATTTTTGTTCGAGGACTCATGTCCAGTTGATCTAAAGATATGTTTGGTTATCTGGAAATAGGAACTCTGACAATCAGCTTTTGAAAAATTATGCAGATTGCTCGAGTCCTCGAAGGGCATCAATCTGCTACTGACCTTGATGATGGGACCGGAGCTGGGCCGAGTAACAGCAATTACAGGGAACCAACAGGTGAATATGGCTTGTATGCATGTGGCTCGAGTAGCGCGGGTCCTAGCCGCCAAACAGCGCAAGATCTGGAGATGGGAAGGATGGGGCTCACATTTTGCGACCTTGAATAGTTTGTAGACTTCCTTGTTTTTACGCTTTACCATGGATGGCAAGATAGGACTGGGACATGTAAAAGAAAAAAAAAAATCTGGTGTGATTAGTTTTGTATCCAAGGTTGTGTCTAGTAATTTGTCAAATAATAATAATTTATGTAATTTTGTTTTTGGGAATAGATTTGGAATATAAATTTGTTTGGTAAAATTTTTATTTGGAGCAAATTTTTTATTTTTTTATTCTCAAAAGTAAATTTAGAACATAATTAAGAAGTAAAAAAATTGATTCTTTGCTCCGGAAATAATTCCAGAAGCCAATCCACTTTTTCTCTTCTTTTTTTCTTGTTCTTTTTCCTTCTATTCTTCAACTGCAACCATTGTAGCCTCGCCGGTGGCTAGGCGGGTCTCCCCCGGCCATCGGGCGAGGTTAATAGTAAACCAAATTTAAGTCCAAGCCAGCCCCATTCACCAGTCAAAAGAGACCAAAAAAAAGCATCGGAAAAGATAAATAACAAATAAACCTGTACACGTTTGTTAGGGTCTCTCATGATTTGTTTAATGGGAGGAGCAGCCGCCATCGACCAAAGATTTCGCCTGTGCGCAAGTGCTGTGGAATGGCAAATGGCGCCAATAGGAGCGACTGGGAAAGGAAGTGACATGATGGGAGAGCATTCCTGGCAAGCTCCGGTGCCACGTGCCATGTGATCGGTGCAGAGGACCGAGGGGGGTTCGCGCGTGATTTCTCGTACGTAGCGAGAGGGCTAATGAGCGTCGCACCCTATCAACAACAGGAAGCAGTTTGACGTAGAAAGGCTATGATAGGACGAGCAGCCGAATCCAGCGTTGTCCGAAGTAGTTGGAGGGCGAGAGGCGTCTGCGTCCGAACGCAACGTGCAAGCTCGGATCTTCCAATCGTAAAATCGCTCCAAATGTCCATAAACGAATGGATCCAGGAGGGAGTTCTTACAATGAGACTTATGATGGGAAACGAACACAATCTTGCTACATGGGAATCCATGATGTCGTGTTACGAGGATGTTTACGCTGGAGTCCAACACGCACCATAAGTTATTTTCACAAGCTATCAATCTTTCTTCCCCATTTGTAGGAATGTTTTTTATGTGGTGCTAACGATTTAATAACTATCTTTGTAGCTCCAGAATGTTTCAGTTTACCGGTCCGCATAGCTACAGTACTTCAAATTGCGCGAAACGGGCACGATATCGTCCTACATGCAAAGCATGTTATGTGACAACCAAGTCCAGAAATGTGCTTCCAAGTCATATAGACAGTGAAGCAATGACAAACAACCAATTCAAGATATACAATAGAAATATGTATGTGGCAGATTTAACCATGGCAAGTGGATCCTTCGTTCGGAATGATTCCCACTTCACTCATGCACTGAATCCCCTGCTAAGAGAGCTCCAGGGACCATATGGATTGCGAGCACAAGCTTCGCCTGATGCCTCGGTCATTTGCTCGGTCTGGATTCCAGCATTGCACATGTTTGCAAAGGAGCGCATGTACTTCAACCCGTATTCAGAGGGTTCAGAGAGTGATCCACAATGAGTCTCAAATGTTCTCACCTGCATTAAGCATTGTCATCATCACACTAGTCAAGACGGCAAAGAATACTTAATCGTTGTGTCAAAAAATCCCATTCCCCCAAAGTGTAAGATTTAAGATCAATAATATAAAGAACAAATCGAACCGACATAGTAAAAGGTTCACAATGTCAATGCAAATGTCGGCATCACAGAAATATATCAAACGTGTTGGTTGAGTAGAGGTGTCAAACAGGTGGGTCAAGTCGGGTTTGGGTCGGGTCATTAATGGGTCAATTCAAATTAACCCATTAATCCATTTAAGCCTAATGTAAATTTTTCGACCCATACCCGATCCGACTCATACCCGACCCGACCCATATTAATAAAATATTTTCATACTTAACCAAATTTAAGAAAACTTTTTTTTTTATGTTTTTTTAAAAAATTATATTACTAAAAAACTTCCAAACTTATTATATATATATTTTTAAAAAATGATATTGCTAAAATAGTTTTATACAACACAAATTTAATGGATAATTTTTATAATTTTTAAAATAATTATTTAAAAAAATCAAATTTTAATTATTTTTTATTTTTTAAAAAATAATTTTTTAATTATGGGATTTGCTACCGTCAGATATTGCACTAGAAATGGAATGGAGGAGGCAGAGGTGACTGCTAGGGAGGCAGTAGTAGCGCATGCGGATTTTTATTTTTATTTTAAAAATATATATTTATATTTTCTTTTTGGTTCTTCTTCTTTGGCTGGCGTCGGCCATCGTTGTGGTTGGCGGCCGGCCACGAGGCAAGCCTCGAGCTCGCCCGAGGCTAGTGAGCTGGAGGCTCGCCAGATCGGCGAGGCTGAAGCCTTGCTTGACGCCCGCGAGCTCGAGTCTCGCCGGATTGACGAGGCTTGAGCCTTGCTTCTACCTCGCCAGATCCAGCGAGCTCGAGACTCGCCGGCATCGGCGAGCTCGAGATCTAGTGAGGCTCGATGGCGTCGAGCGAGCTCGAGCTCGCACCTCGCCGGATCTGGCCTAATGCCAGCGAGTTCGAGTCTCGTCGGATTTGGCGAGGCTTGAGCCTCGCCCGACCCCGGCGAGTTCGAGTCTCGCCAGATCGACAAGGTTCAAGCCTCGCCGGGCGTCAGCAAGGCCTCCACCTCACCAAATTCGGCGAGCTTGAGTTCGCCGACGCCGGCAAACTTGAGGCTCGCTTGGGTGCCGGTGACCGGAGGAAGAAGATAGAAAAAAAAAAAAAAAGAAGAAAGAAAAGAAAAGAACATGAAAGAAAAAAAATTAAAAGAAAAAAAATTATAATTTCAGTATTCATAAAAAAATATTTTTGTAAGTTAAAGAGAAAAGAGAGTCTCTCGACCCACTTAAAACCAAACCCATTTAAGACCCATTTAGTAAACCCATTTAACTACTTTTTGTCAAACACAAATGACCCATATATGAGCAATTTATAATTTTGACACCTCTAGTTCAGAGGTCATGAGGGAGTAATTACCAGGCTTTTTAGGCAAGCCAAATCATCAACAAAAGGTTGTCCCACAGGTCGAACAGCTTTCAGCACCTCTGGACCCTTTTTAATTCCAAACAAGAGCTTTCCAATTAGTTTGACACTGTGATCTATATGCATCTGATGAGACAATGCCTCAAAAAATTGCTTCCGCGCTTCGAGTTTCCTAGAAGAGCCTTTGGGAGCTTCAAAGAACTGAAACAAAGACGGACGCAAAATCAGATTTGGTTACACAAGGCTCACAGGGCAATTGACAATACCGAATTTATTCTTTATATAGTGAAAGAAGAATAAGAAGATGAGTTGAAAGGAAGAGAGGTAATTTCCCTAGTTAAGGAAGTCCTTTTACTTCTACTAACACTTTCAGCAAAGTAACATGCAGATGTAAGAACCTTCAATTATCAGAAATCCATTGATAGAACCATTTTTTATTATCAGAAATCCTTTGATAGAACCATTTTTTGCCGGACCTCTTCAAAATGCTATATAGTAATCCCTTTAAGTAACTCTTCATTCGATTGATCTTGTGATTCTCATTAGGGAAACAATCTAAGAGAGGTTGCAATTGACCATGACAAAACCCTCAAAAATCTATCCTTAAACATTTAGCATCCGGTGGTGCCATGACTTAAATCTAATGCGTGCAGCCTCAAACATTGGAAGAGCCCGAGTTGAGCTCGAACTCCGGCGGCATTAGGGTGGGTATTGCCAGGAAGATGACCATGACGAGGCCGAGAATAGAGGGCATGGCAAACGCAATACATGACAAGGGAGAGAGAAACCTCAAGCCAGAAATAAAGCATATCGGCATCCTGCTGGTCAACACCTTTCAGAGGAGGCCTTAGGGAGTTGTCATCCACAAAAGGAGAGTTTGTGCCCATGTACAGGAAGAGATTTTCCTTACTTAACCCTATGTCACCAAATTGCATGACATGGGAACCGTATGCAGTGTTGTCCTTAGCTGTCCTCTTTTCACCTGCATATGCCAGCCCAAAGAAATACCATAAGATGAGAAGAAGAAGCACAGAGAGAAAGTGAAAATAACTGAGGCAGTCCAGGCAAAGATATACGGACCACAAGACTTTCTATTCAAATCATTATTCGATTCGCAAAAGTTATCATTACAACAGTAAACGCGTCAGTTTTGCTTCCGATCCAAATTCCAGATCCTATTGTTGATTCAGAATTCGGGTCAATTCCAATTTATTTGTAGTACAAACCTATACATCTCAATGTTCTACTATGTAGAGCGCTTTCAGTTCATTCTTTTTCATCTTCACAGATATTACCTACAAAATTACTCCTCACAACATCATACACAAAAATCGCAGAAAAACAACACCGAAACGAAACTTCATCATTTCAGAACCTGCGATTCAGCTCGAATCGAGTCAAATCCACGATCACACTCATTAAATTAGACCGACGGAAAGGGGAAGAAGGTCGTCGGATTCGAGGTGCGGAGCAGCAAATCGGGAGAATCACCTGGTGACGGTAGTTCCCGTAACCTTTGGATCCGGCGATCGGGACCGCCGACCTCGTCCGACGGAGTCATCGTCGCCGGAGCGGAACAACCTCGAGGGTCGGACGGCAGCCCGATGACGACCCGGCGACGTTGCGGACGGCGGTGACGTAGAAGGAGGACGAGGAGCGTGGCGCCGCAAGGAGGATCGTGGCGGCGGAGGAGAGGCGGATCATGGCGGCGCTGGTGGGCCGGGGTTGCTTGCGATTACCTCGAGCCGATGGTTATATTTTAGAGTGAGAAAGATAGGGGAGAGAGAGAGTATAGGGTTGGATAAAGCGGTGATTGGTGGGATTTCATCATTTGCCGCATCGACGGCTGCGATCGGGGCGCGCGGCCCACCTTAAAGGTTCCTTCGACGACGGGCCGCGGGATCGCTTTCTCCGTCTAATTCGTCGATGGGAAACGGAACGGACGGCTCGGATTGTTGCGTCGAGCTAAGGCCACTTTGAAGTTCGTATAAAATACGCTCCCTCTCTCTCTATCCCTCTGTGTGGAGAAAATATTCAGTGGTATGTGCGCGCCACGTCATCCGCTGATGTGGCACGCACGTTCCACGCAGCTGTCGACACCTGTCGTGTGGGACCCGCTGGAAAATGAAAGGATCCGCTCAGCTTGGATCGGCTCGGCTCGGCTCGTTGGCAGAAACAATGTCCGGTCAATAAATGCTTTAACGCTCCCGCCCAAAAAATTTCTCACTCCTCAATTGAATTTATTGGCTTTTCTCTCTCTCTCTCCTCACAGGAGAACAAACAGAGAAGGACTGTCTGTTTCCTTCTCCGCTCATCCGGTTCCGGCTCCGCCTCTGCCTCCCAAAAGCCTCGCCGGTTGTCGCCTCCTTCAAGAGCCTCGCGCCGTCGCGGTTGGGTCCTCACCTCCTCCGCCTCCGGCCGTTCCAAACGTCTTGGTTACTCGGCAACTTTTGGACCTCCGACGAACGTCATCGCTCCGACTCCGAGTAGCCCGAGGTCTTTGGACTCTATGTCCTCGAGGTCGATGGTCGAGACGTGAGGGCCTCGTGCTTCTTTCGCTCCCCGCCTCCCAAAAGCATCGCCGGTCATCCGCCGCCGACATTGCCCCCGAGCGGCCCGGCCCGGTGCGATTGCGGTGGTGGGCCGGGGGGGTTGCTTGCGATTACCTCGAGCCGATGGTTATATTTTAGAGTGAGAAAGATAGGGAGAGAGAGAGAGTATAGGGTTGGATAAAGCGGTGATTGGTGGGATTTCATCATTTGCCGCATCGACGGCTGCGATCGGGGCCGCGCCGGGGCCCACCTTAAAGGTTCCTTCGACGACGGGCCGCGGGATCGCTTTCTCCGTCTAATTCGTCGATGGGAAACGGACGGACGGCTCAGATTGTTGCGTCGAGCTAAGGCCACTTTGAAGTTCGTATAAAATACGCTCCCTCTCTCTCTCTATCCCTCCGTGTGGAGAAAATATTCGGTGGTATGTGCGCGCCACGTCATCCGTGATGTGGCACGCACGTTCACGCATTTTGTCGACACCGTCGTGTGGGACCCGCTGGAAAATGAAAGGATCCGCTCAGCTTGGATCGGCTCGGCTCGGCTCGTTGGCAGAAACAATGTCAGGTCAATAAATGCTTTAACGCTCCCGCCCAAAAAATTTCTCACTCCTCAATTGAATTTATTGGCTTTTCTCTCTCTCTCCTCACAGGAGAACAAGGCGAGAAGGACTGTACCGTTTCCTTCTCCGCTCATCCGATTCCGGCTCCGCCTCGCCTCCCAAAAGCCTCGCCGGTTGTCGCCTCCTTCAAGAGCCTCGCCGGTCGCAGTTGGGTCCTCACCTCCTCCGCCTCATTTATTCCAAACGTCTTGGTTACTCGGCAACTTTTGGACCTCCGACGAACGCGTCATCAGCTCCGACTCCGAGTAGCCCGAGGTCTTTGGACTCTATGTCCTCGAGGTCGATGGTCGAGACGTGAGGGCCTCGTGCTTCTTCTGCTCCCCGCCTCCCAAAAGCATCGCCGGTCATCTGCCGCTGACACATTGCCCCCTGAGAGCCCCGCTGATTGCAGCTGGTGGGCCGGGGGGGTTGCTTGCGATTACCTCGAGCCGATGGTTATATTTTAGAGTGAGAAAGATAGGGAGAGAGAGAGAGTATAGGGTTGGATAAAGCGGTGATTGGTGGGATTTCATCATTTGCCGCATCGACGGCTGCGATCGGGGCCGCGCCGGGGCCCACCTTAAAGGTTCCTTCGACGACGGGCCGCGGGATCGCTTTCTCCGTCTAATTCGTCGATGGGAAACGGAACGGACGGCTCAGATTGTTGCGTCGAGCTAAGGCCACTTTGAAGTTCGTATAAAATACGCTCCCCTCTCTCTCTCTATCCCTCTGTGTGGAGAAAATATTCAGTGGTATGTGCGCGCCACGTCATCCGCTGATGTGGCACGCACGTTCCACGCAGCTGTCGACACCTGTCGTGTGGGACCCGCTGGAAAATGAAAGGATCCGCTCAGCTTGGATCGGCTCGGCTCGGCTCGTTGGCAGAAACAATGTCAGGTCAATAAATGCTTTAACGCTCCCGCCCAAAAAATTTCTCACTCCTCAATTGAATTTATTGGCTTTTCTCTCTCTCCTCACAGGAGAACAAACAGAGAAGGACTGTCTGTTTCCTTCTCCGCTCATCCGGTTCCGGCTCCGCCTCTGCCTCCCAAAAGCCTCGCCGGTTGTCGCCTCCTTCAAGAGCCTCGCCAGTCGCAGTTGGGTCCTCACCTCCTCCGCCTCCGGCTGTTCCAAACGTCTTGGTTACTCGGCAACTTTTGGACCTCCGACGAACGCGTCATCAGCTCCGACTCCGAGTAGCCCGAGGTCTTTGGACTCTATGTCCTCGAGGTCGATGGTCGAGACGTGAGGGCCTCGTGCTTCTTCCGCTCCCCGCCTCCCAAAGCATCGCCGGTCATCTCGCCGCCGACATTGCCCCCGAGAGCCCCGCGGTGCGGCTGGTTCCCGAGCCCCCTCTGCCTCCGCCTCCGCCTTCGACTATTTTCAACGCAGAGATCGAGCACAGGAGGAGAAGAGAAGAGAAGGACAAAACCACCCCTTCCCTCCCCTCCTGTCTCCTAAACTCCTCTCGTGGTTCTGGACAGCTTCATCAATGCCTTCGATAGTTGTGCCCGATTTAGCTCAACCCCGGAGAACTCCAAAAGCAAGAGCAAAGAGAAGAAGATGAAGGCGAAGGTCCAACTCGAGGCGGATGGCGGCTTCGCGTCTTCGGCGGAGTCGGACAAGAAGCACAAGAAGGAAAAGAAGAGCGGCAGTAAAGGCTTCGAATCCAAGCAGCCGAAGCTCCCGGAGCATCAGGGGATGCGAAGAAGGAGAAGAAGAGGAAGGCGCTAAAGCTGCGCGAGGACGACGAGGAAGACAAGAGCGAGACCGGCTCGAGCTGGTTGACCCCGAGAACTTGAAGGGGAAGAAGAAGAAAAAGAAGAAGGCGAGGTTGAGCGACGGCAATAATAAGGTGGCTCAGGAGGAGAAACCCAACGCTGTGTTGAATTTCAGGATCTCGGACAGCTTGAGGTTGAAGTTGAAGGACAATGGTATCGAGGCGCTGTTTCCCATTCAGACCATGACGTTTGATATCGTCCACGATGGGACTGATTTGGTCGGTCGTGCCTGCACTGGTCAGGTATGAACATCTTTTTATTTGAATTTTCGAGATTGACATGTTGATGGTCGCGTGCTTGTTTGAAATCTGCTAATTAACTAACAATTTAGAGAAGTGAATGGTCGGACGTTGGAGTAATGATAGTGTGTGATGCGGAAAAGGGTCACGAAGAGTGACATATATGAAAAGAGAAGCGGGTTTTATCTGCTCTATGAGTAGTGAATGGTTGATGTATGAGCTTGGTGAATATTGTTTTAATTAACAGCACGTGAGCAATCATGGTGTAGAGTGTAGCAAAGTGCACTTGGTTCGTGAAATGTCTTTCGTGCATTTCTGGTCCTAAATCCGTATTTCGCCCGATTGTCATTGCAAAAGTCAAATTCCGACCGATCTTTTCAGGCATTCGAACCTACAACTGGTAATTCGACCAAAAAACCTACAGCTATATAAGTTTTCTAGTTTGTGGTAGAGTCATCTGTACATTAGTTCATTGGTGTTATTTGACATAAAAAAACCAAAAGTGGCGTGAAGACTGTTTGGCCGCAGTTGCATTTCAAGTTTTTTAAAGATGATTGGCTGCTAGGAACATGAGTTTTCGAACTGGTTGCTCATTGCTGTAGTTGATGGGTTTTAATTTTTAAGCACTGATTATCACCTTGTTCACTGTGTGAATTGTACCAGGGCAAAACTCTAGCTTTTGTCTTGCCCATTTTGGAATCTCTGACGAATGGGCCTGCAAAAACCTTAAGGAAGACAGGATGTGGTAGGCCACCAAGTGTTTTGGTGCTTTTACCTACTAGGGAATTGGCCAAGCAGGTATTGGAATCAAGCTTATAGAAATAATCTCATCTTTTTACAGAGATAGATGTCCGACATTGTTTACTCTATTATTTTAGGTGTTTTCTGATTTTGAAGTTAATGGTGGAGCAGTGGGCTTAACATCATGTTGTTTGTATGGTGGAGCTCCTTATCATGCTCAGGAGAGCCAATCAAGGAGAGGGTTCGATATAATGATTGGAACACCTGGCCATGTGAAAGTAACTCATTGAATTGGAAGCTTATTTGGTAAGTATTCACGCAAATCATTGTGGGTCCTAGGAAGTGTTGGCGAGCCTATCAATCCAAGTGCGTGGAGGTACTGAGCTTTATCCTAACTTTCTAATGTAGATAATGTTTCACTAGATCCATAAACCTGTGTACATTTCTTCAGGTGGTTTTTCAATGTAGTCGGGGATTCAGAGTGCCCTATATCTGACACTTGGTGGCAAACTGAAACTGGTGGCTTCATGGTACATTTTGTTATTTGTTTGGGTTTATCATGTTAGAATTTTTTACAAAGAATGCCCACAATATCCACTTTATGGTCTCGATCGATTCCGATGATGCTTACCTTCCTACGAGATCACACCATTATCGGTGCCTGGCCCAAGAAACCTGGATCTGCTACTTTTCTTTTCTTTGGGGTTCAGGTCTCTAAACTCTTTCATTCCCTTTGACTTTTGAACAACTTAAGAGCCTTTCACAAGGTGTCTCTCCGACTAATTTCCACATTTGTTTTGTGCAGCCTGTCATAGTGGATGAAAAGGGGGTTGAAATTGAAGGTGAGTGTAGTGGATACCTGTGCATTAAAAGTTCCTGGCCTGGGGCATTTTGTACAGTCTATGGTGATCATGAGCAATACGAAACAACATACTTCAACCATTCCCAGGATACTATTTTACTGGTGATGGCTGCAGCAGGTTAGTTGATACAACTATTAAATTATTGCTTGAGGTACTTGCATTATGCCTGGGTTCTTACTAGGGATGTTTATACAATTCCTTAACTTGAATGATAATCTTGCGCTTCTATATCTTTGGAAGGTGTAGTTATGGTTATATTTTTTGCAGCATAAGTTGTGCAATTTGATTTCCTTATTTTTTAATTCGCTCAACCCATTCAGGGACAAGGATGGTTACGACTGGCTTGGTAGAGTTGATGATGTCATCAATGTCAGGTGCTACATGAATTTCTCAAGATCTTCTCTTTTGGTACCTTCATTCAAACATTTTTTATGTGCTCATACAATGTGGCTTTGTTTTTGTTGAGAAACTTCCAAAGACCAATTCTTTTCCTTCTTAAAGCACCCAGTGCCTTGAATTCTGGACTAGTTATCTGATGATGCTTCACTTGCCTCTGCAGTGGACACCGGATTGGAACAGCAGAAGTTGAATCTGCTCTTGTCTCGCATCCCAAATGTGCGGAAGCTGCGGTTGTTGGTGTTGAGCATGAGGTACTTTAGAGAGGACTAAATTGATGATAAAATTTTCATTGCACTTGCTTTAAATGCTAACAAATCAACAAATCATGTTTTTGTCTCTAGGTGAAAGGACAAGGCGTTTATGCCTTTATCATTCTGGTGGAAGGTGAACCTTACAGCGAAGAACTGAAAAGAGGCCTCATACTCACCGTGAGGAAACAGGTTTGCATCCCATTAACGGTCATTTCTTTATTTGAAAACTAATTGCTCTTGCTTTCTTGAACTCCCCAAAGTGACTTAGACAACATGCAAGTTCTTGACAGAGTAACCTCTTAATGTGATGATAATTGTGATGGATCTCATTTTCTTTCCACATGCTAGTCCCACTCAAAACAAATATTGTTGAGCCTCTTGTTTGCTTACTCTTCTGAATCTGTCCTTGGGCTTTGCAAACAGTGCTTAATCCGTTCCGTCATTACCATGGGGCACTATGCTTAAGATCTCACTCATACTTCTCATTTGATTATTAGATGCCTCTAATTTCTAATTGATTCCCTGGTGACATCTAATGATTTTGATCTTAGCTATGTGAAAGTTATTTGCATATTCTGATTAACAATGAACATATTCATCGCATGGAGCTCTATCTCCCTTCACTTACATGAGAGGTGTAATGAGAATGATCAAACAGTGGGACACATGCTAAATGGGCTCTTTTGGTTGATGGATCACGATGAACTTGCCACATCTAACGCTTTGCCGATATCTTTTCTTTTTGGTTTCTTCCTTTCTTCTGAGCCAAAGACAACTATATTATCAGTAGGATCTGTAATCCTCGCATAACATTTACTACAAGTAGCAAATATAGGGCCAGGTTCCGATTTTATGTTCCTGGGCCATTTTGGCCTTCTGTGCTATTATTGCCTTCATCGGGCTTCAAAATAAATTGGTTTTCGTCCATGAACTAAAAAATAGGTGAAATCTATTTTATAGCCCATCTTGTTTAACTTGTGATAGGAAATTCATAAACATAACTTTCGACTAGGCAATCGATTCATCTTACGCACGACTTCTAGATAGGAGCATTTGCTCCGGATCAACGGTTGAGGAAGGGGATACTGCGGGATTGGCAGCAATTTTGTCAGCTATACTTTTCTGTCAAGGAAAATTCTTTTGTACAGATATGAAGTTGTCAGAAGCATCCACATCTTACTAGAAGCTGGTGCATGGAGGCCTTTTCAATCTCTCTCACCAAAATTCTTTGACTTAGCTGTCTTGGTCCATCTCTTCAGGTTTTGCATAATGCGAGTTGTACAAAATCCCTTGTCTTGAGCTCATAGATATCCCTGAGGAATGTATTATTTGCTCTTGGATCGAGATGAATCGGCTGTTAAATTCTGGAGTTTGTAGAAGTTTTTCAGTCTCGAGCTTACATGGCAAGCTTTAGCTTGAGGCTTTTGTCCCCAGTACTTAAGAACAGTCCTGACACTCAGAAATATGATAAAGAACAGAATTCAGTAGCCTTTGAGGTCTCAGAGACTACGCCAGAACAATGTAGTATCCAAATGCAAGCTGCAAAGAGAAGCCAGGCACCTCTTCCTTCACAGGTAGATGGAGCTTGCTTTTTTTAAGGATTCTTCATTGTGATGATATTACAGGTCAAAGGTTAGATTTGTTGGAATTTTGTATAAATTGGTGCCAGTGCTATAGCTTGTTCAAACCTTGACTGGATTTCTTCCGAGAAAGCAGATTGTTGGGTAGAAGTGCACTTGGTGTCTTCTGATGTGACTTTCACATTTAGTTCCTTAGCTTTATACTAATAATATCCTGGTTGATCCTCTTCATTTTTTCATTACAACCGTAATGAAGTTATGGAAACTGGTCAAAGGAAAAAGACTTGATGGTTGCTGCTTTAGTGGCTCTTATTTGTAAAGGCTTTTTTGCTTGAGATTTAATCGACTAGCATTACTACACTATTATTCTTGACCTAGCAATTATGATCAACATGCTTTACTAGAGTTACTTTCCTCAGGGATTATTCCAAGTGGTACCGCATATGTTTGGTTTGCTCAAGGACTCGTGGGTTCATCCTTTTAATTTCACATGCATGTTTGCTTCTGAAGGTGAATGATGATTGGATAATTCTTGACAAGACAGTTGCTGATCAAGTGTCTTTGTGGAAAAGCAGCAATGGGTTCACCGATGCATTGGTTCGGACCATGTTTGTTCGGGAGAAACGTGTTCTTATCATCAAATTGGCGATGTCTTTGTTTGTGAGAAGACTGAAATGTTCAGGGTAAAATACTTTAATTGCTAACAATGACAAGTCTCTTTAGTATATCCAATTTATATGTGTCGTACGGGAATGTCTTTCCTAATGAGGTTTCCTTCATCATCGTCTTTTCTTTCGGCCTTGTGATGAGACGTGCAGAGAAATTGTTATGGATCCCGCCAATGAGCTCTTGGTTTGCAAAATATCTGGACACTTTGTTTAAATAGGTTGCTTTGTCGTTTGCTGAAATGGAGATCGATGCCGTGAGTAGAACGTCTTCTTTCAACACTCCAATTTCTTAAAACAGAGTCGTTCTTTTATCTATCTAGCCAGGATCACAAAATTAACAGCTAGCATTTGTCGTTCTCGTAGAGTAAAATCTTTGAGGCAACTGATTTTTTTCGCTTTTTCACATGAAAAATTTCAGGAGCGGCAGCAAGGTGGTGTGACAAAGATGAAGCTGAACCATTCATGGGACCTGGTCGATTTGGTAACTAGTTAACCGTTTCCTTTCTCTTTTTTCGTTAGCTATGATTGACACGTGCCTCACACTTCATGCTTGTGTCTCGCAGCACGAGCTTATGTCTTGGGATAAAGAGAATTAGATGCTGTGTTGAGGTTCTGCTGAGTTTTGGGGATGGAATGTATATGCCTTGATCCTCCTCTCAAGGTAGTTCATAGCTATTTGAGGGGTCTTGCCTTGAGTTAGATGCGTTAATTGCTGTCATTTGTCTTATCGTACTTGATTGAGATAATTTAGTTGTCTCATTTTATGGTTTTCCATTTCCAGCGGATTCCACTAGGGAAATGGCAATGTCCTAAGTGCCGCTCGAAAAGTGATTCGGTTGAGCCAATA
This sequence comes from Eucalyptus pumila, assembly GCA_016097595.1. Taxonomy (NCBI): domain Eukaryota; kingdom Viridiplantae; phylum Streptophyta; class Magnoliopsida; order Myrtales; family Myrtaceae; genus Eucalyptus; species Eucalyptus pumila. Next base: position 47,025,370 of record CM027848.1, read on the forward strand.
AGCCATCTCGATTCCGGTTTGAACCGAGCTCGGATGAAAATTTGTGGGTCAAGATCCAAGACATTGTCTAGCACGGAAAAAGTATCTCAAATGCTTGGTGGCTCCCATTTTCCAAGCAAGAGGTCTTTGAGTGGAGGGAATTCTGTTGTAACACCTGAAGTTCAGCCATTGGAAGGTAAGCCAGATCTGTCCCCAGGAGAGGAGCCATGCACCATCAAGCCTGGTTGCCCATCCCTGGGTGGTTCTACGGATGGAACCTCTTCCTCAGAAAAATGATGATGAACAGAAGGTAGATGTACCTCCAGCAAAAGCACCTTCAACCAGAAGGTTAGCTTCTCCTTCTGTGCCCGCTTCATCTCATTCTCAACTGGTGAGTTCAGAACAATATGATGAAGCATCAGAGAAAAATTCTGAATGTTCTGATGGATGCAATAGTCCAAATGGTCAAGCTGCTCTCGGAACTAGTGCTAGTAAAGAGAGAGCTAAGAAGAGAAAGCTTGTGCAGAAAAATGACATTCAGAAGAAACGCATGGTGACAATGGAAAGCAAATTATTGCTACTTCTAAGAGCAGGAATGATGATGGCAAGCAAATTATTGCTACTTTTAAGAGACATGGGTCGAAGAAGAAAGCTGCATTACCTGAAATAGGTAATTTACAATTAAGAAAGAGAACAATTGTAAAAAGGGTTCGCGGTCTACCATGGAAGAAATGGAGCAAAAGAAGGTTCAAATGGTCCAAATAAACAAAAGGTAGATACTTTTACATTGGCCTTTTCATTACTGACATATTACGTATAGACATATATAAGATACTTCCTCACATTCAGTTACATTTAGCAAATGTATGGGACTTACAATTTTTTTTTCCTTTGCTTCCTAAGATATGAACCTCTACAATATATTGAGTGGACGCAGTTTGATGTTTGGTCCTCTTGCATGGCGTGTTTGTTTTCTAAAGATACCTAGAAGCCCTGGATATATTTTGGTTGGTAGTTCTAAGTTGATGGTTTCCACGTGCAAAGGCACGGGGAAAGTCCTTTTAATTGAGGCTTGATGATATAATAAAAATTGATTTTGTGGTGCAGAAGGTTTCGGAGAGTTGAAAACCCCACCCGTAAAGCCAAAGAAAAGAGACCGTCATGTGAATGACACACCAATGTGCATAAGCGGCACCGCCGAGTGAATTTCAGCAGGTAAATCTACTTATGTCCAACTTTGTTGTTTGATTCTGGTGATCAATCTTAGAATCCATCTTAATTCATTTGACACTTTTCTGCTTTTCATGTTGATCGGGTTTTGGGCTATCGTGTTAGAGGTAATGATGCAAGTTCATTGTTTTATGTTTCTGTATGTATTGTAGACATCCTTAATTATGTTAGTTTACTTGTTCTATAGAAGCAGGACAGACATCAACATAGTACTTCCAGCAAAATCAACTTAGATGCAGGAGATGGGTGGACTCGCTGATGATAGACAAGCTGATATAAGCATTAACAGTGACATCAAACTGCACAATCTGAATGTTTTTCAGTGGTTATTCTCTTATCGGCTGGAATTTTAATGGTAAAGCTGGAGGAAGAGTAAAAAACTGTATAACTTGGTTGACGACATTTTATCTTTCTTCTATTGAGGTTGAAAGACGTGTTTTGAGCAGGTTCGTCTATGTAGACATGCTGTGTATAAAGTTGACTTATCAGGTTTAGTTCAAATGCATTACTGTTGTTCCTTTTCAAGTGCTGAACGTATTCTCCTCTGTTTTTATCCTCTAATTTTGCAAGAGGAGCCCCATATCTAGTGCAGCAGCTATTATTTACATTATACCAAGCTGGTATGCCAAGAAAGAGGATCTAAAGAATTTCTACAGCTTTTGAGTGTTTGTAGATATACAAACAAAATCGACATTAGTTAACTTTCAGTTAGTTTTGGAAATCAAAACAATCTTGAATTTTTAATTATTGTTATAAAGAATATGGTGGTTTTTAATTCTCACTCTTTGTATTTGTTGGAAGATATCTTGAAAAGTTTGTTATTCAAACATCGAAATGCTGTGTTCAAGTTTTTTTTGGCCCTCGATTACAGAATACCAGTGTCATAGCAAATACACTGCTTCGATTTCGCATGATAATGTGGGCAAGAAGACACAACATTATTCAACTCTGACGAGATGTTGGTTTAATAAGTTATAAGTCCGTTCACTTTGGTCCTTTACGCTCTCAATTCAGCTGGTTAAATCTCATTAGTAGTCTCCATACCCGTTTTTTCCTTTGATTGGTCATATAGTAAAACTCAATTTCACCAAGTATGTTTCTGTGCTTGAAGAGATAAAACTCTACACTCTACAGTCTCATGGTCTTGATTTCGATTAATATTAATCTATAAGAAATTATGCACAAATTAGGCAAACTATATGCGCATTTCCCCTTTGTCCTTTTGAAAGCTTGGCAAAGTTTTAACAATGGCTTTTCATGATTGCTGGTATTGCTCACTATGCAAAAAATTCATCACACTACAACTAGCAAATGAACCCTTATTGACATAGAAAAATTGTGATATTTTGATGATACGATATATATGATACAAGCTTTTAGTCTCATACAGAAGAACCTTCTAAAAGCTTCTAAAAGCTTGGAGAGATAGAACAAGGCAATCGAAGAAAAGAAAGGTAAATGCACCATTTGACTTGATCTAAAGGTGATGTATTGGACAGAGCCACTCAGCAACCTCACTCTGGTTAAACGCCCACACTAACTCATTTTTATGCTAATCTAGCACCTGCAACATTTGAGTAAGACGAATGTACATCAACTAACACTATAATCTCATTTTCTATGACAAAAGCTTTACACAGAGGTGTCTTAATTTGTCGAATCGTCCCTATCTTTGTAGTTTCATTACTCACTATCCATACTCAAAGTCTACAAGAAAAGAATTTAAGCCACCATCTGCAAAGCACCTAACGCTTCCAATCCCATGAAAGAATTGTGATTTCCATATATTATCACTCCCCTGCCTTGAATTTACTGATCAGTGTCAGTCTCAGGATGACCTGAAACAGTCTCCTCAGACAAGACTTTCTCTGCATCAAGATGAAGGGCCACATCCTCATGTATTCTGCAATAAAAACCATCCTCAACCACTGAACATGGTATCATTGCTTTTTGGAATGGACAGTAGCACAAATTAATTCTCATCTATAGAGGTGAACATAGGTACTGCAGATCAGCTTTCATCAAGCTTAACTACGACTCACCCATGGTCACATGATAACACATCTGTCGAGTGAAAGCGCCATTCAATCGTCCATGAAATAAATTTCTTCCTGAAACATTTAAAAAAGCACAGTTCATAGATGAGAAACTACAAAACTATTCCAAAATCACATCCTCACTATAAATCTTCTTAAGCAAAAACATATTTAAAGAAGAGGGCTGATAAAGGCGGAAGTATTAGCCAAAAGGATGGGAATGTCAAGCTCAAGTAGACCGAAAAAATACTTACAAAATTCAATGAGAATCATTTCTAAAAAAAAACTGACATTTACGGACACTTTTAATTTGTATATCCAAAGCATGACCAAAGAGTCAACACCTGATAAGTCTTGCACTTCCTAATCTCATGGCAATAAAATAACTTGCAAATGAGATTAAAACCTAAATATGCAAGTTAGATAAGTTCAACCATGCTTGTTTAAGAAATGTTCCTGATCGATGAATGTAATTGCATAGAAGGAATCACTTCTTGATAGCATTTTCTTAGTTGAATGATTGATTCCAAATATTCTTAGGAGTTGCAACTGTGATCCAGATATAAACCCATATAATGAAGATTCAGAGACATAGAGATAGAAAAGCTGATCTTAACCTTCGATAATACATCTTTTATCATCAGATAGCTTGATTATTGACTTAAGGAGAAAAAAGATGTCATAGAAGATCACATCATCATAGGTAGAGTAAATACTGACATTGTTATCACTAAATCCCTAGAGCAAGATCAGGTTTTAAAGATAAATATTTAATGCCTTCAGAAGGACCCAGCTGATATAATGTTGTATACCCCAGCCAAGAGAATGACCCCACTCAAAAAAAGAAGTAACTGATAAACAGAAGAAAAAGAATGCATAAAGCCTACCACAAAAATCATCTACACCTATTGTGCAGAACTTGTAGCCATCTTACAAAATCGATAGCATAGTATATATAGTCCACTCTAAGGTCAAGATTCTGACATCACACCTTTGCTCATATCGAGACTGATTTTGGCCCCTTTTTGACAGTCCACTTGGAAGGAACAAGAGTTTCGTTCTCCTACTAGCAGCTGCACGCCGGAGGTTTCGGAGGGGAAACGGCAACTTAAAATAAGGATGCACACTTAATTTAGTTCTTGTTCTGTGAGCTGCTTCAGTCACCCTCTTCACTTCCTCGAGCAAATTATAGTCTGTCCATCATGAATTTCAATGAATTATGAGCATAAAAAACTCAAGAATAAATGAAAGATTCTACAAAAGTAAATATGAAAACAGAAGTCTTGACCACCTACAGACATGTGTCGATATCTGAGTGGTAGATGCGCACCACGTCAGCAGATGACGTGGCGCGCTCATACTACTGAATAATTTTCGATTTAAAATAGGATATTCAAATTCACAGGAAGCCGTAAAAGCGAACCTTCAAAGTCTAATTCATCGTCTGAGTCACTAACTGATCCATCTTCGTAATGAGAACTGAAATCATAATGATCGTTCACTGCAGAATCTTCATCAAATGCATCTTCCACATTATCATACTCATTCTTTTCGCTGTCAGCAGTTTCTAACGCATATATATCATCAATACCATCACGCGTGTCTTTTGGGATCTCCCTACTTTGTTCCTCATTATTATTATCTCTTGCAAAGTCTTCCCCGCTTTCCTTCCCTGTCTTTTCCCTGTCCAACGAGAAGCAACAAGTTGACCCAACTCTTCCTTTGACAGTTCGTCAGCATTCTCAGATGCGTCATCTCCCTACAAGTAATAAAACAATCATTCACGAGTTCTGGAAAAGCCAGCTAAAGTGAGATATCTGAGATCATTTCAAATTCAAACCCACAAGAACTTCAGAAACTCCATAAAAATAAAATGCTCTGCATTGGGCAAGAGGAAGAAAAGTAAGATGCAGTCATGTAGACACCTCGAGTAAAGATATTCATTCTCAAACCTATGATATCTACTTGATGGAAATTACACCGAGAAATCAGATTGTTCTTGCCAAATTTTGAGAAAAAAGCTGCATTTTCTATTAGAAGTCAAAAGTGTAATCAGAATATATTTTTTCATGTTGAGTTAAATCTAACAGAATTTTCCATGACATGTGAATTATGCTTTCATACACTGCCAATGGCAGAAAAGGAGTATGCTTAACCAATTCATCTGCAAGGAATGATGTCAGAGAAAGTAGAGATACCCCAAGCATCGAATGGGATCATATTACATAAAAACACGAGACAAGAGGAGTCCATTAATGAAGGTGATGAGGACGACTATAATTTCTATGGCCAACACGATTTCTATCAGACATTCACTTCCGCCAAGCCATAACATTTTCACTGCTATGATTGACTGAAATCAAAGTTTGGTATGAGAACATAAAATTTCATGCATATCGCTTCATTGCAAAGGCAGTACTTGTGGTAAGCAAAAAGCATCTACGACATAATACTTGCTTATGATTGCACCAGATTTAACCAGAGAAATCTAAGGGTTTGCAGTCACATTAAAGCAATAAAAGCAAAAGAGTTGAGAAAAAGTACTTCTGCATCTATATAACTATTAGCCACCTTGCTTTCAGCATCAACAATAGGTTCAGATGATACAATTGACTCTTCCTCATTTGCCGGTGTTAAAAACTCATCTTTCTCTTCCACAGCATGCTATACAGAACAACAAATGTCCAGATTGTTGGAATCATGTTGACTACAGAGAATCAATTGTGTGTACTGCATGATTAAACTTTTGTTGACTTGCCGTAATTCCCTTATCTTGGACTCCAGTCGATAGATGATCATGTTCTGCTGCCAGCTTTCCCCTCAGTTTCTCTTTTTTCCCTCTCTTGTTTTTCTTTTCGCATTCGTTCTTTCTCCCCTGCTTTCTCTATTTGTTCTTTGCGCTCTATATTTAGAGATGAAAAAGCAACAAACTTGGGTCGACACTGACCTTCCTATCTCCAAGCAATGGGCGTTAAGCTCCCAGGATCCTTCTCAATGGTGGCTTTGACTTCTTTCTTGGATCATTGTTTTGACCGGAAACACCCCGAAGAAAAAAAGAAAAAAAAAAACAATTAAATAAACAGGCACAAAGTAACAAAAATCTAATCATTATTTTATCATTCAATTACCATGGTAAATAGACATTGCATGAAGTCCAGCTTACACTTATTAGATGGTGTCTCGATTGTCTTCTCGGATATAGATTGTTTATCATCAATCAAGTCAGACAACTCAAATTTCTATTAAGGTGCCGCCTTTTTAAGCATAAAGATGGAGACATCTATAGGTTGATCTATAATGCATGGTCATAGGCTATGATTTTTAAGTTAACAAATTCGCGAGTCTTGAAACTGGAGATTCCCCTCAAACGCCTGGGGAAATATAATGCGGAAAGAGTCATCCAGCGGTGATCCATGGAGCTGTACATTAGCAAACAGAAACATCTCCTCAGCAGAGCCCAAGCTCTGAGGGATTTGGGATAAATAGAAAATTTGAAGCAGCAAAGCGAAAAGACAGTCAAGCACTTTGGTCATGGAACAAGACACTCCACATTGACATCTTATAAGTCAGATTAATCTAAAATGCTATGTACTTAAATGCCAATGAATAAAGAACTAGTAACTTGATTTTTTAACACGGGGAAAACATACCCAGGCTTAACATGACCACTAAGCGCAAGATAAGGTGTCTTCATTTGAGCTTGAGCTTCCCTCATCCTCTATGCAGACAAAGAAGGCGTGTCTGAATTCTTCATCTGCTTCAACTTCAACTCTTCCTGGTATTGCTTCATGCGCTTCTCTTGCTTCATTTTGCCAGGCCCTTTTCCATGAAATTTATGGGAAAGCAATCGGAAAGCTTCGCTTCCTTTGGGGTTAACTGTTGCAAACATTCAAAACAAGAAGATTGGCATAAAAACATCAAAGTAATGAATTGGCATTTCTTTCTCAGAGGCAAAAGAAATTATAATGGACAATTTAGTATTACAAGGCTTTATGATTAATATCTTTCTTTCGTTGAAAACTTACTATTCGGCCAAATTCATCTGCCCTTTCAATGCGGATCTCTTTCTGTCCATCATCTGCAATGCCTACGAGCTTGCTTTCTTCTTATCCATGTTTCTACCACCCCCCACTCAATAGTTTCTTTAAGTGTTCCCCGTTCCTTAAGAGCTGATAGTTTCCATCTTAGACAAGCTTGTTATAGTAAGATACTGGCCTCACCGAGTACAGCATTTAACCCGTTTATGACGAGCAAATACTTCGCTGCTGCCTTTTTCCCAGCTTCGACACCTAAGAATTTCAGTCGCACATCGGGGCCAAGAAAAAAAAAGCGGTTGGATGAATTGATTTAATTTCTTGACTCGAGAGGCCACACATATTCTCAACAGCAATAAGCCCAAAACATATAGCAACCATCTAATTTAAATAAGCATTATGAGGTAAACTATTTACCAGGTTGATGATAGGCATTAATATTAACTAATGAGGCGAATATCTCAACTGCTCGCTCATACAATGCTATAAGAGCCCCCACTGATCTAGGGGTCACTTCTTCAACGGTGACTTATAGACTCACGATCATTGGCATATAGAGCATAGCCCATTCCCTACAAAAGTTCCCCATATCTAAAAGAGATCAATTGCAGAAAACAACCGAGTGACTATAAGTAAATCATCCTCTGTACTCATGTCTCCTTTCCAAGAGAAGTGTGAGATCTTAAACTTCAGAAACAATAGACATAACAACTTCGACTATTGCTAGAATCTTCTTAAAGGTAAATATTAGTAGCTCTTATTGTAAATTAACTTGAAGCATTCCAAACAGATAGTCACCACAGGTAACACTAGGTTCAAGCTCCCAATCATGACCAGGTGGTCTCTCACAAAGCACTTCAATGAATGTTACGAAGATGTTGTGCACACCCTCTCTAAGATGTTGTTTGTAGCTATATCGAAATTAGACAATAACATGCATCAGGAATAATCATGTCACCAACATGTAAAAGTAATAGTGGCGTTACTTTATCAAAAAATAACTTACGCATGCTGATCTGTGCTTCCTTTATTCCCATAAACAGTAAGCCCTTGATTGACCTGTGAAATGAACAATTTGAGATATAACATTTTGGAAACTACAAGATGGAGACGGAACTCCCTATTTCCACCAAAAAATTAAACACATACCCGATTGCCATCCAAATCAAATTGTTGCAGATACCAACTGAATAACAGAAGGCTGTCTTTGTAAGGAAGAATTACCATGTCCTGACAGCAGCAATTTAAAAAGTGAAACAATTGTCAATGACTGCAAACTGAAAGGGAAAAACTTTCAAAGACTGATAGTCACCTCACCTTGCGCTTTTTCGTTAGAGGGTTGTAAGATTGAATTAGGCCATCATAGAACCTGTAAAACAAACGATCAGGAATAGCAATAAAATGACATAAACAACCATTACTGCTGTAGACCATTATTGGAACAACAGCGTGACCATCACCGAAGGAACAGCAGTCACAAGTGAAAGAAGGAGATGAGGATTGACAAATAACATGCTCAACCAAGACAGAAATAAAGTATTGCTAGTGAATGTCTAGAGTGCTCACATCTCATCAAATGGCCACCAGGCCTTTATTCTAAAGCCCAACTAATCCTTCAGCGAGCACTCCAGCATCCTGAAAATTATTAAGAAAATACATGAGTACATAAAAATTTTAAAAAAAGGGCACAAAGATTAAACCACGTAGTAATTACGAAAAAGTAAGAAAAAACGTGTCAACATTATCTAATTACTGTAACCACAAAATTCAGCGGAGCTTTTTAAACTACTTCAGTTTTACTACTACTACTATACTACTACTACTACCTAATAATAATAATAATAATAGCAGTAGAAGCAGTTCCAGTACTGTTTGACTATTGTATCAGAAATGTTCAATAGAAACTTTCTCATATACTTCAGTATTTTAATTGAAGGGAAAAAAAAGGCTTTCTAATTAAGAAAAGATAATAAAAATATAGCACTGTACCAATTAACATAATCAGATTATACTGCAAAAATTACGATTATACCTCTAATACGGCATTGTTATAATTGCTCATCTTTCCCCCACTACCAGGAGCTTTGATTTTTTCCCGGCAATATCAACAAGGACGGAGCTTCCTCATCCCGAGCAACAACAAAGGTGCTCTCACCGCACTGGCTCAATATTTAACAATTGCTGCATTCTTCTCATTTTTGAGGGAACTTTAGAGGCAGCTGAAAGATTGTGTCCATTCCCAAGGACCCTTATACGACATATTTTTGCCTCTCTGCATATAGCCAAGAGAGGTCATAGCCTTCATCAGGGTTCATCAACTTGTTAGCTTTATGTTCCCTTTTCTTTGGAAGTGCCTCTAAGTCAATTCCCAGCTTCAGTGAACCCTTAAAATCTGCAGAATGAGCCTTTTTTGTACTTGTTTTAGCAACAGGAACAATATCATTGGGGAAAAGAAGGATAGCAGCATCACTAGTGTTCGATCTAGGAGCACTATCCAGTTCAGGAACAACTTCTCCAGGGAAACAAACGACCCCATAAGCCACCTGTGGGAAAGCTTTTGAATGTGAGAATAATGGTTCTGTTCAGCTATTTAATAGGTTCAATCTAGCCAAGGGGAAAAGAAAATAAAGAGAAGGACTAACAGATAGAGAGAAAGTCTACTGGAATGGAAAACTAGAAGGAAAACTGTATTAAATGAGGGATTTGTTTGTTAACAGCCAAACCGTGGAGGGCGCATCAGATAAATGGTGGACATGTGCTAGAGAAAGAGACGTTATGGAATACTTCTCTATTGACCTTCTATTTTATTTTGTCTAAAGTCTTTTACCTTCATTTTTTTTTTTTTGGGTGGGTCCAAAGTCTTTTCTGGCTCATACAGCCACTTAATATGTCATAGCAAAACCTCAAAATCCAAATAGTGCAATTAATTTAACAACATATATAATCGTCATGAACCATGCCAAAGAACTGAAGCAAGATTGACGTCACTACTCACTGTTATCCCCATTAGTTTAGTAAGTGATACATGAAGCACAGAAAGATGAGCGAGCTAGACATGAAGTATTACAACTCCAACAAATCAAGCCCTGAAAATCAGCTTATGTATGGAAGCATTGTATATCCACCATGTAAGAGAACAACAATGGGATGAAGTAGCCGGAGTAAAAAATTTGAAGATTTCAGCAGCTTATCATGGGCAATGGAAGAATCTTTATTAGAAATGACAATAAAAGGATGGCATCGAAGTCCATTTCATCTAGAAGATTATTCCATGGAAGATGGCAAATCAGAAGCAATACCATTGTCTTCAGCAAACAAAAGAAAGCATAGGGTCCTATAAAAATCAAAAGATGCACCACTTGGATGTGAAGAACCATTAGCATGATTATTCTCCAAAGTTGGCTCATTTTCACATACGAAGCCACAACGGAGAGTAATCATCCACGAGAGAGCCATTGGATTGTACTGCTCCCCAAAGAAGAGGTCCAAGCTTAGCTACACAGCTGGTAATGACCTTGTCTCCAAGCTTCCAACACAAAGGTGCAACTTTCTAAATCACATTATACACCTTATTAGAAACTAAAGCAAACAGAAACCACTCTGAAATGGCAAAAGGAACAACACAATTACCTTATTTTCTTTTAAAACACTAGCAAGGAGAGGACTGAGAAGCCTCATATCCTCACTTTCATTGAGGATTAATGTGATGATTTGCTCCACAGCCCACAAACTCCTTTAATAAAAGCCAAGTATGTTAAATGAACAATGTACTTGAAACAGGCTCTTCACACTATTGCATTTGCAAATAGCCAAATTACTAGGAAAGAAACTCCATGAAGTATGTACAAACCAAACCTGAGCAGGCATTGGAGGAGGCAAGGGATTCTTGATCATTGAGAAGATTTTTTCAGATGCTTACAGCCAAAAGCAGATTGTTGCGTTGATTAATAATTCAACATCATAATATGGCATCCTTTATGGTAGCAGGAGCAGTAAACTATACAAGTCCCAAAAAATGTTTACAAATTGATCCAACTCTATGTAAAAGTGCATGCTCATACAAAAAAATCCAAGAGCTGCACGTTGATCCTATCCTATCTATAAGTGCATGCTCATAACAAAAAGACAGGAGCTACACATTAATCATATCCTATGGAGAAGTGCATGCTCAAAGCAAAAAAATCAAAGAGCTACACATCGATTCTACCCTATGTAGAAGTGCATGCTCATAGCAAAAAAGAAATCCAAAAGCTGCACTGATTGACATTAGTTAACTATCTACCCTTTCAAGATAATTTGTTTCATCATTTCAAAGTCAAAAAGCGATGCTTCATCTTGCCCATGTTTCATCATTAAAGTCAATTATGCAAACAAACATAATAAAAGTATTAGAATTACTTCTTTTAAGAACAAGATAAGATAATTGATAAAATCATTTGATCACATTAAACAAGTGTCATACCTCATGCAAGGTGCCGCCTACGCATGAAGATGCTTTTCTTTTTCTCTTTTTCGCGGCGCTCTTTATCCGAGTATTTGGTACACCTTTTGGCCTTCTCTTAAGGGGATCAAATACTCGAATTCCATGATTTTCTACATATTCAGATTCATCACCTTCCTCCAAGAAATCAACATGATCTTTACCTATTAGAGATTGCATTTTAGTTGTAATTTGAGAACGAAGACGCAACAAGGCTGTAGTTGCAAGCTCCTCTGTTACATCATAATTGGCACTATCATTCATGACACTGAAAGCTAACTGCATCAACCTCTTCAAACGCAGTGTCTTTGAATTAACCGCATGATGAGAGCTTTGTGCAACATCTTCACAATAAATCCTCTGTTTTGCAACTTTTGTCCACCTCTTCAAAATATATTGCGATGGAATGCTTGTAATATTTGCAACATTTGTCAAGATGTAAAGGGCATGCCTACATAACCATCCTTGCATTTCAAATAACTTGCAGCTACAAAAAATGGTAGAATCACTTGGACTAAAATGCACAATATGCTTTCGTTCACTACTTCCGATTCCCATGATATAAGTATGTAAAGGCGCATCAGTTTCTGATCGAAGAACATGTTCAGATAAAACATGCAAGAACTCAGCCTGAAAATTCCTGTAAATAACATGAGTATATACTTGCGCAGCATGTTGCAAAATTCCACTAGTCTCAACCATAATATGTGGCTTTCCTCGAGCACACTCAAAATCATCAACAATTTCAGTGTTGCGCATTTTTTCAGCTTGCTTCTCATAATAACCAACAAATTCAGATAAAGTCATCGTCTTACATGCCATATCTTGAAATACATTGTTGGTGCTCTCACTTCTTTGCGTAGATCTAATTCCTGCAGAAAAAAAATCACGACCAAATGCAAGACACCATTTATGACGCAGGCGATATAGATTATCCAACCACTTGTTCCCACTTAAATTCCACTCCTGACACATAGCTTTCCAAGTTGTCTCCATTTCAATTTCAGATTCACAACGATATAGAAGCTTGTGCCAATATTTATCACGAAAACCTGGCTTTCCAAGAAGATGTGCAATATGATGCGTAGCATTTTTCCCAATGTGCCATATACATAAACGATGATCAGAATTCGGGAAAACAGTTCTAATAGCATTTGCCATAGCATGATCTTGATCAGTGAAAATAGTTTTTGGTGCTTTATTACCCATCGCCTCCAAAAATGATTGAAATGCCCAAACAAAAGAAGCAATAGTCTCATCCATAAGAAATGCACAACCAAACAGAACATTTTTCCAGTGATGATTCACACCAACAAAAGGCGCACATATCATATTGTATTTATTTGTACGATAAGTAGTATCAAACACTACTACATCTCCAAAGCTATCATAATCCAACTTGGATAAACCATCAGACCAAAAAACATTGGTCAGCCTCTGATCCTCATCCAATTGAAATGTGTAAGAAAAATTGCTTCCATTTGATTGTAAGTAATTAAAATGATTGATAAGCCTTTGACAATCACCTGCATCAATCAGATTCCTTCTTTTCGATTGTAAGAAATTTTGACAATCACGCAATGTAAAGCCAATATTATTTGCCCCACCTGCTTCATCACAAAGATAAGAATATGCTTTTGTAGCCCTTATACCAGCCCCAGTCATAGAAGTCAAGATACCTTTGCTAGTGTCTGTAATATGTCGATACGAGCGTATAAGGTGTTTTTGTTTATCTTCAATGAAAGGATGATTATGAACATCTTCAAACTTGGTAACTTCCCAGACTCCATTTTCAATTTTAAATTTAATGCAAGCCTCACATCCTGTTCTCTTCACTGTCCTATAAATATTTCTTTGTTCATGAGGTGGGATTGATGGAGAGTGTCCTTCACAATTGCATACAAATGTGCATCTTCGTAATACTCCTTTACTATTGTTCGCTTTTTGTCCTTTTCGCACTCCAAATCCTTTACAAATTGCATATGCATTGTATGTATTATAGGCTTCATTCTCATTAGCAAACACCATACCAATTCTGAATTCAAATTCTTCATTAACATTGTGTGCAATGATATTATCACTTGAAGCCTCTACAATTTGAGGAAAATATCTAATTATATAAAGAATAAAAATGAAATAAATACAAATTAATTCTAAAAAGATGAAGTCATACCCATTTCGCTTTGAGAATAGTTTGACTTTTACTGGAAGTGAATGTCAAACATGAGTTTTGGTACCCATTGACATTGGGTTCTTCATAATTACAACCTCATAATCACTTGCAAAAAACCTTTTAGCCAACATATTCTGGTCACATAAACAACAATAATCCATTAGCAAATAATAACTAAAATTGAAAGTGAAATAAAAATAAAAGCAACAATTATTAGTCCAAATTACTAATAGCAAGAACATTATTCAACCTTACCAAGAATAGGGCAACATAGGAATTAGATTGTCGAAAAGGTTGGGTGCACTCCAAGAACAAAGGTAAACGCAAAAGCCCGAGGTTTTCTTGTCTGAAACTTATGCATCAACAACAATAACAACTGCAATCATAAAGAATCGAGGCTTTTGCCTTTACCCTAAAACAGAATACTAAAGCAATGAGCATGACAAAAATTCCCGATGCCAACGCAGTATTCTCAATCTTGTCTCTCCAAACTACAAGAAATTGCATAGAGTTATTTGCAGAAAAAGTTGTTTGATTACATGAAAGCTCTGTAAAGGCAACCAAAATAAAATGAGATCCATTGATTCAAAATGCATCAGAATAGCCAATACCAACTAGAAAAAAATATAAGGTGCTTGGCATGTTTGATTCAAAATTGTTCCTTACAATGCTTGGAAGACCAATAATAAGTAGGGAATGCATTACATGGACAAAATAACACCAATTGCAAATCAACCATGACAAACCAAGAGGGGCAAGCTATCATATTCATATTCCAAAAGTGCTGAACATCATTCAATAATTGTTCAAAGAACATCTTGTAAGGTAATCGTTGCTTAAACTAAAACACAGGCACTTATAAACAACATAATTGAGTAAAACAAGGCATTAGCCTCTTCTATGACACATGTGCAAAGTCAAATGCACATTAATCTTCACGATCAAGAGAAGATGCAACCTTCACAAAAATCTCTTTCCTTTCTTGTTTCAACAGACTTGAAGCTTTTACCTAAAACCGAACAATAACCACTTTTATCATAATGTATATCTATGAAAGAGTAAGCATAAGGATAGCAGATGAGATAAGCATTGATACCATTTTTGGACTTAAGTATCCATGCCTTGTTGATGTTGCAAATGTCAGAGAACCCCTTAAGTAATTGAGATTGGGAAGCTTAGTCTTCTTCAGTTGCGATGTCCATCCCTAAGTGCACCACCATGTGAGGGACAGCCTGAGAAACATTCACAGCAAACAATGTTATGAATTTCTTACTGCAAATGGAAGCAAAGAAAAGAAAAGAAAATACATTAGAATAAATAGCATACTGAAACCATGTGAGGGACTTCTATTGCACTCTCATACTGATACATTATCACTAAAGGCAGCAGAAATGAAATTAGAGAATTTCTTTAATGTCAACCACCAAACTAACTTCCATTTGGGCTCGTGAAACCAACTGGAGTATAATTAAATAGAATGAAAATCTAGTAAATCTTATACAAACATATTACTCTTATTTTGCTAATTAAATTGGAGGACCAACTAACAAATGTATAAAATCATAAAAAGATCAATTTAACTTCCAGCAATTATACCACATTGTTTTTTTTATCAAACAGCACTTTGTAAGAGAAAGTTCTAATCTTTAAAATATTTAATAAATTAAAAGCAGAAGTACATGAAAAGACATGACAACACTCCAATATTCAGATACATAAAACAGTATAACACTGCAAAATCTTTACTAGCCCAGGCAACATCATCCTATTGCCAAATATAGTATTGCCATTACAGTGTCATCACTATACTATCTAAAGACATAATGCACAATTAACCATAAATGATATCATTACATACTATCAGTTTTCCTTTTCTTTTTTTTTTTTGTCATAATTAGTTTTTGGAGATCAATTTTTCTTGCATACCAAGAGGAAGTTACCACTAAGATGATACTCATATCCACAGGTCACAAACCTTAAAAGTAGAAGCAATCACACCTCGTCCCTTGAAAATATTTTCAGGACACTTCAAAGCTATGTCCTCGGATACAAATCCAGTCCCATCAGTATGTTTTTGGCGGAATGGAAATGCAGCCTTTCATTGCGGGTTTTTGGTAGGCCCAAGAGATTCAAGAAAAAGCAACAGCAAAACATCTTAGAATCTCTTCCCTTTCTTGTTTCAACAGACTTGGAGCCTTTACCTACAACCGAACAATACCCACTTTTATCATAGTGTATATCTATGGAAGGGTAAGCATAAGGATAGCAGATGAGATAAGCAACGATACCATTTTCAGACTTAAATATCCATGCCTTGTCGATATTGCAAATGTCAGTGAACTCTTTAAATAATTGAGACTGGGAAGCTTAGTCTTCTTCACTTGCGATGTCCATCCGTAAGTGCACCACCATGTGAGGGATAGCCTAAGAAACATCCGCAGCAAACAAGGTTATGATTTTTTTAGTGCAAATAGAAGCAAAGAAAAGAAAATACATTAAAATATAGTAAAATCAATATGCAATCCAAAACTATTGTCAAATTAGTACCAATAAAAAATAGTGGTAGTTCTCAACTCAACTATTAATGAGGAATGAGAAAACTCAGAACCTCAACATCTCCTGTGGCATTAAACAACTCTCGTTGCAAGGTTCCATTAAACCAAAAAAAAAAAAAAATGAAAAGAAACACGAGGCGTGGCGGCAAATGATGATCGAATGAATCCACTTTCGTTCTCCCTAGCTACTCGCGCATTCACTGGCAATAGAACAACCCCAGAACAACCCATCTTCGTTCTCCCTAGCTACTTGCGCATTCACTAGAAACAGAAACAGAACAACCCCATAACAACCCATCTTCGTTCTCCCTAGCTACTCGCGCATTCACTGGAAACAGAAACAGAACAACCCCATAATAACCCATCTCCGTTCTCCCTACCTACTCGCACATTCCCTGGCAGCAGAACAACCCCATAACAACCCATCTTCGTTCTCCCTAGCTACTCGCGCATTTGCTGGCAACAGAACAACCCCATAACAACCAATCTTCGTTCTCCCTAGCTACTCGCGCATTTGCTGACAACAGAACAACCCCAGAACAACCCATCTTCGTTCTCCCTAGCTACTTGCCCATTCACTGGCAACAGAACAACCCCAGAACAACCCATCTTCGTTCTCCCTAGCTACTCGCGCATTCACTAGCAACAGAACAACCCAAGAAGATGCAGAAACAACCCATTCGGGATTTCGACTGTGCATTCCGAAACCGGCCCACGAGAGGGGAGGAAGAAGGAAACTCACCGGTCGAGAGAGAAACGCACGGACCCCACCCGGGTCCACAGCAAGCGGGAATCCTTCTCCACCTCACACCTCTCCTTCTTCTCCGCACCGTCGACCCCGCCCAGGTCCGCCATGATCTTCCTCGTGACCAAGCAGCCCCGCCGTCGGGGACAACACCCGGTCGGCGGGCGGGGAGCCCGGTGTTGCTCGGGAATGAGACTGAGGCCGCCTCCCTCCTGCCGGAGGCCGATGGCTTCGCGGCGGAGGTCGGCAGGAATCCTTCTCCAGCCCGCGTCTCTCCTTCTTCTCGCGGCCGAGCGGGCCAACGTTAGGGACAGCACCCGTTCAGCGGTGGAGAGCCTAGTGTCGCTCGAGAACAAGACCGAGGCCGCATCCCTCCTGCCGAAGGCCAATGGCTTCGCGGCGGAGGCCGGCGGGACGGGGAGGACTAGCAGATGCTGGAGACGGAGGATTCCAGAGGCAGATGAGGCTTTTGGGGGAGGGAGACGGAGCTGGACACAAACCTTCAGCTCGATCTCCGAGGAACAGTCGGAGCCGGAGGGAGTCGGGACTTGATCGCGGCCGATGAGGCTCCGACGTGCTAGAAGACCGGTGAGGCTCTTGAGGAGGCAAGAGCGGACTCGAAGGCGGAAGTGGAAGCGGAGAAGGAAACGCAGGTCTTCCGACGTGCTAGAAGACTCGGTGAGGCTTTTGAGGAGGCGAGCCGGACTCGGCGGAAGTGGAAGCGGAGAAGGAAACGCAGGTCTTTGTGGAAGTGGAGAAGGAAACACAGTCTCGTTCTCGCGTTTGTTCTCCCCGAGGAAGGAGAGAGAAAGTGAGAGAGAGAAAAAAATTGCAAAAAATCGATTGAGGTGAGAGAATGGTGTTTTGGGCGGGAGCGTGTCTTTTCTTCTGCCAGCGACTGTCTTTTCTTCTGCCGTGCAGGAGCGTGTCTTTTCATCTGCCAGCAAGATGAGCCGAGCCGAGCCGAGCGAGTCTTTTAATTTTTCAGCAGGTCCCACACGACAGGTGTCGAAAGCTGAGTGGAACGTGCGCGCCACATCAGCGGATGACGTGGCGCGCACATACCACTGAATATTTTCTCCTCTGTGTGCCCCCACAAACCCTAGCTGTCCTCAGCGTCTCAGCCCCCTCTCTATCTCGCTCGCTAGCGTGCGTTCCGCTGCGTCCTTTCGAAACCTCGCGCCGCCGCGCGGAGGACTGATCATGGTGAGTGGGGGTTTTTCTCCGTGGTTCGTCTATTTCGGCCGATTGTCGCCGGTGGATCGCCGTTCGCGAGCTCTTGGAGTCTGGGACGGTCGATGCTGTTTCGGCGTGGTGCTCCATCATTTGGGCGCGCTGGGCGCATTCCATTAGCTGAGGTGGAGCGGATAGGGTGGGCAGGATCGGACGTCCCGGATTGTTGCGCCGAGATAACGCCACTTGAATAAAAATCATATGTTGTTCTTTTTGGAACTGTAGGATCCTAACCTTCACTTTGTGGAGTCTCCTGCTCATCCAGAAGTGCACATTCACTTGGCTGCCCAGCAACGGTACGGAGCTCATCTCTCTATTTTCTCCCATTCGTTGGAATTTTACGTGATATTTAAGATATCATCTTAGCTGCTTGCCATGGCATCCTGATTCCTCAAGTGCTTATGAGAATGTAGACTTGGAGTTTAAAATTTCATTTGCTTATATATGTTATTTATATATTCACATTGGCGTTGGTGGATTGCCTTTAAAACACGAGTTCTGATTAGACATCTCGCTTTATCCTTCCGTTTGCTGCCCAACTTCCTGTTGGTTTAATTTTTACGTCTGACGGCCAGCTACTGTGTTTGCAGACTTGCTTTTGCTGCTGGTCAGCCATTTGATGACGAGTTCCGATGGAGTATGAACCGAGTACTGAGGATCTCCTTTTCCGTAGGAGTTGCTGCATTGGGTGCGCGTTTTTCTTGTTGGAGAGATTTAATAGTTTACACGTTTGAGCTCCAATGTGACTGTTCCGTAGTCACTTTGAATTGATGTGGTGATCCATCTCATCTGAATGGTCTATGTTCAATCACGAGTGTGTTGAAGTGATCTTATCATGCCCCTCTGATCTTTGCGCATGCCATGGTATAGCTGCTAAGGGATTGTGAAATGCGGTCAAGATTTCTCCGCTAAACAATCACGTTCATCTCACAAAAATCGAAACAAGCAAGCTGAATGATCCCCAGAAGTCTGAGCTCACCCGGAGGAGAGGAATGAGGCGGAGGTCGTTGAGCTCGTAGTCGATCACTCGATCGACCTCCTTGAGAGCGCTCCAACCCTTTGCGATCAGCTCCATGGCCGTCTTGTTCCTGCCGTGCATGTCCCACTGTCAAAGCCACCAAAAGAAGAAAAAAAAAATGAGCCCATTGAAGAACCCAAGAGCAGGACGCCGGAGAGGAATATGTTGGAATTCGCGTACTCCTGGATTGAGCATGAAGAGGAGGCGGCCATGGCAGGTCGGCCTGAGAGAGAGTCTTGCGCAGAGTGGCCTCAACATATTTGTGTTTATGCCTCAAAAGAAACAGAGACCGGCTGGGCTGTGGGCTTGCTCTTTTTCAACCGTACCGTGGCTGACGGGAGGGGAGTTTGGGTAATTCGGTTACATTCATATGATCCGTGGCTGTCAATCGGGTTGCCGCGGCCCGTTGGGCCATAACGGGCCGAACAGGAGACGGGGGCGAGAGGGAATGAGGGAGGCGATGCGTGACCCGCGGGAGATCGAAGAAGTGAGTTGTGAGCGTGACTGAGCGAGAGCCGAGAGGATGAGCCACGAGAATGGGAAATTAGCATTTTGACAATTCAAAATTACACATCCACCCTTGTTATCTTTTAAGAATATCTTTATAATATGGGTTATTACTACAAAAAACTTCAAATTCATACACTTGTAATATATTTACTTCAAACCCCCAAATTGATACACTCTGCACGAATTTACCATTTATTAATTTCCATTAAATATTACTATCAAATTGCTAAATTGAATGACATGCAGCAGTTGACGGCTGTACCAGTTTAGGATTTTACCTCGTATTTGTCATATATGTACTGGGTTGTGATTTTTCTTTATGGAAATTAATGGGGAATAAATTTAACATAGATTTACACAATTTGAGGTTTTTTCTAATTAAAAAATTAGTTTTGAATAAATTTGTTGCAAATGCACCAAGTTAGGTTTCTCATGATAAAAAAATTCATTTGTGGTAAATTTGTCACATAATTATTAGTTTTGGGATTTACGTGATATTAGCCTTTTAGTAATAAAAATTATATGAAAAGAAAAATTAATTTGGTTTGGTTTGGTTAGTTCGGTCGCCCAAAATCGGCCGGTTTGGTTTGATTTCCATACTCACCCCTTATTGGGAAGTAACTATATTTATATCTTGATACCTTTTATTTTTTTAAGTCTGGATTTCTTTCCTTTTAAATTTCCACACATAATTATTTTAGAATAAAAATTAGGGGTGATTGTTTTTCGGTCAGGTCCGGTCCTACCTAGGAATTGGGAGCTAGACTAGGAGGACTAATTTCTAGTTTATGAAATTGGGAATTGGTCTAATTTGGTCCAATGGAACCGATCATCTCACCTCAAACCCTAGATCAACCAAACCCAAAATTGATCATCTACTTCAACCATCAATTCCAACTTCAAATCCATTCCGCAAAATCATGAATTGACCCAAGTGATGCCTCTATCAGCGGCCAATTTTCGATACCGCGTGTGCCTCAAGAACCACGTGGTAAGCATCCAAGATGTCACAATCAACCAAACTAAGTGAGAGTTTGCACGTCACATTCAACTGCACAAATTTGCATAATAACAAACACAAACGCATGACACGAACGCAATAACATATTTAGAACAAATTGAAAAGGCAAAGAGTTCAAAATAGACTTGAATAGAGCAAGAGAGGAGACAAGAGTCGAAATGAGATGCGAGAGCAAAAAGACCATCTAAGAATGGTGTGAGTGTTGAGAAGGACGCGATTCCCAAACTCAATCAAGAGAGGGAAAGACCAAAAGGTTGAAGAGTAAAGAGTGAAGAGCGAGGTGTGAGGCACTAAGGCGAGAGGGAAAGACTAAAGAGTGAGGAGTAAGCGAAGCTTGAGGCACTAAGGGGAGAGGGAAAGAGTCATGCGAGGTGACGGGAGAAGAAAAATATGGTTTTTGGTTGCTGTTTTAAGAAATTAAGAAATATATATAATCAATCTAGTCTAATTCTCACCTTAAAATAAAAAAATTAAACCAAAAATCATGTTCCAATTTTATAAAACCAGGAACCGGACCGAAATTCCTTAAAACAGCCCTAAACCAACCGGTTCGATCCGGTCCACATGACTCTCGATTCAATCGGTCATCTTACTCAGCCCTAGTAAAAATCAAGTCACATCGTGAAAAGAAAATGAATTCCATATCTTTTGGTCTTTCATTAAAAATAAACTGCAGTTGATACTTTGAAAACATCATCTGCTGTTTTGCCCAGTTTTTCAACTTCCCCCCTTCTGATCAGCAGCTACCAAGAACGGAAGATAATGAAAGAATCAAATTCGTAATCTCGCAATTCTCTTGACACCCGTATTCGCATTACTCCACATGACCAAGTCACACTGCAGATAAAGCAGTAACGTGCAAAATGATCAGTGATGGGGAAATGACTTGAGTAAAGCATATATCTGATTCAGCTGCTACCGATGTTCATTCACCGTTCATCTGAATACTAATGACTTCAGCAAGTTATTAATCTAGCCGCTGCTGCTCTCATGCGGGGACGGCAAAAAGATCACTAAATAGTAAGCGCAGACATTTCTTCGCACATGCCGGCCAGGGCAGGCCACATCAGATGGTGAAATGCAGTAACAGATCAATCAAAGAACTGCAAACATGAATATGTGCTGAAATGATCTCACTGGTGTGACAACTGCACCAAAATAATTTCCTATAATGATGTGCTCGAATGGGTAAATACAAGAAAGTGATGGTGTGCCAAGGGCGGTGCATCAGGCAGGACTAGCTGCGGAATGGCTCGAGCTGACTGAAGTGGGAACCAGCATTTGTCTCCAGGAACTCTTGCCCAAAATGTGGCATTCGAATGCACTGAACCAGGAAAATCGGTTCGAGCAATAGCAAACCGCGCTGCCAATTCAAATTTAAGTTGGAATCTTCATCTGTAGCCAAGTTTTCATCTAATCGAGGTTGTCTAATCTATTCTTGATGGATTTATGAGATGGGCTTAAAGCCTGTCCACCCAAGTTGGGCCCAAAAAGCCCGGCCCACGGGAATAAGGCCCGTGGATGGGGGAAGGTATAAAAGGGAGGAGAGAGAGAGAGAAGACAACCTTTGGCCATTCTAACGTACGCTTCTCACTCTCTCTTTCCCTCAAAACGCATAAGGCACGTTGTTTCCCTTTTTCAAGGCAAATTGACATCATCGAATCAAAATTTTTTCCTCGGTCTTCAGCATTGGTGTTTAATCTGTGGCTAACAAGGTACGCTCGAATCCGTGGTGTGCTTTAGGATCAGTGATACGTGATTTTCCCGGGCTTCGCTTCCGCATTGATTTAGGGGTTCGATTTAGTGTCGAATCCGGTTTTCGGGGATCCGTTATTCCCAACATTGGTATCAGAGCCCTAATTCACGTTTTCCCGATCAATTTGATGTTTTTTGATTGATTTTTCGCGAAAAATTTTAGGCCGTACGGATCGGGGCGAGAAATTCCGACACCCGAGCGTTGTTTGGCCATTTTTCTGAGCTTTCGTAAATCGAAATCCTTTTCTGAACACATGGCGAGAAAGGCGACGTCGAGACGAGTCCGGCGACACGTCGCACGCCGCCGGGAGACTCCGCACGCGCCCACACGCGCGGCCAGAAGGCGCTGCGCGTGGGCGCGACGCGCCCGAAGCGCTGGCAATGGCCAGCGCGTGCACCACACGCGCCGGTGACGAACTGGCACGTGCGCGCCGGCGACCGGCGAAACGGCACGCGCCGATCCGCGGACCGACGCGTGCTGACGTCACGTGATGTCGTCACCGTGACGTCATCCAACGGTCGGTAACCGCTCGGATGACGTCACCGATGACGTCATCGCCGACGACGTTTGGCCGAGCGGTCACTGGCTGGCGACCCGACCCAACCCGAACCGCAGAGACCCGGCACGCGTGCGGCACGTGCCGTCGGTTCGCCCGATCCGGCCCTCCGGCCCGACCGGTTTGACCGGTCCGACCGGTCCGACGACCGTTGACCACCGTTGACTGTTGACCGATCGTTGATCGTTGACCCGAAAAAAAAAAAAAGAATTTGTTTCTTTTTTTTTTTGGTCATGCCTATGTGGGTTATAAGTAATCCATTTTTTAATTTTGCATTTTTTTCATGAATTATGGAAAATTATGTATTTTCCCTTTTGTACATTATGGATTATAAGTAATCCATTTTTAGTTCTGCATTTGTTGCAGGAACTATGATACGTTATGCAAGGATACCTGCAATCCCGAGAACGGACGAGGGAATTGCAAGACTTAAAAGGCTGATGACAGAGTTAGCTAATTATCGGTGGCATGACGGTGATTTAGTATCACATGTGGTCAAAGTCAATCAGATGATACAAGAAATCATCAGTAATGGTTATCTTATGCCGGATTTTGAGAAGGTGCCGGCTTTGATGAACACTATTCCACCTGAATGGTAAGCAGTGTTAGATCGGCTATGGGAAGTCAACGTGGTCTCGGGTTATAGGAAGCTGGTGGAAGCTTTTGTAAGAGAGCACTATAGGATTGAGTTAACCAAAACTTCAACCCTTAGGTTGAGCGCCACATGGCGCAGAGTGTATGCGCCTTGGTGGCGACATGAATGCTCTCCAAAAGTTTTTCCATGGTTGGCAAATGTGCCTTCAGTTTTTCGAGATGTTTTGTTTTGATAGATTAGAAGGGACATTCCCTATTTATTTCTTTGATTAATTATGTAATGCTTACTACCTGATTGTTGTTGATGTAGCAACCGATATGTTAGCTGTATCATGTGAAAGCATTGTTATTTTATTGGATGTTAGATTTTTATTTGCTTTCTGTTATTGCTGATTGCTGTGGGTAATTAGCTGTGGGTAGTAATAGAAGTTTTTGTATCTTCATAGAATTTATTTGCATAAGACAATTATATTAATAATAATCTTGAGTTAGGATTTTTGGAGGATGATTGGAAACATAGTGACCTTTTGATTCTAAAGCCTTACTTGAAATTATTCATTAATATGATGGGTCTATACAAATAGGGATGCATAAATGATAGGCATTAATTATTCATGCATATAAGTCTGATGTGTTCAGATCGATAGTTTCAGCAACTAAGAACGTAACTGCTGATATGAACGACAACAATTGTGGAATATTGAGTATTAAGTTCAATATGTGCTGGAAAAGCTAGAAGCACTAGAAGCTCTTGACCATGTTATGGAAGATCTTGAGGATGCTGTGCGCCACCTTGAGCTGGTAGAGGACCGCTTGACGGCATTTGAGTCGAAAATAGATATTTTCAATGCTAGTTCTAGCTCAGAAAGGGTTTTGTGCTCTAAGCGCAAGTGTATTGATTCGGTCAATATGTGGGAATGCAAATGATCAAGTCCTTATTGCAAGAAATCAAGAGTTAACCAACACAAGAGAGGAAAACGTCCTCAAGTGAAGAAAATGTCAAGGGTGAGATGTTACAATTGTGACAATAAAGGTCACTATGCTCGCGACTGTCGTGAGCCAAAGAAGGTAAACACTTCTTGTACATTTGAGAACTTTGATTATGTGTCAAGTTCTGAATAATTGGCTGAACCAATCCTTTGTGGACTGTAGATTCAGGAAAGACAGACCATGTAGCGAATGATAGAGAATCCTTCGTGGAATTCCGACGATACCGACTGGAACTAAGTGGTCTATGTGGGATATAACTCCAGAGCTGAAGTTAAAGGGATTGGCACCTGCCAACTGAACATGTGTGGTGGACACACCTTGTTCCTACATGATGTTCTAAATACTCTGGAGATTCGTCGAAATTTAAGTGTCTGTTTTGATGTTGGTTAAGCTTGGTTTATATATGAACTTTCATAATAGAGGTGTAGATTTGTATTTGGATACAAACTACTATGGTTGTGGTCACTTTCTGGATGGTTTTATTATACTAAATGTTGACTGTGGTGATGTCAATATGTTATCCCCTTGTTTCACGTCTTTTACTTCATGTGATAATGATGTGAATATGTGGCATACTAGACTTGGTCATATTAGCCAACAACATATGAATAGACTAGCCAAAGAGGGCTTGTTGGGCAATATTGAAAAAGTCAATTTATCCATATGTGAGCATTGCCTAGTAGGGAAAATGACAAGGAAACCATTTGGAAAAGATAAAAGAGCTGAATTTCCTTTGCATTTAATCCATTTGGACGTCTGTGGTTCAATGAATGTGAGAGGAAGGCAAGGGGCTGTTTATTTCATCACTTTTTTTTATAGATGATTATACTCGAGTCGGATATGTCTATTTGATTTCTCATAAATCTAAAGCATAAGTTGTTTCAAAAGATTTATGAACCTGGCAGAAAATCAATTAAACAAGAAAATAAAGGTATTTAGATCCGATCGAGGTTGAGAATATTTATCTGATAAGTTCAGAAAATTATGTGATGAAAAAGGAATAGAAAGATAGTTGTCTATTCCATATACTCCTTAACAAAATGGTGTTGCAGAGAGAATAAACAGAACCCTACTGAAATGGTTAGGTCCAAGATGGCTCATGCTAACTTACCTATCACTTTTTGGAGTGATGCGTTGTTAACTGCTGCCAATATACTTAACAGGATGCCTTCCAAATTAGTTATTTCCACTTCATATGAGTTATGGACAGTTAGAAAACCGGACTTAAGTTTTCTTAAGCCATGGGGTTGTGCTGCCTATATTCATGAGTCCTCTCACAAGTTTGGGAAATTGGGTCCCAAAGAAAATAAGAGTATTTTCATGAGATACTGCGAACACTCAAAAGGGTATGTGTTCATGGGTGAGCAGGAAAGTGGGAGTATAACTGAATTTGAATCACGGGATGTCACATCCTTAGTAGATGAATTTCCTAAGAGGAGCGAAATAAGGGAAAATTACTCCCTATTTGAAACCTTGGATCAAGATAATGATGTCAGTGGAGTTCGTCCAAGTGGGAGTAATATGAGAAGTGTTGAATTGAATTCAACTCATTCTCAATTGCAACCACATGACAAAATGACATCATCATTATCTAATTCAAGTGGGAGCATAATGGGGAATGATGTGCTAAGTGTATAATCTCCCATACGGTGAACAAGTCGCCAAAGTATTCCCCGTCGATGTTTTGACATTGAAAGGGAAACTTTTATTGTTGCTCCACAAGATGAGGATGAGCCAAGAAATATTAATGAGGCTCTGAATTACCCTAATAAGGAAAAATGGATTCATGCAATGGAAGAGGAAATTGAGTCAATGAAATCAAACCAAGTCTGGTAACTGGTTGATCTTCCAAAAGGACACAAAGCTATTGGGAACAAGTGGGTTCTCAAAATAAAGCGAAAGGCTGATGGCTCGATAGAAAGGCATAAGGCTCGCCTTGTGGTGAAGGGGTATAATCAACAAGAAGAAATTGATTATGAAGATACATTTTCTCCTGTAGTGAGATTTACCTCGATTCGCATTATTCTGGCAATAGTGGTTAGTATAGATCTTGAGTTACATCAAATGAATGTAAAGACTGCTTTCCTCAATGAAGAATTAGAGGAAGAAATATATATGGAACAACCTGCTAGTTTCGTAGTGAAAGGCCAAGAAGAAAATGCATGTCGACTTTGGGGGTCGATATATGGCCTTAAGCAGTCGTCGAGACAATGGTATATACGTTTTCATAATGCCATAATGGCATATGATTTTGTAATGATTGACAAGGATCATTGTGTATATATCAAAAGATCCAATGATCAATTTGTGATCATATCATTATATGTTGATGATATACTAATTGTCGGAAGTAATATGGAGTTTGTTAATACTGTGAAGAATTCGTTGTCTTCCAACTTTGAGATGAAAGACATGGGTGATGTTGCATACATTCTTGGAATTAAGATTTCAAGATTGTAAGCCCATATACACTCCTATTACAAAAGGTGAAGGGTTGAGCCATAGTCTGTGTCCAAGAACTCCACAAGAGAATGAACAAATGAAATATGTTCCTTATGTTAGTGCTGTTGGGAGCTTGATATACTATGATGTGTACAAGACCTGGCGTATGTTTTACAGTTGGAATGGTGAGTAGATACCAATCCAATCCAGGTCCAGCACAATGGAAAGCCGTTAAAAGAATACTAAGGTATCTAAAGGGAACTGCTGATTATACGTTGAGTTATTAAGAAAATGATCTGTAACTCAAAGGCTATTCTGATGCTGATTGGAGAGGAGATTTAAATGAAAGGAAATCTACCTCTGGGTTTGTTTTCTTACCGAATAATAGCACCATAAGTTGGAGCAGTAAGAAACAAAAGTGTATAGCCTTGTCCACGATGTAAGTTGAGTTCGTGGCATTATCAGCAGCAGTGTAAGAAAGTGTTTGGCTTAAGAGATTTTTTGGATCATTTAGGTGTTATTGGAAGTGCTGCAGATTAATTGTTGGTTAACTGTGATAGCCAAGCAGCAAAAGCGTACACCAAAGATCCAAAATATTATGGCAAGACCAAACATATAAATACCAAGCATAATCTTGTCAAGGATATGGTTGCACGAAAAGATGTGAACTTAGAGTACATACTACACATAGAATGGTAGCAGATCCTATGATAAAGCCAATACCTAGAGATGTGTTTTGTGGCCATATGAAATCTCTAGGATTGCGTAGAGACTAATGTACTGAATATTGTAATTTCCCTAAGTGTTCACATTTGATGAATTTGTGTTTTCATCATTAATGCCTATGAATCTTTGTTTGATCTTTATGCATCTTAATGCTTAGTGCATTACTTTAAGTTGAGAAGTATGTCGGACAGATATAAGATTAGCCCACTCACACGAGTAACCGCCCCTATTTACTGTGTGATAAATAGAGATGAGACTGTTTTTAAGCTTATTATCTAGGTGATAATCGAGAGCTCAAGCTTAAAACACGTATGTCGCCTTAACTAGGTGTTAAGATGAGGATATAATACTTACTATGTCTGAAAGTAAAATACCCCACATATTTTACTTTATCTGTCTAAGATGCCAGATGTGAGTTCTGATGAATTTTGTGAATGAGTAGATACGTGAACTCAAGTTAGACATTGGGTATGTCTGAACTATCATCTGTACGCGGTATTGAAAGGTGTAGACATACGCTCCATGGGAAATGAGTTAATACCGTAATACGTATTTCATACTACGTATGCATGAGACGACCAATAAGAGTGGCAAAAGTTTGATCTCAACTTTTATGTCGTGTGAGACTCTTGAGGAAAATAGTTCCTCTATTTTAGTCCCCTCACGACTCTTACTTATTCTCAAGATTTCTATTTAGTGTTTGCTATCTTAGGATGTTGCCAATGGTCATGAGTTTGATTCGATCTAATGGGGCATTTCTAGAAAAGCAAGCTGAACTGAAATTGAGAGTTTGAAGGAAAGAGGAAGATCGATTTTGGAGAATCACATTGTAGTTTTGTATTCACCGGTTAACCAATTATGACTGTCTTTGTGATAATCATAATTGTAAATATAATATATATATCATTGTTTGAAAGAGATCAAGAGAGATATAAATGTGATCGATCGATCTAGGGTACTGCATACTAAATCTACTCAGGATGTGATGCCCATTATGAGCTGCTATATATTCCTAACAGATGTATAGCAACGAGCTCTCAAAGTATGCTTGGGTCGCACTGATTATTCACCGGTATGAATGTTGAAGAGAGGAAAAGAGGATTCTGTTCGGCCCGTCGTGTGAAGTGAGAGTCTATGATGGATTTTTCTCTCGATGGGGATGAGTAGGGCTGTCCGCCCATGTTGGTTTTGGACCACCATGTGCGAGTGGGAGATGATGGATTTATGAGATGGGCTTAAGGCCCGTCCACCCAAGTTGGGCCCAAAAAGCCCAGCCCACGGGAATAAGGCCCGTGGATGGGGGAAGGTATAAAAGGGAGGAGAGAGAGAGAGACGACAACCTTTGGCCATTCTAACGTACGCTTCTCACTCTCTCTTTCCCTCAAAACGCATAAGGCACGTTGTTTCCCTTTTTCAAGGCAAATTGACATCATCGAATCAGAATTTCTTCCTCGGTCTTCAGCATTGGTGTTTAATCTGTGGCTAACAAGGTACGCTCGAATCCGTGTTGTGCTTTAGGATCAGTGATACGTGATTTTCCCGGGCTTCGCTTCCGCATTGATTTAGGGGTTCGATTTAGTGTCGAATCCGGTTTTCGGGGATCCGTTATTCCCAACAATTCTGAATTTGCCATTTTCACTCTCTTTTTTGGAATACACCATCAGTATATGTGAGGGAATTGCGTTAGTAGTGTGTGTCCGATATTTCTTTGAATTTTCAGATTTTCCGA
The DNA here is from genome assembly GCA_016097595.1 of Eucalyptus pumila. Lineage (NCBI taxonomy): Eukaryota > Viridiplantae > Streptophyta > Magnoliopsida > Myrtales > Myrtaceae > Eucalyptus > Eucalyptus pumila. The sequence continues at coordinate 47,055,177 of CM027848.1, forward strand.
CAAACGTGAATACGAGCAATGGCCGGAGGTTCTTTACCAAAAAAATTTACCAAAAAAAAAAACAATGGCCGGAGGTTTGTCTATAATCGATCGTGGCTTCCGAATTTGATTTTTTATAGCTTACATTGCAGGGATATTGAACAGAGGGAGTATCGAGGGATCTCGACGTCGCGGCCCTCCGTGAATCGATGCGGCAACTCTCAAATTGAAGAGAAAGAGAGAATGTCTTGAAGTTGAAGAGAGGGAAGTGGTCCAGGCCAGATCTTGAATCATATGCAATTCACATGCACCGTCAAATTGTTGAACCAGTCGTTCTCTTGCTTCTGTCATCTAGCTTGCTAGCTTCTTTCAAGCTCATTTCTCACTTGCCTGTCATATGTTTCAACTGCAAGAAAGTAGCTTCAGGCACTTTCTTTCTTCTTGCCCAGATCGTGTTCCTTTCTTCTTCTTCTTTCATTCTCTAAGAAGAAAAATTTCTCCCGAAGTAAATGAGCAATTGAGTGCCCCAAAATCTGCCTATAGTTGCAGTCCAGTTGCTGATAAATGAAGTCCAAATCCTGAATGATATGTTTCTTGATGAAATTGAGGATGTGCTAATTTTAATGGGTGTATCTCTAGGAGTTTCTGCTTTATGGAGCTTGTGCCAAACTAACTCGAACAAGAGCTGGACCTTCAAGGTTGGCTGGTAAGCCGATGACAATTTGTCGCGTGTTTCGCAAATGCCTGTTGAAAATCCGAAGGCAGACTTTAGCAGCTAGTATCTGCAGAATTAGAAATGAAAGCAACCTCCTTCGAATGAAGAGACATTTGCTCGAGGGTGTTTCTTACACAATTTCATCATTTTCTTGTTCATTAGAATGCGATTCTAAAGAAGTTCAAGATGAAATCACAAGCATTTGCTTCTCTTCTATGTTTGTTGGCTCTCTTCTGTCGCATGGTAGTGGCACTTTAACCCTCGGAAGCAATGTCGTGGGGCAAATTTACTATGTGGGAAAGTGCTCTGTTTGATCGTCTGGTATTTGTACATCATCGTTCCACTGACGGATTGTCGTCTCAAAACGGAATCAGCCAAAATCCTCCATTCAGTTCATTTACAATGCAGGTTTTTTTTTTTTTTTGGCATGACCAAGTTGCTCCATGCTCGAAAATCAAAGAGCGACTCCACCAGCTTCGGAGCAGCGTATGCTCCACTCGTACAGAAAGCATACCAGAAACTGGTTCCTCGGCAGTTATGATCTCGACATCTACCGAGCAATAGATCCTCGATGACATCTCTTGAAGATAATTTTGCCATGAACTGCTTGTTGTAGCCCTTTTGCATGTTTTTACGTCTAACAAGGATTAAATATCGATGGCCCACTATATAAAATGGTCGCGGATACTTGATTAATAGAGCACATTCCCATCTCGTCCGGCCAATCTTCTCTGTTCGTACGTGTGATAGTGAAGAACGCGTAACTGTCTTGCTGTTCAGCAGTGGAAAAGAACCAAAACCAACATCATGTGTTGTGCCTTAAAAGTTAGAACACTGATCGCGCTCACACTAAATAAAAGTTTACGACTCAAATGCATGATTGATTAGGAAATTATTCCAACTTTAAGTTCTTCCCTTCAAAAACCTCGACGAAAATTTGAGGAAATTTTGCATATTTTGATGCCTACTTCCATTTATTTCCGTCTTTTCCAAGAGGATATAATGTGAGAAACACATCACGTGGCAATGATAAATGGTCTAATCAACAAATTGGAAAGTGAGATATACACACACTGAATATATCATCGGTTACAAGATTCAGAAGATTGTCTCGATTTTAAGTTCATCTCCTTGAAAACCACCTAAGACGAAAAAAATTGAGAAAATCTTATATATTTCAACGCCTGTTTTTGATCCTCTATTTTCCGGGAACATGTTTAACGTGAGGAATACATCGTGATAGATAGTCTAACTAACGAATGAGAAAGCGAGATATACACACGCACGCTTGACGCCAGGCAAGATGAGTCTTCGAAACCTCGCGCCGCCGCCGCCCAGAGGACTGATCATGGTGAGTGGGGTTTTTCTCCGTGGTTCGTCTATTTCGGCCGATCGTCGCCGGTGGATCGCCGTTCGCGAGCTCTTGGAGGCAGGGTCAGGGACGGTCGAGTTGTTTCGGCCTGGCTCTCCAACAGAGCATTATTCGGGCGCCGGGGCCGATTCCGTTAGCTGAGGTGAGGTGGAGCGGATATGGTGAGTGGTCGTTCGTCTATTTCGGCCGACACTCGAAATTCCGGGACGGATGGAAGGAAGGAAGGAAGGAAGCAGACTCCTCAGCCTCTCTTCCCCGCTCTCCCTATCTCTTTTGCTCCCGTCTCTTCGAAAGCGTCCATTTCATCGGACTGATCATGGCGGGTAGTACTCCTCCCCGCCTACGTCTCCTCCGATCGTCGATGTCTCGGACATTACACTTGGTCGTTCGTCGGTATGACAGGACCGGTCACGTTCACGTCGATCCCGAATCGAAATCGGCGAAACGGATGGAATCGACGCGCTTCTATGTGGGATTTCTTTCCTTCTTCCTGATTCTTTCTTTGTTTTATTTTTTTTCCTGATTCTTTCTTTTTTCCTTTTTCACTGCCCTTCTCCTCGGGATATACACATTGACTCGGCTATGGAACTCATCTCTCTCTTTTCCCCCATTGGTTGTAATTTTAGGTAGGAAATTATCATCTTAGCGGCTAGTGCTTGTAGACTTGGAGTTTAAAATTTCACTTGCTAGACTTATTTATATATTCATTGGCGCACATGTTGAAACTTCGAATGCAGCCTTTAAAATTTCGCTTTGGTGAATTACTGTCCAACTTTTAATTATTTGTGTCTGACGGCCTTGCAGGGATGAGGTGGAGCCTGCTGATCAGCCTCCTCCCGACGACGATGAGGCAGTTTCGGTAAATATTGAGCTGCGCTAAGGCAGCCCCTTGAAGCTCATGTTGTGAAAACACTTTTTTGGGCAGCATCATTTATTGAAAAATGATGATTTGGTGACGTGTAGAATGGTGTGATTAAACTGAGTATCGAGGATTTGTAATAGCTTCTTTTAGTAGCTCCTTTTCCTTCGACTTGCTGCACTGGGTGCGCGTTTTTCTTGTTGGAGCGGATTTAATATTTTACACGTTTGAGCTCCAATGTGACTGTTCAGTAGTCACTTTGAATTGAAGTATCAATGTGACTGTTCTGTAGTCACTTTGAATTGAAGTATGTGATGATCCATCGACATTCTATGTTCAATCACCAGTGTGTTGAAGTAATCTTATTGTGCCCCTTCGATCTTTGCGCATGCCTTGGTATAGCTGCTAAGGGATTGTGAAATGCAGTCAATATTTGCGTAGCATGATCTTGTACCTTGAAAATGCTCACTTAAATATATTTCATGAGGAAAATTTCTTAGTCCCAAAAGCATGAATGAGGGAGTCGTCATTGTATGATAGTTATACTGGAATTTGAGACAGGTTGAAAGCAAATTATTGTCCGTTTGTTTTGGTTAAATTTATCCATCAAATTACTGAATTGAGATGTGTTAGTTGCTTAGAGTACCAATTTGGGGGTTTTACTTTACGTTCGTCTATGGTATTTTGTGATATTGATCTAATTTAATTGAAATTATCGAAGAATAAATTTGTCATAAGTGTATGGATTTAGAATTTTTTATTGTTAAAAAATTAGCTTACAGTAAATTTGTCACATTTGTATCATTGGTCAAAAAATTAGTTCGAGGTAAATATATCGAAAATGTATTAATTTAAGGCTTTTTGATTATATTAACCCAATTACTTTCGCTTCAACAAAAGCAAAAAGCAATTTTTTCTTCTCTTCATCTTTGCTAGTATCAAAATAATATTCACCTTTTAAGAAGTTATAAATAAATTGTAACCGAATTAAAATCTATATATTGTTAAAATTTTAAATATTACAGTACGAGAAAAAGTCAAAGTACATTCATCACAAGAATTTAACTAGGTGAAAAAGCAGAAAGTAAAGAGTCTATCTGGATTTGAGGAAACCGCCGTGCTATATGAGTATCGAGCCTTTGCATGGATTAATTTCTCATTGCATATGGATAGCCCCGTTTTATGCGCGTAAAGAAGGATTAATTTCTTTGCATAGGGAAAGCCTTGTGTTATGCGCGTGAAGAGGCTGCTTATTTTAAACATGGTAGATTAGACAACTCAAAAAGCGAGATGAATTTGCGAAGAGATTCTTATATCCAATGCTACACTATATATGACACGAACTGAGGCTTCATGATCCATCAGGAAAATTGTCCAAAAAATTATAAATCTATTATTTAACTTTTTAATTGTATTAATTAGGTTATAAATCTTTTCACATTTTGCAAATTAAATCCATTTGATCAATTTTGTCCGAAGACAACATTGACTGCATACATGGCTCGACTGGCACTAATTGTAAAATGTATTAATTTTTTTTCTAATTTTTTTTTCTTTCTTTTGTTTTTTGATTCTTCTTTTCTTCCTCCTATAGCCAGTTGTTGAGACCTTGCTGATCTTGGGTAGACCTCATTATGCTTGGGCGAGGCTCAACCTTGTTGGCCCTCACCTTTGGCTAGATCTCCACCATCGTCAAGGACCCATTCATTGATTAGAGGAAGAAGGGAAGAAAACACGTAAAGAAAAGGAAAGGAAAGAAAATCAAAATATTAGAATATTATTAAAAATGACTACGTTTAGCATCAACCACACAATATCATATGCTCAACATCAACGTCAATGATTTCAAATTGAAATTAGTCAGATAAACACAATTGGCAAAATATGACTCAATTAGCACAATTAAAAAATTTAAAACTAAATGGTAAAAGTGTAATAGGTATAGAGTGGCGAGCATGCCTTGGCTTCCAAAGTTGTGAGAGGTGATGTGATTCGAATGTCGGAGATGCTGCACGTGAATGATGCACTCAACCAACCAACCCTTTATGGGCCAACCAAAAAAGGGAAATCAAGTGCTCTCAAAACACGACATCCACCATCAGTTCAATGATCTCGTGCCATTGTTAGAAGAATGTTTCGATCTCTACAAAGCGGAGCCAAGCTTATGGCTCAGCCTAATGTAAGCAAATGCATTCCAATGTAATCTCGTCGACCTCATCAGCATTTAGTACGATCATAGAGCAGTTCAACCGGGCTATCAGCTGAAGACATCAAGAAGAAAAAAGATGCCTGACCGAGGCCTATGGAACGGCTCATGTGATCGCGAAGGCCTTCTCCAAGCCAAGGCTGAAATCGTTGCTATAATGGTCAGAATGAACGTCAACATGAGAAACAATCTATCATAATCAGATGCAGAACAAACACACCCCGGTCGGGGAAAACATTCTACATGCGACGATTAAACAGCCATCAAGGAAACACAACTTTACTGGCCAAGATAAAAGGGACATAATCTGATTAATGGGTTAGATGCCATAGATGTTCTACGTAGTTGAAACCTGGATAATTTTACTAGCACATCTGAATAGAGAAGCTGAAGCAGAACACAAAATGAGTTAGCTAAGCTAGCAGCAAAAGTTTGAAAATTTAGTCAGCTAACTGAAGATCGCTCTTCCATTTTGATAGAAGGGAATGTCCATGCATGATAATCATTTAAATGGACGCAAATTAATGGCTAGAGGTGAGACCAATATGTGAGACAGACGAACATTCTCAGGAAACTAGAGCACCATCAGGAAAAAGCTTGCTTAGATAAAGACTGACAATGGCAGCAAATCTCAGTTTTCCTTTGGACTACTATCCCTGCCATTCTCAAATGTTCCCAACTTTTTCCAGTATAGCTATCACGGTCTGTATAATTAGAGACAGGTTGAAAGAAAATTACATTATTTTATACAAGAATACACAGAAGTACTGGATACCGAGGTACATATGCTTTATGTTGACATCGGAGGTAAATACTGCCCGAAAAGAACCGCGACTCTTTTATGAACTCCCATCCCTTTCCCTTATCAATGTTCACCTTTGATTTCATACCTATCAAGTGGTGAGGCTCCGGCAATGAAGTAAAAGGATCTTAGAAGCAGGACAACAGTTAGTTCGTTATGAAGCAAGGACCCTCTTTTCTTCCTCTTCTAGTCTATTCAACCATTTAAATCCAAGATCACATCCTGCTTTTGCAGCTATCTCAAACTGCTTTCTAGCCATCTCTACTGGGTCTACTACAGGTTCATCCACACTCTTCTGTGATTTTCTGGCAGCTGAGCCTCTACCCGAAAGAACTTCGTCAAAACTTCTGGAACTTGAACACCTGAAGCATTTTTGGAACGGCCAATGGGCAAATTCTCATCAAAAGATGTTCTGTAAAGCTCCTGTTAGTGTCTTGCTCATTTTGAGGCCATCAAGATTTAGATCAAAGCTTCACTCAAGCTGAGAGAAGAGACACGTGAATTTTGAATCTTATGGAGAATGGACACAGCAAGAGAGATCATCACTTGTGTCTCATGGCAAAATAATCATCTGTGCTAGAATTTTGATTCGGAAGATGAGTGATAAAGGAAGAGATTTGACAGATGAAGAGGCAACGCAAAAGGCGGTGATCTGGGGAGAGTAAAAGAGCGCTCCAGACAAGTGATGCATGAAGAAGCTGAACAATAATTCTAGAAAAAAAGTAGGTCCCCCAATTCTGCAGTCATGCTGTTGAAGACCGTCCTTTTATTGAAGAGAAAAACAAATGAACAAGAGGCTTTCGTTCTTCCAAAATCTCAGCTATATTTTAAAAATCATTTTCTGTGTTTGGCAGAGATGATTTTTTATATGCATACCAAAAATGTATCCAGGTTCATTTATCTTTCCTACATCAATTGAAGATGAGGATTTAAACAATTTTTGTGAACCGGATAGATCAGTAAGCTCTCCGATCACCATCACGTGTGAATCAAAGGGAGAGATGTGACTGTTAATTTGGAACTGTTCCCCCAACACTGTTTGAAAAATGTCCTCAAAATTGGACAGATAACTTGAAACTCTTGTTTCTCTTCTTAAAAGAGGCTGGATGGCAATCCCGCTTGCAAATTGAAGAATCCATGATATAAGTGGACCTTTGGTTGAACGAAACAAGGCAATCAAACGTAATCAAGACTGTATAAACATATGCACTTTTTGTTTTTGTTCAAAAGCATAAACTCAAAGAACAAACCTCTAAGAAGGAGAGACCCATATGCTATGGCTGCACCAGCATGTCCCTGCATATGTTCACAGGAGAGTAAACTATAAGAGGACAGCATCTTCCCAATTTCTTTTGTACCAAACCCGAATATACATGCAAATAAATTGCCATGCATGGGCCTGCACTTGTGAAGGGACAATCAGAACTCCTCCCACAGATTTCTGTTAAAGATACAACATTATCTCGATTTCTATAATCCAGATGGAAAAACTACGCCCTTCTGACAGCTAAGGTAGAAGTTAGCCAGACAAAATACAGTTGAATGAAAATTAGGGGGCCGAGCAGTAAAAGGAAAAGGAGCTGTCTTTCAAAGGCAGCTCTTTGAAATAGGTGAAGAGTTCTTATAATATCGTCCAGCTTGTTTCTCTTTTTTATCTCAGTTCCTACATGTTTATGAAGAGAACAGAGAAGCTTCAGGGATGCTTTCTCTGGGTTCATTAGGGAGATGACTATACCACTCATGTAGTTGACTGAAAACTACTCCTATCCCATAAATTCTTTAGGTAATTTCTAAGTACGAACTTATCCCTTTAACAAAGGTGTCTTGGTAAAATGGTTAAGGAAATTCCCTTTTCCCGGTGGATCTTTTCAAGTGAAGTCCAAAACTTTGCTTAAGTCCAAAGCTTTGCTTAATTCCCCCAAAAGTATCCAGTACTAATAATTGCAAAAAAGTTAATAGCGTAAAAAAAGAGTGCAGAGGAACTATCTGTCGAATACTCTTATGCTAGCGGACACAAAACTTATCATGAATGGATCAACCTCTAAACCACAAGTTTTCAATTATATCATTTCATGAAGCGAAAAAAACTGGATGGTCACCTTCTCTGATGCCCTATGGAAACACCACATTGCTGAAGCAAGATCTTGCTTCACACAGTCCCCTGTCAAATAAACAGCTCCTAGAAGATAAAGAGCACCTGGATGCAGCTAGAAAATGACAAGCTTTGGTAAGATTGTAAGTAATTAAAAGCACATTAAGTGCATATGAACTAAGAGAGAAACAAAAAGAAAGGGCAAAAAGAGAACAGACCTGGTCGACTGCCTTCTCCAAATAATAAAAAGCTTGTTGATCAGAGGAGAAGTAATCATGCTACACATAACCAAGCATATCACATAAATCATATAATAGGCCACTTTAAAGAGTGTAAGGGAAACAGCAACCAGATCATAGACAGCAGAAAAGGTAAATGAAAACTACTATAAGCTAATGGTGCAACAGAATAAACATGAAAAATTGCTAACTACATTACAGAATATAGATTGGACTTATGTGGAATCATGTTTTTATATGTCAAGAATTACTTATGTGTTAAAGATTAAAAATAATTTAACAAAAATGGAAATTAGAAAAATCGAGATGAAGTATTAAAATGAAAAGGCTAAAATTAGATGCATCAAATAGCAATTTATTAAAAAGAACTTCTTGAAAAGAATAAAAATGAAAAATGAGGAGAGGTATTAAAAAAAAAAAAAAATCCACCCACATCAATTCTATAATTCCATCACTCTCCTTCTAATACATCCCGAAAAGATCATCCTCGTTCATCTTATGTTATATATAGGAAAAGGAAAAAGAAAAACCCCATCTTCAATTCCCTAACTTTTTTATCGTGTTTCGTATTTGTGGCGTCGATCTTCAACTAATGATTTGACTTTTAATGTTCCACCGAACAAATATTGATAAGAGTTCCACGAAATAATTGGGCACTTATCGTGCAGAGGTGTTATGCAAACAAATCAAATAACTCCCTAGTTAAAGTTACCCTAGCATCTTCAGAACTAGTTAAAGCATATGAAAAAGATTTGTTAGCAAGACCACATTTCCTAATTGCCCTGCATCTTTTGTGCCAACTTTTCCAATTCTCAGCTAGGCCCAGGAACCTTGAGGACGTAAAGAAAAAGACAATATAAGGATTCTGTTATTATATGTTCGGCAATATCTGGTGAGGTTCCATGATAGGGCAATGGCAAAGCCAGCTTTAAAAAGAGCAACGATTACCAGTTTACCAGTTTGATCACTTTTTCCCAAAGCTATAACTAAAGCGAACTCAACCCGAGTTGCAACAAGTTTATCCAAGACACAAGCTACTCAGCCAAGTGTAGCAGTTGTATTTGAAGAGCAAAAAAAAAGATAACATAAACGAGTTCCATAACTTAACAGTGCACATCGTAGTTTCCATTATACTTGCATGTAGAAAATTTAGGTATACATGCCAAGTAGAAATTATTCTGATAATAGTTAAAAACAATAGTGGGTTCTCAGGAAGCCCAGAGATATCCAGTTATGAACTAAAGATGCAATCAATAAGAGATAACTTAGGCAGCCACCAAGTACAAATGTCTTACTTCGACTCTTAGATGACAGCCTAATTCGTACTGTGCATCTGGATCACCCATATTAGCAGCTTTCCACCAGCAAGGCAGCGCCACTGTTATGGCAACACGGTCTTATAAGGAAACACCGTATGTATAAGTAGTAGCATACCACACCAAAGCATGACGATGCTTCCATCAAACCAATGATGAGAGGATATAAGCAAGGTTACAAAGTTACATGGAATCTGTATGGAAAAGTGCTCACCAGAAATGAAAACAAGAAGATGCCAGCTCACACCAGCACATTAAAAGGTAAAACAAGAGCAACATGTTTAAGCACAATGCTCTTTCATTATCGTGATAATATTTTTTCTACAATACTGCCAAAATATGACCTCTCCAAATTGCAAGGCTTCAACAAAACAAAAAGACAAAGTTATCCTGAGTTAGATCACCCTTGATTTTACCTTCCCATATGCATGCCAGTTGTTTCCACACATCACGGTGCTACATGAATGATTACCAAGAAAGAAAGATACACATTTCCTGACATAAGAAAGAACCACTTACACAGCTAAGCATTTCCCCAGAACATGGTACTTCAAATGCAGTTTAGCTAGCCAATACCTGGCATGGGTGTTTGAATTGTCGGCCTCAAGAGCCAACTCAAAGTTCTCCTTCGCAGTCTAATCAGAATTGAATAGCAGAGAATACGGGAATGCAAAGAAAAAGAAATATCAGTGCAAGTCATCGTTAACAAAAAGAGAAAAGGTAAGAACTAAAAGGGAAGTCTAATCACTAGACTAACATAAAACTTCACAGTCTCTATATAAGATAAGAATGAAAGAGCCGATACGTCGGTTCATCACCATGAAATTCCCACTGCTTCTAGAACAGAACTAAAAATTCCAATCAAACTGGAGAGAAGAACAGATGCAAAATCAAATCTTTCCACTCAGACGAGCATCATGCACATGTCAAGAAGCTACTTCGTCGGACACATTGTTCTTTAGTGTTGGGAATGACTGATCCCCGAAAACCGGATTCGACACTCAATCGAACCCCTAAAACGAATGCGGAAGCGAAGCCCGGGAATTACACGTATCACTGATCGTAAAGCACACCACAGATTCGAGCGTACCTTGTTAGCCACAGATTAAACACCAATGCTGAAGATCGAGGAAGAAATTCTGGTCCTGTTCGATCCGATGGCGCCTTGAAGGGAAGAAGAACAATGCCTTATCTTACTGTTTCTTCTTTTGTTTTTGAGAGAGAGAGAGAGCGTGGAAAAAGGAACGTACGTACGTCTGTTTTCCAACCAGTACCATCTCTCTCTCTCTCTCCTCCCTTTTATACCTTCCCCTTCCACGGGCCCTATTCCCGTGGGCCGGGCCTTTTGGGCCCAGCATGGGCGGACGGGCCTTAAGCCCATCTCATAAATCCATCATCTCCCACTCGCACATGGTGGGCCAAACAGAATTCTCTTTACCTCTCTTCAACATTCATACCAGTGAATAATCCGTGCGACCAAAGATACTTTGAGAGCTCGTTGCCATACATCTGTTAGGAATATATAACAGCTCATAATGGGCATCACACTCCGAGTAGATTTAGTATGCAGTACCCTAGATCGATTGATCACATTTATATCTCTCTTGATCTCTTTTAAACAATGATATATATATATATATATATATATATATATATATATATATATATATTGTATTCACAATTATGATTATCCCAAAGACAGTCATAATTGGTTAACCGGTGAATACAAAACTACAATGTGATTCTCCAAAATCGATCTTCCTCTTTCCTTCAAACTCTCAATTTCAGTTCAGCTTGCTTTTCTAGAAATGCCTCATTAGATCGAATCAAACTCATGACCATTGGCAACATTCTAAGATAGCAAACACTAAATAGAAATCTTGAGAATAAGTAAGAGTCATGAGGGGACTAAAAAATTGAGGAACTCTTTTCCTCAAGAGTCTCACACGACATAAAAAGTTGAGATCAAAATTTTGCCACTCTTATTGGTCGTCTCATGCATATGTAGTATGAAATACGTATTACGGTATTAACTCCTTTCCCATGGAGCATATGTCTACACCTTTCAATACCGTACAGATGATAGTTCAGACATACCCAATGTCTAACTTGAGTTCACGTATCTACTCATTTACTAAATTCATCAGAACTCACATCTGGCATCATAGACAGATAAAGTAAAATATGTGGGGTATTTTACTTTCGGACATAGTTAGTATTATGTCCTCATCTTAACACCCAGTTAAGGCAACATACGTGTTTTAAGCTTGAGCTCTCGATTATCACCTAGATAATAAGCTTAAAAACAGTCTCATCTCTATTTATCACACAGTAAATAGAGGCGATCACCCGTGTGAGTGGGCTAATCTTATATCTGTCCGACATACTTCTAAACTTAAAATAATGCACTAAGCATTAAGATGAATAAAGATCATACAAAGATTCATAGGTATTAATAATGAAACAACACAAGTTCATTGATGTGAACAACTCAGGGAAATTACAATATCCAGTACATCAGACTCTACGCAATCTAGAGATTTTACATGACCACAAAACACATCTCTAGGTTATGGCTTTGTCATAGGATCTGCTACCATTCTATGCGTAGTATGTACTCTAAGTTCACCTATTTTCGTGCAATCATATCCATGACAAAAATTATACTTGGTATCTATATGTTTGGTCTTGCCATGATATTTTGGATCTTTGGTGTACACTTTTACTGCTTGGCTATCACAGTTAACCAACAATGAATCTGCAGCACTTCCAATAACACCTAAATGATCCAAAAAATCTCTTAAGCCAAACATCTTCTTATACTGCTGTTGATAATGCCACGAACTCAATTCCCATCGTGGACAAGGCTATACACTTTTGTTTCTTACTGCTCCAACACATGGTGCCATTATTCGGTAAGAAAACAAACCCAGAGGTTGATTTCCTTTCATTTAAATCTCCTCCCCAATCAACATCAGAATAGCCTTAGAGTCGCAGATCCTTTCCATAATAACTCAATGTATAATCAGCAGTTCACTTTAGATACCTTAGTATTCTTTTAACGGCTTTCCAACGTGCTTGACCTGGATTGGATTGGTATCTGCTCACCATTCCAACTACATAACATATGTCAGGTCTTGTACACATCATAGCATACATCAAGCTCCCAACAGCACTAGCATAAGGAACATGTTTCATTTGTTCCTTCTCTTGTGGAGTCCTTGGACACAGTCTATGGCTCAATCCTTCACCTTTTGCAATAAGAGTGTCAATGGGTTTACAATCCCATATCATTCAATTCAAAATTTGGAAGACAACCAACTTTTGACAAAGTATTGACTAGCTCCATATTGCTTCCGGCAATTAGTATATCATCAACATATAATGATATGATCACGAATTGATCCTTGGATCTTTTGATATATACACAATGATCCTCATCTATCATTGTAAAATCATATTCCATTATGACATTATGAAATCGTATATACCATTGTCTTGACGACTGCTTAAGGCCATATATCGACCCCCAAAGTCGACATACCTTTTCTTCTTGGCCTTTCACTATGAAACCAGCAGGTTGTTTCATATTTATTTCTTCCTCCAATTCTCTATTGAGGAAAGCAGTCTTTACATCCATTTGATGTAACTCAAGATCCATACCAAACACTATTGCCAGAATTATGCGAATCAAGGTAAATCTCACTACAATGTTTCTACATAATCAATTCCTTCCTGTTGATTATACCCCTTCGCCACAAGGCGAGCCTTATGCATTTCTATCGAGCCATCAGCCTTTCGCTTTATTTTGAGAACCCACTTGTTCCCAATAGCTCTGCGTCCCTTTTGGAAGATCAACCAGTTCCCAGACTTGGTTTGACTTCATTGACTCCATCTCCTCTTTCATTGCATAAATACATTTTTCCTTACTAAGGCAATTAAGAGCCTCATTAATATTTCTCAACTCATCCTCATCTTGCGAAGCAATCATTTGAAGTTTCCCCTTCAATGTCAAAACGTTGACGGGGAATCCTTTGGCGACTTGTTCGCTATATGGGAGATTGTACACTTAGCACATCATTCCCCATTATGCTCCCACTCGAATTAGATAATGACGATATCATCTCATCATGTGGTTGTAATTGAGAATGATTTGAATTCAATTCATCACTTCTCATATTACTCCCACTTGGATGAACTCAACCAATATCATTATCTAGATCCAAGGTTCAAATATGAAGTAATCTTTCCCTATTTCGTCCTTCTTAGGAAATTCATCCACTAAGAATGTGAAATCCCGTGATTCAAATTCAGTTATTCTCCCACTTTCCTGCTCACCTATGAACACATACCCAATCGAGTGTTCGAAGTATCTCATTAAAATACTCTACCTTTATCTGAGACTCAATTTCCCAAACTTGTGAGAGGATTCATGAGTATAGGCAGCATAACCCCATGGCTTAAGTAAACTTAAGTCCGATTTTCTACCTGTCCATGACTCATATGGAGTGGAACTAACTGATTTGGAAGGCACCCGGTTAAGTATATAGGCAGCAGTTAACAACGCATCACTCCAAAAAGTGATATGTAAGTTAGCATGCGCCATCATGGGCCTAACCATTTCCAGTAGAGTTCTGTTTCTTCTCTCTGCAACACCATTTTGTTGAGAAGTATATGGAATAGACAACTGTATTTCTATTCCTTTTCACCACATAATTTTCTGAACTCATCAGATAAATATTTTCGACCTCGATCGGATCTTAATGATTTTATTTTCTTGTCTAATTGATTTTCTACCAAGTTCATAAACCTTTTGAAAACAACTTATTGCTTCAGATTTATGAGAAATCAAATAGACATATCCGAATCGAGTATGATCATCTAGAGAAGTGATGAAATAAACAGCCCCATGCCTTCCTCTCACATTCATTGAACCACAGACGTCAGAATGGATTAAATGCGGAGGAAATTCAGCTCTTTTACCTTTTCCAAATGGTTTCCTTGTCGTTTTCCCTTCTAGGCAATGCTTACATATAAGCAAATCGACTTTTCAATATTGCCCAACAAGCCCTCTTTGGCTAGTCTTTTCATATGTTGTTGGCCCATATGATCAAGTCTAGCATGCCACCATATTCACATCATTATCATATAAAGTAGAAGACGTGAAACAAGGGAATAACATATTAACATCACCACAGTCAACATTTAGTACAATAAAACCATCCAGAAAGTGACCAAAATCATAGTAGTTTGTATCCAAATACAAATCTACACTTCTATTATGGAAGTTCATTCTAAAACCAAGCTTAACCAACGCCAAAACAGACACAAAATTTCGACGAATCTCCAGAGCATATAGAACATCATGTAGGAACAAGTTGCGTCCACCACGCATGTTCAATTGGTGCCAATCCCTTTAACTTCAACTCTGAAATTATTTCCCACATAAATCCACATAGTTCCAGTTGGTATCGTCGGAATTTCACGAAGGATCCTCTATCCTTCCTTACATGGTCTGTCGTTCCTGAATCTACAGTCCACAAAGGATTGGATTCAGCTAATTAACGCAGAACTTGACACATAAGCAAAGTTCTTAAATGTACAATAGGTGTTTACCTTCTTTGGCTCACGACAGTCGCGAGCATAGTGACCCTTCTTATCACAGTTGTAACACCTCACCCTTGACATTTTCTTCACTTGAGGACGTTTTCCTCTCTTGTGTTGGTTAACTCTTGATTTCTTGCAACAAGGACTTGATCCTTTGCATTTCCACATATTGAACGAATCAATATGCTTGTGCTTAGAGCACAAAGCCCTTTCTGAGCTAGAACCAGCATTGCAAATGTCTGTTTTCAGCTCAAATGCCGTTAGGCGGTCCTCTACTAGCTCAAGGTGGCGCACGACACCCTCAAGATCTTCCATAATATGGTCAAGAGCTTCTAGTGCTTCTTGCTTTTCCAGCACATATTGAATCTTCATATTCAATATTTCACAATAGTTGCCGTTCATATCAGCAATCACGTTCTTAGTTGCTGAAACCATCAGTCTGAACACATCAAACATACATGCACGAATAATTAATGCCTATCATTTATGCATCCCTATTTACATAGACCCATCATATTAATGAATAATTTTAAGTAAGGCTTCAGAATCAAAAGGTCACTACGTTTACAATCATCCTCCAAAAATCCTAACTTAAAACTATCATTAATATGATTGTCATATGCAAAATCAATTTTATGAAGTTACAAAAACTTCTATAACTACCCACAGCTAACTACCCACATCAATCAGCAATAACAGAAAGCAAATATTATCTAACATCCAATAGAATAACAGTGCTTTCACATAATACAACTATACATTACACTAAGCAATATATACAAAGAAAAATATTAACATGTAAAGAGATATTTACATCCATAAAAACATCTCATAATTAATCTAAGAAATAATTAGGGAATGTCCCTTCTAATCTATCAGTCAAAACATCTGAGAAAACTGAAGGCACATTTGCCAACCATGGAAAAACTTTTGGAGAGCTTTCATGTCGCCACCAAGGCGCATTCATTCTACGCCATGTGGCGCTCAATCTAAGGGTTGAAGTTTTGGCCAACTCAATCCTATAGTACTCTCTTACAAAAGCTTCCACTAGTTTCTTATAATCCGGGACCACGTTGACCTCCCATAGCCGATCTAACACTGCTTGCCATTCAGGTGGAAGAGTGTTCATCAAAGCCGGCACCTTCTCAAAATCCGGCATAAGATAACCATTCCAGATGATTTCTGTATCATCGATTGACCTTGACCATGTGTGATACTAAATCACCATCAAGCCACCGATAATCAGCTAACTCTTTCATCAGCCTTTTCAGTCTAGCTCTTCCTTCGTCCGTTCTTGGGATTGCGGTATCCGTGCATAACGCATCATAGTTCGCAACAAATGCGGAACTAAAATGGATCACTTATAATCCATAATAAACAAAATGGAAAATACATAATTTTCCATGATTCATGCAACAAATGCAGAATAAAAAATGGATTACCTATAACCCACACAGACATAATTGAAAAAGAAACAATTTTTTTTCCGAGTCAACGGTCAAAGTCAACGGTCAATGGTCGTCGGTCAACGGTCAACGGTCGGTCAACGGTCAAGTCGTCGGACCGGTCGAACCGGACGGACCGGTCAGACCGATCGGGCCGGTTCGCTCGAACCGCCCGCACGTGCCGCGCGCGTGCGCGGGCTGACGTCACGGGACGTCGGGACCCGGCACGTGCCGCGCACGTGCCGGGTGTCCGCGGCTCGGGTCGGATCGGGTCGCCGACCGGTGACCGCCCGGCCAACCGGCGTCACTGCTGACGTCATCATGACGTCAGCACGCGTCGGTCCGTCGACCGGCGCGTGCCGGTTCGCCGGCCGCCGGCGCCCATGCGCCAGTTGCCCACCGGCGCGTGTCACGCACGCGCGGCCGCGCCAGGGCGCGGGCGCGTGGCGCCCACGCGCAGCGGCTTGTGGCCGCGCGTGTGGGCGCGTGCGACATCTTCCGGCGACGCACAACATCTCGTCGGACTCGTCTTGACGACCTCTTTCACCAAGTGCTTTCAGAATTCAATTTTGACTCACGAAAACTCAGAAAAATGGCCGAACAGCGCTCGGGTGTCGGGATTTTCGCCCCGATCCATACAGCCGAAGGTTTTCGCGAAAAAATCAATGAAAAAACGTCAAACGGGTCGGGAAAAACGTGAACTAGGGCTCTGATACCAATGTTGGGAATGACTGATCCCCGAAAACCGGATTCGACACTCAATCGAACCCCTAAAACGAATGCGGAAGCGAAGCCCGGAAATTACACGTATCACCGATTGTAAAGCACACCACAGATTCGAGCATACCTTGTTAGCCATAGATTAAACACCAATGCTGAAGATCGAGGAAGAAATTCTGGTCTTGTGGCGCCTTGAAGGGAAGAAGAACAATGCCTTATCTTACTGTTTCTTCTTTTGTTTTTTAGAGAGAGAGAGAGCGTGGGAAAAGGAACGTACGTACGTCTGTTTTCCAACCAGTGCCATCTCTCTCTCTCTCCTCCCTTTTATACCTTCCCCCTCCACGGGCCCTATTCCCGTGGGCCGGGCCTTTTGGGCCCAGCATGGGCGGATGGGCCTTAAGCCCATCTCATAAATCCATCATTTAGAACCATAACGACACCACTCAGCAGACAGAGCAGAACCAATGCTATCTTAGCAAACCATGAGTAGCCCGTAAAAGTTCTAAGATTTCTCCGCTAAAACAATCACGTTCATCACACAAAAACCGAAACAAACAAGCCGAATGATCCCGAGAAGTTGGGGCTCACCCGGAGGAGAGGAATGAGGCGGCGGTCGTTGAGCTCGCAGTAGTCGATCACCCGGTCGACCTCCTTGAGAGCGCTCCAGCCCTTCGCGATCAGCTCCATGGCCGTCTTGTACCTGCTGTACATGTCCCTCTGCCAAAGCCACCAAAGGAAAAAAGAAAAAAAAAAAAAAACCAAGAAATGAGCCCAGCGAAGAACCCAAGGGCAGGACGCCGGAGAGGATAACGGCGGAATTCGCGTACTCGCGGATCGAGCATGAAGAGGAGGCGGCCATGGTCGATCGGCTTGAGAGAGTGTTGCGCGAGTGATCTCAACATGTTTGTGTTTATGCCTCACACAAACGAGACCAGCTGGGCTGGCGGGAAGGAGTTTGGGTAATTCGATTACATTCATTTGATCCGCGGCGGTTGACTGGGTTGCCGGGGCCCGTCGGGCCGTAACGGGCCGAAGTGAGTTGTGAGCATGACTGAGCGAAAGCCAACGGGATGAGCGGCGAGAATGGGGCATTAGGGTTTTGAAATGCAAAACTACATATCCACCATTGATTATCTTTTAAGAATATCTTTTTAATATGGGTTATTACCATAAAAAACTTCAAACCAGTACATTTGTGATATATTTACCTCAAATTAATTTTTTAACCACAGAAAACCTAAAATCATTACTAATTTGGGGTTCTACTCTTCGTATATTATATGTGTACTAATTTGTGATTTTCCTTATATACGGAGATATGCATCACTTCCTTAAACCATACCAAAAACAAAATAGAACTCCCCAAAAGTTCCCACCGACTATGCACTCGCTCTATTCGCCGCTAGCTGAGGAACCTGAAAAGATTAAAGGAGGAATGGGATGAGCAACCACAGCTCAGTGAGTAGTACATATCTTCTAAGCAGATCGAACAACCCCTATGCATGCATACAAATTAATACCAAATCTCATAACGCCAATTCAATATATAGATACATATCGAATCATATAAAAGCTATTTCTCATCATCAAAGCTTTATACTAATATGGAAAACTCATTTAAATTGCTATCAAAAGTCAAGTATCAATGGTCGAATACATTGAATAACCTCCATCAAAAACACATATCAATGGCCTATCCATTGATCAATCTTTGCTCAATAACTAACCATAGTCACGACACAAAGCCTTGTGACAAGGCGACCAAGATTCCCCCCTTGGTAAGGTCTCCACCTACAAAGCCGATAGCTAGGCCCAGAAGGATATCCTAAACCTGGTATGCATACCCCAAAAATCCATCACTGGATTCACAGTCATATTGAGCATAAATAACCATTCTCCAATACCAGAAATCAAATCCAAAAATCAATACCTCAAACCAAACAAATAACATTTTGCAACATAGCCCATCATCCATTTTCATATTTGTTTCTCAAATCATCATCAACTTTTTCATAAATCAGTCGCAAAGCAATTTTATATATGTTTCTCCACAAACCTTGTATAACGTGCTTTTCAAAGATTCACAATCAACCAAAGGGTAGCAATTGCTCGATCTGACTTTTATGCAATAAAAATGCTCTTCTTGATTCAATATATATATACATATATGCTTCAAGACATGATTTTATAAAACCAAAGAAGATATAGTACCACTCACCTCGTCGTCGATGACCAAACGACGAACGATACTCGTATCGTCGAATTCAAGGTCCTATCAAATAACCGAGAAAAATGTTAAAATCTAATAAAACACTGTCTCTACTTCGAAACAACTAAATTACGCCTTAACTCTAACAAAAGGACTTTTGTGTGCTAACAAGTCGCATAACCAAAGCGATTGTTTAAGCCATTCGCAACATGAAGTTTAAGCGCAAAACTTGATCGAGCTTTAACTTTCTCTTCCGAACCCCAATCCGAACGTACTTATAGTCAATAGAGAGCCCTTGACACATATCACAAGAATCCCGACTTGGCCATCCCAAAATCAAGCCGAAAAATGACAAAGTACGGGCCCAAAGCTGCTGGACTCGTACTGTTCACTGTGCACGGGAAACTTTGAAATTTTGTTTCGGGCAAACCATAAGCTCAAATCACGATTCGTAAAATCCCACGGCTCCACAACACCCTAAATTACCATTCTTACAAAAATACGCAGCTCAACGGCTCCACAATTAGACTTCGCCGCTCGATTTTCCAAAAATTCCGAATTTGAGTCCTAAATCCAAAAATTACTTCAATCGGACAAACAAGGGCTTGATCTCTTACCAGGTTATGGAGTCGAGTTGGCTTGGCGAGGCATCCGAGGCGTGCACGTGCCAAAACTTCTTTCCTTTCTTCCCTTTTCTCTTCTTCTTCTTCTCCTTCTTTTTCTTATCTTTTTGGTCGAGGAAACTCTCAATTTCTGTTTAACCGAACCCTCTCCTCTCTACTTTTTGCTTTAATGACTTTTCGGTTTCTTTTTCAGTTTCTTCTTTTGAAGCCTTTAAAACTTCTTTTTCTGTTTCTTCTTTTGGAGCCTTTAAAACTTCTTTTTCCGTTTCTTCTTTTGGGGCCCACTAGCCTAATGTTACATTCTACCCTCCTTAAAAAAAATTTCGTCCTCGAAATTTACATGTACTTCAATCATGAAACAAGTGAGGATATTTGCATCTTGCCTCCTCCTCGAGTTCCCAAGTAGCCTCCCTCTCGGTATGGTTTTTCCATTGTATTTTTACATAAGGAATGGTTCGTCGCCGCAATACCTTATCCTTCCTATCGACAATGCGAATAGGTTGCTCCTCATACGTCAAGTTCTCCCGTAATCTCAATGGTGTAAAGTCTAGCACATTTTCAGGATTTGGAACATAGTTCTGCAACAAAGAGACATGGAACACATTATGGACACCTGATAATGCCGGTGGCAAAGCCAATTTATAAGCGACTTCACCAATTTTCTCTAAGATCAAGAATGGTCCCACGTACCTTGGACTTAACTTCCCACGTGTGTCAAATCTCATTACACCCTTCATAGGAGAAACTTTTAAGAATACGTGATCCCCAAATTAAATTCTAACTTGCGTGTTTTCAAATCCGCATAACTTTTATGACGACTTTGAGCCGTTCTGAGACGTTCCCGAACCAACCTAACTTTCTCTTCTGAATGTTGAATGAACTCAGGGCTAGTTAGTCTTTTCTCACCAACGTCGTCCCAACAAATAGGACTTCTGCATTTTCGGCCATATAAAGCTTCAAAGGGTGCCATCTTAATGCTGGAGTGATAACTGTTGTTATAAGAAAATTCTGCCAAATGTAGATGTTCATCCCAAGAACCGCCGAAGTCAATGATGCATGATCTCAACATATCTTCTAATGTCTGGATCGTTCTCTCTGACTGTCCATCTGTTTGTGGATGGAAAGCTGTACTCAAGTTGAGTTTAGTACCCAATGCTCCTTGTAAACTCTTCCAAAAGTTAGACACAAACATAGGATCTCTATCAGAAACAATGCTTATTGGAACTCCATGAAGCTTCACTATCTCATTAACATATCGCTTTGCCATATCTTCCATTGAAAGGCCAAATCGATATGACAAAAAGTGAGCAGACTTAGTCAATCGATCAACAATCACCCATATAGCATTCTTACCACTTGGCGTCCTTGGTAGACCGACTACAAAGTCCATGGCAATATGCTCCCACTTCCATTTAGGTATGTCTAGAGGTTGCAATTGTCCACCTGGTTTCTGATGCCCAATTTTCACTTGCTGGCAAATTAAACATTGATCGACAAATTTTATAATATCATTTTTCATGTTGATCCACCAAAAGTTTTCTCTCAAGTCCCTATACATTTTAGTGCTTCCCGGATGAATTGAAAATCTAGTATTGTGAGCTTCTTGCAGGATCTCCCTTTTTAGCTTTGAGTCCTCAGGAACACATAGTCGACCACAAAACGTCAAGGATCCATCTACATGTAAACTAAAATCCGCTTGTCTTCCAGCTTCCATACCTTCTCTAATTTTTTGTAATTGTGGATCTTCATTCTGTTTCGCCTTAATTCTATCAATCAACATAGGTTGTACTTGAAGATTAGCTAATTGAGCACCAAGCTACTGCACCAACACCTCCAAGTCTAACTTTCTCATATCTTCAAGAATAGATTCCTAGGAAGTGAGCAAAGCTGCCATATTTCCAAAGGATTTACGACTCAAAGCATCCGCTACCACATTAGCTTTACCCGGATGGTAATTAATGGACAAGTCATAATCCTTCAAAAGTTCTAGCCATCTTCTTTGCCTCATGTTTAGTTCTTTCGAGTAAAGATATACTTGGACTCTTGTGGTCAGTAAAGACTTCACATTTTTCACCATACAAATAGTGTCGCCATATCTTCAAGGCAAACACAACCGCCGCTAATTCCAAATCATGAGTGGGGTAGTTCTTCTCATGTAATTTCAATTGTCTCGAAGCGTAGGCAACAACTTTGACATCTTGCATAAGAACACAACCCAAACCTTCTTTGGATGCGTCGCAGTAGATTACGAAGCCACCACTTCCAGACGGTAGAGTTAGAATAGGAGCCGACACCAGCCGTCTCTTCAACTCTTGAAAACTGCGTTCACATTGGTCTGACCATTCAAATTTAACTTTCTTCTGAGTTAGACGGGTAAGTGGACCAGCAATCTTTGAAAACCCCTCTACAAATCGCCTATAGTAGCCAGCTAGCCCAAGAAAACTTCTCACTTCTGTAACATTTGTTGGATGATTCCACTTAACAACTACTTCAACCTTCTTTGGGTCCACTAATATGCCATATTTCGAGATCACATGACCCAAGAATTCTATATGATCAAGCCAGAAGTCACACTTACTAAATTTGGCATACAACTTCTTTTCATGCAAAGTTTGCAAGACAAACCTCAAGTGTTGTTCGTGTTCCTCTAAACTCTTCGAATATACTAGGATGTCATTAATGAACACCACAATAAATTTGTCTAGATATTCCCTGAACACCCTGTTCATCAAGTCCATGAAGGCAGCAGGCGCATTTGTTAATCCAAAAGGCATGACAAGAAATTCATAATGGCCATACCTTGTTCTGAAAGCGGTTTTAGGCACATCATCTATCTTTATCTTCAATTGATGATACCCAGAACGAAGGTCAATCTTGGAAAATACCTGAGCTCCCTGAAGTTGATCAAATAAATCCTCAATTCGGGGCAAAGGATATTTGTTTTTGACCGTTACCTTGTTAAGCTCTCGGTAATCTATGCAAAGCCGCATACTACCATCCTTCTTTTTCACAAATAGAACAGGAGCTCCCCAAGGTGAAACAATAGGTCTAATGAAATCCTTATCCAAAAGCTCTTGTAGCTGCGATTTCAATTCTTTCAATTCAGTGGGTGCCATCCGATATGGTGCCTTAGAGATTGGTGCTGTACCGGGCATCAATTCAATACAAAACTCAATTTCTCTATCAAGAGGCAAGCCTGGTAAATCCTCAGGAAATACACTTGGAAACTCTCTAACGACAGGAACATCCTCCAACTTTACTATGACCTTACTTGTGTCTTTTACACAAGCCAAATAACCATAGCAACTTTTTCTCAAAAGTTTCCTTGCTTGCAAAGCCGAGATCAACCTTGGAGAAGTGTTTTGACAGCTTCCCGAAAAAGAGAATTCGGGTTGATTCGAAAGTCTAAATATCACTTTCTTTGAAAAAAAGTCAACAATAGCACGATAGGTAGATAACCAATCCATCCCTATAATAACATCAAAATCTCGAATATTTAACTCCACTAGATCCACAGGCATTTCAACATTGTTAATCCGAATCACACATCTCTTGAACACATGATGACCAACTAAGAAATCGCCAGTAGGAGTATCAACACACAATTCACATTCAAGAGGGTCAGGCAACACATCAAGCTTCTTTGCAAATTCAGTTGAAATGAAGGAGTGCGTAGCACCAGGGTCAAATAACACATAAGCACAATGCGAGGCAATAGAAATATTACCCGCAACCCCGCGTTAGATGCTTTGCCGCATCCTCCTTCGTCATTGCAAAAACTTTCCCACCTGTACTTTGTCTTTGTTGGTTCTCTTGGGGCCTACCAACGAAAGGGGTATTCCTCCTTCGAAACACTTTGGTGTGCTAGGTGCCCTTGTCGCCCACATAGATTACATTATCTATTACCAATAGGAGGATTCCTTCGTGTAGGACAATCTCGCGGCATGTGTCCCGCTTTCCCACATGAGAAGCATACTCCAATTTTCCGATAACACTCACCGTGATGATAATTTCCACATGTATTACAAGGGCCTTGGTTACTTGGATTTTTGAACTGTCCTGGCCGGCTGAAACCTCTTCACCTTCCACTACCATCAGTATGGCTACCTTGCACATTTGTGGGCTTAAACCTTTTCGGTTGAGGTGCTCCTTGTGTGCCGTGCTTCAGAATGCTTTGTTCCACCTTGATTGCTCGTTCTAGCACATCCTTATAAGTTGTTAATACAAAAGGTGCAAGTGCAGAGTTAATCTCAGGTCGGAGCCCTCTTAGGAAATGGTCGGCCTTATCTTCTTCATTTGCTACCAAGTGTTCGGCAAATCTACTCAACTGATTAAAGCGGACTGAATACTCCAAAACTGTGGAGTCACCCTGAGATACATGTACAAAGTCACCCTTCATCTTTGCCTGGAATGACTTTGGAAAGAATTGAGCATTGAACGCCCTTTTAAAGTCCTCCCAGGATATAATAACATCCCTACCTCCGAGACTTGGCTTCATTCCATCCCACGAAAACTCTACTTCACCTTCTAGGTATTGGCAAGCAAATTTAACTTTCCGATCCTCGGGAACCTCTTCAGCTTCAAAGATCCCATCAATCTTTTTAATCCAACGCTCAGCCGCGAGAGGATCAGCTTTCCCATCAAAAGTGGGTGGTTTCGCCTTTCTAAAATGGGCAAAAGTGCTGAACCGTCGCTCCATCTCCAGTTAATTCCTTTGCTTGGCGATACCAATGGATCATTGCTTGTTCAAATTCAGTTGAACGAGTTGGCTCTTGATCCTCTTCTCTGACTTCGTGCAAGTCAGGAGTCCTATCATGGTGGTCCTCAAGTCTCCTTCTCAAAGACGCACCGAGAAGCTTGAGGCATGTCTCTAGCCTCGGGGTAGCGACTCGTTTGCCTTTGCGACTCCTACGAAGTGAGGCAAGTGTCTCAGAGTCGGTACTCATGATTACCTGAATCCAAGAATGAAACTACATCTTAAAATCTAGAAGACTAACGCAAAAATAAAATCTATCACACAACCTCACAACGTCCCATAACTACACCCAAAAAGATCAAAACTTAAGCTCTGATACCAAAATATGTCACACCCCAAAAACTACAAAGAATGGGGATGACACGGCCATCCTTCTTTACAAAGGACGCAGCCTCAAATACAACCAACAAACTGATATTAACTTATATATATAAATATCAGATAAACCTTCAAATTGGTTGCAACATCAGAGTTTCTATAATCCATCAAAAAGAGGAGATATACTTCAAAACTTAGACGATTCAACCACTAGTAAGGATCATTTGCACCACTTCCTTAAACCATACCAAAAACAAAATAAAACTCCCCAAAAGTTCCCACCGACTATGCACTCGCTCTATTCGCCGCTAGCTGAGGAACCTGAAAAGATTAAAGGAGGAATGGGATGAGCAACCACAGCTCAATGAGTAGTACATATATTCTAAGCAGATCGAACAACCCCTATGCATGTATACAAATTAGTACCAAATCTCATAACGCCAATTCAATATATAGATACATATCGAATCATATAAAAGCTATTTCTCATCATCAAAGCTTTATACTAATATGGAAAACTCATTTAAATTGCTATCAAAAGTCAAGTATCAATGGTCGAATACATTGAATAACCTCCATCAAAAACACATATCAATGGCCTATCCATTGATCAATCTTTGCTCAATAACTAACCATGGTCACGACACAACGCCTTGTGACAAGGCGACCAAGATTCCCCCTTGGTAAGGTCTCCACCTACAAAGCCGATGGCTAGGCCCGAAGGATATCCTAAACCTGGTATGCATACCCCAAAAATCCATCACTGGATTCACAGTCATATTGAGCATAAATAACCATTCTCCAATACCAAAAATTAAATCCAAAAATCAATACCTCAAACCAAACAAATAACATTTTGCAACATAGTCCATCATCCATTTTCATATTTGTTTCTCAAATCATCATCAACTTTTTCATAAATCAGTCGCAAAGCAATTTTATATATGTTTCTCCACAAACCTTGTATAACGTGCTTTTCAAAGATTCACAATCAACCAAAGGGTAGCAATTGCTCGATCTGACTTTTATGCAATAAAAATGCTCTTCTTGATTCAATATATATACATATATGCTTCAAGACATGATTTTATAAAACCAAAGAAGATATAGTACCACTCACCTCGTCGTCGATGACCAAACGACGAACGATACTCATATCGTCAATTCAAGGTCCTATCAAATAACCGAGAAAAAATGTTAAAATCTAATAAAACACTGTCTCTACTTAAAACAACTAAATTACGCCTTAACTCTAACAAAAGGACTTCTGTGTGCTAACAAGTCGCAAAACCAAAGCGATTGTTTAAGCCATTCGCAACATGAAGTTTAAGCGCAAAACTTGATCGAGCCTTAACTTTCTCTTCCGAACCCCAATCCAAACGTACTTATAGTCAATAGAGAGCCCTTGACACATATCACAAGAATCCCGACTTGGCCATCCCAAAATCAAGCCAAAAAATGACAAAGTACGGGCCCAAAGCTGCTGGACTCGTACTGTTCACTGTGCGCGGGAAACTTTGAAATTTTGTTTCGGGCAAACCATAAGCTCAAATCACGATTCGTAAAATCCCACGGCTCCACAACACCCTAAATTACCATTCTTACAAAAATACGCGGCTCAACGGCTCCAAAATTAGACTTCGCCGCTCGATTTTCCAAAAATTCCGAATTTGAGTCCTAAATCCAAAAATTACTTCAATCGGACAAACAAGGGGCTTGATCTCTTACCAGGTTATG
Organism: Eucalyptus pumila; assembly: GCA_016097595.1. Lineage (NCBI taxonomy): Eukaryota > Viridiplantae > Streptophyta > Magnoliopsida > Myrtales > Myrtaceae > Eucalyptus > Eucalyptus pumila. Next base: position 47,082,172 of record CM027848.1, read on the forward strand.
GAAATCCAATTTCCTTTCTTTTCTTTTGTATTCTCATCCCCTAGAAAAATTTCCTTTTTCCCATTAATTCAATCTGCCAAACACAACGCCTAGCAAATTCAGATACTCACGTGCAAACCGAACTAATACAAGGAATTAGTACTACTCTTTGTCCATTAAGTAATGGCAGCGCAAGGAAATGTACGAAAATAGCCCATATGCAATCGTTTTAGCAGCATCAATGAGCTAAGTTACAAGAGGCAATATCATTGAAAATCTCCTTCCTTGGCCCCCAAATATAGTAGGAGTCTTAAGTAATTTTATACGGACTGCAGAGTTCAAATTGCAGACAAAGATATACGTAAATGGACCACAAGACTTTCTATTCAAATCATTATTCGATTCGCAAGAGTTATCATTACAATAGTAAACGCGTTAGTTTTGCTTCCGATCCAAATTCCAGAGTTCCGAAATCGGAATACGTCGGAATTAGAATTTAAGAAAGATGCTTCACTAGTTGTTGATTCAAAAACCATCAAACACAAACAATTAAGATTGGGTCAATTCTAGTGATATTACCTACAAAATCCAATTTCCTTTCTTTTCCTTTGTATTCTCATCCCCTAAAAAGACATGCGGACGTGCCACAACTTTGGTCAAAGGGACACTTAAGTGCCATAACTTATGAAAAGTACACTTAAGTGCCAAAATCGGAGTAAAATAGATCACTTGAGTGCCACTCCAACCAAAATCCGGCCAAAACGCCAACGTGGCGTTTTTTTGACGAAGCGCGCCCAAAACGACGCCATTTTGCACGCTGAATTGGCCAAAACGGCGTCATTTTGGATTGACGTGGAAAAAAATTAATTAATTAATTAATTAAATTAAATTTAGTTAAAATATTAAATAATAATAATTTTAAAATTAAATTTAGTCAAAATATTAAAAAATGATTAAAAAATAAAAATTATTATTTAAAAAAAAAAAAAGGCAACGTGGGGGAGGGCCGAGGGATCAGCCCTCGGGCGCGCCAGAAGGGCCGGCGACAACGGGGGGAGGGTTGGCCGGGGTCGCCGGGCCCGGCGTGGGTCGGCGACCCGCCGATCGGCGGCTAGGGCTCGCGAGCCCCTCGCCGGATCCGGGGGCTTGGGGCCCTCGCCACCGGGCCGGCCAAGGCCCGACGACCCCGGCCGGCCCTCCCGCCGTCGCCGGCCCTTCTTCCCGACGGCGGCGGGGCGGCGGCGGGCCGAGGCCTCGGCCGCCTCCCCATGTTCCTTTTTTTTTTATTTTTTAAAGTTTTTTAAATTTTTGAATTATTTTTAAAATATTTTAACTAAATTTAATTTTTAAATTATTATTTTTAAATATTTTAACTAAATTTAATTTAATTAATTTGTAATTTTTTTACCACGTCAGCCCAAAACGACGTCGTTTGGGCCACGTTAGCGGAAAAACGCAACGTCGTTTTGGCATTTTTCGCCGGAAAACTCACGATCCGCATTTTGGCGGAGTGGCACTCAAGTGATCCGTTTTAATGTGGCACTTAAGTGTACCTTTCGTAAGTTATGGTTATGACTTAAGTGTCCTTTGACCAAAGTTTTGCCAAAAATCTTCCCTTTCCCATGCAAATTCAATAAACTCGACCAAAAATCTTCCCTTTCCCCATGCAAATTCAATAAACTCGACCGACGTAAAGGGAAGAAGGTTGACGGATTCGAGCTGCGGCCCAGCAAAATCGGGAGAATCACCTGGTGACGGTAGTTCCGGTAACCGTTGGATCCAGCGATCAGGACCGCCCACCTCGTCCCGACGGAGTCATCGTCGCCGGAGCGGAACAACCTCAAGGCATCGGATGGCAGCCCGATGACGTCCCCGGCGACGTTGCGGCCGACGGAGACGTAGAGGAGGATGAGGAGCGCGGCGGCGGCAGTAGCGAGGCGGATCATGGCGGCAAAGGATAGGCGGATCATTGCGGCGCTGCAGGTGGGCCGAGGGGGCTTGCTTGCGATTATGTTGAGCCGATGGTTGGATAAAGCGGTGACTGGTGGGTGTCAAAAGACCAAGGAGAAAACGTCGAGAAAAGATAGAAGGGAAATAGGAGAAGAAATTTTGTATTCTCTGCATGTAATTTCTATTTTGTACAAAGTGTATTTAATTACAAAGAAAGAGATTAATAAAGAAAAAGAAATATTCCCCTATCTTTCTAATCCTAAAATAAACATGATTCTCTATCTATCAACAATTAGATACGATTTGATGAATCATATCTTTCAACAGCGGGCTTGCTTGCTATTTGTGTCTAGATACATTTTGGAGGATGATGATGGGAACTATTTTCATCCTCTTTTGGACCAGATAATTGTGTGGAAATAGAGGGGAAATATCTCAAGGAAACCACACAAAAGGTCAAGGAAAGATTCCTTCCTCTGATTTGCTGTCAATCAACTGGCTTTATGGGCACGCCAACAAAGACGTCCATGGATCATGTCGTACACGAGTCGGGTCGAACGTGATCTGACCCAAGTTAATCGATTTGGTCTGTTTTGATCCATTTTTGTATAATACAACTATAGTGAATATATCTGACCTAATCTTTCAAATCTAGCGAAAAGTTATAACTAAAAGCATGAGATGAACAAGAGAGAGAGTATGAAAAAAGAGTCATAAAGATAGGTGAATCTTGTTATATGTTTGATTAGAGATTTCTCTATGAAAAATACGAATTAGTGGGATTAAATAAATTATGAACCCATTTAACATTCATATTATTTTGCTATTATAAACTCATTTAAGAATTATTTACTAAATATATTAACCCATACAATAAGAAAGCCCATCATAATACAATAAGAAAGCCCATCATATATGAGTTAAGGAATTGGTGTATGACAAATTTTAAAAGGTCTACTTTAAATAAAAATATATATTAATTGTTAATGCAAAAAAAAAAAAAAAATGGCCAAGCATTGTTCGACAACTTAATTGATAGAATTCCTTACAATTAAAATTTTAATAGGAGCATGATATATCTGATTACTTGGGCTGTGTTTGCTTTGACTTTTGGGGGAAAGTTAAGTTAAAAGATTTTTCAAAATACAATTAATGTTTGATAAATTGTAATTTAAAAGTGCATTAGGAAACAATTTTGCTTAAAATGGTGTTTGAAAAATCAAGTTTTTTAAAGGACTTTTACTATAACAAAAAAAAAAGACTTTACTATATTTTGTATTAAAAAAAAAAAAAGCCTCAAACCAGCAAATCGCTTAGCGGCCGATGGGCCAATCGAGCTAGATTTGGCACCAATTGTTGCTGAGGATCATTGAGGTTGTGTGACCTCTAGCAACATGAGGGGAGGACATTTTATGGAATTATGAAAGTTTACTGATAGCAAAATTAAAAGGAAAAAAAAAAAAATGTATTATCATTCCAAAAATACTCAAAACCCAAAGCAACTCTGGATCCGCCTTAGGTTAAAGGCCTTTTGATCTTATGTCTTCCCAAAGCTCTCCAAAAAAATAGACAAACACCATTGCGAAAGACCCAATTTTAGTCAACAGAGATGTCAACACTAAGTGCCGAAGCAAATAATCAAAAAATGAGTAGAGCAAGGATGCATTTGACAATTTGCTTAATAGTAACTGATTTTTTCAGAAATAAATTTGGGACAAAAATCTATAAAGTAAAATTTTTGTTCCCAAATGTTTATTTGGTAAATTTTTTGTTCCCAGAAATAGATTTGAAATAAAATCAATGAGTAAAAGAAAATTAATTTTTTGTTCTCAAAAACAATTCCAAAATCAAGTCAACCCAAATTCTTCTTTCTTTTTTCTCTTCTTCTTTTCTCCTTGTTCTTCTTCCTTCTCTCTTCTTCTACAAACGCCACCGCCTTCATCCATCGCCGCCGATCACCGACGACTAATTGGGTGAGGTCAATGAGGCTCATCGGTGGCTCGGTGAGCCTCCAGCGAGCTCGTCAGACCTCACCTAGCCAAGGCTCGGCGACGAGGTTACCGATCATCCTAAAGCCGGCGACTGACCAAAGCTTGAAAAAGAAGAGAAAAAAGAGAAAAAAATAAAAAGAAAAAAAGTAATAAAATTATTAAAAGATTAAAAGAAAATGATTTAGATTAGAAATTTTAAAGATGATACCAAATGCAATTATATTTTGGGAATTGAAATTTTTTTATCGCTTATCAAAACGCTTAAAAATTATTCCCAAGAAAAGAATAAAAAAGAATCATTTATTATTAGAAATTGTTCTCAAGAACAAAATAAATATCAAACGCACTCCAAGTGAGCAACTCAATCCATGGGAAAAAGAGCACATCAGGTAGCAAAGTCAATAACCTTGGATGTTGTAACAATTTGTAGATAAATGTTACTAAACAGAAGGAGCCACATAGGGCATTTTTCAATTCTTAGCAACCGTTGATGTAATTGTCAATTGGAATTATAAATGTTTATCTTATATTTTTTGTGAAGGACCGCCAATCAATTTAAGAGCACATGTTCATTTTTACTTTCAACATATTTTACTCTTCCAAATATAACTTACAATTGTTCTCAATATTTGTACTTTTAAATTGTTTATCATTTATACTCTTGTCCAACAATCAACAAAAGACCATTCACATCATCTAACGATTCAAATTGATCCATCCATATTTTTAAGGGTATTCTACCCTTTATGGTGAAACATATAGAATTACGTGGAAGTATACGAGTGATCACCAGATTACGGGACTATGACAATGTGAGATGAATTACGAGGTGACCACTAATTAAAAAAGATTAATAGTATTGTAGAAAAGAAGTAGGCCTTGACACGATCCGCTCATTGGATGGGCAAAAGTTTGCGTCAATGCTCCCTGATTCTCTTTGTTCTTATTAGGGGAATAGGTGATTTGCCTGGCTGCAAGGGTCTCCGGCAAGGGGATCCCACATTCCCTTATCTCTTTGTTATGGCTATTGATATCCATTCTAGGATGATTAATCACAGTTAGGGAAGCTCAAAGGCCATCCCACGTGTTCTGAGATTAAGTGGATTCATCTGGGTTTTTGCAGATGATATCTTAATGCTAACTGATGGGATAGGGCATTTTCCAGGCATTTTATCTGATTGTTTGACTTGAAATTGAGCCCTTAAAAGAGTGACATCATGCATCAGGTGGCTGAAGCTCTCAACTACAGGAGACGGTTCAATTAAGAGGGCCTAAAGTTGGTGAATTTGCTTGTATAATTACTATGTTTGGTTTACCCCTTATTTCAAGGAAACTCTATGATAAGGATTGTATTATCCTACCTAATAAAGTTCTGTAGCAGAATCCGGAGTCCAAGTGCAACAAAATCGACATATGCTCGTAGACTTCACCTCATCAATTTGATTATCTATGGCATTGTCCCTTAATGGTGTGGTTTCTTTCATTCTCATGGAGAAACTATTAAAAGAATTGTGAAGCATTGCTCTGCTTTTGTCTGTTCAGTGACCTTAATCGATTGCCTGAGTGAAGAAGCAGTATAGGTTTCCAAGGCAGAAGCTTTTGAAGTATTCAAGGTCTCTGTGGCTAAGAGCTTTTCTTAGATTTGGAGAAGACATGAGACTAAATGTCTCCTTTCATATAAAAAATGTTTTCTCCAAATCTAAGAAGAGCTCGCAGATGTAGGGACCTTTCTTCACCTCGATTAAGGTAATAGACAAAAAGCAGAGCAAACGCTTCATAATTCTTTTGATAGTCTTCTCCATGAGAATGAAAGAAACCACACCATTAAGAGACGATAATCAAATCGATAAGGTGAAGTTTACGAGCATATGTCGATTTCTGAGATTAAGTGAAAGAAACCACACCATCATTCTAGAATGAATATCAATAGCCATAAGAAAGACATAAGGAAACATGGGATCCCCTTACCGGAGACCCTTGCAGCCAGGCAAATCACTTGTCCCCCAATAAAAACAACCAAGCCTGTCCCCCAAGAAGAACAAGAGAATTAAGGAGCATTAACGCAAATTGCCAATCCAATGAGCGGATCAAGCGTGTCAAGGCCTACTTCTTTTCTACAATATCATTAATCTTTTTTAATCACTAGACGCCTGTGGTAATCCATCTCACATTGTCATAGTCCCATAATCTCATGATCACCCGTATACTTCCACTAATTCTATATATTTCACCATAGATGTTCTTCCACTAATTCTATCCACTAATTCTATATGTTTCACTATAGAGGTTCTTCCACTAATTCTATATGTTTTACCATAGAGGTTCTTTCCATCCCTATTTGTTTCACCATAGAATGAATAACCATAACAAAAAGATAAGGAACGTGGATCCCCTTCCAAAGCCGAAACCCTCGCAAGAGCCAAAGATCCTCGTAGCCAAGCAAGTCACCTATCCCCCGATAAGAAGAACAAAGAATTGGGGAGCATAGACGCAAACTTTTGCCCATCCAATGAGCTTTGAGCTTATTAGACATGTCAAGGCCTACTTTTTTCTACAATACCATTAATCTTTTTTAATCAATGGCCGCCTATGGTAATCTATTTCAATCCATCTCACATTGTCTTAGTCCCATAATCTCGTGATCACCTGTATACTTCCACTAATTCTATATATTCTATATGTTTCCACTAATTCTATATGTTTCACCATATAGGTTCTTTCCATCCCTAACGACACTTGACAAGAGACTAATGTCTCCTTTCATATAAAAAAATGGGATGGAAAGAACCTCTTTATGGTTCAATACTTGGCACCTTTGTGGTATCCTTTATCATTTTCCTGTGAAGTTGTCCATAACTCCGGGCTCTCTTTCCAATGCCAAGGTTTGCGGATGGGATCTTGAATCATTCACATGGAGGTGGCCTGCAGCAAAGATCAGATGCCCCGGGTGTCTATTCAAGCCTCAATTTGGGAGGCTCTTGTTCCGAATTCAATGATGTTAAAGGCAAGTTTGATAGGTCATCAGAAATGCGGCCTGTTGTAACCGTACCAGGTTCACTTAAGACTCTTTAGTAATCGATGAAATCACTAGCTGCTCAGCGACAAAGGAGAAAGAACACAAAAAGAAAATGTAGCTACTTCGAATTTGAAGGGAACCATTTAAGGGTTGGCTCCCTCCAATCGTGAGAAGCAGCAATCTGTAGGCACCATGCAAAAGGTGTTCTGCTTCTCAATGTCAAACAAAACACCCGTGTCTGACTGGAGTGCCGACTCGCATACATCACAAGACAAAGCAAAATTTCACTACACTGGAAACGAGGAGCGGAAACGCATCGAATGCGGAGCCAAAATTGACTCCGCGAATCCGATCCGCACGAGCCCAGCGCATCCGAGGGGATTAAACAGATCGAGTGTGAAGAAACCCAGAAAAGATCCCCCGAGAATCAAAGACACGCAAGTGCACGCGCGAACCGGGGTCCGTGCGATACGGGACGAGGATGTGGCCGGGTATTGTGTCGTGGGACTACGGAGTAAAAGAGTCCCAAGGATCTTCAACCGGCCGAAGGTTTGCTGTCGGCTCCAAGCGGCAGACAGGCCACCATGGACGGGTGCCCGCTGTTGACTCGGATTATGGAGCCATGAAAACACTAGCGTAAACTACTACTGCTACTAAAGGGAGCGAATCGACAAGACCGCGCGTTTCTCACCTGTAATTGAACCGCCATCTCCACGAGCAGCACAGGCTCGGCGGCCTGGAGCTGATGTCGACGAACGAGAAGAAGAGACAGGGGTCGGAGCTTGAGAAAACCCTAGTGCTTCGTGGTGCCATTTTTATAGCGTGTGAATCTGGAGCGAAGCGTCCCCCGCACGCTTCTCCTGACCCGAGCGACGTCGTTTCGTCGAAGCGGTGTTATTTCCAATGTTCATTTTGTACAACGTTCTGAAATCATATATGTCACAGTTGAAATTGTTTTTTTTCTCCTGTTTTTTCTATGTTTTGCTTTTGGAAGCCGCCAGAAAATTCTTCCCTTCTTTTGCTCTTTTTGGACAAAACGGCAGGCACTGTGGTTAATGAGTGACCCTCTAAACAGCGACTCACTTGGATCAAAGTATAATATTTTCTACCATGAATAAAGACCTATGTTCTCATTAACCCTTTTAGAAAAAAAAAAAAAAAATGGGCGTGCTTCATCGTAACCACGGCCAGGCAGACCCCATGTATAGCAAACTCTACTCGTCCACATTTTTTTTCTTTAATTTACAAACCACGGCCATTCACGAGAAATGAGAACGTGCCAGACCGTTGGTTTTGAAAACATTTATCCATTCACCGCGTAAAACACTTGTAAGCCAATCCTCGTATGATACGCAATCAGTGTCTCATCCATCGGCATAGGTTACCGAAATACCTTCGAGCAGTCACAAAAAACATAAGGTTCATAACATGAAAAGAGTACGCATAACATGCAGGCATCATACACAACTAATCCAAAATGAACAAAGCACAAAACATGGGTAGCAAGTATCCTACAGCATAAGTTGTTCTAAAACCATGAGACTAACTAATCTTAGACAACAGCGAGCACGGGAACAAAACTATAACATGACATCCCACATTTCCACTTGTAATCAACTCTGGGGCGACGTTTTCGCAGACGAGCTCTGTTGAGCACCCTGCGCACCACCACCCCCGGCACCAACATCAGCAGCATAAGCAGGAGGCTGTGGATAACCACCACTGTAGCTGTTATATGGAGGTGGCTGCTGCCCATAGCCCGGCTGAGGTGCAGGCGCTGCACCATAAGGTGGGACTCCATATCCTGAAGGGGGACCACGTTGGGCAGCAGCAGCATCAGGCTGAGAGTAACCTGACGATGGTGGCTGAGACTGGGGATAGCCTGGCTGCCCACTAGGGGCCTGACTATAGCCTCCTGGTGTGCTTGGAGACTGTTGAGCTCCTCCATAAGCCGGAGCATTAGCAGGTGGCTTCTGGGCTTGGGGTTGTCCATAGCCCGCTGCATACGCAGCCGATTGGTTGCCATAGCCAGCTTGAGAAGTTGGGGGCATGCCATAACCTGCTTGACCAGTTCCCTGGGGAGGATAGCCAGCAAGGGTTGGGTTTGGTGGCTGACTGGCACCATATCCCGGCTGACCGGCAGTTGAAGGCTGGACCAGTGGTGGTGCCTGAGCAGTATCCCCTTGAGCTCCATAGGAAGGAGTATGCCCTTCTTGCGCTGGATTTGTGCCATAGCCAGCAGCAGTGTTGTAACCTTGTTGCTGATCACAAGGAGGAGGCTGACCATAACCAGGCTGAGGTGCCTGATAACCACCATATCCATCCTGTGGATATCCTTGCCCTTGCTGTGGATAGGAAGTAGCTGGCGGCTGGTTGTAATTGTAACCCGAGCTATCTGCCCCTCCTGTAGGACCACTTGGGGTCTGCTGTTGCTGTGTTGGAGGCTGCTGGCCATAGTAATCATAACCACCACCCTGTGCAGTCTGCTGAGATGGTGGGACTGCAGACTGATCCCAGCTCGAGGGATATCCACCAGAAGTTGGTTGTGGAGGATAACCTCCATATTGTGGCTGAGCCATGTTATATTGGGGTGGAGCGCCTGGATACATCCCAGGTTGTGCATAGCCATAACCAGGTTGCTGCATTTGTGGAGGCCCAGGGGGAGCCCAGCTTGCAGGAGGTCTCGCCTGGTAACCTTGCTGGGGGTATCCTCCAGACATTGAGGAATTTCTCATACGATTCTGCAAGAAAAAGGATTTTTCATATGAACAGGGTTGATGCTTTCAATCCTCATGGAATGCAAAGGCAAAGAAAGGCATTGTATATACAACTTAACATTCACAAAAAAAGGAGGAAAATGTAACAATCAGCAGATATAAGCATAAAACACAAAAGCAATAAGTACAGTGTAAAAGCATTAAAGATCATTTTGTATCGAGAGAGTTGTGGACACCTACATACCGTATGGAGGTTGTAATTATTGAGTTACTCCAGCAGAAGTCCATCCACACCCTATTTTAAAGGGAATGGTACAAACAGAAGGCAAAAACTACAAAGCTACTTCCACTAAAAATAAACAGGCAAGGGCATATATAAGCTTCTTAGCAATATAGAAATGTCAAGGTCGTATAATTCTCTAATCAATGTCATCATCAAAGATTTCTAAACCCACAGTCAAGACATCACGATGCTATATATCATTGGGTGCTAAAATTTGTAAGAGCAAATTCAGGCAAGTAGGTGCCGCTGCACTTCTGCCAGACGAGCAGAATTGTTGCGTCCATGGAACCCAGGTGTTGCAACCAGACATTCCAGCAGGCATGGTGCTCGATGCAGCGATTACCGTAGTTACCACAGGAAGAAAACGCATCTTCACAGGATTATGAGAAAGTAGCATAAACAAGTAATAATTTGCACAATTCATGCCATAAAATGCCAGCTTTACAATACCGACATTGATGGCAAAACTTGTGAAGCCAATAAGTAAGACACAACAATTTATGCAGAACCTCAGGATATTATCTCAGCAACTAACCAAAACATTGGAAAAGTTACCACTGAGAGGATTAAGATATTTGAAATTGAGCCGATGGTCTAAACAATTAACTAATGAGTACTAGATATGGAGAAAATAGTTTCGGGGACTAACCTGATGGAAAACAGAATGACCAGAAACACAAGGAAATTAGAAAGACATCTCAGCATTATAAATGCAACACAGCTCAGTGATGAACAATGTGTATAACATTTTTAGTTTCCAATTCGTGCTTACTAACCGATAGCATACTGAGAATATCTCTAAATATAATGAAAGCGACTTAAATTCAGGAGGATAGCTACTTCAATCGTGATAAGACAATCGGCTTCACAATTAAGCAATGCATCTAACAATATCATAGCCCAACCCAATGACAACTTCATCACGGGTAACCACGCTCAAGATTCATCATCCAATTGTGTTGGATGTCAACTCCAATGACAAATATCCCCGAAAAGATGATCTTTGCACCTTCCCCCCACAGTAGCACTTCTTAAAAATGAGGTTGGAACCATACCAGAGCAATGTTGAAAAAACACCAACATAGAGTTCGATGTTGGTGTCACCAACAGTTGAAAAGACACTAAACCCTACAATATTTCCCAAGAATATCATCAGTAAATATTATGTGCAACTACTAGCACTGTCAAGGCTAAAAGTGGTAAAAATCCCAATATCATGCACTAGGAAATGACAACCCAACATTATGAGCTAGGAAGCAACTAACGACTCGTGTGTGTATACCATAACTTTACACTATCCGCAGAACTTCATGAACCTGCAAAACCCTAGTACTAAGACAAATGAAAGCTCTACCCCAGAAACTGATCCGCCAAGCAGCAGTTATCCTCAGACATCTTGATAATCGTCCTCTATGATCACTTCATCAATAAATTATGATAAAAATATTGAAGACTGGTCCATCAATAATCTATCGGCAATCCACCTTATAACTCAATGATATGAAGCAGCTGAGAACAGGCAACCTTGATCCATGAAGTCACGAGTCAACGGTTAAGAGATGAAATTATTAGGAAGTGCATAGATTTACATCTGCTACAAAATACCGACAGATTGGACAGCAGATTGCAATCCCGTTAACACCCCAAACCATATTGAAAAACAAGCATATAACTCATGATGCTGGCAATGACTCAATCTCACTTGAAGTTTTTTCAAAGCACAAGAATGACCCAAGACCTGAAACGGCGAAACCATCCTGAACTCAGAAGTTATTACCCCTTGCACCCTTCAGAATTTATAAAGTCCAATGATCGTATGAAGCAATTGGAATTGTGTGCCAAAAATTGCATCAGCCAGTATGCAGAGTAAGAGACGTAGTATGCAGAGTATGATACGTACAAAAATTCAAACGAAATTCCCCAGTGGCTATAGGTTAGTGAAGGTGGATATTCATTGCAATGAACATGGTCACAGTTTCACCTGTGAAAAGTAGGAAGCATGCTCTGAAAGTCTAAGGCCCCATCAGAAATCCGGGATAGTTCAGAATCCAATAGAGACAAGGTTCCTCCACAACCGCTTGGGTTTCCCATTCAACCATCACCAAAAAACACAGAACCCATACACACACATGCACACTCGTATACAGAGATATTGACATTCAGAATGATCAATATCACAGCAACCATAAAGTAAAAGCAACAAATGGAACCATCCACTGAATAGGCCAGATCAACAGAAGAAATTGTGCAGTGCCACTTTTCCCTTTCCTTTTTGAGTTTTCTTACGTGTTTGCTTTTCATCTTTTTTATTTATATTTATCAATTTATTTATCTCTTGTTATCCTCATCAGAACTGCAGTGGGGTTAACAAGAGAGCTAAAATCCTATCCTCTTACAATAATGGACAAAAGAATGGAATGTGATTGTCCAACATAGGAAGCCGTTCTTCATGAAATGACTTAAGGCACTGAAAAAATTAAACATTGTACATAGAGGGCCTAGCAATTTTGTTCAGAGTGCGCAAATAACTAAGCTTCTAAACAGCAAGAACAAAAAAATGGCACAAAGTCCTCAGCTCTTTCATTCCCAGTTGAACTCTTTTTTTTCTCGGTGTGAAGTAGTCTACATCAACAACCAAATTGCCCAACAAATCTGGGTGGCAAATTTTCTAAATAGACCGAATAAGAGACAGAAAGACATGATCCACGTGGCAACAATCATAGACCACACATACCTCACTAATAACTTCATTAACCAATTGTTTTGCAGCCTCAATCTGTTCACTTGTGCCATCAATATACAAATTCCTGTCAATTGCTGGATCACCAGGTGGAAGGTGTAAGGGTACAACCTGTATATAATATAACAAAAGTTTAAAAGTTCATAATCATTGCACCATTAAAGAAACAAATTTATCACCGCAAGCTAATGCAAAAACTTCTGGTAAAATCTGTAAATTTACATCTAACAAACAAGCAACGAATATAAAATAAGGAAATAAAAAAGATGAACTAAGTAGGAATAGAGCAGTAGATTTTATATTATACCTGAATACGAGCACCAGTCCTGGCTTGCATGTTTTTAATTGTCTCGCCACCTTTGCCAATAACTAATCCAACCTGAGAACAAGCCGCATATAGAATACTATGGCAATTGTACATACATGAACCACTTAGATGTTCGAAAGACTTAAATATACCTTGTTATTTGGTATCTTCATCACAAATTGATCAGCAGATCCAGTCGGACCAGTTACTCTTTTAGAGATTATGCCTGAGCCCCCTGCTTCAGCCTGTGGGCATGTTCCAGGTCACAATCAAGCACAACTCCGATAACAGCAAATAACAAACAGGTGATAAACTGAAAAAAAAAAAAAACCCACCTCAGCAAGAACATCGTTTATCAATTGCTCAGCCTTGGCAATTTGTTCAGGTGTACCCATTAGTTCTACCGGCCTAGTCGGCGAATTGGGATCCGCATCCATGTCGCGAGTGACCTGAATTTTAGCCCCAGACTGGAGCTGAAGATACTTGATGGTCTCACCAGCTTTACCAATAATTACTCCAACTCTGCCGTTAGGAATATCAATCTTTTTGCTTGTCCCCTGGCCATAGCTATATGAAACAGGAATCGCTGATGGTGTACTCATCATGGGCTTCCCATCTGAAACAAGTCGTAGATGCCAAAAAGTCACCACACAAGCGTTTGAATCAAACATGTTGATAGAACGTTGGAGCACATCAACGAAAATTACAACAACGAAAAGAAGCACCAGAAGCAGCACATGGTGCACAAGCTTTCTATCAGACAAAAGCCGGAAGCATAGACAACTAGTGAATAGATGTCCCGCACAAGCATCATTTCACATGCTCTAACGGATGATATAAGCTGCCAATATGAATATGTCAAGAAAAAGAAGGACAAATCATGCATTGGAAACGTTATCTAGTGAACTTTACACTCGAAATGCAGCGAAACGAGAGCCGACATTCAAACCGCACAACTGAAATCTAGAGGTCCTCCATCGACAGTGCATACGATTCCAGACGCATTAGAAACAAAGGCCTAACGCAACAGAAAGGGGAAAATAACAGGAAAAAAAGAAAATTCCAATAAGCTTAAATCGCGAGACCTTTCTCGATGGAATCAAATCCACTCCCGTTCTCAACCCTAGCGCGCTTCACATCGAATCCGCTGCCGCCGCCGCCGCCGGCCGCCGCGGCTGCCGCGGCCGCAGCCACCCCGGCGCTGGCGTTGAACAGGAGGCGGGAGGCGATCTCCTGGGCGCGCTGCTTCGCGTTCTGGACCTGCGCCTGCACGTCGTCGGCGGAGGGGGGAGGCGGGACGCTCTTGTAGGAGAGCGGGGCGGCGCCGCCGGAGTCGGGCGGCGAGGCGGAGGGGATCGGGCCGGAGGAGAAGCCGGTCGGCCGGCGGGGAGGGGGCGGGGAGAGGCCGGTCTGCTCCTCGTACTTGCGCTTGTTGATGGCCGCATCGGAGGAGTACTGAGCTTCGTCCGCCATTCGGGAGGGAGATTGGAGGAGAGAGAAAACCCTAGAAACGGAGATGAGAGGAGAGAGAAGGGGGGTGCGGGGGATTATATACGGTGTGAAGATCTCGCCCGTGAGATTTTTTTATTTTTCTATTTTCGTTCTTTTTAGTGGTATTTTTATTTTATATCTTAGTTTTTAGATATTCATACTTGTGGCCGGGTGTTAGTCAGATGCGCCCATGGATTTTTTTGAGGAGGTCGGTTTTGGGCCTCAATGAGGTCCGAAAATTGAGAGTGCTCGTTTGTTCTCGATTCCTAAAACTGAAACTGGTGTCCGAGCAATCTAATCCCTGAACCACTTGAACCAATTTTATTTTATTTATTTTATAAATGCTTCACGCACGCCTCTTCTCCTCTTTCGATATTTTCCTTTCGCCCCACGATACTCGTGCATGTTATTTTCCATCGGTTTTTCTCTTTTTCCGAGTCCCCTTCACCTTTTATAGAGATTGTCATATTCTCTCCTTTAAACTCAACCGCTTCCGTTAGGATACTCGGGAACTAGATTGAGCCAGTCTAGTCCCCGATTTTGATCTGATTCTCGATTTTAGAGTGGAACTAGACCGAATCAAGAATCGATCACATACATACATAACAGTGAGTTCTAGGCATTGATTATATGGGAGCTTTTGCAATAAGTTTTTGTTGTTAAATTATTATAAACATTAATGTTATTGTGAGAATTGATGATACGTGGTTATTATTATTATTTTTTTATTTTAGAATTGCTTGGGTAATGGCACCATCCCTCTTAAAAAAAGACGATGCCTTCCCAGCCAAGCAACCTTCCCAGCCAAGCAATTTTCCAAAGATACCGGATGAATGCTTCCTTCAAAAAGTAGGAAGGAAAATATCCTTCGTAAGATGATAGTGACATTCCTTATAAGATTAAAATAAAATAAGGAAAAGGATTAACGTGAATAAAACCAATAAGATACCTATAACAATATTAATTTTATAATTAATAATTATTCACGCCATCACCAATTGAGTAAAGCTCAAATTGACCAACCATGACCTCAAGCTTCATGACTCAAAAAGATCTATTGGACACAATAGCTTCGAGCTTCATGACTTGAACCCATGATTGTTGCAAACTCAAACTAAGCAGCCATGGCTATGAGCTTGAATATTAAAATATTTGGTGTATTTTTATCACTAATTTCCTTTAAGTTTGCAATAATACAAATATTTCATGACAACCATATCACGATAATGAAGTGACACTGAAGAAAAATCGAGTCCATGGCTAACCATTTAGTAAAAGAAATAAACCTTAAAATAAAAAGAAGAAGAAAATCCAATGTATTCATGTTATGTGCCCATTGGGTATTTAGTATTCTTCATTTATGAATTCTTAAATGTCGTTTATTTTATTTCAGACAATATTTCACCATCAAAAATTTGTAGTCTAAGTACCTCTTGGATTTCCTTTCCTTGAATAATGTTATTAGATTTGTTTCTTACACAAACGCAAAATCATGATTTGCTGCTCCGATTGCCCATAGTAGATAAGATAAAGTGGATGGCTTAGGTTGCACCATTACTTATCAAAAGTAACAGTGCGGTCATGCATGCATCCTCCATTTTTTTTTTTTTTGTAGGAGTACTAAATTAGTATTTTCTCGAAATTCAATATCACATGATGTTTAGATGAGAATTAACTGCTGCTCTCCGGTGTCGCTCGTTTGTTTGATATTTCTCGCCGTATACTTGTGCATTCAACCGTACACAAATCGCTTTCCGGAAAGCATCACGCAACCTTCCCTTTTCTCATTTTAGTCTCTCCCACCAGTAAAACGTCGCAGGTTGCCACCGCTCCACAATGTAGCACCGTCGATGTCGCCTCACATCTCGCGTTGTCGACCGCCGCGCATGTCCTCAAGGCGTCGCTCGTCGCCGTTTGTCGCGTCCTTGACATGTACGCGTCTCTATCCCTCTATGTCCTCTTTAGCCATGCCAATCGAGACCTTCGGAAAAACCACGAATGGCTTCGCCAGCCTTCGGCGGTGCTACAACCGGCTCACCCAATAAGATCCAAGCTTGGGACGTCGGATTCAATGCCGCTAAGGGGGCGTGTTGGACCCTTGAGGCCGGTCGACAAGGAGAAGGGGACGATGGTCGGCGGAGGCGGGGGCGGGGGCGGTGCGCCTTGTTGGATGGTCAAAATCTCTCAATTATTTCTTTCACGAAACTTTATTTTTCTTCTTAACTTCTTTTAATCGCGGTGACAATTTTAAAGTTGACAAAATGAACTAATTTTCTAAATATATTTATTGTTCGATTAAGACAAAGACGAGGCAAAAATATTGAAATAGATAATCAAAACATCACATTCCCTCTATTTTGTCGATTAGATTTTCGTTTTTCATTTATGCAACCATGATCTTGTCTCATAAATAAAAGAAGGGTTTTCGTGCATTAATTATCTGGAATTAAATGTTCATTACAAGCCCTTCTTCTTATTAACTGAAGATTAGAGGTGTTAAATGGGTTATACAACCCATTTATGGATCCATGTTTACTTAAATGGGTTATACTACCCATTTATGGACCCATGTTTACTTAAATGGGTTGGTCTTATTTCTCAAGACACCCATAATAGGTTTTAAAATAAAATGACTAAAATATATGGGTTTTAAATGGGTTTACTCTATACCCATTTAAGACCCATTAAAAATACCCACTATCTAGTCTACCCTATTAGAGGTGGTAAAATTATAATTACTTTTTATTTTTCTTTTCTTTCCTTTTTTATTTCTTTCTTCTTTCTCCGGTGGTCAGCACGGCGATGGCCGGTGATCGGCCAGGTGAGCCTCGAGCTCGCTGGATTTGGCGCCTCGCCGACACCCGGCGAGACTCGAACTCGCCGGCGTCAAGTGAGGCTCGAGCCTCGCCAAATCTGGCGAGGGGTGAGCTTGAGCTCACCCGACACCAGTGAGCCTTAAGCTCGCCAAATCTGGTGAGGGGTGAGGCTCGAGCTCGCTAGCATCAAGCGAGGCTCGAGCTCGTCAACATCGGGTGAGGCTCAAGCTCGTCGGCGTCGGGCGAGGCTTGAGCTCGCTGGATCTAGCGAGCCACGAGCTCGCCGGCATTGGTGAGCCGGGCAAACTCGAGGCTCACTCGTGTCCGGCTGCTAGCCGTCATCGTGGTCGGCAGCCAGCCAAGAAGAAGAATAACAAAAAAGAAAAAATAAAAAATATATTTAAAAAATAAAAATAAAAGTAATTAAAATTTTAATTTAAAAAATAAAAAATAATTTAATTTTTAAAAATTAAAAATAATTGTCCAATAAATTTGTGTTGTATAAAACTATTTTAGCAATACAATTTAAAAAAAAAATATATATAAGAAATAAGCTTAGAAGTATTTTAGTAATATAATCTTTAAAAAAAAAACATAGGAATAAGTTTTTCTAAATTTGGTTAAATATGAAAATATTTTATTAATATGGGTCGGGTCGAGTATGAATTGGATATGGGTTGGGTCGGGCATGGGGTTGGAAAATTTACATTAGACATAAATAGGTTATAAATGGGTTAATTGGTCAATTTGAGTCGGACCATTAATAACCCAACTCAAACCCGACCCGACCCACCCATTTAACAACTCTAATCGTTTACTCCATGATTACATTTTCTGTTCAAGAGATCTAGATAGAGAGAGAGGAGAAAATATTAGGTGCAGCTCTGATTTCAACGTGTACTCGTCCGAGTCCACTCACCGAGCGACACGTGTTGCCCGACGCCACGCTAGAATCAGAGTCAATTTTGGAAAATTGATATATTAGGGCGCGTTTGGCAACGATTCTGTTCCCGGGAGCTGATTCTGACTAGAAATGATTATTTTTTATTCTGTTCCCGGGAACTAATTCTGAGTAAAAAATCGCGTTTGTAACCGTTCAAAATTTTTTATTCTAGAATAGAATTGCGTTTGGCACCGTATTAATTGATTCCGTTCCAAATTATTTTTTTATTTTTAAATAAATTTAAAATAATTTCTTTACTTTTTTACTTTTTTCTTTTCTTTTTTCCTTTTTTATCTTTTTTTTTTATCTTTTTTTCCTTTTTTTCCTATTCTTCTTCTTCTTCTTCATTTGGCCGGTCGCCGCTCCCCTGCCGGCCCTCGGCGAGGTCGCCTTCGTCGGCCCGGCCCCGCCGAGGCTCGGCCTCGCCAGATCCGGCGAGGTTGAGCCTCGCCGGTGGTGGCCAAGTTGGCCTGAGCCTCGCCGTCGGCGAAGCTGGCCCGCCCAACCTCGGCGAGGCTCGCCCAGCCACCGGCGAGGCTCGACCTCGCCCGATCCGGGCGAGGCCGAGCCTCGCCCAGCCAGCCGGCAAGGCTCGCCTAGCCACCGGCGAGGCTCGTCCAGCCCCGCCGGTGGCTGGGCTTGCCTCCGGCGAGCTCGCCGGACCTCGCCCTGGCTTGGCGAGCCTCCGGCGACCTCGCCAGACCGGCGACCGGCGACCGGCGGGCGGCGGCGGGCAATGGCGGACGGCAACCGAGATGATGAAAGAGAAGAACGAGGGTTTTACCGTTTTGATTCTTTTTTTGATTCTCGGACGTAGAATCTAATTTTTTTTTATTCTCAAATCTTGTCCAAAATCGTTCCGGAACAAATTTGTTCCTGTGAACAAAAATTTTACCAAACGCGATTCTCGTCCCAAACTGATTTTGGGAACAAAAAATTAGAATCTGGTACTGTTTGGCACGTTGCCAAACAGGCCCTTAGTTTCTCTCTCTTGCTGGCTCACCAGTCCCTCCGTTGAATTTGAAAAAGCGAAGCGCGAAGCTCTCTCTCCTCTACACAATGCATTTATTACGGGAAACTTTTTCCTTTCCTTCTCAAGAAAAAGAAGCAGTTGTTCCTCTCCATTCTCATTTCCATTTCTTTCTCCACATGAAGGTTCCGAATCCAAAATTTTGAATCCGAAATTCTCTCTCTCCGCTCATTGCTGCTCTGGCATTCGTCAAGCGACCATTCCCCTGCCATCTCCGACGAAGCACATTACGACCGCCCCTGCTCCGGCGCTCGCTCGCTTCTGTTTTTGTGCTCGTTGCTGCTCCGGCCAAGGAGGAGGAGATCCAAAAGATCAGGAAGCTCAACTCGGCGCTGGAGGAACGGGTGAAGTCACCATGCGTGGAAAACCAGATTTGGAGGACCTCGCCCAAGCCAACAAGGCCACCGCCAATGCCCTCTACACCAACCTCAAGCAGGTCCTAGTGTAGGTCTACGACGATGACCGCCCCCGCGGCGGGGCCTCCCTGGAGGATGAAGCGAACGATATTGCGTTGTGCTACAGGAGCAATTACGAAGTCGGGGAGGAGGAGCGGGAGGTGGGCGGGAGGGAGGCGCAAGTTGATAAGAGGAGAGGGAGGGCGATGGCGACATGGTCCTGGAAGTGCGGGAAGGAGGAGGCGAGTGTGCCATTGTTGCTGTGCAGGCACCTGTGTTTGTGAGCGGTGTGTGGGTCTTCCCTCCGTTTTATCAATGGAATTGTATCCTGATGGCCATTCCTTTTTTCTTTTCTTGGTCAGATGGCCATACCCATTTTGCGAAGCAATGAAGTTGGTTCTCATAAGAGAACTTAAATGCTCAACTAGCGGACTTGAAGATAGACTAGAAAGAACTCACACAAGTCCATGACACCATTCAATTCCTTTTTTTCCATCGTGCGAAAAATTGACATTAAAACCGATGAAAGAGATTAAACAAAAAAGACAGCTAACTCGAACCTTGATCGACAATTTCAAGTTTTCACTTTCAAGTGTCCATCTCTTTGGCATCCCCATTGTAATTGTTCTAAGTCGAGTATCATCGAACAAGACAGTCGATCAAAACAAGCTGTAGAAGGACCCTTTTGGGTGCCAATGGCTTAGCCATTCTTCATTTTCTACGTTGGCATGAACACATGAGGCACACAAGCAGGCGAGGAGTGAAGAACGGGACAACTCCGACAAGTTCAAAAGAAAGAAACTTTCATTATATCACTGCAGCAGACAAGGTGGAAAAAGAAGGTACGAGAGTACCTACGGTGATTGCTCTACGTGATCAAGAAGCACAAATATACAAGAACCATGCTACGCTCCTTGAACTAGGAAAAATGAAAAACTTAGACACGCTGCCTTACAGTGACAGATCTCGACAGTCGCAAACCCTAGACATCTCCCTATCTTATTTCCTACATTTTAACTCAGCTCCTGGTTCTGAACTTGAAATCATCTATCGGGATGCCCTCGCAAGCCGTCCTTTCTCCGCCGGGCTCGTCAGTGGTGCTTAGTCCGCCCTTGCGGCCGATCTCTTGGTACCCTTCTTGCCCTATTTGCTGTTTCCTCGTCTCCCCTCATTTGTGCCTCCCTTCTTGCCTATCTACTCCACCACATCCACCTTGTCCTCCAAGAAGGCCTCGCCGCGGGGGCAGTCGTCCTTGCTGACCTACACCAGGACCTGCTCGAGGTTGGTGCGGAGGGCATTGGCAGTGGCTTGGACGACAACCTCCAAATCTGATTTTCCACACACGGCGACTTCACCCGCTCCTCCAGCATTGAGTTAAGCTTCCCGATCTTCTGGATCTCCTCCTCCTTGGCCAGAGCAGCAACGAGCATGGAGACAGAAGCGAGCGAGCGCTGAAGCAGAGGCGGCCGTAATATGCTTCGTCGGAGACGGTGGGGGAACGGTCACTTGACGAACGCCGAAGCAGCAACGAGCGGAGAGAGAGAATTTCGGATTCAAAATTTCGGATTCGAAACCTTCATGTGGAGAAAGAAATGGAAATGAGAATGGAGAGGAACGACTGCTTCTCTTTCTTGAGAAGGAAAGAAAAAAGTTTCCCGTAATAAATGCATTGTGCAGAGGAGAGAGAGCTTCGCGCTTTGCTTTTTCAAATTTGATGGAGGGCTGGTGGGCCAGCAAGAGAGAGAAACTAATATATCAATTTTCCAAAATCGACTTTGATTCCAGCGTGACGTCGGGCGACACGTGTCACCCGGTGAGTGGACTCGGACGAGTACACGCTAGAATCAGAGCTGCACCTAATATTTTCTCGAGAGAGAGAATCTATATAGGCCACCAGGCAAGAACGTCTTGTAGATCCTCATAAATAGGCCAAATCGGGAGGCGCAAGTAGTTGAAAAAGACATATGGGTATTGTGTGGTGGATTGGCGTTTTAGTCGTTGTTTGAGACCCCGACATGTTTGGTGGTGCGCAGATCCAATGTTTGATCTGTTGATGATTTTTGTTCTTTTCTTAAAGCAACATCTTTTATGGAATCTTGAATTGCTTAGGGCGGCCCTTTTATCGGGGTCTAAGGGGATGCATTTGGACAGAAAAAAGAGGGGATCAACGATTATAAGTGGTCCTAGATTTCAAGATAAAAATGGGCCTGACCTTGCGGTTGGAAAGATGTTTTTTTTTTATAAATAAATTATATTTGTATGGAGGGGGCTTTATCAGAAGAGATCTAATTATTTCATGGAGGTGTCCATGATGATGAGGAAAGGCCCACCTTCAAAATCAATTTTCATCCATACTTTTTCATATGGTATATTTCCGTTTCATTTTCTTCTTGTGGTTGGACCTTCATATTCTCGTACCCTCAAATTGAAATTGCTTCAACAATAAAGAAAGGAACGGAGTGCTTTAACTTCTAGGCAACAGCTAATCTTTTTCTAATGTCGTCCGAAAATAAATTTGGATTCCGTTCTGCCTTCGCTTATTTCATTTGGCTGCTTCTTTTTTCTTTTTCTTTTTTAACGGTTGTTGATATTGTGCACTCTTCGTGCATTTTCCTTTCAGGCCGTTGTTTGCCATCCGTATAAGCTTTTGAAGAAAGGAGGGTTGAAGGATGAAAATACCGTTGTTTATATGTGTGATGACATTTACAATGAAGAGAACCCCAGGCTTGGAATTATTATTAACAGTCCAGTTGGAGATGATGTGATGTGAATTGTTGTGAAAAGATCATTCTACGAAGGCCCGGATGGTGCGAATTGCGAATCTCAACCTCCAATCGAACTTGTGATTGGCAATCTCGGTATGAACATGACTTGTTGATGAACGCGTGTCAACCAACCAACATTATAAACGCTAGAGCGAAAGAATTCGCTATCTCGCTCAATAAGTCAAATCGACCACCACAGGGGAATCTTGATAAGGTCAAGTCCTCAAAAGAACAATAGAAGAGAACTCTCAATTCTTATCCTCAAAAATAAAATATATTTGTGTCTCAAAAAAATTCAGTTAGTCCTTAATATAGGCTTTTTAGCCGCTACACAAACCCTAAAATCAATCCTAGAAATCTAATGCGTCATATTCTAGAATATACCTAAACAAGAAGATATTTATTTTATTTTATTTGACTTTTTGACTTGGTCAAATATTTGGTGACCATATAATCAAATTGCGTTAAGATTTCCAAGATTCTTCAAGATTCAATCTAAGGTCATCTCCACGCCAAAGATTACGCCAAGATAACATAGTTTGTTTTCACGGGAAATATAACCTTCATGCCTATAGAATTTATCAAATGCAGCATGTTCACATGCTTCAAACACTCTCCCAAAGTCATCATCATTAGCATATAAGTCCTTGATATGCTCAAAACCTAAACACTTTGCTTCTAAAATAATTAAAATCGCATACTTTCGAGAAAGTGCATCAGCTACCACATTCTCCTTACATTTCTTGTACTTGATCACATATGGAAAAGTCTCGATGAATTCCATCCATTTGGCATGTCTTTTATTCAACTTTTGCTGCCCTTTCAAGTACTTCAAGGTCTCGTGGTCAGTGTCGATCACAAACTCCTTCGACCATAAATAATGTCGCCAAGTCTCCAAAGCTCGCACTAAAGCATACATTTCCTTATCATAGGTAGGATAATTCAATATTGCTCCATTCAATTTCTCACTAAAATAAACTATGGGATGCCCTCTTTGCATCAACACGGCTCCAATTCCTGTACTAGAAGCATCGCACTCTATCTCAAAAGTAGCACTAAAATTTGGCAAAGATAACAAATGAGCATTAGTCAACTTATCTTTTAGCATATTAAATGCTTTCTCTTGCTCTTCTCCCCACGTGAAACCCATGTGCTTCTTGATAACCTTGGTCAAAGGTGCGGCGATGGTGCTGAAATTTCTCACAAATCACCGATAAAAACTCGTCGATCCATGAAAGCTACACACCTCTCCTATAGTCTTAAGCGTTTGCCATTCACGGATTGCTTTGACCTTTTCTTCATCAACTTGTATACCATCAGCACTAATGACAAATCTTAGAACTACTAATTTGTTGATAACAAAAGAGCACTTCTTTAGATTAGTGTACAATTCGGCCTTTAAAACCTGCAAGACAGCTCGAACATGTTCAATATGATCATCAAGGCTTTGGCTATATATCAAGGTGTCATCAAAATAGACAACCACAATTGACCAATAAAAGCATGCAAAACATGATTCATAAGTCGCATAAATGTGCTCAGTGCATTAGTTAATCCAAATGGCACGACTAATCACTCATACAATCCATACTTGGTCTTAATGCAGTTTTCCATTCATCACCTTCTCTCATCCTAATTTGATGATAGCCACTTTTCAAATCGATCTTAGTGAAAATGCAAGAACCATGCAACTCATCCAACATGTCATCTAACCTAGGGTTAGGATGTCGATATTTTACCGTAATGTTATTAATTGCTCGGCAATCGACACACATTCGCCAAGTTCCATCCTTCTTTGGCACCAACAAAACAGGAACAACACAAGGGCTAAGACTCTCTCTCACATGCCCTCGCTCCAATAGTTCGCTAACTTGCCGCTGAAGTTCCTTTGTCTCCTCGGGATTGCTTCGATATGCGGGTTGGTTAGGTAATGGTGCACGAGGAATTAAGTCGATTTGATGTTTAATGCCTCGAATTGGTGGTATCCCTCCAGGAAGTTTATCAGGAAAGACATCTTTAAATTCCTGCAATAAAGACACAATAGGACTAGGCAAACTTAGGTCAAGATCGTTAGTAAAAAACAAAACCTCATTGTACAAAGCATTGGTCGGTCTAGAACTAAAGCTTTCCTCACATCACTCGATTTTGCATAAAAATTCTTTTTGCTTATTTTCTTTCCTCTCTTCTTTTCTCTCGATTTTTACCACAATTTTCCTCTCAACCTCTCCTTTTCCTTGCATCTCAGACACACCACGCAAGCCCTCGGATTTCTCACCTTTTCTCTCTCTCTCTCGGCTTCTCGTTGTAACTTCAACCGATCTTGATACACCTTACTAGGTGTCATTGGTACCAAAGTATAAGTCTTTTGATTCATCACCAATAAATAACGATTAGTATACCCATCATGATGTACCTTTCGATCATATTGCCATGGTCTTCCAAGTAAGATATGACCCGCTTGCATAGGTACAACATCACACTTTACCTCGTCCTTGTATTTCTCTATCTCAAATGAAATTCGAACTTGTTTTGACACTTTCACCTCACCACTATCATTTAACCATTGAAGTCTATAAGGATTAGGGTGCTTTGTCATTTTCAAACCTAACTTATCCGCCATAGTACAACTTGCCACATTCGCACAACTATCTCCATCAATTATCATGCTACAAATTTTACCATTCACCATACATCTTGTATGAAACAAGTTATCTCTTTATTAGTGATATTCCTCCTCATTTACTTGCACACTCAGAGAACGCCTAACCACCAATAAGTCTCATTTTATAGCCACTTCTCCATCACTACAATCCTCCAATAGTGGCATCTCATCATCATCTTCTTCCCTCTCACTTTTGGACTCAATATCACCATGTTTAGTCATAATCATCACCCTTCTATTAAGACATTGATTCGTCATATGACCAATGCCCAAACACTTAAAACATTTAATTTCACGAGTTCTAGTGTTAAGGTTTTCGATTTTACCTAAAACCGGATTTGTTACAACTTTACCGCCGCTCTCCTTCTCCTTTGAAGTTTCGTTTCGGTGTTGTTTTTCTGTGAGTTTTGTGTATGATCTTGCAAGAAGTGATTTTGTAGGTAATATCACTAGAATTGACCCAATCTTAATTGTTTGTGTTTGATGGTTTCTGAATCAACAACTAGTGAAGAATCTTTCTTAAATTCTAATTTTGACGTATTCTGATTTCAGAACTCTGTAATTTGAATCGGAAGCAAAACTAACGCGTCCACTATTGTAATGATAACTCTTGCAAATCAAATAATGATTTGAATAGAAAGTCTTGTGGTCCATTTACGTATATCTATGTCTGCAACTGTTGGCGAATCTCAAATTTGAACTCTGCAGTCCGTATGAAATTACTTAGACTCCTACTATGTTTGGGGGCCAAGGAAGGAGATTTTCAGTGATATTGCCTCTTGTAATTTAGCTCATCGATGCTGCTAAAACGATTGAATATGGGCTATTTTCATTCATTTCCTTGCTCTACCATTACTTAATGGACAAAGAGAAGTACTAATTCCTTGTAATAGTTCGGTCTGCACGTGAGTATCTGAATTTGCTGGGCGTTGTGTTTGGCAGATTGAAGTAATGGAAAAAATGAAGATTTTTCTAGGGGATGAGAATACAAAAGAAAAGAAAGGAAATTGGATTTTCATATCTGATTACTAAGTAGGAGTGAATGAAGCAGAAGTGATATTGTATTTTCTGATCCACAACATTTCTGCTTTATAAGTGAGTCTTTAAATCTTGTACAATGATATGTTTATGTTTCCCTACTTTCCATGTATTTTTATGGGCCAATAAACATAGTCCCAAAGGGGATGCTAGTTTAGTTTCCTTTTGTATGAATCTACCAAAGAGAGGTAGAATTTTATGTTGTTTTCATCTTCCATGAGACTTAAAGTGAATGAGAAATTTTTCCAATTCTTCTAACCCTCGAATATAAACTGCTTCAACAGTAAGAAAAATGAATTGAGTGCTTTACATTTTGGGTAACAACTAAAACATTTCGGTGTTGTTAGAAACAAAATTGGATTCATATCTACCTTTTCTTATTTTATTTGTCCTGCATTGGGATTTTTGACTATTGTTGACACCGTGCTCCATTCGTGCACTTTGCTTTCAAGCCAATGTTTGCCATGCAAATCAGCTCTTGAAGAAAGGAGGGTTGAAGGATGAAAATATCATTATTTTTATGTATGATGACATTGCTAATAATGAAGAGAACCCTCAACCTGGAATTGTTATTAACAATCCAGATGGAGATGATGTTTATGAAGGAGTTCCAAATGTCTGTTTTCAAATGCTTAGTCACTAATTTAGGATGAAATTTTGTTTAGATTTGTTGAAAGTCTATTTTCAAAGGCTTAGTCATTGGTCCAGGGTGAAAAATTGTTCTCTAGAGGTCTGTTATTAGATGTTGAGTCACTAGTCACTTTTCTGTTAGTAGGATTACACTGGAGAGGATGTTAACATTTACAACTTTTTCTCTATTATCCTTGAAAACAAGACTGCTCTCATAAGAGATAGTGGAAAGGTTGTAGAGAGTGGTCCGGATGATACTATCTTCATCTACTATACTGATCATGGTGGCCTTGGTGTGCTTGGTTAGTACTTGATAATTGCACAAGATGACCTCAATTGGTTATAGATTGTCTTTTGTGTGTTCATATGGCACATATTGAGTTGAACTAAAATATCTATAATAAAGTCATAAAAGTTGAATTGGGTTCCATATCTCATTTGCACCCCTTCCCCAATTTAGAGATGATTTATCCAACTGTCTTCATATCAGAATCTCACGGTTGACATTGATCTTTAACAGGAATGCCCACTAGCCCTTTCCTATATGCTGACAATCTGATAGATGTCTTGAAAAAGAAACATGTGTTTGGGAAATATAAAAGCTTGGTAATTTTAAGTTCACTAAAGCAGTTTGCTTCATACAAGACTTTAAAACTTTTCATTTTATTCCCTTTGTCTTATAAACACAGGTATTCTACCTTGGAGCTTGTGAATCGGGAAGTATTTTTAAGGGCCTTCTTCTAGAAGGTTTGAACATATATGCAACAACAGCATCTAATGCATAGGAGAGCAGTTGGGGCACCTATTGCCCTGGAGAGTATCCTAGCCCTCCAGTAGAATACGAGACATGTTATTGAGATTAAGCGAGCGATCAAACAATAATATAAATAGATGAAGAAAATAAATCGGACACCAGATTTACGTTGTTCAATCGTAAAGACCAACGTGCACGGGGAGAGCATCAACGAATTTTACTATAGATCAAGTGATACAAGGAGATTACACACTCAAGTTATTCAAACACTCTATTGGTGTTTCCCAAACCCCAATTTAACCCAATACATCAATCTCTCTCTTGGCTTCTTGTTGTAACTTCAATCGATCTTGATACACCTCACTAGGTGTCATTGGTACCAAAGTATAATCTGCCAAAGGGAGGTAGAATTTTATGTTGTTTTCCTCTTCCATGAGACTTAAAGTGAAGGATAAATTTTTCCAATTCTTCTAACCCTTGAATATAAACTACTTCAACAGTAAGAAAAATGAATTGAGTGCTTTACATTCTAGGTAACAGCTAAAGCATTTCAATGCCATTAGAAACAAAATTGGATTCCTATCTACCTTTGCTTATTTTATTTGTTCTGCGTTGGGATTTTTTACTATTGTTGATACTGTGCTCCATTCGTGCACTTTGCTTTCACGCCGATGTTTGCCATGCATATCAGCTCTTGAAGAAAGGAGGGTTGAAGGATGAAAATATCATTGTTTTTATGTATGATGACATTGCTAACAATGAAGAGAACCCTCAGCCTGGAATTGTTATTAACAGTCCAGATGGAGATGATGTTTATGAAGGAGTTCCAAATGTCTTTTTTCAAATGCTTAGTCACTAATTTAGGATGAAATTTTGTTTAGATTTATTGAAAGTCTGTTTTCAAAGGCTTAGTCATTGGTTCAAGGTGAAAAATTGTTCTCTAGAGGTCTGTTATAAGATGTTGAGTCACTAATCACTTTTCTGTTGGCAGGATTACACTGGAGAGGATGTTAACGTTAACAATTTTTTCTCTGTTATCCTTGCAAACAAGACTGCTCTCATAGGAGGCGATGGAAATGTTGTGGAGAGTGGTCCGGATGATACTATATTCATCTATTATACTGATCACGGTGGCCTTGATGTGCTTGGTTAGTACTTGATAGTTGGACAAGATGACCTCCATTGGTTGTAGATTGTCTTTTGTGTATTCATATGGCACATGTTGAGTTGAATTGAAATATCTGTAATAAAGTCATAGAAGTTGGATTGGGTTCCATATCTCATTTGCACCCCTTCTCCAATTTAGAGATGATTTATCCAACTGCTTCATATCAGAATCTCACGGTTGACATTGATCTTTAACAGGAATGCCCACCAGCCCTTTCTTATATGGTGACCATCTAATAGATGTCTTGAAAAAGAAGCATGTGTTTGGGAAATATAAAAGCTTGGTAATTTTAAGTTCACTTAAGCAGTTTGCTTCATACAGGACGTTGTCTAAAATTTTTCATTTTGTTCCCTTTGTCTTATAAACACAGGTATTCTACCTTGGAGCTTGTGAATCAGGAAGTATTTTTTAGGGCCTTCTTCTAGAAGGTTTGAACATATATGCAACAACAACATCTAATGTAGAAGAGAGCAATTAAGGCACCTATTGCCCTGGAGAGTATCCTAGCCCTCCAGTAGAATACGAGACATGTTGTTGAGATTAAGCGAGCGATCGAACAATAATATGGACAAATGAAGAAAATAAATCGAACACCAGATTTACGTTGTTCAATCGTAAAGACCAACATCCACGAGGAGAGCAACAACAAATTTTACTATAGATCATGTTTGATACAAGGAGATTACACACTCAAGTTATTCAAACACTCTCTTGGTGTTTCCCAAACCCCAATTTAACCCAATACATCAATCTCTCTCTTGGCTTCTTGTTGTAAAATCGATCTTGATACACCTCACTAGGTGTCATTGGTCAAAGTATAATGGTAGAATTTTATGTTGTTTTCCTTTTCCATGAGACTTAAAGTGAAGGATAAATTTTTCCAATTCTTCTAACCCTTGAATATAAACTACTTCAATAATAAAAAAATGAATTGAGTGCTTTACATTCTAGGTAACAGCTAAAGCATTTCAATGCCATTAGAAACAAAATTGGATTCCTATCTACCTTTGCTTATTTTATTTGTTCTGCGTTCTTCTTTTTTACTATTGTTGATATTGTGCTCCATTCGTGCATTTTGCTTTCACGCCGATGTTTGCCATGCATATCAGTCTTTGAAGAAAGGAGGGTTGAAGGATGAAAATATCATTGTTTTTATGTATGATGACATTGCTAACAATGAAGAGAACCCTCAGCCTGGAATTGTTATTAATAGTCCAGATGGAGATGATGTTTATGAAGGAGTTGCAAATGTCTTTTTTCAAATGCTTAGTCACTAATTTAGGATAAAAATTTTGATTTAGATTTATTGATTTTCAAAGGCTTAGTCATTGGTTCAAGGTGAAAAATTGTTCTCTAGAGGTCTGTTATAAGATGTTGAGTCACTAATCACTTTTCTGTTGGCAGGATTACACTGGAGAGGATGTTAACGTTAACAATTTTTTCTCTGTTATCCTTGCAAACAAGACTGATCTCATAGGAGGCGATGGAAATGTTGTGGACAGTGGTCCCGATGTTACTATCTTCATCTCCTATACTAATCATGGTGGCCCTGGTGTGCTTGGTTAGTACTTGATAGTTGCACAATATGACCTCCATTGGTTGTAGATTGTCTTTTGTGTGTTCATATGGCACATGTTGAGTTGAATTGAAATATTTGTAATAAAGTCAAGAAGTTGGATTGGATTCAATATCTCATTTGCACCCCTTCCCCAATTTAGAGATGATTTATCAAACTATCTTCATATCAGAATCTCACGGTTGACATTGATCTTTAACAAGAATGCCCACCAGCCATTTCCTATATGTTGACCATCTGATAGATGTCTTGAAAAAGAAGCATATGTTTGGGAACTATAAAAGCTTGGTAATTTTAAGTTCACTAAAGCAGTTTGCTTCATACAGGACGTTGTCTAAAACTTTTCATTTTATTCCCTTTGTCTTATAAACACAAGTATTCTACCTTGGAGCTTGTGAATCGGGAAGTATTTTTTAGGGCCTTCTTCCGGAAGGTTTAAACATATATGCAACAACAACATCTAATGTAGAAGAGAGCAGTTGAGGCACCTATTGCCCTGGAGAGTATCCTAGCCCTCCAGTAGAATACGAGACATGTTGAGATTAAGCGAGCGATCGAACAATAATATAGGCAGATGAAGAAAATAAATTGGACAACAGATTTACGTGGTTCAGTCGTAAAGACCTACATCCACGAGGAGAGCAACAACAAATTTCACTGTAGATTAAGCGATACAATGAAATTATACACTCAAGTCACTCAAATACACTCTCGGTGTTTCCCAAACCCCAATTTAACCCAATACACTAATCTTTCTTGGATGTAAATCACGAATAAGCTTTGCCGCACGAGAAACACGAAGACCTGCTATCAAGCACCTAGCGCCTACAGATGCCTTTCACAAACAGAGAACACCCACGGCACTCAGAGTAAATGGCACTTCAATATGTGGCTTCGCTCGGCTAGCGGCTTCAATGATCGTGTGCAGCTTCGTAGGATTTTTCTCTTTCGCAGCAAGCTTCGTTTCTCTCGTGGACGTGCGGTAGTAACACACCGAAAGAAGAAACCCTCACTGATCGTCTGCATTTATATATAAGTGTGCCCAAGGTCAAAAGTTTGACCTTAGGCCCCATCAATTTCAAATATTACGTGCGGAGGAACTTCACGTGGGAGAGACGCTAAATTGGCTTCACTTGGGCCCACCTACGCTTGAATTCTCGCGTACGTGCAGAGAACTCCATCTTCACAATTCGGATCTCGCAGCAATTGAAGAAAACTTTGCTTCAATTTATTTTATATTTCTTCTACTTGGGAAATTTTATTGACAAATTCAGTTTAACAAATCGTTATCCGAATTCAAACTCGAGACATAATTTAACAATTCTCCACATTGGCTCGATGTTTGAGCCAAGTTGCAACCGCTTCGCAAAAATTCAAACTTTGCCGCTACTTTCCCATAGGCCCCGATGGGCTCAACTGCAAAAGATATTATCCAAGTCCAAGCCTCGCTTAAACTTCGCCATAATCGAAGTCTTCATCAGAATACCAACTCCATATGCACCTTTAACTGCTTCACAAGGATTTTCCCACGCAACCTCCTTAACCGCAGATAAAGCAAAACCATTGTTGCATCTATATCTATTAGGACCGCCCACCTCATTTGTGTTTGATGGTTTCTGAATCAATAACTAGTGAAGAATCTTTCTTAAATTCTAATTTCGACATATTTCGATTTCAGAACTCTGGAATTTGGATCGGAAGCAAAACCGACACGTTTATTGTTGTAATGATAAATCTTGCGAATCGAATAATGATTTGAATAGAAGTCTTGTGGTCCATTTACATATATCTTTGTCTGCAACTGCCGGCGAATCTCAAATTTAAACTCTGCAGTCCGTATGAAATTACTTAGGCTCCTACTATGTTTGGAGGCCAAGGAGGGAGATTTTCAATGATATTGCTAAAACGATTGCATATGAGCTATTTTCGTTCATTTCCTTACTCTACCATTACTTAATGGACAAAGAGTAGTACTAATTCATTGTATTAGTTCAGTCTGCACATGAGTATCTGAATTTGCTGGGCGTTGTGTTTGGCAGATTGAATTAATGGGAAAAATGAAGATTTTTCTAGGGGATGAGAATACAAAAGAAAAGAAAAGAAATTGGATTTTCATATCTGATTACTAAGTAGGAGTGAGTGAAGCAGAAGTGATACTGTATTTTCTGATCCACAACCTTTCTGCTTTATAAGTGAGTCTTTAAAGCTTGTACGGTGATATGTTTATGTTTCTCTACTTTCCCTGTACTTTCATGGGCCAATAAACATAGTCCCAAAGGGGATGCTAGTTTAGTTTCCTTTTGTATGAATCTGCCAAAGAGAGGTAGAATTTTATGTTGATTTCCTCTTCCATGAGACTTAAAGTGAATGAGAAATTTTTCCAATTCTTCTAACCCTCGAATATAAACTGCTTCAACAGTAAGAAAAAGGAATTGAGTGCTTTACATTTTGGGTAACAACTAAAACATTTCGGTGCTATTAGAAACAAAATTGGATTCATATCTGCCTTTGCTTATTTTATTTGTCCTGCGTTGGGATTTTTTACTGTTGTTGATACTGTGCTCCATTCGTGCACTTTGCTTTCAAGCCGATGTTTGCCATGTATATCAGCTCTTGAAGAAATGAGGGTTGAAGGATGAAAATATCATTGTTTTTATGTATGATGACATTGCTAATAATGAAGAGAACCCTCAGCCTGGAACTGTTATTAACAGTCCAGATGGAGATGATGTTTATAAAAGAGTTCCAAATGTCTTTTTCAAATGCTTAGTCACTAATTTAGGATGAAATTTTGTTTAGATTTATTGAAAGTCTGTTTTCAAAGGCTTAGTCATTGGTTCAGGGTGAAAAATTGTTCTCTAGAGGTTTGTTATCAGATGTTGAGTCACTAGTCACTTTTATGTTGGCATACACTGGAGAGGATGTTAACGTTAACAAATTTTTCTTTGTTATCCTTGGAAACAAGACTACTCTCACAGGAGGCAATGGAAAGGTTGTGGAGAGTGGTCCGGATGATACTATATTCATCTATTATACTGATTATGGTGGCCCTGATGTGCTTGGTTAGTACTTGATAGTTGCACAAGATGACCTCCATTGGTTGTAAATTGTCTTTTGTGTGTTCAGATTGAACTGAAATATTTGTAATAAAGTCATAGAAATTGGATTGAGTTCCATATCTCATTTGCACCCCTTCTCCAATTTAAAGATGATTTATCCAACTGTTTTCATGTCAGAATCTCACGGTTGACATTGATCTTTATCAGGAATGCCCACCAGCCATTTCCTATATGTTGTCTTCATATCATAATTTCTCCTTCAAGATGTTAAACGCGACGTTATGAGCCAACGTCAGCCAAATAACAATCATAGCTCATCTATCCAGCAAATCTCAATCAGCTTGCTTCATCGTCTCTGGTTTCTCCTCAAATAAGGGCAAGTGCAGTTTCATCTAGTAAAGATAATCTTCAATCTGCATCTTCCAGAAACTAAAATCCTTCTCATCAAATATGTCGATTCTCACTTTTATTTCTTATATCGCCATCGATTCGCGTCAACTTAGCCAAACCTAGCTCTGATACCAACTTGTTGAGATTAAGCGAGCGATTGAACAATAATATAGACAGATGAAGAAAATAAATCAGACACCAGATTTATGTGATTCAGTCGTAAAGACCTACGTCCATAGGGAGAGCAGCAGCGAATTTCACTATAGATCAAGCGATATAAGGAGATTACACACTCAAGTCACTCAAACACTCTTTCCGTGTTTCCCAAACCCCAATTTAACCCAATACACTAATCTTTCTTGGATGTAAATCATGAATAAGCTTTGCCACACGAGAAACATGAAGACCCACTATCAAGCACCCAGCACCTACGAACGTTTCTCACAAACAGAGAACATCAACGGCACTCAAAGTAAATGGCGCTTCAATATGTGGCTTCGCTCGGCTAGCGGCTTCAATGATCGTGTGCGGCTTCGTAGGATTTTTCTCTCTTTCGCAGCAAGCTTCGTTTCTCTTGTGGACGTGTGGCAGCAACACACCGAAAGAAGAAACCCTCACTGATCGTTTGCATTTATATATTTATATTCAAAAGTTTGATCTTGGGCCCCACCAATTTCCAATGTTACGTGCGGAGGAACTTCACGTGGGAGAGACGCTGAATTGGCATCACCTGGCCCACCTACGCTTGAATTCTCGCGTACATGCAGGACTCCATCTTCACGATTCGGATTTCGCAGCAATTGAAGAAAACTTTGATTCAATTTATTTTATATTTCTTCTACTTGGGAAATTTTATCAACAAATTCGATTTAACAAATCATTATCTGAATTCAAACTCGAGACATAATTTAACAATTCTCCACCTTGGCTCGATGTTTGAGCCAAGTCGCAATCGCTTCGCAAAAATTCAAACTATGCCGCTACTTTCCCATAGCCCCCGATAAGCTCAACCGCCACAGATATCATCCAAGTCCAAGCCTCGCTTGAACTTTGCCATAATCGAGGACCTCATCAGAATACCAACTCCATATGCACCTTTAACTACTCCGCAAGGATTTTCCGACGCAATCTCTTTAACCACAGATAAAGCAAAACCATTGTTGCATCCATATATATCAGGAGATCGAATACGTACTTTGTTAATTTCAGCAGTTACAGTAACCATTGGCTCTATAGGCTCCACCTCGCTATGAGCACCATCTATGTCAATTACTTTGTTAGTACTCATACTTGCTACCTCAGGAATTTCTTATCGCAACTCCACCTCAAACTGAACACCATCCAAATTCGTATTAACACTGCCACAAACACTCCTAACCATAAGTATCAAAAACTTATCAAGGGTAACTTCTCTGCTGTCAACAAGTGAATTTATATTTGGGCACCACAACCGATCACCCCGCTCACCTTGTGCATAGCCATGGAATATGCACCTTGCCCTCCCATCGAGCTTACTATCACTCACTCGAAAATAACACGGGCAACCAAACATTCTAAGAATAAAATAATCAGCAACGTTACCTAACCACACTTCTTTAGGAGTCCACCATTCAATAGTAGTTGATGGGGATATATTCACTAGGCAGCTTATCGTACTAAACACATCAGCTAGGATTCTCCTAGCAATACTAACACTAGAGATAATTTTTCGGGCTCATCTCTAGTAATGTTCTGCTCATCAATTCTGCAAATTATTGTGATTTTTTGGTACTAGTACAGTGTTTCATTATACACTCTTTCATGTCGAATTTATTTGCCATCTCCAAGCAAAACTCCATACTATTGTCAGTTCGCACATGCTTAATCAACTTACCAGTCTCCATCTCGATCAAAACTCTCAACCGCATGATCCCGACACCAGCATCAAACTTGTGCATTGGCACAAGCACCCAGGCCTTCCTCGATTAGTCAATAGACTCTCGAATAGATGCATCCAACGTCTCCGGGGCAAAATCTGTCATTGTCTCACCTTGAAGTTTATACAAGCCTCCGTGCTTGATTCATTTCATTATCACCAAGGCACCTCGAACAACCTTCATAACTCCACATTTTGAAGAATACCTCCAATCAGCTGAATCTAGAGCACCCAAAGAAATTAAGTTCTTTTTTAATTCTGGAATGTGTCTTACTCCAGTTAATGTCCTCACAATGCCTTCATGCATTTTAATTTTAACATCACAAACACCCACAACATCGCAGTCAGCGTTGTTCCCTAACTAGACTTTACCACTACATATGCACTGATAAGTGATAAACCAATTTCTATTTGGTGTGATATGAAAAGAACAACCAGAATCCAAAATCCATCCATTAAGCGATGAATCATTAGTGACAGTCAAGACATAATCGGCACTATCTGCTACAGCTGCAACATTATATGCAGAATCAACTATAATTTCCTTACTATTTTCATTCTTCAACTTAAGGCAATCCCTTTTAAGATGCCCCATCTTGCCACAGCTCCAACAGACAACATTAGCAGTCCTAGATTGACTATGTCTATTCATATTAGTACTACTCTGACCTACACGTGTTACAGATCTTCCTCTATTTTCACCTACTAAAGCAGTAGATACAGATTCGCTGGATTCTCTTCTACGAATATCCTTACTCAAAATCAAATTTCGAACCCCGTCAAACGTCAAACTTGTTGACCCAAAGGAATTACTAACAGTAGTAACAGTAGTATTCTAATTATTAGGCAATGAGGATAGCAGAATCAAAGCACGTACCTCATCTTCAAAGTCAATCTCAACTTAACTCAATTGACTAATAATCACATTGAATTTATTGATATGATCTGCAACTGACGCACCTTCACTCATTTTCAAATTAAACAGACATTTCAAATTAAACAGACATCGCATCAAACAGACGTTGTTGATCGCAGAGGGCTTCTCGTACATATCTGATAGGGCTTGCATCAAATCAGCAGTGGTCTTCTACTTCAATATCTGATAAGGCTTGCATCAAATCAGCAGTGGTCTTCTACTTCAAGATGTTAAACGCGACGTTACGAGCAACGTCAGCTGAATAACACTCATAACTCGTTTATTCAGCAAATCCCAATCAGCTTGCTTCATCGTCTCTGGTTTCTCCCTAGATAAGGGCAAGTGCAGTTTCATCTAGTAAAGATAATCTTCAATCTGCATCTTCCAGAAACTAAAATCATTCCCATCAAATCTGTCAATTCTCACTTTTACTTCTTCTGTTGCCATCAATTCGCTTCAACTTAGCCAAACCTGGCTCTGATACCAACTTGTTGAGATTCAGCGAGCGATTGAACAATAATATAGTATGAAGAAAATAAATCGGACCTAGATTTACTTGGTTTAGTCGTAAAGACCTACGTCCATGGGGAGAGCAGTAGCGAATTTCACTATAGATCAAGTGATACAAGAAGATTACACACTCAAGTCACTCAAACACTCTCTCGGTGTTTCCCAAACCCCAATTTAACCCAATACACCAATCTTTCTTTGATATAAATCACGAATAAGCTTTGCTGCACGAGAAACACGAAGACTCGCTATCAAGCACCCAGCGCCTACGGACATCTCTCACAAACAGAGAACACCCACGGCACTCAGAGTAAACGGCACTTCAATATGTGGCTTCGCTCGGCTAGCGGCTTCAATGATCGTGAACGGCTTCGTAGGATTTTTCTCTCTTTCGCGGCAAGCTTCGTTTCTCTCGTGGACGTGCGGCAGCAACACACCAAAAGAAGAAACCCTCACTAATCATCCACATTTCCAATATTACATGCGGAGGAACTTCACGTGGGAGAGACGCTTAATTGGCTTCACTTGGGCACACCTACGCTTGAATTCTCGCGTACATGCAGAGGACTCCATCTTCACGATTTGAATTCCGCGGCAATTGAAGAAAAATTTGCTTCAATTTATTTTATATTTCTTCTACTTGGGAAATTTTATCGACAAATTTGGTTTAACAAATCGCTATCCGAATTCAAACTCAAGACATAATTTAACACGTGTCTTGGTGACTTGTATAGTGTTGCCTAGATGGAAGACAAGTAAATCCCAAATCCTTATTTTCTCATTCATGACTTTAGATGAGAAACACATACCATTTTGACTTTGTTCTTTCTAGATTAGAAGTCAGTGTTATAATGGGGACTTTTTCTCCAATTTGGGATCGATACTTTATTTTGCGGTGTATCATGGGCGACTCTTAGTGCATTAGTTGAATGGTAGCAATGTGTATGACCACAATCCATGTATTCCCAGTTTTTTAAATTTTATTAAATGATCTGATTTTGGAATGTTTTTCTTGCAAATCGAGAACGGAGGAATTGAAATCACAGTTGAAAAGTCATGATTGGGTCCATTTATCATTGTTTAATTGCAAAGATCGAAAGAAAGATCGGAGATATTTTTCATTAGCACATTCTCCTTTTATATTATTTTGAAAATGTAGACAACAACAATTTATTGGTTAAAGAGGCAGTCAATTATGGGCAATTTCCTTGATTTGATGCTTGGTAATTAATGTGTATTGTAGTTGCTAATTATATGCTATTAAGATCTTCGTACATCTCTGATGTTGGGCTTTTGGTTTAGATATAAGTAATCCTTTGAATATTCGAATTCCTTGGTTTTTAAGGACTCATCCACTATTTACCTTTTTAGTATGTGTGCTCTTATCTGAATAGTAATTTTTTGCCCATGTTACATTTTTGGGGCTTGCTGATTGGTATCTTCTTTCCATGATTATAGACTTATCTACTAATCTAATTTCATAATAAGTACCGCATAATTTATTATTGAAATTTTTTAGCTTATATGGACTTTGAGGAAGCTTTTCTCTTTTCTAAGCATGGACTTTTGTGTACTCGCATCAAAAAGCATTTCCATTGCAGATTGCTAATCTGTTGGCAATTAAGAATCTCGAAGATCCCATGTTTGCAAATTTAAATAGCCGAAAACAAAGAGAGGAGAAAGGAGGAAGGACATGACTTCCATATTATCAGATGGAACTTGATTGAATATTTCTTATATTGCAACTCGGGATATGCATATTAAATTCATGCTCAATGTGATTCCAGTTGTTCTTGTACTGGTTTACAAGCCTCCGTTCCCTTGTAATAGTTGGATCAGGTTCATATGTTTTGATTGGCTCTTGAGAAATCAAAGCTTATGTTTAACAACTATAAAGCCCATCATAACCTTTTTCTTTTTTATTTGGTTTGTCTTTGTGAACAGTGAGGTGCACAACTTGCGAACCGAAACTCTGCACCAGCAATACCAACTGGTAAGAAGTCATTGATACCATCATTGTGTGGAGCAATTAGGAAGAAAGCAATGTTTATTCTACCTTTCGTTGTCGAGAAATTTTGCTTCCATTGGGCAACTGAGCTCCCAAGTGTCTTTTAGCAAGGGAATACTATTTTGTAGTACATTTCTTGGTTAAGTATTCATACAGTGCTACAGTGCAAGCACATGGAAGAAGTTACTTCTTATATTGCCTGGACTGCTTCAGTTGCTTTTCACTTTCTCTCTGTGCTTCTTCTTCTCATCTTATGGTATTTCTTTGGGCTGGCATATGCAGGTGAAAAAGAGGACAGTTAATGACAACACTGCATACGGTTCCCACGTCATGCAATTTGGTGACATAGGGTTAAGCAAGGAAAATCTCTTCCTGTACATGGGCACAAATCCTGCAAATGATAACTCTCCTTTTGTGGATGACAACTCCCTAAGGCCTCCTCAGAAAGCTGTTGACCAGCGGGATGCCGATCTGCTTCATTTCTGGAAAAAGGTTTCTCTCTCCCTTGTCATGTTTGAGGCTGCACGCTTTAGATTTAAGTCATGGCACCACCAGATGCTAAATGTTTAAGGATAGATTCTTGAGGGTTTTGTCACATGCAGCGGTCTGGTCAATTGCAACCTCTCTTAGATTGTTTCCCTAATGAGAATCACAAGATCAATCGAATGAAGAGCTACTAAAAGGGATTACTATATAGCATTTTGAAGAAACTTGAGGGCTGGTCCGGCAAAAAATGGAACTGTAGAACCATAGGTCTATCAATGGATTTCTGATAATTGAAGGTCCTTAAATCTGCATATTACTTTGCTGAAAGTGTTAGTAGAAGTAAAAGTACTTCCTTAACTAGAGAAGTCAAACTATGTAGCCATCAGCTTTGACCTTTGACATAAAAGAAAGTGAAAAATTACGTCTCTTCCTTTCAACTCATCTTCTTATTCTTCTTTCACTATATAAAGAATAAATTTGGTATGG
The DNA here is from genome assembly GCA_016097595.1 of Eucalyptus pumila. Taxonomy (NCBI): domain Eukaryota; kingdom Viridiplantae; phylum Streptophyta; class Magnoliopsida; order Myrtales; family Myrtaceae; genus Eucalyptus; species Eucalyptus pumila. The sequence continues at coordinate 47,122,193 of CM027848.1, forward strand.
TCAATTGCCCTCATGTAACAGTTGTGTGAGCCTAGTGTAACCAAATCTGATTTTGCATCCGCCTTTGTTTCAGTTCTGTAAAGCTCCTGAAGGCTCTTTTAGGAAACTCGAAGCACATAAGCAATTTTTTGAGGCAATGTCTCATTGTATGCATATAGATCAGTGTCAAACTAATTGGAAAGCTCTTGTTTGGAATTAAAAAGGGTCCAGAGGTGCTGAATGCTATTCGACCTACGGGACAACCTCTAGTTGATGACTGGGCTTGCCTGAGAAGCTTGGTAATTACTCCCTCATGACCTCTCAACCAACACATGTTTGATATATTTCTGTGATGCTGACATTTGCATTGCCATTGTGAACCTTTTACTATGTCAGTTCGATTTGTTCTTTATATTATTGATCTTAAATCTTACACTTTGGGGGAATGGGATTTTTTGACACAGCGATTGAGTATTTTTTGCAGTCTTGACTAGTGTGATGTTGCCAATGCTTAATGCAGGTGAGAACATTTGAGACTCATTGTGGATCTCTCTCTCAATATGGGATGAAGCACATGCACTCCTTTGCAAACATGTGCAATGCTGGAATCCGAACCGAGCAAATGACTGAGGCATCAGGCCAAGCTTGTGCTCGCATTCCATCTGGTCCCTGGAGCTCTCTTAGCAAGCGATTCAGTGCATGGGTGAAGTGGGAATCATTCCGAACTAAGGATCCACTTGCCATGCTTAAATCTGCTACATACATATTCCTACTGTATATCTTGAATGGGTTGTTTGTCATTGCTTCGCTGTGAATATGACTCGGAACCACGTATCTCGACTTGCTTGTCACATAACATGCTTTGAATGTAGGATGATATCATGCCTGTTTCGCGTGATTTTAAGTATTGTAGCTCGAGGCTCGCCCGTGGCCGGCTACCGGCCGTCGTCGTGGCCGGCGGTCGGCCAAGAAGAAGAAGAAAAAAAAAAATCATATTTAAAAAAAATAGAAGTAGTTAAAATTTTAATTTAAAAAAATTAAAAATTAAAAATAATTAAAATTCAATTTTTAAAAACTATAAAAATTGTTCATTAAATTTGTGTTGTATAAAACTATTTTAGCTATACAATTTTAAAAATATATAATATATATAAGAAATAAGCTTAGAAGTATTTTAGTAATATAATCTTTAAAAAAAAACATAAGAATAAGTTTTTCTAAATTTGGTTAAATATGAAAATATTTTATTAATATGGGTTGGGTCGAGTATGGGTTGGGTCGGGTATGGGTCGAAAAATTTACATTAGACATAAATGGGTCAAAAATGGGTTAATGGGTCAATTTGGGTCGACCATTAATGATCCGACCCAAACCCGACCCAACCCACTCGTTTAACAGCTCTACTGAAGATGAAGCCAAGAATATTCAAGCATGCTTTGGAGAATGTAGCCCAAAAAGCAATTACTGCTTCATTGCTTGCTTATTCATGGGATTAAATTCACAATTCCTTCTCCTTCTATTTCACGAATGATATATGTCTATATACATTATGTTTAAATTATTATTATTATTATTATTATTATTATTATTATTATTATTATTTTTTATTATTTTTTACTTGCAGTAAAGCATAGTCGTTTTTTCAATTCTTTGTTGTGACCATATTTATATCATATTCGGCTCTCACGGTATATGTGCTTGATAAATGTATATTTATTCCTCGCCACTTTATGTTGTTTTATGCCTTTGAATTACTTAATAGAAGTATCAAATTTACTAGACTAGACTAGCAACTATCGTGGAGACGTTACTTCTACTGTTAGTCTGTTACCTATTCACTTGTGGCTTCTCAAAGTTGTAATGATTAAAATTTGTTTTTTGTATCAAGATTATTTCCGCAAACATAGGCTCAAAAAATTGTTACGGTCTCTTTTTTAATTTTGATAATACAGTCAATATGCTAAATATCTATCATTTATATAAAAAAAATTAAATGAAACAATTAATGTTGTTTGTCGTAATTACTAACTTCCGTCAATCATATAATTATGGTTTTAGAAAAGTGTTCGTGGGGTGTTTCTGATGAGAATATTTCTTGCGTTAAATGAATTCGTTCAAATATATAAAAGTATATTTGTAATCATTATTCCATTATACTTTAACAACCGAACCAAAAGAATCCCCGCCCTTATGCCAAAGGCAATATAATGGAATAATGATCAGGAATATACTTTTATCAATTTCGAAGCTTTTACTTTTAGGGTTGGTTTGATTTGCCAAAAATTTATTGTAAAAATCATTTTCCTACATTTGGATAGCTAAAAATAAGTAAACAAAAAGTATTTACATAATTAGTGGAAAACTTAAACTCAACGAAATGATTTCCTCTCTAAAAATAAAAATCAATTTTCAAAATATAACTAAATCTCGATAGTTAGAACGAAGACCCTAACGTTTGAGTTTGGATTTACATAAATCACAAATGAGACATTGATAGTTACATGCAATTACTCAGCTTTTGCGCTCAAATCACTAGCATTTTGGAACTAGTCCATTGAGTTTGAGCATAGGTCCTCATAAACTAGGTACAAGTCCTTCGAAGTTGAGCCAAAGACCTTGGTACCCATGCTTGCAGTTGAGTCCCGACTCTTGCACCCAAATCTAGGGACCTAGGTACCCATGCTTGCAGTTGTGCCTAATATGGTTATATGATGCCTAGGCTTTGGGACCTTAGTGATTGGGCCCGAGTTGCTCAAAGCTAGGGACCTAGTAGAGAATGCTCAGGCTGGGGTCCTTTGACACTTGTGTTAGGAACTTGGTGGCGGCCCAGGTCTCTTGAGATTGGACCCAAGACCTTGGCCCTTGTATTAAGATCTAAGGAGGTCATGTCTAAATCATCAAGACCTTGACAACCAAGATCGAGTCCATCGTGGCATCTAAACTCATGAGGCTTTCGAGAGGTTTCAAATTGGGTGTTAGAGGATGTGGATGTCCTCTGGCAAGAGATGAACTTGGAATAGTTTCTGTCTTTGAAGTCAAAGATTTAAAAAAAAAAACAAAAAAACGAACACTTCGCAGTCAACTCAGATACAGAAAAAAAGTAATCACCTACTCATGTCCCTCTTTCAAGTGCATTGGGTTCCTTTCTAGCTGTTCAAAAAAAGGTACATTGGGTTCCTTTCTTGCTGCTCACTGGGCGTGCTCTAATACGCCGACATTTTTCAGGTCTCGTTTTATTATATTTTGAGTAGTAGAACAAAGAACAGGCAAGTTGGCTTCAATATATAAAAGGAAAAAAAAAATTCTTTATTCTCTTTTTTTTAGTCAGAAAAAATTTCTTTATTCTTTTAGGGCGCTTATTTCAACCACTTATTGATAAAAGAATATAATGCATGTATAGCTTACATAATGTAGGGATAATAACCAAGGGGCCTCTGCTTTCCCAAGTTGGTTTTGTAGGCTTGTGGCGAGAAGGAGAGGAGTGTTGCCACTTGTGAAGGCCGTCCTTGGTAGTTCTCTAGCAGGGCGCCTAGCAAGATTGCATTTTTTCACTCTAACATGCTAGTATCTACACTCCTTCATTGTCTATATATGTTTTTCTTCATCATAAAGCATCGACGATTTTACACAAAAAAGAAATTAAACATTAACAACTTTTCACTTCAAATTATCCCTTCATTAGATTTTCCCTAGAATGTCATTGAATATGTATTTCAACCATCTATCAATAAAAAAATATAATGCATGGATAATACACGTCTCTCTGGAAAAATGAAAACATAATTCTTAGTTCACCTTCAAATTTCTGCAAAATATCTAAAAATATTTTCATTTATGAGAAATGATTATTTGAAAAAAAAATCGATTTTTTAAATTTTTGGTAAAACAAATCAAGTTAATTAAGTTCGTTCGTGCATTTCGTATCTTGAAGGTACCGAGTAGTGGCCACGATTACAAGGGATGGTGTACGATAATATTCTCCATCACATCATCTTGGACATGCCAGCCAATAGAAACTCAACAAATGGCATCTTGTAGTAAAATCGACTTTGCAAAAAAGGATTTAACATAGGAAACGGTTATCTTTTTGTGTGGTACTTTCAAAGCTTTATGATGTTTTCCAACCAAAAAAAAAAAAAAAAGTTCGACATTATCTTCTGAGATGATAATCGTCGTGAAAATAATCCTCATAATAATAGTCCTTTCGGAAAACATACATGGGCACGTTAGTCCATTATCTAATTTATTATAAATTGATCTCGAATTAATTTTTCTCCTCGCTCTCACAGAAAAAAAGAGAAAAAAAGAAAATACACGCCATTCTCTATTTAAGCCCAAATTCAAAAAATTTGCCCGTTACCGAACTCTGCCCCCACCTTCCCTTCCCCCTTTCTTCTTCTTCTTCTTCCTTCCTCCCCTGCGCAGGCCCCGCAAAATTAGGGTTTCCAAACCGAGCAAATCGCCTCCCAAAATCCGTCCCCAATTCCCTCGAATCCCGCCGGAATTCTGACTCGGCATGGATCCGGCGACATCGACCGGCCGAAGCCCTCGCGATCCTCTCCACCCCATGCTGAAGGAGTCGGTCGACCGCTTCCTGCTGGAGTACCGGGGCGGATCGCCGGACTTCTCCGCCTTCACCTCCATCTTCTCCCGCCTGCTCCACAGCCTCCCCGACCCGCCCCTCGAGACCGTCTGGTTCTACGCCGCGCTGACCCACCACGCCGCGAAGTCGGCCGCGGCCGGCGCGGCGGAGGCGGCGCTGGCGACGCCTCGGAGCAGGTGTCGAGGGTCAAGGACCTGTTCCAGCTGCTGGTGACGTGCTCCAGCTCGTGCAATGCGGTCAAGAAGGTGGCCGTGCTCGCCCCGGTGGTGTACGAGCTGTACTCCCTGGTGGTCGAGCGGCGGAGCTTGAAGAAAGAGGTGGAGGACTTGCTGGAGGTCGTGGTTAGTTACATTAGCATCTGCAGCGGCGGGGAGTTTGAGGAAGAGGATGAGTTGGAGCCCTCGAGTCCGTGCTTTTTGGATTTGATTCGTGTCTGGATGGTCGATAAGCCGAAGAAGGACGCGAAATCGTTCTTTCCGGTCGTCAGCGATGACGTTCGCATGGGGGTTTGTAAGGATTGCGGCACCGGCATGGGGCGCTTGGCTGGGGTTGTTATGGCCGAGGTGTTCTTGTTGAGGTTGTGCTTGAAATTGGACGCCCAGACACTGCGCGCCGAGTTGGAGAGGGATATGCATAGCTGGGCCGTCCAGACCATTGCTGGATTTAGGAACTTTTACTTTTTCGGTGAGAAACACGTTTTCGGGTTCGCTTGTTTTTGGATTTTTTTCAGGCTTGTAGTTCCATTTGCAATGTTAAAGTGCATCGTCACTCTGTCGGTGTAATGTGTCTGACCATTTTCAGATTTGTATATGTTTATGACCGAACGTTATTCCTGAGGTGATTAGCGTTCAACGGAGTTCCATAGTGCATGCAGGATTCCTATTATCGACAGAACATTGATTTAATGCGTCGTGAACTAGTCTGAGGCTCCGGTCGTGGCATCCACTGGCTACTCGATTGTGTTGAATACTGTATTTGTCCCTTTTCAATCAATCATTAATTTTTGTCAAATTAATACACTATTATTTGTCCTGCTTGATAATTCAATACCACCATTGTTTGATTTGATGTCAGGTACTCTTCTTAGCATGCTCTTGGATCCAGTTACACCCGTGACATTGCTGCTAGTAAGTGCATTTAGTGTTTTTTCCCCCTTAACCTTAAAACTTAGGAGGCATGAAGCTTTTAATGTACCTTACTTTGTGAATTTCAAGCTAAATCAAGTCTCATAAAATCCCAATGGAGACACAACACTTGATCAGGATGGTAAAACACAAGTCATGTCATACAGACCTTTTGTCTTCCTTTGAGTTGCATGAAAGAGATAAATACTTACGTTTTTATCTTCATGGAGCTCGCTCCAGAGCAAAAGACAGTCATGTGTGCAGATTAGCTTGCACTAAGACTTTTATGCAAAATTAAAAGAACTTGTGCACTTCTTTAGACAAATGACTTTTAATGCCTGCTCAGTTGATCTACTTTGGACAAAGATACTTGTATCATGAGTTAAAAGGATCAGAGGCTCAATCTATGAGAGTTAACTATATTGTTCATGCTTTTGATTTTTGCCGATTTCCTAGGTGAACTGCATTCACTTTTACACTTCATGGTGTGAACCAGATTATGTGGGAGAATCTGGTTATTTGGATGACATTTGAGGACACTGGGATTATAAAGGACCCCTTCATAAGCTGTTGTCTCATATTTGCTATACCAGTCTAAAGTTAAAACTCTAGATAACCTTGTTGTGGTACTTTTGGATTTGAAATATGCCTGAAGAAATCCTGTTGCTCTTGCTAATGGAGACATAGTTAATGTCCAACTCTTCTTATATACGCTTGGTAATTTTTCTCTCTGCAGAAATTCAAGGATGAAATTGTCTTACGAGAAGTCCTATATGATGCCCTGATAATGGTGGATTATCCATTTCTGAGCCCTCAAAATGGGAGAAAGCTTCGTGATGAGGTTTTGAAGAGCTCGGCTGTCTTGTTGTTGTTGGTAGCTGAAAGCGCCATGCAATTCATTAGGTATGAGAGCATGAATACCACTCCTGCTTCACTACACTTGCTTATTTAATCATCACATGAGAGAGATGTGTTAAACTGGCTGTAGGGAAAATGGTGACCGTAGCAAAGTAGACTCCTATAAGGATGCAGTCTCTAAATCCTGCCTACCTTCCCAATTGCTCAAATGGGTGACTTGTCAAACTGGTCCGGGGAGAATAACCAGCAGACCAATGGCATCGACTCCAGCAGCACTTATTAGTGAGTCCCTCTTATATCTTTATTTGCTTTTGATACTGTTTTCGATATCATTATCTGCTACGGCTCTTCTACCTTTTATGTGCTAAGTTGCTACAGGGGTCAGATTGTCCTTCTAATGCAGAATTACTTGTTGACTACATACGTGATTAATGACTGTTTTAGCTGTAAACATTAAGAGGACTTAAAACAAGTCAGAGATTTGAAACATTTTCTCGTATTTCAGAGTGGCTGCTGATTGTAGAGGATCTAGGGATTAGAGTCTTTGACAGTGATATTTTGAAGCTTCATGCGAAGGCAGTAGTTTGCAAGTCAAGAATAGAGTATGAGCTCCCAGTCTTCAACCTAAGAGGTGACAATTTTGAAGATGCTTTTGTCCTCTCCCCATATAACGAGGGCATAGTGGAGGATACAATTGATGATGCTGACCTGGATATGGTTGATTCTGAGGATGCCACTTTCACGGCTTACACTTGTCCGGTAGTGTTAACAAGTGATGGTACTAGAAAGCGCAAAGATGGGAGGAAGGAAGAAGGGAATATACCTGTTAAATTCCTCAGATCTCATATTCACGAGAATGTAGCAAAATGCAATGTCTTTCACTCATGCGTTGGTAATGGCTTAAGCAGTAGGAATGAGGAGTATAGTCCCATCCTCCAGGAAGATCCATTACGTATGGAACATTAAGTTCAAGAGGCGTGACACATCCAAAGGCTATGGGATGTGTAATTTTGGTTTGGAATTCTTCTCTTTTGGTCAAGCTCGAGAGGCTTGCTTTGGCCCTCCCACTGCATCTTCCTTCAGCTGTGGAAAAGATGTTTTATCCTTCCTCATAGGAATATTCGTAGCGTGGCACTGATTCAACCTATGTTCGTTCCGGCTCTAAAGTTCTATCTTCGAGCTCAAAGAGGTTCTATGATTTGCATTCTGTGATCATTTTACCATCTTTGAGTCGATTGGCCATTTCTATACTTCCTCTCGGGCTGCACTTTTGTTTCTCGGCAGACCTTATTAGTTAATGGTATAGATCTCTGATAGTATGAGTGCATTGAGAAATTCTCCTATTTTGTTGCTAGGAGGAGCAATCCAAACCTTTCGAGAGCATGTGATCTCAGTCTTCCATTCCAATCGAATTACTGTAACACTATAGATAATACAAGAACATATTTACACAATCAGATTTGCGCTCTCTCTCTCTCTCTCTCTCTCTCTCTCTCTCTCTCTCTCTCATATGTTGAGGAGTTAGTTGATTCCCTGTGAATGTAAACTAAACTTAGCCCTACTGAATTGTCAATTCTCTGTGTCATGAAACTGTGGAAAGACCCATATTGGAGCAACGGTTGAAACTGATGACTGAGTGTACCAGTGAACTTCCGGCCCCTCCAAAATAAAAATAAAAAACTGAATTTGAACAAGCCCTTTAGGCCCAAATCAGGAGAGAGGACCGGGCCCCTTTCATTCAAAACATGTTGGGTATTGAAGCTTTTCAGCCATGGTTGGCTCAAGACATACTTCAGATCCTGCCACGACCCCCTCGTCTACTGTCATCCGATCGCTGTGGAGTCATCAGATCAGGAGCTCAAAACATTAGGGTGAGCATGTCGAACTGCCCAAACCAAACTGACTTGGCTGATTTGGTCCAATTTCCAGTTCCATTTTTATGGAACTGGTGATTGTTGGTCTAGTTCTTGGTTCTAGGGGAATCGGACTGGACTTTACCCAAATCGGACTGACTCTTTTTAAGAAATAAACCCTAAAAATATTATCAACTCTAGTATTTTTTAATTTTTTTTATTAAGTGGTCGGTTGCATGGGATTAGACCCGGTCCGGTCCGGTCCTTAGTTCCAAAAATTGGAAACCAGTCCTCCCAATTTGCTTCCTGATTTTTAGGTGGAATTGAACTAGATCGAAACCGATCACCCTTACGAAACATGCACTAGATTCTCGGATGGATCATGCATCTCCCCACGTGCAAGATCCAAACCACATCCCCTTCCCCGAGATCCCGTCACACCCTATCTTAGCTCATCGAAGCTCCCCAACAGCTAGAGAACTTGTCCGGAAACGAAGGCAATCTGACGTTCCCCTCCTCCATTATGGTTCAATAAATTAAAGTATTGCGTCAACCCAGGAAAGAGGAGGAAACGTACTGCAGAGGGACACCGAAGCGGAAGACAGATTGCGCACCATTCCCTGTAACGCAAGCAATGTGGAAGACGACTAGTTTAATTTTCCATATCGAGTCTCCAAGAAAAGATAGAAAAAGAAGAAGAACAGATGGCGGATGCCCAGTTGGCATCAAGGGCCGCCACGTGGCGGTCGGGCCGTGACTGCCATTAAGCTGTGACGTGAGAGGCAAGACAGCGATCTCTCACCAGCCTTTGTCTGGATGCGGGATTTCAAGCCGGGCAAAAAGGGTTGAGAGGGATTCAACCAAAATCTATCTCGGCCTCTGATTTTGCTTTGGTCAGTGGACCTTACCGTTCCTCTACTTATCATTAGTGGAAATAATGCCGCCGACACATTCCCCCTCCCCCCCTTTCCCTTTGATAAAATAAGGAGAGGGTTCTAGAGGGAGGGAGGTGTCCAATCGTTAGGCCATCAATAAGGACAATTCTCTTAAATGAAGTAGGAGGATAGTCCGGAAACAAAGGATCAGAAAAGGAAACAGCCCTCCTCGTTTTGCTCTTGGTGTCATAGGGAGGGATGCTATTTCTAGGAAAGTTATCTGACAAATCCCTGACCTAACCTTAAAAGTTAGTTAATATAATTATTTCGATCCATTTTGATCGAAAATTATTAATGTGAATATTGATTGTTCTAAATAGCATGATTGAGGCAACGACTTTTGCAATTTTATTTCTTATTTTCTTTTTGTTTTGCTTTTTACTCCTTTCTTTCCTTTTCTTTGGCAAGGGTTACCATGCTGTTGTCAAATTTGGCGAGGTGAGGGCCTTCAGCCAGGCTCAGAAGCCTCCATCCCCTCATCAACCCTTAATAGTGAAAAAATAAATGAAAAGGAAAAGAAAAAAAAATCAAATCATAAAATTTAAAAAAATATACAAAAATTATCTACACGAGCATCGGCATCTACATTAGTAATTTTGAAAAAAATTGATTGAAATGACTATATTACTAGACAAAAAAGAATTAGAGCTAAATTTGTACAACTAAAAAATTTACGATTAAATTGATCATCATATAATAAATGTATGATTTTTCAAACGTTTATTCCCTTATTTATTTATTTTAATTTTCCCCACTATTTGTTCGATGAACTATGCTCGGGTTCTATATCTTTCCCTTCTTCTCCTTCATAATAGTGGGTTCGAGAATTTTCCAAATACTTGACTAATCTTTTCCTAAGACGACGGCTCCTTCGCCCTGACGGACCTGTCCTCGATCTCGAAACCTTGCTTGAAAGAATTCATATAATTACGACGATCCCGACGAGACCGTAATGATTGGATGCGAAAATGGTTACGGTTTGGCTGAACCCTTGAGTTCGCTAATAAGGCTCTTTGAGGTGGGAATCACATGACCGACGCTTTCCGCTTTCTTCGGATCAGAGAAAAAGCATTTGAGAGGGACAGAAGGAGAAGGGACGAAATGGAAACAAGACGGAAAAAAAGGTGAAAGGTCCGTGATGGATAAGGCAAAAAGAAAATTTACATGGGAAACGGGTTCGAATTATAGAGGAAAAAGGAGAATTCTCAACGTAGGGAAAAGGTGGACAAAGTCCGATATCCTAAGAATTATAGAGGAAAAAGGAGAATTCTCAACGTAGGGAAAAGGTGGACAAAGTCCGATATCCTAAGACTATATGATTGGGTGCTTAAACCTACTCGACTCTATAGTTGGGGAAAAGTAGATAGACATAGATATCTTATTCAGACTTGAGATTTGATTTGGGGAATCACAAAGTCATCTGACATAGACATTAATCATAAAAAGTCACCTACGTAGCATCGACACTCTTCGAAAGTCTTTATGTTGTGTTTAACACTTCGACACGTGTCCGACACGCAATCAACAAGTGTTGAAAAATCTGACACGTGGTCAACTCTCCTCGACATGCAAGTCTGAAATTTTGACAAGCACAGAGTCAATTTTAAAAATTTTCAATACTTAAAAGGGTCAAAATGTAAATATGTGAAAAAGGAAAGAAAAAAAAGATACAGGGATTTGGATGATGTTGCCATCATTGGAGGGGGTCAGCAACCTAGCAAAGGGGATGGCCTTGGCTGACCTGGGTGAGGCCATCACTGGTTAGGCAAGGGCCGGCAAGGCTCATCTAAATTTGCGCAACGCCACGCCCTTGCTTGGGCCTAGCGAGGGTCGTCAGTCCTCACTTGGGGTCGAGGCCTCCCTAGGGCTAGGGAGGTTCGCCGGCCACAAGCAAGGCTTGATGTTGCCCAGATCTAGGTAACCCTCGCTTGGGCCTCGATTAGGCTGGTGAGGGCCACCCACCCTCTCACGTAGGTTGCTGGCCCCTTTTGACAGTGGCAACAACATGCCTAGCCATCCATGACCCTGCCTTTTTTTTTTTTTTTTTTTTTCACGACTTTGCCTTTTTTTTTTTAGAATTATTCCCAGCCACCCATGTGCTTCTTCTTCTTCTTCTTCTTTTTTCACGACCTGCCTTTTTTTTTCTAGTTTTGTTTTTTTAGAATTATTTTAGCTTTTTTTAGCAGTTTTTTACTATTTGTTAAATAAGATTTAAAGAAAAAGGTAATAAAAATTACCACATAGAATAAATAAATTAATTTAGAAATACTACTTTAGCATTTTCAATCAAATAAATTGATGATGTTAACGGAAGGACTCGATTGTACCAATTTGATAAATTTTGGGATTCAATTATACTTTCCTGATAAGTTTTAGGACTTATAGTGCACATATCTCTAAATTTTATAGATAGTAGAATATAGATTGTTTATTTTTTCTTCAAGTTTTATTGATAATATAGTTGAATTTGTCAAATTAAAATAACAAATGATACTAACAAATATTGAATTAATATTTTTAGTGTAAATTAATTATATGTTATTTTATATATATAATATATATTTACGTATCAGAATGTGTGGGAATTTTTTATTTTTACGATATGTCATGTCATGTTGCGTATTATGTGTCCATTTCGGTGTTATATAAGAAGTCACGCAATCTGCCTGAGTCGATATCGCGCTCGCTATGTTGCACTATTTCTCATCACGACGCGTAAATGACTACACATGGCATGCCGCGTTTAGACAAATGCTTATCGTCGTCGCGAGATGTCGGGCCGGTTTCTGCTTCGGGACACTGAAATCGAATCTAAACTTAAGAGGGGAGAGGGAGGGAGAGAGTGACAACACGCTGAACGGGGAACGCGCATAGTGTCGGTGATGGGAGTCAACAGTGCCGAAGGGACAGTCGTGGTTTGGTGACATGGGCGGGCGGGCGGGGGATGGAGAGGATGCGCGAAAGTCTCTTCACTTTTCTCGAGCGGAATGAGATTTCCCACGTGCACCTGGTTGAATTTAAGGCCATCCATTCCGTGCGTTGTCCCCTCCATGACACACGGCCCTACAACGTCTGTCGTTTTTTTGAGTCTGACCCCCCCAAAAAAAGATGAAATGTTTAGCATCCCTAATTGGTAAAATTAGGGACAAAAGAAGTTGAGGGAGCATGGATCCCACAATTTTCAAAGTGTTTTGAAGTGATTAGATACGAAGAGTGCGATTAATTCCCTAAGTTCTTTTGCGATGGTTGCAGAGTTAGGTTAAAAAAAGTGGAGATCATTTCTCTTGTCCAAGTAGGTAGTGGGTCGATTTTGAGATGTGCATTGAAACTTATGTCGTGATAAATGAAATGGGTAGTTGCCACATCCCAAAAACGTGGTCCTTTTGCGAAAAAAAGTTTGGTGAAAAATTCTAGAAAGCTAATGATTGTAGTTAGTGTCCATCATGACTTGGCTTTTATTGATTAATATATCACTATCGTAACAGATGAGACAACTTTCCCAACTGACCTAAAAGATGCTGCGAAATGCTAGCATCATAATTGAAATTTGGTTGATGATGATCTGCCCCCTAAAATCAAATTCGGATTGTGTAAACGTTTTTCGTGAATCAAGATCTCTACGTCGGTTACCGACATTTATCATTCAGAACTCGTGTGCGTGTCGTTGATTTTCGTATATCTTGTCGCTTTCGCCCTAAAAAGCAAGGCTTATGTGGGGTAAAATTAAAGGTTGATTGGCCCCATTAGCATAATCATCATCGTGGTCGTCGTCATCATCGTCAAATCCTTCATTTCCCCAAAAACCTATACTTTACCGTTCCTTTCTCCAGCAAGTCTCGATCAACAGGAAGTATCTTCACCAGCCATGCCCGGGCGTCTCATTCTTCATTAATCGGTAAAAAAAGTAAGGATTGATGTAGACCTAATGGGGGTGGGAAATTCTCACTCTTCATTAAGAGGGGGCATTTGCTATTTCATTAATGGGGGTGCCATAGGACCACTTGGTATCTTCCGTGTCAATCGACCCAATTTCATAAAATTACTAGAAGAACTTAGGATAGCGTGCAAATCAAAAGAATAATTCAGAAAAAAAAAAACTGAGATCAATTGGGGTTTTCAGATTAATGTTCTATTGGTGGGCTAATCACATCAAATCTTTGCTGAAAGGCCTGCTTTCCAAGGGCTTGAAACCACGTGTTCTCTTAATTAAAACTGCAGGCAGGATTAATGAAAGAAAAATGTGGATTAATTAAGAGGAATGAGAAGTGTCTGGTAAATGGCAATGACAGATACCAACTTAAACAAATGAAAATGATGCCCTAGCCTTCAAATTGACCCCAAGCTTGAATCCAACCCGGATGGATGATGTCTCAACCAAAGGATCCGGCTTAATCTGCGAGGAAGACTTGGCATCTTCAAAAACAATAATAATAACGAAAATAATAATCATAATACTGAATCCTTCATAAATCTATGGATGCCCACCAAATTAAAATCTCATTAAAAAAAGATCGAAGGAAAAAGGGAAAAACTTAGATTGGAGTACGATATTGTATATTGATTTATTAACAACACGATGATGCAATCTAGCCTTTGAGCCATTTAAATATGACAAATTAGACAATGATTTGATGATGGGCCGGTTTTACCAAACGGAAAGAAAATCAAGGGAAAAAATTAAAGAGAAAATAAGAAGAAGATTCGTCGCCTCTTGCTCTAAGAAAACTTGTTTGATGGGGTATGAAACATAGTAGGCTGGACCACTATCGCGGCCATCAGGACCCGTGGCCGTTCATGTGGATCTCGCCCGATCTAATCACGGTTCCAATGTTCGAAATCCTTTTAAGGTTTACGTGACAAAATTTTTCCCCCGTTTTTTTTCAAAGCGCATGGGCCCCACGGGCGACCCGTGATTGGCTCCAAGCCCCAGCTAAGCAACAAAAAAGTCAAAAAGTCAACCCGATTAACCGTATAAACCGACTCCCCAAGAGCGCCTTCCTCCTCCTCGTAATCCCGCTTAAGGCGTACCGACACGCCATACGGATCCACGTCAGCTCGGCGGGCGGGCCCCGGGGGGCATTTCCGTAAATGCGGGCCGGGGCTGTCGGCCCCGTTAACCCCGGTTAGGACAACCTAACCAGGGGTCGGGGGTCGCCGGTCAACATCCTCCTCCTGCGGGGCCAACTCTCCCTCTCCTTCTCTCTCTTCCTGAAATCGAGCGTCGGTGACTCGGCCGGGTCAACTCGGCGAGTCGGGGGAGCTGGTGTCTGCAGGAAGGAAGTGCCTTTACAGGAGAGAGAGAGAGAGAGAGAGGAGGAGAGAGAAGAAGAGGGGAGGGGAAGGGAAAGGGACAGGGTATTTAATCCATGGACGCCTCGCCAAATGCGTCCTCAATTTGAGTGAAATACACGTACCCACATAGAGAGAGAGAGAATCAAGAAAGGGAGAGAGGGAGAGGGAGGAGGGAGATGGCGGATTCGAGCGATTCGGTGTCGATAGACATGGAGACGTACTCCCCGCGAGGAAAGGTAGCCCGCATTTCCTCCTTCTCTGCTGTCGCGCATTGCGCGTCGGATGCGGTTTCTGGGTTTGGGTTTGCTCCGATAATGCAGGATGGTTTTCGCGATTTGCTTTGGACGAGGATGATGTGGGGAGTCGTGGGGTGGTCTCGGTTTTCCAACGTTTGCTTCGCGTGTTTTTGTTGTTGTGTTTTTTTTTTTTTTTTTTTGGCCCTCTCCTTTTCTGGGTGGCATTTTCTGGTTTTCCACCGGTTTTGTTAACTGTGAATTGTGTTTTATGGAGTCCCCCGAGAGCGTTGAAGATCGTTATGTGAGTTTCCGGATTGGTTTCTGAGAGGGAATGATCAAAGAATGCGCATTTTTCCTTCCTGGGATTGACCCTCATGGGATTAGGAGCCATTTGGGTCTAGAATTAGTTTCGACTTTTATGGGCTTTGGGGATTTACTTTGATGGAAGCAAGGAATATAGTTGTTGCCCATGGTGGCCTCTTCCTCGGGTCTTTGATTGAAGCATGCCCTTCAAGCGATGACTTGCGGCTTTGTTCGCGTTGTTGTGTGATTGTCAGTGGCTCTGCCCTTTTTTAGGGGTGTAATTCCTCCTATAGGAAGGAGCTGGTGTGGCTTTATGCCGTTTCGGTGTTGATAGAATAAATGATCGAGATCAGTATGAGCTATGTATTTACAGTTTCTTCGAATGGAACATGTTTCGCATGCAATTGCAAACAAAAGTTGCTAGCTTTAGGAATAGGTTACTAGTTTTCCAGACAAGGGCCTGGCGTCTCTTTCTTTCATCACTGGGATCTCTTCATATCATACTGAATTTCGTTCTCTCTTCTATTATAATTCTTTTTATGCATTGTTGCGAGATGGTTATTTCATTGACATCATTTCTTGGGTATTCATGTTCAGGAGCACCTCATAAGAACCAGTCAAGGTCTAGTGTCGGTTGCAGTATTTGGAGATCCAGACAAGCCAGCCCTCGTGACTTATCCTGATTTAGCACTAAATTGTAAGTGAAATGGAATTTTCATTTTCCTTGTCTGAGAAATACTCTCTTTTCTCTCAAATTGTTTTTGCATTTTTAGCGAGGCAAGCTCTTTATAGAAAGCTTTGTTTGAGAAGAAAACAAATTATCAATACCTATTACTCTGTGAAATCTTCACAGTTGTCCCTGAAAATGAAAAGAATTGTGCATGAAAACATAGCTTGAAAGCAAAGTCCCTGGAATGTAGGGGGTTACTTCATGATCTAATCCAGCCTTTTTCTAAAAGATACAATTGCTGTTTCTTCAAATTTTGCAACAAAGTTAAATGTCAGAAATTAGAAGAATTGTGATGGTGTACTTGCTATCTTCATATTGGCCAAATTTTTTGTTGCTTAGCATCTTTGTTGCTTATCAAGAGCTAAATGGACATTGTTCTCTTCCTTGTTCTTTGCAGATATGTCTTGTTTCCAAGGACTATTCTTTTGCCCAGAAGCATATTCTCTACTGCTTCACAACTTTTGTATATATCACATTAGCCCTCCTGGGCACGAGGTGCGTGACAAATCACTGGCACTGTCTGGATGGAATTTATGCATGGCTTTATCTAGTTTCTGTTCCATTGAATGCCATGATTCACACCGTTTCTTATTTCGGAAAGTTTTCAAGAGGCATTGCAGTTAGGAGCTGCCACTATGAGCCCCGATGATCCTGTTCCCTCTGTTGATGACTTGGCAGATCAGGTTGCTGAGGTTCTCAACTTCTTTGGGTAATTACAAATTACATCTATGTTAAGTTTCCAATGGTAGCATGCTTTACAAAGGAAATGGCTACAGCTATTGCTCCATCTTAGTCAACTTTAAAGCTTATCTTGCAGGCTTGGAGCTGTGATGTGTATGGGGGTTACAGCTGGAGCTTACATCCTAACACTTTTTGCTGTAAGATGCATGCTTTTTTTTTTTTTTTTTTCTTTTTGGGTAGCATTTGGAAATTTTCCCTTTTCAAGTTTTTAATATTCAACCTGAATGGTGTCCTCAAATTGACAGATGAAATACAAGCACCGGGTTATTGGTCTTATACTTGTTTCTCCTCTATGCACAGCACCATCATGGACAGAATGGTTGTTAAATAAGGTCTTGTTTTCCATCCGTTTGCTAATTTTGCTTGATGTTTGATTTTTTGGTTCTCTGACTTGGAACTTGTAACTTGTTTAGGTGATGTCAAATTTACTTTATTTCTATGGCATGTGTGGAGTGATCAAAGAATTACTGCTTAAGAGATATTTTAGCAAGGTAATATTGGTCTTTATGGTCATTCCTTGGGTCCTTTGGTTCCCTATTTTATCTGTGCTGATGGAATTTGCTGTTGGAGTCAGGAGTTGCGCGGTTGTGCCCAAGTAACAGAGTCAGACGTGGTTCAAGCCTGCAGAAGGGTATGTCCTTCTCCAGCCTTTCGCTTTTTTGTTCATGATAAACTATCAATTGATTTGGAAGTGTGGATTTGTTTTATTGTAATAGTTGTGCTTGTAATGCTCGTCTGATACCAGTTGTATCAATGTTTCATATTGCAGTTGCTGGACGAGAGACAGAGTTCTAACGTTTGGCGCTTTCTTGAGGCAATTAATGGGTATAATCCTCATCAAGAGATATATTCCTTTCCCAGAAAATAGTCAACACACAAGTTAAAGGATAATGAAAAAATATGGTCACTTCCTCTGGAATAAAATTGTCTACATGGCTCAGTTCTTATGGTGAAAGTCATGTCATCTTTGCAAATTCTGTCACGAAAAAAGGGTCCTATTTATTTGCAAGAATTCTTCAAATTTTTCTATTTGTGCTTTCATTTTAAATGAAAACAGTCTTATTAATGCATTTGGCATAGTTGGAGAACGAAAGTTTGGGAAGTTTTGTCAAAATTAAAGCTACGAAGTGATTGTAACTTTTTGGTGTTGGTGAATGCAGCGTTTTCATTTACAGTGAAAAGATGGAGGATTAGAGTGTGACCTATCTTATAGTTTGGCTAGAAAACAAGTATTTGATAACAATATTTACCCTTAAAATAATAAAATTCATTTTATCATACCGCACGTTGTCGAGAAATTTGACTACATTGACTAAAAGCGCTAATCACCTTTATATCAATGAAAAACAATTGAAATTTTCTTTTGAAACTAAATGAGCCTAAAGCATGGTTTGACGTGAACTCTTACCTTGTTCATTTTGGTTGGGCCTAAAGTTGTAATGTTGTCTTGCAGGAGGCCAGACATAAGTGAAGGGTTAAGAAAATTGCAATGTCGCTCGCTTATCTTTATAGGTGAGCACTCTCCGTTCCATTCGGAGGCAGTTCACATGACTTCGAAGATGGATAGAAGATATAGCGCGTTAGTAGAGGTATGTAATGGCTCTCTTATCTCAGGACCCAGCCTGCTGGATTGATTGAAAATGATCTTGATTAAAACTTGATGTGTTTACAACTTTCTGGGATTTACAGGTTCAGGCATGTGGAACGATGGTAACTGAGGAGCAGCCTCATGCCATGTTAATACCGCTCGAGTATTTTCTCATGGGATATGGCCTGTACAAGGCTTCAAAAGTAAGCGTCAGTCCGAGGAGCCCTTTGAGTCCGTCGTGCATTTCTCCGGACCTCCTATCCCCTGAGAGCATGGGCTTGAAATTGAAACCAATCAAAACACGGATCTCTCTGGAAGTCTGAAAGGAGATGGGAGTGGAAGGTGCTGTCTTGCCTTTTTTCTTTTTTCTTTTTTTGTAATTTACATACTTCAAGAGTACCCATTTTCCATTGAATTGGACTGTAATGGTATAGGATCTAGAGTGTAGATAAAGAGAAAGAAGAGAGAGTCAGGAGGCAAATTTTGCAAGAAAGAACAAAGTCGATTCTTTCATTTGTAAGCGTAAACGATAGTTGAGGAGGGGTTCAGGATCTGTAAATCTCTGGAATAATCACTTATCTGGATCTTGGCAAGCAAATAAATTGCAAATAACTGGTTCTTCACAACGAGTTTTTACATGGGTTCTCATCTGATCCTACACTTTTCTTGTTGAAAGGTTATGTTTTGTTGATAGAACATGAGAGTTTGAAGGATTTATATTGCAGACACTGTCTAACTTTTCGCACAGGCAGCTGTAGAATCTATATATCAATATGCACACGGCATGAATTTGCTCGATGAAAGCCCTTTGCCGTCTGAACTTTGCTCGTGGAACTGATTTTTTCCCTCACTAACTTACGGCATCAAAATCCTGAGATGTTTGGGTTTTGAAAGTTCCATATTTTTTTTGATAGGCGAGTTAAGCATATGTCCCGTTTTCTCAGAAAGTAAATGATATTTGTGGTGTGATTTAGCATTGAGGCTAAATGAGAAAGAAGAAAAAGAAAGGACGGCAAAATCAAAGATGGCATCATCTGAGATTGCTGGTGTTACGCTATGTCGTACCGTCAGTGATTTGTCATGGCGAAGCGGTATTTCGCGCATTCTCAGACGCTAAGCTTTGCTTACGTTTTGTATAAACTATGGACATTCTTTAGCATATTGCTGTTCAGAAGTCATCTCAAATGAAAATAATGCCCTGTAGTGGGGCCCTTGGTCGATATATGAGATGGGAACGTTGTCCTTCGGATTCCTTCAACGGGACAATGACTCGATCAGTGGAACTTATCAATCGTTAAGGTCAATAATCAAGAAAATGAAGGACCGCCACATTCGATATAGATGGCCACATACCGATCGAGTTCGAGTTTTCATCTTTTCTTGGTTCGTCCATTTCAATTTGTCGTGTTCTAGGGGGGTCGGGATTCGTCTTCCATCAAATCTGTTGCACGAACAATTCTCAATGATTCCCAGAAGTTTTTCTATTTGCTCTCGGCGTTATCTGGACACGCCTAATTTTTTTGTTGAGAACATGAATGAATGACTAAGAGCATTGACCAAAGTGAATAGCCTTCCTTTTTCTTTTTTCCATAGGAAACACAACAAAGATGGCCGGCTCATTTGCACCGTTTCTCGTTGAGGGACCATCACCGTACTGTCTATTTTCTTGCGTCGTATCCTCCAAATTTAAAAAGGCTACAAGAGGAAGAAGAGGCCTCTTTCTCTTCTGATCAAATTCATAGGATTCTCTAATCATCCCACCATTCCAAAAAGGCATCAATTCATAGCGTTCTCACGTTGTATATCACTTGAACAGTCCATGCACTTGAGGATTCAAAAATAAGTACCAATAGAGTAAGGGGATTTGCATCCTCGCATGTGATCGGAGGAGATGTTGCAAAGCCATGGAAATTCCCGACTTAAGCATTCTCTTCCCGGTCGGATGCCTAAGGTATACACCTTTCGAGCTGACAGGGTCTTGGGTTGAGATCTCTTCCAGCAGGCAAACATGTCATGCGGATCGCTGGCCTATACCTTCTATACATTGCTGCATTGATACATGACTAAATCCAAAAGGCGTTCTTTATGATTGATAACCAATTAAGCAAATGCAATCACTCCTTCAGACAGCAGAACTGCTGAACCAGAGCGTTTTCAATTAGAAGGTGTCGAGAAGCATCCCTCTAATTGTCCTGCAACAAGCCAACATAACGGATAAGCAAACACAGTACAATTGCCTGAGGTACTTTGAAGGCATAGAGGATGCACGACCGAAAACTTGTTGATGATATGTTTTCATTGCAAAATAGTCTGTAAATACTTGATTCACTCACTTGCCTCGTGTCTCCAAATTAATTCATGCGAAACTTTTGGATGTTGATGCTCCTCTGGATTTGGTTAGCACCACTGCTTCCATCCTCATTGTGATGAGCCTTCCTTCGATTCATCTCGGAATACATTTCCTCGATCATTGGTTTCCAAAGACGGACACGTGCATTGATAAACCAATTGGATACCTGTTCATAACCCGAATAAAGCATCGACATTCAGGGAAAGAGGGAGATCAAAGCAGATGCTATTTCAAATCTGCTGGAACAAAGAGCCAGCAGATTCCAGCATGACTTCAATTAAGAAAGTGAGGAAGAAAGACTACTTGGCTTCTTGTCAGTCCGCTTTTGAGTGCCAGTAGATGCTTCTCGGCATCCTTGGGATACCTGAATTTTGTTGAGTGCTTAGCATAATCTCCACAGACAAACAAAAATTCCTATTTACCTAACATACCGTGAATTCCAGTCCAAACAATAAAAGAGGTACTGTGAAGAGAGAGGACTCACGGGTGAAGAAAGTTTTGAAACATCCAAGCCCGTAGCACTGAGACGGACTTTTCTGGTAGGCCTCTCTGGGGTCTCCATAGCTGTTGGTCTTTCCTTTTGAGCTGCTGGAGTGCCCACTGCCTTTGTATGAATGAGGCCTCAAAAGATCTTGCCCGATCTCCTGTGCTTGAGTGGCTGAAATCCTCCCCCATTGCAAGGATATAGTTGCTGATCCTCTCTCTGAGGTTCTTGTACAGAATCGAGATGGTGTGAAGTGCGAAGCGGGTGTGTATCTTTGGGTCCAGTTCAGTCGCCGCGTGAAATGCAGATATCACTGTGTGGATCTCGTCCAAGCATTGGTTGTATCGGTCATCGACCTGAGGCAACATCACTGTCAAAGTCCATACTTAACTAACATAGCAGTTGATGTCTAGAGATGCTACGCTGAATCACTTGTGGTGTATTGTACTAATGGCTTAAAGAGATGGAGTGTCAAATTCTTGTCGGAATGGCATAAATTCACAGAAACGGAGATCTGTTATTGGATGGTTACATTACAATAGCCAGTGACATTTATTTGTAAAGGCGTAAATCAGCTCGACATAGATTGTACCTGAACCTACCTTTAAATTATTGAGCTAGAATGCAATTTCAAGAGCATCATTTTTATCTCTTGTTTTACAGATTTATACGATCTCCTGCCAAGTACTCTAACGTGTATGATATATCCTGCAAGTGTCATCCCCGAAAACCTAATCATAGATCAAGTTAGATCAACATACCACTTGTAGCAGAGTCAACAACTGGGCTTTCTTAGCTTCAACTTCTTGTCGCTGGCCAAAAACTTCAAGTTCTTGTCCTTCATCGACATGGCAGTCTGATGAGAATTGTGACTTGCTAGTCCCACTCCCGAGCCCGCCACTTACATAACTGACCTTGTTTAGATTTTCCAGTGAATAGCTTGCTATCTGAGCAAGAATTTCCTGAATTCCACTCAAGTACTTGGATCCAGCTATGAGTTGTGACAACTGAGGTGCCCCGTAAGAAGCAGAACATAGAGAAAGCTCCTTATTGTTGCATGAATTCAGTCCTGATTTGTATGCTCTTCTTTCATTTGAAAAATGGTGACTCGCACCGGCATTGCTTATCTCTGAGCACTGATCAGAGATATTCGGCAAATTAATTATCGAAGACTTTGATGAGGCAAGGCTGAGTGAGAGCTCATTACTGGAATTAGGGGGAAAATAAGCACAGCCCATATGTATATTTAGGTTCCCGGATGATATCCATCCAACAGTATTTGTATTTCGGGCAACAGGATAAGGTGGACAGACAGTTCTTGATTGAAACCTGTTAGCATTCCACTTACACGTGCCGGCCGGTTCATCGTAGCTGCAAGTTCCCAATGACATATGCGAAGCATTAGAGCCATCATTTGGTATATTCCCAACTTCTAACAGATCGATTGATGGCAATGAAATTGGCAAGCCATTTATATTTTCTTGGAGATCCCTTCTTGAGGCCAAAATTGCAGGAAAAGAAGCAGGAGAAATTGGCATTGCTCCATTGAAGTCAGGAGCATTCCGAATGGCATCGATCCCATGAAAGGGAACCGACGCATCGGAAATAAACTGTGAACCAGTTATTCCAGCTTGTAGATCACTGATCGATTCTCCTTGAATGTTTGAATGTATTGGATACCCGACTGTGTGGTCTGAGTTATTCTTGTTGAGTATATCTGACTGCAGGAAGGAGCTTGCAGATGCGTGTGCCGAAACACCATCCAGCAAGAAAGAGGCTCGGTTTGACATATCTACCGAAACATCAAACAAATTATGCTCCATTGCAACATCAACACATCACAATTCTGACAAGGTCAATTGAAGATCTTCAATCCTAGGATCTCACGTAACTTGGCTCATGAAGATGAGCAGGTCCCAACCCTGTCGAAACCCTTTTCTTTATGCGAAAACTTGGCTCATGAAGATATTCATCTTATCTCAAAGTTCATTTCCCTGAAAAACATCAAAGTCACTTCGGTTACACAATAATGTGGAGGATGCAACATGACATCATAACCATTCAACCCATCAGATGGAACTGTGCAGATCACATATTCTGGTTGTAGAGAGATCATCGCACACTCAAATATCCCATTCGACGCTCTTCCAATTCAAAGTTAGAAACTTATGCCGAGCACTTCATCAATCACATCCCCTCGAAATCCAAGAAATGGAGTGAGAAAGTGCCTTTCATGTAAAGCAAGCGAGAAACAGTCAAACAAGACTGATCTTTTATCTCTCTTCTAGGTTTTCCTCTCCTACTATTACGTTAAATTGAAGAAAATGCAGGAAGCAGAAACCAGAATTTGGAGCAGTCATAAGTGCCAAGAAATGAAGAACACACTATCGAGTCAAACCGACAAATATTTTAAGGAAGCAGGTATAGTCAAAACTACTAAATTAAGCTTCACCATGACAAACCTCTGATTTGCTTGCAGAGTAGCTATTTCCTTGACCAAAAAAGCAGAGAATGAAGTTGAGAATGCATGTCCCCGAGGCCTAATCACAAGGAGAACACCAACATGTGTAAAGATCTCATTAAGTTTCCACAGATAATTCCCGATACTAAGATTGTACCAGTATATCCCACCAAAAAGTTGTTTGTATTTTACTGATCGACATTGTATGGGTGCTTCCTTCATGGAATCTAAAACAGTCACAGCAATGCAAAATTCTCACTACTTCACATGACATTATTGGCCTCCCCTTCCTTTCTCCATAGTTAAAAAAAAGAAAAAAAAAAGCACAATCTGAGACCACAGGCAATGCAACTTTATTTTCCTTTATTAACAGAAAAGTGGTAAAAAAGAGAACATAGATTGTACCTGGGCAGAGAATTTGACACCCCCACCACTTCCCAAACACCTCAAGATGAAAAAGAAACATACAAAAAGTGGGGTTGTTTATCCTTTTAAAAATGCAATCTTTGCATGGAGAGAGAAGTAGGATTTCCTGAAAAACCCAAGCCCCAAGAAACAAAAGATTGAGAGCCTCTATGCTATTAAGGACGACTCTTTTTCCTCCTGCCCACAAGAAAACAAGCCAAAAGCACAAATGGGTTTTTCTTTGAATTATACAAACACTCAATCTCAGATGACCCCTTAAAAAGGAAGAAAAGGAGTGTCAAAAAGTCCAAAAGCAGGCTTCTGCACCAGGGTTGAATGAACTGGACCCATTTACTAAACACACTCTCACAGAGACTGGAGAGAGAGAGAGACTACTGTTGGTTGCAGTAGGCACTCATATGTGTTACAGGCTTTGGAGGGCCCATTTGCTATCACAGCCTTGCTCTGATCAACTTTGTCCTCCTCACAACCCTTCACCATCTGCTGCATCATGTCTCTCTCTCTTCTCTCTCCTCCTGCAATCATCGCAATCAAAATATCTGGATTCTCTCTGTTCCAACTCCTGTTCATGGCAGGTCCTCTCAGCATCACCCACCATCCCCTCTCCCATCTCTCTGTTTTTAACCCCTCCTCAGAGATGAAAAAGAAAGTCCTTTGCTTTTTTAGCCATTTTCGACAACAAACCCAATGCTGATGAGAAAGGTGAGGGAATGGGGTAACGAAAGTCTCGTGCTTTCTCCTCTGAATCCAACAGCCAAACCCATCAGACGCAAGAAAAAAACAAAACAAAAACAGAAGCGGAAAAAGCAAAACACCCCCCATTCCCCACCCCAAAGAAAAAAAAGAATAAATAAATAAAAAAAAAAAGAAGAGGGAAAGCTCTGTAGCTTCAGCAGCTGTACTTTTTGGAGAGGTATGCAGTGAGAGGAATGGATCAGAGACAGATGATGATGATGATGCAAGCAAAGGATAGAAAGGATGATGGTGAGAGAAAATCTCTGGTGAGAAGATCTTTGACGAACTTACGGGGGATAGCAATTAACGTGCTCCACCCAACTTCTGCATGGGACAATTTTTTCACCCCTGAAAAACTCTCGAGTGTGCATTCATTGCTTCGAGTGTTATCATACGCAATTATGAGGACTTAACTCAGATTTTCCTCATGATGAAGGAAATGGTTATGTCAGGCTTCAGAACATTTTGGGTTCTGCCCGTGTCGTCCTATGTTTCTTTAATAAATAAATGGTGGTGTAAAAAAATCCAAAACACTCTTTATGAGATTGTCTTTGGAGATGTGTCTAGTACCTATTCCTCTTTTTGGAAGTAATTTTTACTCGAAAATAATTTTTTTTATTTATTTTAGATGATTTTTGAACATTCAAAAGTGTCTAGTTATAGTATAAAATTTATATTTTTAAAATAGAAATGCATTTACATTTTTCACTTTTTTTCATTTTCTTTTTTTTTTTCTTCCTCCTCTTCTAGATCGCCGATCTCGGTTAAATGAGAGTCGGCGACCTCAACAGAGCCTCACTAGCCCTCGACCCCAACGAGGTAGAGTTTTGCTCGGCCATGGTGAGGTTTTTGGCATTTGGCGGATTGCCGCCATCATTGAGGTCAACAACTGGCTCGAAGAAGAAGAAAAAAAAAAGAACAAAGAAAAATACTTCATTCTTTAGTTAGTTTTGATAACAAATAAACAACTCTTTTTTTTTTTTTTTACTTTTTCATCATGTTTCTAATTAATTCCCATGAACAAAAACGTCACAAAATGGAATTTTTTTTTCCAATAAACAAAAGAATAGAAATAGTCATTATTAAGCTGGTTATCAAACAAAGCCTAAGATTTTTAGAGGAAATAAATAAACCCATCTTATGTAATTAAGAGAAAAAGGATGGATATTCTCAGATAATTAATTTCATTCAAAAAAATAAAATTCTTTTCTCATCAACATAGATTTTTCTATAATATTAGGGAAGACTATACTAATTTGATTTGAATTGGCTACGTTTTTATACATCTTATTTGTAGTGACTGTAATATAAGTGAATAGAGGCATCGCTTAATAATTTCTTTTAGGTTGTTTAGAATGGGTAACAAACTTTTCCATGGGTTAAGTAAGAAAATAGTTCATAATTGTATTGATTTTTGTCTAAACGTTATCTGATTGTGTTGAGAATAAAATTATCGCGTTAAGTATGCAATTTCAAGAAAAAAGTTATAAAAGATAACTTTTATTTCAAAGATCTTATTTTGAGTTTTCCTGTGTTTGGATTGGGTTGACCCATTTACCCACTTTGTTCAATCGAGTTTTGATATCTATTTCATATATTAGTCGTGTTCTGATTGAATTTTCTAACATGATCATTAAATGGATCGTGTTAGGATAGATTTAGTTAATGATTAATTTTAATTTGGCATGCCACACGTGACTTATGAACACGAACAAGCGAAGTGAAGGTTTAGTAAAATAACACGGTAACTTTCACGCGTGGTGCCTTTTGTCATAGGCGATGCGCAGGAGTACACTGAGAAACCGAATCTCCACATCAGTATGCACGATCAAGTACAAAATGGAAAACCATTTTCCCTAGCACTTAACAATCAATAAATCAGAGAAAAATAAATTTGTACAGCACGGACTAATAAAATTGAAAATAATCCAGACCAAA
This sequence comes from Eucalyptus pumila, assembly GCA_016097595.1. Taxonomy (NCBI): domain Eukaryota; kingdom Viridiplantae; phylum Streptophyta; class Magnoliopsida; order Myrtales; family Myrtaceae; genus Eucalyptus; species Eucalyptus pumila. Next base: position 47,148,829 of record CM027848.1, read on the forward strand.
CAAATTTATAATTGCAAACTCAATAACCTCACACACAATTAATATATCTAACTAATAAATGAAGAAGTTGCATATTGTGCAATTTAAAACTCTAAATCACGTAATTGATAAACCAAAGATAGTAATTAGATAAAAACATTTCAGAATCATCACTTCTTCTTATAATTGAAAATAAAATAATCGAAATGTTAAATCCTCAATCTATATCGTTGGAAGACCTTTATAATTTCAGTACTTCAAATGACAGTAAATACAAAATATAATTGAGGTTATTACAATTATAAATTCGGCACCATAGAGTCCTATTGTTATGTGAATTTTTTTGATCCAACCCGGTGGATCTCATTGGGCACCGGTCCATATAAATCAACCCGTGCGACCTCGGTCAATTCTGACCCGATAACAGGCCCACGCACGCATGGGCCTTGGTCAACCAAAAGCCCATAGAGGACTTTTTTTTTTTCTTTTGGTGGTCAGACCATTGAAGACCCGTCTTTGTGAACATTTTCCATCATTTGACGAAGGATGAACATTTGAAAGCAACGACCAAGTCTCTCTTCTTCCGTTCTATTTTTTTCCGGGGAAACCTATCCCGCGGCGCATTGTACAGGTTCACGAGCCGACGAAATCTTCCAAGACGCAAGGGTCACCACATCCCGATGCAGTAGAAATCAAGGGATGTAGTGAGCGTGAAGAACCGAAGCTCGCATCGTTTGACCGTCATGAACACTGATTTTTTGGACGTTACATTGCCTGCACCTTGATGGCACTGATTTTTCCAGTGGCAGTCAAACAACACGTATAGTTGCTTTTAGGGTGTGTTTGTTTCGCTAAAAACTTTATGATAACTGAAAATATATTCCATGAAAATCGTTTTAAAGGGAAAATGGTTAGTTTTCGCTTGTTCGGTGGTTTAGGGAAATCAATTTCCTCCTTGCCAGAAGGGAAAGTCATTTTCCCTTGTTCCAACCTTGTTGCATTCAGTGCATGGAAAACATTTTTCATAAGTTGATCAGTTTTCTGTCGTCCAAATGCTTAAACGACTCCCCAAAAACGATTTCTATTTTTTCAAATATATAGACCCTCAATTTCATTGAAGAAGTCGGAAGGTTTGCGATCCACTGGCATTCATGCATAAGCGATACATACAGCAGTCAAACATGCATTCTGCGGTGTCATCCACTGGTAAAGTCGAAGTGCAAGGATGGATAATAGCAAGGTAGATAGATTTGGTCCTGAGGTAAGTTGAAAAAATGGGCGGAAACCGCCGTAGAAAAAGTGGCGATTCGGGGTTCGCCCGAAGGAAGAAGATGGGGACAATAAATGGAGGACAGGGGAGGCGCAGCAGCTTTAAAGTCTTTTTGAATGTGAAAAGTGGATAAGATAAGTTGACGTGCTGCAAAAGGTAGGCACTAGATACGATCAAGCTTCAATGTCACATGTTCTCTCCATCACGCTCACAAGTTTCCCAATGGAGCCCCGTCCACTTCGACTTTGAAAAAGGTATTTACATCCAATTGCCCCATCTCTTACTCTCTCTCTCTCCTCTCTCTCTAGATCCATATTAATCTCTCACTTGGAAAAACATGTAAGACTTTATATGGTTGTATTGGTTTTGTCTTCCGCATCGATAGTTCTTTCTTTTGGAATCGGGATGAAAAGCATTCCGTACACTTTTGACGCACATGCACCCAGTAAATATCGACGCCGGATGGTGTTGGACCCCTTGTCTGTAGCCAAATTATGCAAGAATTGCTCAAAGGGTTATGTTTTTCCTTCCAATGGACTCTTTAATTTGCGGGTCATGTATATGAACACCATCCAAGCCTAAAATTCAATTCAAAGCAAATGCGGGCAAGATCCATGTGTGTAACGCAAATGTCCAAAAGTCTGGTTCCAGTGACAGCTCAGGCGACGGAGGAAAATGCAATTCTAGTTCGAGATCGAGAAATGTAATGTTATGTTAAGGGAATATTCTTACCTCGACCCAAAATGGAAGAATCCGATGCAATCAGGAACGTCGGATTCACGTAAACAAACCCAAAGAGAGCACAAAGCAAAGGCTGAAGCTTTTGACCTCATTGCACACTCTCTTTTCAAACTTGAGTGCACGGAAACTGAGGTGGAAATTGGGACTACAAGGCACAAAATGGATAGAGCAGCTACTGCAAGTCCACGGACAGAGAGAGAGAGAGAGAGAGAGAGATCTTTAGCATTTGAAAATAAGGGCAAGATAAGTCAGATTTGTTGCAGAAATGAGCTATCTTTCAACATTTCATATAAACCCAAGAAGAAAAAAGAAGCATTGATCACTACTAGCATACTTAACTTAGGTCTCTCCTTCTCAAGCAAACATTTATATCTCTCATGGAAGCAAAGTAAACCTCAATACGCCACGAACCCGATAAAAAAGGGAAAAAGAAAATCCCTATTAGCGGATCGGCCCCCTCCACTCGGGGCAGAATCGGGTCTAGACAAGAATTTCACCTAATGAATTGATCGTTCGACGACCATATCAACCGTGCCCTCCATGCATGGACGCCACGGACACAACCCCGAGCTTCTGGAGATTCAGCTTTATGACGGTGTCGGCGAACATCTTCGTATCTTCGCCGGTGTTGCCCTCGGGGATGTCCACGACGTACGACTCCAACACCACCGTGTACACCTTCCCTTCCCTCTCGAACTCGTTCACCGACGTCACCGACCGGTAGTTCTGCAGCCGGTGCTCGCCCCCGACGACCCGGAAGCTCAGGACGTGCCGCTCGTCGTCCAGGATCTCGAGCCGCTCGGTGCTCGTCGACGCCGGGAGGCCCGACACGACCGTGACGTCCCTCACGCACCCGACGTGCACCGAGGCTCCGCCGCCGCCCCCGCCCCGCATGTGGCAGCTCTTGACGAAGTGCTTGTACCGCTGCGGGTTGTCGAAGCTGCGGACCAGGGGCCAGACGTGCCGGGCGGGGGCCTCGATCTTCTGCGTGATGAGGGACGTGCACGTGTTGGGCGAGGGCTCGAACCTGTGGTAGGTCCGGATGACGGAGTCCAGCTCCGCGAGCTCCTCCGGGGTCAGTCCTTGAGGCGGGCTCGGGCTCCGGCTCCGGTTCGGCTCCATCTTCCAATCTCTATCCCTCTTTCTCCTCACTCCCTCCACTCGCCGGCTCCCTTCCGACACCCTCGCCGGCGCGAGATCGGAGCAAAAGAAGACTTAGCGCGCAAGAATAGAGGAGGGGACGAAGGAAGAGGAGGAGGAAGAAGACGACGCCGGAGAGAAGGAAGACGAAGCCCTTTATGGCGGAGATGGTTAGGGCTGTTTCTTTCGGACAGATAGATACGCCCGTGGACCGCATTTATTTACAAACTCGTCAGCCGGTTTGTCGTCTCCTTTCCCTCTCTTTTTGCGCTTAGGAAACCGGACCTGAAATTAATTTTTACTATTTTTAAAACGATGGAATATGATTGGTGGGTTTGGGCCGCAGACATAACTATAACAGGAAATTTGCCTGCCCGATGCGGCATATTTTGGTTATTATATGGTTTGCTTTTGGAACACGACAAATGGGAATCGTTCAATTATAGACGCGTCGGGCCATGTTTATTTTTAGCCAGCTTGGGGCCCCGAGGCGCTGCTGCATTACTTTAGGGTGATAAATTTGAAGAGTCGCAAGTATTTTATTCATCGAAGGAAGTGAGATGGTGACAGTTCACGTCCGTTGACCAATAATGACCCATCATCAGCCTTATATAACCTCACTGAGATTGGATAATATATATTATATTATATAAAAATAGAGAGAGAGAGAGAGAGAGAGAGAGAGAGTCTCATAGATTTATAAAATAAACTGAGCCATGATATCAGACAAGCTGTTGGCGATGACCACGATGACCTACCATGTTGTGTGTGTGTGTGTCTTTTGAGCATCATCAATAGCATCATCAATATTTAAATCTAAGTGTGGACTATTTGGCATCGTAAGAAACAATGAAGACATCACATGCACGGAAGATATAATTGATTTTCCCGGCGAAAAGTAGAAAACCCTAGATTGTGGTACTCGATTTATATAATGTTATCAACACATCATTCTAGGGTATTTACTATTCTTCCAGTGAAAATATCTCAACAGCCCTCCTTCCCATCCAAGATTATTCTGTGTATCCGAGTCGACAACTTTACAAAAGTTTGAGGTTGCATGTACAATGAAAAGGTTTGATTCTTGCTTAGTCACAGGTTCAATGAAGATAAGATACGCAATACGCAACATCCACTATGATATTTCTTAAAGCGCATCATACATCGACGAAAAAAACTACATATATAATCCGTGAATTTTAGATAGGATTAATGAAGTTCGGAGATGGAAAAAGAGTGTGTTTGCGGGTGTTTCTTGATGTGGAGGAGGGATAAGATGGTAGTACAAAGAGGGAAGAAACCAGAAGAAGGAAGACTGAGACCGAGAGAGAGAGAGAGAGAGTTGTCGCCGTCGTTGAAGAGTTGGAAGGAGGAAAAAATTAGCTGCGGTATTCGCGGATCATGTGAGAGGCCCAACCAACTCTCGTGCGTGCGATGTCTCGTCGCTCCCATACCCTCCACTACTTTTCGCTCCCGCACACGGCCCCCCCCTCACGCCGTCGTCCTCGTGCGCACGCCTGGGGCCATGCACACGGACAGATCATGATGAGTTTCGCATGAGATGTACACATGATTTGGCGCGATCGAGGTGAGTCGGGGTCTCGCCTTGGCTTTTCATCATTTGGGTGGTCTTGGACTTCCCTTTTCTCGAAAAACTTCATCGAAGTTTTGAAACGCTTACATCGATTAATGGCGGTGCCGCTGCTCGCTCAAATATTCAACGAAGTCTTCATTGTTAAGATTTGGCGTACAATCATAATGAAATAGAAAATATAAGCGACAAAGAGTATTGCAGACATAGGGTTTTATACTAGTGCATCCTTAAACTAGGATTACATCCAACGGAGGATTCTATTATAATTAGCATATCGCACTTTTATGTTACATCCATCAATTATAAGAGAAAAAAGATCATATCTATCTAATAATCGGATCCCCATGCTATCCTGTCAATGGGGAGTATGAATCACATCTCAACATTCATTGTACGAAACAAGAAAAATTTATCCATGTAAATTATCTTATTTTCCATTCTATGATTTCATGTGTTGTTCTTCATTCTTGTAGACGAGAGGAGTTATGGCACTAAAAAAAATTCCTATGTTACTTTTTCTTGAGGCTTTTCTTGCCCTTTCGCACATGGATACCATATATCTAAAAGAATTCTTCTTATTTCTCAGCGGCATGAACATATAGGCTTGCTATCCCATACAACAACCGTATGTGTCACGAGCTAGTTAAGGCTAATTAACAAATGCATGTGGTTCTGAGTCAGAACATCTTACAAATGATTGGTGAGATTTGAATGGGCTATGACCTCAAGTTCTTGGACTATAAATTTTTTAGACACTCCAACCGACTACCAACTTGAGGAGTTCACCTAATGATCAAGAGAATAGAACTAGGGGAGAGAATTAAGATAGCAATGTTGCAAATGGACGGTCACTGCTTCACAAAAGTAAAATCTTCTCATACAATACTTATATTACGTGACATGCCGATACTATATAATAGTATCGACAATGAAACAAATATTTGCATCAAGATAATAACAAAGGAAGCCTCTCTTCAAAAGCTTTTATTAGCATTCCAGTGTTGCATTCAATGTATCATAATAGAAAGCAAATTCGAAGGCCAATTTGACTCTTAAAATTTCGCAAGAAAAGAATTTATGAAACTTGTGCAAATGATGAATAATAATGATGCAACGCTAGCAAACATGGAGCGAAATCATGTATAATTGGAAAGTAATCATGACAAATATAATTTGATTCTTAAAAATTTCTCTTATTTTCCAAACTTGGAATTTAAGTCCTTATGTGACGAGAGTTTTTTTTTTTTCCTTCTTAAAGAGACCAAATCTCCAACCATCTATCTTTTCTTCCTTAATGCATTCATTATTATTTTCTATATTTTGTCTGTAATCACACTTTTGCCTGTATGCAAGTTCCTTCATTAGAACAAAATACATTTGCATTAATATCTATATTTTGTTAATCTTTCTCATGCAATTTTTTTTTTTTTTTGGTTATTTAAGCATAATGACTTTGTGGATCTCCCTAAAAGATGGGCCCTCCAGAACCCAATGTTAGACCCACTGCAAGCCCATCTTTCGTCCAAGGGGTTAGTGTTTTCATGAGTTGGCCCAACCAATCGAGGCCCTTAGGGTTTTTCTGTTCCCAAATTCGTTTTGATCATTATATTAACGACGTGATTAACTCATAATAATCATCACGAAAATTTTTCTTGCTAAAGAAGCCTTTGAAATTTTAACTAAACGCTGGCCATTACCTTACTTAATAACTCTAACGACAAGTAATATCTACAACAAAAGGATCATTGCGATCATTGTCTTATTGACGGAAAGTTTGGTCGAGCCACACAAAACAAGCTTAGCATTCTATATCGAGCATGTCAGTTTTGGGAAGGTCGTTTTAGAATCGTGGAACAAGTAATTACATACAGGTTAAACTCATCAATACTATTGCTTATTATGCAATAATCTAGATGAGCTAGAGATCAATTGCAAGACATACTGTTGCTAGTTAGGAAAATGATCAAAAAAGTTCTAAACCTATTACACTTATACCAATTCAATTGTAAACCAATTTAGATTTAGCCAATTGTGTCTATTTGGCTAATTTTGGCCAAAAATTGATGGCATGGTTGCCGATAGTTCTATGTGGCACGATTTGCATTGATGTGAAAATTTTCTATAATATTTTAACAATTTTTTTGGCTTTTCCTTTTCATTTCTTTACTCTTTTTTTTTTGCCTTAAAGTTGAGATGCCCTAAATGGATTTGGGTGTTGTGGTCTAGGCGAGGCTGTGCGTCCTTGCTTTGGCCAGTGAGGGCATTGAGCGAGGGTCACTTGGCCAGTAAGAATTAGCTAGTGGCTCTTGCTAGCCCTTAGGAAAAAGAAGGTAACCAAGAGAAAATAAAAGACCAAAAAATTGTTAGAAAACTTCAAAAGATTATTAAAAAATTATTTGAAAATATTAACGCTAGCGTTGATTGTCCTATTCGGCCGTGTTATATTAGACCGTCAGCGATTACCACATCGATTTTCTGTCAAAATTGGCTACATGGAATCGAATGGAAAAACATGAAAAATGTTTTAAATTAAATTGATATAATTAAAATATTTAAAACTGAATTAGTATAATACAGTAGATTTAAGATTGTTTTTGTAATTCTTTGTTGTTGATTTCGTGACGTAACTCGAGAAACTTGAATGTTAGGAGGGTCACATCACCTCTTATTTATCTCCCAAAAAATCAGTTCAAAAATAGAAGTCGTACTTCCAAGCTCATAAATTAACATGAAAAATTGAAAACGCCACGCAGAATTACATTTCAATAACCAGTCGTCACCTAGAAAACAAGCGGCCTTCAAAGCGTAAACAGAGTGGATGGTGAGGTAGCCTAGTGCTCTCTGGGTCAGCTAAGCTCAAGTCATTTTCACGAAACATAGTATCGGATCGTACCATGAAGAACCATTATTGTAATTCCAGACTTTAAAGGTGAGAGACACATGCATGAATGCTACGTTGCGGTTATAACGCGTCTTAAAGCTAATGTATCTTTTTTATTGCTATTTTAATTTTCGTTATAATGATCTTATCTATAAGGTAGAATATTATCATATTGCAAAATAGCGCACAGATGGACGAGCCAAAGTCAAGGGGGAATTTACAAGGAGAAATAATTGCGTAACAATTTTTAATATATCGTGAGAAAAAATCATAATAATTATAAAATTTTTATATGACCCACTTCTTTAAGAAATTATGACTCATAATCAACTGTTATTTTCATAACACCTAGATGGCTGTTATGTTAGCAAAGTTCATTTATAAGTTGATGTAATGTAGAAATAGTCTCGAACTTTTTTTTTAAAGCTTTTAGAAGAGAATGTAATGATACATATTATAATATTACTTTCCCATTAATGGGAAAAATATTAGTTTAATTTTTATAGTGAATGACGACATTGCCGAACAAGGACAGTTCTTGACATCATTCTCTGGTTGAAAATGGAAACCAATGGGCTGCGTTTAATTTAATTAAGAACAAATTACAGGACATAGGCAAAAAGAAGTGCTTCTATTATTATATATTGACAAAGTGAGAATGCTTGGAATATCAACCACGTCTATGCTGGGCCGACAATTTTGAATATGAATTATCACGTCTAGACACGATTGCGATGCAAATACCTAATTGATAGAGTTGACACGAATTCAACACACACACACACACACACACACACACACACACACACACACATATATATATTATATGAGCTTTAGAGTATAATTGATAAAAATACATCGTTTTGCACAATGACATGATTTGACAAAATAATAGAATCTGATCATGACAAGCATAAACGATTATGCTATTAGTGTAAAGATGCTTGAGAGATGTGATAAAAAAATTGCAACAGTTTTGTTCCCTTCATAGCCTCTAAGTATCAATTAGATCAATAGAGTCCAAAATGATGCGATGAACAGAAAATAAGTATTAAAATGTCTACACAATAAAAAAAAATTCGTGGCATCAAATTCGCAAAGTAATTTTACTGGAAAACACTAAATTTTACCAGCTCATCAATCCCATAAATCTTGTAGACAGTCATGTCTACTGCATATAATGAACACGTGGAAAATGTTAGACTCATTAAGATGGGATTCACAAGATTAATTTACCAAATGACGTGTCAAATCATCATCTACTCTTGACCATGACCCACTTATTTTAAGGATTATTCGCAATTGAAAACGTCGCATTGCAAACCAATTTTGTTAAATCGGTCTTTAAGATTTGTACTAACCATTTATTTCTCCCGTGTAAGTCCCTTTGGCGCATCGTCGTACATGATTTCCAAAAAGGCCGAGGCTTTTCATGGAAGGTAAAGACGGCACATCGAAAGTGGAGGAAACCTCAGCTTCGAGAGAGATGTACAAAGCAAAAGAAAATCATGAGAAATCGAATGAGACAAGAACCCTAAGGATTAGTACTATTTCGTCCTCTTTCGCTACCAAAACCAGGAGCCCCCCCACTAATCACATCTTCCCCACTGCCGGTTGTGGTTCACCTACTTGTGATTAAAGAATAATAAAAGTTGCAGCACCAAACCACGCAAACCCCTAAAAAGTCCAATTATCCATTCGTTCCATTTTCACGTGGGTTATTTTCTTAAGATGTGCTAATGGTCACGATTCGTGCTCTTGATTGGCGATTTAGGGTTTGCTATGATTAAAGAAAAGGAGCAATGCGGTTGGGTCGTCTTTGGCCTTGTTTGACCTGTTGTAGTTCCTCTTGAACTGCTTCATCAGCTGATTTCTCCCTCACCAACCACTCTCCCATCGTTCCACCAAATTTGGTGACAATGAAATGTTTGCTGTAACCCTATAAAAATTGGGAGAAAAACCTAGGAACAATCTACGCCTAGAAAATACATATGTTTATCAATTTTATACTTACCAAGACTGGTCTACGGATGTTACCAAGACTGGTCTACGGATGTGTGGGCTGGACTACAAGTGAACAAGCGAGCCATATTCAAGAACTAATAACGGCTTGACATATCGTTTAGTAAATCAATTTTGTAAACCGGTTTTTTCTTAAGTATGGCATTTTCCTAATATGTTAACACATGAAAAACCTTTGACAAAGTAAATTAATAAAAAGCAAAAAGACAGAAATGCTTTATCTGATTGGGCACTTCCAAACTATCAAATTCAAATTTTTCTTCAACATAAAAGAATTAAGAATATATAATATAATATATTTATATATAGTAATTGATATTAGTTCTTGAACTTATGTTTAAGATGCAAAGATATCCTTGAATTTTCTCAACATGTTTATTTGTAATTTGGTTATCAAGAAGCGTATCAAATGTCATAAGGCACTTTGTAAAAGATATAATGCCACTTAACAAGACAAAAGCAAGTGAAGGAAGAACCAATGAAAAGGGCTAACTTTCTAAATTAGCCGGTAGGTGATTTGATCGTGTTAGGTATGATACGCATGAAATATAAAGTCAACCGGGTTAGAAAATTGCTCTCAACAAGATTTACAGAAATTAATGCCAATCCTTCATCGACTCATCCAATTTTTACAGCATAAATCATTAAATAAACTTGAATAAAATTTCTAAGAGAATTGAATATTCTTCATGTACAATCGAAGACGGAGCCAATCATTAATTGTAGAATGTTATTGTTTCTGGGAGAATTTTGGCATAGTCAGTTCTATGATATACCGAGAGATGAATCCTTGAGGCGTAATGAATCGTAACTCCCTACAAATCTACATAATTATTATGCAAAATGTCATAAGACACAAGATGCAAAAAGCTACATGATTTGCTGATGAGATTTAGCCAATTTTTCTTTTGTTCCATAATTATCGGGGAGCTGAGGATCTATCTTAAAGGATCATTAGAAACAACGAACAAGACAAGCATAGTCCGAGGTCAGGAAGAAAACGTGGTAGTCCACTAGTCCCTAGAAATCTTAAAAACAAGTTGACACCATGAGAGGAGGACCATCCAGAGGGTGGGGGTTTTAAAGGACCCCTGTTAGGTCCACCGGACAGCTTCGACGAGTAGACAAAAAAGCATTAAAATATTTTGGCTAGAATCGAACGTCGGTCTTGTTTTTCACTCTCTTTCTTTTTATTGGGAAATTTAACTTCTTGTGATGTCTATAGTACACACGTCCATTAATATAACCAAAGTTAGATACAACCGCACTTATAGAAATGCAGTGGAAGAGCGGCGCCGACGGTCGATCGCGTCAAATAAAGTTTGCCTCTTCGTTTCGATAGTGTTATCGGTACATAAGATTAGGAAAATCCGCCGGAGAAATTACTTGCTTCTGGTATTCAAATTTCTGTTTTTATATGTCGTCCCTGGCGCTCTAGGTTTTGGCATGGGGCGACTGGCATTTTGTCTAGGGCTATGACAGAAGGCAGTGAAAGCAGAGAGAGCAGCTTTCTGTTTCAGCAAGCAAAAGAGTCAAGACAAAAAGCTTGACTGAAGCAACACTCATGGATCACACGAGGCCACATCCTCGGAAATCTACGTCACGCATAGCTCGCAGATTCAAAAGGTCGACGTCATCGCCCTTGGAAAAAGTCTCCGAGTGCATTCGAATTATGTGAGCCCGGCTGGCATGCACCGTCGAATCGGATGGAGGCAAAGGCCTTCTCCATCGCTAACGCCACGTCGAGATGGTGAAGATCGAGAGGCGGTGATCTTTTGGGTTCGGGCGGGCTATCTTGTACCCGTGCACGATCAGGACCGCAGCGAAATAAATTGAAGGACCACGTGCATGAAGTTATTGTTGGGGATAGGGTTAAGTGGTGATACCATGTTGTTGTTTTGTGGACGTTTTGTACATGTCTATTAATTTGCATGTGCACCCTGGAATTAGGAGATCGGGAAAAACTCCCGAGAGGTCGCTTTTTGAATAATATGAAATCGTGACCAATATTAAGGAGTGTTTCTGAAAATAGAGAAGAGTAGAGGAACATTTTAGAACTTCCAGCGAAAGTGCAAGAGTAATCAATATTATTCACCGTTGATAAAAAAATCTTTTCTTATAGGCGATATTACCAATTCCCTCTCGTGTTCATGTCATGTCACCAAAATTGACATTCGAACTTTACATCCAAATGCGCACTTACTAAGAAACTGATTTAAATATTTTTTTTTTCTACGGTTTTTCGATACAATGACTTTTTTGCATATCATGTGCGATCAACTAACATCTCGTACCAAGCATGTCTTATAAAACGCTATGGGACCCGGTAAATAATGACCAGTATCCTAATATTCAAATAGATTCTACGGAAAGTTCCTTACAAAGCATCGGGTAGGACAACGCGCATACTGTTTTGCTGTCCTGCTGCTGCTGCAAAATGGTTGGTGTATGAACATATTTAGTACGCTTATGGAAATCTTTCTTGCTTTCTCACTCCTCCTTTATGCCGTTAATGTTGTAATTATATATAACAACAAGCTCGTTGCACTCTCTCTAAGTACTGATTCGTCTCTCTCTTTCTGCCTGTGTGGACGCGATAGAGGGAGAGACAGAATGGGAAGGAAATGCTCGCACTGTGGATTCATGGGTCACAATTCAAGAACTTGCGCGTCGATCCGGGGGAGGGACGAGAGCTTCGGCGGCGGCGGCGGGAGAGTCAAGCTGTTCGGGGTGCAACTGGAGGCCGCTTACCCTTGTGGCGTCCCGTCGCGTCTTGCACTGAAGAAGAGCCTGAGCATGGACTGCCTGATGCCGTCCGTGCGCGTCCTCACGTCGTCTTCGCCGCTGTCTTCCGCGACCAATTCTTCTCTCTCTCTGCGCGCTGCCTGTGACGTCGGAGATCGTCTTCTTCGAGATGAGAGTCCCAACAAAGCGGCTAACAGCCCCGGTAATGATGGGTACGCCTCAGATGGCTTTCTTGGGCGAGCCCAAGAGAGGAAAAAAGGTAAGCTTTTGTCGGTCTGTCTGTCTGTCTCTCGCTGACCTGTCTCGTATGATGCAACTGTAGTCTTTCTTTGGATTCTTTGCTTTTCACGGGGGGCAAAGATTCGTAACATCTCAGCTCTGCAGATCCATCTGATTTGGCAAAGTCGTGAAGTTTCTGGTCGGGTTTTCACTCCCACCATCAATCTCTAACGAATCTTGAAGAGCAGGATGATTAGGGTTTCTCGACTGATGTTCTGATGAGATCAAGTGATGTGTGATGGGACAGGCCTGCCGTGGACGGAGGAGGAGCATCGGACGTTCCTGGTGGGGCTAGAGACGCTAGGGAAGGGGGATTGGAGAGGCATCTCCAAGAAGTTCGTCGGCACCAGGACGCCCACCCAGGTCGCTAGCCACGCTCAGAAGTATTTCCTCCGCCAGAAGAGCCTCCTCCCCAGACGGAACAAGCGTCGTCCCAGCCTCTTCGATGTAACTCATCTCGACCCCCCTCAAGCTCTTTCCAAGTTAGAAGAAAAGCTAGATTGGCCACAAGTCAAGTCCTTTTGATATAATTAATCGCGATTAGCGATTTCTCATGCTCAAAGTCTTGCGATTTCCGCCACTAATTAATTATTTTATGCACCACTTTTGTTTATTCATTGTTTTGGAATAGTAATCCGCTTGTTGGCGCACTAATTCATGTATTTTTTGCCCCAGGTGGGGATGGAAAGATGCAGGGCTCATCATCATGGACAAATCCCCAAGCCAAGTGAATCTTTCACCCCAATATGTCTGTTCTCGCCCCAATTTGGCTCAACCGGGCGAGATAGCAGAGCAAGAATCGTACTCCTAGCCTCTCCTCGTACATGTTCGTTCGGTGATCGCGAGATCCCGAGTTCAAATCTCGCTAACCATGCTTCGTCTGTGAGCGGGCGTCCGGCTTCGAATCCTAACTTGGAGCTGACACTCGCCTCCCCGAATCATCAGTTGGATCAAGCCTCTTCGATTAGGGTCACCTAAGTCACACGTTGAGTTGATGATGGACCGGTGTGATCCCATGTGTAATTGTATAATTCGATCTGCCTCGAGACAAGGATGTATGTGTTCGAGTTCCTCTAGAATTGTGCTAGCAAGCGCTCATGCACAATGATTGACCATAACGTGTAGTTATCTAGTTGTAATTAAGCAAAGTTCTTCTGGCACTAAATCCATTTTTCGGTTTTGATTCATCTGCAACAACTGTCTCCAACTTGTGAGCGTCGATCTTAAGTCAAGAATTATTCACTCTCGAACCATTTCAGAAAAGTTACTCATGTTATCACAACAAAATTGGTATGATATGATATGATATAATGATGAGGATTGCTCAAAGTCAAATTTCAAAAAGAATCGAGACTTATTAAATAGGAAGGTGCTCGAAAAATGTACTTATGTATTGAGGGTGCCCAAAATCTTTGTCTAAATTTTTTATATGAAGATTTTTTTTGGTCGGTGTTACATGAAGATTTAATTATTTATTTTTTGTGCAACAAATGAAGTCTAAACCTTACTAATTATTTAATGCATGAGTTGTTGAAGAATATCAATTTGGTTGATTGAAACGAATCTCGGCAAAAAAGCCTAAGTCCATGGCCGAGGGCAAGGCCAAGCCCATCCACTATATCAATCCACAAGTGTGATTAACACTTTCATTAGGGAGAATGATGTCAATCGACGAAAAAGAGAAAAGAAAACCAAAGATATCTGATCATGGAAAGCTGGGAAAATCGACGAGTTTCACGTTGTTCTTTGCATGGTCCTAAAACAATAATAAATTCATGTATTTTTAATTTGTCTAATTAAATAATTTTGCTTTTATAAATTTTAATTACAAAGTAGGGATGTGTAAGGAAAAATTTAGGCAATGTAGATAATGTTGGAGCATTACATATATAGAATTTAACTAATGCAGATGCCCAATTTAGGAAAATATTATCAACATCACACAACTACGTTGTCTAATAGTCACACCATTTAGATTTGGCCAAATTAAGTGTTGAGGAGAAATGATGAGATAATTTGTGAAACTATAAGAATTTAATTAGACCGATTAGAAGTATAGGGATTAGATAAGAAAATGCATGAAAATATATGCTGTGGAAAGTATAATTTTTCCTTAAAAATGAGTTAGCTGGTTGAATAGAATTGGTTGTCTTTGTTTTATTTCTCCCGGCCATGGAACGAAAAGGCTTGAATTCAATTCTCAAGCAACATAGGGAAAGAGATACAACTAAGCTTAAATTACACTTACCATAACACGTCTACCTTAAATTTTTTTATGGCACAAAAATCCTAAACTTATACCCGTATGATATATATATATATATATATTTTTGTGATACAAAATATTCCAAATCTATACTCGTGTCGTGTGACACATTTATCTCAAACATTTTTTTGTGATACAAAAAACCTCAAATTATATCCATTTTATGTAACACAGCCAACAGTGACGCAAATATTTTTTTATAGTATTTTAATATTTTTTAAATTTATTTATTTTTTTTCTCTTTCTTTCTTCTTTTCTTCATTCTTTGGTCGGTCACCGGGCATCATCCAGTCGCATGGCTGATGGCTGGCCAGATTAAATGGGAAATCTTTTAGAAATATTCTTAAAATAAGTTTTATCTCCTTCTGATTGAAGTACCGGCCAAGATGCGCCTCCCTCTAAATTGAGCACCAAATAAAATAATTAACAATTTTTTTCGTTAGTCATGAGCGCATGAAACATTCAATGTACATACAAGCGTGCAACTAACTTATAATCCCATACAATCCCATCTTAACTATGAATATACGTACACGTATGCACATGTCCAAAAGTATCTGTATTTTTTTTTGAGCAAAAAAGTATCTGTATTTTAACTACCTTCTATATAGTTAGATAATCATACATATTGATCACAAAAAACATTTTCAAAGAATAGGTAACTGAACGAGTTTTGAAATGAATGGCATTTGTACTTTTGCGTCCTCTTTCAAATGTTTATTTTCTAACTTTATTAACAAAGAAAAAGCTTCATTGTTTGACCACTTGCGGTGCGGTCTATTTGGCATCACTTATATTTTGGGGAACAAATTTTTTCAGAAATAGTATTTTTTTTTATTCCATTGAGAATTTCTTAATAAAAGAAGACGTTTAATAATTATATAAAATTTATATTCTCGAAATGGAAAAAGAGTAGGAATACATTTGGTACGACCTTTTTTTTTTTGTAATTTATAATTTCTTTTAATTTTTTTAGATTTTTCTTTTTTTCCTTTTTTCTTCTCAGCCACCGGCAGCCGGTAACTGCTACTGGTGGTGGCCAATTGGGGGAGAGGGTGGATGGCGGGGGGTGAGGGGTAGCAACAAATAAGAAGGGAAAAAAGAAGAAGAAAAGATAGAAAATGACTTATTTTTTTAAATTGTTCCCAAGAACAAGAAGTTACTTTGAGTCCCTTTGATAATTCTCCTATTTTGAGGAGCAATTTCTTTTCAAAAATAGTTTTTTTCTATATCCATTCCTCGGAATAATTTTTGAGTAAAAAAACACGTTTGGTAACTATATAAAATTTCTATTCTCGGAATTGAAAGAAAATAAGAATATGTTTGATATAATCCACAAATTTTCTTTTGTAACATAAAATTTCTTTTAATTTTTAATAAATTTTTAAGATTTTTTATTTTTTTCTTTTAAGATTTTTCCTTGCCAACTACTACCGGTGACTGGTTGTTAGTGGCTAATGGTGGCCGGATAGTGGGGGTAGTGGTCGTGGGCGATAAAGAAGAAGAAAAGAAAAAAGAACTTATTTTTAGAAATTATTCCCGAGAATAAGAAGTTACTTTTTTCTACTTTTATTTCTATTTTAAATCTATTCCTCGGCCACATTTCTATTCCGAGATTAGAAAAATTAGTTGATAGTACCAAATAGATTTTTGTTTACTTTTTGTTCCAAGGAACAAAATAACTGAAAAACAAAGAAATTAGAACATTGCCAAACAGACCCTCGGGGGTCGGGTGCCATTTCGATTTGGGTTTTGGGTCTTTAAGGGGTTGGGTTTAAGTAATAAATTAAAAAGTTACCTTGCAATTATATTTTATTTTGCAATTATATTTACTTTTCCTATACTGTACTTTAAATTTTCTTAGTTGTAGTTTTCATATTCATGTAGTCAATTAGATTCCAGCGCGTGTCTCTATCTCGGTACCCCATCCGTTGATTAAGTTTCTAGCACAGTTTGATACTAACTCTGGGTGCGCATGACGATCACTCTATTTCTGTTCCGAAAATCCGCTTGATGACGAAATTTCATTTTTTTTTTATTTCTAAAACAAATTCGTAATCTAGAAAATAAGTTTGGAGTAGAAATAGAAAGTAATTTTTTTTTTTACGTCTCTATTTCATTTTTATCGTTGATTCTCTCTACTAGTCAGCCACTCACTAGCAGCTATCACCCACTACCACTATCTGCTGTTTGTGGTCGCCAGCCGCCGTTCGCCAACTACCATCCTATGTCATTGTCGTTAGACCGCCATTGACAGCCACCGTTTTCCATTACTGATTGCCGTCTGCCGCTCGCTGTCATTGCCATCCACTACCCCCCAAAAAGGAGAAATTTTGTGAAACTCTATTTTCGAAACATAAAATTTGCATTGTTATTAAACACAATTTTGCTTAGAAACTTATCCAGAAATAGGAATTTAAAAATATATATTTCACTTTCAAAAATCAATTTTTTTCAAGAATAGTTACCATCCACACCTTTTGTAACCCTAGTGCTGGAAAAAGTACTAAAAAATTCATAAATCTATTGCTTTGGTACAAATTCAGTTTTAGATAATCAATTCTAAAAATTTTCATATTAATACCAATTCAATCCATCAAATTTTTCCCCTACTCGCACTAATGTGGGAATTTTTTTTTTTTCACTAATGTGGGAAATTTTTTTTTTCTTTTTCCTTTTTCTTTACTTTTTCCTCTTCTTTTTCTCTCTTTTTCCTCCTTGGATCCCTGTAGTGGCTGGCGATGCTCTGGTGAGGGTCGCAGCCACTGCAAAGATTGAAGGAGGAAGAAGAGAAAAAAGAAAAGGAAAAAGAAAAGAAATAATAAAAAATTCGAAAAAAAATTAAAAAATTTAAAAAATGTAAAAAAATTTAAAAATTGATATGTCAGCATTGACCATCGACTGATGTTCACGTTAGCGTTGGCTGATCAAAACTGGCTAGATGGACTGAATTGGTATCAATCTAAAAAGGTTTAGAATTGAATTAATTCTAATATAATAAATTTAAGACTTTTTTTGGTACTCCCCCCCCTAGTGCCTTTTTGCTGATTAAATTCTGACTAAGTTTGGGATATTACAATATCATTTGGATTAAAGAAATTTGATTTTTTCTTGCATGAGATATCCTTTATTCAGAATTGGCATAAAACCCTGATCCCTTTTAAGAAAAGTTGAAGAACGATTTTCGGTGAAAGTGAGATATCCTCCCATGTTTTATTTAGTTTTAGTAGGCTCCATAGGCTAGTGGCGACTCCTCATGTAAAATTTTGATAAGGTTAACGTGAACTCAAAATGAAAAAACCAATATCACACTAATAACACCTAAATTTTGTCATTTTTATTTAGGACTTAATCGCATAGTTAGTCTCTAAAAAAAGTAAAAAAAGTAAATAAATTTCATTAAAATGCATCGCATTTTCATTAAATTGCATCGCGACATTAGGAACATTTGCATTATTAGTATTAAAAACTTGAAAAAAAAAAAAAAACTGTAACCGGACCGGGCTAGGCCCACCTTTAGCCCGCCTCTTCCTTCTTTTACCTTCTCCTTTTCCCCTTTTGGGCTGGCCCCGCCCACTTCTTCTTTTCCCTTTTTCCTTGGCCCTATTTTCTCTTCTCCTTCTCTGTCGGTGGACGCTGACTTCCCAACGAACGACAAAAAGGACAGAGAAGAACGAGGCGAGGACGGTACGATCGGTCTAGTAACAGCTGGCGTCGCGGCTTGAAAGGGAACGAGGAGAGAGCAGCCAACGAGGGGGGTTGGTCGGGTTTTGGGGGCTTCTTCTTCAGCTAGAGGGAGAGAGCGAGGGGGCAACCGAGAGAGCGCGATTCGAGCAAGGGGGAGCGAGAACGACCGAGAGGGAGCGAGTGACATGGGGAGTGGGAGCTAAGCCAGGAAGTGAGAGCGAGTGAGATGGAGAGTGGGAACTAAGCCAAGAAGTGAAATACGTGAGCTTAGTGCCACCAGAGAGGGCTTGCTCCCAACGAACGCAGACGCTTGCGGTTCCCTTTTTAGGCGCCCGTACTCTTGGTTAGCCCATGTTATGTTTGTTTCAAATCGGTTCTCCCGATGATCCCGGCTTCGAGACGTGCGAGGTGACTAGACTAAGCCCGACATATCTCTAGTTTGCCATCCATTTGCCGTCGTCGAGCCAAGTAGGGCCATCTCCGGTGATAATGCCCTCGGTTTGTCTCGACTTGACCAAGGCCACGGCTTGTCGTTCGCCAATTATGCTCGCATTAATGTGAAGGGATCATTTCGGAGTCTAACTTGAGTTTTGTTTGTTAGCTATATGATCATTTCGAGTTGGGTTCTTGTCTCGGATGTCTTCAGATGGGTCGCCTTGGTTGACGCCTGCTAGTAGGGATGTAAATGATTTGGTTTGGTTCGATTTAGTTTTTAAAAAAAATTGAACCGAACCAAACTGATAAGGAAATTTATTGAATTGAACCGACATCCGATCCAAATCGAAATCGAACTAGACCGAAATCCCAATTCGATTCGATTTTTCGATTTTTACTTTTGTGTTTGTTTTTTTTTTCCTTTTTTTTATTTTTTAAAATCTATTTTTAATTAGTTTTTTTATTTTCCTTTTCTTTTCTTTTTTTTCCTTCTTCTTCTTCTTCATTGGCCGGTTGCCAGCTGCCACTGTGGCCGGCAACTAACCAATGAAGAAGAAGAAGAAAAAGAAAAAAAGAAAAAGAAAAGAAAAAAAATCAAAAAATCAAAAATATATTTTTAAAAAATAGAAAAAAGAAAAATTTTAGATTTTATTGGTTTGGTTCAGTTAACCAAACCTATAAAAACCGAACCGGTAAAAAAAATTTGGTTTTTAATGAGAACCAAATAAAAAAAAATCAAAATTTTCAGTTCGATTCGGTTTTCGGTTCGGTTTTTGACACCCTTACCTACTAGGCGTTAGGCATAATGCTGGAACTAGATTCGCTTTGGCATCATTCAGTTTCCGGCTTCTGTTTTGTTTTGAACTGTGTTTTAGTCATTGAACGTGATTCTGCTGAATTTCTAATTATTGTTTCGTTGTCAGAGGCGTCTTTCCTTTTGGGGCATTGCGTGCTTATCGGCCAGCGTAGTGTGATAGTTTTCGAACGTGTGTTTTTCAGCAAGCGAGGTTCTCTTTTGGTGCTTCCTTTGTAAGCCTGAACGTTGAGATAAATATAAAAGAAAAGAAAGAGGAGAGAGCTTGAGAGTTTGATATATGGAAATTGATGCTGTGAAGAAGTCGGGGTTCTAGGAATGTGAACTGGGCGAGGAAGACAGAGAAGAAGAGGAAGAGGAAAATTAGTTCGTCGGGTGAGCTTGGTTAAATTCATTTCTAATGTAATTGTGTCGGGCTTGGGGGGTTATATTTGAGTAGGCTTGGGCTTGATGTGAGGTAGAAGTATTTGGGCTTGGTCTGGTTTGCGCCATTTGGAATAGTTTGTTCTTTTGTTTTGTGTTATTAAGTTGGGGACGGACTAGGCTCGGTATAATGAGCCCAGTTCGTGTGAGGGCTGGGACGTGCGACCTAGGCCAGTGGATTTGGGTCGTGCCGACCCGGATTAGATCCGGAGACCTGACCCAAATCTCATTTCGGAAAAATTTAAAAAATGTCTTTATTACATTTTTTTAAATTAAAAAATGCCAAGAATTTTTTATTCTTTTCTAAAATCAGAAAAAGCTTTTAAAAATAGATTTTTTTTGGGGTATTTTCTCTTTAAGTGTGGGGAAATCATTGACAAAAAAATCGACCTCAAAATCAAACAAACTCTTAAGGTTTTAATGTTTCCTTTTTTAAACGATTTATCAATTGGTTGCGCACTTTCAATACGATGACTATGGCTACCCTTTAGGCTAGTTTGGTGTTAACACCTTACGATCAGGTCATTTATTTATTGCATAGAAAATTATGGGTTAATTTTATCATTAAAAAAATATTAATTACATAGCATATAATTTTAAGTGCATTTATTTTTAATTTGCATTTATATTGGACCAGTGATGAATGGGTTTGAATCAGTGGTTCTGAGCTTTAAATTGATAAGTCGGACTAAGCTCACGAAGTGAGCAAATTGGTATAAGCCCATTTTTTTAATCGAAAATCATCTCGTGAAAAATAGGAATTTGAAATTTTCTAGGATATGATGGGAATTGTTTTAAAATATCTTCGGATAGAGCAAGTGTGGAAAATATTGCGAGCTCAACTCTGCAGGATTTGTAATTTCAGAAAGATCATTTTGCAATCCTGAATCGTATCAAAAACAAATATTGTGTTCGGAAAAAAAATCTTTTGTGGATATTGATTTGGAAAAATTAAACCCTAATCCATAGCCTATATAAAAGTAAAATGCGAAGGGTTTTAGGGGGCCACACAATTAATACAAACGGCCACATTGAGGGGAGCACATAAGATAGAGACACATTAAGAGAAAAGAAAGAAGAGAGACACACAATAGAGACGAGGTGACTACCATCGTGAGAAAAATCTTCTGTTCTTCTTGTAGTCTGCATGATGAAGACGAAAGATACATGCTTGAGTTCACGATCTTTTTCTTCCTGGTGATCGCTCATCAAATTTGCAAGGCCACGTCCTCAAGGCGTCCTTCAAGTCTTGTTTGCTGGGGTTCCACGATCTGCACATGGAGAAGGGTGGCAAGAAGAAGACAAAAAGGGGTTTGCTAATTAAAGAACAAATCATTGGGATTTTGTTGTCGCTCTAGTTGTTCCCTATCTCCAGCATTTGCTGCAATTCCGTCCACAAGCGCTCCACGAGTCCCTGGCGACATTGGGACGTCCTACCTGTTGCAGTCCAATAACCGAACTTCTTTGTCAGCCGCCACCAATCCGTGAATGTCTTCAATTGTGATCAACAACTTGAGAGATCGACGTCCTTCACCACCGAGAACCCATGACGATTTGCTGTCCAGCCGAGGTGCGACCTTCGACGATGATCACACGCCAAGGAGCCTCCGATGATGATGGTCGAAAGCTCACGACGTTCAGATTTTGGCGGCTCTAACAAAGCTCCACTTGGCGATGCTTGGAGATCAACATGGAATGAGAGAAAATTTTCCACATGTCCTTGACGTGCCCGAGACCTCCACTGATCCAGTTATTTTGCTTTCGTTTGAATTTTTATTATTACAGGTCTTCCTTGACCGAATCCAGTCACTGCCTCGGCAATCCCATCGAATTTCCGAGCAATACTTGTCAAGTGAATTTATGAGCAGAAATTGTCATTTGGCACCATTAGTAACTCCTTGACTGTGCACACCACATCGCTAAGCACCACACATTGGTCGTGAGTAGCTGTTTGAGGATCGGAATTCGGAAGCCGATATTGAATTAGGTGAAAATCTTATCTATTTTGATTTCTGAAAATTCCGTTTCTTTATTTGAAATATTCTTGATGCATGATTGAAATCCCGGATTTTTTATTCCATCTTTAGATGGAATAATTAATCACGGAATAAAATTGCTTAAGATCAATTTATCAATTTTATTATCGAAATAATCAAGTTTGATTAGATATCATTTCCAAATTCGAATGATGGAGAATGATTTGGTCCTTATCTTTTAATTGTTTTATTTATCCCAAAAATCCAAAAAAATTGCATTTGCATGTCATGTAGATTAGGATTGATTTTCCTAGATAAAATTGCATGATAGAATAGTTAGGTTTTTAATGCATGTTTAGATAGTATCTAGGTTAAATAATATTTTTGAATTAAATTGCATGTTGAAATAGATAATATCTTACTTTAGTTAGATTTTTATTTTTAGCAATTTTAATTACGAATTTTCATAAAAAAATATAAAAAAATTCAAATTGCATTTGCATGTCATGTAGATTAGGATTGATTTTCCTAGATAAAATTGCATGATAGAATAGTTAGGTTTTTAATGCAGGTTTAGATAGTATCTAGGTTAAATAATATTTTTGAATTAAATTGCATGTCGAAATAGATAATATCTTACTTTAGTCAGATTTTTATTTTTAGCAATTTTAATTACGAATTTTCATAAAAAAATATAAAAAAAGTCATGCCCATGTCATCTAGAATTAGGTTCATGTAATACACGTCATTTAATGATTGTTGCTAGGTCCATTTGATTAGAAATTGTATGTTATTAGAATTAGGTCATTTGGTTAATTTAGATTGCACATTTAGTTATTTGGAAAATTTTCATTTTGAATTTCATGAAAAAGTAAAAAAGAAAACTTAGAAGAGTTAGAGTATTCTTTGCACGTCATTGCATACTACGGTAGGATTGCATGTTTAATTTTATTTTCTACTTAGTTATAGTTTTAGATAATTTTCTTAGGATAGACTGCATGCTTATATTTTATTTATGTCATATTGCCTAGGTCATATTGCTATGCCATATCATTTCATGTTAGATTAGTAACATTGCATTGCATATAGATTAGGTTCTCATTAAATAAGTGAAAACAAAAATCGAGTGACTGTGTATTAATTAGAAATCATATCTAGGACTGTTGATGTGAATTTTGATCTAACAACGTAGATGCATTCGTTGTTATGAGGTAAGTCCAGCATTTTTTTATTTGCTTTCTTGAGTTTTAAATTGGTGGTTTACGCATCCGCATGATCACATTACATGTTAGAAAAGTGAATTAAAATTAATTCAAGCTGCTTGCAAAACATTTTTTCAAAATAAAAAATAAATGTGCCGAAAGGGCATTAGAAAAGTCTATTATAACTAAGTCCCCGTACCCAAAGTCTTTGGTTCGTAGAAGTAAAATAGTCTTTCATTATTTTACTTAGGTATTTAATTGACCTACCTTAAACTGATTAGTGGCGACTCTCTTTTGCATGCTAAATATTTGAACTTAAGTTACAAAATGGTATGAGCTTGGGAGAGTCCGAGCTAAGTTAGACTTAATAGTCCATTAGCCTAATTTTAGGTGGTGTACCCAAAATTTAGGTCGCGACACTAGGATTGACAATTACTTATTTCTTAACACTAGATGCTTGTTTTACCTACAACTTGGATAATGCTTACTTGCTTGCTGATTGAAATCACGCATCAGCATGATCATCTTTTATGTTAGTTGATAGGTATAAAATCAATCCAAACCACTTAACAAAAACTTTTTTTTAAAATGAACAAAATTAGGTACTGAAATAGCATTAATTTATCAACCCTAGATTCTCTAATTGCATGAGAAGTGAAGTACGCTCCCACACTTAACTTGATTTTTAGCCAATCCTAATAGGTTAGTGATGACTCATTTTTTAGAAAATTTTCATGACGTCAATTTGAACGCTTGATGTTGATAAGGTTTAGGCTTGAGAGAGCTTGCGTCTAAATCATAGGTCGTAGGTTTGTCCTTTAGGCAATATTTTTAAACCTATGTTTCCCTCCATATCGGGGGTAGGTCGCAACACACATGAGGTACAAACTTAGGAAATTCATCATTTGTGATTGACAAACAAATAACTCTTCCTTTTTGTAATTTTAATTTAATTTAATTAAAGATTTCGATTAAAAAATTTGGATTTAAGTCAAAATGACGTTTTAGTTTTATATTTCACGTTTTAGTATGGTAATGTCACGCTAGAGAGAGAGAGAGAGAGAGAGAGAGAATATTAAAAGAAATCACGTCAGCATTTTTCATTAGTTTAATTGGACGGAGATTATGGGAGGACTCGATTCCACTAATTTGGCAAGTTTTGGGATGTGATTGTACTTTTTATATGTTATAGATATGCATTGCACCTTTGAGACAAGTTTTAAGACTTATAATATACTTATCCCTAATAATTAATAGCAATGATGACCTTGTAGAACAGACTTATAATATACTTATCCCTAATAATTAATAGCAATGATGACCTTGTAGAACATTGAAATCCCTCATTGTCATCATATTTTTTAACTTATTCTTTATAGACTATAAACTGTGAACATGATTGTCATTTTGTGTTATGGATTCTAATTATTTAGGCAGATGTTACATACACATATAAGTGAAGTCTCTGATTTGCTATTATAGTATCTAATCACAAAATGTAAAAATTTATTTAGAGATAATAATTTTTGTAGTTTAACATAAACAACTATGACTACTTAAATAATAATTCTGATTTTTCTTTTGTCAATCATTGTAACAAACTTCATGAGCAAGGGACTTCTCGCAAAAAGGCCCGAGTTCGATCCACGGCGTCGCCAGTCTTCAGTGCAAGCCGCGTCTTAAGTAGCAGCCCTCCGGGTTTACTCTCCAACAATTACAAAAAAAAAAAAAAAAAAAAAAAACAAACTTAAGCATTCTTAATTATATAAAAATAATTATTTCCATGAGATCAATGATTGATAATTCTTGATTTTGGATAGCCGGGAAATCTTTAGGCTAGAAGGTGGAATAACTGTTCCATTTAAATTAGAATTAGATTTCGAGCATGTGCCATGTGCGTGCCTGCTTGCTTTCACCGTCTTTCTTTTTATATATATAAACATTTGCAAGGCATTCAAAAAATGGAAAAAAAAAGTACAAAACAAGTCATAAATTATTGCATTGGTATCAATTCAATTTTAAATCTTTTGATTTGACCAATTGGGCAAAGGTCCCCTCATTAGATCTGGTGAGGGGCGGTCTCGCCTAGCCATCACCGGCCCTCGCCAAAGGCCAACGAGGGCCGATCTCGCCTATTGCCAACAAGGGCCGCCCAGCCCTCATTGGCAACCAGCAACCTCCATTGACCATGGTGTCCCTGGCTTTGCCCTTGTTAGCAGCTAGCAACCTTTGTCGACCATCACGAAGGTAGGTGGAGGAAATTAAAGAATGGGAAAAAAAAAAGGAAAGAAAAGAGTAGAAGGGAAAGAGAAGGAAAAAAAGAAAATGAAAATGAAAAGGAAAATGAGAAGGAAAAAATCTTTAAAAAGTTCAAAAAAATTATTAAATATTATAAAAATATCTATGTCAACGCTGATCGTGGCACGATGAACAACGATCGTGCCACGTAGGACAACTGGTGTTCATTGTGCCACATAGGGTAACCGGTGTTCATGTTAATAATTTCCGGCATAAATTAGTTAGATGGACTTTATCAATACCAATATGAAAAAGTTTATGATTAAATTAAATTGATCTAATTAATATATTTAAAGCTGAATTTTTACCAATACAATCGGTTTATGAATTTTTTTGTATTTCCAAAAATGTAAAGATGTAAATGCGGACAATCAAATTTAGTAACATATTTAATTGTGATAAACTTCCTACGATGGCACTCATAATTTCACCTAAAGCCATCCTCCTAATCATAATAATGTATATATCGCATTGCTTTCTGCTCGCTCCTAAGTCGATTCAAAGGAGAAAATTTTTTCTGGCCAACACCTTTTATTTTAATTATAAAAACCAGAAAACTCAAATTTTATTTTTTATGTTCCACTATGGAAATGAATAAAAAATGAAGAGCGTACATAATAATCATTTTATTTTTGTTCCACCATGAACGACGCTCACAGCCATCCATGGACGACACTCATCCATGGCCGCTTTGGCCGAGAAGCTGGACCTCAAACATGGAGCTTGGGGGTAGCCTTGGCCGCTCAAGTGGCCTTAAGCCATCCCACTGCAAACGAAGCTCGACGCAGTTCCCACGCTCCTCAACCACTCAACCTCCCGCGGCAACGTGCCATCCCTCCTTGACTTGAAGCAGCCATGAGCCGACTCGAGCTCGAGCCATGGCAGAAATTTTGATGGTTCAACTGATGGGCCCGGATTTATCACAATCCGTGTATGATTTATCGTATCATCCCAGGTGATGTATTGAATGAACTTAATATTTTCACGGCCGTCCAAAGCCTGTAACACATATGAGTGCGTACTGCAACCACACAGTAAAATCTCTCTCTCTCTCCAGTCCGTGTGAGAGTGTTTAGTAAATGGGTCCAGTTCGTTCAACCCCGGTACAGAAGCCTGCTTTTGGACTTTTTGACACTCCTTTCTTCATTTTTAAGGGGCTATCTGAGATTGAGTGTTTGTTTGTATAATTCAAAGAAAGCCCATTTGTGCTTTTGGTTTGTATTCTTGTGGGCAGGAAGGAAAAAGAGTCGTCCTTAATGGCATAGAGGCTCTTAATCTTTTGTTTCCTGGGGTTTGGGTTTTTCGGGAAATCCTACTTCTCTCTCCATGCAAAGATTGCATTTTTACAAGGAAAAACAACCCCACTTTTTGTCTGTTTCTTTTTCACCTCGCGGTGTATGGGAATTGGTGGGGGTATGAAATTGGGAAGTGGTGGGGGTGTAAAATTCTCTACTCAGGTACAATCTATGATCTCTTTTTTTTACCACTTTTCTGTTAATAAAGGAAAAAAAAAGTTGCGCTGCCTGTGGTCTTAGATTGTGCTTCTTTTTTTTTCCCCATGGAGAAAGGAAGGGGAGGCCAATAATTTCACGTGAAGTAGTGAGAATTTTGCATTGCTGTGACTGTTTTTGTGACAACCTCCTCTCTTGTCCCACATCGCCTAGGGAGGGAGATCTTGGTTAGTTTATAAAGTTTGGGTCCCTCTAATTTGTGCCACGCGTTTTAAAGCCGTGAGAGAAAAGATCGTGGCTGGATGGCGGTTCGTCCGCGCTAGGGCGGGTGACCCAAAGCGGATAATATTACATAGTGGACCGCGTGTGGGACCGCCCAAAGCGGACAATATTACATAGTGGACCGCGTGTGTGGGACCGCCCAAAGCGGACAATATTACGTAGTGGACCGCATGTGGGACCACAGCTCGAATGCTGTTTTGACGCCCACGCGGTCCACAGCTCGAATGCTGTTCTGATGCCCATGAGGTCATAGCGAGGATGCTATTCTGTTAAGAGGTGGAGAGTGTGACAACCTCCTCTCTTGTCCCACATCGCTTAGGGAGGGAGATCTTGGTTAGTTTATAAGGCTTGGGTCCCTTTAATCTGTGCAACGCGTTTTAAAGCCGTGAGGGAAAAGACCATGGCTGGGATGGCGGTTCGTTCGCGCCAGGGCGGGTGACCAAAGCGGACAATATTACATAGTGGACCGCGTGTGTAATTTCGACGTGTTGGTTAGCTTATAAGGGTTGGGTTCGTGCAACGCGTTTTAAAGCCGTGAGGAAAAAAACGTTTGGGATGGCGGTTCGTCCGCCGGGCGGGTGACAAAGCGGACAATATTACATAGTGGTCCGCGTGCGGTTCACGCCCGTGGGGCCATAGCAAGGACGCTATTCTGTTAAGAGGTGGAGAGTGTGACAATCTCCTCTCTTGTCCCTAGGCGATGCTGTTTTGACACCTGTGGGGCCATAGCGAGGACGCTATTCTGTTAAGAGGTGGAGAGTGTGACAACTTTCTCTCTTGTCCCACATCGCCTAGGGAGGGAGATCTTGGTTAGCTTATAAGGCTTTGAGTCCCTCCTCGCTATTCTGTTAAGAGGTGGAGAGTGTGACAACCTCCTCTCTTGTCCCACATCGCATAGGGAGGGAGATCCACATCGCCTAGAGAGGGAGATCTTGGTTAGCTTCTTGTTCCACATCGCCTAGGGAGGGAGATCCACATCGCATAGGGAGGGAGATCTTGGTTAACTTATAAGGCTTGAGTCCCTCTAATTTGTGCAATGCGTTTTAAAGCCGTGAGGAAAAGGCCGTGGTTGGGATGGTGGTTCGTCCGCGCCAGGGCGGGTGACCAAAAGCGGACAATATTACACAGTGGGGCCCGGGATGTTACAGTTTTAGATTCCATGAAGTATTGAGAATTTTGGCGATTTCCTTCTTGTGCTCGAGGGCTTTCTTGGAGGCCCCGGTTTGGGTCGAGGTGATGGAGCCTGGTGAATATGACGACGCAGTTGAGTGCCGCACTGGCCGCGTACAACACCAGCTTCTCCAGGAACCTCGCCTCTGAGCCTTCCATGTCTGAGGGCCTCACTCAGCGGGCCGACACTTGCCAACGTTGAGGGGAGCCCAAAGAGGCTTGCTTCTCATCCACGTGCTGTGTCCGCAATCCCAGGACGCCGAAACGAACATCGGAGCAGCAAACGAGCATAGAGAGAGAAGCGAGTGAGCGCCGGAGAGGGGGCGGCCATGATGTGGTTCATCGGCAACAGTGGGGGAATGGCCACTTGACGCACGGCGGAGGAGCAATGAGAATAGAGAGAGAAAATTTGAGATTCAAAATTTCGAAACTTTCGTCCTCCAGGTCAGGTGAAAGAAATGGAGATGAACAGGCTTCTCTTTCATTCCTTTGAGAAGGAAAGACCGTAATAAATGCATTGCAGAGGAGAGAGGGCATGTAGGGTAGGAGGAAAGAGAGAGCGTGCGCAGGATAGGGAGGATCGGGAGGAGAGAGAGCAGATCGCGCGAGGATAGGGAGGATAGGGAGGAGAGAGAGCAGATCGCGCGACGTGCTGATGTGGAGGGTCGAGGACACGTGTCGAAAGTACACGACGAGATTTATCCACTCGTTTTCGACATCAATGGCCTAGGTCATTCCCCCCTCCCCTCCCCCCGTCTCTCTCTCTCCCTCTCTTTCTCTCTCTTAGGCGTCGGGTCCAGCAATTCTAGGGACGAAGTCTAGAGTGTTCCGGCGAGGATGGCATTGCTCTCAGCTCTTGAGACAGAGATCGCCATCCCGGTTTGCGCCGTCGTTGGGATCGCGTACTCCTACTCCCTGGCGAGGTGGTTCCTCAAGTCGCGCGATAGCGACTACCTCGACGACGAAGAGCGGTGCTTATACGCGGATAGGATGATGTGTGATCTGATAACGGGGGAGATCTCCGGAGGTGACTTTGTAAAGATCCTATAGCTTCACTACTTGTCTGCTTTATAAAACTGTTCACTAACAGATTTGTTTTTGGGTCAATCTCCCATCTGCCTGAGCAATAGTGACAGATTCGAGTCTTGTAATCTGATGACAGCTCAGCGAAGTCATGAGCTTCTGCTGCTCGTGGGGCGACTCATTTTTAGGGTTTGTAACAGCTGCTAGGGCTTTGAGCGGTGTATCTGAGTACAGTAGCATAATATTTACTCAAGTAGATCTCTTCACACGAAGATGGCTCTTGGGCGGAGTGTTGACTGGTGTAGCTCTTGTCCTTTTGGCTTTGATAGCATTTTCGTTTTATAATTTACAGTTTCCTTCATATAGTTTAATATCATTACATAATCTATCCTTAAGGATAACATTTTTGGAAGTAAAATCCAAACACCAGAAAATTACTTCCCTTTCGTTTCCATGCTTTCCACCAAAAAGTTTTCCTTTAAACCAACGCATTCCAGGTCTAATAAGCCCAATCTTTCATATCCTCTTTTTGAGTACATACATAGGATTTTTCTTTGTACATTTGATTCATTTCCAATTATCTATGTTATAGATTAAGATCCTGTTTGTTTGCGGAAATTTTTTTATCAAACAATACTTGTCTCATTTTTTGGTATTTAGATAGCTTAGGAAATGAATAAATAGAAAATCTTTTTATAATCAATGAAAAATCTATGCCCAATTTTAGGAATATGATTTCTGCTTTTAAAAGTAAAAAATCATTTTTAAAATACAACTAGACATTGATGTTTGAACTAGAGATCTCGGCCCTTAGGCATAGGGCGAGATGTTTGTGCTTGAGCTCTTAACAGCCTTGGTCCCTTAAGGCTGAGCCCAAGACCTCGATGCTTATGCCTAGGCCTTTGCTGGTTGCGCCCAAGTCCCGAGACTTTGATTGTGAAGCTCGGCCTTGTGGCTGGGTGGAGGACCTCGGTAGCTAAGCTAAAGTACCCCAGGCTAGGCTTGGGGCCTAAGCATTGGAGGTCGGATTCCATAAGAGAAGGAAAAAATATTGGTTTATGATTTATAGAAGTATCTATTTATGAAAATTTGATTCAATAAAATTTTATTTGGGTTGATTGCATTGCAAGTCTAAAATTTGTCATGAAAATACAATTGAGTTATAAAACTTGTCACAAAAGTGCAATCAAATTCTAAAATATTCAAAATAATGTAATTAAGTTCTAAAACTTGTCACAAACATGTAATCGAGTCCTAAAATTTTCAAAATATTCAAATAACTAAAAGATTTGATTGAATTAATCTGAAAAGTTTTAGGTTATGATTACATTTTTTTTTTAAATTTTAGAACTCAATTGTACTTTCGTAGCAAGTTTTAGTACTTTAAATACATTTTTTGAAAATTTTAAGACTTGGTTGCATCTTTGACAAATTTTAGGACTTCCAATGTACTTATCTCAATTGATAATATAGCGTGTGCAACTTGTGTCACACAAATAGTGCATATCTTTTTAGAAAAATAAAAGCAAGTTCTTTTTCTAATGATGGAAAATAATTTCCAATTTATGTTCAAATTCTAGCCAAACGCTGAGAAATATTGTCATTTTCCAAAAAAAATCTTATTCAAACACAATTTTTAGAAAAATCAAATTATCTATGAAACAAACGAGGCCTCAGTAAATTTCTTTCTTCCATTTGTTTTTTGTTTGTTATAGGAAGCTTGGTATGTGCAACTATTGACACAAGGTAAAGTTAATTAAAATTAGGATAATTTTTTTTTTCTATGTAATTGAGTTTAGTAGAAGCATATTGTATTAAATAGGTGAATTGCTAAGGATGTACGACCATAAATTTTAAATGTATTTTTTCACTTCATCAATGAATGTTTTGAAAGGATTTATCATCACACGTTGTGATTTGGCATAGAACATTTCTCATTTTCGTGAGATTGTCATTCTTAATTTGTCATACTTTTGACAAAACACTTATTCTATAATGTTAGTTAAGAATACATGGGTAACCAACCTATTTCTCTACGGTTCTCTTTTGTGTTAAATTCTTGCTTCTCCTAACTTTCACCTAGAGAGAGGTGAATATGTGATTATTAATTAAAGTGGAATTTAAAATAACCAAGTTCAATATCATGAAAGAACAAAGTCTGATGAAAAACTTTGTAGTGATCAAATTTTTGCAACTTTTGCAATGTCTGATGAAGAACTACGCAATGATAGACTTTATAGTGTGCAATAAACGGAATAAATGAAAGATTAAAGGATAGAGAAAATTACACACATCAATTATAGTGGTTCAGCTTATGATAAGTCTACGTCCGCTCTCCTACATGACAGCCTATTAGCCGGATTCCACTATTAAGAAACAATAAGATATTCCAAGATTTGAGCAGTGAATACTCAAATTCATGCAAATAACTCCTTACAAGCACTCAACTTCTAAGTGATTATACAATATTACTCACAAAGACGAATGTATTTGATCGGAAATACTCTTCAGACTTTGGAATTATAAGCTTCAATTCTCTTGTGCTCTCACTCCCTTTAGCATTGAGACCTCCTTTTATACTCGTTCCTATCCAAGCTGACTGTTTGATATATCTCTCGGAGGATTATCAGCCAATTTGCCCTATTGGCCTAGATTTTGCTTAGAACATCTGATCGTTTTAAGGACGCTAAGAGTAAAGCTTCCCGTAGATTCTACTGCTCATACAGCAGTTTGGAAATTACTTTCCATGAGTCGAGTGCTTTAACTTGGAAAGAATGTTTCGCCTTAAGTATAGTTTTAGGAAAGTTGAATCTTCGAGAGATATTTGGAAAAATTTTCTTTTGATAGAATAAATAAGGGATGAAATAATTAAGCCATGACTTTGGTAAGAAATCCAACTAATTGAATCTCCGAGAGATATATAAGGTAAGAAATCCAACTAATTGCCAGTAGCCATTGCACAACAATATTATCTTCTTCCTAGCCGTTTGACAGAATAAATAAGGAAGGAAATAATTAAGTCATGACTCTGGTTTAGATTAATATCGTTTGATCAATTCCACCAAATTTTCTATCTGAAAAATACTTATTATCATAATCAAAGTCTTTACGCTGGATAAATTTTGTCAATCTTTAAAATCAATTTGGGAAATTTCCTCAACAATCCTTTCATTCACGTGACAATGTTTCATACCCATTACTTATCACTCTGATTTGAATAATCTTTAGAACTAGAGCATTATCAGTTCTATAGTAGTTTACCCTTCTCTTCTAGTTCTAACATATAGGTCCAGTTCTAACTTTAGTTATGATGTTTTTCCATAATCTCGGTCTAATTTTTGGTTCTAACCTACTGTTTATTGTAGGTCATAATATGTTTCTAGTTTCTTGTTTGTTTGTAAGGCTTTAATTTTAAAGTAATGTTTAGATGTGTTTACAACAACATTCTGGGTCTGGGACGTTGTAGTTAATTCTTTGCATTTCATCAAGTACTTTGCAGAACTGGGTACTTTCTGTCATCCCTTTTCCCATCTTGTCCTCCTCATTATGTTCTTGTCACTCTTCCGCCAGTGGGTTTTGACACTTGCACTGTCCGACTTGCCAAATGTGAATTGTAATAGACACCGTTTCATATTTTAAGTTACTCTTTTGGAGGCGCTGCAGGTTAGGCTTTCTTATTTCTTGACACTAGCTTGCACAAAACTAGGCAATGGAATGAAGTGACTGGATTTAACTGAATTATGCCTTCTTTCGTCACACATAAGTAGAATGTCAAGAATCAGATTGTTGCTTTATTTGCTTGATAGAGACTCAGAGAGGCTAAGTTATCGTTTGTGATTGAACAGTGGCGAAAGCTTTTCTGTTGACGGAGTATCAGTATGGTGGGGTTTTCATGGTTGCTTTTGCGATCCTAATCTTCCTCTGCCTTGGCTCTGTTGAGAGCTTCAGCACCCAAAGCCGGCCTTGCAGGTTTAATCCTTCAAACGTGTGCAAGCCTGCACTTGCCATTGCCGTTTTCAGTGCTGTTTCATTCCTACTTGGTGCTTTCACATCGGTCCTCTCTGGTTTCCTTGGCATGCAAATTGCTATCTCTGCTAATGCCACGACTGCCTTGGAAGAGAGTAAGGGCGTTGGAAAAGGTTTCTTTTCTGCTTTCAGGACTGGTGCAGTGTTGGGATTTCTTCTTGCTGCTAGCGGTCTTCTCGTGCTCTATATTGCAATCAATCTGTTAAAGCTGTACTATGGCAATGACTGGGAAGGCCTTTTTGAGGCTATTGCCGGTTATGGTCTGGGTGGATCTTTTATGGCTCTCTTTGGAAGAGCCGCTGGTGGAATTTATGCCAAGGCTGCTGATGTTTGTGTTCATCTGCTTGAAGAAACTCAGCCTGAGCCAGATTTCCGAGAAGATCAACGAGACCCAGATGTATGGACTCTCTTACTGTAGCTCTATCTCCTAAGTTTATCACTCACTTTTAGTCATAAATGAGGTTGACCTTAATCATTCAGGTGATTGCTTATTTTGTTGGTGATATTGTCGGGGATATTGCTGGTACGGGGTCTGATCTTTTTGGCTCTTATGCCGAATCATCCTGTGCTGCCCTTGTTGTTGCTTCCATCTCTTCTTTCGGAAACGATCACAACTTCACTGCTATGTGTTATCCTCTGCTGATCAGCTCTATGGGTATTCTTGTTTGTTTGATGACAACTCTCTTTACGGCTAACTTCTCAAAAATCAAGGAAGTGAAGGAAATCAACCCTGCAGTGAGGAAGCAACTTATTATTTCTACAATTCTAATGACTTTTGGAATTGTTATTGTTAGCTGGATTGCTCTGCCCCCATCATTTACAGTTTACAACTTTGGGTTGCTGAAAGTTGTGAAGAACTGGTAAACTCTTCGATGATAGTTATTTTTTCTGATCCTAAATGCTGCTTCCTTCTAATGTTGGTCATGTGACATGCTTTAATGTCAGCGGACTTTTACTGGATTGGGTTAAAGCGTTGAGCAAATGTAGTCGCTAATTATTGATACGATCTTGCAGGCAGCTGTGCTTCTGTGCTGGTGTTGGTCTTTGGGCTGGGCTAGTCACTGTTTTATTCGCTAAATTATACACCAACGATGACGTCAGGTGTTAAAATTGCCAAGTAAATGAATGATATGAATCTTTACTACTGTTGATGGTTATGTGCTGACCACTTAATGATCCTTTTTCTGCAGCTCTTTCCAAGATTTTGCCACCGCGATTGTTGGTTTTGGCCTTGCCTTTGTCAAAATCCCAATTTTTGCTGCCATTACCATTTTGTTGAGTTATAGGATTGCTTCCTTGTATGGAATTGCTGTGGCTGCCGTTGGGATGCTAAGTACCATTGCCACTCAATTGGCCATAGGTGCTCACAGCCCCATCAGCGACAATGCTAAACGAATTGCTAAGGTTGTTTACTTTGACCGGTGAACCCTTAACGGTAGACTTCCGTTAAGCAATACTAGAGCTGCCATTTTGAAGGTAAGGCCAATCCTTGCATGTGAATATAGTATTGACACTGTACTGTTGTCTTTTTAGTAGTTTATTTTAATAAAGTCCGTAACATAGCAGAGAAGAGGGTGTCTGCGCGTAGGAACTTTTCATGAAATTATGTTCATGTCATCTAGACTTAACACCATTATCCAATTATTTTCCTTTTCACCATAAATGACTAAATATGATGTTAGTTGTGCAAGTCTTTTTAAATTCTTGCTGGTGTGGTATGGTGTTTGGCTATAATCACATTTCTTCCGTTTAGACACTTCGACACTCGGTTAACTGTTGTTGGAAAATCCGACATATGGTCAACTTTTGACCCTTTTCAACACACCAGTTTAGAATTCCGACATGCAAGTTTGGAATTCCGACACGTATGGCGTCAATTTTAAAAATTTAATTAATGAGTCATCAAAATATAAATATGAAAAAAATAAAAAAAAATAAATTGGGAAAAAAGATTTAGTTTTCTTTTCTCTTCCGACTCTCACTTCCCGTAACACACAATTCACTTTTTAAGTTTGTTTTTTTTTCTTTTCTGATGCGCTGACACACAAGTCATGAAAATGGATTTGGTTTTTTTCTTCAAATTTTATGAATTATTGGAATGAAGTTGAATTTATCGAATTGAAATAATGAATGATATTAATAAATTGTGGATTAATGTTTTTAGTGTAAATTCATTCTATATTTTATTTATTTATTTATTTTTGAATTTGAATCAAATTAATTTGATTAAAATAACCATAAAAATGATAATTTATCATTTGTATATATAAAAAGGATATTTTTAAGAAACGATATGTCGGCGTGTCATGTCGTGTCGTGTTGTATATTGATGTCGGTGCTATTTAGATAACGCAAATTCTACTTTCTTGTAATTTAAATCTAATATCAGATGGACCTTTTTCCGTCACTTATATGGTATGTAGGGATTCATCATTGAATCAGCTTCCCTGGTGTCTATCGCTCTGTTTGGTGCATTTGTGAGTCGTGCAGCAATTTCTCCTGTTGATATCCCGACACCCAAAGTTTTCATGGGTTTGATCGTGGGCACCATGCTTCCTAACTGGTTCTCTGCTATGACCATGAAAAGAGTGGGACCTGTCGCATTGAAGATGGTTAAGGCGGACCTCGGGATGCACCAGCTAAGAGTGCACTGCAGGCTTTATAGGTCCCCTTACATGAGTGGATGCCTCGAAATTTCAACTGATGCATCTTTCAGGGGGATGATTCGACCTGGTGCCCTTGTCATGCTTACACCACTTATCGTTGGGACCTTCTTTGGAGTGGAGATGCTGTCTGGTGTTTTGGCTGGCTCTATTGGTTCCGTTGTTCAGGTAATCTTTCCCAAAGTAATCCATGTCAATCTATTTTGGTGGTTTATGTTGCTCAAGGTGCGTCTCTCGATAGAATGCTGGTTAAATGGGGTTGAGATATTGTAGTTTCTTCATTGTTGAACAAAATTTGTGTAGGTTGGTGAACTGATGATTAATGCTCTTATCATCATATCTATGCATAATTAATCTCCTGATGCATATTTTTTGTTGGGCTTGGTATCAACAGATTGCAATTTCGGCATCCAACACTGGTGGAGCATGGAAGAAAACGAAGTACATTAGGGTATGCAGCTGCTCCCAACTTCTCGAAAGCTAGTTTTTGTTGATGATACTCGTCTGTGGTGGTTCAGTGACTTGCTAAGAAAACTAGACTGACTTAACATTTTTTTTTACTTAATATCCTGAATTTGCTTCCAGGCTGGTGCTTCTGAGTACGCAAAGACCGAGTACGCAAAGACCCATTACCCTAAAGAAATTCACAGGGCCGTTGATAAGGGAGATACCATTGGCAATCCATTGAAGGACACTTCAGGCCCGCCACTAAACATCCTCATCCAGCTAATGGTGGTTGAGTCGCTCGTGTTTGCTCCCTTCTTTACCAGTCACGGAGGTCTGCTCTTCAAGATTTTCTGAGGGAGGGAACGGGCGACTTCCCTTTTGTAGCAACAGCAGCAGCAGCATGTCATCGACGCAATTTGCCCTTAAAACATCTATTTCCGTGTTGTTTGCAACCTCTCTAGCTCCTCCACTGCTTCGGACAATTCAAGCAAGATCTTTTGAAATAAGTTTTTGGATTATGCAAAATACTCGGTTTAAATTTGAAAAAACCAATATCGAGAACAAGAAATAGAGGGGTGATCTTGGC
Organism: Eucalyptus pumila; assembly: GCA_016097595.1. Classification (NCBI taxonomy): domain Eukaryota; kingdom Viridiplantae; phylum Streptophyta; class Magnoliopsida; order Myrtales; family Myrtaceae; genus Eucalyptus; species Eucalyptus pumila. Next base: position 47,186,229 of record CM027848.1, read on the forward strand.
CATTCCAAGCAGGAATGCAACCTCATGATAATTAGTCAAAGGCTGCGTAAACACTGGGGTGCTATATGGTGCTCCATCTTCGCTAACACACCTGTTGGGAATAACGGATCCCCGAAAACCGGATTTCAATACTAAATCGAACCCCTAAATCAATGCGGAAGACGAGCCCGGGAAAAACAACACGTATCACCGATCCTAAAGCACACCACGGATTCGAGCGTACCTTTTAGCCACAGATTAGACACCAACGCCAATGGAGGAAGAGAAATTAGGCCCTGTTCAATCCGAGGAAGCAAAATCCTTCGAGCGCTTCACTGTTTTTGCTTTGAAGAAAACGAGAGAGAGAGAGAGAGTGCATAGAGAGAAAACGTACGTCTTTTCCTTTAAACAAAACGGTGCATTTTTCTCTCTCTCTCCTCCCTTTTATACCTCTCTCCTTCCACGGGCCTTATTCCCGTGGGCCGGGCTTTCTAGGCCCAACTTGGGCGGACGGGCCTTAAGCCCAATACTAATAAAGCCTTCATCTCCCACTCGCACATGGTGGGCCGAACATGATTCTCTTTACCTCTTTTCAACATTCATACCGGTGAATAATCCGCAACCAAGATACTTTGAGAGCTCGTTGCTATACATGTTAGGAATATATAGCAACTCATAATAGGCGTCACACTCTGAGTAGATTTAGTATGCAGTACCCTAGATCGATCGATCACATTTATATCTCTCTTGATCTCTTTTAAAAACATGATATGTATATTGTATTCACAATTATAATTATCACAAAGACAGTCATAATTGGTCGACTAGTGAATAAAAACTACAATGTGATTCCTCAAAATCGATCTTCCTCTTTCCTTCAAACTCTCAATTTCAGTTCAGCTTGCTTTTCTAGAAATGTTCCATTAGATTGAATCAACTCATGACTATTGGCAACATCCTAAGATAGCAAACATTAAATAGAAACCTTGAGAATAAGTAAAAGTCATGAGGGCACTAAAATTGAGGAACTCTTTTCCTCAAGAGTCTCACACGTCATAAAAGTTGAGATTAAACTTTTTGCTACTCTTATTGGTTGTCTTATGCATACGTAGTATGAAATACGTATTACGGTATTAACTCGTTTCCCATGGAGCGTATGTCTACACTTTTCAATACCGTACAGATGATAGTTTAGATATACCTAATGTCTAACTTGAGTTCACATATCTACTCATTTACAAAATTCATCAGAACTCACATATGGCATCTTAGACAGATAAAGTAAAATATGTGGGGTATTTTACTTTTGGACATCACAAGTATTATGTCCTCATCTTAACACTTAGTTAAGGCGACATGCGTATTTTAAGCTTGAGCTCTCGATTATCACCTAGATAATAAGCTTAAATACAGTCTCATCTCTATTTATCACACAGTAAATAGAGGCGATTACTTGTGTGAGTGGGCTAATCTTTTATCTGTCCGACATACTTCCTCAACTTAAAAATAATACACTGAGTATTAAGATGCATAAAGATCAAACAAAAAATTCATAGGCATTAATAATGAAACAACACTAGTTCATAAATGTGAACAACTTAGGGGAATTACAATTCAGTACATCAGACTCTACGCAATCCTAAAGATTTTACATGATCACAAAACACATCTCTAGGTATTGGCTTTGTCATAGGATCTGCTACCATTCTATGCGTAGATATGTACTGTAAGTTCACATCCTTTCGTGCAACCATATTCTTGACAAAGTTATACTTGGTATCTATATATTTGGTCTTGCCATAATATTTTGGATCTTTGGCGTACGCTATAGCTGCTTGGCTATCACAATTAACCAGCAATGGATTTGCAGCTTTCTCAATAACACCTAAATGATCAAAGAATCTTTTAAGCCAAAATCCTTCTTGTACTGCTGCTGATAACGCTACGAACTCAGCTTCCATCGTAGATAAGGCTATGCACGTTTGCTTCTTACTACTTCATGATATGGCGCCATTGCTCAGTAAGAAAGCAAATCCTGAGGTAGATTTCCTTTCATCTAAATCTCCTCCCCAATCAAAGCATCTCGAATAGCCTTCAAGTCGCAGATCCTTTCCTTGGTAATTCAACTTGTAATCGTAGGTTCCTTCGAGATACCTCGTATTCTCTTAACGGCTTTCGAATGTGCTTGGACCGGATTGGATTGGTATTTACTCACCATTCCAACTGCAAAACATATGTCGGGTCTTGTACACATCATAGCGTACATCAAGCTCCCAACAGCACTAGCATAAGGAACATGTTTCATTTGTTCATTCTCTTGTGGAGTCCTTGGACACGCCTATGGCTCAATCCTTCACCTTTTGCAATAGGAGTATCTATGGGTTTACAATCTTGCATACGAAATCGTTCAAGAACCTTATTTATATAGGTTTCTTGCGAAAGAGACAACGATCTCTTCGAACGATCTCTTGAAATCTTAACTCTAAGAATGTATGCAGCCTCACCCATATCCTTCATCTCAAAGTTAGAAGACAACCAACTCTTGACAGTATGAACAAACTCCATATTACTTCCGGCAATTAGTATATCATCAACATATAATGATATGATCACAAATTGATCATTGGATCTTTTGATATATACACAATGATCCTCATCAATCATCGTAAAATCATATGCCATTATGGCATTATGAAAACGTATATACCATTGTCTTGATGACTGCTTAAGACCACATATCGACCTCAAAAGTCGACATATTTTTTCTTCTTGGCCTTTCACTATGAAACCAACAGGTTGTTCCATATATATTTCTTCCTTTAATTCTCCATTGAGGAAAGCAGTCTTTACATCCATTTGATGTAATTGAAGATCCAGACTAGCTACTATTGCCAGAATAATGCGAATCGAGGTAAATCTCACTACAGGAGAAAACGTATCTTCATAATCAATTCATTCCTGTTGATTATACCCCTTCGCCACAAGGCGAGCCTTATGCCTTTCTATTGAGCCATCAGTCTTTCGCTTTATTTTGAGAACCCATTTGTTCTCAATAGCTCTGTGTCCTTTTGGAAGATCAACCAATTCCCAAACTTGGTTTGATTTCATTGACTCCATTTCCTCTTCCATTGCAAGAATCCATTTTTCCTTACTAGGGCAATTCAGAGCCTCATTAATATTTCTTGGCTCATCCTCATCTTGTGGAGCAACCATAAAAGTTTCCCCTTCAATGTCAAAACGTCGACGGGGAATACTTTGGCGACTTGTTCGCCGTATGGGAGATTGTATACTTTGCACATCATTCCCCATTATGCTCCCACTTGGATTAGGTAATGATGATGTCATATAATCATGTGGTTGCAATTGAGAATGATTTGAATTCAATTCATCACTTCTCATATTACTCCCACTCGGACGAACTCCACTAAGATCATTATCTTGATCCAAGGTTTCAAATAGGGAACAATCTTCTCCTATTTCGCCCTTCTTAGGAAATTCATCCTCTAAGAATGTGACATTTCGTGATTCAAACTCAATTATACTCCCACTTTCCTGCTCACCTATGAACACATACCCTTTCGAGTGTTCTGAGTACCTTATGAAAATACTCTTCTTTCCTCTGGGACCCAATTTCCCAAATTTGTGAGATGACTCATGTGTATAGGCAGTACAACCCCATGACTTAAGAAAACTTAAGTCCGGTTTTCTACCTGTCCATAACTCATATAGAGTGGAAGTAACTGATTTGGAAGGCACACGGTTAAGTATATAGGCAGCAGTTAACAACGCATCACTCCAAAATGTAATAGGTAAGTTAGCATGCGCCATCATGGACCTAACCATTTCTAGTAGGGTTCTGTTTCTTCTCTCCGCAACACCATTTTGTTGAGGAGTATATGGAATAGACAACTGTCTTTCTATTTCTTTTTCATCACATAATTTTATGAACTCATCGATAAATATTCTCGACTCGATCGGATCTCAATGTTTTTATTTTCTTGTCTAATTGATTCTCTACCAGGTTCATAAACCTTTTGAAACAACTTATTGCTTCAGATTTATGAGAAATCAAATAGACATATCCGAATCGAGTATAATCATCTATAAAAGTGATGAAATAAACAGCCCCATGCCTTCCTCTCATATTCATTGGACCACGTAGACATCGAATGGATTAAATGCAGAGGAAATTCAGCTCTTTTACATTTTCCAAATGGTTTCCTTGTCGTTTTCCCTTCTAGGCAATGCTTACATATAGACAAATCGACTTTTTCAATGTTGCCCAACAAGCCCTCTTTGGCTAGTCTATTCATACGATGTTGGCCAATGTGACCAAGTCTAGCATGCCACACATTCACATCATTATCATATGTATTAGGAGACGTGAGAAGGGAATAATAAACATTTGCATTAACATAATCAATATCTAATACAATGAAACCATCCAGAAAATAACCACAACCATAGTAATTTGTATCCAAAAACAAATTCACACCTCTACTATATAAGTTCATATTAAAACCTAATTTAACCAACACTAACACAGACATTAAATTCCGACGAATCTCCGGAGCATACAATACATCATGTAGGAACAAAGTGCGTCCACCACGCATATTCAGTTGGCATGTGCCAATTCCTTTCACTTCAGCTCTGGAGTTGTTTCCCACATAGATCCACTTCGTTCCAGTTGGTACTCGTCGGAATTCCATGAAGGATCCTCTATCCTTCGCTACATGGTCTGTCGCTCCTGAATCCACAGTCTACAAAGGATTAGACTCAGTTAAGAACACAGAACTCGACACAAAAGCAAAGTTCTGAAAAGTACAAGGGGTGCATATCTTCTTTGGCTCACGACGTCCACGAGCATAGTGACCCTTCTTGTCACGGTTGTAGCATTTCACCCTTGCAAGCTTCTTCATGCGAGGACGCTTTCCTCTTCCATGTTGGTTAAACTTGGGTTTTTTCCCCGAAGGACCTTCTTCCTTGCCTTTCCCTTTATCAAACCAGTTAGGGCGTTTGCGCTTGGAGCTCGAAGCTCCATGTGAGCTAGAACTAGCATGATAGAGTTCAGCATCCGGCTTAGCCGCCAAGAGGCGGTCCTCTTCCAGCTCAAGATGGTGCACTGCATCCTCAAAAGTTTTGATATTTTCATTATGGGTCAGGTGCACCTTCATATGCTCCCAACTCTGAGGCAATGAACGAATCACTGCTTGCACTTGCTGCTCATTTGTGAGGACATGGCCAGCATCTTTAAGCTAATTTATCATGTTTGACATCTTTCTAAGATGTTGCTTCATGGTCTGACCATGAGGCTTCTTATAGGAGTCAAACCTAATAGTGAGCTCTGGTCACCGAAGTATGACCAAATCTAACTGCCAATGCCTCCCACATTTCCTTGGCATTGTCAAAACGCCTAAACTCTCGCATGACGTCATTTTCCATGCTGCTCAGCAACGTGATGCGAGCAAGAGAGTTCTTTCTTTTCCATGCAGCAAATGCTTCCTTGTCTCTTTTGTGCTGTGCAGTGGTTCCCTATTTAGGTTCTACCATGGTTAGGTTAAGAGCTTCAAGTGCCTCTTGCTCTTCCAGCACATATTGAATTTTCATGTGCCATATCTCATAGTTGTCACCATTGAGCTTTTCACATTTGTTTAGCTCGGCAACTATGCTCTTTGTGGCTGAAGCCATTGATCTGAACACATCAGACAAATATGCACGAATTATTAATGTCTATCATTTATGCATCCCTATTTACATAGACACATCATATTAATGAATAATTTCAAGTATGGCTTCAGAATCAAAAGGTCACTTCGTTTCCAATCATCCTCCAAAAATCATAACTTAAAACTATCATTAATATGATTGGCTCATGCAAAATGAATTCTAAGAAGCTACAAAAACTTCTAAAACTACCCACAGCTAACTACCCACAAGAAACAAAAGAATAATAAAGCAAATGATAATTGACATACAATATAATAAATGTTTCATATAATACAACTAACATATAGGTTGCTACATCAACAACAATCAGGTAGTAAGCCTTACATAAGATGTCCACAAACCACACTTAACTAAGAAAACAACCAATACATCTAACACAAAGTCAGCACACGAACTAGGAAAGATCATTTTTTGTTCAATTTCTTGATCTTTTCCCTTGTAACAATGTAGTAATATTCATTTACAAAATCCATCACAATTTTCTTATATGAAGCAGCTCCGTTAACATCCCATATGCGATTCAACACATCTTGCCATTCAGGTGGAAGAGTGTTTATGAAAAATCGCACCATCTCTCGATCATGACATAGACGACCATTCCACATGACCTGTTGAATTTTCCCTTTGACTTCAAGGACGTGATCAATTAAGTCACATCTCTCCCATCGATGATCAGTCAGCTCAGCTATCAACTTAGGCAGCCTATTCTTTTGTTTATCGGTAACTGCGCGAATAGGTGTGCGCAACCTTAGGGGAGGCATAGTTCCTGTAACAAATGCAGAATAAATAAGGGATTACATATAATCCACATAGACTTAATTGAAAAAGAAACACATTCTTTTCTTTTTCTTTTTTTTGGGTCAACGGTCAATGATCAATGGTCAACGGTCAACGGTCAGGTCAACGGTTGTCGGACCGGTCGGGCCGGTTCGGGCGAACCGACGGCACGTGCCGCACACGTGCGCGGGCTGACGTCACGCAGACGTCAGCCGGCACATGCCGTGCGCGTGCCGGGCGTCCGCGGTCGGGTTAGGTCGGGTCGCCAGCCGGTGACCGCCCGGCCAACCGTCGTCGTGCTGACGTCATCGATGACGTCACCCCAGCGGTTATTGACCGTTGGGTGACGTCAGCACGCATCGGTCCACGGATCGGCGCGTGCCAGTTCGTCGGCCGGTGGCGAGCACGTGCCGGTTCGCCGATCGGTGCGTGTGCCGCACGCGCTGGGCGAGCCAGCGCTTCCGGGCGCGTCGCGCCCACGCGCAGCGCCTTTTCGCCACGCGATTGGGCACGTGTGGCGTCGCCGGCGACGCACGACATGTCACCGGACTCGCCTCGATGACCTCTTTCACCCAGTGCCTTCAGAATTCGATTTCGACTTATGAAAACTCAGAAAAAAGGACGAACAGTGCTCGGGTGTCTGGATTTCTCGCCCCGGTCTGTACGGCTGAATAACTTTCGTGAAAAATCAATCAAAAACATCAAACAGATCGGGAAAAAATGTGAACTAGTGCTCTGATACCAATGTTGGGAATAACGAATCCCCGAAAATCGGATTCGACACTAAATCGAACCCCTAAATCAATGCGGAAGACGAGCCCGGGAAAAACAACACGTATCACCGATCCTAAAGCACACCACGGATTCGAGCGTACCTTTTAGCCACAGATTAGACACCAACGCCAATGGAGGAAGAGAAATTAGGCTCTGTTCAATCTGAGGAAGCAAAATCCTTCGAGGGCTTCATTGTTTTTGCTTTGAAGAAAACGAGAGAGAGAGAGAGAGAGTGCGTAGAGAGAAAACGTATGTCTTTTCCTTTAAACAAAACGGTGCATTTTTATCTCTCTCTCCTCCATTTTATACCTCTCTCCTTCCACGGGCCCTATTCCCGTGGGCCGGGCTTTCTGGGCCCAACTTGGGCGGATGGGCCTTAAGCATAATACTAATAAAGCCTTCAACACCCAACATAAAAGATGAAGCAGCGTTCAACAAAGACCGCGAATCAATCCGAAGTACACAAACCTTACTTTAAATATGGAGCAGTGTGCTAATACTGGAGAGACGATGCGCGAGCCGAAAAGCCAGGGCCATAAAGAAGAGCATCCATCGTGGAGCAAGGACTGAAGCCAATGTCGATGCCAGTGCTGGTGATCCAGTCCATGGAGCATGCAAATCAAGTTTTTCGGTTGGAAATACTAAGAATATTGATTAAGGGCGTCAAAAATACCCCACTCGAATATACCTGCGAACATATTAAATATAAATAGAAAAGGAAACCCTGAAACACTAAACTATTCCCTCCCTCCTCCCTCATCTTCACCAGCAGTTCCGCCTCCTCCATATCAACGTGAAAATCCAATAGAAGTTTCAAGCATCGTGTAGGCCGTTTCTTCTTCAGCCTCATTTTGTTGAATCCAATGGATGTTTGCCTCGCACAAGATCTAAACTGGGAATGTTTCAATTTTCTGTTTTGTCGTGAGCCTGTGACGGAGGATCTAAAGGGACATAAAGGAAGGAAAGGCAAAAAAAGGATGTGAGCCGCATGAAATTTCGTAAAATCACTGCCAACTGTTTTAAAAGTTAGATAAATGCGTGATTTATTATTTAAATATTCTGACATTTCCCCACGCTTAGCTTGGTTTTTTTTGCCTAATACTAAGCATGGATATATTTAATTGAAAAGGCAAATGAGATCTGGAAAGATTCGAACTCAAGACTCCTATTTCTGATACTATGTGAGATTTGATGCAACCATTGCTGACTATTTTAAGCTTTTAGAATAATTGGTAGTAATTTCATAAAATCTTACAAGCTGAGACCCAAAACAAACATACCTGAACCATCATTTCGGTTGGGTTTTGTATGGTTCATGTCATAAAAACTATATATCGTTTGTGTTAAAACCAAACCAAACCAAACCGACCTATTGACACTTCTAAAATTGTGTTGATATAAAAAAATAATCTGGTCATCAATGCGCATGTGCCTGGCATGAGAGTGAGAAAACACGTGGCATTTGAGAAGAGACAAAAAAAATCACGTGTATAGCACATGAGCACCATCTTGTAGTATTAATCTATTGATGCGCACATGAACTAACACATGACGATCAATGATGATACTCTTTAATATCACGTGTCCAATTATTGAAATACGATAATAGATAGTTGGCGGTTAAAAGTATTTCGGATACCATTCATAACTTGATATCATCAAGACAGTTAGTACTGAGGATGCATGATGTGGAGGGAGAACTTCCTATTTGCAAGTCATGGAACATCATCGATGGCTACAAACTATCAACACATAATGAGGATAGGTATGGAAGTTACTTGAAGAAACACAACTGCCCAACATCGTCAAGGAATGATTACCACACCTTCATTATAAACACCACCAATTATCCAACAAAGGACCCTCGCATAAATTAAGCAAAATGTTATCTTTCAATTATCTTCACATTTCTTGTACTGTACTTTAAATTTCTTTAGCGGTAGCTTTTAGATTCGCATGGTCGATTAGATTATGGCGTGTGTATTTATCTCGATACCGCACCATCTATCACGCCCTAATTCTTGAGTGTGTGCCCATCCCTCGGTGGTCGATAAAAATTTGCGACTTCCCAAGACAAGTCGTCGACCGTTTCTTTTTATTGAACATGCGGAAGCGATTAACAAATCTCCTGACAGTAATTATCTCGGGATAAAAAAGCAGAGCAACATTTCATAAAATCGCACTTTTATAAACAACTGGGTTTATACACAAAAAGAGTCTAGATAGGAATCTACAAAATAATCGACTCTCGAAAGATGCTATCCTACAACATACTAGTAGGACACAGACGCCGATTCTTCAGACTCCACCTCCACAAACTCCAGGGCTTCGGTCCTCCAAGACCACTAACTAAGAACCTGAAAATGGTTATACAATAACTAATGAGATAATGTCGCAGCAAGTTCACGCTCTAAACCTTGATTAGGAGGGTAATACGCCTAAAGCACCTTAATCACACAATTAGAGCAGAGAACCTACCCCGCCTCAGTTCTTTCCTGCATGTCAGCACAGTTCATATCACAATGCATATAACAATTGAAATATCTCATCAACTCAATTACTCATGTGTATATAGTAAATTCATATACCAATTGGAATGTCTCAAATCACATCTCCACCAATCACCACACCTCAATCAATTATGCATTTCAAGTAATTACAGTCACATGAGCACGACCTAACCGTCATCACGGTGAATCCAACTGACAAATAGCGGAAATTATTTATCACATAGCGGATCTATCCGTCACATAACAGATCTATCCGTCACGTAGCGGATTTAATTGACATACAGCGGATCTATCCGTTACATAGCGGATTTAACTGACATACAATGAATCTATCCGTTACATAGTGGATTTATCCGACATACAACGGATCTATCCATCACATAGCGGATTTATCCATCACATATCTAAGCATCGTTTCGCCCCATCGAGCACGATAAGATCTACCCTAAGATGGCTTTCCATATGAAAGCATTGTTCACCCGACACATAGCGGATGACGAATTCTCCTAACTAGTACACGATTATCCACTCCTGGCCAATGACATTATGCTTCGTACTTAAATTCTTCAATTAAAAATAATGTCATGGCCTATTTTCTTCACGTTGATAATACCCGATAAAATAATCATGTGTGGGTACAAGGTCGGCTTGAGCCAAAATTTTCATATCTTTACTTTAGAAAATCCCACTATTTATATAGTGTCTCAAAACATTTTTGGTGTTGTAAACCAACGCCCCGGTAATTTCTAATTAATTATTGAAATTACTTAATTTTAGGATAAATACCCAAAATTATAGTTTCCACTCAATTTGCACAATTCACACTCAATTGTAGAAATTAACCACGCCATTACAATCAGCACGAAATTCTGATCATCGGCTATCCCGGTCTAATTTTCAAAAAAATAATTAATAATTAATTAATTTCTAAAATTAATTAAATAATTCAATTTAATTTCTAAAAATACCAACCTAGGCCAAAAATGGCTAAATTAAGTACTGATACTGGCCTAGAAAATTTCCGAACCATTCTAGATAAATAGCATATCCTATCTAGGCCTTGATTAATTTAATCTAACCACCTAACATGCACAATAAACTAATTAAATCACTAATATAATCTAACTAAACAACCCTTAAACGTCCTTAGCCTACTAAGAAGAGTTTAGCGCATAAACTCACCGGTTTAACGCGGAAACCGGTTCACCACGACAGTGGCGTGACGGCGGCTGAAACCTGAACTTTTGGCGGTGCCGAGGGAAGCTTGGGCTGGGCCAAACAAGCCTTGCAAGGCCCACAGCAACTGCTAGGCTTGGCTGAGCTTTAAGTGATGGGCTGACACGCTCGGGCTGGGCTGATTTTGCGGGCTGCAGTGGCTGAAATTCAGGGGCTTCAAATGGGCTGGGCTTGCGAATTAAAGATGGGCCGAAGACGTTGAAAATTTGCAGAGATGCTGGGTTGAATTGATGGGCCGAAGATGTGGGCTGTGGGCTTGATTTGTGAACTTCAAGTGGCCGGACCAAAGGCTGAAAATTGCGTGGCTGTTGGCTTCGTGGCTGCTGGGCTCGATTACAAATGGGCCGAACGGCGTGAGAAGAGGCCGCGGATGAAGGCGAGGAAGAGAGAGCTGCTTCGGTCGTGCGACAGAGAGCTGGGAGTTGACTTCGGTGGAGCTGCTTCGGTGGCTTGACTCGCTGGGGAAGAGGGACCCTGGGACGCGGCAGCTTGGTCGCTGCTTGTCTTCGTGGCAGAGGAGCAGCAGCGTAGAAGATCGGGCAACTGAGGCGGTCAACACTTGGGGCTTCTACTGGGGGAATTGACCGAGCGTGCGAAGGAGAAGAGAGATGGTGATGGAGCAGCTTCTGTCTTCGTGAGGGACGGCTGGCAGAGGAAAAGTGAAGGAGCTGGACGTCTTCTTCGATGGAAAATGAACAAACGATGAAGCTGCCAGGAAAAAAAATGCAAGAGAAACAGAACCGAAGGGAATGAAGCTGGCGTGCTCGGCGTGAGGAGGAAGCCACGGATGGGGGAAGGAAAAGTCAAGATAAATATCCCATAATTTCATCATATCTTAGCCCCAAAAGTCCACATAATTATCCTCTTATGTCCCCCAATTAAATCTTGCAAATTAATTCACAAAAATTCCAATTTGAAGCCAAATGTTGCACCCCCATGCCTAGTCCGAATTTACTTAATTTTGGACTTCAATTTCTTCCCAAATTTCCTCAATTCGACGTCCAATTTTGTTGAAGAAAAAGCCCACACAATTTCTACGAGTCCCTATCACCAAATGATTCGGTAAGGAGGCCAAAAATCGATTCAATTTGGCCAATCTGAATTTCCGTTATTTTTTGACTCGTTCGAAGCGATTTTCCGTAAAAATCCCAAACTTGACAAAAATTTTCCGAAAGATGAGACGATATCTTATGATTGCATCGTAACATGCTCGAACGTTCGATTTCTGAAACCGAATTCAATTTCGTGGTTAAAATCGATTGAATGCGATTTTAGTCCAATCCGACCTACTAGGTAGCTTTTAGGGATTTTACCACGGTTATATCCCTTAACGGCTTCACCAATAGATTGGTTAACTCGTGAACGATCAGAGAAAAAGGATCATAGGTGCGCCGGCGAGATGCCCATTTCATTTATTCAAGACGGGATCGAAATTTAGGATGTCACACCATCGGTTAAATTCCAATATCACATATTTATATTCTCAAGTTGTGTTGTTAATTAAGTTCAGACATAGTTCGATACCGACTTTATAACTCTTAGGTCTTGTCGTCAATTAAATTCTGACTTGGTTGGGGATTGTATAGTATCATTTGGATTAACAAAGTTTGATCATTTCTTGTATGAGATATCTTCTATTCGGAATTCATGCAGGACCCTAATCCCTTTTAATAAAAGTCGAAGAACGACTTTTGGTTAAACATATTTCCATCATAGGAACAATTTCGGTGACAACAACTCGATAATCTTAAGCCTTTGATTAGATGACTAGTTCATATAAGGGCGTGCATGGTTGCACTTTTTTTTCTTTTTTTTTTTTCTGTTCAAGGATAGATTTTTTGTTTTTTTTTTGTTCCCAGGAACAAAAAAAAGAATAAAAACGCGTTTGTTTACGCTTTTGTTCAAAATCTATTTTTTGTTCCCGGAACAAAATTGGAACGAAAATAATAAACAAAAAAAAGTTGTTTTTTTGTTCCGTAAACACTTTTGAAGAACAAATTTTCTCTTTTTTTTTTCTTCTTCTTTTCTTATTCCTTTTTTTGGCTAGTTACCGACCTCGGCCATGGCCAGCGATCGGCCGTCGAGGATTGACGACCTCGCCGTCGCTGGCCCTCGGCGAGGCGAGGCTCGACGACCTCGTCGGAGGGTTGCCGGCCCCCGCCGAGGCGAGGCTCGGTGAGCTCGGGCTTGCCCGCCTAAGGTGAGGCCGAGCCTCGCCGGTGGCTAGGCGGGCCCGAGCTCACCCAGCCAAGGCGAGGCCAAGCCTCGGCCAACCACGCCGAGGCTCGGCCCGCCGAGGGTCGGCAAGTCTCGCGTGGCCGGGCGAGGCCGCCGGCCCTCGTCGGCCGGTCACCGGCCATGGCCGAGGCTAGCAACTGGCCAAAAGAAGAAAAAAAGAAAAAATAAAGAAAAAAGGAAAAAAAAAATAAAATATTAAAAAATTAAAAGAAACAAAAAAAAAATACAAATTTACCAAACGTGTTTCTATTCATTTTTTATTAGAATAAGTTTACCAAATGCGTCTTTCGGTCAAAAATTGTTCCCGGAATAGAAATAGTTTTTTCTATTTTCGTTCCCCAAAATAATTTTTGAACAGAAACACAAACAAACACACTCTAAGATTTTGCAATAGCCTCAAAAAGATATAAAGCTCCACGTTCTCGTTAGTAATGTATGGAGAAAGCGTACCCACGAGCGTCTTTTTGAGTTTGGGTGTTGGCATGAGGGCAAGTTCGTCCTCCCGAGGTGATGTGGACATCAAGTCATATCGAGGAGGAGGTGCTAGGGACCCATTGTCTATTCCTACTGGTTCGATTACTCGAGCGCGGGCCAAACAATTCAGGCAAGCTGTTGGCGTCATGGTTCGTGATCTTTGGTGTAAAGATGGCCTTGGATCAAATCTTGAAGAATTTTGGAAATCTTGGTGCAATTTAATTATCTTGTCACCAAATAATTGACCAAGTCAATTTATATATATTCTTGTTTAAGAATATTCTAGAATAGGAATATTCTAGAATATGATGCATTAGATATATATTCTTGTTTAAGAATATTCTAGAATAGGAATATTTTAGAATATGGCGTATTCAATTTTTAGGGTTTGTGTGGCAGCCTATATAAAGGATTTGCCAAATTTCTTTGGGGACAGATATATTTTATTTTTGAGGAAAAGAATTGAGAGGTTCTCTTTTAACTGTTCTTTTGAGGACTTGACCTAATCAAGATTCTCTTGTGGCGGTCAATTCGACTTATTGAGCGAGATAATGAATTCTTTCGCTCGTGGCGTCTATAACGTTGGTTGGTTGACACGTGTTCATCAACATGTCACGTTCATACCGAGGTTGCCAATCACAGGTTTGATTGGAGGTCGAGGTTTGTAATTCGCACCATTTGGGCCTTCGTAGAACGATCCTTCCACAACGATTCACATCAGTTGTAACTTTAGTTGATCTTGATACACCTCACTAGGTGTCATTGGTACCAAGGTATAAGTCTTTTGATTCATCATCAATGAATAACGATTAGTATACCCATCATGATGTACCTTTCAATCATATTGCCATGGTCTTCCAAGTAAGATATGACCCGCTTGCATAGGTACAACATCACACTTTACCTCGTCCTTATATCTCCCTATCTCAAATGGAATTCGAACTTGCTTCGATACTTTCACCTCACCACTATCATTTAACCATTGAAGTCTATAAGGCCTAGGGTGCTTTGTTGTCTTCAAGCCCAACTTATCCACCATAATACAACTTGCCACATTCGCACAACTACCTCCATCAATTATCATACTACAGATCTTACCATTCACCACACACCTTGTATGAAACAAATTATCTCTTTGTTGGTGATGCTCCTCCTCCTTTACTTGCACACTCAGAGAATGCCTAACCACCAATAAGTCTCCTTTTATAGCCACTTCTCCATCACTACAATCCTCCAATGGTGGCATCTCATCATCATCTTCTTCCCTTTCACTTTCGGACTCAATAACACCATGTCCAGTCATGATCATCACCCTCCTATTAGGGCATTGATTCGCCATATGACCCCTACCCAAACACTTAAAACATTTAATTTCACGAGTTCTAGTGTTAGGATTTTCGGTTTTACCTGAAACCAGATTCGTTCCAACTTTACCGTCCCTCTCCTTCTCCTTTGAAGTTTCAGTTTTTGTGTTGTTTCCTCTCCAATTTGGCTTCTCATCTCTCTTCCAATTGGATCTCCAATTCGGACTTGAACCTCCTCCACTCTTGTGATTTTGATCCAACTTCAATTGCCGCTCAACTTTGATGGCTTTGTCCACCAATTCTTCCAATTCAACATAGTGTTGTAGCTCTACCACCCTTGCTATGTCTTGGTTCAAACCACTCAAAAATCTTGACATTGTGGAAAAAACTAGGAACACGGTTGTTATTTTCTACTACTTGTCATCCACAGACCGATGGTCAAACCGAGGTAGTTAATAGAACTTTAGGGGTATTGTTGCTTGCTATTATTAAAAAGAACATAAAATCTTGGGAAGATTGTCTACCACATGTTGAATTTGCATATAATAGGAGCATGCATTCTGCTACTAAATTTACACCATTTGAGGTTGTCTATGGTTTTAATCCATTAACGCCATTAGATTTAACCCCTTTACTTGTTGATAAGCGTGTGGATTTAGATGGAGCAAAGAAAGCTGAATTTGTCAAGGCGTTGCATGAGAAGACACGCACAAATATTGAGCGCAAGACTGAGCAATATGCAAGGCAAGCTAACAAAGGGCGCAAGGAAGTGGTGTTTGAACCTGGCGATTGGGTTTGGGTTCATATGCGCAAAAGAGATTTCTGAGCAGCGGCATTCTAAGTTATTACCGCGAGGGGATGGACCATTCATGGTTTTGGAAAGAGTTAACAATAATGCCTACAAGCTTGATCTTCTAGGTAAGTATGGCGTTAGTGCCACATTTAATGTTTCGACTTGACTCTTCGAGGTTTGCAATTCGCACCATTTGGGCTTTCGTAGAACGATCCTTCCGCAACGATTCACATCACGAGGACCCCCTCTAAATCCGAATCCGACACTTCACCTTAAAGGAAATGAGATGATAAGAAAGGTCCAACATGCCTCGTAGGCATGACGTCGTTCAAGTTTTGTTCTTTTTATGATGTTGACTAAGGGGGTGTTTGTTTGTATTTTTTTTTTTGTTTATGAACAAAAATCTTTTTTTTTGTTCTAGGAACAAAAAAAGAACAAAAACGCGTTTGTTTGCATTTTTGTTCCAATTTTTTTTTTGTTCCCGGAAACAAATTTGGAACAGAAATAACTTATTTTTTTTGTTTCTGGAACACTTTCAAGAAACAAATTTTCTCTCTCTTCTATTTTTCTTCTCTTTTTTTCTTCTTCTTTTTTCTTTGGTTGGTCGTCGGCCTTGGCCATGGCTAGCGACCGGTCGTCAAGGGTTGGCAACCTCATCGGAGCGTTACCGGCCCCGGCAAGGATCGACCTCGCGTCGGCCGGTGAGGCTCGGCGTCGCCGGATTTTGGTGAGCCCGAGCTCGCCCGGCCAAGGTGAGGCCGCGGCCCTCATCGGCTAGTCGTCGGCCATGGCCGAGGCCGACGACCGACCAAAAGGAAGGAAAAGAAAAAAGAAAAAAGGGAAAAGAAAAATGAAAAATGAAAAAGAAAAAAAAGAAAAAAAGGAAAAAGGAAAAAGGAAAAAGGAAAGAGGAAAAATAAAATAAAAATATAAAAAAATTAAAAGAAACAAAAAAAATTATATAAGTTTACTAAATGTGTTCCTGTTTTTTTTCTATTAAGGAACAAGTTTACCAAAACGCGTTTTACGTTCAAAAATTGTTTTAACGAAATAACTTTTTCTACTTTTGTTCTCTCAAACAATTTTGAGCGTAAATATTACCAAGCGCACTCTAAAAAGCCAATCGATTAATCAAACATTTGGGTGTATTCATTTACTTAATAAATATTTTCTTAAAAATGATCGTTTGCATTGTTTATGAAAATATACAAATAAATAATGTTTAGATATCAATCATTATCGATAGTGAAAATATTTTTATTAATTAATTATTTTAAGTGACATGTAACAATTATTTTATAAAATATTTTTAAAATTATTTATTTTTTGGGGATACCAGCTAATAGATAAGCGTACCAAATTCAAGGAAACCCATGTCGGTTTAGTCGCCCTAGAATTCGTTATCAAATGGAGCCGCAGACAAAACCCCCTCCTTGCTTCCACATGCGGTCTAATTATCTTCGTGTTAGTAATACATTAACGTGCAGATCATTGCTAATTCATTATTCTTGCGATATCTCTGGACAAAACAAGCAGGTTTGGCTTAGCTGGCTTTGGTCAATGACTGCCTTTAAAAAAGACAGAAAAAAAGAACGGAACACAAAATTTCTACTTTTTTTTTTCCCTGAACTTTCGGACTTTCCCTAATCAAGTCTCCTATACATTTAATTTTGTCTACTCAAATCCTTTTATTTTGATGAATTTTTTAATCAACTCGCCCCACACCAAATCTGACCAAATTTAGTTGATATGGCTGTCGGGTGATGCCAAAATATTGTGCGGATGGGATGGTTGGACAACCGTATGAATGTATATGGAGAAATTTAGCCAATTTAGACATTATTAGAATGTGACATGGATAAAATTTAGCTAACATAAATTTTCGTAATGAAAATATTTTATCCATGTAACATGATAAAGTCGTCCAACATCCATGCCAATTGAATTTGGCTAAATTTAGTGTTGAAAGGACTAGATGAAAGAATTGAAGACGAACTAAAAGTGAAGGAATTTGATTAGAAAAGAGTCAAAATAAAGGCTCGGAAAGTTAATTTTTTTCCCTTTGAAAGGAGTTGGGCAAATTAGAGGTTTAGAAACGTATAAAGCCACTTAAAGATGCATAAGTCAATTATTGGATTAAATCAAGGACTCGCTTGCTTTGTTAGCAAGACGCTCGTGTTTGTTAGCAAGACGATCAGCAAGCGGTATCGGATCTGCGCCACTTGCATACCGCTCCCGTCGATAGCCGAGATCCTCGCTTTCGCCGTCAGCAGATGCTGCAACAACCGGGCGAGGCGCGGCAAGAAGGGTGGTCACTACCGGTTCGACGACGTCAGCCGCCTCTCCAGCGAGACGAGATGTGAGTGCCTTTTGTTGCCGTGTTTGTTGTTAAAGCTGGACGGAGAGAATTCGGTGTGAATGGATAGTTATACCTCTTCGTTCTAGTAAATGGAGAGAATGCTATTGGAGCTTGCAGGGGCACGGAATGATCCGATTGATTTTGCTGGAAAATTCGAAATTTTGCGTTGAACAATCCAGAAAATTAGAGTCGTTAATGTTTTTGAAGGCTTCACGACTTCTCGAGATTGCAATGCATTTGGTTGGTTTTGGTCGTTTGGACGCTTATGGCGTTTTTGTCGTCCAAGGTTTAGGAGAGGATCTTCACTTTTGTTTTCTGCTTTGACTTCGTGGGTTGCAATTACAAGTAATGAAGTCGAAGCGCTGTACGAGCTTTTCGAAAAATTGAGCAGCTCGATTATTGACGATGGCCTAATTCACAAGGTAGTTTGAACTAAAACCAAATTACATATCAGTGGCTGATATCCGTTACACGGTTCATATCTACTTTTATGTGCCAGTAGCTGATGATTCTTCTCAGTATTTGATAAGGTAGATGTAGAGAGGTGTTAAAATGGGTCATTAACCCATTTATGGACCAATTTATGTTTAAATGGGTCATTAATGGGTCAAGCCTTATTTTCTAAAGCACCCATAATGGGTTTTAAAATTAAAGAGAGTGAGATATATGGGTTTTAAATGGGTTAGCTCTGCACCCATTTAAGACCCATTTATCAACCCATTCATTTTTACGCAAAGCCAAAACCTCACAATCTTTCTCTTCTTTCTTTAACTTTACAATTTTTTTAAACCAAAATTATAATTATTTTTTCTTTCTTTTTTTTTTTTTTCTTTCTTCTTCCTTTGCTCGCGGCACGGCGACCGGCCAGGCGAGCTCGAGCTTGCTGGATCTGGCGAGGCTGCCGACGCCCGACGAGCTCGAGGCTCGCTTGACACCGGCGAGCTTGAGGCTCGCCCGATGCCGGTGAGCCTTGAGCTCGCCAGATCTAGTGAGGTGGAGGCCTTGCCGACGTCCGACGAGGCTCGAGCCTCACCGATCTGCCAAGACTCGAGCTTGCCGGCGTCGGGGCGAGCTCGAGCTCGCCGAGATCCTGCGAGCCTCGAGCTTGCCGACGTTAGCAAGCCGGGCGAGCTCGAGGCTCGCGTGTGGCCGGCCGCCGGCCATCGTCGTGGCCAAAGCAGCCGGCCAAAGAAGAAGAAGAAGAAGAAGAAATAAAAAAAGAAAAAGAAAAAAGAAAAGTTATATTTAAAAAATAAAAATAAAAATAAAATTATTTTAAAAAAATAAAAATAATTAAAATTGATTTTTTAAAATAATTATTTTAAAAATTATAAAAATTGTCCATTAAATTTGTGTTGTATAAAATTATTTTAGCAATACCATTTTTTTTAAATATATATATATATATATATATATATATATCTATATATATAATAAATTAAGTTTAGTTAAATGAGTCGGGTATGAGTTGAATATGGGTCGGGTCGGGTATGTGTCAAAATTTTTGTATTGCAATAAACGGGTTAAATGGGTCAATTTGGATCGGACCATTTATGACCCGACTCAAACCGGATCCGACCCACCCGTTTAACGGATCTAGGTAGATGGTAGGACATATGCTCATTTTCACTCTTTACGTCAAGTCAAATATCAAGTAAAATATCGTGAGAAACTGGTGATGGGATCTAGTCTTGCCTTTTTTACTTAGGGCATGTATGGTTGTACTTTTTTTTATCAGTTCAAGACCAGATTTTCTGTTTTTTTGTTCCGGGAACAAAAAAAGAACAAACACATTTATTTATGTTTTTGTTCCAAATCTATTTTTTTTGTTCGGGAACGAAATTGGAACAAAAACAAGAAACAAAAAAAAAAAAAAAAACTTGTTTTCGGAACAATTTTTAAGAACAAATTTTCTCTCTCCTTTCTTTTCTTTTGTTTTTTTTCTTCTTTTTTCTTTGGCCGGTCATCGGCCTCGGCCATGGTCGGCAACCGGCCGTCGAGGGTCGGCGACCTCGCTGGAGCGTTGTCGTGGCTGGGCGAGTCTCACCGTGGCCGGGCAAGGTGTTAGCCCTCGATAGCAAGTCGCCGGCCATGGTTGATGCCGCCGGTCCTCGTTGGCGGTCATCGGCCATGGGCGAGGCCGGCGACCGGCCAAAAGAAGAAAAAAAGAAAAAGAAAATATTAAAAAATTAAAATAAAAAAAGAACACAAATTTACCAAACATGTTTCTATTTTTTTTTTAAATTCCCGGAACAAGTTTACCAAATACGTTTTTCTAGTAAAAAATTATTCCCTAGAATAGAAACAGTTTGTTCTATTTCTGTTCCCTAGAACACTTTTTGAACGGAAACACAAACAAACGCACTCTTAATGATTGTCTTCATGCAGGAAGAGCTTCAATTGGCACTACTCAACACTCCTACAGGAGAAAATCTTTTCATTAAATCAAGCTCAACATTCCGAAAATGCAACTTCTCAAGACACTTCTAACCTTGCATTTAGATAAAGTCCTTTGGAGAGCCTTAGAGATGCAATTGCATCTCCCCAAAGTGAGTAAACAACGTAGCCAAACGCCATTTGTATTTGGTGAAGTCTCGATGAAGTCTTAGTAAAGAAAAAAGAAGAAATAAAAGAAAAGGGAAAATAAAAAGAGAAAAAAGAATAGTGAACAAAAAAAAAAAAGGATATGATAGAAAAGAGATAATAAAAAATGTGGGTTGAATACAATAAGTTCAGTCTAGATTGAGAATATAGGCCAATATGTATGAGGTGTTTCTGAACCGGGCCCTGAGGACTGGTCCAAATTTTTAACCCAGCCTAGACTTAAACGGTCCAGATTATACCACTTTCAAATTTTGATAGATGAAAAAACCAATATCACACTATTAACATCTAAATTTTGTCTTCTTATCTAAAACTTAATCGCATAATTAGTCTCTAAAAAAGTAATTGTAAATTAAATCATTTTCATTAAAATGCATCGCGATTTTATTAAAGTGCATCACATATGGACATTAAGAACATTTGCATTATTAGTATTATTTTTTTATATAAAAAAAACGGAGCCAGGCCGGGGTAGGGCCAGCCTTAGCCCAGCCCTTCCTTTGCCGTTTTCTTTTTCCCCGCCTGGGCCGGTCCAGCCCACTTCTTCTTTTCCTTTTTCCCCGGCCCGGCCCTATCTTATTCTCTTCTCCTTCTCTACCGTTGGACGTTGGCTTGCCGACAAACGACGAAAAGGACAGAGAAGGATGAGGCAAGGACGATACGATCGGTCTGGCAATAGCTGGCTTCGCGGCTTGAAAGTGAGAGAGGAGAGCGGCCAACGAGGGGGGTTAGTCGGTTTTTGGGGGCTTCTTCTTCGGCTAGAGGGGGAGAGCGAGGGGGCAACCGGAAGAGCGAGATTCGAGCAAGAGGGCGCGAGAACAACAGAGAGAGAGCAAGTGAGATGGTGGGGAGTGGGAGCTAAGCGAAGGACTGAAATTCGTGCCATCGGAGAGGCCTGCCCCCAACGAACGGCGACGCTCGCGGTTTCCTTTTTCAGCGCCCATACTCTCGGTAAGCCCATGTTCTGTTTGTTTCAAATCGGTTCTCCCGATGATCCCAGCTCTGAGACGTGCGAGGCAACCGGACTGAGACCGACATCTTTCCAGTTTGCCATCCAATCACCGTCGTCGAGTCGGGTAGGGCCATCTCCACCTTGGGCATTGTTTGTTTGCTATATGATGATTTTGGCTTGGGCTTTTATCTCGGACGTCTCTGGATGCGCCCCCTCCGTTGACACCTACGAGGCGTTTGGCATAATGCCCGAACCAGGTCTGCTTTGGCCTCATTCGGTTTTCGGCTTCCCGTTTTGTTCTGAACTGTGTCGGGCTTGAGGGGCTATATTTGAGTAGGCTTGGACTTGATGCGAGTTAGAAGAATCTCGGCTTGGTCTGGTTTGCGCTATTTGGACTAGTTTGTTCTTTCGTTTTTTATTATTAAGTTGGGGACGGACTGGGCTCAATATAATGAGCCCAGTTCATGTGAGGGCCTGGGATGCGCAACCCAACGGATTCGAGTCGGCCCCGACCTGGATTAGATCCGGAGACCTTACCCAAATCTCATTTTTGAAAAAAATTTAAAAACATTTTTGTTAAATATTTTTTAAAAAAAATTTTAAAACATTTCCAAGAGTTTTTTTCTTTCCTAAAATCAGATTTTTTTTTTTTTTTTGAGGGTAGTTTTCTCTAAAAGTGTGGGGGAAACCATTGATAAAAAGATTGAGCTCAAAATCGAACAAACTCCTAAGGCTTTATGATAGGTTTTTAATGTTTCCTTTTTGAGATAATTTATCAATTGGTTGCGTGCTTTCAATATGATGATTATGGCTACCCTTTAGATTAGTTAGGATTGGCAATTACTTATTTCTTAGCATTAAATGCTTGTCTTTCCCCGCAACTTATCTAATGCTTACTTGCTTGCTTGCTGATTCCTAATTTAGTGATTGGGTACCTGCATGATCATCTTATTTGTTAGTGGATAGATATAAAATCAATATGGACTGCTTGACAAAAAATGAATAGGATTAGGTATTGAAAATGAACTAATTAATTAATTAGTGTAATCAAATCTCCGATTCTAGATTTTTTGATTGCATAGGAAGTGAATATGCTCTCACACTTTACTTGGTTTCAAGCCGACCCCAATAGGCTAATAGCAACTTATTTTTTAGAAAATTTTTGAACCATCAATTTATATACCTGATGTTGCCGAACATATAGGCTTGGGAGAGCCCACATCTAAATCAAGGGCCACAAGCCCGTCCTTTAGGTAATACCTTTAAACTTATATTTCCCTTCATACCAAGGGGTAGGTCGCGACACACACAAGGTACGAACTTAGGAAAATCAACATTTGTGATTGACAAACAAATACCTCTTCCCTTCTAAATTAAGATTTCAAATTCAGGTCAAAATGACATTTTAGTTTTATATTTCACGTTTTAGTAAGGTAATGTCACATGGGAGAGAGGAAATATTAAAAGAAATCATGTCAGCATTTTCCATTAGTCTAATTGGACGGAGTTAATGGAATGACTCGATTACACCAATTTGACAAATTTTAGGACGTGATTGTACTTTTTATAAGTTATAGGATCGCATTGTACTTTTGTGACAAGTTTTAGGACTTCTAATGTACTTATCCCTTTCGTCCAAAAAAAAAAAATGTACTTATCCCTAATAAATAACAACAATGATCACCTTGTCCAATCTTCAATAGTGACATCGGAATCCCTTATCCTCACGATATTATTTAGCTTAATCTTTACATGATCCAAATTGTGAACATGATTGTTATTTTGTGTTTTGGATTCTAATTATTTAGGTAGACGTAAACATAAACATATAAGTGAAGTCTCTGATTTGCTATTACAGTGTTTAATTATAATATGTAAATATATATATTTGCAGTCAATATTGACATCCAAAAAAAGGGAAAAAGTATCAAAAAAATCATAAACATATTACATTGATATTAATTTAATATTAAACCTTTCAATTTGACTAATTGAATCCTAAATCTTTTCGCATTGGTACTAATTAAGTCTATCGACTATTTTATGCCAGAAATTACTGACTTTGATATTGGCTGTCTTAGTCCTAAATCTTTTCGCATTGGTACTAATTAAGTCTATCGACTATTTTGTGCCAAAAATTACTGACTTGGATCTCGGTTGTCTTACGTGACACGCCCAGTGCCGAGTGGATATTTTTATTTAATATTTAATTATTTTTGGATTTTTAAAAAAATTATTGATTTTTTCCTTTTTCTACATTTCTTCTCTTTTCCTTCTTTCCTTCTCTTCTTTTTTTTTTTTTTTTTTTTCCCTTTCTTCCTTATTTTTCCTCCACTAGCCTCCGTCATGGTCGGTGAGGACGAGGGCTAGTCTCACCTGGACAAGGCCCCTTGCCAATGCCAAAGGCCGATGAAGGTTGGGCAAGGGTCACCTCGCCAAATTTGGCGAAGGGCGACCTTGCCAATCTAGTGAGGGGACCTTTGCCCAATCATCATTAATCCTCACAAAAGGCCAATGAGTGCCGGTATCGCCTGTTGCCAATGAGGGCGTCTTGACCTTCGCCCTTGTCGCAGCTAGTGACTTCGCGACCATCATAGAGGTCAATGGAGGAAAATAAAGAAGAAAGGGGAAAAAAAGAAAGGAAAGAAAAGAAAAGAAGGAAAAGAGAAGCAAAAAAAAAAAAAAAGGAAAAGGAAAAAATCTTTAAAAAATTCAAAAAATTCGAAAAAATAATTAAATATTATATAAAAATATCAATGTTAATGCCAGTCGTGTCATGTAAGACAACTGGTGTTCATTTTGGCAATTTTCGGCATAAATTATTTAGATGAATTAAATTAGTACCAATATGAAAATGTTTATGACTAAAGTGATCTAATTGAAATGTTTTAAACTGAATTGATATCAATGCGATATGTTTAGGATTTTTCTTGTACTTTTTCCCAAAAAATGTGAAGATGTAAATGTGAACAATCAAATTGAGTTATATATCCAACTGTGATAATCTTCATAGAATTTCTTAGAAACTTCCTGCAATGGCACTCATCGTAATTTCACCAAAAGCCATCCCCCTAATTATAATAATGTACATATAAAACATAAAAAAGAAAAAGCTTTGCATTGCTTTCTGCTCGCTCCCAAAGTCAATTCAGAGGAGAACAAATTTCTCGGGAGTTCCCACGCCTTTTCTCCTCCTCCTTTTCTTCCTATTTAAGGGACTATCTGAGATTGAGTGTTTATATAATTGAAAGAAAACCCATTTGTGCTTTTGGCTTGTATTCTTTTGGGCAGGAGGAAAAAGAGCCATCCTTCATGGCATGGAGGCTCTCCATCTTTTGTTCTTGGGGTTTGGGTTTTTCAGGAAATCCTACTTCTCTCTCCATGCAAAGACTGCATTTTTAAAAGGAAAAACAACCCCTCTTTTTTTATGTTTCTTTTTCATCTTGTGGTGTTGTAGCGGGGATGTGAAATTCTCTGCTCTGGTACAATCTATGATCTCTTTTTTACCACTGTTTTGCCAATAAAGGAAAAAAAAAGTTGCACTGCATGCGGTCTCAGATTGTCTCTCTCTCTCTCTTCCTATGAAGAAAGGAAGGGGAGGCCAACAATTTCATGTGAAGTAGTGAGAATTTTGCATTTCTGTGACTGTTTAAGATTCCATGAAGGAAGCATCCATATAATGTCGATCAGTAGAATACAAACAACTTTTTGGTGGGAAATACTGACACAAGCTGAGTATCGGGAATTATCTGGGGAAACTTAATTAGATCTTTACACATGTTGGCGTTCTGCTTGTAATTAGGCCTCATGGGGGACATGCATCCTCAACTTCATTCTCTGCTCTTTGGTTTTGGAGATATAGCTAATTTGCAAGCTAATTGGAGGTTTGTCATGGTGAATCTTAATTTAGTAGTTTTGACTATACCTGCTTGCTTAAAATATATGTCAGTTTGACTTGATAGTGTGTTCTTCACTTCTTGGCACTTATGACTGCTCAAAATTCTGGCGTGGGCTGGCCTTGCTAGCCTCTGGCATTGGCAAGGGGTGAGCTCACCCAATCTAGCAAGGCTCGAGACTTGCCACTAGGGGCTGCAAGCTCACCAGCCTAGGTGAGCTCAAGCCGCACTGTCCAAGGCCGCGAACTAGCTTGATTTGATGAGACTCGAGGCTCATTGGCCTCGAGTGAGGTCATGGTGAGGCAAGGCTCGATCTCATTGCCAAAGGCCACAACTTGCCTGATCTGGTGAGTCGAGCTCGCTAGCAATAAGCTGAGAAGAAGAAGAAGAAAAAAGAAGAAAATAAAAAAATTAAGAAAAAAATTAAAATTAATTTTTTTTTTAAAATAAAATTGATTTTTAAAATTTTAAAAAATTAAAATTAAAATTTTTAAAATACATATTTATAAAAACAATTGTTTCATTAGCCAATATATTCAGAAAATGTTTTCAGATCCTTTCAAAGGAAAAATTGTTTACCTGAATTTAAATTTTGGTAAGAAGATATTTTTCGTTGATTAGGAAAATATTTTTCATTAACTTATGTTTTAAGCGAATTAAAGGCTGAAAAATGAGGAATAATTTTGGTGAATAAATGCGTCACGCAAGTCGTATACCATACCGTATTCTCTCCACGCGAAGACCTGCGGTGGGTGGAGTCAAGATATTGACGCGTCAAAATACACGGCGAGACTATGTCCACTCGCTTTTGACATCAATGGCCTAGGTCATTCCTCTCCCTCTGTCTCTTTGTCTGGCTCTCCGTAATAGGCGTTAAGTTCGGCGATTCCAGCGACGTAGTCTAGAGTTCCAGCAGGATGGCATTGCTCTCAGCTCTCACGTCAGAGATTGCGATCCCAGTTTGCGCCATGGTCGGGATCGCGTACTCCTACTCCCTGGTGCAGTGGTTCCTCGAGTCGCGCAAATGCCACCACCTCGAGGACGAAGAGCAGGACTTGACCAGCGTTAAGGCCGAGTGTGACAAGATGACGAGGGACGTCTCTAAAGGTGACTTCGTGAAGATCCTATAGCTTCACAACTTCTCTGCCTTATAAAACTGTTCATTAACAGATTTTTTTTCCGGGTCAGTCTCGCATCTGCCTGAGCAATAGCGACAGATTCGAGTCTTGTAATCTGATGATAGCTCAGCGAAGTCACGAGCTTCTGCTGCTTGTGGCACGACTCATTTTTAGGGTTTGTAACAGCTGCTAGGGCTTTGAGCGATGCATCTGAGTACAGCAGCATAGGGCGTGCATGGTTGTTGTTGTTGTTGTTTTTTTTTTTTTTTTTTTTTCTGTTTATGAACACAAATTCTATTTTTTTGTTTCCGGAAACACATTTGGAACAGAAACAAGAAACAAAAAAAACTTGTTTCTTGTTTCTTGAACAATTTTTAAGAATAAATTCTCTCCCCTATCTTTTTCTTCTTCTTTTTTCTTTGGCCGGTCGCCGGCCTCGGCCATGGCAGGCGACGCTGTTGAGGGCTGGTGACCTTGCTAAAGCGTTGCTGGCCCCTGCTAAGGCTCGGCCTCGCCTTGGCTAGGGAGCTCAAGCTCGCCTAGATCCGACGAGGTTGAGCTCACCCAGCCACCAATGAGGCTCGGTGAGCTCGGCCTCGCCAGATCTGGGCAAGGCTGCCGTCCCTTGTCGGCCGGTCGCCGGTCATGGCTAAGGGCGATGACTGGCCAAAAGAAGAAAAAAAGAAAAAAAGAAAGAAAAAAGGGAAAAATAAAATAAAAATATTAAAAAATTAAAAGAAACAAAAAAAAAAAGAACATAAATTTACCAAACGTATTTTGGTTTTTTTTTTATTTGTTTCCGGAATAAGTTTACCAAACGCGTTTTTTTGGTCAAAAATTGTTTCCCGGAACAGAAATAGTTTTTTCTATTTCTGTTCCCTAGAACAATTTTTGAACAGAAACACAAACAAACGCACCCATAATATTTACTCATGCAAATCTCTTCTCACGAAGATGGTTGTTGGGCAGAGGGTTGAGTGGTGTAGCTCTTGTCCTTTTGGCTTTAATAGCATTTTCATTTTATAATTTACATTTTCTTTCATATAGTTTAATGGCATTACATAATCTATCCTTAAGGAAAACATTTCTAGAAGCAAAATCCAAACACTAGAAAATTACTTCCCTCTTGTTTTCATGCCTCCACCAAACAAGGGAAAATCAATCACTTTCCTCTAACGTAAAGTTTTCCATTAAACCAACGCGTAAAGTCTAATAGGCCCAATCTTTCATATCCTCCTTATGAGTACAAACAGAATTTTCTTTGTACATTTGATTCATTTCCAATTATCTATATGATAGATTGAGACAGTTTGTTTTGCAGAAAATTTTTTATCCAAAAATATTTGTCTCAATTTCTAGCGATTGGATCACTTAGGAAATGAATAAATATAAAATATTTTCATAGACAACGGAAAATCTATGCTTAAATTCAGGAATACGATTTTCATTTTTAAAAGTTAGAAATCATTTTCTCAAATACAACTAGACATCGATGTTTGAATTAGAGATCTCGGCATTTGGGCGCAAGGACCCAAATGCCCGTGCCTGAGTTCTTAGCAGCCTTGTTCCCTTGAGGCTGAGCCCATGACCTTGATGCTCGTGCCAAGGTCTTTGCTGGTTGTGCCCAAGTCCTCGAGACTTTGATTGCAGAGCTCGGCCCTGTGGCTAGCCTCGATAGTTGAGCTAAATTACCCAAGGCTAGGCCTAGGGCCTAAGCACTTGAGGCTGTATTCATAAGAGGAAAAAAATAATTCTTTTATGATTTAGAGAAGTATATATTTATGAAAAATTGATTAAATAAATTTTTATTTGGGATAAGTGCATTTGAAGTCCTAAAACTTGTCATGAAAGTGTAATTAAGTCCTAAAACTTATCACAAAAATGCAATCGAGTCCTAATACTTACCAAAAAAAAAAATGCAATTAATCCCAAAACTTGTCACAAATGTACAATCGAGCTCTAAAATTTTCAAAAAATTCAAATAGTTGAAGGATTTGATTGATATTATTGCACTTTTTTAAAGTTTTAGGATTTATTTGTACTTTCGTGATAAGTTTTAGGACTTAATTGCATTTTCTAAAAATTTTAAGAGTAGATTGCACTTTTGTAACAAATTTTAGGACTTCCAATGCCCTTATCCCAATTGATAATATAGCATGTGCAACTCTTATATCGCACAAATAGTGCACATCTTTTCAAAAAAATAAAAGCAATTTTTTTTCTTTCTAAAAGACAGAAAATAATTTCCAATTTATATACAAATTCCAGCTGAACACTGAGAAATGTTGTCATTTCCAGAAAAATCTCATGTGAACATAATTTTTAGAAATGTCAAATCATTTGCGAAACAAACAGGGCCTAGGTTAATTTCTTTCTTCCTTTTGGTTTTTGGCTGTTATAACTTATAGGAAGCTTGGTTACGCAACTATTGACACAACGTAAAGTTGATAAAAACTAGGATAGTAATTTTTTTCTATGTAATTGGCTTTAGTAGAAGCATATTGTATTAAAAAGGTGAATTGCTGAGGATGTACAACCTTCGATTTTTAATGTATTTCTTCACTACATCAGTGAATGTTTTAAAGGGATTTATCATCATACGTTGTGATTTGGTGCAGAACATTTCTCATTTTCGTGAGATTGTCATTCTTGATTTTTCATACTTGTGACAAAACACTCTTTCTATAATATTAGTTAAGAATACATAGGTAAGGAACCTGTTTATCTAAAGTTCTCTTTTGTGTTAATTTATTGCTTCTCCTAACTAAAGTCCTTATATGTGACAATGTTTCATACCTATTGCTTATCACTCTGATTTGAATAATCTTTCGAACTAGAGCATCATCAGTTCTATAGTAGTTCACCGTTCTCTGCTTCTAGTTCTAACATATAAGTTCAGTTCTAACTTCAGTTCTGATATTTTTCCATACTCTCGATTCAATCTTTGGTTCTCACCTATTGTTTGTTGTAGGTCATAGCACGTTTCTAGGTTTTTTTGTTTGTTTGTAATGCTTTAATTTTAAAGTAATGTTTAGATGTATTTACAACAGTATTCTGGTTCTGGGACGTTGTCCTCAATCTTCAGTTCTTTGTATTTCATTAAGTACTTTGCAGAACCGTGTACTTTCTTTCATCCCTTTTCCCTTCTTGTCCTACTCAATATGTTCTTGTCACTCTTTCGCCAGTGGGATTTGACACTTGAACTGTCCAGCTTGCCAAACGTGACTTGTAATAGACACCATATCATCCTAAGTTACTCTTTCGGAGGAGCTGTAGGTCAGGCTTTTTTTTTCCTTGGCACTAGGTTGCGCAAAACTAGGCGACGGAATGAATTAACTGGATTTGACTGAATTATACCTTCTTTCATCACCCATAAGTAGAATGTCAAGAATCAGATTGTTGCTTTGTTTGCTTGATAGAGACTTAAAGAGCCTGAGTCATCGTTTGTGATTGAACAGGTGTGGAAGGTTTTCTGTTAATGGAGTACCGGTATGGCGGGATTTTCATGGTTGCTTTTGCGATCATAATCTTCCTCTGCCTTGGCTCTGTTGAGAGCTTCAGCACCCAAAGCCAGCCTTGCAAGTTGGATCCTTCAAACATGTGCAAGCCTGCACTTGCCACTGCCGTTTTCAGTGCTGTTTCATTCCTACTTGGTGCTTTCACATCAGTCCTCTCTGGTTTCCTTGGCATGCAAATCGCTATCTATGCTAATGCCAGGACTGCCTTGGAAGAGAGGAAGGGTGGTGTTGGAAAAGCTTTCTTTTCTGCTTTCAGGTCTGGTGGAGTGATGGGATTTCTTCTTGCTGCTAACGGTCTTCTCGTGCTCTATATTGCAATCAATCTGTTCAAGCTGTACTATGGCAATGACTGGGAAGGTCTTTTCAAGGCTATTGCCGGTTATGGTCTTGGTGGATCTTCCATGGCTCTCTTGGGAAGAGCCGCTGGTGGAATTTATGCCAAGGCAACTGATGTTAGTGTTCATCTGGTTAAAGAGACTTGGCCAATTACCCTAGTAGATCGTGGATTCCCAACTGTATGGACTCTCTTACTGTAGCTCTATCTCCTAAGTTTATCACTTACTTGTAGTAAATGAGGTTGACCTTAATCTTTCAGGTGATTTATGACTATGTTGGTGATATCGTCGGGGATATTGCTGGTATGGGGACTGATATTTTTGGCTCCTATGCCGAATCATCCTGCGCTGCCCTTGTTGTTGCTTCCATCTCTTCTTTCGGAACAGATCACAACTACTCTGCTATGTGTTATCCCCTGCTTATCAGCTCTATGGGTATTCTTGTTTGTTTGATGACAACTCTCTTTACGGCCAACTTCTCAAAAATCAAGGAAGTGAAGGAAATCAAGCCTGCATTGAGGAAGCAACTTATTATTTCCACAATTCTAATGACTTTTGGAATTGTTATTGTTAGCTGGATTGCTCTGCCCTCATCATTTACAGTTTTCAACTTTGGGTCGCAGAAAGTTGTGAAGAACTGGTAAACTCTTTGAAGATTCTTATCTTTTTCCCATCCTAAATGCTGCTTTCTTCTGATTTTGGTCATGTGACAATGCTTTAATGTCAGCGGACTTTTACTGGATTGAGTCTAAACGTTGAGCAAATGTAGTCGCTAATTATTGATATGATCTTGCAGGCAGCTATGCCTCTGTGCTGGTGTTGGTCTTTGGGATGGACTAATCATTGGGTTTATCACTAAATCATACACCAACGATGACATCAGGTGTTAAAATTGCTGAAGTAAATGAATGATATGAATCTTTACGACTATTGATGGCTAAGGTGCTGACCACTTAATGATCCTTTTTTCTGCAGCCTTCTCCAAGATTTTGCCGCCGACAGTGTTGGTTTTGGCCTTGCCTTTGTCAATATCCCAATTTTAGCTGCCATTAGCATTTTGTTGAGTTATAGTATTGCTTCCGTGTATGGAATTACTGTGGCTGCCGTTGGGATGCTAAGTACCATTGCCACTCGATTGGCCATGGATGCTTACAGCCCCATCAGCGACAATGCTAAACGAATCGCTAAGCTGGTTGACGGGAGAGCCTTTGACGGCATACTGTCGTCAAGCAATACTACAGCCGCCATTGGAAAGGTAAAGGCAATCCTTGCATGTGAATATAGTATCGATACTGTACTGTCGTCCTTTTAGTATCTTATTTTAAGTCCGTAACATAGCATAGAAGAGGGTGTCTGCGTAGGAACTTTTCATGAAATTACGTTCATGTCATCTAGATTTTACACACATTATCCGATTATTTTCTTTTTCACCATAAATGACTAACATGACGTTAGTTGCGTAAGTCTTTTTAAATTCTTGCTGGCGTGGCATGATGTTTGGCTATAATCACTTTTCTTTCCTTTAGGTGCTGCCTTTTGTCTATCTTTCTTAATATTAGCCTAAGAAGCATCAACACTTTTCGAGAGTTTTTGTCTTATGTCGAACACTCTGACTCTTTCCGACGCTCGGTCAAAAGGTATTGGATTTTCTGATACCTAATCAACTCTCCGACACTCTCTAACACGCGAGTTTATAATTCTGACATGTATAGGGTCAACTTTAAAAGTTTACAATAAACGATAGATCAAAATGTAAATATATAAAATAAATAATAACTAATAAACATAATAGATGAGGAAAGAAGAAAAATCCATTATTCTATTCTCTTCTTACTCTCAATTCCCATAACAAACAATTCACTCCCAAGTTTATTTTTTCTTTATGTTCTTTTCCAACACGCTTTGACATGCGTAAGTCAAGAATATGGATTACTTTTTTTTTCTAAGTTTTATGGAGTTGAATTTGTCAAATTAAAACAATGAATGCTATTAACAAATGGTGGATTAATATTTTTAGTATAAATTTATTCTATGCTCTTTTATTTATTTATTTGTAAATTTGAATCAAATTAATTTGATTCAAATAATCATAAAAATGATAATTTATCGTTTATACATAAAAATATACATTTAATATATAACGCGTCGGGATTCTCTATTTTTTTATAAATGACATGTTGGTATACTGTGTTGTGTCACATGTCAGTATTGATGTTACTTAAATAGCTCTATTGGCAAATTCTACTTTCCTATTGTTTAAATTTAATATGAGATGGACCTTTTTTCATTATTTATCTGGTATGTAGGAATTTGCCATTGAATCGGCTTCCCTGGTTTCTATCGCTCTGTTTGGTGCATTTGTGAGTCGTGCAGCAATTTCTCCAGTCGATGTCCTGACACCAAAAGTGTTCATGGGTTCGATTGTGGGTGCCATGCTTCCTAACTGGTTCTCTGCTATGACCATGAAAAGAGTGGGACCTGCAGCACTGAAGATATTTAAGGTGGCCCCCCAGATGTTTGAACATCTGTCAGGGAAACACCGGTATCACGAGAACCCTCACTATGCTAGATGCTTAAAAATTGCAACTGATGCATCCTTCAAGGGGATAATTCGACCTGAAGCCCTTGTCATGCTTACACCACTTATCGTCGGGACCTTCTTTGGAGTAGAGACGCTGTCTGGGGTCTTGGCTGGCTCTCTTGGTTCTGTTGTTCGGGTAATCTTTACCAAAGTAATCAATGTCAATCTATTTTGGTGGTTTGTGTTGCTCAAGGTGTATCCCTCGATGGAATGCTGGTTAAACGGGGTTGAGATATTGTAGTTTCTTCATTGTTGAACAAAATTTGTGTAGGTTGGCGAACTGATGATTAATGTTCATATCATCATATCTATGCA
Organism: Eucalyptus pumila; assembly: GCA_016097595.1. Classification (NCBI taxonomy): domain Eukaryota; kingdom Viridiplantae; phylum Streptophyta; class Magnoliopsida; order Myrtales; family Myrtaceae; genus Eucalyptus; species Eucalyptus pumila. The sequence continues at coordinate 47,219,722 of CM027848.1, forward strand.
TGACTAATCTACTAATGCATATTTTTTGTTGGGCTTGGTTTCAACAGATTGCAATTTCGGCATCCAAAACTGGTGGAGCATGGGAGAAAGCGAAGAAGTACATTAGGGTATGCAGCTGCTCCCAACTGCTCAAAAGCTAGTTTTTGTCGATGATACTCGTCTGTGGTGGTTCAGTGACCTGCTAAGAAAACTAGTCTGACTTAACATATTTTTTCCCTTAATTTCCTGAATTTGCTCCCAGGCTGGTGCTTCCGAGTACTTAAAGACCCACCCTGAAATGAGGACTCGCGGGGCAGCTGATGAGGGAGATCCCATTGGTAATCCATTGAAGGACACTTCAGGCCCACCACTCAACATCCTCATCCAGCTAATGGCAATCGAGTCGCTCGTGTTTGCTCCCTTCTTTACTACTCACGGTGGTCTGCTCTTCAAGATTTTCTGAGGGAGGGAACGGGCGACTTCCCTTTTGTAGCAGCAGCATCGTCATCCACTCAATTTGCTCTAACATCTATTTCCGTGTTGTCTGCACGACCTGATAAACCTCTACAGCTCCTCCACTCCTTTGGACAATTCGAGCAAGATCTTTTAAAATAAGTTTTTGGATTATGCAAATTACTCGGTTTAAATTCAAAAAAAAAAAAAAAAACAACAACAACAACATCAAGAACAAGAATGAGAGGGTGGTCTAGGCCATTCGAAGTAGGCATGTGACCCGTGATGACTAGTCGATAGCTGCATAAGCACTCGGTGCTATTGTTATATATATATCCTACATTTTGCCACCCACGTTTTTTGTTTAAGTAGCGATTATTTCACGTGTAGTTTTTTCCACATTTCTTATCTTTTCGTAACAACCACTCATTTGGTAATCATCTTGATGGGAGATCAGTATATAAAAAGAACAATCATTCATTTTTTTTAATTGTAATCATAAGGTCTAACGCAAACCTTTTCATTTTGCAATACGCCATCAATACGCGAGGGAATTGGATTAGTAGAGTGTGCCCATAATTTCATCGAATCTCCATGAATTTCCGATGAATGCAAATTTGAATAATGGCTGGAGGTTTGTTTACATTTGATCATGTTCCACATTTGTTATTTAATATCTAATGTTTTGTATCATAGCCTATTTAGTGCCTCTGCCTTGTTTTTGTCGAAATTTTGGTGTATTTTCGTGGGTTTTTTTAAATAAACAATTATTCAGCCATTGTTGGGTCAAGAGGAAAATCGCCAATTCTGGGCAAATTCTAGTGACCCACCACTTGACCTCAGACCGGCATAGTCACATTGCCATGAGGAAGAATAGCTATAAAGTATTTTGGCATATCGATGTTCGCCGGACCCTAATTAGATGGCGGAAGTTGGAATGGTTAAGGGTTTGCGTTGGTTTTTTTATTTTATTTTATTTGATTCAGGGTCAATTCCTTAGTCATTTTTGTTGAAACCCGGACTTATGTGGTCGTGCCGGTGTGGTCTTTAAAGCCCATCATTTATTTTGGTTTGAGATGGGCTGCTTGAGAAGTAACGGACGGCAGAATTGTGGTGGAACGACAAAAAAAGAAGAGAAAAAGCCTTTTGTTTTTGTTTTTTTTTTTTTGACGAAAAAAGCCTTTTGTTCGCTTGGAGGAAAAAGCGTGTGGGGCCACGCGTGCGGAACCACAAGCGCATGGGATCCACGCCTGCAGAACTACCTTAGACAGTTGCGAGCACGTGTGTTGCATGCGCTTGCACGGGCCTATATGGTGGATAGTGCGCGCACACGCCATGCGTCGACGCAGAAGGCAAGCGAGTGACGTGCACGCGCCAGTGGACCTGCAACGCCACTTCAGTTTACACTTTTGCCCTTCTCTTTTCATGTTATTCCGATTCTGTCCTTGGCCGAATTAATTCACTATTTTGCCCCTTCGTGCATTCATTTACTATTTTGCCCTTTCATGCATTTTTGTGAATATTTGATGCATGAAATTAAATGTCCAATGATCCATATATTTTTTAATTAATTAAAGAGTAACCACTGCATCTTTAACTAATTAAATTATATATTAAGAGCCTCCAAATTATATTTAGAAATGGATATTAATTGTAATTAATTATATTAATATGATGAATTTTATCACATAGGAATTTTTATTATATTAATATGATTAATTATGATGAAATGTCATATTATTTTTCTTAATTTACGCATATGAATTAAGGAAAGGAATATAATATGGTAATTTCTCCATGATGTAATTATGAATCTATTTAAATTAAAAACTTAGCCCACAAGCTATTTTTATGTTATGTGATTCATATTTATGACATGTTTACATTGGTAAAATAGTATTTACCTATATCTTGCCTTAAATTTTGTAATATAAGCATGATGGTTTGATATGCAGTTTTACAACCCATGAATTTGTCTGAGTTCAAGTGTAATGTTCCCGTATTGAATGGTGAAAACTATAAATTGTGGAAGAAGTTAATTCTTCTTTAATTGGGATTGTTCATAAGGAAAGACAAAGCACCTACTCCTACCTTATATATATAAAATGTGATCCCACATTTTGTGATCCACTTTTTCTCTTTAAGAAGCGGTTATTCCACATGCATTTTTCCACATTTCGTACCTCTTCGTGACAATCACTCATTTGGTAATCGCTTTGATAGGAAATGGTATATAAAAATAACAACCATTCATTTCTTTAGTGTAATCACAACATATAACATAAACCTTCTTATTTTGCAATATGCCATTAGTACGCGAGGGGATTGAATTAGTAGAGTATGCCCATAATCTAAGAAGTATTGACACTCTTGGTGAGCTTTTTTGTCGTGTTCGATACTCCGACATGTGTCCGACATGCTCTGACTTACAATTAATGAGTGTCAAAAAATCCGACACACAATCAACTCTCTTTGATACACGAGTCCGGAATTTTGACACGCACGAGGTCAATTTTAAATATTTTCAATACTTGAATAGTCAAAATATAAATATAAATAAAAAAAAAAAAAAAAAAGGAGAGAGATAGGGCTGATGTTTGGGTGCTATTGTTGTTGCCACCGTCGGAGGGGGCCGGTGAGTGGCAGAGGGGGGTGGCCCTAGCTAGCTCGAGCTGGACAAAGGTTGGCGAGGCTTGCCCGGGCCTCGCCTAGGTCGGTGAGGGTTGCCCCCACTTCGCCACCTAGGGTCGGCGAGATCACTGGCCCCCTCCAATGGTGGTTGGGCATGCTGCTAACTGAGGTAGTGGCAATGGCAGTGACGTGCCTAGCCATGACTATCCTCTCTTTCCTTTTTTTTTTTTTTAGTTTTTTTTTTTAGAATTGTTTTAGCTTTTTTAAAAGTTTTATACTATGAAAAAGTATTAAAAAGTTCCATATAGGATAAATAAATAAATTTAAAAATATCACTTCGGCATTTTCCTTTAAAATGATTTTTTTCCTTTTAATTTTTATGTATTATTGTAATAGAATGTAGTTAAATTTGTCAAATTAAAATAATAAATGATATTAACAAATGTTGAATTAATTTTTTTGGTGTAAATTAATTATAGGTTTTATTGTATATTTATTTTTTGATGTATTTATATATAAAAATATATTTAATTTATAACATAGCCCATGATTTCATCAAATTCCATAAATTTTTGAGCAAATTCAAAAATGATGTGCCCTCTCCCCCTCATGAAGGGGAGGGGTTCGAATTGTGTTTTGTCGTGTGTCCATATTAATGCTATATAGCCCATGATTTCATCAAGTCTCCATGAATTTTCGACGAACACCAAAAATAAATAATTAAATAATGGTTGGAGATCTATTTACATATGATCCTATTTTTTTGCATTTTTTTTTTATGTCTAACAGCTATATGGTGCTCCACTGACACACCCAACGTAAAAGATGAAGCGTTCAACAAGAACCGCGAATCAATCCAAAGTACACAAATCTTATTTTAAATATGGAGTACTGTGCTAATAATGGGGAGATGATACGCGAGCTGAAAAGCCAGGACCATAAAGAAGAGCATTCTCTGTGGAGGATGGACTGAAGCCGGTACGGATGCCGGTGCTGATGATCTGGTCCGTGAAGCACGCATATTAAGTTTTTAGATTGGACATATTAAGAATATTGATTTTTTTTTTGACTCATATTAAGAATATTGATTAAGGACATCAAAAATAGCCAATTTGAATCGACTTGCGAACATATTAATATAAATAGGAAATGAAAAACCTGAAACATCTACAAACAGTTCCTCTCCTCTTCCTTCTTCCTTCTGTATTCAAATTATTTTCCATTATTTTCGACCTTTTAATTTTTTTCCTCCCCTCACCCTCTCTGCCACGATCTCATCATCTTCACCAGCATGAACATATCAACATGAACATCCGATAGAAGTTTCAAGCATCGTCTAGGCCCTTTCTCTCTCAAACACCTCAAAAAAAAAAAAAAACAATTTGTTGAATCTATCGGATGTTTGCCTTGCACAAGGAATCTGCATTGGGGATATTTCAATTTTCTTTTTTGTCGTGAGCCTGAGACAGAGGATCTAAAGGGACATAAATGAAGGAAGGAAAAGGAAATAAAGGGTGTGAACCATATGAGATTTGGTGAGATCACCATATTTTAGTCTGGTCTTTTTGCCTAGTACTAAGTGTGGATATATTTAATTGGAAAACAAATGAGATCTGAAAAGATTCGAACTCAAAACCTCTAGTTTCGATATCATATGAGATTTGGTGAAACTACCGTCAAGTTATTTTAAAAGCTTAATTCTTTAAAACAGTTTATAGTGGTCTCAAAATGTGGGGAAATCATTGATAAAAAAATTGAGCTCAAAATCAAACAAACTCTTAAGGTTTTAATGTTTCCTTTTTGAAATGATTTATTAATTGGTTGCGCACTTTCAATATGATGACTATGGCTACCCTTTAGGCTAATTAGGATTGACAATTACTTATTTTTTAACACTAGATGCTTGTTTTCCCTACAACTTGGATAATGCTTACTTGCTTGCTAATTGCTATTCTAGTAATCACGCACCTGCATTATCATCTTATACGTTAGTTGATGGGTATAAAATCAATCCAAACCACCTAATAAAATCTTTTGTTTTAAAATGAACAAAATTAGGTACTTAAATAGCATTAATTTCTCAACCTTAGATTATCTTGATTGCATGGGAAGTGAAGTATGTTTCCACACTTAACTTGGTTTTTAGCCAATCCTAATAGCTAGTGACGACTCATTTTTTAGAAAATTTTCATGTCGCCAATTTGAACGCCTGATGTTGTGCAAGATATAGGCTTGAGAGAGCTCACATCCAAATTATAGGCCATAAGTCTGTCCTTTAGATAATATCCCTAAACCTATGTTTCCCTCCGTATCGGGGGTAGGTCGCAACACACGTGAGGTACAAACTTAGGAAATTCATCATTTGTGTTTGACAAACAAATACCTCTTCCTTTTTTGGATTTTTTAATCTAATTTAATTAAGATTTCAATTAAAAATTTTGGATTTAGGTCAAAATGACGTTTTAGTTTTATATTTCACGTTTTAGTATGGTAATGTCATGAGTGAGAGAGAGAGAGAGAGAGAGAGAGAGAGAGAGAATTAAAAGAAATCATGTCAGCATTTTTCATTAGTTTAATTGGATGGAGATTACAGAATGCCTCGATTGCACCAATTTGACAAATTTTAGGATGTGATTATACTTTTTATAAGTTATAGGATTGCATTCATGTCAGCATTTTTCATTAGTTTAATTGGATAGAGATTATGGAAGTACTCGATTGCATCAATTTGGCAAATTTTAGGATGCGAATGTACTTTTTATACAGAGATTATGCAATGTTTCATCTCTCTCTCTTCCCCATTTATTTTTTCCATACAAATGTGCCTGTTCTCCCTTAAGATAAGCAGCCATAAGGAAAAAAACTCTTCTCAACTGCCATTCTTCATGTCTTTGGCCTTCATTTCAGCAGAATTGGCCTCAGCGGCAGCTTCTACGACAGTGGATTAATGGCCTTTCTTATCTTAAACACAGCCCACACGGTCCCGATAGCATGTCCTGCAACATCTAGGCCATCATTTGCTGCATGAGCCGCTTGTTCTCCATACCTGCAATGTACAGAACAAAGTTAAAGCGCCATAAAACTTAAACCTTCTAACTTCATTTTGTTGGAGTAATGAACAAAGAAATTTTGCTTGGGGAAAAAATGTCAATTCTTATGCAGAGCAAATCAGACGATATCTTGAGCAGCAATATGTTCAACTCATAGCAAGTTAGCAACTAATTTTGGTACTCCTCATTGGTCGTTAGGTACACTTGGCCTTTACTTAACTATTGGCCAAATGATTACGATCAGAAAAGGACCCGTCTCAAAAGCAATAACATAGTCATTGCCAAAAAGATGATTCCACAAAGACGGGACAGTAGTGCAATGCAACTTGCCCAACAATATGTATGATTACTCCAAGGATCATAGCCCGATTATATCAGCAACACCTACTACTATATACGCAAGTGGAGTCAGTAACTTGATCACATTGTGTCAATATACCTCTGTGAAACAAGTCCTGTTGTCGCCACTGATGTGGTTGACGTGACATTCTTTCTAGCAACTTCAACAGCATCGTGAACCTTATATGCAACAATAGCAACAAAAGATCATTGTGAAGAAGACAACTGACCTAATTGATGGGAGTGTGGACAACCTGGTTTTAATTGTGCATAACGCTGCAGAAAAAATGACATGAAACCAGCAAACTAATCAAGACAGAATAACAAGCCTACATTAACTTGGCAGAGCACAAACCAACAAACTAAAAGTGATTGCTACATAAGTAGCATCTGACTGAGGAAACCAACAAACTAATTAAGACAGAACAACAAGCCCACGTTAATGTATTCCAAAGTTCCTATTCTCGACATGGTAATCGGATGCTATATGGCAGGTTTCGAACTCTTATCTAATTTATTTTGCCACGATGCCCTGCAGTTAAGAGCTTGCCCTTTGGTTTAATTCACAACTGAGTGCAGAGAAGCAAGCAAAGATGGACATGCAAACATGAATAACATTCAGCTTTCATCAGTTTCTGCTACAACAAATAAAAAATACAAGTGACCTACTTAAGATAGTCTCAAGCTATCCATCAAATGCTCCAAAACTGGCAAACATACTTTAAGTTGGCAGAGCACGAACTGGAAATTGAAGTGATTGCAATGTAGTCACATAGGGTTATCCAGAAATTGAAGTGAATCCAAGTCAAGACGAACTAGCAAAGCACAGATCAAAGTGACATCGTAAAAACCTTCATGCTCAGCACAAAGTTATCTAGAAATCGTAAAAACTAGCAAACCCAATAGTCCAGAAATCGTTGGACTGAGGAAAAAGAGGCGAAGTGGCGAGCGGTGTCGAGAGTGAAGAAGTGAAGTAAGAAGGGCTTGTTGATAGCAAAGAGCTGAAGAGGTGAAGTGAGATAGGTTCGTTGAGAGCAAAGGATCCATCAAGAGTGAAAGAGAGAGGAGACGCGAAGGAGAGAGGAGCGTCTCTTTAGGATTTGTTTTTAGAAGGGGTGAAAATGGAAGTATGAGGTGTTCGGACTGAGAATATAGGCAATATCCCTAAATCTATGTTTCCTTCCGTATCGGGGGTAGGTCGCAACACACATGAGGTACAAACTTAGGAAATTCATCATTTGTGATTGACAAACAAATACCTCTTCCTTTTTGGATTTTTTAATCTATTTTAATTAAGATTTCGATTAAAAATTTTGGATTTAGGTCAAAATGATGTTTTAGTTTATATTTTACGTTTTAGTATGGTAATGTCACGCGAGAGGGAGAGGAAGCGGGATTTAGGTCAAAATGATGTTTTAGTTTATATTTTACATTTTAGTATGGTAATGAAAGAGAGAGAGAGAGAGAGAGAGAGAGAGAGAGAGAGTTCTTTACAGATTATAAACTATGAACATGATTGTCATTTCGTGTTATGAATTCTAATTATTTAGGCAGATGTAAACATCCGCACATAAGTGAAGTCTCTGGTTTGCTGTTATAGTATTTAATAATTTTGTAGTTTAACATAAATAACTATGACTACTTAAATAATAATTCTCATTTTTCTTTTGTCAATTATGGAGTAACAAACTTAAGCATTCTTAGTTATATAAAAGTAATTATTTCCATGATTAATAATTCTTGATTTTGGATAGCCAGGAAATCTTTAGGCTAAAAGGTGGAATTACTGTTCCATTTAAATTAGAGTTAGATTTTAAGCACGTGCCATGTGCGTGCATGCTTGCTTTCACCGTCTTTCTTGTTTTATATATATAAACATTTGCAAGGCATCCAAAAAATGGGAAAAAGTACAAAACAAGTCCTAAATCTATTATATCAGTATCAATTTAATTTTAAACCTTTTAATTTAACCAATTGGGCAAAGGTCCCCTCATTAGATCTGGTGAGGGGTGGTCTCGCCTAGCCATCACCGGCCCTCACCAAAGGCCAACGAGGGCCGCTTTTGCCTATTGCCAATGAGGGTCGCCCAGCCCTCGTCGATGCCCTCGTCAGCAACCAGCAACCTCCATTGACCATGGTGACCCCGACCTTGTCCTTGTTAGTAGCCAGCAACCTTTGTCGACCATCACGGAGGCTGGTGGAGGAAAATAAAGAATGGAAAGAAAAAAGGAAAGAAAAAGAAAAAAAGGGAAAAGAAGGAAAAAAAGAAAAGGAAAAGGAAATTTTTAAAAAAAAATTCAAAAAAATAATTAAATATTATAAAAAATATCTATGTCAACACTGATCGTACCATATAGGACAATTGATGTTCATGTCAATAATTTATGGCATAAATTAGTCAGATGGACTTTATCAATACCGATGGAAAAATGTTTATGATTAAATCGATCTAATTAATATATTTAAAACGGAATTGTTACTAATACAATAGGTTTATGATTTTATTTTTTTTGTATTTCCAAAAATGTAAAGATGTAAATGCGGACAATCAAATTTAGTAGCACATTTAACTGTGATAATCTTCATAGAGTTTTTAGAAACTTCCTGGCACTCATCATAATTTCACCTAAAGCCATCCCCCTAATCATAATAATGTCTATTGAAAACGTACAAAAAGAAAAGCTTCGCATTACTTTCTGCTCGCTCTTAAAGTCGATTCAAAGGATAACAAATTTCTCGGGAGTTCCTACACCTTTTCTTTAATTATAAAAACCAGAAAACTCAAATTTTATTTTTTATGTTTCACTATGGAAATGAATAAAAAACGAAGAGCACACATGATAACTATTTTATTTCTATTCCAAAAATAAATTTGGAATGTAAATCTATTCAGTAATGTAATTTTATTTTTCTTTTTTTTGGAACAAATTTTTTGTCTAAATTAAAATTTGGAACAAAAATAAGAAGTACAAATTTTCTATTTCTTTATTTTTGAAAGAGAAATGAGAGATAAAAACTCTTTTTATCACTCGTCCTCTTTGCTAGCCGATCGCCAACCCACTAGTGGCCACCATCTCCTGTCATTGCTTAGGAGGGAGAAATTTTGTATCTTTACCAAACGAATTTTTATATCAAAAACAAAAATTTGTGTCCTTATCAAATGAATTTCTATCTCGGAAATAAAAATTGTGTCATTATCAACCGTGTATTTTTTTCTCCAAAAACTCATCCGAAAGTAGAAATAGAAAAATCTATTTTTATTTCAGTAATTGAATTCTAGACAAAATGATTATCATTCGCGCCCAAAAAAAAAAAAAAAAACAGATTTGCACCGGTTGTCATTACTCCCCGCAATACATTAATACAATAATTCATCATGAATAATTCTACTATATGTATTTTGTCAGAGGTTTGTGGATATTAAAGAAATCATGCTGTCCAAAATTTAGAGAATGAAAGGCCATTTCTAGTAGACATAGAACCAATGCACGATGCGACAAATAAAATTGGAAATGGATTTGTCGTGGATAAGGTGCATTTGTTTTGCGGAAAGCCTTTCCTGGGAAAAAATCTCATTTTCTAGCTTTCGGTTCGCTTAGGAAAAAAATTAATGGAAAATGTTTTCAATGAATGCTTAAATTTAGGAAAACGATTTCCCCATTAAAAGAACTTGAAATCATTTTCCAAAATGTTTTATTAGTCCTAGGGTACTTGGTTGATAAAAATTTTATTCTTATAAAATATTTTTTTCCAAAAAAAGGATCAAATTTTAATTATTATTTTTTTAATTTTGAATTATTTTTATTATTTCTTCTCTTTTTTTTTTCCTTTTTTTCTACTTTCTATTTTTTTTTCTTTTTCCTTTCTCCTTCTTTCCCATTCTTCCTCCGCTGTTGACAACTACTGGTAACCCGATGAGCAGCCAAGATGTGAACGGATGAGCTCGAGGCTTAGCCGATCCAAGAGAGCTTGAGGTTGACAACTGAGCTTCATCAAGGCCGATGAGCTCGGGCTTCGCCGAGGCTAGCGAACTCCTAGCTCAATTGATTTTGAGGAGCTCACTCTACCAAGGTTGGGGAGCTTGCAGCTCGCCCAATCTGGCATAGCTTGCCTATAACCATCAGTGGTCGGTAGCAAAGAGGAGGGAGAAAATAAAAGGAAAGAAAAGAAAAAGAAAAAGAAAAGAGAAAAGAAGAAAATTAAAAAATTAAAAAATTATTAAAAAATTATTTTTAAAGAAAAAAATAAAAAACAGAAATAAATAAATTAAAAATTAGAATTTAAAAAAATTAAAAAAAATTTGAACTTATTTTTTGCTTAGAATAAAGTTGTGATATTGAAATCAGTTTCCAATAATATTCAAACATCAGAAAACGTTTTTGATCATATATTACTATATCGAGAAAAGCTAACTGTATTGTTGGAAAATATTTTATGAGAAAGTATTTCCTATATCATTGACTTTTCTGTGAAGCAAATGCACCAAGTCATATATATTTTTCCAAGTGAGAGATTAATATGGATCTAGAGAGAGAGAGAGTGTGTGTAGGAAATGGGCAATTGGATGCAAACACCTTTTTCAACGTCAAAGTGGACGCAACTTGTGACGTGATGGGGGGAACCATTCCAATTTATTGTGCCCATCTTCCTCCTTCAGCCAAACCCAAAATCACCACTTTTTCTACGGCAGTTTCCGCCCCTTTTTTCAACTTACCAGTTGACGTAGACCGAATCTCTGTCCATCTTGCTATCATCCATGCTTACACTAGTGGATGACACCACAGAATGCATGTTTGACAGCTGTATGTATCGCTTACACATGAATGCTAATGGATCATGAACCTTCGACTTCTCTAATGAAATTTAAGGTCCGTTTGTTTGAAGAATAATCGTTTTTCGGACATTGTTTTCTAACTTTTCAGTGTTTGGATGATGGAAAACTTATACACTTACAGAAAACGTTTTCCATGCATGAATACAATAAGGTTGGAACAAGGGAAAATGACTTCTCCATTTGACAAGGAGGAAATTAATTTTTCTAAACCATTAAATAAATGAAAACTAGCAATTTTCCCTTGAAAATGACTTTCATGGAAAATATTTTCAATTATCATAAAGTTTTTACAAAAACAAGCCTACCCTAAAAGTAACTCTCAATGTTGTTCGATTGCTAGTGAAAAAGTCAGTGTCATCAAATGGCATGCAATGTAATGACGAGAAATCAATGTTATCAACAGTCGAACGATGTAGACTTCAATCCTTCACACTCACTCGGTCCCATAATCTCTTGTGTCGGGATGGGCCGAACCGCGTGTCTCGGAAGATTTCACCGGCTCGCGAACCTGTATGATGCGTCGCGGGATAGGTTTAGCCGGAAAAAGAAGAACGGATTAAAAGAAAGTCGGTCGTTGCTCTCTAATGTTCATCCTTCATCAAATGCTGGAAAGTGTTCACACAGACTGGTCTTCTGTGGGCTTTTGGTTGAACAAGGCCCATCATGCGTGGGCCTGTTGTAACGTATTTTGTATTTACTGATATTCAAAGTACTAAAATTATAGAGGTCTTCCCACGATATAGATATTTGCAACTATAAGAAAAAGAGATAATTCTGAAAAGCTTTTATTCAATTACTATGTTTTAATTTATCGGTTACGTGATATAAAGTTTTAATCGTGCAATGTGCAAGTTCTTCATTCATTAGTGAAATACACTCATTGTGTATGAGATTATTAAATTTGCAAATACAAATCTGTTTGGATTATTTTCAAATTTATCTGTCCATATTGTACAATTTTTTTTTTTATTTCTTAATTCTTAAGTCCTAGGGGGAAATAGATCTCTTTTTTTTTTTTTTTGGCACTTCACTGTGTATATTGATATGGAGAATCAGCTTTTTATTCCATATTGTACACATCGCCGCCAATGACAGAAGGCACTACACGTTGAGTTAATGTGAAATTTGACTAAACCTTCACGCGACTTGTTCGTGTTCATGAGTCACGCATCTCATGCCAACTTAAAGCTATCAGATTAACTAAATCTATCCGATCACGATCCATTTAATAACTGTGTCAAAAAATTCGACCCGAGCACAACTTATATATGTAATATTTATCAAAACATGATCGTATAATTGGGTAAATAGGTCAAATCAGGTTAATCCAATCTAAATGTGACTGAAAAATCTCCGAATAAGATCATTGAAATAAAAGTTAACTTTTATAACTCTTTATAAAAAAATGGATGTGCTTAATGGGTTACTGTTATTTTCAACGTAGTCAGATAATTGTTTAGACAAAAATCAATACAATTATGAAATTGTTTTCTTACTTGATCTATTGAAGACTTTGTTGTTCATTCTAAACAGCCTAGAAGAAATTTATGAGTGATGTCTCTAATTACATAGTCAATTTAATTTGAGTTAGTATAGTCTTCCCTTATATTATAGATAAACTTACGTTAATGAGAAAAGATTTTGGTTTCTGATGAAATTAATTATATGAGAAATCTTCATCTATTTCTCTAAGGATGCGTTTGATAATCATTCTGTTCCGGGGAACAATTTTTTATGAGTAATGATTTTTTTTATTCTGTCGTCGGGAACAATTTCTGAATAAAAGAGCGCGTTTAATAATTTTCCTAAATTTCTATTTTTTGGGATACAAATACGTTAGGTAGAATTCTTAGATTTTTTTTTTAATTTTTTTTAATTTTTTGAATTCTTTTATTATATCACTGCATATCTCTCCAAAAAGTACAGCTATTGAGGCTACAGAGTTTTCTTCCTTTTTTTTTTTGTTAGGGTTAATACCCTAAAAACCCCCCAAACCGGTACACTTGTGACAAATCTATCAAAACTATTTTTTTTTATTACAAAAAACCTCAAATTGATATACCTTTGACAAATTTACCTTAAACCGGTACATTTGCAATAAATTTACCCTTTGTTTGTTTTAGTTAAATTTTCTTGTTAAAGTATAAAGTTAAATGACACGTGACAATTGACCGGTATACCAATTTGAGATTTTATACTCTGTTTGTTACAGTTTACAAATTTTGTGATTTTTTTGTGATATTAATTTAATTTAGCGGAAGGTATATTAGTCACAAATTTATCAATTTGGAGTTTTTTACGGTAGAATAACTTAGTTTAGGATAAATTTGTCATAAATGTACCAGTTTATAGTTTTTTTTATAGTTAGTCGGGATAAATTTATCAAAGGTGTACTGGTTTGTGGTTTTTCATGATTAAAAAAATAGTTTTTGGTAAATTTATTACAAGTGTATGTTTTAAAATTTTCAAGGTATTAATCATTTTTATTATTCTCTTTTTCCTTTGGAGGGTGTCTTGCTTTTTCTGCTTCTGCTTCTGTTTTATTCTTTCTTTGCTTTTGATGGGTTTGGCTGTTGGATTCAGAGGAGAAAGCACGAGACTTTCGTTACCGCATTCCCTCACCTTTGTCATCAGCATTGGGTTTGTAGTCGAAAATGGCTAAAAAAGCAAAGGACTGTCCTTTTCATCTCCGAGGAGGGTTAAAAACGGAGAGATGCAGAGGGATGATGGGTGATGCTCAGAGGACCTGGCATGAACAGGAGTTGGAACCGGGAGAATCCAGATTGCGATGATTGCAGGAGGAGAGAGGAGAGAGAGACATGATGCGGCAGATGGTGGAGGGTTGCGAGGAGGACAAAGTTGATCAGAGCAAGGCCGTGATAGCAAATAAATGCATTTGCCGAAAGAAAAAAGTTCTAGACTGCATCAGTTTCTCAAATAGGTGATAGAACCCAAAGTTTTAGAGTAGGCTTGAATAGCTTAGTTTGCTGTACTATAACGTGTTTTGAATTAGCGGCGTTCCTCCGACCATGTCGCGAGGAACGGAGGTTTGTGTCCGATTCCCATATGAGGATACGGATATGGCCGGAAGAAAATATTGGGTGCATTTAATATGGTACGCAGGAAACCACTCAGAGATTGACATGTGTTGAGCCGGGCCCACATATTGACTATTCAAAATATCTAAACGACCCTCTTTCTTCCCGTTAAGCTCCGTCCCGCGCTCGACGAAGCGCTCTCTCTCACCATTTTCTTCTTTTTCCTTTTGCCTTTTGAGGCCATGGACGACGCTTGCGCCGTGGATTGCAATGTCACAGACCAGCTATGGACGACCTGCTTACGAGCACGCCGACGCTCATCCATGGCCGTCGTCGGCGTCATCCATGGACGACGCTCGCGGCCAGCCATGGACGACACTCATCCATGGCCGCTTTGGCCATGAAGCTTGACCTCAGACACGGAGATTGCTAGCTCGAGTGGCCTCAAGCCATCTCACCGCAAACGAAGGTCGACGCAGTCTCCACGCTCCTCAACCACTCGACCTCCCGCCGAATCACCCCTCATCGTCGCATCCGGCGGCGTGCCGTCCCTCCTCGACCTGAAGCAGCCATGAGCCGACTCGAGCTCGAGCCATGGCAGAAATTTTGATGGTTCAACTGATGGGCCCGGATTTATCACGATCCGTGTATGATTTATCGTATCATCCCACGTGATGTATTAAATGCACTTAATATTTTCACGGCCGTCCAAAGCCTGTGATACATATGAGTTCGTACTGCAACCACACAGTAAAATCTCTCTCTCTCCTGTCCTTGTGAGAGTGTGTTTAGTAAATGGGTCCAGTTCATTCAACCCCGGTGCGGTGCGGAAGCCTGCCTTTGGACTTTTTGACACTCCTTTTCTTCCTTTTTAAGGGGCTATCTGAGTTTGAGTGTTTGTATAATTCAAAGAAAACCCATTTGTGCTTTTGGCTTGTTTTCTTGTGGGCAGGAGGAAAAAGAGTCGTCCTTAATGGCATAGAGGCTCTTAATCTTTTGTTTCTTGGGGTTTGGGTTTTTCAGGAAATCTCACTCCTCTCTCCATGCAAAGATTGCGTTTTTAAAAGAGAAAACAACCCCACTTTTTGTCTGTTTCTTTTTCATCTTGTGGTGTTTGGGAAGCGGTGGGGGCGTGAAATTCTCTGCTCAGGTATACTCTATGTTCTCTCTCTTTTTTTTTTTTTTTTACCACTTTTCTGTTAATAAAGGAAAAAAAAAGTCGCACTGCTGTGGTCTCAGATTGTGCTTCTTTTTTTTTTTTTTTTTTAGGTTTTTCTTGCTATGGAGAATGGAAGGGGGGCCAATAATTTCATGTGAAGTGAGAATTTTGCATTTCCCTGACTGTTCTAGATTCCTTGAAGGAAGCACCCATATAATGTCGATCAGTAAAATACAAACAACTTTTTGGTGGAAAAGAACGGAACAATCTGAGTATCGGGAATAATCTGCGGAAACTTAATGAGATCTTTACACATGTTGGCGTTCTGCTTGTGATTAGGCCTCAGGGGGACGTGCTTCCTCGACTTCAGTCTCTGCTCTCTGGTCTTGGAGATATATAGCTACTCCGCAAGCTAATTGGAGGTTTGTCATGGTGAATCTTAATTTAGTAGTTTTGACTATATCTGCTTGCCTAAAATATGTCAGTTTGACTCGATAGTGTGTTCTTCACTTCTTGGCACTTATGACTGCTCCAAATTCTGGCGAGGGCTGGCCTCGTCAGCCCTAGTGAGGTTGCAGCCCTCTGGTGGCAAGGCTTGAGCCTCGTTGGCTCGCCACTAGAGGCCATGAACTCACTTGATGGCAAGGCTCGATGCTTGCTGGCAATAGGCTGAGAAGAAGAAAAAAAAAAGAAAATTTGAATTTTTAAAATATATCTTTATAAAAATAATTGTTTCATTAGCCAATATATTCAGAAAATATTTTATGTTTCTTTCAAAGGGAAATCGTTTTTTTTTTTTAATTTAAGCTTTGATAAGATAATATTTTTCGTTGATTTGGAAAATACTTTTTGTTAATTTATTTTCTTAAAAATGTGAAGGAAATTATTTTTAATTTTTTTTTTCATGAAACAAATCTGTCAAGCAAGTCGTATACTATATTGCATTTTCCTAGCAAAGACCTGCAATGGGAGGAGTCAAGATATTAATTAGGAGTGAGCATATCGGATTGTCCGGACCGGACTAGACCGGTTGATTTGGTTTGATTCCCGATTCTATAAAAATAGAATCGGTGATTTTTGGTCCGGTTCCCAGTTCCAAGGAAAACTAGACTGGATCGGACTGACTCTTTTATTAAAAATTTTTTTTACTTCTTAAAAATAGCAATAAATCTAAAATTATAACAACTCTAATATTTTTTTTTTAAAAATTTATTTTTGCTAAGTGGCTGTTTCCGTCGGACCGGATTGGTTGGTCCAGTCCGACTCCCCATCCTAAGACTGTCCGGTCCGGTTTCTAGTTCCAAAAAATGGGAACTAGTCCTCCCGGTCAGGTTTCCAATTCCCAAGTGGAATCGGACTATATCGGAACCAATCACCTTTAATATTGACGCGTCAAAAGTACATGACAAGATTAGGTCCACTCTGGCTTTCTACGTCAATGGCCTTAGGTTGTTCCCCCTCTCTGAGTCTCTCTCTGTCTCTCTGTCTGTCTCTCTCTCTACTAGGTGTCGAGTCCAGCCATTCCAACGACGCAGTCTAGAGTTCTGGCGAGGATGGCATTGCTCTCGGCTCTCGCAACAGAGATCGCGATCCCCGTTTGTGCCATCGTCGGGTTCGCGTACTCCTACTACCTGTTGCGTTGGTTCCCCAAGTCGCGCTATAGCGACATACTCGACCATGAAGAGCGGGGCTTAAATTGGCGTGACAATGATCAGATGTTGAGGTTTTTATCTAAAGGTGACTTTGTAAAGATCCTATAGCTTCACCACTTTGTCTGCTTTATAAAACTGTTCATTAACAGACTTTTTTTCCTTCGATCTCGCATCTGCCTAAGCAATAGTGACAGATTCGAGTCTTGTAATCTGATGATAGCTCAGCGAAATCATGAGCTTCTGCTGCTTGAGGCGTGACTCATTTTTAGGGTTTGTAACAGCTGCTAGGGCTTTGAGCGACGTATCTGAGTACAGTAGCATAATATTTACTCATGTAGATCTCTTCTCACGAAGATGGTTTACGGGCGGAGTGTTGACTGGTGTAGCTCTTGTCCTTTTGGCTTTGATAGCATTTTCATTTTATAATTTACAGTTTCCTTCATATAGTTTAATAGCATTATATAATCTATCCTTAAGGAAAACATTTTTGGAAGTAAAATCCAAACAGCGGAAAATTACTTTCCTCTAGTTTTCATGCTCTCCACCAAACAAGGGAAAATCAATCACTTTCCTCTAACGTAAAGTCTTCCATTAACCCAACGCATTCTAAGTCTAATAAGCCCAATCTTTCATATCCTCGTTATGAGTACATACATAGGATTTTTCTTTGTATATTTGATTCATTTCCAAGTATTTATGCGATAGATTAAGACCCCGTTTGTTTTGTAGAAATTTTTTTATCTAAAAATATTGTCTCATTTTTTGGCATTTGGATAGTTTAGGAAATGAATAAATAGAAAATCTTTTCATAATCAACAGAAAACCTATGTTTAATTTTAGTAATACGATTTGCACTTTTAAAAGTCATAAATCATTTTCTGAAATACGACTAGACATTGATGTTTGAACTAGAGATCTCGGCCCTTGGGTACACGGCCTAAATGCCGGTGCTTGAGTTCTTAGTAGCCTTGGTCCCTTGAAGCTGAGCCCAAGACATTGATGCACGTGTCTAGGTCTTTGCTGGTTGTGCCCAAGTCCCTAGGACTTCGATTGTGGAGCTCGGCTTTATGGTTGGGTTGAGGACCTCGATAGTTGAGCTAAAGTACCCAAGGCTAGGCTCGGGGCCTAAGCACCCGAGGCTGAATTCCATAAGAGAAAAAAAAATATTGGTTCATGATTATAGAAGTATCTGTATGAAAATTTGATTCAATACAATTTTATTTAAGATGAGTGCATTGAAAATCTTAAAACTTGTCACAAAAGTACAATCAAGTCCTAAAACTTTCCAAAAAATACAACTAAGTCCTAAAACTTGTCATAAACATGCAATCGAATCCTAAAATTAAAAATAAATAAATAAATAAATAAGTAGCTGAAGGATTTGATTGGACTAATTTGAAAAGTTTTAGGTTATGATTGTACTTTTTTTTTTTTTAAGTTTTAGGACTCGATTGCACTTTCGTGACACATTTTAGAAATTCCAATGTATTTTTTGAAAGATTCAAGACTCGATTGTACTTTTTTGACAAATTTTAGGATTTTCAATGTATTTATCCCAATTGATAATATAGCACATGCAACTCTTATATCACACAAATAGTGCATATCTTTTCAGAAAAATAAAGGCAAGTGTTTTTTTTTTCTAAAAGACAGCAAATAGTTTCCAATTTATATTCAAATTTTAGCCAAACACTGAGAAATATTGTTATTTTCCAAAAAAATCTTATTCGGACACAATTTTTAGAAATGTCAAATTATCTATGAAACAAACGGTGCCTAGGTAAATTTCTTTCTTCCATTTGTTTTTTTGTTTGTTACATGAAGCTTGGTTTATGCAACTATTGAGACAACATAAAGTTAATTAAAATTAGGATAGAAATTTTTTTCTATGTAATTGTTTTTAGTAGAAGCATATTATATTAAAAAGGTGAATTGCTGAGGATGTACAACCTTCAATTTTTAATGTATTTCTTCACTTCGTCAGTGAATGTTTTAAAAGGATTTATCATCACACGTGATTTGGTGTAGAACATTTCTCATTTTGTGAGAATCTCATTCTTGATTTGTCATACTTGTGACAAAACACTTACTCTATAATATTAGTTAAGAATACATAGGTAATGAACCTATTTCTCTAAAGTTATCTTTTGTGTTAAATTCTTGCTTCTCCTAACTGAAGTCCTTATATGTGATAATGTTTCATGCCTATTACTTATCACTATGATTTGAATAATCTTTCGAGCTAGAGCATTATCAGTCCTATAGTAGTTCACCCTTCTCTTCTAGTTCTAACATATAGGTTCAGTTCTAACTCTAGTTCTGATGTTTTTCCATATTCTCGGTTTTTTGGTTCTTACCTACTGTTTTTTGTAGGTCATCATACGTTTCTAGTTTCTTGTCTGTTTGTAATGCTTTAATTTTGGAGTAATGTTTAGATGTGTTTGCAACAATATTTTGGGTCTGGGACGTTGTAGTTAATTCTTTGTATTTCATTAAGTACTTTGCAGAACTGGGTACTTTCTGTCATCCCTTTTCCCATCTTGTCCTACTCATTATGTTCTTGTCACTTCCGAGGTTGGGTTTTGACACTTACACTTGTCAAATGTGAATTGTAATAGACACCGTATCATCTTTTAAGTTACTCTTTTGGAGGCGCTGTAGGTTAGGCTTTCTTATTTCTTGGCGCTTGGTTGAACAAAACTAGGCAACAGAATGAAGTAACCGGATTTAACTGAAGTATGCCTTCTTTCGTCACACAAAAGTAGAATGTCAAGAATCAGATTGTCGCTTTGTTTGCTTGATAAAGACTCAGAGAGACTAAGTTGTTGTTTGTGATTGAACAGCTGTGAAAGATTTTCTGTTCATGGAGTACCGGTATGGTGGGGTCTTCATGGTTGCTTTTGCGATCCTAATCTTCCTCTGCCTCGGCTCTGTTGAGAGCTTCAGCACCCAAACCCGACCTTGCAGGTTTGATCCTTCAAACGTGTGCAAGCCTGCACTGGCCACTGCCGTTTTCAGTGCTGTTTCCTTCCTGCTTGGTGCTTTCACATCAGTCCTCTCTGGTTTCCTTGGCATGCAAATTGCTATCTACGCTAATGCCAGGACTGCCTTAGAAGAAAGGGAGGGTGTTGGAGAAGCTTTCTTTTCTGCTTTCAGGTCTGGTGCAGTGATGGGATTTCTTCTTGCTGCTATCAGTCTTCTCGAGCTCTATATTGCAATCAATCTGTTCAAGCTGTACTATGGCAATGACTGGGAAGGTCTTTTTGAGGCTATTGCTGGTTATGGTCTTGGTAGATCATCCATGGCTCTCTTTGGAAGAGCTGCTGGTGGAATTTATGCCAAGGCTGCTGATGTTTGTGGTCATCTGATTAAAGAGACTTGGCCAGATTACCCAGTAGAACATCAACGTTACGTACCTGTATGGACTCTCTTACTGTAGCTCTATCTCCTAAGTTTATCCCTCACTTTTAGTTGACGTTGACCTTAATCATTCAGGTGTTTGCTTATCATGTTGGTGATATTGTCGGGGATATTGCTGGTAGGGGGACTGATCTTTCTGGCTCTTATGCCAAATCATCCTGCGCTGCCCTTGTTGTTGCTTCCATCTCTTCTTTCGGAAACAATCACAACTTCACTGCTATGTGTTATCCCCTGCTTATCAGCTCTATGGGTATTCTTGTTTGTTTGATGACAACTCTCTTTACGGCCGACTTCTCAAAAATCAAGGAAGTGAAGGAAATCAAGCCTGCATTGAGGAAGCAACTTATTATTTCCACAATTCTAATGACTTTTGGAATTGTGATTGTTAGCTGGATTGCTCTGCCCTCATCATTTACAGTTTTCAACTTTGGGTCGCGGAAAGTTGTGAGGAACTGGTAAACTCTTTGATGATACTTATCTTTTTCTGATCGTAAGTGCTGCTTTTTCTAATGTTGGTCATGTGACATGCTTTAATGTCAGCGGACTTTTATTGGATTGGGTCAAAACGTTGAGCAAATGTAGTCGCTAATTATTGATATGATCTTGCAGGCAGCTGTGCTTCTGTGTTGGTGTTGGTCTTTGGGCTGGGCTAATCATTGAATTTATCACTAAATTAAGCACCAACGATGGCATCAGGTGTTGAATTGCCAAAGTAAATGAATGATATGAATCTTTACGACTGTTGATGGTAATGTGCTGACCACTTAATGATCCTTTTTTCTGCAGCCTTCTCCAAGATTTTGCTGCCGAAAGTGTTGGCTTTGGCGCTGCCCTTGTCAATATCCCAATTTGTGCTGCCATTAGCATTTTGTTGTGTTATCGTATTGCTTCCATGTATGGAATTGCTATGGCTGCCGTTGGGATGCTAGACGTACCGGGTTGCATCACGACGATTAAAGCCATCAGCGACAATGCTAAAGTCCCATCAGCGACAATGCTAAACGGATTGCTGAGATGGATGGCAATACTACAGCTGCCGTTGGAAAGGTAGGCAATCCTTGCATGTGAATATAGTATCGACACTGTACCGTCGTCCTTTTAGTAGCTTATTTTGATAAAATCCGTAACACAGCAGAGGAGAGGGTGTCTGTGCAGAGGAACTTTTCATGAAATTACGTTCATATCATCTATAATTTACACACATTATCCAATTATTTTCTTTTTCACCATAAATGACTACATATGATGTTAGTTGTGTAAGTCTTTTTAAATTCTTGCTGGTGTGGCATGATGTTTGGCTATAATCACCTTTCTTTCCTTTAGATGCTACATTTGGTCTATCTTTCTTAATATTAGCCTAAAAAGTATCGATACTTTCGGGGAGCTTTAATATTTTGTTGGACACTTGACACTATTTGATACTTGATCAATAGGTACCGAATTTTTTCGACATTTGATCAACTCTCTCAATACTCTCTGACATTCAACATATGCATTCGGAATTATGACACACACGGGTCAATTTTAAAAAATTTTAATAAATGAGGGATCAAAATGTAAATTTATAAAAAATAATAAAAATAACAAATAAAGAAAAAAGAAAAACCTAAGTATTCTCCACTCTTCTGACTCTCGCTTTCCATCGTGTCGTGTCAGACACTTTGACACTCTTCGACATTCGATCAACAAATGTCAAGTTTTCCGATACTTAGTCAACTCTCAAAATGCTCTTTGACATGTGAGTCTAGAATTTCGACACGTAAGTTCGAAATTCTGACACGCACGATGTCAATTTTAAAAAAATTAAAATAAATAAGAGATCAAAATATAAATATGTAAAAAATAAAATAATAATAAAAATAATAAATTGGGAAATAAGAAAAATCTAATCTTCTCTTTTCTTTTAACTATCACTTCCCGTTGTATCATATCAAATATTCCGACACTTGGTCAACAGGCATCAGATTTTCTAACATCTAATCAATTTTCATAATACAATCTGATACGCAAGTCTACAATTCCGATATACAAGTTTGGAATTTCGACACGCATGGGTCAATTTTAAAAAAAATTCAATAAATGAGGGATCAAAATATAAATATGTAAAAAATAATAAATAATACAAATAATAAATTGGGAAATAAGAAAAATCTAGTATTCTCTTTTTTTCTAACTCTCACTTCCGTGACACACAATTTATCCCTCAAGTTTGTTTTTTCTTCTTCTTTTCCAACATGCTCTAATATACGAGTTCAAAATGTGGATTGATTTTTTTTTCCTCCAAGTTCTATGAATTATTGGAATGGAATTGAATTTGTCAAGTTGAAATAATGAATGATATTAACAAATGGCGAATCAATGTTTTTAGTGTAAATTCACTCTAGGCTATTTATTATTATTTATTTATTTGTGAATTTGATTCAAATAATCATAAAAATGATCATTTATCATTTTATATAAAAATACACATTTAATATACGTATCCCAATGTGTCGGAATTTTTTATTTTTTGAGAAACGACGTGTCGGCATGTCATATTATGTCGCATGTCGTGTGTTGGTGCTACTTAGGTAGCCCTATCAGCAAATTTTACTTTCCTATTGTTCAAGTCTAATGTTAGATGGACCCTTTTTTGTTACTTATCTGGAATGTAGGGATTCGCCATTGAATCAGCTGCCCTGGTATCTATGGCTCTGTTTGGTGCATTTATGAGTCGTGCAGCAATTTCTCCTGTTGATTTCCTAACACCAAAAGTTTTCATGGGTTTGATCGTGGGCACCATGCTTCCTAACTGGTTCTCTGCTATGACCATGAAAAGAGTGGGAACTGCCGCCCTGGAGATGGTTACCGAGGTTGGTCGGGCGTTTTGGGCAACAATTGAGGAACGTCACCGTGCTAGATACTTCAAAATTTTAACTGATACATCTATCAAGGGGATGATTCGAGCTGGTGCCCTTGTCATGCTTACACCGCTAATCGTCGGGATCTTCTTTGGAGTAGAGATGTTATCTGGTGTTTTGGCTGGCTCTCTTGGTGCTGTTGTTCGGGTAATCTTTACCAAAGTAATCCATCTCAATCTATTTTGGTGGTTTGTGTTGCTCAAGGTGCATCTCTCGATAGAATGCTGGTTAAACGGGGTTGAGATGTTGTTTCTTCATTGTTGAACAAAATTTGTGTAGGTTGGTGAACTGATGATTAATGCTCTTATCATCATATCTATGCATAATTAATCTCCTGATGCATATTTTTTGTTGGGCTTGGTTTCAACAGATTGCAATTTCGGCATCCAACACTGGCGGAGCATGGGAGAAAGCGAGGAAGTACATCAGGGTATGCAGTTGCTCCCAACTGCTCGAAAGCTAGTTTTTGTGGATGATACTCGTCTGCGGTGTTTCAGTGACCTGCTAAGAAAACTAGTCTGACTTAAACATATTTGTTTCTTTAATATCCTGAATTTGCTTCCAGGCTGGTGCTTCCGAGTACGCAAAGACCGAGTACGCAAAGACCCATTACCCTAAAGAAATTCACAGGGCCGTTGATAAGGGAGATACCATTGGCAATCCATTGAAGGACACTTCAGGCCCGCCACTAAACATCCTCATCCAGCTAATGGTAGTCGAGTCGCTCGTGTTTGCTCCCTTCTTTACCAGTCACGGTGGTCTGCTCTTTAAGATTTTCTGAGGGAGGGAACGGGCGACTTCCCTTTTGTAGCAACAGCAGCAGCAGCATGTCATCGACGCAATTTGCCCTTGAAAATCTATTTCCGTGTTGTTTGCTCTGACGAACCTCTCTAGCTCCTCCACTGCTTTGGACAATTCAAGCAAGATCTTTTGAAATAAGTTTTTGGATTATGCAAAATACTCGGTTTAAATTTGAAAAAAAACAATATCGAGAACAAGAATGAGAGGGGTGGTCTTGGCCATTCGAAGCGGGAATGCAACCTCATGATGATTAGTCAAAAGCTGCGTAAACACTCGGGTGCTATACGGTGCTCCATCTTCGCTAACACACCCAACGTAAAAGATGAAGAAGCGTTCAACAAAGACCACGAATCAATCCAAAGTACACAAACCTTACTTTATATATGGAGCAGTGTGCTAACAATGGATAGACGATGGGCGAGCCGAAAAGCCAGGGCCATAAAGAAGAGCATCCATCGTGGAGGAAGGACTGAAGCCAATGCCGATGCCGGTGCTAGTGATCCAGTCCATGGAGCACGCAAATCAAGTTTTTAGGTTGGAAATACTAGGAATATTGATTAAGGGTGTCAAAGCTATCCCACTCAAATCCACCTGCGAACATATTAAATATAAATAGAAAAGGAAACCCTGAAAGACTAAACAGTTCCCTCCCTCCTCTTCACCTCGACCTCCTCCCTCATCTTCACCAGCAGTTCCACCTCCTCCACATCAACGTGAACATCCAATAGAAGTTTCAAGCATCATCTAAGCCGTTTCTTCCTTCCCGCCTCTCTCTTCATTTGTTGAATCCAGAGGATGTTTGCCTCCCATGTTTGAGTCAGTCAAAAGATATCCCGTTCCACTTTCTTCCTATCTTCACTAACTATCTGAATAACATAGCAAGTCAACAACAAGTAAGATAAAGCAATACCTGCTGTAGATGTATCTATAAACTTAAACATTAACATGGCACCGAATTCTACTAAGTAGAATCCCAAAAAAAAATGAAACAAACTAACCTTCGGACGTACGGGAGTCGCCAATGGGGTGCCTATCAGTGGGGCTTGGGGAGGTGACGGCAGGAGGTGGCGACAGCGTTGATGGCGTCCGCGTTCAGGAGCAGGGGGCGCTTCACGGAGAAAAGAGAGAGAGAGAGCGGGCAGAGCGACCTTCGCTCGCTGAGAGGGGGGCCAAAACGCGAGCAAGAGTTCGTCGGCGCAATCGGCGAAGGCAGAGGTGGAGGGCCGTTGGCATCGCGCTTCGCTGGAAGAGAGGCGCCACTTCGCGGAGGGGGGAGAGAGAGAGAGAGCAGAGTGGACGTCGCGAGAGGGAAGAAAGACGGTCTGCAGAGGAGAGCAGAGGAGTGCCTAATATATTCTCAGGTCATTCGCGGCCGCCCCCCCTTCTCTCTAATAGGCGTTGACTCCAGCGATTCCAGGGACGAAGTCTAGAGTTCTGGCGAGGATGGCATTGCTCTCAGCTCTCGCGGCAGAGATCGCGATCCCGGTTTGTGTCGTCGTTGGGATCGTGTACTCCTACTCCCTGGCGCGGTGGTTCCTCGAGTCGCGCAATAGCGACGACCTCGACGACGAAGAGTGGGGCTTAACCATGGTTAAGGACAGGTGTGCTCAGATCAAGAAGAGCCTCTCTAAAGGTGACTTTGTAAAGATCCTATAGCTTCACATGAACATTTTTTTCCGGTCAATTGCATCTGCTTTGCTCAGGGTTTGAACAGAGGTTTTTATCCAGTGGGTCAATCTCGCATCAATGGCCTTTTATTTTGAAAGGTTTTATTACAAAAGGAGGAAAGTGTGTGTGGTTTTAGTGGAACAACAAACATCCAACTCCGACGTCACCGCCTTCCTTTTCAGCTTGTTGCGGCTCCTTCAGGGTCTTCTCGTTGCTTCTCCCTTTTTCTCCATTTTTCTATTCTTACCCACTCTTCTTGACTTTTCAACCAACTTCCAGCTGGCTTTCTTTCTTCATACATGTTTGTAACAGCTGCGGTGTTATTTCTCCTTTATTTTGTGCCTCTCGTATGAAGTGATATTTAATGGTAGGGCTTTGAGTCTTGTTTTTGATGCCCATGAGCGACGTATCTGAGTGGACGTGATAATAAAGTGGCATAACATTTACTATTTTGCAATTACTCATCTTGAATTTCTTTAGGAGGTTTCGGTATATTTCTTTTGCGAGATGAAAATTCCTTCATTTTGATTGACTTCAATACCAAGGAAATAGTTCATCAAGCCCAAGTCCGTCATTTCAAATGTCTTCATCATTTCTTCTTTAAATTCTCGGATCATTGTCTCATTGTTTCTGTATATATAAGATCATCTACATATAGAGAGACAATGAGAGTGTCGGACTTACCTTGGGTCTTGATGTAGAGTGTCGGCTCACTCATACTCCTCCTGAATCCTTGCTTGATGAAGTGCTCATCAATTCTACTATACCATGCACGTGGTGCTTGTTTTAACCCATATAGGGCCTTCTTAAGCTTTAAGACTTTTTCTTCTTGGCCTTTGAGAATAAAGCCTTGTGGTTGTTCTATGTAGATTTCTTCTTGAAGATATCCATTTAGGAATGCCGACTTCACATCTAGTTGATAAATCTTCCATTCTTTTTGTGCCGCCAAGGCTATAAGTGCTCGAATAGTATCAAGGCGAGCAACGGGAGCAAAAGTTTCAGTATAGTCAATACCTGGTTGTTGCAAGTATCCTTTCGCCACAAGCCTTGCTTTATGCTTCTGGATTGATCCATCTGCATTGAGCTTTGTCTTGTAAACCCACTTAACGCCAATAATCTCTTTGTCTTCCGGACGATCAACAAGCTCCCAGGTTTCATTTTTTCTCGATCATTTTAATCTCTTCCTCCATAGCTTTATCCAAACTTCATCTTTGGATGCTTGTTCATAATTTTCTGGTTCCAAAATAGCAAAGTTGCACGTGTCATAAATTCTTTTAAGGGCTTTTACCCTTAGTACTGGAGACTCTGGAGTAGATTCTTCTTGCACTGGGCTTGGAGAGGATGGTGGTGTTACTTCTTGAGTGGAGGAGTCTGGTACTTCTCCTTCTTCTTGTGACGTTGACTCCTCTTGAGCAGGTGGTGTGTCTGGCAAGGTGATCTCTTCTCTCGATCTTCTTGTCTTCCCAATTCCAGGCAGCATTCTCATCGAACTCGACGTCTCGACTAATCATTAGTTTTTTAGTTCTTAGGTTGTAAACCCGATAGCCTTTTGATTGGTCACTATAGCCAAGGAATATTCCTTTTTCTGTCTTTTCATCTAGCTTACTCCTTTTTGAGCAGGGATGTGGACGTAGCAAATGCATCCAAACACTTTGAGATGCTTTGCTGAAGGCTTCCGTCCACTCCATGCTTCGACTGGAGTTTTATTTTGAACTGCTTTAGTTGGACACCTATTTAATAGGTATACAGCAGTATAAACTGCTTCTGCCCAGAAAGTGTTGGGAAGGCCTTTCTCTTTTAGCATAGACCTTGCCATCTCCATGACGGTTCTATTTTTTCTTTCAGCTACTCCATTTTGTTCTGGGGCGTAGCCAACAGTTAGTTGATGATGGACTCCTTCATCTTCACAAAATTTATTAAATTCCTTTGAATTGTATTCTGTGCCTCTGTCACTCCTTAGACTTTGATTCTTTGGCCACTTTGATTCTCGACGTGGTTCTTGAATTTTCTAAAGATAGAGAAAACCTCAGATTTTTCTCGAAGAAAATATACCCACGTCATTCTTGTATAATCGTCAATGAATAAGATGAAATATTTATTTTGACTAGGTGTAGGTGTCCTCATCGGACCGCACACGTCCGTGTGGACAAGCTCTAAAGGCTTCTTAGCCTTCCATGAAACTCCAGATGGGAAGGACTGTCTCTGTTGTTTTCCAAGAAGACAACCTTCACAAACATCTGAAATTTCTGTGATTGCTGGAAAATCCTTTTTTTCAACAAAGATGGTTCTTGGAGCTCCAGTCCCCTTGGCTTTCGATAGCATTTCCATTTTAGGGATATATTTATTAGAAATATTAAAATTTATCACAAAAGTATAATAGAGTTCTTCTTAAACTTACAAAAAAATATAATAGAGTTCTCAAAATTATAAAAAAGTACAATCAAGTCTTAAAACTAATTAAACTAGTTTAATCAAGTCCTAAAATTAATGCCGTCTATTTACATTAATAGAAAATGCTAACGAGACTTCTTTTTTAATATTTTCTCTCTTACGTGGCGATGATGTTTTTACCAAAATATTAGTTAAATAGAATAAAAAAGTATTTCAAGAAAAAGAAAAAAAAAATGAAACTATGGGCAAGGGTAGCCATGATCCTTGCAACTTTTTTTCCATTTTTTAAATAATTATTTAGCTTTTTAAAGTTTTTTGCTATTATTTAAATAATATTTAAAGCAAAAAGTGATTAAAATTGCCATGTATGAAAATAAATTAATTTAAAAATACCACGTTAGCATTTTCCTTTAGATAAATTGACCATGTTAACTTTAGGACTTAATTAAATTTATTTGACTAATTTTAGGACTTGATTGCACTTTTTGTAAGTTTTACGATTCAATTATACATTTGTGACATGTTTTAGGATTTATAGTGTACAAGTCCCTTCATTTTATAATTTACAGTTTCCTTCACATAGTTTAATAGCATTACATAATCTATCCTTAAGGAAAACATTTTTGGAAGTAAAATCCAAACACCAGAAAATTACTTCCCTCTCGTTTTCATGCTTTTCACCAACTAATTTCCTCTCATGTAAAGTTTTCCATTAAACCAATGCATTCTAAGTCTAATAATCCCAATCTTTCATATCCTCCTTATGAGTACATACATAGGATTTTTCTTTGTACATTTGATTCATTTCCAATTATTATGTGATAGATAAGATGTCTCATTTTCTGGTGTTTAGATAGCTTAGGAAATGAATAAATAGAAAATATTTTTATAATCAACAAAAAACCTATGCTTAATTTTAGGAATACAACTTCCACTTTTAAAAGTTATGAATCATTTTCTAAAATACGACTAGACATTGACATTTGAACTAGAGATCTCGGCCTTTGGGCACAAGGCCCTAATGCCCGTGCCTGAGTTCTTAGCAGCCTTGGTCCCTTGAGGCTAAGCCCAAGACCTTAATGCTCCTCCCTAGGTCTTTGTTGGTTGTGCTCAAGTCCTCAAGACTTTGATTGCGGAGCTTGACCCTATGGCTGATCAAGGACCTTGATAACTAAGCTAAAGTACCCAAGGCTAGGCCTAGAGCCTAAGCACCCGAAGTCAGATTCCATAAGAGGAAAAAAATATTGGTTTATGATTTATAGAAGTATTTATTTATGAAAATTTGATTCAATAAAATTTTATTTAGGATGAGTGTGTTGGTAATTCTAATACTTATCACGAAAGTTTAATTGAGTTCTAAACTAATCACAAAAGTACAATCCAGTCCTAAGAATTTCAAAAAATGTAATTAAGTCCTAAAACTTGTCACAAGCGTACAATCAAATCCTAAAATTTTCAAAAAATTCAAATAGCTAAAGGATTTACTTGGACTAATTTGAATATTTTTAGGTTATTATTGCGCTTTTTTAAATTTTTAGAATTCAATTATACTTTTGTCACAAGTTTTAAAAATTTTAATGCACTTTCTGAATGTCTTAAGGTTTGATTGCACTTTTGTGATAAATTTTAGGATTTCTAATGCACTTATCACAATTGATAATATAGCATGTGCAACTCTTATTTCACATAAATAGTGCATATCTTTTCAGAAAAATAAAAGCAATTTTTTTTAATAATTGGAAAATAATTTCCAATTTCCAGAAAAAAAAAATCTTATTCAAGCACAGTTTTAGAAATATCAAATTATTTATGAAACAAATGGGGTCTAGGTAAATTTCTTTCTTCCATTTGTTTTTTGTTTGTTATAGAAAGCTTGGTATATGCAACTATTGACACGACGTAAAGTTAATTAAAATTAGGATAGAAATTTTTTTCTATGTAATTGGCTTTGGTATAAGCATATTGTATTAAAAACGCGAATTGCTGATGATGTACAACCTTCAATTTTTAATGTATTTTTTTCACTTCGTCAGTGAATGTTTTAAAAGGATTTATCTTCATACGTTGCGATTTGGTGTAGAACATTTCTCATTTTTCGTGAGATTGTCATTCTTAATTTGTCATACTTGTGAAAAAACACTTATTCTATAATATTAGTTAAGAATACATAGGTAAACAACCTATTTTTCTAAATTTCTCTTTTGTGTTAAATTCTTGCTTCTCCTAACTAAAGTCCTTACATGTGACAATGTTTCATACCTATTACTTATCGCTCTGATTTGAAGAATCTTTGGAACTAGAGCATTATCAGTTCTATAGTAGTTCACCCTTCGCTTCTAGTTCTAACATATAGGTTCAGTTCTAACTTTAATTCTGATGTTTTTCCTTACTCTCGGTCTAATTTTTGGTTCTAACCTCCTGTTTATTGTAGGTCATAATATGTTTCTAGTTTCTTGTTTGATTGTAATGCTTTAATTATAAAGTAATGTTTAGATGTGTGACAACAGTATTCTGGGTCTGGGACATTGTAGTTAATTCTTTGTATTTCACCAAGTACTTTGCAGAACTGGGTACTTTCTGTCATCCCTTTTCCCATCTTGTCCTACTCATTATGTTCTTGCCACTCTTCCGCCGGTGGGTTTTGACACTTACACTGTCCAGCTTGCCAAATGTGAATTGTAATAGACACCGTGTCATCTTTTAAGTTACTCTTTTGGTGACGCTGTAGGTTAGGCTTTCTTATTTCTTGGCACTAGGTTGAACAAAACTAGGCAACGGAATGAAGTAACCGGATTTAACTGAAGTATACCTTCTTTCGTCACACATAAGTAGAATGTCAAGAATCAGATTGTTGCTTTATTTGCTTGATATAGACTCAGAGGCTAAGTTATCGTTTGTGATTGAACAGTTGCGAAAGTTTTTCTGTTCACGGAGTACTGGTTGTTAAAGAGACAGAACAAAGAAGAGTAGAACAGAAGCTAATAGAAGCAAAGAGGAGTAGAGCAAACTTAAAGAAAAGATGAAAGATGAGCTGGCCAACTATAAAGAAGTTGAAGAAACAGAAGCTGACCTGGTGATCCGTAGAAAAGCTGAGTTGGCAATCCTTGTGAAGAATCTGAATTTACAAGCTGATCAAATGGAGCTGCACGTGTGTCACGTTTAATCATTCTGTTACTAAAGTTGTTATTTCTGGTTTGCACGTTAGTATAAAAGGATTTGAAGTAAACTGTTGTACGAGTATGATTCATTTTGGCTGAAAACCTGAATTACTCTGCTCTCTGAATTTCCTCTGTTCTTCTTGAAGTTCTCCCTGTTTCTTCTATATCTTTGTTCTTCTTCATATAGCAGAACCTTGTAAGGTTGAATGAGAAGAAAGGTTGAAGGAAATATTCAATTGATGTATTGCAATTGATTGTTCAGCAATTACAGAATACATAAATCTCTTGAGTACAGGTTCTTCTCTAGATTCTGTTTCTTCTCATGGTATCAGAGCATGTTTTCTGGGAGTTCTAGATCTAATATGTGTTACTGAAAGTCTGTGTGAAGGATCACATGAGCAAGACATTACGAAGATCTTGTTGATTTCTCGGTAAGCTGATTTTCGCAGTTTACTTGATTGTTTCTCGCATCTTCAAAGTATCCTAAAGAAATAGTATGGCAACAAGAATGCAGAAGTATCCTTTTCCTATCCATGTGAATATAGCCAACTTTGTTACAATCAAGTTGAATGAAGAGAATTTTCTGTTATGGCAAGCGCAATTTAGCAGGTTTATGAAAAGTCAAGATTTGATTGGCTTTATTAATGGTGAAACATTACCACCTGCTCAAATGATGCAAACTGAGAATGGGGAAGTGATGAATCTTGATCACCTGGATTGGACAAAAACCGATCAACTAATCTCATCATGGATAAGCGGTGCGGTATCAGAGAATATTTTAAGCTTGATAATTGGCTTAGAAACTTCATTCGAGGTATGGCAGGCTCTTATAAACCGGTTTACTCAGAAGTCTGTAGCAAAAGAATTTGAGTTAAGAGGAAAATTACAGGCTTGTAGGAAGAGAGATAGACCATTAAGTGAATACCTTCGAGAATTTAAAACTATCTGTGATCAATTGAATGCAATTGGAAAGCCTGTTGATGATATAACCAGGATGTTTGGCATACTTGAAGGTTTAGGTTCTGAATATGAAACCTTTAGAACAACCATGTACTGTCTCAAACCCCAGCCAGAGTATGATGAGGTTATCTCCCAACTTGAGAGATTTGAAACTAGATTGCAAACATATTCTGTGAACTAGTACAATACTAACCTGGCATATTATGGACAAAGAAAGACTGAAACAGGTCTGCAGAGGTTTAATTCTAGTAATCAAGGAGGAAGTATTCAAGGGGGATACAACTCTGGCAGAGGACAGTTCATTAATAGAAGAGGTCGTGGAAATAATTTTACTAGAACAGGAAGGAATCAACAGAATACTCTGAACTTGACAAAGCAATATCAGGTCAATAAGGGTAATTGGTCTAATCATGGACAAGGGTTTAGACCATATACAAACTCTTCTTAGAGATATCAAGGTGTTAGATCCTATCCACCTCAAGGGTCAAATGGTGATAAGCTCGTACAGGATACAAAGCCAATGAATAATGGTCCTCTGGAATGTCAAATTTGTAAGAGATCAGGTCATACAGCACTTAGATGCTGGTATCGCTTTGATAATTCATATCAAGCAGATGAAATACCAACTGCTCTAGCAGCTATGCATATCGAAGAACCATATGTCTCTGAATGGTATCCAGACACAGGGGCTACATCACACATTACAGCAGAACCTGGTATGATTCAAAACTATGCTGCATATAGTGGTAATGATACAGTTATGATAGGAGATGGGTCCTATTTATCAATCTCATGTATTGGTAATGGAACCTTAAATACAACAACTAGTATATTACCACTAAATGATGTTTTAATAGTTCCTGCAATCAAGAAGAATCTTCTTTCTGTATCGAAACTAACAGATGACTATCCCTGTTCTTTTATATTTGACAAACATGGGGTATATATGAAGGACAATTACAATCATACAACAGTGAAGCTAGGAAGGAAAATCAAGGGGCTGTATCAAGTGGAATCTAGAGGAACAGAAGCTTTCTTCACTCAGGCTCAACATGAAGTAGGAGAAGATGTCTGGCATCAAAGATTTGCTCATACCAGCTTAAAGACAGTAAAGATTCTGCAGAGTCAACATCTAATTCAATATAAGTCGAATGCTCCAAGTATGTGTAGCAGTTGTCAAATTGCTAAGAGCTCAGCTTTGCCCTTTCCTATCTCAGAACATATCTCTAATGTTCCTCTAGAAAAGATACATTGTGATGTATGGGGACCATCACCAATTTCATCTGTTCAGAAGTTTCATTACTATGTCATCTTTGTGGATGATTTCTCTCGATATAGCTGGATATATCTAATGAGACAAGTCGAAGTATATGATGTGTTTGTTTTGTTTCAAAGACTAGTAGAGAATCAACTCGATCACAAGATCAAAGTGTTTCAAAGTGATGGAGGAGGAGAATTCACAAATATCAAATTTCAGAATCATCTACAACAGTGTGGGATTAAACATAACATCTCTTGTCCTTATACACCATAACAAAATGGTGTCTCCGAGAGGAAGCATCGACATGTGGTTGAATTGGGGCTAGCAATGCTGTATCATGCAAGAGTACCATTACAATACTGGGTAGATGCCTTCATGACAGCAGTCTATGTAATCAATTTGCTCCCCACAACAAAACTGAATATGAACTCACCTCACTATAAGCTGTACAAACAGAGACCAAATTATGCTCATCTACGAGTTTTTGGATCAGCTTGTTATCCTTGTCTCAGATCCTATACAAAGCATAAATTTGATCCAAGGTCTCTCATGTGTATATTTCTTGGATACAGTGAGAAACATAAAGGCTACAGGTGTCTTTTGCCTACTAATGGACGTGCCTATATTAGTAGACATGTAGTTTTTGATGAAAAAGAATTTCCCTTTACTCGAAAAACTACTTCTGAATATCGACAAGGATCTGAACTATACAAGCATTGGATAAGAAGTTCAGCATCTACTACATCCAATACTACCAATCAGATTCAGCCACAAGCCAATAAATCAAGTGAATCTTTGCAGAGTACTAGATCAAATCAGATCACTCCAGAAATACAGAACAGTGAGATCAGCATTGTAAATCATGCAGTTATGCCACAAATGAACATAGTACCTGATGCTGAGCCTCAGATCACTCCTGATAATGCATTCAATAATGTTGAAACACTCGATATCTCCCGATATTGAACAACAAGTGTCTATCGATCGGGAATCGACTCGACATCTCCGCTAACACGTAACAACCACAAATTAGTCCTATATCGAAGTCACACAAGGTACATTATCTACTCATCCTATGCAGACTAGACTAAGATCTGGGATTATTAAAGCAAATCCCAAATATGCATGTCTGGTTG
The DNA here is from genome assembly GCA_016097595.1 of Eucalyptus pumila. Taxonomy (NCBI): domain Eukaryota; kingdom Viridiplantae; phylum Streptophyta; class Magnoliopsida; order Myrtales; family Myrtaceae; genus Eucalyptus; species Eucalyptus pumila. The sequence goes on from CM027848.1 coordinate 47,254,552, forward strand.
AATATCAGGTTCCAATTGAACCAAAGTCAGTAAAATCTGCATTAGCACACACAGGATGGTGTCAAGCAATGCATGAAGAAATGGATGCTTTATATCAAAACAAAACCTGGGATTTAGTCCCTAGAAATGATCAAATGAATGTTATTGGCTGCAAATGGGTGTTTAAAACTAAACTTGCACCAGATGGCGGTTTAGATAGACTGAAAGCTCGACTTGTAGCCAAAGGTTTTCATCAAGAAGAAGGTCTTGATTTCACAGAAACCTATAGTCCTGTAGTAAAGCATGCTATAATCCGAATAATTCTCTCAATAGCAATGATAAAACAAAGTGGCTAATTCATCGTTAGATGTTAAAAATGCCTTCTTACATGGTAACTTGAGTGAAACAGTTTATATGGAACAACCACTAGGTTTTAAAGAATCACAGAGACCTCATCATGTTTGTCTTCTTAGAAAATCCCTCTATGGACTTCGACAAGCCCCTCGAGCTTGGTTTGACAAGTTCAGCAGTTTCTTACTAGAATATGGGTTCTTTTGTAGCTCAACTGATCCTTCCTTGTTCATTCTACATGCTGGTAAAGAAACAATCCTCTTACTACTATATGTTGATGATATCCTTTTAACTGGAAGCTCATCTCAAGTTCTCTCTGGTCTCATTACTGCTCTAAGTCTTCAGTTTCATATGAAGGATCTTGGTTCACTACACTATTTCCTTGGCATTGAAGTTAAGCATACCCCTGACCATTTGTTCCTTTGCCAAGCCAAATATGTTATAGATCTTCTCACCCGAGCCCATATGCTCGAGTCTAAACCAATTTCAACTCCCCTTTCATTAAGACCAACCATTTTGATCAATGACTCTATGGCCTTGTCAAATCCTCGCCGAGTATAGAAGCATTGTTGGTGGCCTCCAATACCTCACATTAACTCGGCCAGACATTGCCTATGCCACTAATCTACTCTGGCAGAAAATGCAGAAACCTACCATTGCAGATCTCCATAGAATGAAAAGAGTACTGAGATATGTTAAAGGTACAATCCACTTTGGCTTATTCATTCATTCACAAAGCACCATGCATCTCTATGGATTCTCAGATGCAGACTGGGCTGGATGTATTGAAACCAGAAGATCAACAACTGGATTTTGCACATATCTTGGCTCCAATCTCATCTCCTGGGCGGCAAAGAAGCAGCCAACAGTTAGTAGGTCTTCTACAGAGGCTGAGTATCATGCACTTGCATCAACCACTGCTGATCTCACTTGGATCAGCTTTGTCTTACGAGACATCGGTTGTTCTCTTACTCCTCCAATTCATCTATACTGTGACAATAAATCAGCTATCTCACTCACTGTTAATCCTGTCTTACATGCTCGAACAAAACATATTGAAGTAGATTTTCACTTTGTTCGAGAAAAGGTATCTTCTGGGTCGTTACATGTCAAATATATTCCCAGTAATTACCAACTTGCTGATATCTTTACAAAACCTTTGTCAAGAATAGCACATTCTCATCTACGAGTCAAATTGGGAATTTGTACTCTTCCCATTCCCAATTTGAGGGGGGATGTTAAAGAGACAGAACAAGGAAGAGTAGAACAGAAGCTGATAGAAGCAAAGAGGAGTAGAGCAAACTTGAAGAAAAGATGAAAGATGAGCTGTCTAACTATAAAGAAGTTAAAGAAACAGAAGCTGACCTGGTGATCCGTAGAAAAGCTGAGTTGGCAATCCTTGTGAAGAATCTGAATATACAAGCTGATCAAATGGAGCTGCACGTGTGTCACGTTTAATCATTCTGTTACTAAAGTTGTTATTTCTGGTTTGCACTTTAGTATAAAAGAATTTGAAGAAAACTGTTGTATGAGGATGACTCATTCTGCTGAAAACTTGAATTACTCTGTTCTCTGAATTTCCTCTGTTCTTCTCGAAGTTCTCTCTGTTCTCTCTGTATCTTTGTTCTTCTTCATATAGCAGAACCTTGTAAGATTGAATGAGAAGAAAGGTTGAAGGAAATATTCAATTGATGTATTGCAACTGATTCTTCAGCAATTACAGAATACAGAAATCTCTTGAATACAGGTTCTTCTCTAGATTCTGTTTCTTTTCACTGGTATGGTGGGGTTTCATGGTTGCTTTTGCGATCCTAATCTTCCTCTGCCTCGGCTCTGTTGAGAGCTTCAGCACCCAAAGCCGACCTTGCAGGTTTGATCCTTCAAACATGTGCAAGCCTGCACTTGCCACTGCCGTTTCCAGTGCTGTTTCATTCCTACTTGGTGCTTTCACATCAGTCCTCTCTGGTTTCCTTGGCATGCAAATTGCTATCTATGCTAGTGCCAGGACTGCCCTTGAAGAGAGGAAGGGCGTTGGAAAAGCTTTCTTTTCTGCTTTCAGGACAGGTGCAGTGATGGGATTTCTTCTTGCTGCTGACGGTCTTCTCGTGCTCTATATTGCAATCAATCTGTTAAAGCTGTACTATGGCAATGACTGGGAAGGTCTTTCTGAGGCTATTGCCGGTTATGGTCTTGGTGGATCTCTTATGGCTCTCCTTGGAAGAGCCGCTGGTGGAATTTATGCTAAGGCTGCTGATGTTTGTGTTCATCTGGTTATACAGAGTCGGCCAAATTACCCAGAAGATGAGCGAAACCCAGCTGTATGGAGACTCTTACTGTAGCTCTCTCTCCTAAGTTTATCACTCGCTTTTAGTCATAAATGAGGTTGACCTTAATCATGCAGGTGATTCCTTATTATGTTGGTGAGATTGTCGGGGATATAGCTGGTATGGGGACTGATCTTTTTGGCTCTTATGCCGAATCATCCTGCGCTGCCTTTGTTGTTGCTTCCATCTCTTCTTTCGGAAACAAGCACGACTTCACTGCTATGTGTTATCCCTTCTTTATCAGCTCTATTGGTATTCTTGTTTGTTTGATGACAACTCTCTTCACGGCCAACTTCTCAAAAATCAAGGAAGAGAAGGAAATCAAGCCTGCATTGAGGAAGCTACTTATTAATTCCACAATTCTAATGACTTTTGGAATTGTTATTGTTAGCTGGATTGCTCTGCCCTCATCAATTACAGTTTACAACTTTGGGTCGCAGAAAGTTGTGCAGAGCTGGTAAACTCTTTGATAATACTTATCTTTTTCTGATCCTAAATGCTGCTTTCTTCTAATGTTGGTCATGTGATATGCTTTAATGTCAGCGGACTTTTACTTAATTGGGTCAATACATTGAGCAAATGTAGTCGCTAATTATTGATATGATCTTGCAGGCAGCTGTGCTTCTGTGTTGGTGTTGGTCTTTGGGCTGGGCTGAGCATTGGGTTTGTTACTAACGATGACATCAGGTGTTAAAATTGCCAAAATAAATGAAGGATATGAATCTTTACAACTGTTGATGGTTATGTGCTGACCACTTAATGATCCTTTTTTCTGCAGCCTTCTCCAAGATTTTGCTGCCGACAGTGTTGGTTTTGGCCTTGCCTTTGTCAAAATCCCAATTTTGGCAGCCATTAGCATTTTGTTGAGTTATCGTATTGCTTCCATGTATGGAATTGCTATGGCTGCCGTTGGGATGCTAAGTACCATTGCCACTCGATTGGCCATAGATGCTTACTGTCCCATCAGCGACAATGCTAAACGAATTGCTAAGACGGCGCGCGGGAGAGCCCCTAAAGATGTACTGTCGTCAAGCAATATTACAGCTGCAACTGGAAAGGTAAAGGCAATCCTTTCATGTAAATATAGAATCGACACTGTACTGTCGTCCTTTTAGTAGTTTATATTAATAAAATCCGTAACATAGAAGAGGAGAGGGTGTCCGTGCGTAGGAACTTTTCACGAAATTACGTCCATGTCATCTAGACTTTACACACATTATCCAATTATTTTATTTTTCACCATAAATGACTAAATATGACGTTTGTTGTGCACGTCTATTTAAATTCTTGCTGGTGCGGCATGATGTTTGGCTATAATCACCTTTCTTTCTTTTAGGTGCTGCCTTTCATTTTTTATTTTTTTTAATATTAGCTTAGGAAATATCGACACTCTTCCGAAGCTTTCGTTGGTGTCGAACACTTCGATACTCAATTGACGGTTGTCGAAAAATTGGACAACTAATCAACTCTTCCAACATGCAAGTTTAGAATTGGATGCGGGGTTAATTTTAAAAATTTTCGATAAATGAATGATCAAAATGTAAATATGTAAAAAATAATAAAAATAATAAAAGGAAAAATAAGAAAAAATTAATTTTTTTTTTGAACTCTGGCTTCTCATTACACACAATTCACCCTCCAAGTTTTTTTTTTTTTTTAACACGTTCTAACACGTGAGTTCAAAATATGAATTGTTTTTTTTCTCCCCTCAGTTTTATGGATTATTTTAATGGAGTTGAATTTGTCAAATTAAAATAATGAATGATATTAACAAATGGTGAATTAATGTTTTAAATGTAAAAAGCTCTTTTATTATTATTCATTTATTTGTAAAATTGAATCAAATTAATTAGATATATACAAATGTATATTCAATATACAAAGTGTCGGAATTCTCTATTATTTTAGAAACAACGTGTCGGCGTGTTATGTCTCATTGTGTTGTGTGTGGGTGTCGATGCTACTTAGATAGTCCTATTGGCAAATTCTACTTTCCCGTTGTTTAAATCTAATATCAAATGGACCTTTTTTCGCTACTTATTTGGTATGTAGGGATTCGCCATTGAATTAGCTTCCCTGGTGTCTATCGCTCTCATCGGTGCATTTGTGAGTCGTGCTGCAATTTCTCCTGTTGATCTCTTGACACCAAGAGTTTTCATGGGCTTGATCGTGGGCGTCATGTTTCCTAAATGGTTCTCTGCTATAACCATGAAAAGAGTGGGAACTGCAGCTGTGAGGATGGCTAACTTGGTTTTTCGGAAGTTTGAGGTAGGAAGTGAGAAAGATTACAATATTAGATGCTTGAAAATTTCAACTGATGCATCTTTTAGGGGGATGATTCGACTTGGTGTCCTTGTCATGCTTACACCACTTATCGTGGGGACCTTCTTTGGAGTAGAGATGCTGTCCGGTGTTTTGGCTGGCTCTCTTGGTTCTGTTGTTCGGGTAATCTTTACCACAGTAATCCATGTCTATCTATTTTGGTGGTTTGTGTTGCTCAAAGTGCATCTCTCGATAGAATGCTGGTTAAACAGGGTTGAGATATTGTAGTTTCTCATTGTTGAACAAAATTTATGTAGGTTGGTGAACTGATGATTAATGCTCTTATCATCATATCTATACATAACTAATCTCCTGATGCATATTTTTTGCTGGGCTTGGCTTCAACAGATTGCAATTTTGGCATCCAACACTGGTGGAGCATGGGAGAAAGAGAAGGAGTATATTAGGGTGTGCAGCTGCTCCCAACTGCTTGAAAGCTAGTTTTTGTCGATAATACTCGTCCGTGGTGGTTCAGTGACCTGCTAAGAAAACTAGTCTGACTTAACATTTTTTTATCCTGAATTTGCTTCCAGGCTGGCGCTTCCGAGTACGCAAAGACCTATTATCGTGAAGAATCAACGACTCGCAGGGCAGCTGATGAGGGAGATACCATTGGCGATCCATTGAAGGACACTTCAGGCCCACTACTCAACATCCTCATCCAGCTAATGGCAGTCGAGTCGCTCGTGTTTGCTCCCTTCTTTACCACTCACGGTGGTCTGCTCTTCAAGATTTTCTGAGGGAGGGAACGGGCGACTTCCCCCTCGTAGCAACAGCAGCAACATCGTCATCGACTCAATTTGCTCTTAAACATCTATTTCCATGTTGTTTGCACGATCTAATATATCTCTCTAGCTCCTCCATTGCCTCGGACAATATGAGCGGGATCTTTTGAAGTAAGTATTTGGATTATGCAAATTACTCGTTTTAAATTTGAAAAAAAAAAACAATATCGAGAAAAAGAATGATAGGGGTTGTCTTGGCCATTCGAAGTACGAATGCGACCTCATGATGATAAGTCGAAAGCTGCGTAAACACTCGGGTGCTGTATGGTGCTCCATCTCCGCTGACACACCCAACGTAAAAGATGAAGAAGCGTTCAACAAGGACCGCGTATCAATCCGAAGTACACAGACCTTACTTTAAATATGGAGCAAAAGCCAGGACCATAAAGATGAGCATCAACCATGGAGGAAGGACTGAAGCCGACGCTGATGCCGGTGCTGATGATCCGGTCCACGGAGCATGCATACCAAGTTTTTGGGTTGGGCATACCAAGAATATTGATTAAGGGTGTCAAAAAATACCCAACCCGAACCGATCTGCGAACATATTAAATATAAATAGAAAAGGAAACCGTGAAACTCTAAAGAGTTCCCTCCCTCCTCTTCACCTCGACCTCCTCCCTCGCCCTTTCTGCCACGATCCCCTCATCTTCACCAGCAGTTCCGCCTCCTCCGATCAACGTGAACATCCAATAGAAGTTTCAAGCATCGTCTAGGCCCTCTCTCTCTCTCTCTCTCTCTCTCTCTCTCATTTGTTGAATCCATTGCACAAGATCTGAATTGGGAATGTTTCAATTTTCTGTTTTGTCCTGAGCCTGTGACGGAGGATCTGAAGGGAGATAAAATGAAGGAAAAGGACAAAAAAAAAAAGGGTGTGAGCTGCGTGAGATTTGATAAGACTACTACTAACTATTTTAAAAGTTTAAGGTCTTAATTAAATGTGTGATTTATTATTTAAATATTCTAACACTCCCCCTCATGCTTAGTATGATTTTTTGGCCTAGTATTAAGCATGAATATATTTAAGTATATTTAAGTGTGGAGGTAAATAAGGTCAGGAAAGATTCGAACTTAGAATCTCTAGCTCTCATATCGTGTGAGATTATTGTTAATTGCTCTAAAAGCTAAGTAATCCCACAAAATCTCACAAGCCGAAACTCAAATTGAACATGCCTGAACCGTCATTTCAATTGGGTTATGTATGATTCAAGTCATAAAAATTATATATTGTTTGTGTTAACCAAACTGAACCGACCTATTGACACTTCTAAAATCGTGTTGACACCAAAAAATAATCTGGTCATCAATGTGCACGTGCCTCGCATGAGAGTGAGAAAACCCATGGCATTTGAGCAGGGATGATAACAGTCACGTGCATAACACATGAGCACCATCTTGTATGTATTTATCTATTAATGGGTACATGAGCTAACACATGACGATCGATGGTGATATTATTTAATATCATGTGTCCAATTAATAAAATATAATAATAGATGTCACGATCTAAATTTCGGGCGCACTACCTAGGTTTAGGCTAATGGACTAAGTCTTTAAACTTAACCCAAGTTTTCCCAAGCCCATACCAATTCGCAAAGTATTTAGCATGCAAAAGATTATTAGCTAGGAGTCACCATTGATCGGTTTACAGTAGGTCGATTAGACACCTAAATAAAATAATAAGAGAATTATTTTAATCCTACGAACCAAAGACTAAGAGTACGGGGAATTGGTTACATTAGATTTCTTTAATACCCTTTCGGTACCATTTCTTTTTAATTTTTCAAAAAAAAAAAATTGCAAGCAACTTGGATACTCAATCATTATTAAACATTGAATAAAATAAATTGTACCAAATGTATTCAACACACTAAAGCAAGTAATTATTTTTTGGGTTTTCTTTTATCTCAAAATTAAAACATGCATTCAAACTACATGACCTAATTTTACTAACAAACAAATTCTAATTAAATGAACCTATTATGCAAACTATGCACCTAATATTTTTTGTATTGAAATTAGGAATTAATAAAAAGCCTAATTAAATTATCTAAAATGAATAATTTTCTATTTTATTTTAGGAGTTGATTTGACTTAAACCCTATCCTATCTTAGAAAACTATAAAAATGAGGTTATATAAATGTGCAAACATTATCTAAAATCAATCCTAATCTATTCCAAAAATCATCTAAAAATGCAATCCTAAAAATGATATCCTAATTTACTAAACCAACACACACTATTGCAAGATTTGATTTTTTTTATTTATTTATGCTTTTTAGTGTTTTTCCAAGATAATCAACTATATCTAAACAATCAAGATATTCATCAAATAAATAGTTAAAATAATCGAAAAAAATAATATGTTGTCTCACATGTCAAATTAACGATTACTCTAACCTAAAACATCATGACAAAATGTTCAAAATAATTAAAAATCTTATCCGAAATCTTACTTAATCAAATTAATAATTATAATGATTTAACAATTAAAATACTATCAAAATGCCCAAAAATTAATATAATTAAGAAAATGATCCAACATCTTACGGATCAAATTAATAATTACAATAATTTTAGACAAAACCCTTATGGATAATGTCTACAAGATTCATGAGTATTAACAACCAATTTTCCAATTTAAATAATTAAACTTAATATATATATATATATAAACAAAATAAAGTAAAATAAAATAAAAATAAATAAAAACTACCTAATAGAGGTTTGGAAAGGGCTGCAGGTCGTCGGTCCGGCAAAGAGAACTCCGACGAGGGGCGGCGGCGAGCAGACCGGCAGCAAGCAGACCAACGGCGAATGGGGACGCTAGTCGGAGCAACACGGGCGGAGACTGGCGCTCGGGCGGAGACCAGGATCGGCACAGCAGGGTGAAGTCGCGGTGGGCTTCGGCTCCGGGCGGCGTCAGTGCGGCGAGCAAGGACGTCGGATCGCAATCGGGTCGACAGAGGCAAGCAGACCGACGGTGTGGCTCGGGATCTGAGGCATCGGGGAAGAGCAACACGCGACAGTGACTGACTGGTGTCGCGAGGCTGGCCGAGGCACGAGGACTGGGGACTCGTGGGTTGCTGGTGCCGGCGCAGGTAACTCGGGACTCCAGCGCGGTGGCGAGCGGCGCCGGGTAGTCGCGGACGAGTGGCAGAACAGGGTAGGTGCGGCTCCGGCGTCGGGCTTCACGGACAGCGACCGGCGGAGCAAAGCTTCGGGCGACTGGTGGAACGTCGGCGGTGGTCGCGTGCAGGGCCTGCAGCGCGGCGGCGCGAGAGCAGAGGCGGGTCGCGGCTGGGCACAGCGCGGGCGCGGATGAAGCAATGGCCGGTTGCAGACGCGGGCAGCGAAGGTGAAGGATACAATGAACAGTAAACGTCCAATCACCCCCTCTTCTACCTTTTCAGCTTTTACGCTTCCTCCTCTTTCTTCCCTTCTCTCTCTCTCTCTCTCTCTTCACCTTTTGACTTTTGTGTTTTTTTTTTCTTTTAGACAAAGAGAAGCCTCCCCTTCTCACCGTACACTATTACTTTTATAAGTAAAAATAAATTATCTTTTTTTTTTTTGGTAAAGGTAAAAATAAGTAATCTACGTAGAATATTTCATCTCATTTTTCAATATACACGAAGATAGCTTATAACCTCCCGATCACAAAAATTCTCTTATTTTCCTTATCTCCCAAAATATTCTCCATTGATCTTATCACATATTACTAAAGATAAGATTGCATTGCGATTTTCTTAAATTCCAAAAATCCACCATAATATTATATCAAATCTCAATTTCTTCACATGATAATTAATTAAAAAAAAAAACAACGGGTTTGAGCCAATTTGCACTCTTCATGAGCTTGCCTGGCCTACCCAATTAAAGCTCAAAACCACTAATTTGAATATATCCACCACCGATCCAATAAAATACAAAAATGCAAATTAAAAATAAATGCATCTAAATCTATATGCAATTAATATTTTTTTTTCAGGAATAAAATTAACTCATAATTTTTATACAATAAATTACTAAATAGGTTGTAAATTTTAGGTGTCAACAAAGACATTTGGTAGTTAAAAGTATTTCGAATACGATTCAAAACTTGAAACCATCAAGATGGTTAGTATTGAGGATGCACACTGTGGAGAGAGCGGTTCCAATTTGCAAGTCATGGAACAATCATTGATGGCTACAAACTGTCAACACATGTTAAGGACAGGTATGGAAGTTACTTGAAGAAACACAACTGCCAAACATTTTCTAGGATGGTTACCACACCTTCACTATAAACACCGCCAACTATCCAACAAAGAACCCTCACATAAATCAAGCAAAATGTTATCTTTCAATTATTTTTGCATTTCTTGTATTGTATTTTAAGTTTTTTTAGCTATAACTTTTAGTTCGCATTGTCGATTAGATTTCGGCGTGTGTCTCTATCTCGATACTGCACCATTGATTAAATTCCGACATCGTATATTTATATTCTCAAGCTGTGTCATTGATTAAGTTCTGACATAGTTCGACACCGACTTTATAACTCTTGGGCCTTATGGTCAATTAAATTCCAACTTGGTTGGAGATTGTATAGTCTTGTTTGGATTAACGAAGTTTGATCATTTCTTGTATGAGTTATCTTCTATTCAGAGTTCACGCATGACCCTAATCCCTTTTAATAAAAGTCAAAGAACGACTTTCGGTTAAACATATTTCATCGCAGGAATAATTCCGGCGACAACGGCTCGATAATCTTGAGCCTTTAATTAGATGACCGGTGCATACAAGATTCCGCAATGGCCTCAAAAAGATATAAAGCTCCAGTTTCTCGTCATTAACGTATGGACAAGGCGTACCCACGAGCCTCTTTTTGAGTTTGGGTGTTGGCGTGAGGGCTAGATTCGTCCTCCCGGGGCCCCCCTCAAAATCCGAATCCGACACTTCACCTCAAAGGAACGAGAAAATAAGAAAGGTCCAACATGCCTCGTGGGCGTGACGTCGTTTAAGTTTTGTTCTTCCTATGATGTTGACTAATCAAACATCTGGGTGCATTTATTTACTTAATAAATATTTTCTTTAAAATAATCATTTACATTGTTTATGAAAATATACGAATAAATAATGTTTAGATATTAAACTGACATGGGTTTTCTTGAATTTGGTATGTTTATCTTTTAGCTTGTATCCCCAAAAAATAAATAATTTTAAAATGTTTTATAAAATAAATGTACATGTCACTTAAAATAATTAATTAATAAAAAGTATTTACATTATATAATAATTGACCCTAGAAGTCGTTATCAAATGGATCCCCAGACAAAACGCCCTCCTTTGCTTCCACATGCAGTCTAATTATCTTCGTGTTAGTAGTATACTAACGTGCCAATCATTGCTAATTCATTATTCTTGCGATATCTCTGGACAAATCAAGCTGGTTTGGCTTTGCTGGCCTTGGTCATTGACTCCCTTTAAAAAAGACAGAAAAAAAGAACAAAACACAAAATTTCTACTTTTCTTTTCCCTGAACTTTCAGACTTTCCCTATTCAAGTCTCCTATACCTCTAATCTTGTCTACTCAAATCCTTTTATTTTGATGAATTTTTGAATCAACTCGCCCCACACCAAATGTGACCAAATTTAGTTGATATCGCTGTCGGGTGATGCCAAAATATTGTGTGGATAGGATGGGTGGACAGCCACATGAACGTATATGGAGAATTTAGCTAATGTAGACATTATTAGAATGTGACATGGATAAAATTTAGCTAACAGAGATGTTCATAATGAAAATATTTTATCCATGTAATATGATAAAGTCATCCATATCCACGCCAATTGAATTCGGCTAAATTTAGTGCTGGAAGGACTAGATGAAAGAATTGAAAACGAACCAAAAGTGAAGGAATTTGATCAGAAAAGAGTCAAAATAAAGGCTCGGAAAGTTAATTTTTTTCCCTTTGAAAGGAGTTGGGCAAATTAGAGGTTTAGAAACGTACAAAGCCACTTAAAGATGCATAAGTCAATTATTGGGTTAAATCAAGGAGTCGCTTGCTTTGTTAGCAAGACACTCGTGTTTGCTAACATAAAGAAAAATATTCGTTCTTCATGAGTAAAATAAATTATATACATATAAAACATATGTCGTATTATACTCAGGTAGAAATCTTTGGTGCCTGTCTGAATTTAGTTTTACTTCATATTTACTTTGTAGCTCATGCACTTTGATATTTAAATATTGACACGTAAAATTAATAATAATTTTCATAATCATTTGAATTTCGAATATATTTTAAATTTTGAAAGGAAAGCAAGTTTTTGCTTTTCTTCAAGTGCAAACAAACAGGCCCGAAGACATAATTAATGTCTTTTGCCAGGACAATTAATAGTGTAACATCTGTACCGCTATAATTCATAAGCTGCCAAAATAGGAAAATTTTTTTTATTTCAAATCCATAGAGATAAAATAGTATTATTGCGATTTCACATAGACAACGAAAGCTAGTAACAAAATTCAATTATCAGATATGGCGTTCTCATGAAATAGTATAATTTAAACGGCCCTTTTATAATATATAAACTCTTTTTATTCGTAGGATCGCAATAATAAATTTAATTTTTTTATGGACTTCAAAAAGAATGATAATCCTATCTCGACCACATCTTAGATCGTATAATTTTCTATCCCATATATAGTTAAATATCCCCAATTTCCAAGTAACCAAAAAAAGATGCACAAACTTTAATTCGAGACATAGAAATATCAATAGCTAAATTATCTATCCATGCGATGTTGACGAAATTCACTCGCAATTCTTGATCTGAGGCAAGGCACGATTAGTTCGAAAACCCCAACTCTTTCGATTCGAGGGCTCTTGATCAACTCGAAACCACATCGTTCCTTCTTATCCCTTTTTGCATCGTTTGTTTTTAATTCATTCTCAGGTTTTTTTTTTTTTTTTTTTTTTTTTTTTTTGGTGAAATGCGGGTTTGAAACCTACACCTGAAATTGATATCCCTACCCTAGTCCGCTAAGATGGTGGTAATCCAAATGGTCATCCGTCCGATTCGCCAGCTACGCCAGATGTAAACACGTTCGTAAACGACAAAAGAAGTAAAACAAAGAGAGAAAGAAGATCCCATCTTTTCTAAGGTCGAGAGAGGCGGTGGTTGCATTATTCGTGTGGGCACCAAGGATGTCGGCCTCAGCTTGTCCCGCGTGACATCATTGGTACCGAGCTCCATCTTCTTCACGTTCTCCTCCTTCTCCCGCGTGGCTTTCCCTGTCGTCCGTTCTCCATCACAAGCTCCCGGAGAGCACAGCAAAAGATCTCCTTCCCGATAACACACCCCACCCAATCTCTCTCTCTCTCTCTCTCTCTCTCTCTCTCTAGCTGATGGTTCTCCGCGACCGCCAATGGAGGCCCGAAGAACCAGCCGCGACTCTTCGGTACGTTGCCAGCTCCGAGCTCGGTCCCGTGCTGTCGATCCGGGGGGAAAATCCGGGCTTGATTTCGTTTTTGCTTCGTTTTCCGTGTCCTGCGAAATGGGTAGCGCCCTTTTGGCGGGACGGGCGCGTTGTTTTTTTTTGTAACGGGTGGTGATTTGATGTTGGTGTTTTCTGGGCAGAGATCGAGCTCTCTGACGATCGGCGAGCGGATCTGTGCCGCTTTCATACCGCTCGTGTCGATAGCCGAGGTCGTGGCTTTCGCCGTCGGCAGTTGCTGCGAGAAGCGGGCGCGGCGCGACAAGAAGGGTCGCTGCTTCCGGTTCGGCGACGTCAACCGCCTCGCCAGCGAGACGAGATGTGAGTGCCTTTTGTTGCCGTGTTTGTTGTTAAAGCTGGGCGGAGAGAATTCGGTGTGAATGTATAGTTATATATCTCTTCGTTAGTAAATGGAGAGAATGCTATTGGAGCTTGCGGAGGAACAGAATGATCCGGTTGAGTTTGCTGGAAAATTCGAAATTTTGTGTTGAACAATCCTGAAGCTTCGTGATTTCTCGAGATTGCAATGCATTTGGTTGGTTTGGGTCGTTTGGAGGAGAAGATCTTCACTTTTATTTTCTGGTTTGACTTCGTGGATTGCAGTTACGAGTAATGAAGTCGAAGCGCTGTACGAGCTTTTCAAGAAATTGAGCAGTTCAATTATTGACGATGGCCTAATTCACAAGGTAGTTTGAACTAAATCCAAATTACATACCAGTGGTTGATGGTAATTTCCTCTGTTACATGGTTGATATCTACTTTCATGTGCCAGTAGATGGTGATTCTTCTTGGTACTTGATAAGGTAGATGGTAGGATATATGCTTATTTTCACTCAGGATGTTGGGTCAAATACCGAGTGAAATATTGTGAGAAACTGGCTGAGCTTGCCAGCTATGTAGCTGGTGATGGGATCTACTTTTGCTTTCGTCACTTAATGACTGTGTACGTGCAGGAAGAGCTTCAATTGGCACTACTCAGCACTCCTAAGGGAGAGAATCTTTTCCTAGATCGGGTAATGCATCTCCTTCATCTGTACGGCACTACTTATAATTTTTCACGAAAGATGGATCAATTGATATGTTCATGGATCATGGCAATGTAAGGACGTCTGGTTGATAATCTGATAGCACTTATGGGTCCATACTTTGGGGGATATAGCATATTACACACTGATTACACAACGAAAGTTTCTGTCTTCTTCTATTTCATCTCTGAGATCTGCACATCTTATTAAAATTGGATGGGTGAATTATGGGAATGCCTCTGCTGCTCCAGGAGATCTTTTGTTGTGTGATCTGAAAATCCTTCAAAAAACAATGTGGAGGGACCGTTGGCCAAATAGTTATTTGGTTCCTCCCTGGTGTTTTGTTCTTTTCCAAAAGTCAGAAAGGCATTTGAATGAACAATATAATGCTGCTGGCTCCTTTGTGAAGAAAGCTAATGCAAATGGTTTCTTCATGTTCTTTTGGATAAGTATAGAATTATTCTATAAAAATTGCCGCTTGTCTATCAGACATCTTGGATTATCTTCAGACTCAGTAGCCCTCTCTCTCTCTCACACACACACACACACACACACTCTCATGTGATTGGTTTCCAAGGGAGCCCATGCTTTCTTTGTTTTAGATGTGTGGTAGAAAGTCACCTTGATGGCTTCATTAGTGAATGGTGTCATGATAATTTGATGATAACTTCATTTTTATGCTTTTGCATTTAGGTTTTTGACCTATTTGATGAGAAGAAAAATGGTGTCATAGAATTTGAAGAATTTGTCCATGCTCTCAGCGTCTTCCATCCCTATGCCCCTGCAGAAGAGAAAATAAGCTGTAAGGGCTTGGAAAAAGTTTGCCAAATCAATTTAGTACAGGTGGGCTGTTATTTATTTGATGAATGGTCCTTCTGTTGCAGTTGCATTCAGGCTGTATGATCTACGACAAACTGGGTTCATTGAGCGAGAGGAAGTGAGATTTCTGTGCAAACTATCAAATTCTGATGTTAAGAGAATCTACTAGAACGCTCACTAGTCTTATCTGAATGTCAGGTTAGGCAAATGGTTCTTGCCATTTTGATGGAATCTGACATGAAACTATCAGATGAACTTCTTGAAGCTATACTTGATCGAGTAAGTTCAGGTCTGAAAATTTGTTCCCTCTTTTGTAGAGTATAATTCTCAGGCCAATACTAGGTATGGTAAAATTGGTCTACAAAGTAGGTGTACCAAGTGATGTGACAGCGTGAGTGGACTTTTAATGGGTCATCTTCGACATATAATGACCATATGCCATATTACTTAGCATACCATTTCCTGAAATTATTTCTCTATTCCTTTTTGGGTGTTCGTGCCCTTTGCAGACATTTGCAGATGCAGATGCAGACAAGGATGGCAAGATCAATAAGGAAGAGTGGAAAGCCTTCGTTCTTCGAAACCCTACTCTGTTGAAAAATATGACTCTTCCTTACCTGAAGTATGCAATCCCCTTCTTTCAATCTGTACAAGTTCATGCTATCTCAATTAAGTACCCCTTTCATCACATCCTTTTCATGATAAAGAATCAAAATTAATTGCATTTACCATCTTAATTTATCTGTAAGCACTTACTCTAAAATATACCATTTTGTATGACTTTCAGGGACATCACCACTGTATTCCCAAGTTTTATCTTCAACACTGAGGTTGAAGAGTAAGGTGTTTACCACACATTATCTCGCACATTCGACCATTTCAGCAGGGTAGAGCTGTGATGAGAATCTCAGTTTGAATTAGGCTTGAGAAGAACTCTAGTCTGACTCGCATTTTCTGCAGAGTTGCTGGGGACCGGGATGTGTGTACCCAGAGATTGAGGTAAAGCAGGCTGTGATGGCAAGTTAAGAAAGATAGTTGCTGATGAATGGCCGACTGGTAGGGAACATCTTTTGCCATTTTCTTGACTTGTCCAGATGATTGGCAGACAGATTGGGGCTCAGCAGAACTGGCAAATTGGAGGCTTCCGAAAGTAAAGACTACTATGGCATTTGGAGGGGGGCCGACAAATGTAGCTGCTGCTTCTATGTCAGAAGCGAAGCAAAGATTATTTTTGCATGTTTTGTTACTGGCAATCAAGAAGAGATTCTGGGAGGGGCGGTAGCGAAGGTGATGTTTGAGCACAGCAGATTGATTTTTTTTTTTTCTTTTTTTTTTAATTAAAAGTGTTTTGAAGAAAAATTGGGACTCGGGAGAGATCACATTCTTGCTGGGGTTTTATGTTTTTCACCAAATTGTCTGTTTTCTAGATAGGTTTGCTTTTTGTATCTCACATTGCAGAGTAGGTTTTCTGCAGCACCTAAAGGCTTCGGTGCACCGTATGTTGGTGAGGGTCTTATTAACAAGAACTCGAAACACTTGTTTAGTATGCTTAATTTAGAATGATTTTTCAGAACATCCATTCGCATTATTCGAATACAATTGATGCATGTGCAATGACCCAGGCCGGTGGTGAGTACGTTTTAGGCTATTCTGTCAGAATCGGTTTCCCATTTCGAGACTTGGAACTTACCCTATTTGCCCGGAATCGATCTTATGTGTTCTGTTTGGTTCTAGAGTTTATTTTAGAACCTTTTTTTTTTTCTTTTGTTTAATTTCTTATAGCAAAATAATATGAAGAACAGAATGGTTCAAAGTAAAAGACCAACAATGTTGAACGAGCGAGGAGGAAGGTAAGATGTGAGCAAGTGAGCAGGAGTCCTAAAGTGTTGAGTGGGGTTGAAGAAAATACAAAAAAGAGAAAATATGACAAGAGAAAAATAAGGTATTTAAGTTCTATAAAATTGGTTTCGATCCAGCGAGTCTGGTTCTAGAGTGGTTTCTCACTCTGAACCAAGAACGGGACTAATTCTCATCAGGTCTAAAACTTTAGAATTTAGAATTGGAAACTGAATCAATTTTTAGGATAGTCTGATCTCGGATGGGGAAATAGCGATTTTATATCATATATGAAACTAAAATTATATTAAGTAAGAGTTGGGAAGGTTGATTTCTTAGAAAAATATCTATTTGCATGCCTGAGGTGGGGCTAGAAAAAATCATGCCTGGAATGAGTTATTTTAGGAATGTCATAACATTGATCAATGACAATTACATACAAAAACGCCTGCACAAAGAAAGGACCTCCCTTATAGAACCGCGTGTGCAAGTCCTTCCTGCATCTTGCCGGCATGCGATTGTTGTATCAAGCCTTAGGAGTAACGAATGAATTGCTAGGAGCGCGCATAATAGCCAATATCTTCGAATAGAGTTATGGATCAACTAACTAAGATATATAAATTGCTTTATAATAAATCAATTCTCTAACGTGAGACTAATCTAACACAAACTAAACACGCATCTCGACATAAGCTTTTAATCGAAAATCCTCAGTATGCTTTTATTTACATTTAAGGGACTCGACGGGCATTTCCTTTAGTCCAAGAGCCACTGCAATACCAAATAATATATATGATCCATCTATAATCGATCAGTCTTTTAAATACATTCATAGTACTATATCATAGTGTAAATATGTTAAGATGAGATCTAGCTCCTTCCTCAATTTGCAGCAGACATATAAACCAATTGCCCATGTCAGAAAAGAGAACAAATTTCTGCAACATGGTAAAAAAAAAAAAAAAAGAAGGTTAAAAAGAGAAGTGTATAAAAATGAAAAGACCGCATCAACCTCACGCTAAGTTGCTGCTGCATACTGCTCAAAATCTCTCTCTCTCTCTCTATCTGTGCGACGCAGCAATGGCGGACAAGCCGAGCCGAGCTCTGGTGGTGTACGGCGACGGCCTCGCTCCGTCCGTCGAAGCATCGCACGCCCATCTCCATTCGCTCGCCTCCAAGGCTTGCTGCGGCTTCTTGAGCCTCCCCAATTCCCCTCCCTCAGGTCCTCCTCCCTCTCTCTCTCTCTCTCTCTCTCTCCCCGAATCTCATCTGTGATTGATTGGAGATGATGGTGTCCCTTCATTTCGTGGAGGAGAAGTTTGGATTTTTCGTATCTGGGTCGGCTGTTCAGCTGGTTTCGTGCACGGGGGGATTGGTTTTTTTCTAGCTGGAAGATGGCTTTTGAGAACGATCGCTCTGATGCCACTTACGCGTCTCTTTGTAGCTTAGATGATGATTCTCAGACATTGAATTAGTGAAGGGTCGCTTTCTTTTCTCGGACGTTCGAGACGGCGAGAGAAAACTGATGGATTCTTGTACCCATTTTTTTAAAACTCATTATCCTACTGATTCTGTTCGACCACTCTGCCAAATTTTCTGTCTTTTTGCCTTTTGAGTTCCGATGGTTTGCCGCAGTGATGATTACTGCAATTTACATGGGTTTAGATTGCAGAAAGTGAGGATGACAGAATCGTCAGAGAATTCGCCGTTCTTCTGGATGCATTCGACGCTTATGTTCGGAAGGTAATGTTTACATCTCCGTGATGTTAGCCCTGTTGATTTCGGCAAATATTCGAAGCACGGTTTTTTTTCCCATGATCGCGATGGCATTGCTTTTCCTGTTAAACTTTTCAGGGCAAGGAAAGCGATTGTGATACGGGGAGTCAGGGGACAGCATCGATCCCAACGGTCTCGGAAAGGCAAAATTGATGCTCCATTTTTCCTACTGATTCTACTATTGATAGTATATATCTACAGATATTGTAGAGGTGACCCTGAGCTGTAGTTTTCCTGATTTCAGATTTATGGGGATGAAGGCTGCTATAGTGACAAGCAATCCAAGTTCGAGATCTTTTGCCAACAAGCTTGGTATCAGTGTTTTCCAATTCGAGCAACTGATAGACAAAAAGCACTCTGTTGCTGATGGACCCATAGATGCTGTCTCGTACGGATTGCTGAAGTTACTTGGATTCCAAGAGGGGAAGTTGATGGATACAGGCTATTTTGATATTGTATTTGTGCATATTGGAGCTGGTGAACCGGTGGATGGGGAGGCAGATGAGGATGTTAACTATGGCATAGAGTATGTGAATGCTTTGGTTGGTAGTTTAATGCATGTTGCTCAACCTAGATCCGAAATCAGTTCCCGCCTGCACTTGTCTGTTGTAATGAGCTATGGAGATATCTCAAAATTTGATTGCTCCCATCTATCGACCTTGGTGTCTAAGGACAATGTGGACTCTCGTCTGTTGAGACTGTTCCCTCGTCAGAGTTATACTATGAGAGGAGAGAAACCGAGGGAGGATGTCAGGTATCTGCAATTTGGTCCCCACCATGCCAGCAGTATTTGGTGTTGGCCACTATGATACTCCATTTCTAACCCTAAATTTTGATCAACAGGCACCATTGCCCCATGCTAATTGCTCAATGGCAGGATGCTGTAACCCGCAGGGATGCAGCTGAGACATTCTCATTTGAGGACTTTAAGGAGGTAAAATCAAGAACTAGAAGTTAGTGGTCCTTTTTTATTCAATTTATCATGGAGGTTATTCTGGTGTTCCCACTACTCAACGTTTGGTTTTACTAGAACCCGAAGGCTAAAAATGATGAGACTGAGAGGCGGAAAATAGTTTGGCATAAAAAAAAAAAAGGGAGAATTGCATGGATTTTTCTCTCCAATCTTCAAATTTAACCTCATTTGCAGGAGTTTATCCTCAACTTTGCTTGGTACTACCATTTTACCCTTCCTCATAATTTCCTGATGTGTCTAGTTTATTCCTGTTCTGTGCAGCATGGTGGCAATTTGGTAATACCTGCGGACAGGTTTCTGCACGAGATCGCATTTAAGCTTTGGAAGGCTCCTAAATACGGGGCTTGAACATAGATCATGTGGAAAGTCCATTTCTATGGGATGGACTCCAAAATCTAGATGTACGCCAGAAGACGAGGATGAAACTCTCCTTTTGGCCTTTTCCTTTCCCTTCCAATTAGTGTCTTTTTAGTTCTTAAATTCTCCTTCCCAGGTAATGGAAATGGGAAAGTTCCCTGCTCGTCAAGATGTTCTATTTTCGTTGCCAAAAAAAGATGTTCTTCAATGGGACCTGCAACATTTTTCTTTGCAAACATGTTGTTGGATGGGCACGATTGGATTTAGTAGGAGTTCTGTGCAACAACCCCGGATGATTGCAAGTTATATCGGCTTAGAAGAAGCCGAATAAAAGTCCAAGCTGGTGGTATCTTTGCATATTCCTGGGGAATGTGTTTGTTCAAGTGAATAAGGTGGTTAAAATGCGCAGTGCTCATCTTCTAGTACAGCAAACTTTTTCATACCAACACGAATATCGCGTTTTCACACCTTCGACTTTGCTTACTGCAAACTATGCGAACCATGATTTTTCACAATAAGCAGTCGTTCACAATTTCAAAACATTTTCGAAGCCTTATTCTTTTTAAATTTAAAACTGCCATACAAAGCCAAGGCCATCATGTTGCTCTAGTTAGACTCAAGGATCTATTCCAAAAAAAAAAAAAAAAAAAAATTGGAACTCTTGCATGCTTCAGCCGTAAAAATCTAAGTATATAGCAGTTTCAGTTCTTCACAAGGCCTTGTCATCTGCCGTCCATCAACACAAACCCAGGAAGACACATTCAACACGTGATCCTTTACTGTGGTCATGAGAAACTTACACTCTGAACCTTCTGTACCTTTTCTTCCCTCTATAAGGTGAGGTCAATATTGGTGATGCTAAAGGTCTATCAAACCCTTGAACCAATAGTTACCCAACAAAAACCACCCGAGAAGGAGCATTGAGAATGAGAAGAGGCCAATTATGAATGGCCACCCTACCAGCACTAAACCCAAACAAAGCACCGACATGAAAGGTAGGAAAGCTCTCATGATCGACATTACACTGACCCATTGGCCCTTAAACAGCACTAGAGTTGCCACATCTATCATGTTCCATTCCATTGATCCGCCATAACAGAGACGGTTCAAACAGTTGGCTGCAAATGAGTGGCAGTTGCAGGTGAAGAGGTTGTATGTTTTGTGCTCAAAGTGGCGCGTGCTCAATCGCAAGGCATCGTCCCAAGTAATTGCAGCCCCATATTCTCTGTGCTTGAAGCCGTACTTACACGTATGTTCAGCTAGATTCGCTGGAAAGCAACACTGTTTCAAGATTTCAAGTCGACAGCATGAAGTTAATATACTTTTGAAGCATTAATAGATGAGAATAACATAGGCATATCTCCAAAACTAGTGCTCATAACAAAAATGGGAAAATTACTGTGCGAGGCAACACTTTGAAAATGGTCCTAATTTTGATTTTATTCACACATAATACGACCACTTGTAGTTTTATCGAAGTACAGAATGAAAGTATACCTGTTTTCTGTCAAGTTGGATGTACCTGGCCACTGCACCAAATGCAAAGCTATCAACATTCACTAAATTGGAACCAGAAAAGTCTAATATAACTCCGTCTTCCCGACAAATCCCAACATGTCCGATGAAAGGAGCCAACCATGAGACCACCGGTAGTGGTGTCCAGACTAAACAGCATGGAAATTTGTCCTTTGTAGGATCTATTTCATCCAATGGCCAGAGCTCATGCTGAATCCCGGGTGTCAAACCCATATGCTCGATATCAAAAGCGGCTTTGAGCTCCATAGACGCAGAATATGTCACATGTGGCAGACGAATTGGTGTATCCATACCGAACAATCCCTTCGTCAAAAAACAGCACAAGACATGTGAACTTGCAAATAGCCTGTAGCACTCTTATAGAGGTCTGCACAGCATCTAAACCTCATGAAACCTGAAATAGATTGATAGTAACAAAATTTATAAACATATGCATCACTTTTCCTGCTTGCGTAATTTTTAATAGGAATGAACTGCTAGATATACATTTTCAGTGTCTAGAAGGATAATCTCAACCAAAACTCAAAAATTCGGGAAATGAGTCTATCCTTGCATGAAAGATTGACTTGGGATTTAGGAAGAGAAATGACAGCAAATATTAACATATCAAATGCCCGAGCCATATTTTTTGCAGAGAAAAGGATCCTGCAGACCATCACAACACCAAGAAGTTGGCCTAGGTAATTTATTGTCTGTATCCACCAGCTTCTCCGAATGGATAACACCTCAGAGATGTAAAGTATAGCTCCAATAAACATCTTATCAGCTGAGCCTCTCACTCTGCGGTAGCTCAAGGTTTTTCCAACACAAAAGATGCATATATCATCACACTAGTTTGATTTACTCTGCAAACTTAACCTCCTCAGACTGAATCACACTCAAGGTTGATAGATGTCTGCTCTGAGTTGAAAAGTCATCACGAGTTAATTCTAGGATTAACTACAAGACAACAATGACAAATGCACCTAAGATCTCCTCTAGTGAAAAGAACAACCAGGTCTTTTCATCTGCCAACCAAGGACGAAATAACCATGAACGAACACAAGTTCTCATTGATGGAAATACCAATCAACCGGCTCTAATTGGTAATTCCGACGCTAACTACAGGAAATATACTCAGCTATCTAAAAGGAAACTACAACTTACAATTATGTGCAAAGACTCCGCAGGAGCTTGAGGAATTCCAAAATGTGACCAGGAACAGACAAGCCTTTTTCTTTTGCAGTGCAGCCCTTAGACATTTTTTATCCAGCGACTGACAAGCCTAGGCCCACAAAACAGGACTCTCTTTGACTAAGAATGCGAGACCACAAAAAATGGCCTTACTTTTCTAGCTGGATAATTACAAACACGACCCCTGCTCTTCTGTTATGTCACCACGTTTTCCTCACTTCTTGTTCTCTCTAGAGACATCGATCACGCAAAGGAAAGAGCGTTCAAGAATCAAACTTTAGCAACGCTCGTCTCATTTCACGGCAATCAGATCAAGACCCAGAAAGGCAACACGCATTTCATAACACATACACGAAAAATCAGGACAAGTCCTCACGGAATGCAATCAAATCAAGAATCTTGAAAAAGAACAGCTCACAAGCAACGGCGGCGCGCTCCTCGCCCTCCCGGGACAACGATCCGATCAGAGCCGACAATGAAGAGCACCCACGCCGCCCGCGACGCGAAAAAAGGCCGACGACGAACTACTTCCCTCGCCGCGGCTGCAAGCTACTCTTCCCGCCGTCAATGGCGACTATAGAAAAGGACAAAGCCCCACCCCCGCCTTGGGATTTCAGCAATAACGGACAGGAACCCACGAAGGAAACTTAATTCCCGAACTTGCCAAATTCCCAAGGAAAAAATCCCGAATCGGGCCGCGCTTTAAATCACGGGAGGTGGTCGCCCCCCGTATTCAATTCTCGAAAATAGGACGGACGGAGAGAAGTCGGGGAAGGTGCATGAACCGGGGCCCATTTCGGTAATTCCCCCCTCCCCGAGGCGGGCCCCGCCCGGGCACACTTTTACAGGCTCTCCGGCGCCTGCAAATCAGCGGCTCTTCGGATGGATTAACGTCGTCGGTCGTGCGTGCAGGATGGGGGGGGGGAGAAGGACAGGGGACGAGGAATTCGTGGTCGGGACGGTGGAAAAGCAGCGGGCGAGGAGGCGGGGGGCGGAACGGTCATTTCGCCGCCGCCCCGGCGAAGGTTCGGCGTTTCCCATGGAAGGAAAGGCCATCCCGTGGATGAGCACCGCTGATGTCAGGTGAATCGCGTTTCTTTCTACGCTGATTTGTGGCGATTTCAGATTATGTCGTGCACGACTGCACAGAAGTCATTCAGTGACCAGGGGGATTGAATTTAGGTCTAACAATATGAAAAATCCTAAATTATTAAGGTCGTGACAAATTTACCTATCAACTTTTTGACTATCGAAAGGCTAAAACTGATGTATACGACGAATTTGTCCCCGTTAATTTCCATCAAATTGAATTAATAACACGAAAGACTACGAACATGTACAATTATGATTGGTACACTGTTAACTGCCACATCTAACGGAAACTAATGAAGGATAAATTTATTACAAATATACTGCTTTAAGATTTTTATTAGTTTAGAGTAAATTTGGAGTTTTTTTTTTTTTCTTTTGTGACATTAGCATTGAATTTAGACCTAGCATGAGTGGTATCCTCACCGACTAGAGTAATTAACATGTGTTTTCAGTGGTTATTTGACCATTGTTAAGCTCATCTCAGCATTCAATTATACGATGATAACTTTTTTACCGTTCGAAAGACCAATTTGACACTTCTTGATACTTTGTTGTTAATTAGTTGGAAGGTGGCGTGTCGGATCAAACTGCAAAGTCCTTCAAATCCGACGAACAACCACGAACTTTTATTTCACGATCCATAATTTCCCGTAGGGCTATAACTGACGATGATTTCGTAAACGGGTTTACTAACTCCACGTTGATTGCTTTCATTTTTATCTTATTTTTTAATTAGCTACGCCCTAAACTTGTTGGTAAATCATGGACCCCTCGTTCGGTTAATAATTGCTCACCGGAAAACCTTAAATTCCTGATGGAAACATCAGTGAAGAAGAAGCCCGTTCACTTCTGTGAATAATTTTCATGCATCAGCTGCATTTGCTCCTGGAGCTGTGCATCTTCTGTTCTCTTTGGCTCCATCATCTCCCTTCATATAGGGATACTACATGGCGGCAACTGTAATATACCATGTATAAATTCCAGCAGAGGAGTGTCTACAATGTACAGTTTCTATGCGATTAGGGACGATGGTACTTATCAATCGACATCGATACCGGGTTCACCGCAGAACGCGTCCGGTTCAAAGGACCGGGCCGACTCATCCCTGTAAACTCCCGGTATGGCTCTTTCTCTGCTCTCCTCGAGGCTCTTGTTGAAAGCCTTTTGGCTCTCCTCAATGTTGACAAGGAGGAAGACGCATGCGAATAAACTCACCGCGAGTGTCACGAGAGTGTACTTCAATTTACTGAGCACGGGCTTCACCTGCACGATCAAACATCACGATGTATTCTAAGTGACGGATTATAAGATTCGCTTATTGCTATTCTTCAGTATGGCAGCAGTTGATCAAATGCATCTTTGGACACACAGAAAAGAGAACATGAACATATTTGATAATTCAGAGATATCACAGCACCAAATTTGCCCGACCCTTACAAACTAGATGAGAATAATCTGAACCATTGAGCAGGCATGTGTGCGACTGCATGGACTGCTTATTTTTTGTCGATCAGATATTCAAAAATTCGTGAGAAAGACCAGTGAGTTGCGCGATGTCAGTATACATACTCACCGAAAATGAACCGAGAAGCCTGTCACGAGCCAAGACTTCTGCTGTTTTCACCCATACCTGTTCAGAAAAACAGAAATTTGATCAGCTCAATCCTATTCATATATGAAAGTTAGTGATGGAGAAACAGCTTCACTTGATCCTGATGTACTATTGAGAAGTCAGGACTTCAACTAGACCTGCAATTCAACTCCACGGTGACTGCACTCTCGCCTGAAAGGACCAAAACACAATGATCTCTCACAACAAGCTAATTTGACTTCTTTTGCTATTTACGATGCTAAAGAACTCTTATCCCATTCTGCGTTCTTTCTCAAATTAGCAGATAGCCACTATTGCTTAATGCACTTCTCACTCGAGTTTTGCATTAATACTTACAGGAAAAGTCATGAGAATCAACCACTAATAACCGCCATGTAAATATTGCCCGTAATGCTATATCTCAGCTAAGCTAGAAAGCTCTTCAAACAGAAGCTCTTTGGTCAGCAAAGAATTCTGCTCCATGTCAACTATGGCCTACTATTATCCAAGATCATATACAAATGTATCACTCACTACTTTATCATAGTTGCTCTAGAAAACATTTAAAGCAGGTTTCTTCTCCCAAATAAACATCTGATCCACACCTTCAGCTTCATAAGATCGGGAAAATAGGCTAGGATGCTAAAATATGTTTCTGTACAACGCGGCTTCAAAATGTGACAGACTCTACCACAAGAAACTGCATACTTCTTAGAAAAAGAGGAAAAGAAAAGAACAAAATTTCATGCTGGCAATGCAGTTACGTATAATGATTCCCATCGACATTGTCACAGAAAAGGGCTTTTACCTGGCCGTCGTACCACCCAGTCTCCTCATCTGAAAGTGTAAATAGGCAAATAGACCATTAGTTCATCAATTTTATACGTCACTGGAAACCAAATTACAACACTAACTATGCCTGCACAAGATTTCCAAGAAGGCGGATTCACAAGAAGAAATGGAACCAAGCACATCCTATAGACTTTTCTCAGCACGACCAACAAGCACCCAATGGAATTTAACTGTCCTTGCTGGAAGGCACAGCAATTCGTTGCAGCAAATTTCCAAGAAACCAGACGACCCCAATTCACAAGAAGAAATGGAACCAAGCACATCCTATAGACTTTCCTCAGCACGACCAACAAGCATCCAATGGAATTTAAGTGTCCTTGCTGGAAGGCACAGCAATTCGTTGCAGCAAATTTCCAAGAAACCAGACGACCCCAATTCACAAGAAGAAATGGAAACAAGCACATGCTATAGACTTTTCTCAGCACGACCAACAAGCACCCAATGGAATTTAACTGTCCTTGCTGGAAGGCACAGCAGTTCGTTGCAGCAAATTTCCAAGAAACCAGACGACCTCAATTCATTATAAAAAGATCCTACTTCTTTCAAGTAATGATACCGGCTTTTTCATCGTTATGTGAATACCACCTTCCATGCTAGTAGATTTTTCTCCGCCGATTGATAATTCTCCTGATTTCGACCTAACTTTCCTGCGATCAATTTACCCACATGACAGAGACTATAAAGGAGAGAGAAGAGAGCAACTATTACATTCAACGGTGGCACTGAGCAAGCGATTCCCAACATAAGCCCAACCCAGATACATCCTCACAACAGCCAAAGTGACCACCACAAACCCACTTGAAACCGCACCCAGAATCCGCTTCACCGCCTCAGATTCGGGTGATGGAGCCCCTAGCCACGCGACCGGCAATCCGACCAAGAGTGCGAAAGAAGCACCTGTCACGAACAGTCTCGAACAATACTCAACAAAGTCACCAGCAGCCCAAGAAAAAGGGAAGGAAGTTGAGAGGTTTTGGTATTCATTGATGGGCTGTTGCTCCAGGGGAACAGGGCACTCTGTTTCTGAAGGGGTGTTTCTGCCATTTCTGAAGGAGGAGGAGGGTATTCGTGGGAGGAAGGTTTGATTTCGGTGGAGTCCGTGAGAGGGCTTGGAGGTTCTGAAGAAGGAGATGAGGGTGGTGGGGGTGTGTGTGGAGGGAAAGAAGAGGGTTGGTTGGGGTGGAGGTTGGTTTGATGAGAGGTGAAGGGTGATGGCCATGGCTCCGTGACTCTTCAGATTTGTGTCAGTGTGTCTGTTTTGCTAGAGTCAGAGATTTGGATAAGCTCCTCTGTTGCTGTGCAGATATTTTTAGTGTGTCGTGCGTTTTGAGTACTCTCCTTGAAATTGAGGATTTGATTGATTTGAGATTCATTAGAATTATAGGTGGTGTATCTGCTCCCATATCAAGTCAAAGATAGACAAATAGACACATCGCATCTCATTAATCCGGGTGTTTGTAGTGAGAAGCAAAAATATCATGATAAAGACATTTCTCAATAATATCATCATGACTCTTAAAGTTAGACGCTCCAAATACGACGAATAGTGAGGTCCTGAGCTAAACCTTTGCTAAATCTTGAAAATCTTAATGTCATGACGCCTTTCAAATCCTCCCAGTCATTATTCGATTGCAATAATTCTTGCTAAGAAGAATGCCCATGTTTTGGCCTCCTTCTATGACCATCATCCTCACTAGAACACATAGATAATGGAAAGGAATAAGCAGGAGTGGCTACAATACTTGGAATTTCACAAAGGGTGGTGATGATCAAAATCCTTTTTCTAATCTCTACAAAGAACCAAGGAGAAAAATAGCTGAGCCATTTTAGTGGATTGTCAATTTATCTGTTGGTAAGAAAATTCATTGGTGAATTTGTTGCCATTGAAAGTTGGCCAACTCTTATGTCGTCAATTTCAATTTTCTTTTTCTTAACTAAGATCAAATGTTGAACTAGTATTAAAATGATTGAATATGCTAATAAGGACTATTTAAGCACGGATCGAATCTAAATATACTGCGATAGATCGGAAAATTTATTAGAGTGCCGAGTGATGTTGGGTATTTTAAGACTTTCGGACATAATTTGCATACTAAATGATGTAGCAAACTATATAAATAAGTTATATAAAACTTCAATAAGAATCTGCCGCATCAAACGATATATTGAATTTGTAAATCAGTAGTAATACACCTAGCATTGTTGAAGAGATAGAGTTTATGTGGCTTTTCCCGGGACTGGTCCTATCATGCATCGAACCTTTTAAACTCTAATTTATTTTGTTTTTATACATCTTCATCAGTATTTAAGAACACTGATGCAGAAGGATCAGATAATTGTTTCATGGGGTGCTACTTCTCGTTGTGATTGCTGTGACAGTGAACTTCCTTAAGCAGCCAGAGCCACTCACTTGACTT
Source organism: Eucalyptus pumila (assembly GCA_016097595.1). Classification (NCBI taxonomy): domain Eukaryota; kingdom Viridiplantae; phylum Streptophyta; class Magnoliopsida; order Myrtales; family Myrtaceae; genus Eucalyptus; species Eucalyptus pumila. Next base: position 47,283,238 of record CM027848.1, read on the forward strand.
TCAGCTCAAGTGCAAAACTAGCTACCCACGTCCCTCATGCAGTTCACTCTAGAGAGTCAGGGCTTGTTATAGGAACCCAGAAACGCATTCAAAGGTTTTAAGCCAAATAAAAGAGATTTATTCTAGGCCATAAAAGAAAAGGCAACAGAACATGATGCTTCCACAGAACTCAAGCTCAGATAATGGATGACATTAAATATACGAAATTGATTAAGAATGAAATCTATGTAAACATGACCATTAGTGCCCTCGGAAAGTCAATCATATTGCTACGAGATCCTGCAGAGGAGATTCTACTGCATTGCTTTGCATGCATCTGCTTACATGGACATTTAGGTCATCGGCACAGCCAAACGCGGAATAGGGGTTAGAGAGAGGAAGAGCATGCACAGCAAAATGCTTAACTTACTAGTTGCAACAACTGTTATTGAGAATGTATCGAATTATCATCATCATCATCATCACCATCAATGACAACTAGATAGAAGTAGAAGCAGATGAGGGCATGAGAAGTTTATATACATAGAGTTTTTTTTTCCTTTTCTGTTTGGCTTTTCAGCCTTTTCAACCCATCTTTCCTGGGTTTCAAAGAAATTCTGCTGACAGCACAGGAGGGCCGAGTTTCTACGCAGTAGCTGCAGCCGGCTCTTCAGTGTATTGTGATGCTGGGAGGAGGGTGCAGGTAAGGTTGCGGTCTCCATAGACATTGTCAACACGTCCTGCAGTATAAATAACAAAATCTCTTACAACAAGATGCAGGGAAAATGCTGATTATAAGAATGAGTCAACACTTGGAAACCAATCTTGTCCCAAGTCCTAATCACAAGATCTACAGGGAGTGTCACGGCGGAGCTAAGGTGAGCATAGGAAGATAAGAAAAACTGAATTAAGGTCTATAGTTTAGCCTGGGGATTGAGAAATTTCTTAGTATTTAAGTTTAAACTGCCAGGCAGGAAATATAAACAGGTGAGGTTCAATTTAAAGAAACTTTTGGGTTATCACAGGATCAAACAGTCCATGAGCAAGAGATTATGGCATCAAAGCACCCTATAATGGTTAGTATCTCTGGCAACATCGACTATCTATTGTGCGTTCATTTTAGAGAGCCAAGATAGGAAAAGTTGCAAACTTCAGCATTCCTTGCTGCTTAGTCATGACTGTTGAACTTATAAAAAATTTAATTCTGCCTAGTGAGCAAGCTGATGCATGCCACAGAAGAATGGCTCATGCGGACTATGCTGACTTCCTTAACCATGTCAAATATAATCAATTAATACGAATGTTTTATTCCCAAATATACCTGTACTTGGCCAGAACTTGGAAGTACGGAGCCACGAAGCAGGGAAAGCTGCATAGTCCCGAGAATATGGTTTGGTCCATGCATCTCCCATGAGCAATGATGGTGGATGAGGGGCTCCCTGCATTTTTCATTTTTTCAGCTCTATGAACATTCTACAGTATTATTTTTACCAAAAAAAAAAAAAAAAACATTCTACAGTATTATTCTTTACCAAAAAAAATAAAAATAAATACATTCTACAATATTATTCTTAGTGTAATCTGTTAGATAGGTCCGGTTTTATACCACATATGTTATATATGCCTAGATTAATGTAAAGATAAAGAATCTCACCTTCAAGACATTATTGTGGATATCAGCTTTGCCCTTTTCGATCTCGGCAATTTCTTCCCTAATCGAGATCATAGCATCACAAAATCTGTCCATCTCAGCCTGAAGAATGGAGAAGATTCATCTGCGTTATGCAGTAACTAAGCCTTTCACAAAGAGGATAAAAACACATACACTGCTAATACCTTGCTTTCACTTTCAGTGGGTTCAATCATGAGCGTGCCAGGTACGGGCCATGACATGGTTGGCGCATGGAATCCATAGTCCATAAGACGTTTGGCAACGTCTTCAGGCTCAATTCCAGCAGTATTCTGAAAAATGAAAAAAAAGAAAAAAGAAAAAAGATAGTCGTTTGCAGAAAAACAAATCAAACAGGTGATTGACAGTAACAACCATAGGGCAGAGGACAACCTTAAAGCCTCTTAGGTCAACAATGAACTCATGAGCAACTGTTCCATTGACTCCACGGAACAATACTGGGAAGTAGCTCTGAATGACAAAATCATAACTGAATATCAAATTGGTAATCAACAATAGTGAATATGAACAGATACTGTTTTCCACCTTCTTCCCTAGGATGGAAAGAAATGGAAGTCAATTAAAATAATTAAGGGAGGATAAGGAACCTCCAAGCGCTTTGCCATATAGTTTGCATTTAAAATAGCAATCTTTGATGCATCAGTAAGACCCTTAGAGCCCATCATGGCAATGTAAGTGTAGGAGATTGGTAAGATTAATGCAGAGCCCCATGGTGCAGCAGAAATTGTTCCAAGCGGGTTGGTCTGGTCTGGGGCGGGTATACCACCTGTTGGGACCTACAATATGAAAAGGTAGACTTAGCCCTTACCACACTTGAGGAGGATACTGAAATTGAGTATCCAAACAGAAACCTACAACAGGATGTGAAGGCAAAAATGGTGCCAGGTGTTTCTTTACGCCAATGGGGCCCATCCCAGGACCACCACCTCCATGAGGAATACAGAATGTCTTGTGGAGGTTGAGATGGCAAACATCAGCTCCAATAAACCCGGGGCTTGTCAAACCCACCTGCAAGCATTTGTCTAGAATTTGAGAGGGAGCATTATGACTGATGCAAATAGCCAGAAGGGAAAAAAATCATATGCATAAAGAGAGAAGCTTCCATCCCCAAGCCTGGAAAATATCAGGAGCCAATAAACGCTTAAAAGGATAGTAAATTGTCGAGTGCGAAAATTTTAGGTTAGGTTCAAAAAGAAGAGAATGCACCTGTGCGTTCATGTTAGCCCCATCCATGTACACTTGACCTCCATTGTCATGAATAATTTTACATATCTCATCAATGCCTTCCTCATACACACCATGAGTGGAAGGATAAGTAACCTGAATTTTTGTCATGCAACTCGCATTAAAAATTAGGTCAACACATGAACCATATGATGATTACAGAAAAGAACAAAAAGAAAGAAGTTTCATTTTGCATGAAAATCCTCACCATAAGGGCTGACAAGTTATCCCTATTTACTTCAGCAGCCTTCCTCAACTCTTCAATGTTGATATTGCCCTTGGCATCGGTTCCTACAGCAACTATTTTCATGCCACACATCGCAGCACTTGCTGGATTTGTCCCATGAGCTGAGACAGGTATGATACACACATTACGGTGATGGTCGCCTCTTGCCTGCAACATCCATTCGGTGCATTGATTTAAGCCTGATCTAGATATGCATAAGCCTTATTGTATGCAAGAGCAATAATTCGAGGGGGCACAGATGAAAGTTGGAAGAATATGCATAAGCTGAGATTAAAAGACAGAGTATAATCCTCAGGCACTTTTAAAGAGTAATATTATAGCCTCACGTTGCCCAGTACTATATGTAGCAACAAAGTATGTCCTCTACTCCAAAAGCTGATGACCTTCAAAAGAAGTAGAACAGTATGCAGAATCGCATAGGCTAAAAATTGAGTCTAAGGAAAATGAAATTTCCACAAGGTTAGCCAAATGCCTTCAATAAAGTTTTCGCCATATTAAAAAACGAGCATTTTTTTCCCAGAAACCATACTGATTCTCTGTCCTTGACTAGAGTAAAGAAAAGAGTCCCCTAAACTTAAATTTGTATTATCAATCACTGGCCAACAATGCATGTTAATAACTTTGAGGCTTAAGCTCCAGGTCAGAGCATGTCCGAGATAGAACAAGCAAATGACACTAATATTGGTAAAGAGAGTTCAAAGGGGGCAATAGGAGAAGTTTTGCCTTATTTAAAAATCATTCTCCTAGTCAATAATTAGCCATTTCAACGCTAGCATCTGCAGTCTGCTTGACATTTAAGAGGAATCCAGCACAGTGATAGATGAGACAGTACCAAGTGATACGCACGGATGACCATGAGTCCTGCATACTCTCCAGCAGCACCAGCATTTGGTTGCAAGGAGAAAGAATCAAACCCAGTGAGGGCACAAAGCAGGTCACCTAAATCTGTGAACATTTCCTTAAAGAAACCAAAAAAATAAATTGTAATAAATTTTTGGAAAGAGAATCAATACATTTTGAGAAAGCTGTGAACTTCTGCTTGACAAATTTATTTATTTAATATGTACCTGATAACCTTGAGCTTGCTCAATCGGGACAAAAGGGTGAATGTCAGTGAAACCAGGCCAAGTCACCGGCATCATCTCAGTGGTAGCATTCAATTTCATTGTACAAGATCCCAATGGAATCATACTGTGACACAGGGAGAGATCCTTTGATTGTAATCTGTGGATATATCTAAGCAACTCATGCTCTGTGTGGTACCTAATGTAGAGAAGATATAATAGTCAGAATGGCTTAAAGTTATTAGCCACAAGTAGTGCATACTACATGAAAATGTTTATACGTGTTAAAAATCGGATGGGACAGGATAGGACTCTCTCGGATCAGCCCGGATGGGACTGCAGTCTGAAACTCTGGTGCAAGAGATGCAGCACTAAATGGGACCTGTGAGAAAATGTGGATAAGGAAACAATGATTAAACAAGATGAAAAGAATAAAAAATAACTTGAGCTACTCAGATGTCAGAATAGAAGTTCGATAAATTACTCACAGGCTTGCCACAAGCGAAAACTTTGAAAAGCTTATCAACATCATCCAAGGTGGTGGTCTCATCAAATGCAACAGTGATCTGAAATACAACAGAACTCCAATAAACTTCACAGGGAAGTACAATATGTTTCTCTGGAGGGTTGCAGCAAAGGAAAGATACTCACAGTGTGCTTATCTACAATCCTCAAATTGATCTCATTCTTGTAAGCAGCATCAGCAATTGCATTGGCATCGGCACACTTAACCTTCACTGTGTCAAAGAAAGGAAGCTCCTGAACTTCCATCCCAAGTTTCTTTAGACCTAGAGCCAATGCTCCTGCTAAACCATGGACTCGCTGAGCAATGGTCTTGAGGCCTTCAGGACCATGGTAAACGGCATACATAGCAGCCATGTTCGCAAGCAATGCCTAGACAGGATGAGAATTAATCAGAGAACTTGAAATTAACTCCATAAAAAAAGAGCCACTTTTAAAAGCTGTGCATCTGAAAGCAAAATTGCAAGCTACCCAGTAAGCCTCGCCATAAATATTAGGCAAACAAACTTTAGATTATTTCCTCAAACTCAAAAGCTCTACTGCAACAATCGAGAGAGAGAGAGAGAGAGAGAGAGAGAGAGAGAGAGAGAGCACAGACATTCTAAGGTGTCAAAGATACCATACCTGAGCAGTACAGATGTTGCTAGTAGCCTTGTCTCTGCGGATATGTTGCTCTCTAGTTTGCATTGCCATACGCAGAGCAGGTTTTCCAGAAGAATCAACACTAACACCAATAATCCTTCCTGGCATCATTCTCTTGTACTCTTGAGAAGTAGCCAAAAATGCAGCATGAGGACCTCCATATCCCATTGGTACACCAAATCTTTGGGCTGAACCCACAACAATATCAGCCCCAAATTCACCAGGAGGCTTTAACATGGTCAGAGCCAGCAGGTCACTCGCCATGACCACTTTAACCCCATGAGCGTGCGCATTCTTCACAAACTCTGCATAATCCAACACTTCTCCTTCAGTACCAGGGTACTGAACCAGAACGCCACAAACATCTCCTGACTTGTAGTCGATGTCCTTCAGATCGGCAGCAACTACTTTGAGGTCGAACCCGTCAGCCCTTGTCTTACAAATATCAAATGTTTGGGGGTGACAGTTGCTGGCAATGATAAAAGTTTTTTTCTTTCCCTTTTGAATATTGTTACACATAGCCATTGCCTCTGCAGCAGCAGTCCCCTCATCGAGCAATGAAGCATTTGACATTGGTAATCCAGTGAGGTCTGTGATCATTGTCTGAAAGTTGAGCAAGGACTCTAGACGCCCTTGAGAAATCTCAGCTTGGTAAGGCGTGTACTGCGTGTACCAAGCTGGATTCTCCATAATGTTCCTCAATATAACAGGAGGAACAGAGGTGTTATAGTACCCCATCCCAATATAAGACTTAAAAACTTTATTTTTCGACTCCAAATTCTTCATGTGCGCAATCATCTGACTCTCGGTCAGCCCTTCATCGAACTTAGAAAACTTCATCGAATCCAAACGGATCGATTTCGGCACAGTCGCATCGATGAGAGAATCAAGATTATCAAACCCACAGTACTCCGCCATTTTCGTTTGCTCCTCGGGTGTTGCCGAATTGTGGCGGCGAGGGAAGGTGTCATTTGGTTTCAGTGCCTCAACGGAGATTGATCTAGCTTGAGACCCAACACCATAACTAGTACTACTGGATGAGACGTGCCTACCCACCGACATATCTGATCTAGAACTCCTGGACATTGAACCGTGAGGAACCAGCGACGAGACATACCTCGAAGGCGTGAATATTACAGGTGACGAAGAGCTCAACAAAGATTCGTCCTGCCGGTATTGCTTCGACTCGGAAACCAGGCGCTTGAGGATCGCCCGGTTCGCCAACCGCCTCGCACGTTCCATGTTCTTCGCGAAGTCGAAACAGAAACGAGGACGAAGCAACCGGGCTTACGTTCAGCTGGACGAATCAATATGGGGTTGTCCACGAATGCTCTCAAGTTGCTATCCTCTTGGTCATTCCATGGCTGAACGGAAGGGGTGCAAGGCTGGTTGGTGTGTGCTGGTTTTTGAAGAAAATATGTGGCAATACCATGTAATCAATGAAGTATAAATAAGACTAACAATAAATAAAAATTTCAGGAATTCAGATTTCCAAGATGCGGTGGTGGCAATGAGAAGGTGGGTGGGTGACTGGGCACACCCACTGAGATGAAAAGGACAGTTTTTAACGATACCCTTTGCACGCTACGAGATAAATAAAACGAATGGAAGGCGTTGAAGCGAGAGCGGATTGAGTTTCAATGGATCAAAACGCTTCCCTAGCCATTTCAAGAAAGTAGGCTGCCAGGAAAATCCCTCCTTTCCTTTTATTTCTGGCCCGGAAAATGCCTCAGCTTTTTTCCTGGGAAAATCTCAGAAGACCTTCGGTGGCAGATTCTCTTACACATTCAGCTTATCCCCAGCCCCGCCTCACACGTAACACGTATTAGCTTTCAGGAAGGATTGTGAAAACGGCGGACATGCATTGATCTTTTCCTTCGCCTGATTTTCCTTCCTTCGCTGGGTTTTTGCCCCCAGATTTTCTTGTTTTTTCAATTATAATATTGACTTTTTATCAAAAAACATATCGAATTTATGTTATTTATTCGGTGAATGGTAATAAATTGTGGGATATTCAAGGTCCTAAAAAGCTTATCCTGCGTAGATGTCTGTGGCCGACATTGTCTCATGTAACTACAAGGTGCTTGCTGCTGACTCGGACTTCCTGTCCTCACTCTGGAGAGCAGTACTCGTGTGCTTCGAGCGTACCATAACCTATATCATCAACCGTTGAATTACGCACAGTGTTAAAAATGTGTGATCCAACCGTTATATATTAAATATATTTTTAATAATAATAAAAATGGCTAGAATTAATTTACACGAAAAATATTAAATAATATCATTCATTATTTTAATTTGTTACAATAATACACAAAACTTAGAGGAAACAAACATTGTTTAAAGAAAAATGCTGAAATGATATTTTTAAATTTATTTATTTATCATATATAACATTTTTATTACTTCTTTCATAGTAAAAGACTTTTAAAAAAAATAAAACAATTCTAAAAAAACAAAACTGAAAAAAGAAAAATTGACCCGTGCATGTATATTTATAGCAATTTTATTACTTCTTTTATTACTTCTTTTGTGTATATTTATATTTTGACCCTCAAGTATTAGAAATTTTTAAAATTGGCCGTGCGTGTCGAATCACGTGTCGGAATTATGGACTCACGTGTCGGAGCGTGTCGGGAAGAGTTGACCACGTGTCGGATTTTTTCGACACTCGTTGACGCGATGTCGGGGCGTGTCGGGCGTGTCGGACACGTGTCGGAGTGTCGGACACGACACGAAAAGGCTTCCGGAGAGTGTCCGTCTTACATAGACCGTAACCCATATCATCAACCGTTGAATTACGCAAGTGTCTTGTGTGATCCAACTGATCAGATCATCTGTGGCGATAAAAAGAAAAAATTTCCCTTAATCATGAAATTGCAATATAATGTGGCAACCCCATATTTATTAACTTCTCTCTCTCTCTTTTAGTTTTGTTAATATGTAGGATTTTAGTTACTATAATTTAGATAAAATCTAATATGGAATATAAAACATTTAGGAATATCTAAGAATACACTAAAAAATTCCTCAATACACAAAACAAATGTGAAAGTGCTTAATTATGACAACTAAATCTTAAACAGAAACATTATATATATAAGAAGAAGGATGTAGCCATCACTTTAAATTACAAGTAAATGATCGAGAACGGTTTTGTTTCTTTAGTGTAAATGAAGTGAATTTAGTCATATAAAGAATGAAAATAGCATCATCCTAGATTAACTGATCTATTATAGATCCCATTTATGAAAGTTAGGACCTTGCAAATAACCACAAAAACCATCTTCACCTCACACCAAACCTTGCATCACATATGAAACCTTCAATTTGGAACATGCAATTCATTTTTTCACACTTACCACTATAGCTTTGTAAGTGAAAATTACCATTTAGACTCCATCTACCAAGAAACCCTCATTCACAAAGTCTAGATCCTAACATCTAACCTTAGCTTGACCACCGCTAGTTCCTTCATGTCGCCGGCCACCACTGTCACGGCCTTTGGGTTACCTTAACTCCTCCATTCCACCCCTCGGCAATAACCCAAGCTCTCTCTAAAGAGAGGACCGAGGGACGTAGCGATGTGATGGACAATGGTGGTTGGTAGGGATGATCAAGTTTAGGATGGGTAGATTCCAAATTTGGATCCTGTATCCGACCTTATTATAATTGGTTTTCCTTTTTTAGACCCAATACTTAACCCTATTTACACCGGACCTTGTTTTGGAACTATTTTATTTTTCCGATTTGATTCCAGGGTCAACCCTGTTTCCACTAGACCGGTTCCCCTTTTGTGCACAATATACTTCCCTCCTAATCTTGCACACTCTCACAAGGCCTATTTCTCCACAAAAGAATAAATTTGTCCTTCTTTAGTATAAATATGTTGCTGGAGTGAAACTCTGACAACAAGAACAGAGAAACCGTGCCTGCATCCAACTCCAAATTCGAAAAGGAAGATTTTAATAAAACACCAATTCGCTTAGCAAATCAATGCACCGCCATGAAGCCAAGCCACTCATCCCATTTCCAATTTCCGCGTTTAAAGCTCACTCCTCAACACAAACGACACTTCCAAAACGAGAAACCAACATCCACACCCAGGTTCCTGCCTTTCCACTTAACCGATCATAACACAAAACGAGAACCAAAATCAGCGAACCTGAGGGGCATATCACAATGTGGGGAGCGCAAAGGAGGAGGAAGAAGGAGAAGATCCGGGATTTATGGACGACGTCCGGAGGACCTGCCCGGTCACGGAAGAGGAACGACGAAGGATGAGCACCGTGCGCATTCGTGAGAGGAAAAACACCGTGCGAGTAAGATTAGAAATCGCTTACAAAACCAGTTCCAAACAAGTCCAGTCAATCCGATTCTCAAGTGGGTATTCACTCAGAACTAAGAATCGGACCAGTTCAAACCGATTTCAAATTTTGGGACCAGCTTCGATGGGAATTGGTTATTGGCCCTATTTTCCAAATGGACCGGTCCGGTTTTCGAGTAGACTCGGTCCGGTTGCACACCCCTAGCGATTGGAGGTAGAGGGGGTAGTGGCCGCTAGCTGCATATGGCGATGGAAGGAGGTTAGGCACTTGGGAGGAGGGTGGTTTAAGGGTAATTTAGTCATTTCATCTTGTAGCTCTACGATGCAAATTAGGAAATTTTAAAATAAGAGATTGAAAGTGAAATTGAGTCAAAAATGAGGAGGGACTTTTAGTATTTTTATTAGACATTTCTAGGAACTAGCTAGACAAAAAAAAAAAAATAGAATTACACAAACAAGCACGCAGAGAAAATGTGAAACAATGTTTTAAATGTATAAAGCAAGAGAAAAACTTCTAGATTTTATTATTTGAGATAATGGATTTGTATAGTTATGGAATGCAGAATATTTGAACCCAAATTTAGATATGATAAATAAATAATATAACTTGTTGGGTGTGCACAGCAGAAATTACGATACCAATTGTTGAGAAAGATCACGAACACAATCAAAGGAAACACAATATTTAATTAGAAGCACTCTCTATGAAATTGGTTGGAGAAGTTACACACATTAAAATGGGAGCCAAGCACAAGAACATAAATGAGAACACTTGGGTATTTTTAGCCTTCACAAGAGGGTAGTGAACTACCCTTAGTTCATTTTAGAGATTGCGGTTTAACCCCTTTGTTCTTTTTAGATTCCTATCCCCTCCCCCACCAAAAAAAATAAAAATAATTAATTAATTAATTAATTAATTCTAGATATAGGTGGCTCACCACCCTAACATTATTCTAAAGATTAGTGGTTCACTCCCCTAATAACATCTAGAATTAATTATAGAAGAGAGGAGGTGAATCTTCATAATAATAAGCTGCCCTTTCATTTACAACTTTTGTACAAAAGCTTGATGTCGATATATTCCTCTAACTTGGTTTCATTTGTAGTAGAAATACCAAGAATAGTGAAAAACATTTACGTAAATTTGATTTAATAAGTGATGCAACAAATTATAATTGAGCATTGAAAGTGAGGTGGACGCACCAAGAGGAGCTTGGCAAATTACTCTCTACACTAACTTTTTAAACTGGTCTTAGAATCTCCATGTTCTTTTTTTCTATGTATACTATTGTATAAAGTAAAGAAGACTTTTACTTTCAGGAGATCTCAATTTTTATTTTCTTTCCAGGCTGTCCATAATTACTAATTTCACAAACATTGCACCCTTTGACAAATGAGTAAGCTAATGAATTTGTTTAATATCTCACACGTCTCACTATCAATCTATTTTATCCAAAAACAACCTTCCTAATGGGATTTCAAGTCTTCACATATCAATATTTGTCCGCATATAATTATACATTTCCTTTTGTATGTTGTGTACTCTTATCAATACTTACTTTACGTTAAATAATAATTCAAATATATAGCAATAAAATGATTTTACTAAATCTTGCAAATAACATTTTGTATGCGTACGCAAGGCTTGTGCTTATGTGCTATAAGTACTAAAACAACTAGAGAAGGATATTTGTGCAACTGGATACTAGCAAAGGCCTGGTTTAATTAGGCAGAATGAGGAAGCCAAATAAGGTCAAACTTTTGCCAATTTCAGCACCTACCGTTTAGCCAAAAGAACGGGAAAAATGATATCATGAGAGTTAAAAGACTCCTCAAGATGTGCTGTTTTCCTCGTGAGTTGGTATATATCAAATTTCTGGCTGACTTTTCAGAAAGGAGCTTCTGAGTGACATTGTGAGCAGCCGGTGCTTCCGCCACCAAAATCCAAAGATTGTCGCCAGATACCTAACGCAAAAAGGAACACCATTTAAAGGATGAACCAATTAAAAAGAGCTATGCAACGTGGGGAATATAAAATCACATCTCACCAAACGCAAAAAAGGGTGGGTAATGAGCATTATGTTCGGTTTTGATTCATTGGGGAATGAATTTCGTTCAAGACTGCTGTTAAGGAGGTCGATACCGGAGCATTAATTATTTCCGAGATTTGTTTTTTGTTATTACACGCTTGGAAAAGGAATATCTTTCGGACATTCAAGTCCTTCGTTAAATGATATTATGATGTGCTCCATATATCATAATTGATATATAACTCATTAGTTTAACCTTTTGAGTAAGGGTGGGTTGAACTGTATATATTGACAGACTCAAGATTTGAACTTTCTTTTGTTGATTTGTCAGAGTGAAAGTATCTTCTGCCACACCTCTCTAACAAGTAGTATTAGAGCTGATGATTTAGGTGGGTCCAGCCTAATTTTTGTAGCTTGGTGTATGATGAATATCTCAAGGAAGGAATATCGGGTGTGACTCCCTAAATGAGGCGGGCGAGGTGTTCCCAACTTCCCACGAAGCTTAGTTGTGTTAAGGTAATTGAGGTGGAGTTCAAAGGATTGATATTGTCCACACCAAAATTCGACAACATTTGTCAAAAGCTGGCTGGGCTAAGATGGAAACTCAAGTTGTGATATTGCTAGTGCAGAAAGAACGCCTGGATCAAGCGGAAGCAGTCTTTATGCATGAGACTCACATGCGAGGGGGGAGTGTTACACAAAAAACGTTTCATATCATGGGTGTGATGTGAGATAAAATAATTAATGTATTTTAGTTGATACATAATTCATTGACATAAACCGTTGAGTGAAGATATTTGACTAAATATGTTGATGAATTTGAACTTAAACTTTCTCGGTGGTTTCCTGAACGTAGGTATTGAATTTCTACTGCACCTCCTCCCCATCACACTAAACCAGCTTGTGTGAGCTTAATTGATTATCTTTACTTTTTTGTTTTAACGTTGAATAAATATTAATATAAATCTTACCTTTGCATTTGTTTTCCTTTTTTGACCAAAACAAAAAATGATCCTTTCATTTGAATAAGGGCAATCCCTTTTACTCATTTTTTTTTTTTTTTTAATCCAGAGTTTTTCTGCTATTCGCTAATGCAAGAAAATATCAGAGAAGAATATCTCTTGAAGGGAATTATCGAGCCAGACTTTCTTTTAAATTTTTTAAAATTCGCTTCATAGAAGAAAATGTCTCTTGAATCCCAATTCACGCCAAACAAATTTCTACTTCTATTTATCATGCATACCATGGAACTTGTGAATTATATTCTCAATTAATCGAACCATAGTAACTAGCTAGGAAAAGTGCACAAAAAAAGTCCTAAACCTTTTGTATTTGTGTCAATTTAGTCCTAGATTTTTTTTTTGGCCAATTCAGTCCTAAACATTTTTAAGTTACGCCAATTCAGTCCTTTTTGGTCAATTTTAGCCAGATTTTGTTGACTGGACTTAATTAGGTTGATGTGCGCCATTGGTGTTGACGTTGACAACTTTTAATAATATTTTAATTTTTTGATATTTTGATATTTTAATTTGTTTTTTCTTCTTCTTTTTCTCCTCTTCTTCCTCTAGCTAGACGCTGGACCTCGGCGACTAGCCAAAGACGATGGCCAGCGAGGTTGAGGTCAACCTCGCCGGCCACCTCACCAATGGCTACGAGGGCGAGCCTCGCCCATGGCCAGCGAGGGCGAGCGAACCTAAGGAGAGAAGGGAAAGGGTCAGATCTAGAGGACGGAGGACCAGATTTGAGAAGCTGAGGACTGCCGCCGTTGCCCCCTCGCGACCGTCGCTCCCTGCAGTCACCTCCCCCCCCCCCCCTAACGCCGTCACCTTACTGTCCTCGCCAAACCCCGAGCCATGGGCAAGGCTCGAGCCTCGCTAGATCCGGCGAGGGCGAGCCTTGCCGCCCAGGCCTCGAGGGCGGCCTCGTCGGGCGAGGCTCGCCCTCGCGAGGCCGCCCTTGCGGCCATTGGCAAGGTGGCCTACGAGGTTGACCTCGACCTTGCGGCCATCGCCTCTAGTCGATCGTTGGTCGGCGACTGTTTGAAGGAAGAAAAGGAGAAGAAAATAATAATAAAATAAGAAAAAATTTAAAATTAAAATTAAAATTAAAATATGAAAATATTATTAAAAATTATCACGTTAATGCGATGAGGCCACATCATCGGCTAGCCGGCGTCCGTCAGCAAAATCCGGCCAAAATTGGCCATAAATGACCGGATTGGCACAACGTAAAAATGTTTAGGACTTAATTGGCATAAAAAAAAGTTTAGGATTAAATTGGCACAAATGCAAAAAGTTTAGGACTTTTTTGGCACTCTTCCCTAACTAGCTAGCATAGTGGAACAAAAGCTTTAAGCGTTTCCTCTATAGTGGAAACGATGTAAAACATCCAAACTTTAGAAATTTCTCCATTGTTTTGTGAATAATAATGATTTCGAGCTATCTTGCTTCAAAACAAAGAAAGTACATATTTACACAAAACAAAATCCTAAATAGTTCATAATTAACCCTATTTAATAACGAAATCCAAAATTCACAAGTAAAAGCAAGTGGTCTGGAAATAATTAATTAAAAATCTGTTTGGTAACACGCTCTTATTTCTCTCAATTTCTGTCTTTTTTTTTTTTTTTTGTTTCCTATAACAAAAAAAAAACAGAAATTCATTTGGTCATGTCAACTAATTTTTCTATTCCCTGGAATAGAAAAGTAGTAAGAGAATAGACTTAGAATAGAAATAAGAATTATAAAAAAAAATAGTTTCTTACTTCCTAGAATATATTCTAGAAACAAGTCATTTTCTTTCTTTTCTTTTTTTTTTCTTGCTGCCTGCCATCCGCCATCTCCCATCACCGATTGTCGGTTGCCATCAATCGCCAGTTGCCAGTCATTGGCCGCCAGTTGTTGGCCACTAGACGCCACCACTACCAACTAGAGGAGGAGCAAGAAGAAGAAGAGAGGGAAAAAAGAAAAATCTAGAAAAAATTTAAAAAAAAATCTACATTACAAAAAAAAATTGTGGGTCATATTAAACATATTCCTATTGTTTTTCTATTCCGAGAATATAAATTTTGTATAATTACTAGGCGTGTTCTTTTACTCATAAATAGTTCAAGGGAATAAAATAAAATAAAAACTATTTTTGAAAAGAAATTATTCTCTAGGATAGAAATGTTACTAAATAGATCCTAAATAGAAGAAAATCAGAAATAATCCTACTCATGAAATGGTGGATTTTGAGGGGGAAAACAATTTAAAATGGGATTCGGATTATTTCTAGTTTCATAACTCCTCTTGATAAATAAATAAATAAAAAGGCTTATTGACTTAACAACACGCAAAGTTTTGTTCGCGGCTTGCCCTATTAATTTCTGCCCGTTTGCATCTCTTCAAAAAGTCATCAGCAATAACCTCTGCATCAAACACCTCCACTTGGGGAAAAACACACTCTTGAGTTGGGTCCAGACCTTCAAGATATAACAACTTCTCATCTGGGTGAATATGCATGAACGCAGAAATGTTTAGGAAGTGAAAGGTAAAGGTGATTTTTCTTTTGCTGAATGAGCAGCAGTAGTATGCGTGAACATTATTGCCTGAACCACGGCAAAGTCCTACTTCTCCGGCTTGTCTCCACGAATTCGAATCGAATTCGCCAAGATTTGATTAAAAGGACCTCAGACTGTTGTCGGTGTATTGTGCAACTATGATTCGGAGTCAACCCATAAGAACACTGTCATCATTCTTTCAGAAATAGGCTGAGGTACACAGTGTCACGATCAGATGTATGGCTTTGGAAACTTGTGAAGCCTCACGATCTCTCAGAAAAACCTCGTTGCCACATGCTGTGTCTGAGCTTTCGTACATGTGTTGCCTGGGATTTGATCTTCCAACCTGCAAACTTACTTTGATACGGATTGACTTTGGTTAAAACGAAGATAGATGGACGTAGATCTTGCGAAGAATTCGCTTATGTTGCACGAGGATGAAAAGCAAGAATAGAGACGAAGCTCAATTCTCAAGAAGTTCTTCCATATTCGTGAAACCCTAGAGCCTAACTAGAAAACTGATGAGCAAAGACAAAGCTAAAAATTCTAAAGACATGACTTTTTACCTAGTCAGATTATTACTTAAGAAATGAATCATAATGCCTAACATTCAAAATAGTATTTAACGTTCTGGAGATTTGCAAATTAGAGAAACAATATCAAACCACAATCTTCAAAACCATCAATCCTGCGTCTATCTTATTGCTTGTCGAATTAAGAATAATAATTTTACAATGCCGAACTCTCTTGCGAGTAATTAAAACATTGTTTTGAAGAAAGAGTTTAAGTACTGCACAATACATTCATATGGCAAGATCAAATATTAGGACTTCTACTCGCATCTTGACAGGAGCTTAATCAGCTTCTTCCTATTATAAAGAGAAGGAGTTAAAAAAAAAAAAAGTGTAAAGAAACTTGCATTGACGCTCAATTTCTTAATATAAACTCAAACAAGTATAGAAATTGCATTTGTTTTAAGTGCGTATTCATTATTTCAATCTTGTAAACTCAAATAGACAAAACTATTCCTGCCTTGCAATGCAGGGAACTTTCTCTTCCCCTCTCCCTCTCAATGTCTATAAAAGACACAACAATAGCACAACCAAACAAATTCACAAAAAACAAGACAAATCTAGTAATAAATGCAGAAATTAACCGTGAACAAAGCCACAAGATAATTCCATCAGTAGTATTGCAGCTTCGGCTTCATCTTGTGGAAATGCTCGTAGAAATGCCGAACTTTTGCTCAACCCTAGGGTGAAATCCCTGAAAAAGAGGTTCTTTTCACCATGAGAGGAAGAATCGGCTTGGCTGGTGAATTGCTTGCTTTGTTTCTTGCATATTTGTCCAGCATGACTAGGGCGAGATTTCTTTTCCTTGTTGTGCCCTTTCAACCGCATTGAGGTTGGATCAGTTGTTGCAACTGCTGCCCCTCCAGCAGCGGCTGCTGCAGCAGCTTCTGCCAAGGCTCTTCTTGCCTTCCTCTGGCGAATCCCGCATGCATTGCAAAGAGACTGCACTAGAGAAACATTATTAAAAATTGACTTATCTTCTATGAGATACAAAAGTAATCACATGACGAAGTTATCTATCCTCAATGTACAATGCATATTTGTATCTCGTATAAGTTTCAATTAAATCCAACTACTAAAAATTGTTAAATTAATAGCAAGGAGGCAACTTCTAACATGTTTTTCATAAGCAATGTCTTAGCCAGGGTGATTAACATAGTCCAGAATTCCCAGAATTTTATTAAATATAAGACTACTAAATGGAGTTACATGCACACTAAACAACCTAACTGAAATTTGATTTGAACAATGATCCTTATATATGTAGACATTCACCCGATCATGTATTGTCGAAATGAAACTTTACTGTGAAGCCTTTAATCCAACCACACTTAGTAACATAACAAGCATGGATGTGACAAGTCTCTATTTGTTTGGCTTACAAATTAGGCCACAAAACATGTAACCGTGTGATTCCAAATTGGTCTGCGAAGGGGGCAAAAAGAATAACCTTGGGGCCTCGAGGACCACTCCTCCAAAGAGGGGTTGTAGTTGTGTTGCAATCTGTACACACTCTTATGGCATTGTTGCCGTTGCTTGAAAACCTAATCTCAGTACGATCTTGTCGATGATGGTTCTTAGCAAACTCGTTCGCAAATTGCATACTCTCATCTTCTGTAGATCCGTTGCCATATGTTGTGTTCTTCATCTTCTGCAGGATCCTCATTTTCAAAGGCATCCATTTGATGCCAAAATCTCTGTTGACCTCCTCCCCGTCTTCACCGTTGAAGGAAAAAGATTTTTGTTGTCCTCGATTGCTAGTTTCACTTTCACTAACCATTGGCTGGAGCAAAGACGAAGATGAGAAGAGCCGCATGTGTTTGGATGCGCCATGTCGATCAGCCTAAGAGTTATGAAAAAGATCATGAACTCAAGAAACCGAGTAATTCAACAAAAAAAAAAAAGGATTGTAAAATGAAGAAAGCATAGGTTTAAGTAAGTATATATTTCAAGGTGGATGGATTGGTACAACGAAGGATTAACCAGCTCTTGTGAACCAGTTAATTAATTTATAGATCAAAATAAATCAAAATAAGGAAAAACATAAGAAGATGAAATCCCTTGCTGTATATGTGATTCTTCTTTTGCTTTGTAAGCAAATCATCAAGCTTTCAGGGATCACAAATATAGGAACGTAACACACAAGCCGATCATGAACTGCTACTTGTAATCGAATAAAAGATGATCGCAGTTATATGGATCAGTTTTATATGTAGACTCGCTGTTCAAAAGTAAATAAAGAGTCTTGAAAAATTAAATTGAATATGGAAGTGCTGAGAATACTGCTTGCCTGTTCCACAGGAGTTTCTGATCTTCCACATGGTTTGTGACTTTGATCTTCAGTTCCATTCGGAAGAGAAGCAGATAGCATAGAGGAAGAAGGTGGTGATGATGGCGGTTCTTCATGAGGTGAAATGAAGAACTGCAAGGTCTGATCTTCTTTTTGCTCCCAAAGAGGAAAGGAAGGAGCTTCAGGAGGGTTCAGGTATACAGGATTCATGAGAGAGAGAGAGAGAGAGAGAGAGAGAGAGATAGAGATGTATCACTTGATGACCTTTGTACCCCAGAAGCAAAGTGGATGCCGAGGGATATTAGACAGTTGAATCCATTAACGTCTAAAAACCCTCAAGTTTATATACGGCAAAACGAGAGAGAGAGAGGAGGTGTTCTATGGTTGAGAAAGGAATAATACTCAAGTGATATGTTGAGCTTTGCATCATTAATGTAAAACAAGCAATAGCTCGAACCTATCACAGTTTTGGAACATGCTATCAATATCATACTATGAGAAGTTCCATCGTGTAAACTTAATTTTTTTATTAGGTCAAGTCAATTGCATTTAAAAAAAAAAAAAAGAGATTTGAGACTTAGATCAAGTCCCACCACAGAAACACAAGTTTCCATAAATCTTTACAATCTAATCACTTTGTCCAGCACCCCATATTTACATAAATAAGTCTCTAAGTTAATTTTCTCTCTACAGCTGAAAGGTAAATACGTGATTAATTAGTTTAGCAATGAATATCAGCTTGTCACACAATACACATACTAAGAAAAATATCTTCTTCTTCTTCTTTTTAAGAAGGTTGTCAAGGAGGGAGGGAGGCAGCTAAGAAGCGGGCCTGAAGGCATTCACGTGACTTCATGTCGCCCAAAGAAACAAAGGATACAGAGAAAGACAAACATAAAGGAGGTGTAGAATGCTACTACTCAGGCCCCAGTATGACAAAACCCTATCTCTACTGATTCATCCCCACCAGTTCAATTCCCATTTTTTTTTCATGGCCGTTGGTAAATAACAACATGTAAATATGGGGTGCTGGCCGTTGGTAATGAATATCTTGCTTTCATCATGATCTTCAGAGACAATTTGGTTTTTACCCCTCCTGCACATGATCACATGCTTCTATTTGGCCCCATAGTCCCCACACTAACTGATCAAAAATCAATCAATGCGTTTCTCTCTCTACTCTCACGTTTCCGTTTCCACAACTTGGGACTCGGCTTCATGAAGATCCCGGAAGATCAGATTTCCAAGGCACAAGGTGACCTACTGCAAAAGAAATTCCATTGGAAGCCACACACAGCTCTCTCCTATAGCTGGGTGTAGCAGATGAGCAAATAAAAAGAAACCTGTAGATTAAGGTATTATTATCACGTGGTGACTGTGTTAATTGGCTACCTGGACTGGGAACTTAATGGTCTTGGAAAGTTTGGTATCACTTGTGATCCCACACGATGAATTTTGAGAAGAAAGATCCGAATTTGAAGCTTTTCTGAAAGTTCATGTTATGATGATCAAGCCAGAGAGATTAGATTGGAGACAGGAGAATGTAGTCCATTCTCCATGAAGGTTTGAATTTGTGAAACTTTTTCTGGGTTTTTGGAGTGCATGGGATTTGTGTAATACGTAAGATTAGGGTTTCTGAGAGAACTTCTGATTTGTTGTGTATTTCAATTCCTATATTGTAAATTTTTCATCCTCTACCTCCACGACCGAGCCCTATTAAATGAACACATCTTGATCATTGTGTTTCCTTACCATCATAAAATAATCTGTCATATCAAAGTCCACTTTAATGCATCTAAATAGCCTTATGCTTTTTTTTTTTTTTTTTTTTTTGCATCAGTAGGTTGACATCTTGGTGATCTAACCCTTGTTGAGTAATTCTCATGTGTCCTCACTAGAGTAATAATTCTCGCGGTGATGTAAATAAAATATGAAATATTGAGGATCTATGAGATAAATGAAATGAAGATGGGTAGAGAGATCTTCATGCATGGGGCAAGCAATCTCTGACCTTAGTCTTGCCAAAAAAACATAATGTTTTGTGCAGGCTAATGGACAGGAACAGCCTTCCTCCAGTCCCCCATCGTCTTATTGCTTCCTATTACCATCAAAACAGCGAAAGAGAAAGTCAAGAAAACAAAATATTTCCAACAAAAAAAAAAAAGCACTAAGAATTGAAGATTTTCAAAAGAACATGCCGTGAAAAAGGAATTTATAGATTTTTATAATCTGTCATTTGGATTTTTTTGTCCTTTATTTCATTAATTTCCTCAGTGAACAGATGTACAGGCTCAAATAAAGAGATGGTAGAAAATAATGGCAAAGAGCTGCACAATGATGATGTGATGCTCTTTCCCTTTATGTAATGCTATACCAAAACAAGCAAGTGAGCTAGGTGATGCCCTGAGATGCAAAACTAGGGTTCTACCTTGATACCGATATAGAGCTTCGAGTTATGGTCCATACTCTAGAAGCGTTCAAGAATCAGAGGTCGTCCGGCCTTAGACGGCCTTCCATTGTTGCATGTTACGCTCTAAATTAGGAGGGTCTCAATCCTTGAGTCCTTAATGGGCCGCCAATCGCAACCGATTCACCAAGATTTATTTATGCTTCACACATCAAATGTTTTCCGGTCGTCCTTCGTCCAGGTCATCCTCTCCTCTGAGCTAAGATCATCCAAAGCCTCATTCGGTTCATGCGAAATGTCTTTTCAGGAGATGCTATGAGATACCAAATCTTCAGAAGGAGTTAAACATGTTCCAAACTTTATCCTCGCTACAGAGGCCGATATTAGCACTGATTGGTTTGGTTGCCCTTGCATATCCTCGGAGTGAAGACAAGACTGAAGTGATTATCAGCAGCAATCTGCACCACACGCAAGAGAACTCTCGCGTGCGTTTGAACGTCAATCTCATCGCATACTGATTAAAAAGATAGAATTTGGTTGACCAGAGATGGTTTAGAGACCAGATAGTTCGGGTGGTGATGAAGAGGCGTGCTACGTTGGTGTCGCGAGAGTCACAATTGGGGTTTGGCATGTTTCGGATGGGGGAGATTAGCAGAGAGATACGGTGACAAAGACATAAGCCACAAGATCACACCGGAGAGAAGAATGTGCTTGAGGAGTTGTTGTTTTCAGCCCTCTTTGGATTTTGTTTCGCCACCGGGTCCATTTGCGACCCAGGTCCAACTCCATTGGCCTCTCTCTCTCTCTCTCTCTCTCTCTCTCTCTCTCTCTCTCTCTCACATATAAGAGTTAACAAGTATACATGTGATAAATTTACCAAAAACTAATTTTTTTAATAATAAAAAACTTCACACCATCCGTGACAATTTTATCTTTCGTTAGTTTTTGTTGAATTTTACTATCAAAATTGCCGAGTTGAATGACATGTGGCAGCTAATGGATGTACTAATTTGGAATTTTACTTTCCGTTTATCACATGTGTATTGGTTTGTATAAATATGTCACAGAGTTTGAAGTTTTTAGTAATCAAAAAATTAATTTGAAGTTAATTTTGTCACAAGTGTACCAATTTAAGATTTATAATAATCAAAGAATTAATTTGAGATAAATTTGTTACATGTATACAATTTTAAGTTTTTTGTGGTATTAACCCAACAAATAACTCTCTATATATCAACTTCTACTTGCTTCACCTGATCAACATGGGAGATTCGCCAGGCTCGCGCAAACTAGATTGGCACTTGGCACAAAATGAGCGGGCTTAGGCAAGTTGTTCTAGTTCTTGAGTCCAGCCTGCCTACCTTGGCTCCTCATGTTAACTCTCTAGAGAAATTTTATTGATTTTTTCAAGCATAAGCGAGCATGGACAAGTATCTTCAAGGTAGGCAGAGGGAAAACCTATCCAATGATAAGTTCTAACTACTTGCATGCATGCATTATGTGCATGCGTGCCCTGATGAGCATTTATTTGTGTCAACCAGCCAAGCGAAAAAACTTATAGATGTCAACTGTCATCCTCTCCATTCTAAAAATTTTAAAAAAGCAATATGATTCGATATGTTGGTAGAATTTAATTCAAGAATTCAAATTGTGACATTCCTACTTCGATTATTCATTCGTTTTTGAAAAAAAAAAAAAAGGACAAACAATACAAAGAAGGTTTGCTCTTTGGGCAAAAACAACATGGATTCAATTGCTATGAATCAAAACGGAGAAGTGAAAAAACTGGTCAGGCAATCAAAGGGAAACGAACATAGAGCAGGAAGGGCTTTTATGGCCCAACATGTGCAGCCAATTCAGCCCAATGGCTTAGTGGGCCGATAATACATCTTAGTGGACGTGGGTTGTTTTAGGAACTTATTTTTCTTAAAACAAAAAATATTAAAGTTCGCTAGATTGGATCGACGGCAGGTGGGGATCGGCACTCGTCCAAAAAGTCCTTGTCCAGACTCACCCATAACATATGAAAATTATATTTTCTTCATAAGATGACCGGGCATAGACGGTGCTAACAGGGCATAATTGGGCCGGCCCAGCACCAAGAGGAAGAAATCTTGTCCAAGCCCGCCCGAACCGTGCTTCAATTCGAGCTGCTGTCAGGCCCATAATCACTTGGTCAGGTATAAGCAGTGCTCTTAAGAAGTTTATTAAATCTCATTTCACTCTTGTTTTTCAAAATTGAGAATTTTCTTGTAGTGGTTAGGATTAATTTTTTGGTAATGCATGTATATTCATTCTCAATATATCTCTACAAATAACTATTAACTGGTGCTATGGAAATTTGTTAAGAAACTCATTCGTAATGTAGCTCTTTCGTTTCAGTTTTTACCAATTCTCGTACATGGCATACCGTAACGTTAACGATAAAGTTGGTCGTAAAAACTATATTAGAATTTCGCATAAAATTTTCTAATTAAATTGATAAAACTGAAAATTTTAGAATTGAACTAATATCCATACGATAAATTAATGGCTGATTTTACCATTTCTGTGATAGGTGAATCCTCAAAATCTTGCTGGCAAATCACAAGGTATTATAGTGTTAATATGGAAGCTGCGGCCACGGCATACGCTTTCTATCGTGGGAACTGGACGTCTCATAAATACTGTACAAAGTAGGTTGGAAGTATAATTCCTGAAGCATTAAAATCTATATTTACAGCACCACTCGCAATATCCAAAATAAATAAATAAATAAATAAAGGGATTGAGCAACCACTCTAGCATTCTGATAAACTTCATAGCTTGTACAACACTAGGGCACAGTCAGATTAATAATGTTGGTTGGAGCGTCACCTCAAGGAGTTGGATTTTAATGAAGATCGCCAGTGGATGGAAAGTACCGAAGTTGCATAGGTTTCCTTTAATTCTGAGGTCCTCCTTCTGCGTGAAATATGCCATTTGTGTTTCTGCCCGTTCCTCTTGGGCTACACTCTAGCTACCGGCCTAACATAATCGCAAAGTGATGGTAGTTCTCGATTAGTGTATCGTTGAGTTTGGACGGCGACTCGAGTGAGGACTAAAGTCCGAAAATGTGGATAGGTCCGGGGAGGTTTGGCGAGGTGTCGGGAGGAGACAGGGAGGGTCGGGGTCGGGGTCGGGGTCAGGGTCGGGGGCCCGGGCGAGGGCCCGGGATGCTGCCCGGCCACAAGGCTGGGTGCCGAGGCACATACACTCGGGTAGCTGGTTGCCCGGCATGCCTCGGCTAGGTACTTGGATACGCACAAGCGCACTGGCCGTAAAAGCGGCCGTTCTGGTCTGGCAGGGCCGTTGGGAGATGCCGCGAACTCAATGGGGACTCGTTTCAAAGCCCTTTTTTTTTAACGGTTGTACGGACATCACACATCAAAGTATCTTGAGAGTGTTTTTTTGGGGTTCTCTTTGTGAAGTAAAAGATTGTGAGAAACTGTCTTAAATAATGGATGAGGGTTGATTGGGTGTATTCGAGACTGAGGAATGAGAGATGCATAAATTTAAGCTTGCAATTTCCTTGTTCATAGTAGATTTGTCGATATTGTCTTCTCGTGAATATAAGTCTCAACTTCAGAATGAACGGCATAAATCTCATTGTGTTTATTTATCTGATTCTCATTTGTTATCTCCTTTAATCTCACTATTCATGTGAACTGTTGGACCCTATTCTGCAACAATTCTTAATCTTGTATTGTCCACGAGTCTCTCAATTAATTACCTAAAATCCATCCTCAAATAATCATTAGCTTCGTATGTAAGGTTTATCCACTTAATTTTATTGTTTTTACCTTGGGAATAGGTCTTCATTTCCAACAGAAATGATGCTAGAGATATAAATATGTTATAAAAATTATCTAATCAATTATAAATTTATTGCATGGATATCTATTCAATTTCAATTTTTTTGTAATATTGTGTCAAATTTTAAAGTAATTCTTCTAGTCAATTTTATGAAATGTGTAGCATTAGGAGTTGGTTTTATTCTTTGCTTGTATCCCAATCCCCACCTTTCTTTTCGCCAGAATTAATATCGGTGGGACCATGTCATTGCATCTAGCTACTACAAGCTATAGTCCAAACAGAAAATAGTGTGGTCTCCATATGATTATGGCTAGCTCAAATCCAACACTGAGAAAGATATTTTTCCTTTATTCTGCTTGCAATTAATTTTGTCCTCTAGAATATATACAAAAATTAATACATACGCACACATTACTCCAACAGATATACAATGAAAAGACATAAATCATAGGTTGACTTAAATATGGAGAGTCAAACTTTATATTTTCGGCCCTTTTATTTGAGGTAAAGTAAAAAGTTTTTTTTTCTCATTTTCCTATCAAATTTTAATATACTGTTCAAATTTAAAAAATTTACATAGAATTTTTGAAAAAATTTCTAATTTTTTGGGTCTTTTAGGAAAGAATCAACCCGTGATTGTCACGAAAGATTTTGCTTAAGTAAAAATTAAAAATAAAAATCAATCCAAAGATAGCATAATTGTTACGAGCAGCCTTATGACTACTAAGCAATTACTTTGGAGAGAATAACATGGCCTTTTGTCTGAGAAAAATCAAAACTAAGTGCTCTAAGCAAAGAATCGTGTGAAATTTTGAGCTTTTGGAAAATTCAATATGAAGTTCATTTTTTTCTTAAAAGAATGATCTATGTAGACTATTAGACTGAGTCTACGTAAGTAGAATTTTGTACATATCCAATTGAAAGCTGTCACATCGTCCAATGTTGGTGAGTCGGTTGATGCTGACATTATAGCGGTTGTACTTCTATAGTAATTATAGAGATTGGTTTAGTAGTTATAGAGATTTGACCTGCAAGTTTGAGTTACATCACAGGTAGTTTTGACCAATGATATATGAGTTAGGGAAAAGGCATTTATGCGAATCTATCGGACCGTCTAAGTGAACTACTTGTTTAATGCCGGCACTGTTGGATTGTCATTCTGACTCGCGTCTATCTAGCTCAAGAATTGACAAGCTGAAGGCTACTCGAGTAATAAATGGATTTTCTTGTCATATAGCAATTCGGTTTAATAAATATGCGAAAAATAAGTGCTTTTTGTTTATTTGAATATTAGCACGATTGAAGGTACAGGTGAGCATATTTCCAATCCAACCCGAGAATTGAATTAGATTAGATGGAACAGCTAGTTTTGGATGATTTCTATGAGCACCAATCCTGTTCCTAATTCCAACAATTGTGAATCAGCAACTACCAATTTGGTTCCCGGTTCTGCGCAAGAAACTAGACCAAACGGGACCAATATGCCTTAACTTGCCCTTTTCTTTAAAAAATAATAATATATATGTATATTTCTTCTCCTAATTTTCTAAACTAAAGCTACATCGGGCTCTTGCACTTGTTAACCTTTTTGGGAAAAGCCCACCTGCAGCAGATGTGTCTTTCGGCAAATGTGAACGTTACTTTTGTTCTGGTGCTCCATAAACACATCCCCACAATCATGCTCCTAAAACAGATGCAAACATTTATTTAATGAATAAATCGAAAATAATGCTCTCTCTCTCTCTCTCTCTTTTTTCTTTTAATGTTGGAAAACTTTCACTTGAATACAAGGGAAAAAAGAAAAAGAAAATGACCACCGGTTCTTAAGTCAACTCTTAAATCAGTCTGAACTAGTCAGTTCAGTTTCATGATCAAATGGCCCCTCTTAAATCAGTCTGAACTAGTCAATTCAGTTTCATGATCAAATGGGCCATTTCCCGATTCCAAAAGTTGAAGATCGACGTTGCCCGGTTAGATTCCAAGTCCCGGGATGAGAACTGACCAACACCAATCACCCTTGTTGATAGCAATATTGTGAAATTTCACATAATAATTTATTCTTTTAACAGAATTTCACATAATAATTAAAGTAGGAGGTTTTGAGCCAACACAATTCCAATCTTTTTAGTCTATTCTCCATCTCTCCTATCATTAACTAAAATTTACAGAACAATCAGTAGTGATTCTATAACATTTATCATATCTTATGTCGACTTAGCCTAAATTTGAGAAAGCCTTGGCTCTTTACCAAAGTGCTAGGTGCTTGCACTCTAGAATTGCTCAACAATACAAGAAAGGGATAAGACATAGGTACATCACCCTTGCACATTCTTTTATACAACCTCTAGAAGTACAGACTCGTGTATCTTCGATAATCAAATTACTCGATGGGCGTCAAAGGCGGAAAACATCACTTTCCATCAAGACCGATCAGATGCTACAACGATTGGGAGACTGTGAAAGCTCGTCGAGAGGTACATGGAGATCAGTAGAGCGACCGACGACGAGAATACAACGAGTGTTTTATGGAGAATAAAGAGGAGTAGGAGTGGGGTTTTTAAGTGCAATGTGTTATGGACTCTTGTCTTTTTGCACCGGAATATGATACCAAAACTGAACTGAGCAAAATGTAAAGGAACCCACCTACCCCCCAAAAAAAAAAGAAAAAGGAAAAGGATTTAAGTCTCTCTGCCCTACCTTCACCAACTCGCACCTCAAGCTTCATCTTGAAAAAGCCCAAAAAAAAAAAAGCTTCATCTTCATTTTTTTTTTTTTTTTCCATTTACTATCATAAGATATTACACATATTGATTTGCAAATAGGAAAAGAGTAAACGCTACGAAACCTGCTCCTGCAATGGCTCGAGCCCTAGTACCCTCCAAGACCCTCCATGAGCGGGACCCAGCTGAGCGCCTTCTCCAGCCACTCGTCGTCCATCTCCACCCCGTCGCCGCCGCCGTCGCCGTCCGCCTCCCCCGAAGCCTCTCCACCGCCCGAAGGCGGCAGCGACGGCGACGGCGACGGCCTGCTGCCCAGCTCCCCGGCGCAGCACGCGAAGTGGACCCCGGCCATCACCGTGGACGCCGTCTCCGAAACCGACGCTCCGCAGTTCCCGTTCTTGCCCTTCTCCTCTACCAACGCGGGCGGCGGCGGCGGCGCGGCGACGCCGGTGGAGTCGTTCCGGCCGGCGATCTCTTCGTACAGCTCGTGCATTACTTTCTCCACGAGCTCTTCCTCGATGGGGAGCTCCGGGAGAGGCCCCCCTCCTCGTCGGAGTCCGCGAGGAACCCGGTCAGGGCCCCGGCGAAGCCGCTGCCGCCGCCGCCGGCCGCCTCGGGATCCGGCCTCTTCTCGGGGCTCAGCTCCATGCCCGTCGTGCGTAAACGCAGAAAGACGAAGAGGGAGAGCAGAGAGCAGAGAGCGACTTGCGGAGAACGAGTATTATCTGGAAGCGACGCGGCACTTTTTGTAGGGCGAGCTGCATGGGGTGCCACCGTGGCACGCAGGGGGTGACACGTAGGACGGAGGGGGGCGAGGAGGGGGGTGACGTGGCGCCATTAATGACGATGGAAGACGCAGTAGCAGAGAACCATATGATGTTTCAGCGTTTGCAGGGAGAGTTCTTGTTTTGTCGCGACTTGGACTGAGGGGGGGAGTGGTGGTAGGTCGGTCTTTGAGTCAGGAGTATGATTGCTCTGGGTAGTAGAGGAGGAACAAAAGCTGGAAAATTTCAGGTGCTCCCAATTAATATTTAAAAAAAAAAAATTAGGGTTTGTTTGCCTGATTGTACTAAAAGCCAAATATTATCTAAAAAATTGCATAAGGAATTTGAATTTTGATTTAATGTGTAATGTGAACCCTAAACTTTAACCAAATATAGTTCAATGTGGTCCATAAGCTTTATATAGATGTTCATTCTAATTCCCTAAATTCCATCTAATTTCCGAATTTTCTGGCTCGGTGATACCACAATTTCGAGGATTATATTGAATAAATTAAAAGTTCAGAAATAACATTATGCATTAGATTGAAATTCAGGAATCATATTGAACGAAGTAAAAGTTCAAGGACCACTTTTCATACTAAGTCTAATTTCAAGGATAATTTACATCATTTTCCTCAAAATATTTTTTATTTTCTTGTTAAAATTGAAAATATTATCCTTAGTTTATATGATATGCATTAGGAGATTGTTAAAGGGTGGGTTTCCATACACTTTGTTAAGCACTCAAATAAGGAAACACTATAGAGATTTAATGTAGTGCTTTTCTCATGTATTATGTGTAATCGATGTCCTACATAATTGAAACATTTATGTATATAGTATGCTTGATAAGTGCTTGGTGGACATTTGTTATCAAGACCATCCGTTCAAAAAAGTCTAACTACGTATCTCGGGAGATTTGAACAAAAATAATAAAAACGTAAAAATCACTTCAAACAAAATCTTAAATGTTATCCTCTCGTTTAATTTGAGTTAGGTGCGAGTTTTATTAAATCTCGCTTATTTTTTTCCCCAAAATTAATTGTCAGGATTGCTTTAAAAAATATGAAAAGCTCTACTACAAGAGTACCCAATATTTTTTCAACAAAAGTAGCCAACAAGCAAGTGTTACGGCTCGAAAGTGAGCATGTCCAAGAGGTTTCCATGGCATGGGCGTGACATGTGATGAACCTCGACCTATCGATCGGCTCGTGACACAAGCACTTGGTGAATAATAATCAAGCACATCCACATATGAGAGCACGATGCATACATCAAATTTGTTTGGCCCCGAGTGAAACTTGCACGATTTGACTGCTCATGTGTATTGTGTTTACACAAGTCTAATGTGTGATGCAAGCATTGATCTAATTAGAGGTTATCATTATGTTCGTAAATTCCCGGCTATGCTCGTAATTAGTTCACGTATCAAATGTGTGTTTCTTTGGATAATGCATGAATAATTAAGTTTCAATTTGATGGAAAGATGAACATAACTTACCGATAAAACCCTATTTATGATATTCACTCGCTAAAGATTTCGAAGTAGGTTCTTAGTCAATACGACTTTGGCTAGACATAGAGCAACCCTCAACTTTTACGTTATTTACTCTTTAACCAGTCCTAGAATGGGAAAAGGGGCGCGATTATAGCAGCACTAATGCATCGGCTCCCATCACTCTCGGAATGGAAAAGATCCAAGTCTATTATTGATGCTCAACTTTCACCCACCATTATAATTGACTTCACTTGGAATCATTTACTCTCCATTTAAGGTATGTAATTGTGAATTATGATGCTTTTTTGCCCCTCAAATCAACGAGACACTTTTAGACAGACAAAATTGAAAGTCAGGCTTCCAATTCCACTAATCTTCATTCAATTTCATTGCCAACCTCTTGCCATTAAGAAACACGACATGACTCCTCGCTCCTCATTGATTCTGCCAGCAAGATCGTACGTGGGGAACTCACACCATTCATAGGTGTCGGACTATTAGATGTTAATGCACTTGATTAAGCACTGGAAGCATCCCAGCACTTGGTCAATGAGGGCCAGCCGAGATGATGCAGAATCCAACTATTCTTCAATCAACAGAAGACTGAACTTCGTGTCATTTATGAGATAATCATGCGTACACCTACTCTGTTTTTGTCCCTTGCTTGTCTTTCTTGTAATGTCGATCATCTTGATCATGACTTATCATTGAAATTGAGGGAACATCATTAAAGACAAACGTATGTCCTGTAAATTTCAAGGTTGCAACCCCTGATAGATGGAACAAATGCTTCTAAGGCATGACCGAGAGTACCGATCCATCAGACAGGATACAGTAAGCTGCAACTAGCACCACTCTGTGAGAGGTTGAATATCCAAAGAATGGTGCTCGCGAAGCCGTTCTCAAGTTTTCAGAAGTATAAATTTCATTCCCATGGGGGCATCGGGGACCCGGTCCCCAAGCAATAGTTACATTTAGTCCGTTAGTATCATATAGCAGCCTGACAGCTTTGTGTTAATACAGTATTCAATACAATTCCCACAGACCCAAGAGTTTGCTGTTTTCATGGAGTTGCAGGCTAGGCTTCGATATGGTCATCTCCACAAGGATAATCTCCAAAACAATGGCATTATGGAGAAACGGGTCGTGGCTATACCAAAAGGCTGATCGATGGAGGCTAAGAAGTAAACCAATCCTCCAAGATATGGTGAGTTCAAGCTTCACAGATTTTACTAGTCAGTCATCGTCCGAAGGCAGCGTAGGGCTTTTAGAACACATATCAATCTTGTGAAGCTCTTTCATCTTAGTGACCGGACGGCATAAACCTGGAGATTTCCCCACTCTGGTCATCTTTTTTTCTTGGTAAAAGAGACGCTAAAACAAGCAGTGAAATTGCAATTCTTTTACCTGAGCACTTTGGGATGTCCCACACCGCAATTGATGTAGGTGTACATCGAGGATCACATATTGCTCGGTTGTCCTCGTGATATACATTCATAGCGAGCATCCATGAACCAATAGTAACATCCTCATTGCTAAACATTCTCAAGCTGAGAGCCAAAAATTGCACTGTCTCAGCTGTAGAAGAAACTTAGAGACGAGAATCAAAAAGCTGCTCTAGATGGAAAGAGACACGTAACCATGTAATCTACAGTGACAGGAATGGATGGTGGGAGAATGAAATGAAGATCCAAGGAAAATACAGAAATTTGATGAGTACATCCAAGATGACACACGTCGTCATGTCCGATATGAACAGTGATGGTAATCCAATTAAGCCACACAGAGAATTATCTGGAAATTGGATTTCCATATGCTAAAGAAGCTTATTAACCACCAGAAATGCAATTGTCCACAGTGCTTTGCTCTGCTTCGTTTGAATATAGAAGTTTATCAGGGACATAAATACATCAAGATCATAACATGAATGTAAAGCAGTCCAGTCTGTGAATTAAGAGTGTAGAGCGTCCAACTATCTCTCTCAAATTCACCTAATAAGAGAAGTTCGACAATAGGAAAGAAAAAAGGAAGAAGAAGAACATGGCAGGAAAAAAAATTAATACTAAGAGAACTAACGGGCAGCACAGAAAAGTTGAAATGATGTACCTATTATTTCTAGCAGTAGCAAGTGAAGCTACCACTTCTGCGGACAGAACATAAATAGGGCCATACGCATGCAAGAAATATTCATTTCCAATCAGATGGCCTGATTTTTCATACCTGAAAGGTACATTTAACAAATTAAAAAGTCTCTAGACAGGACAAGGCCTAAATAAGCATCCCCGAACACAACCAAGCCATACAAAAAGAAAAATTTTCACAACTCTGTAGAGTGTAGAACACGCACCATTTCAGTTTCGGGTCAGTTATGACTGGCCCTTTCTTCATACATCCGATGTAAGTAAGAGAATGTTTTCGCTCTCTAGCTAATAAAGTTGCAAGACGATCTGACACATTGGGAATCTATCATTAAACTGCATCGGAGCCAAGGACTACTACTCAAAGAGATTCACACACTTAGATATACCTGGACGCAGATATATATCATCATCCGCTTTGACATAATATTCTGCTTCAAAAAGTTCAAATGCTGCCTTAAAATATGCCAGCCTGACAGGTAGACCATTACCAGATAAGCTCTCATGATTCATAATCATCAACCACGCTGCACATAAAAAGTAGCAGCTCTTACGTCTTGTATGGGAGCAATAAATATTCTTCTTCAACGTCAATGAGCATAAAATCCTTATACTCATCGACCTCTTTCTGAAGTCTGGCCATCTTCGTTGCATCCTTTGATCGCCCAATCACAAATCTAAAAGATAAACCAGTAGCTTGCTCCAGCCTAAAAGGATAAGATCAATGAAGGAGTCTATGCCACATATGGGAACATGCAAAGGAAAAGAGTAAAAGCCGGTAGGGAACAAGAAATTCCTAATGTAAAGCAATACTTATTGAGTGATTCTGTCTAGAAAGTACGAACAGAGAACAGAGTGCCATCTGGAGAGCTAAGTACAATAAATATTATTTGCAGTTTGCACCAAGTTATCTGCTAGCTGAGTATAGCTTAGAGCCTCCAACGTGATCTCCCCAATTGCAGAGTTCCATATTAAACTATCAAATTCTACACATAAATCTTACCTGCGAACATTTGACCATGAGCAGATAATGTACAAGAATGTCCCACATTTACAATTATTACGCCTTTAACTTCCTAAAAAGAATGTCCCACATTTTCATTTGTTAAGCCTTTCACTTCCTAAAACCCAGGGAAAGAACACATTTTGCAGAGCATATTTGCTTCCTCTATGAACTAGGAGACCAGTTGCACTCTAAACCTCAGTCTACTTGTTTAAAAGTAATGTAGCATCGTATTGGCTATTGCTGAACATTGATTTTCTGTAAAGCACTCTGGGTCACCACATCACAACAGAATCAACCATCTTCAAATACTAGCTAAAATCCCAAAAGCCAAGCTCAAAGCTATAGTATAAAAAACTGACAATGCAATCCCCATAATCTGATCTTGTTTACATGTAGCATTGTCTTGGCTATTTCTGAACACTGATTTACCGTAAAGTACTCTGGATCACCACATAACAACAGAATCAACCATCTGAACACACTAGCTAAAATCCCAAAAAAACCAAGCTCAAAGCTATAGTACTAAAAACCAACAATGCGATCCCCCTAATCTGATTTTGAAACCTGCCCTGAGCACACAATCGACGAAAGATGAAAACTTTACATGAACCCAAGATCAAGTACCTCAAAAGCCCATCAGGGTCAGAAGCAAACCAAGTGCTCCTAATAGCAGCTCGACGATCGAAGGAATCAAACCCAGTCTGGATGCCAACAATACCCAGAAGCTTGGGACGATCCGCCGCCGTAGCCAACCCACCGTTGCCGCCATCGCCAAGCTTCCTCGAACGGGAAGCCGAATAGAAAGCCCGGAAAGCGTCCACGGTCCTCCCGCACCGGAAGACGGGCAAGGACCTGGGCCGCCGGAGAGCATAGAAAGAGAAGGAGACTCCGGCGATGCCGATCACCAGGGAGACGACCGAGAAGGCGACGACGGCCAGGAGAATCCGGCGGGAGTACGGAGGAGCGGGTTTCTGGGGCTTGATGGGTTTGGAGGTGTAGGCGGCGGCCGCGGTGGCGGCGGATGACGGCGGAGGAGAAGAGGAGGTGCGGTGGTGAGAGAGGAGTGACATTTCGGTGATTGCTAGAGGAGGATCGCCGGTGAGATGGATGGGATTGGAAGGTGTTCTTGATTTGTTGTCCTTGTTGTTGTTCAGTCGCTGGATGAGCTCGAGGGGAGATGGGGAAGTACCATCTTACTTAAGCTTCACTTCTGTTCTCTCTCTCTCTCTCTCTCTCTCTCTCTCCAGAAAGCTCTGGCAGCCATTGCAGTTTTGAGTCTTTGATCCTATGCAGTTCGAGATTGACTAGGAATTTTATGTCTTGAACATAATCTGCACTCTGCAGCAGATGCATTCGCACGCTCGATTTTGGGTCACAGAAAATGGTACATCATCAAATGGTTTTTTTCCTCTGTTCTTTATTGTCTAAACCCTCGTTGTCAAGTTACCTAAATACGTGATTTTTGGATCTGTCACGAGAAATTCATGACAGCAGGAGATAGACTCGAGACCTTTTGCTTCTCGGGACGGAAGGTACAAGTACCTTTTGCGCCAACCCTAAAAGTTCATACTAATGAGTGCTTAGAAAGCCGATCTTATAATTATGGACAAACAAGAATTTCTTGATTGTCTTGAGTGTACTCACAGAATGCTTCGCGATATGGAACATGATGGTTTCGGGTGTGAGGATTCAGGGAATATCTTATCATGATACGGTTGCTCCTTTGTGGCATGCATCATCATGGGGCGATGCAGAAAAATGATTTGAGTCGTAGCTCGACATCAACTGAATTTGTTCTTGCATTTCCTAAGGTCCAACTTATTTTCTGCAGAGATCCAAAACGTCAGAAGAAGTAGCTCGATGTCAACACTTCGGCACCAGCCTTCGCCCCTGTGGCCCAAAATGAAAAAGGCTCGTCGAGTTGCAGGAAGGTACTGTCCTCGATCATTGGGCTTTGGTCCAAGACTACAAGTTGAATCAGAGTCCAGCTCGAACATATCCGTACGACCTGGTGAAGTCAACTTCGAGCGTGGCATGGAATCAAAGCCTCCGAGCGTTTCGAGCAGGCAAGTCCAAACACATGCGTCCATTCAGCGGCGACAATCCACCTCACGAGTGACCCACAGAGACCACCCATTAGGGGTGTCGAAATTTATAGCTAAAATGATTGATGGGTCTCTCTGCGTCGTCTTCTTTAGCTTTGGATGATTTCGGGAAATGGGGTGAGTAGTCTGGTGGAGTTGGATTTAGGAAGCTGAACAAGAATCGGAGAGTTGCCGTCGGATTTGTGTAATTGGTGTTTGCCAAGAAAGAAGAGATTCGGCAGCTTGACTTCTGAGAGAGCAGCAGCTTGACTTCTGAGAGAGAAAAGATTCTCTCTCAGAAGTCAAGCTGAACTTGGATGAACGATAGGGCTTTCGGACTAATGTGCGTATGAGAAAAATTAGGCGCATCGTCGTCTGCTCTCCATGTTCTCTCACGCGGGCTTATGTTTCTTAGATTTCATCTTGATGTACACTACTTGTTGTTTCAATATAAACAAGGGCATTTCTCATTACATTGTGAGGTGCGTAGTTTAGTTTTAAATTGCCTGGTGCTTTGTTCTGTTCATCCAAGTTTTTGCTCTGTCTTCATGATGGCCACTTCTGCAACAGCTTAAAGAGACAACGTGTGCGTTTAACTCTGTAAAACCAATCGAAGAGCATTTATCCATCCACAAGAATTTTCTGAACCAGGACTTTCAGTTTCTGCTTTAGTTTGGAGGGATTGTTGTTTGCTCTGTGTTCCCAAGGGTTTCATAGTTTATCATCCCTGTTTTTACGGGGTAGGAGTCCATTGCATTAGGAGTCAATTAGTTCGGTCCATCGTTCATCCGAGTTTATAGTAAGAGGATGTATGTTGATCAGATTTACTTTGTTTGGAAGAACAAAATGTTAACTAGGCCTCCTCCTCATGGGTCGAAGGAGATCGACTATTAGTTTTGTCCTCCCTTTTTGGCATGTTTGGTACATTGAAAACAGATATGTTTTCTTTTCCAGGTTCAAAGTGATCATTTTGAGGAGTTTTTCGCCCCTGAATTAGACAAACATGGTTATGAAGCTTTATACAAGAAAAAAACGATCGAGGTTATTCATGGACTTCTCCTTTTATGTTGTCTTAGGTTTCACGTCATTTTATTTATTTATATGTCCATTGTCTACAGGTTTATGGTGGGAATATCAATACAATAGATGGCTGTGTTAAAGGCTTCAATGTGTCTATGCAGGTTGAATTTATCAAAGCAGCACAGTCCTTGACAGAAGCATTGGTTCCAAGCACCGAGAAGAAAGCTGCTTTAAATCGATTAGTCAAGCTAAACAGAAATATGGGGACTTTTCTTCATGTCACCATTACATATGCAGCCTCAAATTTTCGAGCTTTTAAAGGATTTAACCAACCCCAGAAAAAAAAAAAAAAAAAAAAAAAAAAAAAAAAAGGGGAAACCCAGCGACCCGACCCGACCCGACCCGAACCGACCCGAAACACATTAGAGGGTCTAATGTGTTTCGGGTCGGTTCGGGTCGGGTCACAGTGTGTGACCATTGTGTTTCGGGTCGGGTCGGGTAACAACAAGACCCGACCCGACCCGACCCATTGACACCCCTACTGTCCATGACCCCACCACCCCCGCTCGGCCCTTCTCTTTCCCCACCACCAGCCTCCGTAGGGAAAGCAGAAAAGACGATAAAAGACTCCTATTAGCAACAACCAATAAGTTCTTAAAAATCAAACAGCCAAACATAAACAGCACGCATGCCCAAGCATAAAGGAATATCCCACCCAAAACAATAGCCTCCCTCTTTATATTGGCACCCACCTTTCCCTTCTGTCCAACACCATCATCTCTCTCTCTCTCTCTCTCTCTCTCTCTCAACCTTTCTTTGGTGAAGCAGAAACCATGTCTGATGAGGCATCTGCAACGTCGCCGACACCTTCACTCTGGTCCACCTTGAACAGCTGGTTCACCCCTCCTGTTCTCTTCCTGGTGCTCAACCTCATGATTGGCACCATTGCCATCACTTCACAGTTCGGTTCTGCTCACGGGCGTACCCATGAGCACCAAAAAGATCGCCAAGAACACGAGACCCACAGATACCCACCAGCCCCGCCCTTGGCTAGACCTCCTTCCATTTTCCAGAGACTCAAGTCCACCATCTTCTTCTGGAACAGATCCCAAGAACAACCCGCTTGGCCCACTGCCATGAAAGCCCCGGAAATGGAGACCCACCAGCACCACACATTTCAAGACCCAGAACATGAACAGATGGAAGAACAAGGACCAGAACAAGAGCAAGAACAAGAGCAAGAACAAGAGCAAGAGAATCCATCTCACTTTGCTAGATCTCCTTCCACCCCGCAGAAGCCCGAGCCATCTGGCCTCTACAGCCACATAATGATAGAACCGACTCCACCGCCCACTCCAACCCCACCTGGGAATGTCAATTACCCAAACCTAAAGCCGTTCACTCCCTACAATTTTCGGCAAGAACAAGCGCGGGCACAAGAACTACAGGGAGAAGAAGATGATCGTGCTGAGGAAGCTGAGAGTGAAGCGGCAACAAATAGGTTGCCCAGAACCACCGTGAGGAGATCTGCAAGCATGAAGTACCCAATTGTGCATATCGACGAAGATGATGAAGAAGAAGATGGAGATTTCCTCGAGAGACGCCGGCCGGCGAGCGCGAGAGAAGGGACGGGCAAAATCAACGGTCGTGCGGACGAGGAGGTCGATGCCAGGGCCGATGACTTCATCAACAGGTTCAAGCATCAGCTGAAGCTGCAGAGGATGGAATCCATTACTAGGCAAAACTGAGGAGATCATTAGCAGATAACCAGGAGTCAGCTCGGACTTTGGATCAGTGTCGGTGTGTTTGAGGTCTTTAAGACGTACATCTTTTTGTACTCCTTTTGAACTCTATCGTATATATATATATGCTCCTTTTTCACTGGCGTTCTTCTGAGATTGGTGTACATTATCATGCGATATACGGATCTGGATCAAGAAGAAAAGCAGGAGCAAGATTACTTTGCAGAAACCCTAATAATGCCCGTCGTCTATTAAAATGATTCTTGAATGAATGATTCCTCATCATGAAAAATGGAAAATCTCTTAGCTGTTACATGCGTTCACTTTACCAAATCATGATTTGGCTATAATAATCTTGTCTTTTGGTATGAGTAAAGATGATTACTTAAGTATGGTCTCTATGGTCCGGACCCAGCTAATAAGCAAATTGCACTATTCTATCTATATATAAATATCAAGGATAAGATCCTACTCATGCAAAACATAGAGCCTGAGTTTATGCAAATCTGATTACGTAAGAACTTATTAAATCCACTATAGTTAACTCGTTGATTTCGTACTAGACCTAACCCACATTTTTTATTTGGCATTTAAACAGATTTTAATTAGGTGCATTACACGGTTGCTTGCGTGGCTATCGCCTTTTATCCGATTCAGATTGATATCAGCATGATCGAGAGGATTTCAGCTGCAAAAATTAAAGAGTCCTGGCCAAAAAATAAAATATTAAATACAAAAGAAAGCAAAAAAGTCAATGAGGGTGTGCCTTGAATCCACATCAGCAAGTGATGTGGAGGTAACCTAAGCTTGAAATTGCCACGTCAGACCTCTGGCGGCAATATTGGACGGAGTGTTAATTGGTATAAATTTTGGTTTAGAGTACAAGTGGGTGATTTTTTATGAGAAGAAAAAAAAATTCACGTAAAAATTGAGACCGGATATAATGTTGGTGTTTTTTAAGAGAAAATCGGTCCTATAATGAGACTGCTACTTCTTACTTCTAGGTTTGATGAAATATAGTCTTTTTGTCCATTATTAAATTGGCAAATTCAGCGTCATCTCTCTACGCAACATATATTGAATAATTAATTACACAAGTACCCATCAAAGAAATTTCTGTGCAGTTTCTTTCGGAAAGATTTAAATATTTAGCAATTGGAAATATAATATAATTCATGTACCCTCTACATCGTATGTCAGCATTTTGACCAAGCTAGTTATAAAATATTCATGTACTCGTTGACTCAACATAGCTTAAGCTTCTCTCATTAAGCTTAGCATTGGACGTGTTCAAGGAGAGCCGAGGCTAAACCTCGTCATGGGCCTGTTGGTGTGGCCCTATGAAGAAGTCGAGTGGGCTTGCACATTGGGCTTTGCTTTACGGCCCATTTCGGCCTTCCTGGGGCTCGACTTAATTAATTAATTTTTTTTATTTACTAACCTTATGCTTATTGCAAGCTTAATTCGACAACATTCCTCAAGCTCGTAGCCAAACTTTAACTTGAAGGGTGTTTCATGGTCTCGGAGTTTATTTAATGCTTGATGAATCTAAATCTCCCAGGTAATGGCGGGTTGGAGTGCCTGTGAAAGTCCTTGAGGCGGCGATTCTTACTATAATTTACCGGTTGTCCATATCAAATTGTATTATATTATTTCAGCACCAACTTTTTAAATTTTTACAATTTAATCCTTAATCATTGCCCGGGATTTCAATGTAGTTCTTCGTCTAATTTTTGGAGAAATCATGGATGTGGAGATCCAGTCATCATCAGCCATCCTATGTGATAATCTACCGTGTTAATGATTTTCAACAAAAATTGATTAAAATAATTATATAAGAATTTCGCGTAAATTTTTAAGACTAAAATTGGCAACATTGAAAAGTTTAGCAATGAATTAACATTCTTAAAATAGATTTGGGACTTGGACAATTTCTCATGGGTATTTACCAACAAAATCCCAAACATATAACATACATGCCAATTCAATCATAAATTTTTTAGTTATACCATTTCAGTCATAAATATTTTGACAAATTGTTTATTTAGTCTTAAATATTTTTGACGATTTGCTAATTTACTCTTTCTGGCTAATTTTGACCGAAAGTCGCTGATGTGGTCATTTAGTTAACGTTGATCATCTTATATAGCACGATCGATATTAACGTGGATAATTTTGTAAAACTCTTATGAATTTTATTTTTTTTCCTTTTATTCTTCCTTCTTTTTATTTTTTTATTTTCCTAAACCTAGGTCAATGAGGGCCCTCACCGATCACAGGCAAGGTCCTCTATGTCTCTGCCCAAATCTGGGCGAGGGTCACAACGTCCTTGTTTAGGTCTACGGAAAGACTGCAACACCCTTGCCTTGGTTTGCATTAAGGCTGCTACTCTTGCTCATTGGTTGGCGAGGGCATCATGGCCCTCGCTTGGATTTGGGTGAGGGCATTGCAACTCTTGTTAGTGATTGACAAGGGCGGCGATGCCTTTATCTCAACCAAGCAAGGGTTGTCGTGGCTGGCAAGGATTTGGCCGACATGACTTCACCGGCCTAGAGTTAGAGAAAAGAAGAAAAGAAGAATAAATAATAAATTCCATGACAAAGATTTTGGCTAAAAACTGGTTTGAAAGATTAGATTGGTGCAATTGAAATGTTTGTAACATAATTGACATAATTACAATAAGTTTAGGATTAAATTGGCTAAAATTTAGAACTGAATTGGCGTGAATATAATAGATTAAGGGTTTTATTTATAAATTTTTCAATTTATCACGTGACATGACCAAAATGCGACTACATTCATGTTCTACGATTGGCGTTGCCCTCAATTCAGGGTGATGTTCGGTGGAATTTAGCAGTAAGATGTTCGCATCATGCCCCCCAGAGAGGGGTCGCCTCTTGCATTTTTCCACTCTGTATTTATTACAAATTAATGCGTCCATCTTCAATCTTAGTATCGAGAGTGAGCCGGTCGGGACTTTAAGCAGTCACATTCCAACCAAAGACTTACCAACCAGCGCGGCGTTTATAAGAAGCGATCAATATTGTTGGATTTCTCGATCGAGGCTTCGTTCATTTTACAAAAAAAAAAAATAATAATAATAATTTCGAAAATATTTTCCTAAATATGATTACTCGTATCGTTTACAAAAATGAATAAATTGAAAATATTTTCATTTACAAATTGTTGTTAAAAGTGAAAATATTTTTTATTGACTAATTATTTTAAGTGACCGAAGCTATTATTTTTAGCAAAATATTTTTGATATCTTCGAAATCATTCATTTTTTACGAAACAAAGTGAACCTAGATTTCTCATTTTTCTAATCAACATTTTTTCTACTAACCAAAATACACAAAAGTCAAGAATAATATTACAGATATGATAAGATTAATCTACTAAAGTCATTTTCCGACAAAAAAAAACTACTAAAGTCATTTGAAGCAAAAGAAGGAACCTGATCTAGTCATCAAAACAAGTGTAGCGGTAACTTGTAATTTATATATATCAGCACAGACCGGATTTATTCATATCATTTAAAGGTGTATTTTCCTAATTATGAGTTTTTTTAAGAGGACTAGTTAATGAAATTTTAGCTACCTTATATGTTGTCATCCGTTAGCCTGTTTTCACCTTAGTTGCTATTAGGGGTGTGCAACTAGACAAAATATACCCGGTTCCCATACCAACCCACCCGGAAAATGGGGTTGAGAACCGGTTCCCAAAATTCGAAACCGGTTTAAACCGGTCCGAGAACAGGTTCCGAGTGATTACGCACACTGAAATCGATTCCTAGACCGGTTTTGAAATCGGTTCCTGGACCGGTTTTGTAAGTAGATGTTCAAAACCCTTTTTTTCCCCCGATTCCTATTCTTACTTTTGTAATCACACGATGTTTTTCCTCTTGACTCTTTCAAACACGCACGATACTCCTCCTTTGTCATTCTCTTCCTCACTTGCTTACCCCCCTCACCAGCTCCCTCTCGCACCGTCCGATGGATGGACGGTGTTCATCACCATCACATGAATTGGCTCGCCTAATTTTTCTTTTGTACGAGGAATTATGCTTGCATAAATGAGTAGCTTTAGACTCATGTTTGTTGCTAATTTTTTGCCTTATGATTTTATTTATTATAATTAGTCTTGTGGATCCTTAATTTTTCGTTTAGTCAAAAATTTTATGTATTTATTTATTACAAGTGCTTAATGTTTTAATACAAATTAGGAGGATTACGTTATTTTCTCGCATATTAATATAAAATTCGAAATCATATAGGATATCGGGAGATTGCAAAATAGGTTCTAGTGGAAACAGAGTTGATCTTAGAACTGGATCAGAAAAACAGGGTGAGTCGGACATAGGGTCTAATACAAATAGGATCTAGTATAAGATTTAGAAAAGAGGAACCGGTTATAGTAAGGTCAGGTACATGGTCTAGGTCTAGACCCTACTCACCCTGCACCCGATCACCCCTAGTTGCTATAGTGCCAAGCATAGATTCGCGAATATGAATCTTGATGACGATCGATTCTAAAATTTTAAAGAATGCATTATTACACTTTACTAAGTTTCATAAAAGCATTTTGGAGACATGAACATACCCGTTTCATTTAAATGATTTCGATATTTTCAAAGTCAATGATATACAGATAAATTTTCTTATTATTTATTATGTTTTGGTAACGAGTAGGCCTACTTTAGGTACAAAAGTCTTGGCCCATTAAATTCTTAATTAATCTCGAGTGTCAGATAAAACATAAGCCGAAAAACCAAAAGATAACTAGAGAATTAAGTCTTCTTTTTTTGTACTCAAAGATGTAAACGACGGCATAGATTTCGTGTGTCTAATTCCGCCAATAAGAAAAATCTGGCATCCATTGATGGAAAATAAGAGTTTGACAATCAAAAATAGGAGGAATTTAATAAAATCCATAGAATTTCGGAGTAGGTTTGTAGACAATCGCTGTAATGCGAACCTCAAGACTAGTATGAAAGCAAGCTGGAGATTCAAAGGATGCACTTATACTCAATCAAATGGCAAGATCTTCCTTAATTTATTCAAGTCTAAAACCATTTCCTTTTAATTTACTAGATTCT
Source organism: Eucalyptus pumila (assembly GCA_016097595.1). Lineage (NCBI taxonomy): Eukaryota > Viridiplantae > Streptophyta > Magnoliopsida > Myrtales > Myrtaceae > Eucalyptus > Eucalyptus pumila. The sequence continues at coordinate 47,325,677 of CM027848.1, forward strand.
CGATTTCATGAGTTTGTTCTAAACTCACGCCATCTATTTTAGCTGCTCAATCTTAGTTCATATTCCATTCTAAAACCCTATAATTTCTCTTATGAATAATACATGGATTAAGCGTTTTTCATATGTAATCCTTGCGGGTCAGTCAGGTTTAGAAATCTTCCTAGAGAGGGCTAACATCCCCCATTTTGCAGATTTGGAGGGAAAATCTCTTTGTTTGTCCTAAACAAGCAAATCCCACAAGATTGGTGTCATCATTATTGCTAATTACTATTACTACTCGAAGGACGCTGATTAGCAACACCGTTTCCAGAGAAGCTTCCCCCATCCTCCAAAGCAACTTTACTCAAGTGGGATTTTGATCCATTGACTTTGGGCGTGATGTGAATGCGGGCAAATGACTTAGAGATTAGTCCTTCTGATCATGGTTTAATCCCACTTAAGAAGTGCCACGTGGCGATAACCCAAGAGGCTGTCGGTGGGGGTGGTTCCTTTGCTTTTACGTGCAGCTGTCGGATTACGCGTAGGAAGTTTCTTACCAGGTGTATTTACCATAAAGACCATTTTGTCCTTTACCCATTCTAGGGTTTGACCTTTTGTCAACTAATCTTGTCCTCTGGTGACAATATTTGATGGAAAGAAATTATGAAAAAAAATTACCTCATCTCTTTAATTCCTATTATTAAAGAGGATATTGTGTAGAGAAGATGGCTCGATCAAAATATAGGAAAGTCTTATATCATAACGTGCGAGGAAAATGGCTGGATGGAGACTAAAAGGTCTAAGGTAGATTAGAGGAATGAGTTATTTTGTGCAAAATCTAGACTAATTATTTGGTATTTCAAAATTTAAGTGTCGAATATGTTAGATCCGAAGTAGGAAATAAATTTTACACTATAATAATAGTATAAGCAATTTGTTGGACTCAAACTTGCTTTCTTAAGCACATGAATGACCTATATCTAATAATGATAAACTCGAGTTTAATATGATATCACTTAGCTTTAATTCAAAATTGACGCGAATTAAAACATTTTTTGCTTAATTTGAAAAAAGCATATGGCAATTACGTTGGCCCTGTCCAAAAGACAAGACCCCTAGTATAACAAATTCTTGTTGCTCATTAAAAAAAGCAAAAAAAAAAAAGCATATGGTTCTTGTTAAAAAAGATTTAAGAAGGGATGACAATGAAGAGTGATTCCACACTTGCCTTGGCCTAAGAAGTAAGAAGCATCTCTTCCTTTCTTTCTCACTTCTCACTTCTTCACTCTCCTCTCTCTCTCTCTCTAAGCCACCGTCCAAAATGGCGGACAGAGTCCACCCATCGGCCAAACCCGCCGCCGCCGCCGCCGCCAACGGCGCCACCGCCGCCGCCACCACCACCGCCACCGCCAACGGTGCTCCCACAACCGCGTTCCCCGCCGCCAACGGTAATCCCACCAAGCCCCAGCTCTACCGCCCGTACCGCCCGCAACCCCCCAAACGCCGCCGCCGCCGCCCCCGCTGCAGCCTCTGCTGCTGCTGCTTCTGGACGATCCTGCTCCTCCTCTTCGTCGCCCTCCTCGCCGCCATAGCCGGCGCCGCCCTCTACGTCCTCTACCACCCCCACCGCCCCGCCTTCTCCCTCTCCTCCCTCCGCACCAACGCCCTCAACCTCACCACCGCCTCCGACGGCTCCGCCTCCAGCCTCACCACCCTCTTCAACCTTACCCTCATCTCCAAGAACCCCAACTCCCACACCTTCACCTTCTTCTACGACCCATTCCTCGTCTCCCTCTCCTCGGCCTCGGGCTCCGTCTTCCTGGGCAACGGCTCGATCCCGGCGTTCGCGAGCTACCCCAAGAACCAGACGACCCTGAGGGCGGTCGCGTCGGGGAGCACGGAGGACGTCGACGCCGAATCGGTCGCTGCTCTGAGGTCGGATCTGAAGAGGAAGAACGGGCTGGCCCTGGAAATTCGGATGGACACGAAGGTGAGGGTGAAGGCGGGCGGCCGGAAAAGCAAGAAGGTCGGGATCAGAGTCGTCTGCAGCGGGATCAAGGGGGTGTCGGCCCCGAAGGACAAGAACGCGACCGTCGTCGCCGACGTCGCCGACTCCAGGTGCAAGGTCGATCTCCTGATCAAGATCTGGAGGTTCACTTTCTGATCTCGAGAATCGAAATAGTTTTTTCTCCTCTTTTGTCCTCTTCTTTTTCTTTTGTTGTTTCTAGCAAATTCCTTTTTTTTTTTTTAGAATTTTTCTGAGGATTACTAACGGATCAATCATGGTGTTCAAGGAGGAGAAAAAAAAGAAAAAGATTAGTGGATCAAGAAAAGAAAGGGTAGATTATCTTCTTTGCTTTTCCGAATTTTATTTAATTATGTCGGTGTGATAGGGTATAGTTTTCGGCACTTCTTTCCTTTATGGAAATTGGAAATTGCTTTAGGAGCCGTTGTTTTAACCCCCCTGACCCACAAAGGAAGGGGCCAAAAAATAGAACGTGTGTTTGCTAACCCTATCGTCGGGTGTTACAGCCGTGAAGTATTTTTCTATCAATTCTCCGAGGATTGTAATTGTTATTGTTATTATCAATAATATCATGTTTCAAGAATCCATGGTCGGCCGAGAAAAAGCGAGGAGGAAGGAAGTGCTCGTTTGAGGTGGCCAAGAGTCGTTATCACGCACCATGGTAATTGCTAGGGTTTTGTCTAGGTCGATAATGTCTTTTGCTTTCAGCTCCATTTGTGTACATATGAATGGTTGTCCTTTATCGGATGAGCTGTTCTTTCCCACTATAAAGTAGTAGTGCGACGCCCCTTGCACCCCCCGTCTCATTCTTGGTAGAGGCTCAACCTGGATGGTTCTTTCTGGCCTTTTTAGATGTCAACGTTCTGGTTTGGTCGGTTGGATCTATTGGCATTTTCCTTAGCACAAATTTGATCCCACCACACCGAGCTCGCCGTCGCTGTCTCTTGTGAAGTCGTACTCCTAGCGACGTGGCGAGCAAACTTATTACTGTTTTCCGGCGAGGCTAAGGGAGGCCGGAGCTATTACGACTCGAATTGATCGTTCCGTGGCCCGGCGTGGGGCTAACCGGGTCATTGTTTAATTATAAAAAAAAAAAAAAAAAGATCAGTCATGGATGCCAGATTTATTTACGAGATACCGCCCGCAGCGAAAGCAAAACGCTGAAATCTAGGCTATCACTCAATAAATCAAAAGTCAAAAGTCAATTCTTGGGTATTTTAATAGACATCTAACCCCGGATATGCTCGTGGGATGGGGGTTTCCAAGCTTTTGTATATCCTCTTCTTTGCGTGATTTAAGTGCACGTTTCGTTCAAAAACGCTCTTCGAATTTTAGTTATAAGGTTTCTTTTTTTTCACGAAAGGAAATTATTTTTAGGTCTTTTGTACACTAGTTCGGGTTTGTTATTTTAATTTCACATAATTTGTGTCTTTTTCACGGTTTTTGTTCTGAATATAATTCGAAATCAGGAGATTATAAATCTACAACGAGATTATCATTTTCATTGTCGATCTCTTCCCATGTCTTTCATTCAAATCTCCACCTTTCAATTGAAAAGCACAAAAATTACCACAATTTGTTCATTTTAAGTTTCTTTCTTTTATCATTTTTGTTTTCGAATTTAAGAAGATTTTTGAAATGAGATAGGCTACGGTGGGTGTTATCCAATTAAATGCATGAGTCGCTAAATAGTAAACTTAAGTTCAAATCAAACATTTCGATGAACATACGTCATGACCTTATAGAGAAGGAAAAGTACAATTAAGATTGATATTATCTCAAATAAAAATCACGCGAATAAATTCAAACCCATTTTTAATGAGCTGCGAGAGTAGAGTTATATGTTCAAATGTTGGAGTAGTATCTTTTTTGTTCCCCCGAAGAGTAATTATTCGATCGAATGTGTATGTACATCGGACGTCTAATTAGATTTTCCTTAGGTTGTTGGCGTTCTTTAATGAGCCATCGACGGTAAAATGATTTTATCCAATTCGTAATGTCTTCTTCTTTTTCTTTTTATTTTTCGACCAGTAATTTTGTCGAGTGGGTAGTGTCAAATCAGCGTGTCGTGACATTTTTTGTAACTGAGATTGGCCCCAAAATTCCGCTTTTGTTTTTTTTTTTTTAAGTTGGGCGTGCACGTGGTCCCTGAGGATGCGTGTAAAAGTCGGTCGAAATTGAAGGGGGCAGTTGGAATTTTGTCAGAAATTGTCTCTCTCTTTAGTAAATTATTATTATTATTACTTACATATCGATATGTAAACTATTCAATGAACAAGAGAGGGAGGTCTTACTTTTTTTTTTTTTTTTTTTTTTTTGATCGAACGAGGGAGGTCATACTTAAAAGCCATCGTCGCTCGTGGGTCTCTAAAAATAAAGTACAATCTAGCCAGAGGTCCACCTCGGTTTACGATTGGACAGATGATGGAAATCCATGCAGCTTTGTGCTTTATTCATGTTCTTTTCACGTGTTTCATGCAATTTAAAATGAATTAATACTTACAAAAAATTTCAAAATAATATATTTATAATAAATCTATCTTAAATTAATTTTTTATTTATCAAAAATCTTAAATTAATATACTTATAATCAATATCGAGAAACGCAAAACCAGCCATATTTATTAATTTTCTTTAAATTAGATTAATGTCACAAAAAATCATAAATTAACATATCTACGACGAATAATGATAAAATCCCAAATTTATATAATCATCAACTGTAATGTATCATTCAATTTAGTAATTTTTCAATACAATTTAACGAAAAATGACAAAAGTGTAATTTATCACAAGTTTATCATTTGTAACATACCAGTATAAAGTTTTTAGTGGTATTAACCCATTTAAAATTAGGTTAATACCATAAAAAAATCCTCAAATTATATCACTGTCACTTAAATACCTTGAACTTTTCTTATATCACAAAAATCTTAAACTTGTCTACTATGATACATATATCTCAAGATTTTTTAATGTTTATATATACTCTGTTTCAATGCCATCTAGGGTAAATTTGTTTTTTTTTTTTATTTTCATGTCAAAATCTAGGGTACATTTGTCATACATGGGTAATGACACCAAAAAAAAAAAAATTTTGGGGTATTTAAGTCAAAACGAACAAGTTTTAGAGTTTTGGGTAATAAAAAAAAAAGTTTTAGATATTTATATCACAGTAGACATAGTTTCTGATTTTTTTGTGGTATTTTCCCCTTAACTTTTTAATTATCTACAACATTCATTATCACTAGATAAAGAAATATGATGCCACTAAACAAATTATATTAATAGAAGAAATTGATTACATTGATTCATCCCACTTCGACATTTAGTATAGAAAATGAGAGTTGACCTATTTGTTTGTATATCTACTTTAAAAAAAGTGTAACTCATTTTGTTGAATTTTTAATCCAAAAGAAGATTATACTTAATTCTTCATTACAAAATATATATATATATATATATATATATATATATATATATATATATATATATATATTTGTTTGAATTGGCATCCAATGCATCACATGTTATTATTAATTCTAAGTGGTTATATAAATATCTCCGTCTATATCATTATTAAACAAGTTCGCAACGATCTAGATGATGAACTATAGGTTCTGAACAAAAAAAACCATAGAAGATGAACGAGGCCAATTTAGGGTTTTTTGCCATACTTTAGTTCCAAATTAGTTGAGTTTTAACTTTAAGCCAAAGGTTGCTTTTAGTAATACTATTAACCCTAAATGGACAAAAAAAAGAAGAAGGTAATTGTCATCATTAAATACTGTTACAAGTAGTTATCTCACGCACCACTCAATTTAATATTTCAAATTCAAAACCTCCCATGCAAATTTTGCTTAAAAAAATTAAAGATCAAATCTATATCTATTTTCATTTTTTTGTACAAGCCTCGCATGCACCCATTTACACGTAGAGAATATAAAGCTAAAAACAGCTTTAAATCGAAGTATCTTCCATCATCTAAATAAAGTAAAACTGAATGATTAGGGTGACTATTACTTGACATCGTGATGCATTTGTCAAGGAGTAAGCTCGAACTACCAAAACAAACACACAAGAAATCTCGTAACTTAAAACTATTTTGTAAATTACTAAAAAAGAACAATGAAATACAAGTTTCTAGTACAATATTGCCTAATAAACTTATAACCCCTATAAAAAAAATCCGCATGGAAATATACAAGAGAAAATAAATGATATCAATGATTCAATTAATTTTGGACAAATTACATGAAAATTAGTAAAGGAAATACAAATTTTGAGTCAAATGCAGGCTAACAGATTTATAATTTAGACAATACAAAGCTATTGATAAGGGCTGATTCTAAAAATACTTCTTTCCATCATGTATTAGGAAATTTTACTCATGCATTTTTTTTCTTTCATATAGATAAAGAAAAATTTAATGCAGTCGCAAGTCAACACCTCTTCTAAATCCAAAAATAAATTACCATGCTTAGTTCACTAGGATTTATACATATATAGACACATGTAAGAAAAATCTTCATACTAAACATACATTATGTATTAGCATCGTAAGAAATCGTAAACACCTCCTACATTTGGTATCTGAATCTTTTCGTTTATTTGCTTGAAGAAAATCAATATGTATTAGCATACAATCAAAAGATTGAGATACCATAAAGAAATGGATTGTTTTAGTCATTTCTTAATATTGAAGTAAAGATGTTCAACTTTAATCTTTTAGTGTACGTCGTAGAGAAACAAAATTATTTGTAATAATATCATCTCACCTATCATCCAAGTTAAAGTAATCTTATCTTTAAAATTGGAAAAAAGATAACATGTACACATCATTAGTTTAAGGGGAAAATCATTCAAAAAGTCATAAATCTATTGTACTTTTGCCAATTTGGTCATAGATATTTCAATTTTATCAATTAAGTCATAAACATTTTCACATTTTATCAATTGAGTCCCTCCAACCAACTTTGGCTAGAAATTACTGAAGTGAACGACTGGAGTTGATGTGACACTTTTTAAAATAATATTTTAATAATATTTTAATAATATTTTTTTTTTTGCTTATTTCTTATTTTACCTTTTTTTAGGGTTTTAGAGAGAGGGTCGATGAGGGTGGCCAGTGGGGTCGGTGACCCTTGCCAACCACAAGCGAGGGCCGATCGACCCTTATCGACCTTGAGTGAGGGCGTCAAGGCCCTCGCTGGCCAAAATGAGGGCATGCGAGCCCTTACTCAAAATGAGGGTCATGACTATTTTGCCTTAGCTAGATCTAGTGAGAGCGTCGCACCCTTACCTAGAGTTGGCGAGGGCCCCGATGCCCTCTCCTAGGGCTAGTGAGGATCTACTAGACCTCGCTACAAAAGATAAAATGTTTAAGAATCAATTACCAAAATTAAAAGATTTATGACTGAATTGGTAAAAGTGTAATAAATTTAGGATATTTTGGACAATTTTTCCTTAATTTAAGAAGCTATAAGCATGTTAATTTGAAAGTCTTAGGTATTTGACATTGGAAAATGATAAGCTAACAGTACTGTTAGTCTTCAATAACAGACAGTGGCTTTTCCACCACAAATTTTCTCAAAGAAACCTATTGACTTGTTTAATGGTTTTTTTTTTTTTTGGAAAATAAAAATTGGAAAGTCACATCGTGAGGAATTTCTTTAAATTCCACTTGGTGGGTTTGTTAGCCCACCGAGTGGGAATTTTCACATTAAAAAATCAATCAGCCAAAATAAAAATAAGGGAATAAAAAGGAAACTTATTAACATCATTAATGTTAGTTTTTTTTTAATTAAGTACAAAAAAAACAATTTATACATTTTAATTTCAAGAGAAAATAAATGCAAAATTAATATTAGCAACCACACCTATACGAAACATTTTTCACACTTGTAGGTTTTTTAGTCAATAACTTGCTTGTTTTAACAAGAAAATAGCTAAAGAAAAAGTTTGCACCCCAAATTGAAAGACCTAGGCTAGTGGATCAAGTTCTTTCTCACCTAAACCAAAAGTTAGCGTTCCAAATTGTTGATTTTCAACAAATTTATCATTTTGTAGGGATGGAAAACTTACTGGTAGGTTATTTTATCCCTTAAGTAATTCGTGAATTTTTTGGATCATTTAAAAGTGAGAATATTTCTAGGGGGCGGAGATTTGATTGGAAGAGTATTACAAGGGAAAACATTTCTAATGCCATCGAATTGAACTTTAAAACATTTGGTTGGATAAAGCTAGAAAGTGGAGGAATAAATTGTGACATTATTCCTTAAATAAAATAAAAACACCAAAACCCTCCCTCCCACGATTCTCCAATCCGGTTGCCCACCTTTCACAAATTGAAAATTGTGGTCAATATCCAACCGTTAGATATTCAACATGACGGTACCGTCATGCTAGCGGGATCCATTTGGCATTATGTAACAAAAGTTAGCAAGCTATTTAGGGTGCGAATGAAAAATTTTTAACATAAATTAATTTCTGGCCAAAGATTGATTTTTCAATTTCAATTTTAGAAATTGAGAAATTAAAAATTTTAGCTTTTGATTTCTTTTTCAAATCTATTTTTGGAATAGAAATCTGTTCCAGAAATAGAAAAATCAAATTGCGTTACCAAACAAATTTCTGTTTCAAACCTGTTCCGGGAAAAAAATAGAGAAGTATAAATTTTATCATGTGCACCCTTAGATGCCGAGTGCTAATTTTGACAATCATAAAAGAGCCACTTAACACAAGACAATTACAATTAATAAATGAAGGCAAAAGGGCTTGAGTGTGACATAATAACAATAACATCGATAATAACAATTAATTTTGGCCCAAAAAAATTAAGGTTTAAAATTTAAAATTTTCTAAAATTCTCGTAGCTGAGATGATTATGTGATCCAAGATCTGACGATGTAATATGTCCATCCATGGAAGCAAAAATGATTATACACCATTATGGAACTTAAAAAGTGATATCATGAAATACTATTGTCTCCATATAAGGAAGCAAAATCAAGAGATTTCAATCTCAAATAATAATTTGATGAAGATCTCGTATATTTCAATGGTACAATATTAAACAGGCAATATCACTATTTTAAATTAGGTTAAAATTTCGATACAATCATGATTCTTAGATCTATGCCTTTTTAGTTATACGAAAATAAGGAATAATTACCAAGAAAGTCAACTTATTATAGGTATGCCAATCCAGTTCTAAATATTTCAATAGATTATTCAGTTCTATATCTTTCGACAATTTGCCAATATAGTCCTTTAAGCCAATTTTAGTTATAAATCACTAACATGAATATTGGTCATTTTACAATATTGCTGTGGACAATTTTTTTGCAATTTTTTAAAAAAATTCTGAATTTTTATATGTTTTTATTTTTTCTTTTCTTTTGTTATTATTATTATTATTATTATTATTTATTTTTTGCCGCCGCCAACCACCTGGGCCACTGGCATTCTAGAGCTTTGAAATGAAAAATTTGATCCGTGAAACCATCTTTTCTTTTTCAAAGAAAAAGCTTGCTGAACCATCTCCCCACCCAATTGTCTATAAGCATAGATGATGGGAGTCCATGCAAAGGGAATAACAACCCACAAAGCAATACACATGCAAATATATTTAACGGAAGGTAGAAAACAAAATAGGTGGCATATCAATATAGTCCGCATACGAAACAATAAATCTATGTGAACAATATTGAACTTTCATATACATTCTAACATGATATTATCGCTCACGAAATAATCACGTAATAAAGTCTAATCCAGCCTAACATGCCCGAACTTTAGATTACTAATCTCGACATTGTTATAACAGTAAGCTCCGAGCTGTGAAGCAAAGCGAGCAGCTGATGAACACGCCGGAGCTCGGACTTCATCCGCCAAACACTTACGGCCAAGTCGAAGATCATGCGATAGCCCTCATTTTGGACTCGAAGAGGATTGTCTCCATGGCGGTCGTACGAAGCTCGCTCAACTGGAACATCAGTCGCCCATCTGATCACTTCATTTATTGCAAAAAAAAATAAAATAAAAATAAAAAATTGCCTTCTGGATAATTCTATAGAAAGGAATAAAAAATATGAAGATGTATTTAACTCTTCTAGTTTTAATAGCAAAAGTTATTTATAACTATGATTTTTTTCCCAACAGCATTTAACCAAAGTTGCTTCTTAATGCACTTTCACAAAACACATTTATAAACACTATTTGCATTTTGAAAAAAGAAAATAACCCTCTAACCTAAAATTCTTGCATTTCTCCAAAAAAATTCTCCAAAAGTCAAACCAAACACAACCAATAATAAACATCTTACTATTTTGGCAAAAGTTGAAGTGGAATATAACTAAAAAGGGAAAAAAAGTCCAGATGAAGCAATATATTTTAATTTACGCCCACAAGAGATTTGTCAAGCATCTACTATCGCATGCATCTAGTGAATAAATGCATAGAAAAGAATGAAGGAAAGAATGGAGTGAATCCAGACGGAAGCGATTTATGAGGCATAAATGAATAATACGCAAATAATAGTGGAATATATTGAATGATTTTTTCTGCCATAGATTTCATGAATCATTATCTTTAAATTTTAAAGGAAAAATTATATAATTAGTCATAAACCTATTATATAAAAATCAATTTAATAATCAATTTTGTCGATTTAACCCTAAATCTATATGTAAAATTCCAATATAGTAATTTCGGCCAATTTTTGTTAGAAATTGTTAAGCTTAGCCATAGTCTGCGGTCCTACCTAATACATTGCAATTTCTAGTAAAAATTAGCTGACTTAATTGGCAAAATAAAACTTTTAAAATTGATTTGACATCCGTACAGTTAGTTAAGGACTGATTCTGACCCCCAAAAAAAAAAAAAAACAGTTAAGGATTGATTAGATAACTTCCCTAAAGTTGAGAATAATTCGGACAAAAACTTATGACCTATGTTGGCTATTATTCTCATAAGAAAGCTAACTATCAACCTAATTCATCTATTTGACGATAAGATGCCATGACACTCTTATCAACTTTATAATGGGGAACGACGAAATTAGAATTTTTTTTTTTTTTTGAACAATCGTCCCAAGGCTAGTCCTTCCCACAAGAAAAAATAATCTTTTCAAAAATTTCTCCTCAGCTGTATTAATTCATTGGAAATGAGATAAAACCGTATATATAAGTAGCCAAGAAAAAGAACGATAATTTCATGCGTAAAAATAATTACTTGCATTGGTTGAATCTTTCACAGTGAAGAAAATGCCTTCTTGAGAGGAGGACTGGAAAAGCAACCGAATCCTTATTAATCTTTAATTGATCGTCCGTCGAGCTCGTCCCTTGCAATGATAGGCCTGTGCCACACGATTTATAAACTTAAGCAGATCATCATCATCATCCATATATCTCTAGAAAGGCCAAAGTTATGAAGGCATAATTAGATTTTACACATTCAAATCCAAGGTTGAATATAACATAAGAGACAATATGAACTGTACAATATATTATGGAAAGATATTTAAGTCTGATTTAGTTAGGACTATTGCACCGATTAACTAACTAATTTTTTTCCAAATATATGATATATTGGCAAATTACAACTTGCATTGTCATTAGGCTAATTGGGTTCCATCTCTTCACCGAAGTCCATTAAATCCAAAAGCCTAAATTGTTTTTCAGGCATCGCGAATTATGTAATGTGGTCCAACTCTACGACATAACATTTTGCATCAAAGTTCCATACACGAAGAAGAGAAACATTGGAGCAAAACTGATCATTTCATTTCTTACCTATTTTGCTTGTCAATTTGGTCGAGCGATTTGAGTTCAAGAAAGTTCGATGGCTGATCTCTCTCGTAAGTTCCAGCGAGAAGCTGTGAGTTCGCACCTTCGTCCTTTTTCAGAGACTTATTATTGGGGAGACACAACTGCGAAGCCATCGAAATCGGATCGAGCTCTAACGGATTATTGTACATCGAGCTCGTCCCTTCCATTACCGGGACCGTGCTGCTAAAATCATTGTAGAAGGGATGAGAACGAACGAGCTTATGAAATAAAATCAGTGCCAATGAACGTTTGATTTTTGAGACGTACAATATAGTGACAGGAAATCAATTTTATTTTGAAAATTTTGTTCATTTTGATCAGAAGCAATTTTTTAAATTGAAAGATGGCAAGACGTTTTTATAAAGGCAAATTTCGAATTTCAAAATCAAGTAAAAATATCGTTCCACGTTTCCAGTTAAAAAAAAAAAAAAATTAACACTGCTTTATCAACGAATCTAGAGAAATATATGCATGCCGAGTTGAGGATCGAACCTGATTATCTGTTCATCAAGAAAATTCAGTAGCCGGTCGCCTTGGCAAACACGATTCGCACCCGAGGGTTCATCGACTCGACATGATGAAGTCGACGCTCCGAGATCGTCCGTCACGAAATAGTCACGCATCAAAACCTCTTGATCGTCACTCGAGTTTTGCGCCAACCCTAGATCGTTATCCTCGACATTGTTATCAGTACTAAGCTCCGAGCCGCGAAGCAAGGCGAGCAGCTGATGCGTGTGCCTGAGCTCGCACTCCACCAGCCGGACCCTGGCGGCCAGATCGCGGATCATGCGGTAGCACCCGCCGACGCGGTCGAAGGCCCTCACGTTGGACTCGAAGATGATGGTCTCCATGGCGACCCTGCGGAGCTCGGGCGGGAGGAGCCTGGTGAGCTCGTTCATGTTCCTGAGGCCGTAGAGGGAGCGGGCATTGGCGAAGGTCTGGGGGAGGGCGGCGGGGAAGAACTCGGCCCACTGGCAGTCGGGACGGCACTTCCGGCGCTGGTGCCGGCACGCGGCACACGCCCGCGAGTCGGGCTTGTTGGCGCTGGCGCTGGCGGTGGTCGGCATGGCCCTTCTGGCCGTTCGTTTGCTTTTAATTGCGATAGGGAGTGATTTGCGGGGGGAGAGAGAGATGCAGAATATCTGTGCGTGGGAAGTGGAGCAAGTGAAGAGAGAGAGAGAGAGAGGGGGAGAGATTTCATATTAAGTAACCGAAAGGTGTTGTGTGGGAAATGGTGGATATGGAGAGAGAGGAGAGAGAGAGAGAGAGAGAGAGAGAGGACAGGGAGAGGCGGTACGTGGGGGGGTGTTTTGTTATTGATATTTGGTGCATCTCTTTGAGCTATTTTGACTGAATGTTCTTGCTGGTTGGTTATTGGCTCTTTGGATATCTCGTCCTTGTATCTTCCCATCCAAGCAAAACAAGGGTTAAGACTTTTCTTTTTCTTTCTTGCTTCTTCTTATAATTCATTCATAGTTATCTTCCCATCCAAGCAAGACAAAGGCTAAGACTTTTCTTTTCTTTCTTGCTTTTTCTTGTACTTCATTCATATTTCCAAAAATATGTTGATCATCCCTCTCTGTTAAAGATGAGTAGGAGAGTAGGAAGGGATGTCAATTTTTGGGTTCCAAATATAAATATATAAATGTGTGTGTGTCTATATGTATATATATATGTTGCAATCTAATATACACTTCGTATTTAAAATCAATCTCCTTATCTTTACCGAGTAACGTTGTTTTAGCAAATGTTTAATATGAGAAAATCTCTAATTTTGTATCCTAAGGGCTTATTCAATATAACTGATAAATTAAGTGTTTTAAATATGAGCACTAAGGAATTCAAAGAATGAAAAATAAAAATTATTTAGATTGATTATTATTGCTTCCTTGCCAAACAAGAAATTGCGAGCATAGGTTTTAACAAATTTGATTGGTAAGATTCTAAATATCATCAATTACCTTTTCCACTTGATGAATTAAGTAACTCTTTCTTTTCTTATTTTTATGCTAAGTGATTTTTTTATTAATTGAATCTTTCTAAGTCGATGTTAATTTGTTGATCAACCTAGCTTAATCTCATTAAGTGCTAAATTCTTTTTAATTTTCAATACTTAATCGCGTTATTAGACAGACTTTCTTTTGCATATCTTGATAACTATCCCTAACAAATCTTTAACTCTGCATTTCTAAGTCTTATCCATTTTTTGGTAACCAATCTTATATTGAGTTATGCTTATTTTGGTAATAAATGTCTAAAATTAATTTTTTTTATACGTAGATTCTATTTCGAAATTTCCATATAATATGTTTCTAAATATAATTGTTATAGCGCGCTTTTGAAAGAGTATATAACACATAAAGATACCTATCTCATATATCAGTTAATAACATTAGAAGATCAATTTAATGGCCTCATATTTGACAAATAAATGAAAACTAATGCATATTTGGCAAAAAATTATTATTCCATAAGATCAATAAATAAATAAATAAAATCCATCATCACAAAGAAATAAGGTCATATGACATGCTTTCCCTAATAAATGAATAAAATTAAATTAGCCATCATATAAAGGATAAGATATTATATCTTTGGAGGTTATATGTCTCCTAGGGTTTCTAAAGCCATCTAGAATATTTCTAAGAATGAATGATTTGGCAAATATATAATGTTCTAGAGAATTTTTGTCATAAATGTTGGTGATTGATAGATGGGAATATACAATCTTCATCGTCGGATCAAGAGAAAATCTATGGCTGTAATGAGAAGAACTCTTGTATAAATAGCGAGGGAGATGAGAAGAATTATTGTATAAATAGCTCCCTCCCAATTTATACAAAAGTTCTTCTCATTACAGTAGTAGATTCTCTTGATCAGATGACGAAGATTGCATCTTCCCATTTATCAATCACCAACATTTATGACAAAAATTCTCTAAAACATTATATATTTACCAAATCATCCATCCTTAGAAATATTTTGGGTGGCTGTAGAACATTATATATTTACCAAATCGTCCATCCTTAGAAATATTCTATATGGCTCTAGAAACCCAAAATATTTCTAAGGATGGATGATTTGGTAAATATATAATGTTCTAGAGAATTTTTGTCATAAATGTTGGTGATTGATATCGTCAAATCAAGAGAAAATCTACGGCTGTAATGAGAAAAACTCTTGTATAAATAGGCAAGCTCTCTCCTTCATTTGTCTCACCATCACTTGAGCAATAAAAACATTCTTTTCCAAATCTTTTCTCTCTAAACTTTTTAATCGAACACGTTAAACACACTTATGTCCTTATTAAAAACTTAGTTCCTACTTATGTCCTTATTAAAAACTTAGTTGTAAATAGGAGTAAATAAGGTTATGATCACCTTTGTCCAGTTTAATAACTAGGTTATTCCACCACATGCTCACTGCTCTATTCCTAAGAATGAACTTTGTAAATGAAATTATGGTTTACTCTCTTTCCTAACAAGAAAGGTGGATGGAGTGTGACTTTACTTAAAAACTGAGCTGAACACTTCAGTACAAACTGGCTTAGAAATCAAAGTTCATAGGTGTTGATACCTAAATTTTGGCATTCCAATTAATAATTTATCGCGTAAAAAATTAGGGATTAATCCGGCCCCTAATAAAAATAACTTCTATTAAATTGCATAGATTATAGATATTATGAGCATTTGCATTAATATTACTAGGTTTACTGTTTTTTTAAATTAAATTTAAATTATTATTATTATTAACAATGAATTAATTATTTTTTCAAAAAAGAGCAGGGCTGAACCGGGTTGGGCGTGACCTACCCCTTCTTCTTTTTTTCTTTTCCTTTCTCGGGCCTAAGCCCAACCCATTCATTTCTTTTTTTCTTTTTCCTGGCCCAACCTTCTTTGTCGGCTCGACCTCTCCTCTTCTCTTTCCCTCTTCCTCCTGTCCTTGACGATGGCTACAGGAGCATGAAGCGAAGGTATGGGCAGAGCATGGTAGAGGGGGGTTTGGCCAACTAGAGTTGGTGGTTAGGCCGAGGCCATGCGTGCTTGTCAATGGTCATCAAAAAAGAGAGGGAAAGAGCTGGTAGAGAGGCCAAGAGTTGAGTCCGGATCGAAGGCAAATAGAGTAGAGGGCGAGAGATGAAGAGAGACAAGAGCCGAGAGGAAGCATAGAAGAAAGAAAGCCGAAGCGCTTCTTATGCCCAAATCCTATCCATCGCAAGCCGATTTCGCATGGTGTGGGGCTTAGGACTTGATTTTTGAATTGGATTTCGGCTAAGATATGAAGGATGAGTTGACTTTTGAAGAAGGCGAGACGCAGTTCCGAGCATAAATAGGTCAAGACTATCAATAAGAAAATAAAATTATCCATCATAAATAGAATAATATTAGGTGTTGTCCCTGAAGCTGAAAATGGTGCGCCAGACCTAGAGCAACAACAGCAGGACCCGGCTGCTGATTGCGTGTATGCATAACGAAATGTATAATAAGTGATTATTGTTATGATTTAAAGGTGGTATGGACAACCCTAATGATAGATTACTTTGTCGTAGAGTCCTTTTGAATTAGTTGTTTTCTCCGATATAATTTGTTTGATGAGTATTTTTTTTATTAATTTGCTAATTTGTATGTAAAATATGTGTTATCATCTTATTTACATCATGTTCACATCATTTGTTTGTTAAATTTGTGTCATTATGTTATAGAGAAATTCCAAATAAGGACTGAAGTGAGGCCATTTTTTAAAAAGAGAAGTACTTTATTTCAAATAGTAAGAAATCGTCAAATTTGTCTCAAATAAAGGCCTGATCTCGCTGGCTGGCCAAATGTTCATTGGCCTCACCTGGCCACGGCGAGGCTTGGGGAGACCTTGCCGGTGGTTGGTGCTTTGCCAGCCCTCATCTAGCCAATCACTGGCCATCGCTGAGGCCAATGACTGGCTAGGAAAAAAAGAAAGAAAAAAAAAAAAAAAAAGGCTTATTTGTTGTTCTCAAGAATACATAATCAATATTTTTGTTTTGTTTCCATTCTAAATTTATTCTTGAAAATAATTTGTTCCCTGAAATAAATAAATAAAATTAGTAAATGAATTTCTATTCTATTTCTGTTTTGATGATTAAAAAAACAAAATAAAGAGAAATTGGAGCATTACCAAATGTGCTTTTAAGTGCCAATTTCAGCGAGGCTTGCCGGAAATTTGACGTGATATTATTTTATTAATAAAATTGATTTACATGGTTGCCAGAAATCTAATGTGGCTCCCTGAAAATCTAACGTGGCTTGTAAAAAATTCAACAAGGCTCACTATTGGCACTTAAGTGTTTATTTCTTTTTCGATTTTGGCACTTAAGTATATATTTTAGAAGTTTTGACACTTATATGTTCGCACTCGGAGATTCTCATGTGTTAATATAATAAATTTTTCACATGTTGCTGATTTGGTTTTTAGTTATTAGAGTTAGTGGAGTCAGTTATCCTAGTTTTTAGGTCCGTATTTTGTCTTTTGTAAAAGACTTGATTTTTTTTGTACGTAAGATGAAGTTTCGGAGATTCTTATACCTCGAGAGGCACAAGAACAACTTAAACTTGATGTCATATTATCAATTTCATGCAGGAATGGTTTAGAGACTTGGGATATTCAATTTGAGAAGGAAGAAAAACTTTGTGCACATCAGATCGTAATGCCTCGTCCATATTTTCTTTACGCGTTCGTGTTAAGATTCCACAGGAGCAAAGCAACTTGCATTGGCGGCCAATGCAGCCGGATTCGGCATTGGGGAAGGCCTTGATCCGACCGCACATCGATCGGCTAGGCCACCATCTGCAGCTGCTCTTCATCTCCTTGAGACTTCACTTGGGCACTAGGGCCTCTCGTGCTCTTCGCCGTGAGTCGTCAGGATGTTCTTTGCATCATCGTAAGCCCTTTCCAGGGGCCGCTTCACTTCTTGATGGGGAGCCAGGACTCGGTGCTGATGCTCTTCCCATCGTCGTCGTAATTGTGGCTTACAAGCCCCGACGTCATCGCTCATGCCGAGCTTCATAACCATCGACCTGGAGAAATAATTGGCCCACCGATATCCATGCTAGCTCCAGAAGTCACCTTGTCTTCTCCAGAAACGGGCTTCCGTCACACGCCAGGTCCATGTAAAGGTTGAACTTCGCGAGCAGCAACTTCCGGGAAATGCTACTCAGTCCTCTTGCGGCGGTGGCGTGACCATGCTGAGAGCGATGTCTCGGCAGATCACGGTCGCCTCTGAATCTGATTGGCCCCCTCGGTGTAGAATGTAGGTGTTCACGAAAGCATGGGCTTCCGTCACAAAGCATTCGACCTGTTTTTAGAAAAGATAGATTGTCTGTTTAAGGTCCGTTGATTGCCCAGCTTTCATAGAATAATCCAGTTAGTAAACACCTACCGAACGCGTGTGTGATATTTAATAGTCTATGAAACAATTTATGCCAATAATTCCATAATGCTGACCTCGCAAGAACGTGGATTGATTTTTATTGAGAGACGTCCAATATTTAAAAAGATGGCACGCGTGACCGTCTCTCTTGTCTCCAATCCTAAGAGAAGACGAATTCTTTAACGTTGTATCATTAAACTAATGGACAAGGAGGCAAAAAGAAAAGTCTAAATGCTTGACGTCTTTTTGCATATAATGGTTCGAGGGAGGACCCTACTCTTGTACTGCTTTGGAGAACATGGCCACCACACTTTTTCTGGCCATTGGCTGCTTGTGTTGTGCTCTGTTGAGCAATGGAATCGGAGCAGAACTCGAGGCATCACAGAGCAGATCTTTTACAACTTCAAGAGAGCAACCTTACAGAACCTCCTATCATTTCCAATCTCCTCGGAATTGGTTAAACGGTATGAGGTTTATCATATCGCCTCTAATCTGTTCATTCTTTTATTGATGTTTAATCGAACCTTCTCTCTCTCCCCCTCTGTTTTCCCTTTTTGTGCTGATGCTATTACGAGACACGTTCTGAATCTGACCGTGGAGAGCGCAAATGGGTGCTTTTTTGTCCTGCAGATCCTAATGGTAAGCCTTGCTGATTTTGAGCAATATCGTTGTTCTGTTCCTTCTTTTCTTGCCTACTGATCGCTAGAGCTTAACCCCAGCATGTTCAAACGACGTGTTCACTGCCCACCAGAAACAAGTTACAAAAGAATAAAAAGAATTAGTGGCAAAATAGAGTTTGAAGGATTCTTGAATGTTCCAATCATATCCTGACTTTGATTGATCTAATCAGGTCTTATGTATTACAAAGGGGTTTACCACTTGTTCTACCAGTACAATCCTCACAGCGCGCTCTTTGGTGACGGTATAGTATGGGCGCATTCGGTTTCGTATGATCTAGTTAACTGGGTTCACCTTAATCACGCCCTCGAGCCAAGCGAACCTTTCGACATCATCAGTTGCTGGTCGGGTTCTGCTACTATTCTTCCAGGGAACAGACCAGTCATTTTGTATACTGGCATAGACGCAAATTATAGTCAAGTGCAAAACTTGGCGATTCCAAAGAATGAGTCTGATCCCTTCCTACAAGAATGGGTCAAGTTCTCTCTGAATCCAATTATTGTTCCTCCCGAAGGAATTGAACTGGACAATTTCCGAGACCCGACGACCGCGTGGCAGGGTCCAGATGGTAAATGGAGGATCATAGTTGGAAGCTGGAAGAACGATAAAGGAATGGCAATTCTTTATCAAAGTGATGACTTCTTCCACTGGTCTAAATCCGAGCAACCTCTTTTCACATCGAAAAAAACCGGCATGTGGGAGTGCCCGGACTTTTTTCCAGTATCCACAGAAAGCACGAATGGCGTGGACACATCGATCCTGAACGCAAGCACTAAGCACGTGATGAAGGCAAGTTTCAATAGTCACGATTACTATGTGCTAGGCACTTACAAACTTGAGCTGGAAAGGTTTTTACCAGATGATGACCTTGCGGGATCTAGTATGGACTTAAGATTGGACTACGGGAAGTATTATGCTTCCAAATCGTTCTTTGACAGTGCGAAGAACCGGAGACTACTGTTTGGATGGGTTAACGAGTCAGATAGTACAGAGGATGACATAGCAAAGGGTTGGTCTGGACTTCAGGTGAGTTGAGTTGCATAACGGAAATTGCAATTTAATCTGGTTGAATGCTAATACGAAAGAATATATCCATATTCATGCGTAGCCCGCAACTAGACATGTTTAAAATTTTATTTGGCAGGCTCATGTGTAGAAAAGTCAGCTTACGAACCAAATTTCATTTGTTTTGCAGGCATTTCCAAGAGAAGTTTGGCTAGACAGAAGTGGAAAGCAACTGATACAGCGGCCTGTGGAGGAAATCGAAACTCTGCGTGACAAAAATGTTGGTGTTAAGTATCTGGGACTCGACGGCGGTTCAACTTATGAAGTTTCAGATATCACTGCTTCACAGGTGCCTGAATGGACCTATTGCATCTTATAGTCATCTCCACTTGTTTATTTCATATATATGACGCCCTTGCTCTAAATTTACTTCTCTCTGTTTTTCAACGTAAATCAAAAGGTGGACGTTGAAGTTGCCTTTGAATTGCCCAGATTGGAAGAAGCTGAGCTCATGGATCCAAACTGGATCGACCCCCAAATTCTGTGCAGCGAAAAGAATGCATCAGTTAGTGGCAAGTATGGACCGTTTGGTTTGTTAGCTCTGGCGACGGAGGATTTGGGAGAACAAACGGCGATATTCTTCAGAGTATTCAGAGGCCAAAACAGATACGTAGTCCTGATGTGTAGTGCTCAAAGCAGGTAAAATGCGGGATAGCTTTTTGCGAGCTCTTGCCTTTGTCTTTTAAAAATTTCCGAGTTCATTGTAAAAGATTGGCTATAACAGGTCTTCGTTGAGGAACGAGGTTGATAAGACCACATATGGAGCTTTCCTCGACATAGATCCCCAAGTCGAGAAGATTTCCTTGAGAACCTTGGTACGTTTGTCTGCAATTTTATGGCCTCTGGCCGTCGCTTTGTTGTCTGATGATTACTTCTGAACAATTTTGCAGATAGATCACTCGATTATTGAGAGCTTTGGTGGGGATGGAAAAGTCTGCATCACCAGCAGGGTGTATCCAGTGCTGGCTATTGATGAATCGGCTCGCTTGTATACTTTCAATTATGGAACTCTTAGTGTACGAGTCGAGCAACTAAATGCATGGAGCATGAGGAAAGCCCGTATTGGTCATGGAGAAAGTTTGAGCTATGGAGAACCATCGGCATTTCGGTGCGAGAATATCTCATCTGCCGGATCTGAGGGGGGTCAATCCTGTGCAGTGTAGCCGTTACATCATGAGGAATCCGCTTCCAAAATTTGAAATGCCCAAAGCGAGACTGATTTTAGTGTTTTAATCCATGTTTTCCCACCATGCGTTATGAAGTGCCTTGAGATGTATCTGCAGATTCGCTGCATTATTTCCTGACCACGCAGAAATCGGAATAAATAAAAAGTTGTGCTATTTTAAGTTTTTTGTAATACAGAATCAATATGGATGGTATGCTTCTGCAAAATAGTCTTCTGCTCCTTCTTTATTTTTGCCTGGGAAAAGAACCTTACTAGTTGGATGGGTGATACCCCCGGTGAGCACCAGGAGAAGCAGTATAAAAATAATTTCTCTTAATCACTGTCGACCCTTGATCTGCTATGGGTCACAATGCTCTTGTGAGTCTCCAATCTTAACACATATCTTTGTCCAATCAATCACGAGCCTCATTATGATTCATAATATAAGAGTTTAAAAAATGCTTAGCAAAACAACAAACGGGATGAACTTAAACTTTGCTATCCGAAAAGCATCCCTTAAACTTGGACTTTGTCAGGTAGAGACTGGCTTCAGTAATCTATTCGTAGACCGTTTTTTAATTGCTTGCTTGATTGATAGTCTTTGGTCTCTCCCAGAAAATACAAGCGGATCTCCATGTGCATTATTCCCAAGTTAGCATTGAAGTCACACTGCCCTAAGTATTAGAAAATTGTCCTGATAATATTCTAAGAATTAAGAAATACATGTTGCATAACTGGTCCAAGAAATGTGGTTTTTTATATGCAAGTTGTTGTCAGATCTATTTCTCCGAACACCCTTTGATGTAAACAGAAAAATGCTTAAATGTAGACTGAGAAAAACTTGCTAACCTGGAGATTATTGGCAGTTTTTCCAGAAATGAAATTGTTCCAGATATATGTTGTAGGATTATTCTGTGCAGGAGTTGGATATGGAGCTGAAGTTGAAGACTTTGATCATGTTCAAAGAAATCTTCAATCCGATTCTACAGATCAGCCTTACAGAACTGGATACCACTTCCAAGTTCCAACCTCCGCGAAACTGGATGAACGGTGCTTTAATATATACCCTTCTCTTGGAACTTCTTTTCTGTTTTAAGGCCAATGAGTTGTTGATTCTTGATTTGACTCTGTTCCTGGCTTTGTGCTATCCGGTGCAACTCCATATTTTGATGAACAATGACATGACACTGCAGATCCAAATGGTGAGTTCTTCGAATCTTTTAGCATCTCATTGGTGTTAAAAGTCGCATTGAATGTGTTAAGAAAGACAAGACAGAGGCCTTTACAAATAAATCAGTAACTTTGTAAAGCGTAAATTTTTATTTTTTTACAAGTAAAATCATGTCTTTCTACAAGAAAGGTTGACATTCAATGTATAAAGATAGAAGTTAACTGCTGTGTTGGCTTTATGAAATTTCTTTGTACGTCACAGGACCATTCTATCACAATGGAGTCTACCATCTGTTCTACCAGTATAATCCATATGGTGCTGTGTGGGGTAACATAGTGTGGGCTCATTCAGTATCTTACGATCTGATCAACTGGGTGAACCTGGAGGATGCAATTTATCCGACGGGGCCTTTTGATGTTAATGGATGCTGGTCTGGTTCGGCGGCCCTTCTTCCTGGGGGCAAACCTGCCATATTTTACACAGGGAGCGACGTGAAGAACCGTCAGGTCCAAAACTTGGCAATGCCCAAAAACACATCCGATCCATTGCTCCGCGAGTGGGTCAAATCAACTCATAACCCGTTAATCACTCCACCATATGGAACTGATCCTACTTTCTTCAGAGACCCAACAACAGCCTGGCAAGGCGAGGACAAGGCATGGCGCCTTCTAGTTGGAAGCCAGATTAAAGGTCGAGGGACCGCGATTCTTTACAAAAGCAAAGACTTTGTCAGCTGGAGTATGATAGGGAGCCTGTTTAATTCGTTGGCCGAGACCGACATGTGGGAATGCCCGGATTTTTATCCTGTTGGTATTAATAGCATGAATGCGGTGGAAACCTCTGAGCAAGGGGAGTGGACCAAGCATGTGCTCAAGGCAAGTTTCAACTCTCACGACTATTACATACTCGGGAACTACGATATGAAAACAGACAGATTCTCTGTTGAGAATGACTTCACCGTTTCAAGTTCGGGCTTGCGGTATGACTATGGTAAATTCTATGCTTCGAAGACGTTCTATGACTGCGCAAAAGAGAGGCGTATTCTGTGGGGCTGGATAAATGAGTCCGATAGCAAGTCATCTGACATTAAGAAGGGATGGTCAGGACTTCAGGTACTTCTGATTTTCCATAGTTCAGAAATGAACTTGACCTAAGGATCTATTTAAGCTATGTTCCTGCAATCATTATCAGTGATTAATTGGTTGGCAAAAAAGCAGTTTTTCCCGCCTCACCTTGATCCAGTAGGAAAGTACATTTATTGTACTTGTCATAAGTAGTTCGATTAAGTGGTCTTGTTATAGATAGATTGAATTTGTGGACAGACTGATGATTTCTGATCTATATTTGTATTATAGACCAGGTTAGTTGCAACATTCTATCTAGTGTTTTTATAGTTGAAACTAGTTCTCCATTTATGGAAGCTTATCAAATCGCTTTCTTTCTGTTTCCTAGTCGATTCCTCGGAACGTCCTTCTTAGTAAATCGGGAAAGCAATTAGTGCAATGGCCTATTAAAGAAACAGAGAAACTCCGTGCTAAGGAGGTGACTGCTTTGAGTAAGGATCTCAAGGGTGGATCAGCAATCGAAGTCTTAGGCATTACAGCTGCGCAGGTGATTAGTTCAATACATTGAGATAATGTGTAATTATTTACACTCGCTCGTAGTAATCAGAAGTATTAAACTTACTGTTTTTTGTTATAATAAAGGCGGATATCGAAGTTTCGTTCGAGACCACCGATTTAGCCAAGGCTGAGACCATAGATCACAATTCGGTCGATCCGCAACTGCTCTGTTCTAGCAAAACAGCATCTGTTAGAGGCAAACTCGGCCCGTTTGGTTTGTTGGCTCTAGCTTCTGAGGATCTGAAAGAACAAACAGCAATCTATTTTCATGTTCTGAAGAAGAATGGAAAATTCGTTGTGCTGATGTGCAGCGACCAGAGCAGGTAGGTTTACGGTTCAGGTTCAATTCTCTGCGCGTTTCTGCATATATTCTCTGATCCGATCTTGAGGTTAACAGGTCGTCATTAATGGGAGGCCTTGACAAGACCACTTACGGAGGATTTGTTGACATAGACCCCCGTCATGAGAAAATATCTCTCAGAAGCTTGGTACTTCCACTTTCCATTCATTTATTTTTCATCAATCTTGCTACTTTGACGCACTTCATAGGTCAAAGAGGAATCTTCCTCTATCGCAGTCGATGGTCCTATGTTAATGACATCTCATATGCCTTAGACAATGACAAAAGTAGGACTCAATCAATGCGATATTCTTGGGCATTTCCATTCGTCTCTTTTTCTGTGACACTCCCCTATTGCAATTACTCATTTCTTGAATTATCGACACACAGATTGATCACTCGATTATCGAGAGCTTCGGTGGCAAAGGGAAGACTTGCATCACTGCGAGGGTTTATCCGAGCTTGGCCATCGGCAATAAAGCTCACCTATATGTGTTCAACAATGGAACAGTCGGTGTCAAGATCTCAAGACTCAGTGCCTGGAGCATGAAAAATGCTCGGATTGCTCCAATCAGCAAAAGAAGAAAGCGAAAAACCAGCAACTAAAAAATCAATGCCACTCTCTCGCCTCCACTGCTGTTTCACAACCCAAATTGTAATTGAAGTTAGGACAAGAACCAAGTACATGTTTTGCTTGCTTCTCATCTAACCGTTCTTGAGGTCACACTTCACTGCTCATTGCAGACACCACGTACACATCCTGTTCCATCAAACGTTAACAGCACATCGTTTCCTTTTTATTTGGAACTCTCTCTCTCTCTCTCTCTCTCTCTCTCTCTCTCTCTCAAACGAAGTGATCTATGCTAACACGTAAAACAGTGATTTCGGCTGATTGAAGCCATGCTTTTTGAAGATGTTCTAGAATCCAGCTAGGGGAGGTGTCAACTGAACGCACTAGAATTTGAAAGCTAAGGCGAAATGGGCCTCAGCCAAATTCCTTTGTCCATTACCAGAAGGAGAAAATCGGAGGGCGCATGGCGAAAACAAGAATTGAAACAAAATCAATATATGAAACTGGGTCCCCAAGAAAAAGGAGCCAAAGCAAAGCCATGACCTCACCTCCTTCGAAAAGTGGAGGGGAGGGGGGGGTAAAAATACAACCGCTTCGAGTGCTAAAGTGCTCGAAAGAGGCTTTTGGAACCGTTTTCTTAGGCTAAGTGGAAGGCCAAGCCCCACCATTAACAAACTTTGGGTGGGGTTGGGGACATCATCTTTTCCTCCCTTTGAAAAGAATAAGAAAGGACAAGAACAACACCAATACAAATTGTTTTATACTTTCTCTGCATAGTTGATGAGTATGTGTCTGTGCCTGCGTGTGTCTGTGTGCTCTCCACTGTTCCCCTCTCTCTCTCTCTCTCTAGAGAGAGAGAATCCATCACTAGATTCTTCTTGCAAGTTTTAGGGTTGTGAAGAAGATTCCAACCTCTTGAGTGTCCAGGAGGATCGTGCCGCACCGCGGCCAATGCATGGCTTCCACGTCTGGAGCCAGCAGCAAGTTGGAGTCAGCAGCTGCAACTGAGGACTCTTTTTAAATTTGCTGGGTGCGCAGGGGGGTTTTCGCTTGGCTTCTTCTTCCCCCCTGAGGGTGTTTCTGCAGAGGTTGCTGTCACGTAGCGTCTTTTCCTGAACCAAAGGGGGGGAGCCTTGGGGCCCAGCCGATGTTGGCGTGAGGTTAAGCCGTAACCTAATTTGACACCTCTCGCATCCCTCCCTCCTTTTGCCATAAAAGGGAAAAAAGAGATCCTTAAAGAAGAATTCATGGTATCAATATACAACTACATAAAAGAAAAACCTATGTGGAGGAGTGTGCATATGGACTAAGAATAGTTTTTACGGGGCACGGTGCACGCCTTTCTGCTTTCCAAAAGTTATCCCGACTTTATTCGAGCGTTCGACAAAATTTCTAAAGTTAGAATTTCGGCGGAGCCGAGGTGATGTAAAAACTGATTTCCGAAATCTTTTTAATCTAATCACTATGGCTTCTCGAAGTAAAATTTGTAATCCTCCTTTTGTTAGAAATTTGGGAATCCTCTGCGAGTGTTGTGGTTATAGCCTTTTATTGGAGTTTTCTTTATTATTTATAATATATATATTTATTTGGACGACTCATGGCTATGTCATAGCTGATGTAAAACGTAAAAAAGATTTAGAAAATTTGTCATCATTTTCACAAATAAATAAACGAGAATTCCGATATACTTCATCACCTGTCCAACACTATAAAATCACAGATGCATTCACTGTTGGCAGTACCACCACATGCTAAAAGATCAATATAGAACACTACAATATTGCCAAAAGTTTGTTTTATTCGCATTTTTTTTATGTCATAATACTTTATTTTCCTTAAAAGGGGAAAAAATGACAAAAGAATTATGGTCCATGACGCACTACAGAATATTGTCTGGTGGTTTGGTGACAAAACTGGGTTAAACTTGCCCTAGGTTTAGGTAGTTTTTTGTTTGTCATGTTCTCGAGAGAAGTATTCTTTTTTTTTTCTTTTTTTTTTTGTTCGGTTCGATTGACCAAAAAAAAAAAAATCTTTCTTAAACCGACTTTCCTTTTCTTTTTTTTACTAATAGGATTCAAGTTTCACATAACACGTTTTTCTTAAATAGTAATTAATTATACGTAAAGCGCTCATGAGCAAATGAAAATTTAATTTATTTTCTTAACTCATATCACACAATATTTCTCTTTTCTTTTTTCCTTTTCTTTTTTCATTTTCTCTTTCTGCTTAAGTTCACGTCAAAATTCACATGACTTTTGGAGCGTGGCATCGTAATGCATAGGAAACACAAAAAATCTTTCTTTCTTGCATGAGAAAACAGCAAAGTATCTGGCATTCTAGGTCTGGAAAAAACCCTTTTTTCTGCTGGGGAATAGATTCGAGAACTTATTAGTCAAAGTATGGCAGATTTTGGAGCTCAGTGGGGCATATATATACCTCATAAGCGTGACATACAAAGCAACTTTTAATGGCTAGAAGGAAGCCAAAAGAAAAATCTGCAGAAAAGGAGAAAAAAAGCTATGCTGTGGTTACTTGATTGCCAACTTCAAAACACATTCTCTTTATTCATCTTTATTTAGTTTGTTTACTTCAAGAATCTTGAAACCCTAATCATGGGTTCCACCCTTTAGGACTAGACGAATCTAAGACCTCACCTTTGAAAGAGAAAGATACCATTTCTTAGTCTTGCAAGATATATTACTGCTTTCCTCTAATTTTTATATCAGATCCATCGTTGACGTCACTGTATTCTTTTTTAAAGTAAAATGTCACCAGTTTTCACAACATGTGCAGTGTAGGAACACGTATATAGAGTAAGTCATAAGTAAGCGTCCTTGGCCAGGTTTAAATTTTATTCACGCGTTGTAAAATTAAAAGTGTATGTCTATATAAATATAACAATAATGAGCTTCGCAATAACTGTCACCATATTGTATATTACACGCTTTGGATTCCTATATAAACCCTAAACTGGATCTATTTAAGAGAAAGCAAAGTGACCCTTTTAGGGTTTGGAGATTTTTGCAATTATTGGACGAACTTTTTCTTAATATGTTGATGGGGTATCATTCTACTTTGTCGTGGTCACTGAGTATTCCAAACCAATCCTCGATGCCTCCGAGATTATCTCACGTTAGCCATACGACCCACAGAATCTTGTCCAACACATGCTAAAGCAAATAAGGCAGAATTTTAGTTGCTATGTAATGTTCACAAATAATAAATATCTTTTGATAAAATGACCTATAATCGGTATTGTCTACGAGATATATATGATCATACTTAGGTCACGAACAAAAAGAAATTATAAAATACATTAGCGATGTGAAAAAGTTTTCCACAAACGACATCTATCATTAACTTGATGATTGGTGAGAGACTAGGATTAAAATTCTCAAATCAATGGTGAATAAGATCGCTCGGGTAATTTTTTCTTTATACAGGTGGTGTATGCTCTAGTTTTTCATGAAGAAAGAGAAAAAAAAAATTATCTTTATCACTTTTATAAGAGTGATACTAGGAATGTTGACCGATCTATAAATTAATATAGCTCATGACCTGTGAGTTGGAAAAAAAGAACATTTGAATTCGATTAATGAGTTCAATAATGAGAGTATGCTATATTAATCACTAATTAGTATATCGAATTTATAATTAGGAGGGAATTCTATGGTTCTTTTATCAACTATCAATCCCAATCGACTTGCAACAGCACCACAATTAAAATTCGAAATCACATGCTCGAGAATTGAGAAAGATTTGCATATCGGTCCAATCAAAAATCAAATACACAAAATTTATCACTAGACAATAAATAAGAATTCATTGGTGATAAAAGACAATATCTCAAACACGTGCCACCGTACACGTGTGTTCAGATGATTCTTCTTCTTCTTGTTCTTCTTCTTCTTCTGCTACTATTTCTACTGCAACTTACAGTTTTGACCATCGAATCAAGCTACGGCAAGCTACAACCAATACAAATATTCTGCTTTTGACCTAATAATGGAAATCATATCATCCCCTTTCTTGCATCCTACATATGAATATCAACTTCAATCTAATAGATGGAATCTCGTACCGGGTCGGAATCCAAGTCCCGCGTTTCCCGAGGTCACAGGCTAGAGGACGCCGACCTCGGCGAGCTTGGGCACGAGGTGGCCGCTGAGGTGGAGGGCGACGAGGGCCTCGAGGCCGCCGACGCAGGTTCCCCCGATGAAGACGGCGGGCGGGGGGTTGGGGCCGGCGGTGGGGATGGCGGCGATCTCGTCGTCGTCGAGCTCGATGACGGTGGGGTTGACGCCGATGGAGGCGAGGAGCTTCCTCATGACGTGGCACATGCAGCAGGAGGAGCGGCTGAAGATGATGACCGGGTGCTCCGATATGAGGCGCTGGATCCGGGTCTCCGCCGACTCGTCCATGTCGATGGAGAGGGAGGAGGCGGAGGCGGACGCGGCGGCGGCGGCGGCGGCGGCGGCGGTGGGAGTGGCGAGGTCGAGGCGCACGACGTCATCGGAGCAGAGTCCTTGCATAATAGCGGACGACGCGTCGCCGGAGAGTAGAGAGAGAGAGAGAGAGAGGGAGGGAGGGAGGAGAGAGAGGGATTGTCAACGGAGAGAGGGCGAGTGGAAGAGTGGGATTTCTGGTGAATTTTATATAAGAGAGAGAGAGAGAGAGAGAGTGGAAGGTTGCTGATGACGTCACGAAGTTGGGACTACTGTGTACTGGGGATGGTATTTTTTTCTTTTTTCCTTTTTTTATTTTATTTTCTTTTCCACCTCATATTGTAGTGTACAGTTTGCATTTGAAGTCTAATCGATGAGTCATACGGTCAAACTCAACTCTCTCTCTCTCTCTCTCTTTTTTTGTGGATTATTTTTCACTACTGTTTTTTTGGGTCATAATTTTTGGCGACTTAGATTCTCAAGTTTTTCACCATCTAACGTATTTTGTGAACAAGTAGAGCGTTCAGTAGGGACGGTCGATTTTAAAGTGGGTATATTCTAAATTAAGAATATAGAGTCTACATGTCGGAATCAGTTTTCTTAGGAATCGACTAAAATTGAAGAGGCTAGTTTTAGGTAGATCCAAAGTTGATAGGAGAACTTGACCTACATTTTCTTTTTCTTTTTTTCTTTTTTTTTTCAAATTTTGAACAAAATTTAATTACTATGGTTTTCATGTTACCAAAACATACCACGTGAATAATTTGGAGCATAATGATGAAAGCACTGATGGATTTCCTAATCCTAAGTTTAAAACTCATTTGGGTTATCTTTTCTCACGCAAGCTTACAAAAAAGCTACATGCCAATCATACTCGAGAACTGAAATCACGGTATAAAATTTGGAATTGAATTGCTCAAGATGGGAAAATTGTCCAAAAAGTCATAAACCTATTATACATTTGTGAATTCAATTTTAAATCTTTTAATTTTGTCAATTGAATCATACATTTTTTTATCTTTTACCAATTGAGTCTATTTGGTCAAATTTAATCAAAATTCACCGACGTGGATGACCATTGCATTGATGTGTTACTTTTTTAATATTAATGATTTTTTTTTCTTCTTCTTCTTCTTCTTCTTTTTTTTTTTTTTTTTTTTTTTTTTTTTTTTTTTTTGGAGTTAGGGTCATCAAGGATGGCTAGTTGACCCTCATTGGCCATAAACAAGAGCTTACGACCCTCACTAGCCATAGGCAAGGGCTTGGTAGCCCTCATTGGCCCTTCCCCTAAGGCCAACGAGGGCCACCAAGCCCTCCCCTGGCTAGATCAAGTGAGGGTGTCATGTGCCCTTGCTTTGGCCAATGAGGGCCATGGGGCTAGCCACTCTTGCTAGCCCTCTCTCAAAAAACCTTTAAAAATAATTTTTTTTTTAAAAACAAAGAAAAAAGAACCATGAAAATTCAAAAAAATATTAAAATATCATTATAATATAATTTAAAAAGTGTCATGTTAGCATGGGCCATCCACATTAGTGAATTTGGTTAAAATTGATCGAATAGACTCAATAGGTTTAAGACTTTATAAACAATTTTCCCGATCAAGATTGATTTCCCAATTTTTCATCCAGAAGCCTACCAGGTCTTTGAAAAAAAATGAGAACCAACCTAGAACTAATCGGATGAAGCCGGTTCGATTCAATTGTAAGACTGAACTCATCAAGTTGTTAGCCCTCAGTGTTTGTAAGCTCAATGTAGACTTGATTTAAAACTTGAGCTACTCAACCCCCACAACATAATTATGATGACCTCAAGTAGCCTAATGATATTCATTGAGTGATTTTGAATTAGGATTCTTTTCTCTCTCTGTCGGCAAAGTCCCTCGTCTCCCAAAATTGATCCCTCTTTTGAAGCTCTCATGTAGGCCCTCAGCTTTAGAAACTAAAACTGAGAGCCTACTTAGTTTTTTATTTTCTTTTTTTCTTGTTTTGATTGTCTTTTCTTTTATCTCCCGATCTGTTTTGGGAGTTGTGTGTGTAAATATATTTCTGCAACTAATTGGGTGAACATGGAGACTAGTTCAATCAACATATACTACAAATGATGTTCGTGACGTGGTTGCAAAACCCTTCAAGATTAGGTTGCTCACCTCTCCCAATTTAGATTTAGGTTTAGATCTAGGAGTTTCTTACAAGTATTTGATCTGTGATCTTTCAACATGATATTGGTGCATTTGCATGGAAATGGTGATGAAGACATTAAACCTAAACATGCATTGCAAGCCATTACAAATGAAGTGAGAGATCTTGGCATGGGTTCATCACTGAATTTGGTGATTAACTATTAAACATTTACTATGATAGATCTATTCTTGAGGGATGATAATGTCCCTCTGGCCACATACTTTGCTTTGTTATTTGCATTTTGGCATTTGTTTAGTTCGGCAATTATTTGAAATTTACTAGGCTTGAAAATCTTCTATAATTCTTGAGTATTATTTTGAAAAATGAATGGAATTTTGTTTTTTGATAATAATAATAATAATAAAAAGTAGTCTAAAGATCCGGCTTGGGCTCCTCACAGGCATCTTGCCTCCTGACTCATTTTATGGCCTTAGCTAGTAAAGTTGTATGGTTTTACACGAACAAGATCGTTTTAGATAAGCCATCGTGGAAGATCTCTTTTCCTTTAGGCTTGATTAGACCCCACGAATTCACCCAAACTTTCTCATCTACGGGGATCAGATGAGGAAACATAGAGTGGCAAGAATGTTCCCTAGCCAAAGAATTTACGCTTGTTACCGGGGATATACCGCATTGAAACCAAACTTCCAGCCAATCATTTAAACCTCGGGGCCTTATAGCCAAAAAAAAAAAAAACATTAAACACTAACGTTTTCATTTTAAAAGCTACACAATTGTGAGGAAAAGGCACACAATACACTACGCCTGTTTTACGAAATATATTATATTTCTGAAAAATATTTTCCAAAAATTATTTATCAAGAATATGACAATATATTCCAATGTTTATCGAGACATAAATATGAACTGGAAAATATTTTTTATAATTTAATAAGAGAAACGTTATTTGTTTTTCTAAGTAAATATATATTATTCGGCGACAGTAACTTGCAGATGGGTAGTCATAAAACCCGGCATGGGTTCTAGGGTCTCAAGCCTGGATCCCTAACTTCCATGCACAAGCACGACATTGGTCTTGGGTCCACTAAAACCAAACCCAAGAATTTAGTGACCGTGCTTAGCTCCCTAGCACCTCAGCCTAACGGCCTAGGGTTAATCGAGGCCGTGCCTAGGTCTATCGAGGTCGAATCCCAAACCCAAAGCCTTGAGACCTAATCCCCTACCCCCGAACTCGGGTCCATTGAGGTCAGGCTTGGGACCTTGGCACACATGCTCGACTCCATCGAGGCCAAGCCTTGGTCCCTCGACGCTCGAGCCGAGGCCCAACACCAATGAACCAAGGCATGAGCACAAGGGACTCGAGCAAAGGCATGGGAGTCTTGGCCTTAGCCATGATGGACCCCAACATGGGCACCAAGGTCTAAGGCCCGGCCTCAACGAACCTAGGCACGAGCTTTGAGGACCTAGGCTTGACCTTTATAACCGGGCCCCATGTCCCAAGCATGGACGGCGATGTCTTAGGCCTAGTCTCGATGGACTCAAGCACGGCCTAAATGGACATGGGCCTAGGCACTATGGACCTTGCCTTGTTGCCAAGGGCTCGAGAATGAGCGTGGGATTCCCATACTCAAGCATAGAGTTTATGGTCTAAGTGCTGATACCAAATCAAGTTTTGGAAAATAATTTCTATTTAAAAAAAGAAATTCTAAGTACAAGCTTTGGTAAGAAGGAATATATTTTTCATTGACTCATTTTCTTAAAAAATTTAAACAGCATAAATAAAAAATATTTTCCATTGACTCATTTTTCTAATCGATTTAAATGGCAAAAATTAAGAAAATTATTTTCCTAGAAAATATTATTCGCAAAATAAATGGAGCTTAAATCATGTTCACGTGTCACTAATAACAAATGTCATGGTCAATCATCCAAGTTTTGTCCCACTATGTCCATGAGGTTGACGTTGTGTTTCATGATTCTTGGGTAACCGAAAGTGTGCTTCCTCGATCATTAAAAAAAAAAAAGAGTAGCTATTCATGGTGCACAATCTATCAAGTGTAATGCCATCTTTCTACATTTTTATTCTAGATTTTATACTATTTAAGAGACAAGATGTGGTGCAAACTTTTTAAGCAAAAATCACACCGAATTGAAAAGTAGCTATTACATATCAATATAGATCTAACGACAACATAAAAGCACGACCCCGTGAGTTAGCACGCATCATCGCGAGTCAATGAACCATATATATTACCCCAACAATCTCCCTCACAATAAGAATAATTTTGTAACTTTCCTGAACATATAAAATCTCAATTTTAGTAAAAGGAACATTGTTGTGGGGGGAAAGAGGGGGGAACCAATCGCGGTAATTAAAAAAAAAAAAAAAATGTACGGTGGGCAAAAATGTTAAAACACCGAAAAAGCAGGGGGCGAAAGTTGATTTCTCCCGCAAAGTGCCGGGCGAGAGGGGTCCTCCTCGTCTTCTGCCGTTTCACTGGCTCGCCGGTGCCCAAAAAGGAAAGGGCGAGCCGAGCCGAGCCGTCAAACCAGACAAAAACCCCCGTCGTCACGCAGTTTCGAAAGTTCGATGACGTGAGCCGTCGCGAGCGAAAGGGCGGGCGGGCCCCGGCGGCTGACGTGGGCCGGGCGCGCCCTCACTTCCGCTTTTTTTTTTTTTTTTTCCTTTTTTTTTTTTTCTCCTTTTGTGCCTTCCAGGGTATCGCGAGGGGGCTGCACTTTCCTCGTCATCACGGGCGCCCCTGCGGCTTACACGTGGCGGGTGCGGTTCCCCCTCTTCTTTCCTTCAAGCATGGAGTGGGGGCGGCGGGAGGCTGCCAGTGGGACCCGCCCCCCGGGGGGGAGTGGATGGTCTTTTCGAGTAGATGCCACGTCATCGGCGGAGAACGTGCACCACCTCGGATCTCGTTGATGATGTTTTGGGATTCATTCTGAATTATTGGAGCATCCGATCGAATTAGACGGGAGGGAAGAATGGTGGGAGGTGGTGCTCTCGTCTCGCACTAGGAGTGGCGAAATAGATGTCGGATTCATATTTTAACACGTATTTAATGATGTGAACGATAAACGTGTTAGTCAACAATTTAATAAATCTCATATGAGTTTCAATTTGATCATAAATAGTCGAAGGTATTTGTACCAGATGCTGACCCCACCAGACTTACAAAAAAAAGAAAAAAAAGGAATAAAGAAAGTAAAAAGATATAAAATTAAATATTTTGTCTACTAAGTTGTTTTTTTTTTTTTAATCTTAAGAAATAAGTTTTCATAGATTGAGTTACATTAAAAAGCTTTTAGTAGTATGAGTCGGGTTGGTTAGGATCGCTAGATTTGTATTAAATAAAAATGGGTCAAATGGATTAAATTGATCAATTTAGGTTAGGCTATTTTTTACATAACTCGATCCACATGTTAAATGGATATATCTCTCTTTAAAATAGTTAGCTAGGGTCTAGACATACATGATTTGATGAACTAATTCATGGGAATCACTAATGTTTTTCTTTCCTCGTCATCTTTGAGCACATCGTGCTCGTGTATGTGTTGCTTTTTAGAAGATATTGGAATCCCATGTCTTTGCATGATAAGGTGCACAATCACCTTTACCCTTTATCTATTTCTATGATTTGGAGCATTTTGCCGAAAATAAATCGACATGTTCTCCCGATTCCTAAATGATGTTGGTGATTTTCTTACGCTAACAATCATGGTGAATCATGTCAGTTATGTTATGTCCCGAAATGGCAATTTGTAACCTCAATTTCTCACTTAAAAGTCATGTGAGTCCAATCTCCAGTGTTCACAATCACATGGCTAAGTTCTGCGAATCACCAATTTACACGTCTTCTCGGTTTCTAATAAGTAAGCATATAATGATCAATTCATGTGTGGTCAGGAATATCTTATGACACATAGTTACTCGGGTTTTTAAAAATTGAAAAAATCTCGGAATATGTCGCCGACCTTGCTTCTCTCACCAGTATTACGTAATGGCCCATTGATCCTTGGCCTCGACAGCGGCGTGTGTCTCCTCTGCTCACGCTTTTCGAACCCAGGAGGCGCGAGCCAATCGCCGCGCGCCACGTGCCGCCCCCCACGCTCCGAGATTCCAACAGGATCGCCCCGGGGGGGAGGGGGAGGCGTGGTGGCTTGTGGACGGCGGGCCCCGGCCATCATGGGCGGGTCTTGGTGTCCTTCAACCTCCGCCGTTGATGGTGGCTGCGAAGAGATATATATGTATATCGGTGTCTGCCACATGTTACAATAAAGAGAAAGGGGGGCTTTAGTAGCAGGCATTTCGTTGCATCATCAAAGTCGCAATATATACCGCAGGGGCCACCCCCCTCCCCTTCCCCTCATGCCCGATGTCACTCCATTTCATTTCACCCGCAAAAAAGAAAGGGGAGCCGAGGAAAGAGAGGGAGAAAAAAAGGAATCTTGCTTTTATTTTTCGAGGTTTTCGCCACCTAACTCGAGAGAAATAATTCTTGGACAAAAAGAATGGGTCTCTGCCACGTGGGATAATAGTGTTCTAATCACTAGGTCCAGTAGGCATAATAATTAATTCTAGTCATCTTTGCATTTGAAAGTGGTTTTAGTGAGCTTTGGATGGTTGCCAAATCCCATCATGGTCAAACTCAATCGAAATGACCCGGGGTCCCGTGATTTAAATGTTGCACCACTAGAACATAATGCCCATCTTGTTCGTGTCGTAAACATGCTTTCGAACTCACCAACGATCATTAAATTTAACTGATCATCGCTCGCTAAGGCTCCATTTATTTTGCAAATAATAAAAACCATTATTTGTATCGTTTGTTTATGAACTAAAAAATGTGTAATTTTTTTTCGTTCATTCATTTTTATAAATAATATAAGCATTATTTTAGAAAAATTATTTTTCGGATCATTTATTTTTTACTAAATAAACACACCTTGATTTCAAATTAAGGTTCTTAAGAATAGCATCCTTGTGGTTCTTTCGTATCTTGGTTTTGGTCTAGTCAATGCCTTAAGGCGCGCTGGAGAAGGAGCCAATTTGAGTGACATTTGCAAAAATGAAATTGACTTTTGGGACTAAAGTTGTCCCCAAGTTGACACGTTAAGGAATGAAAGTAAAAAGGACAATAAAAGAAATAAAAACGATGGTGACCAATGTTGATCACAAATAATGCGATGGAGGGTGGACCAAGGAGTGTCCAATAAATAAATAAATAAATAAATGTGTGTGCATATATGTGTGTGTGCATTTATTTAATTTTTTGGCTAAAAAGTGCAGGCCTTGGTCATCTCAATTTACACAAAGTCAAACCCCCAAATTCACGACACATTTGCAAGGCTTCATGATCAACTTGGCTCATTTTAGATTCTGCCTTATCTTTGGGAGATTCATGTGTAGAACAAGATCTCAAAAAGAATTAGAGCCATCTAGCAGAATTTCTTAAGCTAGGAATGTATCCAATCCATCTTCGATCTTCACATGGACGACTTGTCTATGACTAAAAAAAAAAAGGATAAAAAAACAAAACAAAATTTGCTTTTCCTCAACTTTCCAGTTGATTAATGTGAGACGTCTCTACAACCGTAAGTTTCATTACATCACTCATTTTTGTAAGAATATCTAAATACTCGAAATAAATCGATCTTTTATATGAATATAACCAATTTAAAATTTTTTTTTTTTTTTTTGGAGAAAAGAGGAAGACGAAAGCGACTATATTATATTAACCAAAAATCAAATTAAAAAAGAAAAGGAAATGCCATTCTTGGAGGCAATTAGGGGGATAACCTTGCATAATTCAAGTATATACGCCCATAACAAAACAAAAAACAAAAAAATAAAAAATAAAAAGGTCATATGTGGGGTGGGCATCATTTGGGCAAGTGGGCTTTAGCTCGAGCTGCCTCCCACACTGTTCAACAAAATAATGGCCATTTTCTCTTTATGCTCCTTAATTTTATGCTTTTTCCTGTTCGAGAAAGGCGATGACGAAATAACACATTAGGTAAAAAGCTTCCGATAAATAATAATAATATTAATAATAGCAATACTGGTCAATTTGCACGCTTTTAGCTTCCAGGCCGTGTCACCTCCTTCGGCCGGTTAAAAAAAAAAAAAAAGAAGGGCAGTGGGAGCTCAATCATGACAAAGGAAATTAGGACAAGACAACTATGTGTGCACAAGATTAAAATATATTTTTTTTTAAAATTTACTCTTTATAACATTACTTCCTTCGACCACAAGTTTCAAATGTCACCTTCAAAGCTAACATGGCATCGGTCGTTATGTGGTGGATATTCCTTATATTCGATAACTACTGATCCATCTTCCTTAAATAAAGTCACTTGGGATTCGCGTCAGATGAGCTGTAACAGCGTGTAGTTTAGATCGCCGGCATAATGGTGTTATTGACATGGAAAAAAGGTCCAAGGTAGCGAACAAATTTTAGGTTGTATGACCAAATTTCTTAGGTATCTCGGAGAGAGAATTGGCTTTACTTTGCACTAGACTAAAGCCACGTCAGCTCTATTCGTTTGTTGTTGTCTATATGACAGAACTAAAACGAAAGATTTTTTTTTTTTTTATAATTATCGATACAAGTTTGGAATACTGGTGACGCAAAACAAAATTCGGACCTTTCGGCGTAGTTATTTTGTTAAGAATGTCGGCCCTAATTATTTAAACTTTACAGGTCATATGCTTTACACCCAAAAAAAAAAAAAAGTTCGATGTGATTTGTCATATTACTTAGACTTGGGTTGTTTCTCAGGAACTAAATGATTTGGAATACTGGTGACGCAAAACAAAATTCGGACCTTTCGGCGTAGTTATTTTGTTAAGAATGTCGGCCCTAATTATTTAAACTTTACAGGTTATATGCTTTACACCCAAAAAAAAAAAAAGTTCGATGTGATTTGTCATATTACTTAGACTTGGGTTGTTTCTCAGGAACTAAATGATTTGGAAAATATTTTTCTAAAAATAATTATTTGTATCGCTTAAAGTAATTAGTTAATGAAAATTATTTTCATTATCAAAAAAAATCCTGCTTAAACATTTTTGTAAATGATGAAATATTTTTTGTTCATTTATTTTGGTAAGCAATAAAGTGATTATTTTTGGGAAAAAAATTTCTAAACCATTCATTATTTGCAAAATGAACCTAATCCTAGCAAGCAAGTTTCACTAAAAACATTTAACACTAGCTTTTTTTAAGGAATGGAAAGTGCTGTCGCGTGTTATTAACAAATGAATGCGTACATAATTGCTACATAGGAACAGAAGTGACGAAATATGCTGCTGTCATGTTTTATTCTGGGAGTATATTCGGATTTATGGGAGCATGTTCTATCTGACCTCATCGGAAACCGAAAAAGAAAGGTGCATATCATTTAATAATTCAATACCGGTTTTTTTTTTTTTTAAAGATTTATTGTTGTCTTATCGATTCCTTGTGGAAGAAAATAGTTCCTTGACATCTCCACTTTTGAAAATAAAAATTTTATGATACTTATCTATTGACATGTAATGTTTATAATTTTGAACTTCTTTTCTTTTTGGCTAGTGTGTCAAATGATGATCATGTCCCAAATTTCCATATCGAAAAACGTCTCACGGAAGTAATAGCCACTAAAACAAAGTAGAGAAGATATGAAAGGAGGAGCGAGCAAGCGGTAATATCAAACATAGGTCGAAGGGCATTAAGTTTCTTTAGGTCTCTAGAGGCGAAGAGGCACGTAGTGAGTAAAATCGAAGCTGATCAAATTTGACAATCTTAGCATATGATCGGTTCTTATAAGAACACGTGGAAATGACAGATTGTCATGTGCCATCGGGGCATTGCTTAACATGAGGCCCGCTAGAAAGGAGTTTAGGTCCATCTTCCTCGACGAGTCGCGCTCCGAATCCACCATGCCAAAACCCTCTAAAAGTCCAAAGGGACACAAATGCCGAATACAGTTTTGGAAAATCTCATCCTCATATGAGTTTTTTTTTTTTTTTTTTTGGTCGAAATAGATAGCACATTCTATTCTTACTTAAAAGGAGTCTTACAAGATGAATAAGGACTAAAGTTCAAACATAATATATTCCATAAAGGCAAAGGAGGAGTATTCCACCAATTAAGAGGAAGCTTGTTTGCTCGGTGGGTTCGTGCTATCCAATCCACGGCGCAGTTCTCTTCTCGGGTGCAACAGCTTACCTTAACATTATCGCAGTGGTCCAATTCGCGTTTGCACAGTAGAACAATTTCTTTTAGATTCCACTGAATTTCGGCCCGGCCCAAAATCTGTTCAACGGCAGGGGAATAGTCATTTTCGCAAATCCATCGAAGTGGTTGACTCCAGAAGCTTCCCACGTGCCTCATCTAAAGTTCCTTAATATAAAAGAGTCCATGTAAAATCGTTTCGACTTCGGCCTCTTGCGATGAAGAAACCCTAGAAGTACAGGCGAAGCCTTCGAGCACCTGCCCCGACGAATCACGCACGATACCAGCAACAGAACAAAGAAACTCACCCGGAGTCCAAGAAGCATCAACGTTCAACTTTAGATCTTGTCGATCCAGTGGTTTCCATCTACCAGGTATGTTTCGATTAGGGTTTAATCGTTTCTGGGTCTTTTGTCCTCGGGTGAAATTGAAGTGCTGATCTTGCACAATACTCAAGAGATTTGCAAAGTTCGGGGCTTTTGCTCAAAAAATCCATCCATTTCTTGCCTTCCATATGTGCCAGAGAACCAGGCCAGTGTATTCTCGTTCAGGTATGAGTTAGCATAGATAGAAAAAAAAAAAAGAGCATTAATTCTCCTTTTTTGGGCCGATTTTCTCTTTGGGCTTGCAAGACGTTCGCTAGGCCCACCAATTAGGATAGACAAGTGTGGAAAGTTTGGGTCCATCTTGCAATGTTTTTATTTGGTTCACGATGGAGTGGATCGGTTAGCTCCTTGGTTGCCAAGCCCAACTCAATTTTTTTTCATGAAGCCTAGAGCCCACTTGGCCTTTTGGAGTGATAGTTTTGCCAGCGTCGGCAGGTATCGCCCGACGATACCCCCTTTATTTGATGTGGGGCATGGCCCTTTCCTATCCCCATTTACTATCCTAAAAGTCTATAAGGAGCCGTACCTTATCCGAGCCCTTTTGCCTTGACAATTGCTCTCTACCTTGATTGGATTGGGCATGAGCCTAATCAATTCAAAAGCTACACGTATACTAGGGATCTTGCGCGGTTGCCATCTAAAATGATGTGATGTTTTGAGGATGGGTCTCGACTCATAAGTCATGGAGCAGGACCTCCCCCAACCAATTAGGGAGTTAGGATGTCACAAAATATCCCATGTAAAAAACTGATTTGATTGTTAGCGTTGACT
Organism: Eucalyptus pumila; assembly: GCA_016097595.1. NCBI lineage: Eukaryota > Viridiplantae > Streptophyta > Magnoliopsida > Myrtales > Myrtaceae > Eucalyptus > Eucalyptus pumila. The sequence continues at coordinate 47,366,495 of CM027848.1, forward strand.
TGTATTCTTACAACATTTCTCCTATTTGACGTGAGATTCAATACATTCTTGCCCATTTCGTCAATTTAAAAGTCTACCGAGAGTCGCATCTTGTTCAAACCATTTCGCTTGGACAATCAGTGCTCACCCCTCATCGAATCAGGTATGGGCCTAATTCGTCCATCAAACCATACATTCATCAAAAAAGAAATTCAATTCAAATAACATCTTAAATGACACGGTTCATTTAATATGGGCCAAGTCTCGAAACCAGCACTCTAAGTAATTAGACAAGAAAATCACCATTCAAGGGCAAAATCTGACTTATGACCTTCCAACAGGATCTTTCCCAGTCCATGTTGAACTTGGAATGCCACAGCTGCCACTTTTAACTATGTAAGGAATTGTTGTTCGAAAAAAAAAAAAAAACTATGTAAGGAATTACTTAGTGCCATAATTTTTCACCTTGTCACTCCACCAAAAAAGATTGCCATCCCATGACAGGAGAGAGAGAGAGAGAGATTGTGGGACCCCATAAATATAATTTTCACGGCTCTGAATTTTCCACTGGGTTTATCCACAAAGTACCGTCGTCCCCCGACAGAAGAGAGAGGGATTTCCCGGGCCCCACAAATCCAATTTCAACTTCCCCGAATTAAAGATGAAAAAGCCCTAAAAAAAAATAAATCCTCCCCTCCTCTCGGCCCTCGTCTCGGCACAGCCCGACATCTCGCGAAATTTCTAGAATTTTCACTCCCCGAGTCAAAACATTTTGACCAGAACCAGCACAGCCATCCGCCGGAAGTTTCTCCCACTCTCTCCGACACAAAAAAGCTGCCACCCAACGCCGCCGTGTCTCTCTCTAGAATTCTCCTCTCCCGTTCTTATATACCACCTCGCTTTCTCTCTCTTCGCCCCCGACAATCTCGTTCTCCTCCGTCTTCTCCCCCGCACTGCCACTTACCAGAGTCGCCACCGCGCTCTCTCTCTCTCTCTCTCTCTCTCTCTCTCTCTCTCTCTCTCTCTCACTGCTCACCACCCACGCCGACAATGGTACCAAGATCAAGAATCACATAGCCGACCGGAAGAGGAAAGGAACCCGAGAAACGCCGCCGCCGCCGATGGAGAGGGTGATCGTGATCAAAGAAGAAGACCGAGACCAAGAACGTGAAGATGTGATCGTGTGCTCGACTGGGTCGTCGTCGTCGTCGGGGGGCTCGGCCGCTGCTGCTGCTCCGAGGCCGATGGAGGGGCTCCACGAGGTAGGCCCGCCGCCGTTCCTGATGAAGACGTTCGAGATGGTGGAGGACCCGTCGACGGACGCGGTGGTGTCGTGGAGCGGGGCGAAGAACAGCTTCATCGTGTGGGACTCCCACCGGTTCGCCTCCACCCTGCTCCCTAAGTACTTCAAGCACGGCAACTTCTCCAGCTTCATCCGGCAGCTCAACACTTACGTAAGTGTTTGATCAAATTCTCCAGTCGCACCCGCCTTTGATTTGTGTCTTTAGTTCGTCGATTTCGGGGAATCCGGTACTGATTTTTTCGACGTGTTCATGCTCTTGAGTTTGTTTTAGCCTTTTAGGACAAATGAAGCTTCTGGTTTTGGAGTCTGCTAGAGTTGATTTAGCAACCGAACTGCGTTAAGATCGAGAACAGGAATTTCACTGGATGAAAGTTTTACTAGAATTTTCCAATTAATTTGATTTGCTTTGCTCTCTTTATGAAGCATCCATCGCCTAATTTGGTGTGGTTGAGATGATCTGTTTGTTTGAATTGTACTGTAGCTTGAGTTGTTCTGCTCAGATGACGAAACTGCCAAAACTTGAACATTTCCTCACAAATAAAGCAGGGGAAAATAAATCGCCTATGAAGTTTCGCTGACGTATGAAAATTTATGCAGGGATTTAGGAAGGTGGATCCAGACAGATGGGAATTCGCGAATGAAGGTTTCTTGGGAGGGCAGAAGCATCTGCTCAAGACCATCAAGAGGAGGAGGAACGTCCCGCAGAATCAGCAGCAGCATGGAGCCGCGGCCTGCGTCGAACTGGGACAGTTTGGATTGGAAGGCGAGCTCGAGAGGTTGACACGAGACCGCAACTTGTTGATGTCTGAAATCGCGAAGCTGAAGCAGCAGCAACAGCACTCGTTGGAGCTGATTGCAGCAATGGAAGATAGGTTGCAGAGAACAGAGAATAAGCAGCAGCAGATGCTGACTTTCCTCGCCAAAGCGCTCAGTAACCCATCTTTCGTTCAGAACTTGGCACAAAGAAAGGAATTGCAAAGTCTCGGCATCGGAAAGAAGCGGAGATTGACTGCTAGCCCGAGCTTGGAGAATTTGCAAGCAGACCAAGATCTAGAAGAGCTGGGGCCGATTGAATCCGATATGGAGACACTTCTCTATGGTGCCTTGGAGAATGAATCAAGCATCGACATTGAAGACCCACTTGGAAGTTCGATGCCAGGGACCAACGGTGATGAGCTGGATTCTGTGAACGAGACGATCTGGGAGGAACTATTGAATGAGGACGCAATTCCAGAGGAAGAGTTGCCACTCGGCGACGAATCGGATTTCGAGGTGGATGTGGAGGATTTGGTCGAGAACCCTCCGGATTGGGGAGAGGACTTGAGTGAGCTGGCGGACCAAATAGGTTATCTCAGATCGAAGCCATGATCGATGTCACTGAACTAGTCCTCCTCTGCAACACCATTCCTGACTATAATGAAGATTTGTGGTAGGTCAAATAAATCCATGTCCTTTATAAGTGTGTTATTAAATATGTGTGTGTGTGCTAGTCTGGCTTGTCATCTAATAGGAAAGTGTTGAGCAGGAGGGAATGGTTGAAGTTGCAGAGGGGGCCAAATCAAATGTTGCTTGAATGCTTTGCTGGTTTCTCTGTATCCTTGATAATTTTTTGATTTGTCTAGCATTCTGATGGTAAATGGTACTTGCTTTAGGTGGGTTACTTCTGAATTTGTTCTTGCTGCCTTTGATTTTCTTCTTCTTTCGATTCATTTTTGCAGGCGAACTCAGTTAAAAGACTCGTTGAAGCCACCAAATTTACATGCCCAGATCATGGTCCCTCCAATTTGTTTCATTCATCCCACCAAATCTTAGATGTACAGATTTGTTTGTTCATGTAAATTTTGGTTGATTGAACCAGCAGATTCATGTTAAAAAAGTGGCCGTTCTATATATATATAAATTTGAATTTCTGGCCTATCTTTTTGTAGCTTTCTGTGGGAATACATACTGCAATTAATGTGGAAATTAGGTAAAAATGGGAAGATGGAGAAGAGATTCTTGATCCAAAAGAAAGAGCTATTGATAGGATAAAGAGTACATGGGGATGGAACAGGTGGGAGAATTGCTCTGGGGTGAGAGATCTCGCAATATCACCCCGTATTCATTCTCTGTCGGGAAGACAAAAATAGATAGGGAATTATGGGGCCTCACGCTGGTGAAGGTACACACCACGTCCGATTCTGATTATCGCTGGATAAGTAGGTATAATAACCTCCTGCGTCTGAGGTGAATAAGGGTAAATTAAAGGCCCACTGTCAGACAAGCATGCCTAACGGCATAGTCACTAAACCGACTGACTTGTTTGATACCCTCGGTTCAGTTCAAGCAACTGTCCCGTCGCTCTCGGCAAAGTGACAAGACACGTTGGACCACCAAGTTGTTTCTAATAAACCGGATGACCTCCTCATCCGGTTTATACCAAATTAAGGAAAGTGCATCTAAATAAAGGATGAAGAAAGTTTTCAACTTTTTTTTTATATATAGAAAGTATGGTTATAATATTTTTTGCAAAAAAAAAAAATTAATAATATAATCTATGAATAAGCACAGATTGAATTTCGATAATAATGGTTCAACTGATTCTTCATTAAATGCAAAACTAGATGGAAAGGGCTTGATCATTGCTGCTTGTTCAAGTCGCTAGAGTCTTTAACTAGGTGATACTCCTGGGTACTTTCATCTTCTTTGATTAATTAAGAGGCCAATTTTTTAAAAAGGGTAAATGCAATGAAAGTCCTAAAATACATCATGAAAATGCAATTAAATATTAAAACTTTTAAAAAGTGTATTCAAATTTGAAAACTTGTCAAGTTGATTTAATAAAGTCATTCCGTTAATTTTATTCAATTAGGCTAATGGAAGATAATGACGTGGCATTTTTAAATTTTTCTCTAGACACGTGGTGATGATGTGGCACTTAGTGGCATTTATAAATTTTGCCACATCAAAAAAATATACAAAATTAAAAAGAAATATAGACTAAATTAGATAAAAAAATGAACCAACTAATTAAAAAAAACACAAACTTTAAAAAAGGAAGACAATGTGAGGCCTTGGCTAGCTATTGTGGCTGCCTATTGTCGAAAATGGCCAATAAAGGCCACCTGGGCCTCACCAATGGCTGGTGAGGTTGCCAACCCTAGATGAGGCCATGACAAGCCTAGCGAGGGACTGGCTGTCCAAATCTAGAAAGGGGCTTGACCCTCACCCTAGATTTGAGCGACAGTCATGTAGCCTTCACTTGGGGCCGACAACGTTCACTCGACCCTAGACAAGGTCTTGCTACGAGGGCCGATGACCATTGTCCAGCGCTAGGCCCTCATATGGGGGGGGGGCATTGAGGCCTTGCCAACTCTGGCAAGGCCTAAGCGACTTCCACTGGCCTTTCCCAACAATGGACAACGATAGCTACTAGCAAGCTGTTGTTCCTGTCACGTTAGCATTTTTCACTAACCTAGTTAAACGGAATTAACGGATAAAATTGATCAAACTAACTCGATAAATTATGACTTAATTATACTTTTTCTTTTGAAAGTTATAATACTCAATTGTATTTTCATAATAAGTTTTAGTACTTCTAGTACATTAGATTATTTTAAAATTTAGCGAGATTAAATGTCAAGAATCTAATAGCTTTGCAACAATAGATTATGTCGAAGAAAGAACTAGATTTACAAGACAATTTTACGTAAAATTCGAGTCATGCAAATTAAGAAGATTAAATAAATATGTCGAAAAACGAAAAAAAAAAAATTAAAAAAAGTGGTGGTTCAGTAGGGACTCAGCCCATCAGACCGTGCCCTGGGTGACAACGGCCCGTCATCCTTCCAGCGGTTGAGAGCGGGAGGTCTCCGCGGCTTTTTCAAAGCCCGACACGGACCTCTACCGCACTTTAGGACGAAAAGTGGTCCACCTTTTTCGGAACGGGCGGGCCAGCAAGTAAGCCACTTCAGACCCGACCCAATGGGAATCCACGTTCCACCGCATTAATGCCCCCACTCGGGTCACGAGCTCCCGTAACGGAGCTCGGCGTTCCTAATTGACGTGCGCGGAACTTATTAACTGTGTTTTATGCTTTCCAATTTCCGATGTGGGATAAGCGGGCTTCTTCATGTTCTTTCATTTGACGAATCGCAAAACATCGCGACAGAGTGGCTGTGCCGTCGGCTAAAGGAGAAATGTGACGGTGAGGGCCGTCACGAATGAGTTTTCCTCTACGTGAACGTGATGAAGGATGCGAAGAAAAGGCAGTGCTGGGGTGAGAATTCGTCCCGTGAAAGAAGCTTTGAGCAAAGAGAGCTTTTTGGTAATGAGTGGAGGAGGAGAGCAGCTATTCAAGTCTTATTCTGGACTGGAGATGCCCCCCCTACCCATCCTGTGAGACTTTTCCATTACTCAAATGCTGACTGGGGAGGAGATCCTGATTAAGGAGATCAATTTCAGGTTTTTGTGTCTTCTCTGCTGTCTTATGCTTGTGTTGGCATATTCTAATAGGAATTAGCCGTATTGGAAATAGCCGGCAAAGTCAGCATCTTACCCGGTAAGCACCGCATCTAGGATTTAGGAAGGTGGATCCAGACAGATGGGAATTCGCGAATGAAGGTTTCTTGGGAGGGCAGAAGCATCTGCTCAAGACCATCAAGAGGAGGAGGAACGTCCCGCAGAATCAGCAGCAGCAGCATGGAGCCACGGCCTGCGTCGAATTGGGACAGTTTGGATTGGAAGGCGAGCTCGAGAGGTTGACACGGGACCGCAACTTGTTGATGTCTGAAATCGCGAAGCTGAAGTAGCAGCAACAGCACTCGAGGGAGCTGATTGCAGCAATGGAAGATAGGTTCCAGAGAACAGAGAAGAAGCAGCAGCAGATGCTGACTTTCCTCGCCAAAGCGCTCAGTAACCCATCTTTCGTTCAGAACTTGGCACAAAGAAAGGAATTGCAAAGTCTCGGCATCGGAAAGAAGCGGAGATTGACTGCTAGCCCGAGCTTGGAGAATTTGCAAGCAGACCAAGATCTAGAAGAGCTGGCGCCGATTGAATCTGATATGGAGACACTTCTCTACGGTGCCTTGGAGAACGAATCAAGCATCGACATTGAAGACCCACTTGGAAGTTCGATGCCAGGGACCAACGGTGATGAGCTGGATTCCGTGAACGAGACGATCTGGGAGGAACTATTGAATGAGGACGCAATTCCGGAGGAAGAGTTGTCACTCGGCGACGAATCGGATTTCGAGGTGGATGTGGAGGATTTGGTCGAGAACCCTCCGGATTGGGGAGAGGACTTGAATGAGCTGGCGGACCAAATAGGTTATCTCAGATCGAAGCCATGATCGATGTAACTGAACTAGTCCTCCTCTGCAACACCATTCCTGACTACAATGAAGATTTGTGGTAGGCCAAATAAATCCATGTCCTTTATAAGTGTGTTTTTAAATATGTGTATGTGTGCTAGTCTGGCTTGTTATCTGATAGCAGAGTGTTGAGCAGGAGGGAATGGTTGAAGTTGCAGAGGGGGCCAAATCAAATGTTGCTTGAATGCTTTGCTGGTCTCTGTTTCCTTGATAATTTTTTGATTTGTCTAGCATTCTGATGGTAAATGGTACTTGCTTTAGGTGGGTTACTTCTGAATTTGTTCTTGCTGGCGTTGATTTTCTTCTTCTTTCGATTCATTTTTACAGGCGGACTCAGTTAAAAGACTCGTTGAAGCCACCAAATTTACATGCCCAGATCATGATCCCTCCAATTTGTTTCATTCATCCCACCAAATCTTAGATGTACAGATTTGTTTGTTCATGTAAATTTTGGTTAATTGAACCAGCAGATTCATGTTAAAAAAGTGGCCGTTTTATATATATAGAGAGAATTTCTGGCCTATCTCTTTGTAGCTTTCTGTGGGAATACATACTGCAATTAATGTGGAAATTAGGTAAAAATGGGAAGATGGAGAAGCGATTGTTGATCCAAAAGAAAGAGAGCTCTTGATAGGATAAAGAGTACAAGAGAAAGAAACAGGCGGGAGAATGGCCCTGGAGTGAGAGATTTCGCAATATTACCCCTGTATTCCTTCTCTATCGAGAAGACAAAAATAAACAGGAAATTAAGAGGTCTCGCGGTGGTGAAGATAGACACCACATCAAGACTTCAGTTCTGGTTATCGTCAGGTAGGTAAGTATAATAGCCTCTCACGCTTGAAATAAGTGAAGATAAGTAAAAGGCCCATTCTCAGACAAATATGCCTAACGGCACAGTCACTGAACCAACTGATTTGTTTGGTACCGCGATTCAATTTAGGCGACCGTCCCGTCGCTCTCGGCAAAGTGACAGGACACGTTGGACCACCAAGTTGTTTCTAACAAACCGGATGAGAAGGTCATCCCGTTTATACCAAATTAAGGGAAGTGCATCTAAACAAAGAATGAAGAAAGCTTTCGACTTTTTTTCTTTATTTAGAAAGTATAGTTATAATATTCTTTGCAAAAAAACACTAATAATATAATTTGTGAATAAGCACAGATTGAATTTCAATAATAATGGTTTAGTTGATTCTTCATTAAATGCAAAACTATATGGCACCATGGAAAAGGACCAATCGTTGCCACTTGTTCAAGTCGCTAGAGTCTTCAATTAGGTGGTCCTCTTGGGTACTATTATGAAAATATAATTAAATCTTAAAACTTTTAAAAAGTGTATTCAAATCAGAAAACTTGGCAAGTTGATTTAATCAAGTTCTTCCGTTAGTTTTATTCAATTAGGCTAATAGAAGATAATGAAGTGGCTTTTTTAAATTTTTTCTCAAGACACATGGTGATGATGCACTTAGTGGCATTTATACATCAAAAAAATATACAAAATTAAAAAGAAATATTAGACTAAATTAGATAAAAAAATGAAACAACTAATTAAAAAAACACAAAAAAATACACAATGTGAGGCCTTGGTCGGCTATTGTGACTGCCCATTGTCAAAAATGGCAAATAAAGGTCACTTAGGCGCTCACCAATGGCGGGTGAGATCGCCAAACCTTAGATGAGGCCATAACAAGCCTAGCAAGGGACTGGCTGCCCAAATCTGGAAGGGGGCTTTGAGGTCATGTAGCCTTCACTTGGGGCTGATGATGCTCACCCAACCCTAGGCGGGTGAGATCGCCAACCATAGATGAGGCCATGACAAGCCTAGCAAGGGACTGGCTGCCCAAATCTGGAAGGGGGCTTTGAGGTCATGTAGCCTTCACTTGGGGCCGATGACGCTCACCCAACCCTAAGCAAAAAAACAGTGGTGGTTCAGTAGGACTCAGCCCATTAGACCGTGGTGGGCCTGGGTGGCACCAGCCCGTTATCCTTCCACTGTCGAGAGCGGGAGGTCTTCGCTGCTCTGTGAAGCCAGCCTGACGCGGACCCCTCCACTCTAGGACCCACGTTGCCCAGGCCTTCGCCCGGACCGCGTGGTTCAACTCTCGGCTTGGAACGGGCGGGCCAGCAAATTGCCAACGTCAGACCCGGTCCAGTGGATCCGAGCCCATGTCCCACCACATTGATGCCCCCACTCGGGTCACAAGCCCTCGTTGCTGAGCTCGGCGAACATCTCTCACGTGCACGGAGCTTATTAACTGTGTTTTACGCTTTAGGAGTTCCGATGTGGGATAAGTTGGCTTCTTCATGTTCTTTCTTTTCACGAAGCGCAAAACATCGCGACAGAGTGGCTGTGCCGTCGGCTAAAGGAGAAATGTGACGGTGAGGGCCGTCACGAATGAGTTTTCCTCTACGCGAAGGTGATGAAGGATGCGAAGAAAAGGCAGTGCTGGGGTGAGAATTCGTCCCGTGAAAAAGCTTGAGCAAAGAGAGCTCTTTGGTAGGAGTGGAGGAGGAGAACAGCTACTCGAGTCTTATTCTGGACTGGAGATGCCCCCCCACCCATCCTGTCCATTACTCAGATGCTGACTGGGGCGGAGATCCTGATTCAAGGAGATCAATTTCAGGTTTTTGTGTCTTCTTTGCTGTCTTATGCTTATGTTGGCATATTCTAATAGGAATTAGCCATATCGGAAATAGCCGGCAAAGTCAGCATCTTACCCGGCAAGCTCCGCATCTAGGATTCTGTAGTCACTTTTGTATTTGGTCTTATATCTAACTCAGTTCTGTCCTTGTGTTCTAACCCCTTGCGCATCGGAATGGATGAGTGCATTTCATGATGAACTGTGGGTGGGAAAAACAAAGAGTTTTGCTGCATTCGATTGCTTTCGATGTCATCTGCATGATCAGATGTCCCATTAGACGGAATCGTAGCCAACGGCATGGATTCCCGTCTGGTTAAGGCTTGCGCCCAGGAGAACTTCTCTTCACACGACAAATCTTTCAACACTCACTAGCCAAAAAACTGTCTTTATTGTAGATTGCGCTCTTAATAGCCGAGACTGAACTCGACTGCACAGTTTCACCATTTTTGGCTGGATTATCAGCAAGGTCTCAAAGAAAGCCATGGCCTGAGCAGGAAATCAAACGCCTATTTGCGATTCTGCAAGACCATTGAAACTGGAGCAACTCAGGACCTCAAAGCTTCCCTGCACCTTCTGAATGAACCTAAACCTTCTATTTTTATTTTTTTTTCTGGTAAAAACATCCTAGCACGCAGCAACATGTGCTTGATCATTCGTTAACAAGAACATAAGCTTCACAAAAAGAACCTTACGATAATTGCATCTACTCTGTACAGCACAATCAGCTACATTTTCATTTTAAGAATACCTGAGTGAATGTATCCAACGCATGTTTGGTTTTACGATGCTCAAGTTAGATGATTTTGAAATATGAATCTGTGGGACAATCCCTTAAGTCATAAGCATCGCCCTAAATCCAATCCTCCCACCTCTTAAGAATTTCAGTTGACTCTACTACATCTTCGAACGCCAAAAATTACAGAAAGAACTGTTTACAGGTCAAATGCACCGAATTCTTTGAAACCAACAAGTTGTTGAACTTACATTACCCACAAATAAAAACCAAAAGTCCCAAAAAGGACAACTACGTGAATCTCTAAAAATACAAGCAATTCTCCCTCTCCATCACCTTCAAATTCCTGTCCAACCTGATCGTCTGATTAAGCGGCCTCGAGAAATTCATCATCGAGGGCTCACAACTGGCACCACTTTTCAAATCCCCATTGCCACATAACCCAGCTGAAAGTGCGAGAAACTGAAACTCATCCATGGATTGTCTCTGTACCCTCCTTGACAGATGACTTCCAGTCTTCTGCTTTGCCTTGGTAGATTCGGTCAAGTTCATATAACTTGGCTTCCCATGGCTACTACCATTCAATTTCTCCGATGTCACGCCGTTGTTTCCTGAGGCCGGGGTCATAGATGTACAGAATGAAGATGAAGGCGAGCTCTCATCACAGAGGTAGTCAGAACTCGGGCTTGAGGATGACCGAGTGGCACGTCCAGCTAGGGGAGGCTTCGCAGAAATTCTAGTGGTCATGTTATTCCTCCGAACTTTAACAGAAGGTGGTTCAGAAGATTTCGATTGTGCAACTAGAGGAGAGTCTGAGAAAGTCTTCGAAGCGGCAGTTGTTTCCAACAGATCAGAGTGGGATTCTTCCATCAATCTGGTCTCCCATGGCTTGGCTGACATCCACCGTTCTAACCAACTCCAATTCCAGCTATTTTTGTCAAACTCATATGACTTGAGAGCAGGCACTGACCCAAGTGGTCTGGAATTTGCATCACCATTTGATTTCCACTGCCACAAATGCAAGCATTATCCAAGAAATTACTCAGCATGCTTATGCCAGAGATTAGGTTGCAATGTAATATGAGACTAATCTCATCAAATGTTAATCTAGTTACCTTTTGAGTAAGGGCGTATGCAATTGCTCTATCTCTTTTGAAAGCTCCTTCTTGCCTCATTTGTAACTTTGCTTTGACATCTTCAAGCGTTCCCTTACTATCACACCACCCTTCCTGAATAGTAAAGATGCATAATTTAGACTTCTGAGTTCATGAAGTTTCTTAAATGCAAAATAATAGAAAAATTGTGATAATCTTATGTAAATTTATATGCTTTCGGATACTTGATACCTCAGCTTGTTTTAAGAGATCGGCCTTGCTTCGATGCTCATCAAGAATCCGTTGCACTGCCTGGCCCTCGACGGACATTCGGACACGGCGTGCCCTCACTCGAGCCTGGACTCGAACAAGAGCCTGCATGCACCTCAGTGTGACGGCTGCCTGCTTCCTCACTTGTCTCCCACGAACCAAAGCTTGAAGCCTCACGATTCCTTTCAAGGCCTTCAATGCCCTTCTAGCCTGCATTTTAAATACACAGATAAAACTAAGAGAAAAGCACCCATTGCCAGATCCAAATTCTGAATCCTAGAAACATTGTTGTTTGTCCAGCATAAACTTATCCGAGCTCATCTCATTACTACCTAGAACATCATATGAAATTATTCAATTAAAGTTTCAAAAATCAACTGAGGATTCAGAGAGACAGCAACTGCAAGCCGGTAATGCTGCTCTGTGGACTATACAGAGGGGTAAGTATGCAACGGCAACCCAAGTGCAACAAGACCCGCTGCTTTAAAATCAAATCACATCCCTTCACAATCTCATAAAGTGGGTGCAAAAAAAGAACAAGAAAACCGTTGCTTAATGATTCAGGAAAAGCTACAAATGTTATGATTAAACCAATATTTTCTCAATCAGAGAATGCAAATCTGAATCAGCTAAAGTGAAGGGACTCAGTCAACAGACAATTTTCACACTTTTTCAGCTTTTCAAGATCAAGCATCATCATAAGAAGAGTAAACACTTTCAGCAATAGAGTCCATGAGCAACCCACTCACCAAGAATCCACGGAAAGTGGTCTGTATCCTAATGGCAGCCCATTCCTGCCTCACAACCCTGAAGTCCTTCGGAGGAGCTCGAACCACTGTTGCCATTGCAGCAGAAAAGGCATTAGCAAGTGGTGATAAACCGTGGTTAGACCCCTCGGATGCTGCATAGTGCTTCCCTTTAAATGCACTCCATGAAGACCCCAGATCTCCTGATGGGCCCCTCCACAGCTTCCATTTCTTGCCCTTAGAGCTTCCCTTTTGCTGTAGAGAAAGAGATAGAGAGGATGAGCTTAGGCCTATAAAACAGTGTGCAAAACCAACATCTGGAAGCAAGATCAAAGACATCAAAGTTTTGAACTTTTCATAAGCGTGATGATTGAGACTTACATGGTCTTCTTTCTCGGGCTTCTTGTGACCTATAAGAGCTTTCACCCATTTTCCAGAAGCACCCATTTGCGCAGATACTCTAGCTTCAGAAGCGAGCTCGCAACACCTTAAAAATCAAAACTTTCTTTGGCAACGCGATCTTTAACCCTGACAATGGAGATGAAAGCTCACATGGAGGAAGAGGAGGTTCTGCTATGCAGGAAAATGACTTGGAAGAGAGCTCCAGAACCCAGTTTCAGACTAGAAACTGAAGTGACAGAGAAGGCGTGAAGCAGTCAAAAGGGTTACAGAAGAAAGAGAAAGGAAAACAAGAAAATGGGTAACAATAAAGGGTGAGAGTTGAGTAACTATAAAGCTTCATGAAAAGCAAAAATTTGTACTGGGAGAAGAGAAGAGTAGATGGTGCCACATTTAAAATCAGAGAGAGAGAGAGAGAGAGAGAGGGTGTGTGTAGTTACAGAAGTGGTGGCTTTCGGGGGTCGCGGTCGTGGGTTGGTTTTGCGGTGCGTGCAGGGAGTAGTCAGGGAGAGGCCAGGCCAGTCCAATGCTCCAAAACCCAACGAACCGTTTGGGGGGTGGCCATGGGTTTTGAAATTCAAAAGCAATAAAATGGACACAAAAAGGCATCGTCCCGCTCGAATCCCTGGCCAATGCCACGCCAATAGTTTCTGCTTCTGCATTATTTCTATTCGTCTCGGCATCTGAAAACTCAGCAGCGTGCCACGTCCTCCGGAAGGGAAAGATAAAATATAAAGAAAAAAGGTGATTTTCTCTTCATGGAAAGGCACGTCCCCTTTGGCGCAGTAGAAAAGAGAACCAAAAAGAAGGGGACAAGAAATCAATCAAGTCAGTGCTGTCAAAGATCCGGGTGCCTTTCTTGCTTGAACGAGGGAAGAGGAGAGGGGCCTCACGACTTTGATTGCGCACGATTTCTTGCCCTCGTCAAAACGTTGGCAGCGCCTTCGAATTTTGAGCGAGGTAATCAGAAACAGTATGTGCTTGGATTCGAGTTGGGTCTTGGGGGGCCACATTGTTGATGAAGTCAGTAAATTTGCCCATTTTCATTCCTGTGGGCAAAGAAATGAAAAATGGTGTCCTATTCATTCAATGTATAATGCATATGCCCTCCTATGTTTATTGATGACTCGGGTTTACAATGGTTTTAGGGCATCCTACTAATTTGTAAGGATCACGATAGGTCTTTACATTACATTTTAATAATATTCAGAACAGAATGTCCTTAGAAATGATCGTAAAAAATTATCTTCTCTATACCCAAATTCATGACTGTATTTCCATGACTGGTGTTTAGTCTCATAATCTCTATTGCTCTTGCATGGTTTTCAATTGTCCTAAGTTTTAGAATTATGGTTTGTACTTGATGGAAAGACTCATTTCATTATTTTTATTTGATTAATAGAATGTGGTTTTTCGAGACATAATTCCAAAGGTCCATCAAGATCTTGATAACATTACTAGGCAAAAATATGATGGATCTATCGTATCAACAATTTAATGCTATGTCTATATGTGAAATCTATGTAAGTGAGAACACTTCCTAATGTTGCCATATATATTTATATTACCAAATGCTTTTAGTTGAACGACTGGATGCATTTATTGAATAATCTCTTGATTGTGCATGGAGTTTCATGACATAGTTGTCCACAAACTACTGTCTTCTTGTCACTATTACAATGTTTTAGCACTCGTGGTGATTCTTATTTTCATAATGCCATTAACAGAAAGCTAAATCTCCATGTGTGGCAGGAGGCGACAAAAGAAGATGAAAATTTCTTGAATCATAGGATGCTGATGAAGGAATTCAACCTTATTCAACTTCGTATTCAAATCATCCTGTCGGGAACTGTGCGCCGAGGAAAGGGACAAGAAAAAGGTGAAAAATTTTCGAACACTGGGTGCAAATTATGTTGTCGTCCCTCGCGATTAAATAAAAACGGTTTGGATTTTCTACCTGTGTCAGGCGTTGACGTCTTGGGCTCACTGCTCTCCCTGTTGCTTTGTCGCTGTCCCTTGGATGAACGTGATATAATATCGGAAATGGTCCTCACATGCTCAATTGAGATGTTTGAAGAATTCCATCAAATTCGGCATTAATTTCAAGAACCCTAAAAATGCAACTCCATATAGGCTTTTCATAAAATCCAGTTGATGACAACATGTGAGGAGGAGGGTGTCTCGACATCGACTGCACCAGTGAAAAGTGTAAGGAGAGCGTGGAGCAACATTTCAAACCACGAGAAGAAGACAACTACGTTAGGTGGCCTTCGCAAATTCCCATGCCCCACCTGTTGTGCGATGACTCCACTCATAATCAGCAGCACATGCTCAAGTAGTCTTTCCGAGTATCTAATCCCACAGAGAAGCCTACCATGCTCAAATTCTTAAACCCGAATGTCCGTCACGAAATCTGCAGGGTTTGTCGATTTGGGCAGTCTTGAGAAGTTCGTTGGCACACGCTAGTCGTCGCAGCAATTTTCCGTGCAGAACTACAGAATTTTCGACCTAGATGATGGTACAATAGATGAAAAAGGATACCAACATCAATGATTTTACCTGTTCTCACATCTGCTGATCAAATCCATGGTACAATTACTTAATGACACATCACAGATGCCCTTTTTGGGGACCAACTCCACTTGCATTAAGCCACAGAAAAAAAGGGAGACAGAGACCAGCCAACTCATAAACTGGAGCCCCTTCACACATGCATCTCTGAAAGAGTCAAAATGGCGACTTTATGGCCTTTTCTGAGCATGACATGGATGTATCAGTTAAATGCATGGTCCAGTGTTCATTCAAATCGGCAATACTCGAAACTCTGGGCACTGCATAATATTCTTGTGGACCTGTGTCCACCCATGAGTTCACCAATGCACATTTCTTCAGCAAAAGGAACTCCTTTGTTAAGAGGAAGCGCCACATCGAGCTAACATATTTGTTGGGCGAGTTGCTAAAGAAAATAACTAACCTCTTTTGTCGGTTCACCATGCGACCAGTGTTAAATATACAGTCTAGGGTGATAGCGATGGGCTATTGCTAGCTAATGTAGCGCAAGAGTTTCAAGATAAACTTCCATATCATTCAACGAAAGAAATCTCCAGAGTCAATATTGTCTGACAAATGTAATTGGAACAGAAAAGTGTGGTACTTCGGAAAAGATGAGGTGAGTTCTCTCAAAAGAAGGAATGAACTCTAATATTTCATGCCCTCCTGAAAATGGATAGGCAACGGACTATAACTGTACACCCTACCCTTCAAAAGAATAAGCGCAAAACAGGTCATGCACAAGAATGTGAGCGAGACTTTATCACACATAAAGTTGAACTGTGCTAACTCCGTATTAGCTTCAAGCCTTCTCTTTAGAAGGTGAAGATATCAGATGGTGCAATGTGGCTGCATGGATGACAGCACTTGGGGTGGTATCTTTGGCATGGACAGATCCTGAGCGTCTCAGGCCAGAATTTCGACCAACTCCACTTGGGACAAGTTGTCGTAATCTCCGTGGGAGGAGTCGAACCAGCCGTGCTGAGCTCACAAGCAAAACCACACCTACAATGATGAGCAGCCTGCACAAGGAAATTTACTTAAGGAACATCATCGAGACTGCAATGCATTGGTAACTTCAATGAGCAGTTCAAACCACCCAACTGATAAGTATTGCTAAAGAAAGAAAGCAAACGCGCCACAGACTATCAACTTGGCTCATGGCTGAACTCCCTAAGTTTTACACTCTTCCTAACCATTTGTATGAGGTATCATCTATTCATGCATATGTTACCTCATGTAGCATCTGCATACAAAAATTAAGATCACACTTTTCTTTCTCCCTATAGTTATTTAACTGAATTGAAACTGGCTTTCAGAAAAAGCAAATCCTACGACGTTCACGTACTTCAATTTACCATATTGAGGAAAGGAAAGAAATGTGGTGAGCTTACGCAATTTAAACGATCAAGGGTTGAAACACAGACTACATGTACAATGTGTTCTTCTGAAAATAAGAGGTGCCTCAACTTACCATCCAAGCAAAAGTGAAAGTCGTGCCGCTGGTGCTGAAGGCAACTTCTCACCCAGTGCCAACATGCCGGCTAGCACACCACTCACAATGATGCCACTGCAGCACATGTAGATACGACGATTGCTCTCCCATGCTTTAAACCACGAGTCTATTGAAAAACACCGTTTCACTCATTTAGACAAGTATAATGAAATTACACCCACTCTATGCAGGTTCACCACAGAGAATGTACAAGCACAGAAAATTCTAAAAAATGACATTCATATTGACCCAATGTCCAATAATAGCATAAAAAAGGGAAAAACTATTCATCTTTGTCATAAAATAAGTACAAAAAATACAGTGTGATTAAGATATTGACTAGACTAACGGCAAATTATATTTCTTGAAAAGCTACAGAATTTAGATCCAATGTCAACACCATATGAAATGACTGCCATATTGACAGGATGAACACATACCTGGTAGAAAAACCCTGTACCACTGCAAGAAATGCTGATTCCAATGCATATAGGAACTAGCATCTTAGAGAAACCTTGCTCCATGAAAAGAAACCCCATCTTGGATACTACAGAAGCCATCCTGCAACCAGAGGTTCATTTCATGATTTTGTTTTCCAAAACAAAAAAGAAAGAAGAGAAGCAAATTTAAATAATAAGGCACAATTTACTTTCTGAACTTATTTTGCTTTTGAATGGGTTTAAAGTCTGAACTTAATTCTGCTTTTGAACACATTAAAGCTCCATATTGATCTTAAACAGTGCAGCATTCCAATGTCTCATAGTCTTCCAAGATGACCTCATTGACGAGAAGGTGTTAAGTCAATTAAACTCAAATTGATTAGTCTCCAAATCAGTGGTGAGTATATCAACAACATTGACAAGGGAAACTGCAAACCTATGGTAGATTCACTCTTGGCACAATCTCTTGTGCAATAGGTGGATGGCAGATATGAATAAATTGTTAGTGAAGCAAAAGGAACAGAACTCATAAGTGCTGAGGTCAATATAGATCAGTACCCAAACAGAATGCCAGATTCCAAGCCAAATATAATTTCTTCAACAACTTCATATTCCATCTGCTCCACAAGACAGAGTCACGAGAGATGTTGAGCGTCAGATGCCTATATAGCACTCAGTGAAACAGCACACTCACGGATACTTTAATTCACGTTGACCCATCTTACCATCTCTTGCTCCCTGCGATGTCGTCTAAAAATGCGAAGCCACCCATTAAGCAGTACCTTTTCCAAATAATTCCATTAGGTTTTTAACATTGGAAAATTAATCGAAATATAGTTTACAGAAGATGTGTGCCTAATCAGGCAGCCCAAAATAAAAAGCAATTGATGAAGTAATTTGTATCTTTTCAGGAGTGATACTAGTAGATCCAATCAAAAGCATCAACTGAGTCATATTATCCTTTTATTATAAAGGCAAAGAGTAGGGAAAGGTGTCACTACAGAATATTCAGGATATCCTACATGCGTCAATTACTAACTTCAGCAGCCAAAGAAAGTACATGCTAGATTAGTACACTAACATCCAAACCTCTTCTTTTTTAATCTTATGCTTCAACTGATCTGAGAAGGCCAAGAAGTGCTTTCAAAATGGACAGGGCACATCTATAAAGCGACAATCATAGGCTTGTATGGATCCATGCATTGCACTTACTTCTCTACAGTTTAATGTGTGTGAAAATGCAAAACACGAAAAAGTCTCAATAACAGACATAAGTACCAAACTCCGAAATAATGGACCTGAAGTAATAAATAAGTTCGCATATTCGACATCATGTAACATGTAACAAATTTGACACAGCCAAAAATGCCTAAATGTGTAATTATACTGAAAAGACAAGCCAATTAAATGGTGCCTAGGATAGAATACCTACAAACAAGACTGCCACTATGAATGCTAGCCATGGCAAATGGAAAATCGATATTGCAGAAGCCACTTGCTCCTCACCTCCTGCCCCAACTCCTGCAAATAGAAATCCATGTGAAAAGTGCATAGTTGCTAGTCATCAGAGCAAAGAAAAAACAGGCATGTCTTTATTATCTAAAAGAATTTCAATGCTGCTGCAAATTAGTCCAGAATGATGTTGTGAAAACTCACTTTTGGTGGACAAGAAAGAATCAGAGAAGGGCACAAATATAGTTATGTTTCTCTTTCATATCTTTTTCTCTTCTTGATTTGGCAGGGAAAACTGAGAATGGGTTGGAAAACTATGCTCATATCTAGGCAAAGAGCCAGGTGAGCCCTTGGGTGGTGCCACGATGTACTCCTTTTATTTTATTTGGCAAGTTACTACTACTAATATTTTTAACCAAGGATACATACATCCAAAAAATCTATCTATAGAGGCTAAGCATCCCACCACTTTGCAGCAATCTTACCAGTATCAGAGACAAAAACAAATTATGAAATTCTTTCTGATACGTATTATAAAAAGAAAGACAATAAACTCATGTTACCTATGGCACCGATTCCTGCCAATGTGATCCCCATCCAGTCAACTGCATTCATGACTTCCTTCAGATAAAAATGAGAGAACACTGAAAGAATAGCTAGTCCACAACCAGAAACAGGCTGAATAACAGATACCTGTAATCACAATATAGTTAGCGAAATGAGCATATTCAACATTCTCTCACGTGTCTACATGCACACATAGGCACAAGAGCCCAGGCACATCACTGCAGGGACACAAACAAATTTAAGACGTAAAAACAGGACAAAACTTGACTTTAGAGTTGTCGATAGGTAAGTCGCCCCGACTCCAGTATGGACTTCGACCATTACTTGTGTAAGATAGGGACATTCACATGGAATCGTCACACAAGCATGGACTTACTGGAGCCTGAGATAGAGCTATCAACATCAGCAATGCTCCAAATATGTCCATCAGAAACCCAACAGCCCAATCTCTGTTGGAAGCATATGCCCTAATAACCTACAAAAAGGGAATAGATTCAGTCAGCCAACAGCCAATGCTAACAACAACTCAATTTCCCCGTCAAAAAGCCTGCCCAAAGTTGCTAATTGCACAGGAAGTGCATTCCATAACTAAAAGATCGACAACGGCATGGCAATACAATACTCTTAACTTCTTTAAGTTCCAGGGAAGTCATGGAAGTGGATTAAAATGTAGAAATACCAACCCCATCGAGCATCCCAATGAGAAAGAGCAATACTTTAGCATAACAATTCAACAGGGCCGCGATTTCCTCAAATCCCAATAGAAACAACAAACAAACATCGAACCTCGACAACCCATTTGCTAGAATTCACATATGGATACGCCAATAACTGCCATCCTATGAGCCAACCCAGTTTTTTTTTTTTTTTTTTTCCTTCCTTCGCGCAATACGCAATGCAATCGAACCCGGACACAATCTTTACCAACAACACGATCGACCCAAGAAGCCCCCGAATGGAGAAAGGCGAGGGACGAAGACACGAGGGGCCGACCTTGAGCTTGAAGGAGAGAGGGGGCAAGATGACGGTGCCCTTCTTCTGAAGAACCTTGCCGATGTTGTTGCCCGCGGTGGCCACCAACGTCAGACAGATCGACTCCCACATCTCTCTCTCTCTCTCTCTCTCTCTCTCTCTTTCTCCTCCGTCTCTCTATCTCTCTCGAAAAGAAAAGCGACCCAGAAGCGGGGAGAAGGAGGAGAAGGGAGATGGATTTGCAAGATCTGTGCTTTCGTGATTTGGATTCGGTAATATACCGTTCGAAGGTTCTGATGTTTCACGTTACCTCCACACTTTCTCTCTCCTTTTCTCTCGATTTTATATACGGTGTCAGCTGATCTGATGCACAGCGAAGGCGCCTTAAAATGGTACGGCCAATTTCAGTTTTACCCAAGAAAGGGAAAGAAAAAAGAGATAATTTTCTTTTTAATTTTTTTTTTGATCGGGTCATTTTACTATGAATTTTGTTCATCTGCAATCTGCTTGTGTATTAGCAAGAGGATTTGATCATTTCAATCGATTTTAACCATCATTATGATGCACTCGGGGTTTTCGTTTAGGAAAGATTTCTTATGTTAAAAATGATGATCGGATCTTGCAATTATGGGCATTTAATTATAATTTAATTTGAAGTACTCGAAACTTTTCAATGTACTAAAGATTACGGGGAAAATTTCAAATGAGAATGTGAAGTATTCTCATTTTTTCAAGTAAAGGCTTGAAGTGGATGCAGTTACATATAAGAGCTTAAAGTGACCTTATTTTTTAAAATAAGAATCTAAAGTGAATTTTGTTTAAAATAATAATTTAAAGTAGTAATGTCAATTTCAAATAAGGATTTAAATTTTCAATTGATCAAGAGCATTTTTATCTTTTACCTTTATCGAATTTTTTCTTTTTTTTTTCTTTTTTCTGGCTATCCATTTCCTCTTTGTCGATGGTTGGTAGCCGATCACTAGCGATGCTCAAAAAGGGTTGGGCAAGAGTCAACCCTCACCAAGTCTAGGTGAGGCATTTCACCTACAACAGGTGAGAGCTTGGGCAAGACGATTCTTGCCGACGCTTATCGGAAAGAAAAGAAAAGAAAAGAGAGAAAATAAAAAAAATTAATTTAATTTAAATCGTCTTTTGACCAAAATGCCATTGATCAGTTGGAATATTTAATTGGTCGGCAATCAACAAGGTCGGACCCTTATTTAACATTGCCATAGTTACTTAAGGCCTTTATTTAAAATTGACATAACCACCTTAAATACTAATTTGACATAAGGTCCACTTTAAACTTTTATTTGAGAAAATGATGGCACTTTATACCCTTATTTAAAATTTTCCCAAGATTATACACCTAAGATGATATAACCCATTTACATATTTCCTTGAAAAATGTAAACATATTTTATATATTTAAATCGAAAGGAAAGTCATACATAGAAGTAATAGATGTTGCTTTCGACCAAACATCACTAAATGCCAACCCTCTCTTCCTATGTAAAGCCTTAATGATCTAACTGATCACCTTATTAAGTGGATAACAATTGACAACTAAATTCCCATAAATTTCCTATAATTTGCTTTAATTCATATGTAAGTTTCACCTCAAATTGAATAATTACAGGAGAAAATTCCAAATTAGGACATGAAGTGTTATCTTTTTCTTAAATAAATGTCTAAAATGGATATTGTTTCAAATAAAAGTTCAAAGTGCTCTCATTATTTCAAATAAGATCTGAAGTTATCATATCAATATCAAAGAAGGGCCTGGAATCATTGTTTAGTAAGAACAATGTCATCTTTTAATTTTTTTCCTTTTTTCTTCTTTTTTGTGTTTTTTCTTTCCAAAAAAACAAACTAAAAAAAAAAAAATTAAAAAGAGCACACATGGTAGGGATGGCTCCCTCCCGCTTTTTTTTTCCTTTTCATTTAAATTTTTTAATATAATTTATTTAAATGTGAATTTAAATTATGTTTGGAAGAAAATATCCCTCATTAGTTGGAATTTTTTGTCGATCGGTGAGTCGGTGTTGTTAAGCTATTATTTCAAATAGCCATAATCACTTTAAATCATTCTTTGAGACTAATTGGCCACACGCAAGGCTGGGGTTCGAATCCCCAACTCGTCACGATGTGCGACTTAAGTGGGGTGCCATGGGTGGTGGGTCCCCATGCTAGGGCCCTCCCGGGCTTACGTCGCCAGCTGCTGGCTGTATGGCGGTTCTTGGGTTATATATATGGTCACTTTAGGCTTTTATTTGAAACAATATTCACTTTAAGCTATTTTTTGAAAAAAAAAAAAATGAGGACACCTTGAGTTCTTATTTGGAATTTCTCCTAGTGTATATATATATTTGGTAGAGAAACCCCAATCAAATGAGATATTTTGGTCATCTTCCTCAAATGCCAAGTTGCTAACACATCTTAAGGGATTGGTTTCAATCTATTCTTTCTAGCGTGAGCCTCGAATATTAGTTAATTTTTTAGATGCTAAACCATTAAATGATTTATTTACGAATTTTATGGTAGTGGTCAAATAATTACATGACCTATGAAAACAAAATTGGTGACATGACCTCCATTTATTTTGGGCAGAAGAGTTCCTTAACCTATATCACATCAAACGACTGCTAATTTAAATAGGTCTCAAAGGAGAAAAACTAAAGTATTTGGCCATCCTGTTGAAAAGGTTGCTTGCAATTTGAATCCCATGTATGGCATGGCAAGCATTGAAGCAGAAGCCATTGCTGGAATCGCTTACCGCGCTGCTACACCAATCAGTAGAGCCACAAGCACAATGTTATGGTCCAAGAAGTTGGAGATGTCGAAGAATGAGATGAAATCGATATGCATATCCTGCCTTTGCTTATTAGAACAGTTGCCGACATTCAACATGTTGATCTTGGCAAAGATTTTGCTAATGGCTATTGCTAGGCTGAACCCGTGTTCCTGCTTAAGAAACTCAGCTGCGTCATTGGAAAAGTGACGGTCGAATGTTGACCAACTGTATTTGAAACATGCTGATAGATTGCGAGAAGGTTATGGGGGATATCTATTGATCCAGGTTAACCAAAAGAGTACTGGTACAGAAAAAAAAGGCAAGGGTTCAGGGACAACAGCAGAGTATCGTGGAATGATGCAATTGAGAGTCGACCTATGTTAATTCTGAGAATTGGTAATTGACTGTTCCAACTTCAGATAGTAATGGAATGTCTCTGGCATGGACTGTTCCATTCTTGAGCCTTCAGGGTTATCTGGGCAATGTTTCGACAGGTAGACATTAACCCCCCATGTTAACTTCTTCACACTCCACAATCTCACTGAGCAAACACATTTCAACAACAATATCAAGCATAGATCAAGATAACGCTCTTTGCTGGTAGATTTCTATGGCAAAAGTGACCAGGAATTTAAAGCGCATGAGTGGTGCACAAACTGGTGTATCAGATTGTTCGACAGCCCTCCTTTCAATAGAAGATAGCAAGATATAAGGAGGCATAGAATAATTCTGGGTTTGCGATGAATCTAGTCAAGCAACTGAGTCAATCGATGATGGTGTCAATAAAGAAAGATTGAACCTGGCCATACGGAGCACTCAGAACTTACTACATCAAGCCGTGTCAGTTCAAAAGGCACATGAGATTCAAGACAATTTCACCGATGGGAGAAAAGACTGAATAACCACACTGGGATGTATCATGTACCAAAATTGTATAGCGTTTTACATCCTATTTACCAACCAGGGCGAGCAAAAGCAAAGAAACAGACATATCAGCTGGAACATGTTCCACTATAATTGGCAAAACAAAAGAGGAAAAGAGCGGAATGTGATAATTTACCAGTATACACTAGACTTGATGACAATGTTTTCAGGAGGGTACCCAGTTATAGCTAACTCTCCGACAAGACAGGCCTTGCTTATGATGAATCCACCTGAACTTAATCGATAGTGAACATCAGATAATTCAAGAAAAACAAAAGAATTCGTCCTTGAGTTGCTGCAGGAAAGATCACTTTGACGGTCCTTTGACAGAGAAGGTTGTGTTCATGGACATCAATAGGCAATATCGGTGATCAATCATGAAGAAGTACACCAATTCACAATGAAGGATGTCACAGCAGTTGTTAAACTACTTCAACGAGAATGAGAACCTGAACAGGAAAATGGAGAACAGATGAGGGACTTCCTAACCACGATTCCACAGTGCAAGTCTAGCAAGAAACCAAAGACATCACCTAGTCGTAATAACTCATTCTGCAGAAACTACAGGTTGAATCAAAAGGGGTGAATGAAATTGCTTATACCGAGTCAACTGAAACAAGACACGCCAATAGATTTTAGGCCCTGGGAGAAGATTGCAAACGATTTGATTAACAACTACCCGTGCCACTAATTTACAATTCATGCCAATTTTCCAATCAATACACCGTAGACTCATGATTACATCCTTCCAGAGTGAAAGAGACCTCCTTTTGGAAAATCAAAGACTCATCATAAACATATTACAAAGAACCAAATTTGCAGACCAAAAAAGGACTCGACTAAACCCCCCAACATCAAATTTCTCACCACCAACCATAAAACACCCGTGTGTACCTATCCTTGAGCCACCTGAAGCTCTTCCTGAAAGACCCTTTCACCTTGCCTTCAACTGCATACATCTTGTAGCTAGCCACCCTCTTCTTCCTCTGTAACTCAGGGTCACTGAAGCTCCATGACTTTGAGGTTGACCCGGATGTGCTCTTCCCTTTCTTCAACTTCAAATCCCTGTTGAAGTTGCTGTTGCTGTAAGCGCCCCACACGTCTGTCTGTGCATATGATGCGCTGTAGCACCTGAGGTCGCTGTGTGATTGTGGCGGCGGCGGTCCATAGTATGGCTGCAACTGCATCATATTGGGTCCTCCATAGGACTTTGATCTGTTGTGATTGTAGTTGTAATCAGCCATGGATTACAAGACTGCAGCCTCGGTCGGGGTGGGTGATGAGTGATGGGTGTTGGGTCTTGAGTCTTTGGTTGTTTCTTGAAAAATTCAGAGTTTGAGAAGGAAAAGGGAAGAGAGAGAGAGGCACAGGGAGGCGATGAGGACGATTCCGTGATAGAAGAAAATGTGGTGTCCAACCAAGATATTGACTTTCTGAGTATGGCAAGGCTGCCATAGGTTTGGATTTTTCCTCCAGAAAAAAAGATTGCATTCTTGGAGGCCCCCTAGGAGACTTTGGAGACGACTTGTTGAATTATTGATTATCTGTACATGCTGACGATTCCTGCCGATTACCAGTCTGTTTCTTGTTTTTTGACTAAGTCATAGGAGGCATCTGGAATATACTATCTTGTTCAATTGCAGTCGTTTAAGCAAATGAAAGAAGTGTGGAAAGAGAAACTTCTCTGATTGGTGACAGATACTCGGATGGCTTTCACGGGGGGATATTTTATGCGGTCAATAATAGAGAGGAAGGGTGTAAAGTTGGGGTTACAACTCTTATGTTCTTCTGTAGATTCATTTATCTGAACCTATCTAGCAAACCATATCTAATATATACATACATATACATACATAGGTGCGTACATACATATATGCCTGTGTGTATATCATGCTTTCTTTTGTTGCAGTTTTGATATTTTCTTGATACGGGGTGCATAATATTTCCGCATGTTCGAACTAATAATCAAGCGGTAGGTAGCATCGGTTTAGTAAAAAATGATGAAATTCACAATCTTTTCTATACGACGGCTGCCTTGGATGAGTAGCTGTCATGAACAGACTCTCCTCTACATATCTTGAAGGGTTTAATACGTAATTTTATATTTCGCGAATATTAAATTGCTTATTGAAAATGCTATAGATGACAGAATGGGTGGTGTTTTTTAGAAGACACATAATATATTCTGTCATCAAGCTAAGCCTAGATGACAGAACACAAGCTTCACCAAAGGGGGACAAGTCTATATCTTTAACTAAGGAGAGATAATGCATTAGCTAAAGAGACGACAGCTACAAATGCACCTCAATCAAAACTAATCTCTTGTACACATAGTGCTTCATAATTATTTAACTGCGTACTGTACACTACCTACCCACGTAATTATTAATTCGAATTTAGATGAAGACAAGTCATAGTATCTTCCCCATGACTTTATAGGAATAGTTCCGATACAAACTTTTATATTTTCCCTTGACGAATTGAGCCAATCTCATTTCAGTTTAATTAATTGAGAGTCGGCGATTCTCACTTTCAATCAATTACGTATTCTGGTGAATCTTATCATCGAGAAAAAATCTCCGTGTTGTGACACGGGCAAAGCGTTGTTCTCCAACCTTGACTGACGTGGAATTTAGGCGTTGGGATCACGGACGTAAGCTTTAAAAAATAAAATCGACTACGGTTCTTGACTCATTCTCAAAGGTTGCTTTCAGGGACATGAAAATGGAAGAAAGCATGGTACGAGCAGAACGGGCACAAAGAACTCCTTGCGTATAATTGGGCCCAAGGTCAAACCCGGACGCTTGCACTACTGGCCCAATAGCATCAAGCCCAAGATATCGTGGGCCTCAAGGCCCATGTTAACGTGCGTTACCGAACTGCCAGAGGTTTCCTTCTCCCTTCTTCGTGGATTGCATGCTGGGTGTAATAACAAAATCACTCTACGAAAAATTGGTCTAAGCGAAAGAAAAAGTCCGGAAATCTTCTTTGTTTCCTCTTATCCTGTTTATCCGAGTCTTTATCTTGACGACCAAACACAACCTGAAAGGAGAAAAGCAAGCGTTCGTGTTACTATTAACAAATCCCTCACAATATTGATCATTTGAAATGAAATGTAGTCAGATTTTGCGAGCCTTGATCGATTTTGAACTCAGCTTTGCCCTTCGACCTTTCCTTTAATGGGGAGACTTGAACATGAGGTTGTGGATCTCTGAATCTATTGAGGGGATTAGGACAATTGGAAAGCATCCAGAAAATGCGCCCATTGGAAAAATTGTCCCTATTGGCTCTTTTTCTTGTAGTGACGAGTTCTCCATATTTCTAAACTTCAATTTATCTCTTGATTTGTAACTAATGTGATATTATGGAAGACTAGAAGAGACTGTGGTCGTGATTAGAAACGAAATGCAACGGGCGCTCATTATGGGAGTGTTACATGTATTTTTTTGACAAATTGGGGTCGTCAGAAACTCAATGGTTTTAAATATTAAGGTCCAACAGAGGATGATCAATAGTTAAAGTATCAAATTTGACTTCAAATCAAAAGTGAATAGATTATAATATGCCACGAAACCTCAAGGACTCTGTAGAAGTTTAACTACTCAAGTAGATCAGGAACAAATCGGGAATTATATGAAGGTTTATTGAATCAGAACGGATGACGTATATTCTTGGACGCCATACTCATTTGATGACTAAAATTGAACATAAACTTCTTCATAGATACAATTAAAGTACGCAGAGAAAGTAAAAAGCTTACAAAGGATGACTGGAAAGAACAGGTGTTGGAACCAGAAAAAGTAATCTAATTCAAAGTTCAAAATTCAAGCTTTAGGCAATATCTAATCTAAATTGATCCATTATGAATGACCTTCCTGTCTTCAGAATATAATGCGTTGTTTGCTATCAAATGCCTTGATTGATGCTATGTGTTGATTGGTAGTTGTGTATTGTATGTGCTTGTTTATGGTTTGACTGGCCCTATATCTTTTACGAGCCATTTTGTTACATGCCCTAAGCTTCCCTTGCAAGAATCTCCAACTACCTTGACTTGTGTGCTACTTAAGGATGATTTGTTAACTTTTCCCAATTCCTTAGCTGTGATTATCTCTTGATGGATTTTCCTTAACTCAATCTTAACTTCTATACGTGCTTCGAATCAATCAATCATAATTCCGTGTTATGTACTTAACTAAAAATTTATCTATTGAATACTCATGATCGATGAACTCATCATGCATTCCATCTATGGGCCTTATGGGTCAATTATATGATTTAGCTTTCATGATTGATGAGCTTATGTGGCATTCCATCAATTGGGCCATAGGGCCAAAAAAGTATTTCTTATAGTCTAGTTTGGACCATTAACCTCTTTATATATAGATCCAGATTTTGAGCCCCGAGCAACCGGGGAAGAAAATCCTTTAAATAAGGAAACTTTTCCTCATTGAGAATGCCATAAGCCAACTCTGTATGAGATTTGACTATCAATTAACAAACACTAGATGGAATAGAAATTCTTAACAAATTCCAACAAGAGCCAAAAGTGTCACAATAATTTACATGGAATGGTTTAATTGACTACTTGACTAAGTGGGGTGAATAATGATACTTCTTGTATATACACATACATTGATGCCCTTCTTTTAAATTTTCATCTATCATGTCATGCACTCAATTTGTTTATGAATGTGGGCTTATTCATGAACGTCTTTTGTATTTTATTGGGTTTTATTTTCCTTGGCCACTGAATTTTATGTATTCTTCTGGCAACATCTTTGGATCTCTCCACACATGCCCCCATTCCTTCACCACAGCCCGAAATACTACCGAAAGCATTTTGTCTACTGCGAATGCAGCTCTCGGACCAAAAAGACAAAGGAGCCACAAGACAAAAATTCAATCAATACCCTCAAATATCTCAAAAATATGAAAATGACCATTCCAATCAAATTGGCAAGACACGGTTTCTTTTTCAGTCAGATAACGAATGGTTAGGGTTAAGCTGACAAGAGACTCATCCCCACGATTCCACGTGGACACTAACTGTACAAAGGTCACGCCATCATCAAGAAAGGCCCATTCTCGGCAAGTTGCCGAAAGTGAGAGGAGAAAGAAGAGGATAGAGTGAGAGAAAAAGATGCCAATCATGCCACGATCCGCACACCGGAGGTTACTCTAAGGTTAAAGGTGTTGCAATGGCCGAAGCAAAGATCAGATGCTGATCTCTATCAATCATTTCAATTTCTTGGTGACGCAAGAGTGTGCGTGTTGCTGCTCCTTTGTGAACAAAACAATTCTAGGGACGGTAAGCAAGCATAAGATCTATTTTAGAATAAGGAAAGTCCCATTGTGATTGAGGCCATGCAAGGTCTTCCATATCGTTCCTCCACTACGAAAAGAGAAACCCTAAATCTTCTTTTATATGAATCACATGCTTGTATCACATCCACTTTGCTAAAAGGAAAGTTGCTTTTGTGCAGCTTAATGAGGAATTGCAATTAATGCCAATTATTAATTAAAACATGTTTATGCGAGCAATGTTTATCAAATGACACAAACGCATATTAAGGATCAGTAATCACTTTAACCACAATATGATATAAAAAGCTGACGAATAATATACTTTCTCGTCACTTACCATTATCAAAAGAATATGTTAGTTCAAATGAATTCCAAAAACCGATAGGGACTTGTTTCATACTCGTTAACGATGTGTAAGTGACCACCAAAATCTGGTTAGATGGAAAATGGTTTAGATTATCATCACTATCATTAGATATAATCATAATATTTCACTTTAAAGATAAAAATGTTGACTATTCCTGACGGGCACTTATGAAAGTGTGGAGGGTAATTGCAGTAAATTTCAAGAGAGAAAATGATGTAATAAAAACAACTCCCATTATTTGCATTTTCTCTAGGAAAAGAATAATAGAAGTGCTACAGTTTTCGCACAACACTCATTTTAGTATCAAAACCTTTTGACGGATCACTTTAGTATTACATCAGAGAAAAATGACCACTTTAGTGCATTTCAACCACACAATCCAGCAAGAAAAAAATTTCGCATGACTTTTTTTAATTAAATAGGACCAGCTGATTCTTCGTCATTGATGGGCTATCACTTCACACAGAACTCAAAACGGAAGATTTGAGCTTGAGTTCAAGACATTGGCAAAACGCCCCGGATCTTAATATAGGTATGGCGTGGGGAGGCTCTTCACCGAAATTGAAGTAAAAGATGAAAAGAAAGAGGTGAAAACTTTGCACAACATGAAATTTTTTTCCCTAATCTCACTCGATCATCTCTGTTACTCAATTTAAAAAGTTTGTATCTTGCTGAAACGAATTTGAGCTGCTTGTCCTGGTCATGCTCTTCATTGCGAGATTCAGCTCTTAATTTTGCCCCAAATTATGTAGTCCGAATTAGGATTAGAAGAAGAGTGGAAATGTCTTGATTTGTCCGAATTAGGGTTTAAATTTGAGGGAGTAATCATTTAAGGCTATTAATGCTAACTCAGAGAGCACTGATGAGCCAAGTTGATCCAAAAAAATGATAAAATATATTGGCACATCATATTTCAGCCTTCCACTTATATGATTGTTTTTTTTATTATTAAAGTGGCACTAAAGTAATATGACGAAATTTATGACATTTTTATTGTTTTTTCCCCATTTTCTCTTAATCATTAGATTTACCGTACTAAAGATGGCTGATTGCATGATGACGATGGAAGAAAGGATGCAATTCGTTGCAATAAACCCTAGTGTGAGTGGTTGAGCTCCTTAATTCTTAACTTTACGATTTAAGCATCAAATCCTGAGGACAAAACAGATGCTCAGGTTGTGTGGGGAATTTAGGAAAAGACAAAACGTCCGACGAAAGCCACGCGTTGGTGGTGATTGGTAGGAACAAGAAGTCAAAGATTCTTATGCCTCAACTTTCTCGATTAAGTTAATTGCCTAATTATCAGAAAGCATCTATACTTTAAACAGCTTTAGTTAGCGCCACATTATATACGTTTGCTTGAACTAAGTGTTCATGTACGTGCATTACTTCCACTGGAACCTTCTCCCTTTGCTTCAGAAGGTGGGGACGGGTCAACATTAGAGATGATTTGATTAATTGATTGATGCTTCCAACATATCCAATAGCTTTGTTCTGTTCCTTCGGAAAAGGGGGAAAATTCCAATTTTTTTATGGTGCATCTTCCTTGTAATAGCCATTCAAAGGAAGGGGGGACATTCTGTTGAGAAAAGCTTGTGATTCCCAGAGTGCTAAAGATGGGTCTCTTTCCATTTTGGTACCCCATTATTTGATTCCATTTACATTACTTGTGGCCTATGTTTGGGGGCTCAAGTAAAGCCTACTTCTGAAAACAGGTTTTGATATTCCCCCAAAAAAAAAAAAAAAAAAAAAAATAACTTTACAAAAAGGTGTTTATATATGTTTCTAAGGATAGAGATATTCCATATCAAAGTAGAAGTGAAATTTAAAATGCTTAAATAAATATAACCAACCATTGAAAACAAGGCAAGACCAAAACTTCTACATTTGTATTTAAATTTGAGGAGATTACCTTATATTTATGATTTTCTTTTTACATAGGACTCAGGGGCCACTGTCAGCACCCCTCAATCCATCATGACCATCATCATGGGAGATTTTGCAAGGCTACCACCAAATGCTTTAAAATTTTAAGACTAAAGTGTAGAAATATGCAATAGGTGAAATGAATTGAATTTGACATGCATAACAAAATAAAATTTTGTGGGATTATCAAATTTTCAAAAAATTTAAGCTATCGGATGAATATTTATTTCAAATACTTTAACACTATATTGAGCAAATCTACTAGCTACGAAGCATTGACACGTTCTGGGGGCTTTCGTGTCGTGTCGAATACTCCGATATGTGTTTGGCATTTTTTGACACTCTTTGACACTTGGTCAATAGGTATCAAAAAATTTGATACTTGTTCAACTCTTCCGACACTCCCCCGCATGCGAGTTGAGAATTTTGATAGAGTCAAGAATTCTAATATTCGAGTTCGTAATTCCGACATGTAATTTTGACATGCATGGGGTCGATTTTTAAAAAAATTTCAATTAATGAAGGGTCAAAATGTAAATAAATAAGAAAATAATAAATAATAAAAATAATAAAGGGGAAAAGAAGAAAAACCTAGTAATCTCTTCTTTTTTGACTCTTACTTCCCATGAAACATGATTCACCCCCAATTTTTTTCTTTTCTCTTTCAATACATTTTGACATGCAAGTCTAGAATGTAGATTACTTGATTTTTTTTCCCTCCGAGTTTTATGGACTATTGGAGTGAAATTAAAACAATGAATGATAGTAACAAATTTTGTATTAATATTTTTAAGGTAAATTCATTCTAGGCTCTTTATTATTATTTATTTATTTGTGAATTTGAATCAAATTATTTGAATAAAATAATCATAAGAATTTTAATTTATCATGTATATATAAAAATATACATTTAATATGCAACGTGTCGGAATTCTCTATTTTTTTAGAAACGATGTGTTGACGTGTCGTGTCATGTTGTGTCACCTATCAATGTTGGTGCTACTTAGTTTATTAGCTAGGGTTTTAGTAATTTATGTTATAACCTTTGTGGAGTTTAAATTGCTAACACGATCGTTGACTACCTAATGCAACTCCTTTTATTCGAGTTTCTAAAAACCCAAGTGGAGTGACTTTATACATACATATATATTACTTAATTTTCCTAATAGTCTTTTAAACTTGCATGCTTGGTTTTGGAAGCTTTCATTCTTTCCGCATGGGCTAGTCTTTCTCTTTTTTATTGTCAAATTATGTCTTGAGTGTGAATTTTTACAAAACTCAATTCATTGGATAAATTTGGTTAAATATCCAAAGTGTGATCGCACAAATTAATCCAATTTATATATTTCTTGTGCGGAGATTTATGGATAATGGAGGATTTGTTATTTTGTTTGGTGCTCTATGCCATCTTATTTGGAAGTACATGAATGACATACTCTTCAGAGATCACAAAGTGGCGGTTGCAGCTATTAAGAATCACCTCATCAGAGTGGTGAAAGATAAGGCCTTAACATTTAGAAATGTTGAAGACAATCCTAGAAACAGAAGGCTCCAACATAACTGGGAGATAGATCTTTGTATTTTTTCTCCTACTCATGCCGTTCCCTACTATTCCTTCGAGTTCTTTTTGGACGGCTTGAGGATGGATTGTGGTCTTTTGTTTGGCTATCTCGCTGGGTTGGTTGCTCATCGTCTCCGACGGAGGTGCTTGACTTGGCGGTCTTCTTTTCCTTCTTTCCTACCTTGTTGTTCGTTGGTTTAGTTGAGTTTTGGAGTCCTTTTGGCCCTGCATGGTCTTCTCCTTAGCCTATTGTTTAGGCTTCTCCTTGCTTTAGCCCGCTCTTGCGGTTCCTTTTACATCCGGCACCCTTTCACTCGCCTTGACTTATTGTCGTGCTAAGTGTAAGTTTTGTGGCGCCGGATCTTGTGTAAATGTTGGCTAAAAGCTCTATAGATTATTTTTTTTTTAACAAAAAAAAAATCTCAAGATTTAGTCAACAAGATTTATTTCTTCTTTTATCTAAGTTTGACCGGTTGACCAAGAAGTGGACGCCTCTTTTTATTTGTGGATACAAAAGTCGGATAAGAAACACAAATAAGAGAGAGCTCTTCCAAAAGCTGCGCAGTGTGGGCTCCAAAGGGTTTCTTGGAGAAACGCCGCACGAGAACACAACGTAAAGAAGTCGCAAGCGCGTTCAGAGGTGCTCTTGATTTGTGGATCGTTCGAGTAAAGCTTTTGCTCGGACTTGAAGTGTAGTGATTTTGTGTCGTGAGTTTTACATCTAAATTAAGTTGTTTATCTATAAACACTTTGGGTTTAAACTTAAATTTAGGTGTAGGAAATACTTGAGCATGTGAGTAATTGTAAATTTTGATTTTCCGATTATAGTGGATTATTGCTGGCCCTCTTCATGAATGTAGGTGTCGATACTCTGATCGAATCATGTAAATCTCTAATGTTCTTATTATTTCTCATTTATTTCTTTAGATATATTGCGTTGACGTAAATTGCAGGATCCTGTCGTTTTCGCGTATTTTATTTCGACAATTATAATTAGTAAAAGAGAGAGTAAAATAAAGGGGTAGAATTAATCATGGTCTTATTTGCCTCTATAGCTAAAAGATATATCACGTTGTATAACATCCTTCAAAATGGTCACGACGAGTGGTGGAAATTCACCGTTTGATGCGGTACATGTGCAAGCATCTATACTTTAAGCAGCTTTAGTTAGCGCCGCATTATATACGTTTGCTTGGACTAGGTGTTCATGTTCCATTGGAACCTTCTCCCTTTGCTTTAGAAAAGGTGGGGACACGTCAACATTAGGGATGATTTGATTAATTCATTGATGCTCTCAACATATCCAAAGGCTTTGTTCTGTTCCTTCAGAAAAGAGGAAAAAATCCAAATTCTTATGTTGCATCTTTCTTGTAATAGCTATTCGAAGGAAGGAGGGACATTCTGTTGAGAAAAGCTTGTGATTCCCAGAGTGCTAAAGTTGGGTCTCTTTCCATTTTGGTACCCCATTATATGATTCCATGTACATTGCTTGCGCACTATGTTTGGGGGCTTAAGTAAAACCTGCTTCTGAAAAAGAGGTTTTGGTTTTCCCCTTCCAAAAATAATAATAATATTATTAATAAATTATTTTTAGGAGCTTCATAGCATTCAGATTTATTTTACAAAAAACGGTTTATGTATAATATATGTTTCTAAAAATAGAGATGGTCCATATCAAAGTAGAATTGAAATTTAACATGCTTAAATAAATATAACCCATTGCTGAAAATAAGGTGTGGCCAAAACTTCTAAATTTTTATTTATACAAATATTGAGAAGATTACCTAATATTTATGATTTTCTTCTCACCTATGGGATAGGGGCCACTGCTCGCATGCCTTGGTCCATCATGTTTAAAAGTCTAAGACAAAAGTGTAAAAATATATAATAGGTGAAACGAATAGGATTTGAATTTTGAACAACATAAAATTTTGTGAGATTACTAATTATTCAAAATATTTGAGCTGTTATATGAATATATAATTTAAATACTTTAGCACCATATAGGGCAAACCTACTAGCTAGGATTTGAGAAATTTATGTTATAACATTTGTGAAGTTTAGGTTACTAAAGTGATTGTCGACTACCTAATGCAACCCTTGCGTTCTCCTTTTAGTCAAGCTTCTAAAAACCCAAGTAGAGTGACTTAATATATACATACATAAATATTACTTAATTTTCCTAAATTGTCTTTTAAACTTGTATGCTTGGTTTTGGAAACTTTCACTCTTTTTGCATGAGCATCTCTTTCTCTTTATTATAATTAGTAGGGGTGAGCAGTTCTAGGTTCTGTACAGGTTTCACCTAAAATTTGGAACCTACCCTGCATTTTTTGGAATCTAAAACTTATCCCATTAAAAGTTCCAAGGTTGGTTTCAAGGTCTACCCAGGTACCACTTTTATTATTAATTAAATGATTGCAATGACTTATTATATTTAATAACCATTACTTGCTATTACAATTCACTAATCATAACTTATATTTAAATATGCAAAAAAAATATGAAATATGAACAAAGTAAAAATCTTAGTTATAAATTGGAAGCTTGGACTAGTGATTCCAATTTATACTCTTATTGTCGAACGCCATAGAATACCATAGGATCGCTAGAAGACATAAATTAAGAAAAACACAAAAAACTATTCCAGATTCTAGATTCCAGGTTCCACGTTCCATAAACCTAGAATCTAGAGCCTACCGGTCAAGATAAGTTCCTCAATATTTAGAACGTGGAATCTACCCTATATACCTTGGAACCTGATGTTGAATAGGTTCTCACCGGTCCAATTCTCAAGTTCGAAGTTTACCCCTAATAATTAGCATGAGAGAGTGTAAAAGAAAGATGGAGAATTGATCATGATCTTATTTGCCTCTACAACTAATAGATGTATCAAGTTGTATAACATCCTTGAAGATGGTCACGATGAGTGGTGGAAATTCACCATTTGATGCAGTACATGTGAAAGGTCTCAAAGAGATGTTTTTAAAGGAGAAAAAAAAAAAAGAAATTAAGTAATTTATGACTTTTTGCTTTTCGTGCAGTGTATAATTGGAAAAGCTAGATTTCGCACATGAAGTTTGAGAACATACAAGACCGTTTGTCTTGGCCTAACTATTGGTCATGCTACGGAAGAAAAAATTATTTGCCAATTATGTGGCCTAGTGGCATATGGTCTGGCCTTAGGCCATTGTTTTATTGTAATGCGTAGACAACAAATGATGCATGGCCATATTCTTTTCTAGATCCTACAAGTGCAGTTATGATTAATTGCTGAGTTTTTTTTTTTTGGGCTAATTGAAGGATTATATGTATATAGATTTTTTATTTCTTATTATGCTACAATTCGTGTTAGATGTGTAAAATCTTGATGCATATATCGCTTATTCTTGCCTCTTAAAAATGATCATATATGCCAATCATTCTTAATTTTTAAGTAACACGAAATGAGACGGCAAGGAAATATAATATTTTCTTCTATCTAAATTTTACTCTGAAATATAATAAAGAACCGTAAATTCCTGTTCAGATATGTACCCAGCAAAATGAATCTTTAATATCTTCACCATTAATCTTTCTCAGGATTGGTAATATAATTCCAAAATTATACATGTGGAACTGATAATGTGATGTAAAAGTAAGAGGAAGACCACCGGGCAGGGACACAGTTGGAGTTGCGGTTTCAAATCTTTATATTTTAGAGAAAGAGATAGAGAGAGATGTGTCATAGAAGCTAGGGTTTGGAGAGATAAGATTTAGAATCACAAGATGCATTGGTAAACGGTAACTGAGTAAATGAGTCTGGCTTGATCTTTCTGGAAAAGAGATCAGATTCAGAAAAGATGAAGACTTCCTTTGCTCTCTCTCTCTCTCTCTCTCTTGGACGATGATAATAAGAAGAGAATAGGAAGGGGAACCCACCTTTATTCCCTCCCCGTCTTTCTCTATCTATATAAAGCTCCATGAGTACAGCTTCTCATCACATCAACAAAGCAAAAGCCTCTAATTGTTCTACACTAATGGAACAGTAACAAGGGCTTTGAGTTTGAGAGTGCAGTGTCAAAATTAGGGCTTTTAGTTTTGTTTTTGTGCAAGTAAGGAAGGGAGCTAGCAATCAACAGTCGAATGGTTCTTGTGTTTGTTCCTCTTTGACCTTTGAAGGGTAAGGGAGGTGACAGAAGAGAGTGAGCACACATGGTGTTTTCTTGCATGGTCGTGCTTGAAGCTCTGTGTGCCCACTCTCTATCTGTCACCCCACCACTCTCTCTCTCTCTCTCTGTGGCTCGGTCGCTTGTGTGCCTGTGTTTCTTTAATCCAAATGGTTGTCTTTTAGGATTAGGAAGTCGGACTTTAATTTCACAAATCTTACGGCGAAAAATCGATGCTAGAGGATGTTTTTTTTTTTTTTTTTGGTAAAGGATGCTTGAGGATGTTGCAACAAATTAATTCAAAAAATTCAGCAAGGTATAACAAAACTTCCAGGCCTTTATGACTCGCACTTCTACTTGCAATAGTGTTTTTCTTTTGCAGTAGTTTTCTTGCACCAAGCTCAGCAAAAACCTTGGCTGGAGAAAGAAAGCATATTTTAAACAGTGCCCAAATCCATGGGACCTTGGTTTTCGTCAGATGGGGTGTTCTTCAGTGTAAGCCCTAACGGTATGTCTGTTTGTCTATGTTTTTTCGTGTGTGTTTTTCATTTTCCCTTCCCAGCATTTTTTTTAACCTAAGACTATAATCTTTGTCTACCTGTTCCCTATTAATTGCATAATCATATACAAAAGAAATTAAATTAGATATAGCGAGGGAGTCAGAAGTTGTAAACATGTCATGGGGAGTGAAAGGGCCATCATAAACTCTTCTGCTTCCTGTACATGTATGTCTTTTTACTGTTGACCTCCTCTGGGACTGCACAGGCTGTTACTAACAGGTGTTGCTTGCTGCATCACTATCTCATTCCATCTGTAGGGGTTGTTCAGGCTGGCTGCCAGAAACTCTACTATCCTAATTTTCTTTTTAGATTTTTCTTTTTGCTGTACTGAATTTGTGTTCCTGATACTGTCTTTTTTCTCATGCTACGGGAAAGAATATTGCTAATGAGTGCGTGAGGTACTCTTATTAAACATGCTTAACGAGGAAACAATCAATCCAAATTAAGCATGTTTAACAAGTGCAAGGCTTTTTTTAACAAATCCTTATAATTTAGGGACTGAACTTTACTTTTTAGATGCAGAGGGCTTATTCTCATATTCATTCGTGAAAATTGACGAATAATGGAGACTGATGATATCTCCAGAAAAGATGAACCCAAACAGTTTATTCTTGTGGAGACATGCTGAAGAAAGATGAACCATAAGAAATGTATAACTAGGGTTTTTAAATGTTCATAAAGATGTTTGTATTGTTTGAAAAAGCTTCTTGTACGTTTTGGCGGTTGCACAAGTTAGTGTATTTGCATTGAAGGATGAACCCTGATCTCTTTCAAAGTTCTGCCAATTTATTTAATTGTCTGTAACCAAACACAGTTTCTTTAGATTGTAGCTGGATTTATCCTTTGTGTTCAAAGTATCGTGCCCCTGCATAAAGTGCTCATAATTGCAAGAAATACATTCAATATTTCGCCCAGACAGTGCTAAAACATCTTAAGAACAAGTTGATTTCATTGGATCTTTAAGATGTAACTTTCTTTAGGGGCTTCTGTGACTGACCCATTACTATAAATTGGTGACCGGACCCAGCTGAAAGTCCTTGTCCCTCTAGTTTGGTACATGATGGAATTGCTTTCGTGGAAAGAATCTATCTATTGATTATGCCAAATAGGGTCAGAGCCCTCAGACAACAAGAGTGTTTAACTTGTATCAATGCCTCCAAGAGTGTTTAACTTGTATCAATGCCTCCTCTATTCATGACTTCGTCCAGAGCTTTTGATCTTCTGCTCCTTATGCCGGTTTAAAAGTTTATGTTTACTTAAAACTTCTTTGTATTGGCTCTTTTCCAAAATCGAGGCATTCGCAACCTTAAGCTTGCTTCAGTTCATAGCTCAAATCAGATCCAAGATCCACAGTGAAAGCAAATTAAAGAGAAACCAACAATACAGTACCTCAAGAATTAAACAAGCATATGTTTTAATTGGAGGCATCTTATAACAGCCACATCACCATGATAATGAAAAAAAGTTTCGTGGACAATGTTTCCAACTATACCAAACTGGTCAGAGCACAAATCAATGCAACTGAATCATTTTGCTCTTGAAGCCAAAGATGATTCTAATGACAATAAGAAATTTCCTTGTTCCATGTTCCATGTGGCAAAGCCTTGTATCAGTTCAGCAACAAATAAAAATCAATGATAGAAGGCAGATGCACAAACCAGGGATGAGGTTTAACAAACGTCCGGTCAAGACCATAAAAGAATAGAATACGAACCCTGAAAAGAATTATCGCTTGATCTGAAAACGCATGATGATAATGCCGTACTAACCTAGACTCGTCGATACCGCTTTAGCGAACCAAGAGCCGACAACTCCCTGAGGTGCGTTACCAGAAATTCTTGCCAGCCACCTCTCTACTAGTCTAAAACCGTACAGGGAAGCGGCGGACAGTATAGATGGTTAATCAACTTGGCGCAAAATGTGGCAGAGAATAACCGCCGCTACCTGGTCCTATTCATTTGCCCCTGTTGGATGAGATCAGTTCCCTTGCAATGGCTAAAAGATGCAAAATTGCTTCAGGCATATATGTGACACCGGTTCCTATGGTAATGTTGAAGCCTTAATCGTTCACTTTTTTGATTGCTTATGTTCGGGCCCTATCTCCCCATTCCACGCTTTTAAAACTCAATAAATTAAGGAAAGGTGGAGCGAAATTTGAAGTGACGTTTTGCATCAACAGGTCGAGGGTCTTTGTATTTCCATCAATTGCTATCACTCATGAAATATCAACACTCTTCAAAAACTTGTGTCGAACACTTTTCGACATTTGGTCAACACGTATCGAAAAATTCGATACCTAATCAACTCTCTCGACATTTTTCGACACTCGAATGCGAGTTCGGAATTCCAATATGTAATTTCAACACACATTGGGTCAATTATAAAAATCTTCAATAAATGATGGGTTAAAATGTAAATATATAAAATAAATAAATAAATAAATAAATAAAAGGGAAAAGAAGAAAAACATAATCTTTTCTTCTCTTTCAACTCTCACTTTCCGTGACACACCATTTATCCCTTGAGTTTTTTTTTTTCCTCTTATCTTCTAACACATTCTGACACACTAGTCTAAAATGTGGATTACTTATTTTTTTTTTTCCAAGTTTTATGAATTATTGGAATGGAGTTAAATTTATGAAATTGAAATAATGAATAATATTAGCAAATGGTGGGTTAATGTTTTCAGTGTAATTCATTCTATATTATTATTATTATTATTATTATTATTATTATTGTTGTTGTTGTTGTTGTTGTTGTTGTTGTTGTTGTTGTTGTTGTTATTATTATTATTATTTGTGAATTTAAATAAAATTAATTTAATTAAAATAATCATAAAAATATACATTTAATATATTAAATGTCCCAATGTATCGAAATTCTCTATTTTTTGAGAAACGAAGTGTCGGCATATCAAGTCGTGTTGCATGTTGGTGTTACTTAGGCTACCACGAGGTCAACATATCTAAGCACTGAGCATATGCCTCCGCAACCACGGCCTGACTCCAAGACCCTTTTCCCTAAAACAATTTTTGGGTTTCTAGCTAGGACGGAGGCCATCAATCGAGCCAATTCCAAAAGCATCAACCCGATCAACTTGCATGTGTTGACACTCTTTGGACAATACGCTAATGCTAAAGTTTTCGCCGTTACGACAAACCTGAATTATTTGAGTGAAAAAATTGGCAAAAACAAGTGTCAATGTTCAAGACAATATATGGTGTGATTGTTTCAGCATTCATAAAGCCCTTTGAGCAAATGCAAATGCCGTCCGGCAATATTTTTATGGGAGCCTTGGGGAGATGCAATTTCATTTCCAAAGCTCTCTAAAGGCCTTTAATCAAGGTAGGTCTGGAGGTACTTTGGAATGTAGCATTTCTGGAATGCAAATAGAATTTTTTTCATTCCAACTTTGCTCACTTAACTTTCATAATTCCGGAAATGTCCACAAAAACCTTAATTTTGCCTCAGTTACTGGTGAGCAATTGGTGAGCGGCTAGCACACCATCAGTGTGCAGCACGTGTACCACTGGCAAGCCACCGCCTGCGAGTTTCACCGTCAAATAGTTTGAGATTTTTTTATAAAATCAATTAACAAAAATTTATTGCAAAGTACAATTTTTAGCAAACGGCATTTACGTCAAAGCTGCTTTCTAATGTGTTCTTAAAATACATTTTAACAAACACTACTTGTATTTCCAAAAACGTACTTAACTCAAAGGCTTTTGCATTTTCTCAAAAACATTTCTCCAAAGTCAAACCAAACGCACTCTAAATGGAGACCTTAGTCTACAGATAAATTCTTTAAAAGGTGAAAATCCATTGATAACTTGAAAGCATATGCAATGAGTTGAGGCAGCATACCTTATTTCTTGATCCATATTATGAAAATATAGACAGCATTACTAATGAAAGGAACCTTTACCTCATTGTCAGAAGAAGATGAAATTCCAAACATGTAAGCTGCAACGCCCTCGGATATATCAACCTCAATATTCTCAACGGGCTCCTTTGAAGCGTCCACATGCTGGATTCAGTATTTTGGGAGAAGTCAGCTTCAGTCTGCTACAAAAGTTCTCAGCATCTGAAGGCAATATGCAGCTTGGATCCATCGTCTGAAATCAAATGCATCAAGGCAGACAATCATACTGACAAAAGCAACAGAACACTTCCTGAAATCAACATTAATATTGAATATCATACCGATTCATTACCAACTCTCCAGATCGATTCTCAACTTGTTTGCAACCCAAACCGATCTCCTTCACGTTGAATCCATTGTCCTCGAATGGACTTGGTTAGAATTCATTAGAGAGATAGGATGAACGCTGTTTTGAAAAAGAAAAAAGAAAAAGAAGAAAAGTAAAGGGCGTCCGGATTGGCTCATTGAGAGGAAAAAGGAGAAGATTGCATCCACAAACGGATAACAGGAGCAGACAGTGCCATCACCTCTGAGTCGAAAGTTCTAGCTAATTATTTGATCCTTGCAAGTACACCTTTCCTAAAAATAAAAAAAGTACACCTTTCCTGTCAGCAAAACAAGGAGACACAGGAAGATGTGTAAGATATAGTAATAAAAGATTGAGAAGCAGCACTTAAAAATTTGTCGGCAGATATATTTTCTAAATAATAAAATGTCATCTGAAAGAGCAACCTGAGCAAGATCACCGGTGGCATCATCACGGAACAGAACGTGACCCTTTGGCTGGAAGCAAAAACACTACGTCGCAGTAATATCTCCTCTCGCGATGGTACCTTGACTGATTAGAAATCAGTATATTACCAATTTAATTCTGAAAAACAGGGAGGTCTCCTGCTGAGAACCTTTCTTATATTCTGCAATTCTAGATGCATCTTCTCTGGAGACACCGCGGATGGCACAAATATCTTCTTTTCGATCAGCGATTCAAACTGCACAAGCAACTGACCAAGCAAACTCCAGATTAATAACATAAAGTATGAGCTAGCAGTAGCAGTTCATTAAACTACCAAGATGCATTGAAGTGAGGTCGTTACTTCCTTTTAATCACCATGTAACAATGTCGACGGAAGATGGAGGAATTTGCTGGCTCAAGTCATCAACGGTCAAATCATGGACAAATGGACTAATTCGTGTTTCTATGAAGTTTTTATGCATCTGTAATGAGGAAATTGAAAGGTCATTTCATTAAAAAGCAATACTAAATGTATCCTAAACCTTGTCAATCTAACAAAAAGCAAGATTCATTTTCTCTCAAGGGTTCATGTTACTATTAACAAGTCCCTGATAATTTCGATCATTTGATGAAATACGGTTGAACTTGGCGAGTCTCACAATCTATTTTGAATATGGTTTTGCTACTTTGGCCTCTCATTTATGGCAAGACGTGCACATGAGGTCGCGGATCTCTAGATCCACCGCCTGGAGTGGATTTGGGACGGAAGCATTCTGCTAAGTCGATAAGGGACGTGCGGAAAACATGTCCTGCCCTAAAAATCTCCCTATCGACTATGGATGCTAAAGGAGTGTTACGTGTAATTTTGTCAAGTCATGATCAATAGAAACTCAATAATTCGATGATTGAAGTTTAAGTATCAAATTTGACTTCAA
This sequence comes from Eucalyptus pumila, assembly GCA_016097595.1. NCBI lineage: Eukaryota > Viridiplantae > Streptophyta > Magnoliopsida > Myrtales > Myrtaceae > Eucalyptus > Eucalyptus pumila. The sequence continues at coordinate 47,409,662 of CM027848.1, forward strand.
ATCAAAAGTAAATGGATTTTAATATGCCCTGAAATCTCAAGGACTTTGTCGGGTTTGAACAACTAAAATAATGCGCAAATAGTAAATTAGGAACAAATAAGAAGATTGAATAAAGCTTTGTTGGATCACAATGGATGGCTTGTACTATTGGATATATGCTCCTTCGACGACAAAGAAACATATGCTTCTTATTGTGGATCACCGAAGTGCGTAGAGTAAGTAAAATTTTACAAGTGGAAAGCTTTTATATATATAGACGACTACTAAAGCTGGGAAACCTCTATTTCAAGTTTGCATTCAAAGTTTAATCAAAATCTAATCTAGATTTTATTACAAATGATCTTCCCATCTTCGAAATCTGATGCCTCGTTTGCTTGTGAATGCTCGATTGATGCTGTGTGTTGATTGGTTGTTTTGTATTCTCTGTGTTTTGTGGCTTGATTGCTTGTGTTTCGTTTATGAGCCATTTTTTATGCGTCTTGATCTTCCCTTTAGGGGTGAGCAAGAAAAAACGTTTTGGACCAAATTGGCAAATTTTGGAGGCAATGGTTCGATTCTCAGTTTTATGTAATTGGAACCGGTGAATTTCGGTTCCATCCTTGGTTTTAGGTGTGGAACTGCCCACCCAGACCACCTAGACCAAATCGTTTTTATTTATTTATTTATATTTTTTTTCTTACAACTGTCAAAAAACCCCTAATATCTTCACAAACCTCGCTCTTTCGTGCCTCTTTCCCAAATACGAAACAAAACTCTAATCCCATTCTCATTCTTCACGCCTCTCGCTCTCGCTCTCGTTTACGCTCATGCTTACGCCTCTCTCGCTTGACTCAGTCGCTCTCAGTCTCGCTCAACTGTTAGGCGTCACCCTCTCACCTAAGTCGCATCCCTTTCGCTCAATGCCTCCCTCTCGCGGTCTCATCTGGAGTCTGGATCTTGCCTCCCTCTCTTGCTTTGTTTTTGGCCGATCATGATCACAATCGCATCTCACCATTGTAAATATCCAAAGCTCTATTTTTTGGCCGATCTATGCTCTAGATAATCACGCCTGCACAATTGACTAGTTAAAGTTGTAGGGCTATAACCGTTTCTCGAGTATATATAAGAATTCGAATGTAAACTCTCGACTTGCATCTTGTGGCCGTCGGAGCAGAAGAAAAGATCTAAAAGCACCTGCTACACCAATATGGTGATTTTTAGTTTACAGGGATACTACAGAAAACATTTTGTCTACAGCGAGTGCAGCTCTCAGAACAAAAAGACAAAGGAGCCGCAGGACAAAAATTCAATTAGTACACTCTAATATTTTTAACTTTAGAATATGACCATTCCAACTAAATTGGTAGGACTTGATTTCTTTTATATCAGATAACGTATAGTTGGGGTTAAGCCAACAAGAGACTCATCCTCACGATGCCACGTGGAAACTAACTGTGCAAAGGTCATGCCATCATCAAAAGAGGCCCATGCCTAGCTAGTGGCCGAGAGTGAAAGAAGAAAGAAGAGGACATGATGAGGGAAGATGCCAACGATGCCATGATCACCCCACCAGAGGTTGGACCAAGGTTAAAGGTGTTGCAATGCCTGAAGCAAAAAATCAGATGCTTATCTCTTTCAATCATTTCGATTTCTTGGTGACGCAGGTGTGAGCGTGTTGTTGCTCCTTTGTGAACAAAACAATTCTAGTGACAGTAAGCAAGCATAAGATCTATTTAGAATAAAAAAAGTCCCATTGTGACTGAGGCCATGCAAGGTCTTCCATATCGTTCCTCTACTACGAAAAGAGAAACCCTAAATCTTCTTTTATATGAATCACATGCTTGTATCACGTCCACTTTGCTAAAAGGAAAGCAACATCTTAATGGGGATTTGTAATTAATGCGAATCATTAATTTAAAACATGTTTATGCAAGCAGTGTTTATCAACTGACACAAACGCATATTGAGGATCAGTAATCACTTTAACCACAATATGGTATAAAAAGCTGACGAATAATATACTCTCCCGTCACTTACCATTATCAAAAGAATATGTTAGTTCAAATGAACTCCAGAAACCCATAGGGACTTGTTTCATACTCGTTAACGATGTGTAAGTGACCACCTAAATCTGGTTAGATGGAAAAGGGTTGAGATTATCAATATTACTATCATTAGATATAACCATAATATTTCACTTTAAAGGTAAAAATGTTAAATATTCCTGAAGGGAGCTTATGAAAGTTTGGAGGGTAATTGCAGTAAATTTCAAGAGGTAAAATGATGTAATAAAAACAACTCCCATTATTTGCATTTTCTCCGGGAAAAGAATAATAGAAGTGCTACAGTTTTCGCACAACGCTCATTTTAGTATCAAAACCTTTTGACGGATCACTTCAGTGCTACATCAGAGAAAAATGACCACTTTAGTGCCTTTCGACGACAAAATCCAGCAAGAAAAAATTATTGCATGACTTTTTTAATTAAATAGGACCAGCAGATTCTTTGTCATTGATGGACTATCACTTCACACCGAACTCAAAACGGAAGATTTGAGCTGGAGTTCATGACATTGGCAAAACGCCCCTTATCTTAATATAGGTATGGCGTGGGGAGGCTCTTCACCGAAATTGAAGTAAAAGATGAGAAGAAAGAGGTGAAAACTTTGCACAACATGAAAAATTTTGCCCTAATCTCACTCGATCATCTCTGTTACTCAATTTAAAATTTTTGTATCTTGCCGAAACGAATTTGAGCTGATTGTCCTGCTCATGCTCTTCATTGCGAGATTCAGCTCTTAATTTTGCCCCAAATTATGTAGTCCGAATTAGAATTAGAAGAAGAGCGGAAATGTCTTGATTTGTCCAAATTAGGGTTTAAATTTGAGGGAGTAATCATTTAAGGCTATTAATGCTAACTCGGAGCACCGATGAGCCATGTTGATCCGAAAAAATGATAAAATATATTGGCACATCATATTTCAGCCTTCCAAATCGGAGATGACACTTATACGATTGTTTTTTTATAATTAAAGTGGCACTGAAGTAATCTGACGAAATTTATGACATTTTTATTATTCTTTTCCCCATTTTCTCTTAATCATTAGATCTACCGTACTAAAGATGGCCGATTGCATGATGACGATTGAAGAAAGGATGCAATTCGTTGCAATAAACCCTAGTGTGAGTGGTTGATCTCCTTAATTCTTAACTTTACGATTTAAGCATCAAATCCTGAGGACAAAACAGATGCTCAGGTTGTGTGGGGAATTTAGGAAAGACAAAACGTCCGACGAAAGCCACGCGTTGGTGGTGATTGGTAGGAACAAGAAGTCAAAGATTCTTATGCCTCAACTTTCACGATTAAGTTAATTGTCTAATTATCAGAAAGCATCTATACTTTAAGCAGCTTTAGTTAGCACCACATTATATACGTTTGCTTGAACTAAGTGTTCATGTATGTGTATTACTTCCACTGGAACCTTCTCCCTTTGCCTCAGAAGGTGGGGACGGGTCAACACTAGAGATGATTTGATTAATTGATTGATGCTGCCAACATGTCCAATAGCTTTGTTCTGTTCCTTCAGAAAAGAGGGAAAAATCCAGATTCTTATGTTGCATCTGTTGACACCTTAATTTTATTTATGTTTGTTTTATTAAGTTGTTATTTTCTTTATTATATAAAATAAATAAAAAAACCATAAAACAAAGTAAAAAAAAGAGAAAAAAAAAACGAAAAAGGGTTGCAACGTGTCGGGCTGGGCCTTCAAGCCCAGCTCGACGGTCCTTGCTTCCCCCGCGCGGATCCAGACCCGGCCCGACCCGTGCGCCTGTTGTCTTCCTCGTGTGGATAAGCTCCACGCGCCGGAGACGGCGACGCGCGCGACGCCAAAGCCGCGAGGAGGACTGTAGTGTACAGAAAGCAGGAGCAGCTGGCACCGGACGACGACTCACGTGGGAGGAGCAACTGGCATCGGATGGGATACCGGTTCGGCCGTCGGGGGCCGCTCGGCGTGCAAGGGGGACCGGCGGTCGAAGTTCCGTCGGCCGGTCACCCCCTCGCCTATAAATAGGCCTCCATTTCCGTCGTCGGAGACACACGCCGAGAGCGATCGAAGGCTGCAAAGCTTCGAGCTTCCGCCGAGAGACTTCGGAAGGGGAGCCGAGGTCGAGCAAGCCCGGATCCGAAGGCTCGCGGCCGGAGAGGGAGAAGTTCGCGCGAGAGAGAGAGAGAGAGAGAGAAGCGGATTGAGGTCGCAGACCTCGGACGACCCACCGAGAGACTTCGGGGGTCCGAGGGCTCGTGGTCGGAAATCGAGGCGTGGCCGGAGGAGTGGATCGGGAGAGAGAGGGGGAGATCGAGCTCGGGGAAGGCGAAAGGGCGTCGAGCGCCGTGCGACGTCGTTGCCGTCTCTGCCGTGCACGGTGGCCGGTCTTGACCAGGTAGCCCTCTCTATTGTCCCGTTCTCGTCGCCGCCGCCGCTACCATAGTCACTGTCGCCGCCGAAATGCTCGGGTTTCCGTCTCCGGCGCCGTGGATTCGCAAACCCTAGGGTTTGCGATTTTCCGGGTCGCGAGCGGATCCGGACCCGGAAAATCGGGTAGGGTTCGCAATCCGCGGGCGGGGAGTCGGGTCGGGCCGGGAGCTTTGGAGCCGGGTCGGGTAGGGTTTCGCCGGGGGAGTGGGTTGCGGAGCCGGGTCGTCGGGCCGGGCCGGCGTCTCTAAACGCCCGGCCACGCGTCGTTTTTAAAATAAAAAAAAAAGTCGGGCCGCGTAGCGGGCCCGTCTCGCGTTTTAGGGTTGACCGGGTGGACTCAACCCGCGGATCCGACCCTCCGACCCGGGTCGGTTTTATTTTATTATTTTAATATAAAATAATAAATATTTTATTTTTAAAAAAAATCAAAAAGTGTTTTATTTTCAAAAAATAAAAAAAAAATGTTTTAATTTCCAGAAAATCGAAAAATATTAAAAATTGCTGAAAAATGTTTTATTTTCTAAAAAAATCGAGAAAAATAAAAAAATAATTTATTTTCCAAAAATATTAAAAAATATTAAAAAATTTTTTTATTTTTCAAAAAATAAAAAAATAAAAAATATTTCATATTTTCCAAAAAATGCCAAAAATCCAAAAAAAAAAGCCAAAAATTCAGAAAAAGCCAAAAAGACTTGTATTTTTCCAAAAAAATACCAAAAAACCCCAAAAAAATCCCTTTTGTGTCCAAAAAATTAGAAAATGACTCAAAAATGTTTTTCCTCTAAAAAATGCATGGAAAATCTCTCAAACATCCAAAAAGCCTTAGGGTTTAAACAAAGATTAGGTACCGAAAGGGCATTAGTGATTAACTAGTGTAATCAAGTCCCCGATCCTAATTTCTCGGTTGCGCAGAGCGAGTATTTCTCCCGATACTTCGCTTGGGTTTCTAATCGACCCGCTCCAAATCGATTAGTGGTGACTCCATTTTAAAAATTGATTTATAGGTTAAAAACTCAAACTATTAAAGTCGTGAATTGGTGGACTTGGGAGAGTCCTGGCTTAACTAATTTCAGCCAAGCCATTAGCCTCATTTAGGCGCTCGTACCCGATAGCGGGCGCCGGAAAAAAAGAGGTCGCGACAGCTTGGCGACTCCGCTGGGGAAGTTTGAGGACTTAGGCCATTTTATCTTGTTTAAACCCTTTAATGACTTGTTTTTTTTCTTTTGTGCAGGGTAATAGCTTAGAGTTTTTTTTATTCTGTTAAAATAAAATGTTTTGTGATTATAAACTGTTGTGCATCCTTAAATGTTTTAGCACTACACATGGCACAGACAACCCGACCGCCGGACCTGGGCCGCCATAGGATTTCTAGGATGGTGTTAAGAAAGATACGACCTCGAACGCGAGATGCGATGTAGAGGTTGCCTTTCTTTTCCCGAATTTCCTAGCCGAGGTTAGGAGGGTATGCTGCTAACGCGAGACTGCGACGGGCGAATATCCTTTTAATCTCAACAATCCTTCTCAGTTAGAAATCGAGCCACACGTCTCACGCACATGTCTTTATGCTTGCCATTTTTCTTTAAAAAGCAAAAGTAATTTCTTTACTATTACTCAGTCTTTTTATTTGGCCCATGGCAATTTAGGATAAGCTTTTCAAGTCCCAGTTTATATGCGATGGGGAAAGACGATATCCAGTTCATTCCTACTCCCAAGGCGAAGCTCTTCAGATGGTGGGGTCAGTTAGATCAGTTTGCCCAAAGAACGCGTGAAGGCCAAAGTCGGTCATCTCCTATCGTTGATTCAAATCACTGTTCGTCCTGAAGTCATACAAGCCATGGTACATTTTTGGTGCCCGAAGACCGTTACTTTTATATTCGGTAGGTTTGAGCTAACCCCAACCCTAGAAGAATACAGCATCATCACTGGGATGCCTCTTGAGAAAAAGCTCGTCAAACCATCAGCAGGTGCCCTCCCATGGCGCGGGTTGGCGCGACTTTTAGGAACTGAAATCCATGTCATGAAACAAATTCTTGAAAATAACCATAATGTATGCCCTTTAGAATTCATGAATGCATGTTTTCAAAACCAGCCTATGACCCAAAAAAGTGAGATTTTCCTCCGGCCTTTTTCGGGCTCATCATTTTCCCCATCAAAGAAATGCCATAAGTCCCGAGATGGCATGGATAGTTGATCAAATCTTGAGAGGAGGGAATTATGTCAACATGATTTTAACTGAAACATTCTTGTCTTTTTATCGTTTTAAAGACAACTCGGAAAAAATCATGCGAGCATCTCCTGAAATTTTACAAGTCCGGTTCTTTTCTCACCTAAGCGAATTTCGAGACTTCATGCGATCATCGAAACGAATGCTTTTGAAAACCCATTACAAAAATTTATGGTTTTAGGACCATACATTCCCAATCAAAGTTGTTTAAATTGGGTAAGCTTCCTAAGAGACCCGGCTCCTGAGGCATTCCAATGGTGTGCTGGTTGGTTCCATGAAAAGAGAGCTCGCTTCGCTTACAAGCGCTGTCTCTCAATTCCGTTGCTCGGCCTCACTGGCGCCATTCTCTATCACCCTTATCGAGTGGCACGACAATATGGAGCCCTTCAGGAAATCCCACCACCTTTCATCAGGAAAATCTCTTCAGTTCTTTTCAACACAAGCAGTGACTACGCATTCGAAGTTTCTACCGCTCAGGAAGCTTGGGACAAGTGCCATCGCAAAAGGATCGTGATACCTGAAGGGCTTGAGGGAGAAGAAAAAGCCCACCATGCCTCCATGTCCTACATCCACAACCATCGCATCCCGAAAAGATGGAAGCCATTAGTCCCTCACTCAATCAGCAAGAGCAGCCCGCACGAGGAAGCAGAGCTCATGGAGAGGGATTTGGGAATGGACTTGATGCACACCTCAGAGCCAGTTCAAGGAAGCAGGTGTTCTCGCAAGAACAAGGCTCCCCGTCGCATATAAATTGGCAATCATGTGCCCCTTAGTGTAAATAGTGTGAAAGTTCTGTCCCATTGTTTAGGGACTCTTGTTTAATATCTAGTATTTCATTATGTCATTTCAATTTCAAGTTTTAAATGTTAGGAGTTGGCAGTCTACAAATCCTCTTTTAATAAATAAAAAAGTAGTTAGACCATTGCCATGGGTCAATCTTTGTTTACTTCCATGCTCATTCATTGTTTTCACAACGAGCAGGTAATTATGAATCGCCGGCCATCAATCGCCCGCAAATGGCCTCATGCACTAGGGCTCGATCAGAATGATGTGCAAAACCGCCTCATTAACATTGAAGACGGCGTAGGACAGATGTCCATTGCCCTTCAACAACTCTCAAGACAAATGAAATCTACTCAAGCCGAGCCTAACTCTATAGTTGCCTCAAACACCGTCATGACACCCGCAAATTTGCCGAAAAATAGCCGATTACCATAGACAGTTTGAAAAGATCATGAAAAAGTTAAAGTACCGCAGGAGCAGAATCCCATGAATCTGTCCAATTACACCGGCATTGAGATCCCCGAAAAACTCAAAGCACCCGAATGCGAAGGGTATCTTGATACCTTCCGCCCGAGACCTACTTTGCCTACTTGGTCCGAAGGATGATTCGATCGTACCAATCGAGCTTGACTGGCCCTGCCTTGCGATGGTACATTGTCAGGAAGATTAGTCCCCTTAAATCCTGGAGAGAACTAATCCATGTTTTTCACCAAGAGTATGATATTGACATCAGCCTTGACATAGCCTTGCCCTACGAAGAATTGATGATCGCAGAGCACGAGGAACCATTAGTCGCTGAGGTAGGAGAGGAGCAAGTTGATGAAGCCTTGCATAATAAATGGGCAACTGAACAACACCCTATTACTGGAAAATTTCCCACTAGGAAGGGCAAGGAGCCTTTGTACGAGATCAAAGACACAGAGCCTGTTCAAGACCAGGGCACGACTGGACAACTCCCCAAGCTTACTCCAAGAGCTAGGGTCCAAAGAATACCAACCCCTATCAACTTGGAAAGTGAATCAGACAGTGAAACTCTAATGTCTTTCACTTCTCTTGACAAAATCAAGCTAGCAAAACGAAGGGCCCTACTCAAAAGATCTGGACCAGGGGCCAAGAAAAGAAAGCCTAAGCAGATCAATTCAGCATCCACCGACGAGCCACCGCACCAAAGCTTCGAGCGTTCCCAAGAATACAACTTTGAAGGCTACCATCCCCAAGAATACAACTCTGAAGACTTCCCGGCCCTAGAATACAACCCCAAGGACTTCCAGCGTTATTTCGACAATGAAACTGACGATTCATCATATAACTGTTTCCTACTCTCATCCGGGGATGAAGGCCCGTCAGATGAGGAAGCATACGTCTTTATCCGCTATGATCCTAACGAAGTACTAAGCTTGTCCTCTGACCATGAGGATAGCTTCAATACTTTATCCTCATTCGGAAATTTTGACCAAGAAGAAAGCAATGGGGTAATCTCGGTAGAATCCAACTTCCCGAAACAGAAAAATTCACCACTATGAGATATGCAAAGTGGGAAAACCAAAGTGGCCTAACCAAGATACATCAAGCCCGTCTTGTCCTCATAGAATCATGAGCCCCATAGAAATGTGGATACCCAATCTCCGCAAGTATAACGGCACAGCTTGTCCCGTGGCCCACTTGCAATATCTCCATGCGGAAATGAGTCGGTACTATGGCCCGATGTCATTCACAACTCAGGCATTCCAAGAAACTCTTACGGGGTCTGCATTGCAATGGTTTATCACAGCAAACATTTATCTTCTAAAGGATTGGAATGAGCTGACTTCCACATTCTTGCATCAGTACCAAAGCCAGATCGGAACTGAACTGCCTTGTGAGAGCTTGGCTCACTTCACAAGAAAACCAATGGAAGATTTCCAATCATACGTAGGGAGGTGGAGGGCTTTCATGATGCAAATCTACCCTCAGCTAGCCGAAGAAGAAATGATAAAGCTGTTCATAGGAGCTTTACCTCGCAAGCACCGCTGTTGGTTGCATGGGTTACATTTCCACAGCCTCAATGAAGTGGTCCTCTCATGCGAATACTTCGAGTCTACTGGAGGCGAGGAACTCAAAGGCGCTTGATTTCAAAACCAGCACTATCAAAGTGCTCCTTTACACAGGGGTTTTCATGAGTTTTACTTGTTTTTATAATGTTTTTCATCTTGTTTAATGTGCCACTGTTGTATTTTCCATTCCAAGTACTCTATTGTACAGTTCTAATATTTTGTTTTAAGAGCATGAGGCGGTACTCCAAACCAGCCCGGTGATGCTATCCAACCATGAAAAAATATATCATCCAAGGAGAATACTGAGGGTTGGGCTTCCTCATGCTTTTTCTTCCCCAAAGACGTATTTTGAAAAAAATATTTCATCATCCAAACGCTTTTGTTAAAACAAGATGATAAATTTAATCATGTTTGTCTTTTTGACTCACTCATTTCATGTCTCAGAAGATCATTCCCGTCCCCTTTGACTTAGTGTGACAGGGGGCATTTGAAGCAAGCGCATCACGTGAACTCGCCAAATTCAAAGACACCATGCCAAGAAAACAGGAACAAATAGAAAGAATCATCCCATTTCAAAGAAGGTAAGTTTTATTCTCTCGAATATGATTTTAGAAATGATGTCCTTTCTCTTCTATTTACAGAAACGAAAAATAGGACGTAATAGGTACGGGCATACGGTTGGAATCAAGCCGTTCCCAAGAGCTCTGTACACTCCACCTTGCTCCTGCCCAACTCCTTCACAAGCCAGAGCAATATTCTTTCCCCACAATGTGCCTGAGCAACCAGATGTTGTGGTTTCATTAACGGAACTTCCAGCTTCAACAAGCCCAGAAGCACAAGGAAGGGATCTCTTCTCTTTCTTTGAATTGGCTACTGTCAACAGGGAAGAAATCCAGACAGTTGAAGCGGTCTCTAGCCCGTATTCAAAATGAGGATCTAGAAACCTGACTTCCTATTCGATGCATGCTCTCGCAAGAAGTAATTGCCATCAGAGAATTAGAGGTCTTGATTGTCCATCTCAGATTCCATAAAAGCTTGAGGTACATGACTTTTGCCCAATGATGCTATAGTTAAAGATAGAAGGAGAAATTCCACAGAAGGAAGGCATTGAAAATGAATCAACGACCAGCAATCATGCATACATGGTCACAAGTGAGGGAGGCCAATCGAAAGAAATGTCAAACTATGCCAAGACGAAAAGGCTGTCATCGACATTCAAACATCATCAGGAGTCAGCAAATACAAACTTTGGGGAAGAGTAATTTGGTATCATTTCCAATACTCCCCCCTCTTTGAATTCACTTTTGACATATTCCCCCCTATTGGCAGGAAGCACCAGGATTCAAGAGCCAAATTTAATGGTTAGGCAAACCAATATTGGCCAAGCTAGTACATGGAAATGACCTACGTCAAATTTACCTGGCTTTGTGTAAAAAGACATGTCATCCAAGAGCCAATTCAAAGAATAATTGACTTAACAAAGCAAGGGACATAGGACTTCGTGTCCCCCTCTCACTTCAGGTTCACCCAATCATCTGCAAACTAGTGAAGGGTAAAGTTGTATCGATTCCAGTTATTCAACTCTTGAAAGAGTTCATGATTAACACATTCCCTCTTGATTGTTGCGGGGAGCAAGGATAACACCTATCTTGTTGCAGAACTTGATTGTCAAAAGCAATGATAACAAATCAATGAGAGGCATGACAAACTCTCCTAAACGAAATGACGTCCTGAGTAATCACCAAAGCAAATGACAGAAAATCTTCAAGCCTCAACTCACATTTGATTTTGGCCAGACTAATTAATCTACTTGTACATCTTCTCCTCTACAGGAGCAAAAGCAGAGATACCCGATCAAATTCCCAATCCTTGGCCGATCCTTCATGTATCATATCCCTAATCAATAGGGATGACTATCAACACCCATTTGCGAATAACCCTTTTGATGTTCAAAATTTAACATATTTGGAAACACCATTATGTTAACTCCTAAAGTTGTCAATAGGGTCTTTTTTGAGTCAAAACCATTCACTTGTTTTGAAAAGATCAAACTCCATTACATTTAAAAATGCTACATGTCATTTCCAGATGAATTATGCATGATGATTTCGTCTGTCTAAGTCACTGATTCCACTGAGGATTATTAGAATAGACAGCTAAGTGAAGAATACAAGATTAATTGAGCATGCTGGATGAGGCGTGTCAGAATGATGAAAGGCAAGCCATATCCTACACACAGTCCCCCATCTATACACTTGTGAGATGAGTGCAGAAGATTCCATGGCTGCAGGGTAAAGAGTTCTCTCGCGAATGGTACGATAACCAAAACAGTAAGAGGGATTTCATTGCTCACCCCATTAAACCCCATACACTGGTGAAGCTTCTCTCATATCCCCGCCAAAGAACCACCACACACTGGGGCAAGTCGAAAACAAGTCAGCATCACAAGGTGAGAAAGGGGATAGAAATTTTCTTGCTTGCACTTGCATCAATCTTCGAGTGTCTTTATTGCATATGAACACTCGCGTTAATTTAAGTGCCCTAGAGTCATGAAGAGCAATTCTTTCTTTACGCACTTGTATTCATTGTACAACCCAAGTGAGTCTGTAATTTTACCCTCACATGGAGGTAAAGCAGAAGCTACTGCCGTTTGAGCAACATAATCAAAAGCGCTGGCAAAAGATGAAGACTCAATAGTCTAACAAAGGCGTGTGCTTGAACTTGTCAAGGTTAGCTCTCAAGCAACAAGAATGAAAAAATATGGGCATAAAAAAGCAGTGTACCTGGTAAAAGCAAGGTCAATGCCCATAAATGAAGAACTTGAATGAAATAGGGGCATGAAAAAGCAGTATGCCTGGTAAAAGCAAGGCCAATGTCCCTCAGTCAAAAATACAGCCAAGAAAATGTTGCTGTTGTGGTCCATAGAACATCCATTTGATAGTGAGAAGAAAGACTGGTGACAAATGTCAAGACAATCACCAGCTCTCACCTTTTTACACACGAATCAAGCCTACATTGTATCCCATTGTAAAAGTCTCTTCAGACTAGAGGCACTTCAATTAACGTAGGATTTCATATGTGCATAAGCATCGCTCGAAGAAGTACGAGCAAGATTACTCTATCTCTTTTCGCAGGGTTCTTGACTTGTAAACCCGGAGATGATCGTGCAACATTTTCGTCCATCAGCTTCAACCTTGATGGTCCCATTTGATGAACTACTGACCAAGACTTCATCACATTTTCAACAAAGACCTCTCACATTTTCAACAAAGACTTCATACTCAGACCCCTGCTGACATGATGACAGTGAGATAGTGTGGTCCTTATGAATCCTGCATCAATGGTCAGGATAGCCTTTTCCATGAGAGTGAGCGAAAAGTCCTTTCAGACTGAAAGTCCCTCATTTGGCCTGTTCAAGACATCTACATTCTAAATGAAGGTTGTCTTTCAAAATCTTCCCCTATGGAAATCAAAAGATGCATAACTGACAAAATTATCATGCATGAATCTCATTTGAACTCATGAATTTATAGCATATACAATTATGTGTGCATATTGTGCAAATAGCAGACATATTCTCAGAGAGCGGAGATATTGCCAGGTAAGCATATCTCTATCCCCATTTGTCTTAAGGTACCTATCTTGTAAAGTACTCTCTTCTTGACACTCGACTGTCCGAGTTGTCCTCGAGTATTGATACTTGCTTGTAGGGTATCCTTTTATTTGTAGGTACCTCCCTTTGTCTAGGTACTCTCTTCTTGACACTCGACCTATTCGAGTCGTCCCTTGAGTTTGGGTGCTTGCAACTGTCTAAGTATCCCCTTGTCTTTAAGTACCCACCACTTGCCGAGTACTCCCTCTTATCGACACTCGCCCCATTCGAGTTATCCCCAAAGTATTGATATTTGCAACTGTCCAGGTATCCCCCTATTTTTGAGCGCCTACCGTTACTCAAGTGCTCTCTCTGTTGACACTCGACCTGTTCAAGTTGTCTTTAAAGTTTGGATGCTCGTGACTATCCAAGTATCCTCTTGTCTTTGAGTACCGGTCACCGTTCGAATACTCCCTTTTCCTGACACTCGACTTGTTTGAGTTGTCCCCAGAGTATTGATACTTGTGACTGACCAAGTATCCTTTTATCGTTGAATACCTGCTGATGTCTAGGTATCCCTATATCGTCAAGTACCCACCATTGTCCAGGTACTTCCTTTTCATGACACTCAGCTTGCCCGAGCTGTCCCCAAATAATAGCAGCAGTTCAAGCATTCCACCGCTTTGTGTGCCTGCGCCTACCCAGGTATGCTTTCTTACACTTGGACCAACTGGGTGGTCCCAGGTTGTATCATTAAATACTTGTGCTCACCCAAGTATTCCAGTACTTTGTACACGTAGCTATCCAGGTTTCCACACATGTGGCTATCTAGGTGTTCCACAAGTTTATTTGAGTGCATGAATATGCGAGGCACGTCCTCAATATTCCCTACCAGGAGGTGAGAAACCTTCATGAATATCCAAGGTACGTCCTCGATATTCCAATTACCAGGAGGTGAGAGACCTTCACGAATATCTCAGGTATGTCCTCGATATTTCAACTACCAGGAGGTGAGAGACCTTCATGAATATATCTCGATATTTCAACGCCCTCGATATTCCCCTTTACCAGGAGGTGAGAGACCTTCATGAATATGCGAGGCACGTCCTCAATATTCCCAATTACCAGGAGGTGAGAGACCTTCATGAATATGCGAGGCACGTCCTCAATATTCCCAATTACCAGGAGGTGAGAAACCTTCACGAATATCCCAGGTACGTCCTCGATATTCCCCTTTACCAAGAGGTGAGAGACCTTCACGAATATGCGGGGCACGCCCTCGATATTCCCCTTTACCAGGAGGTGAGAGACCTTCATGAATATGCGAGGCACGTCCTCGATATTCCCATTTACCAGGAGGTGAGAGACCTTCATGAATATGCGAGGCACGTCCTCAATATTCCCAATTACCAGGAGGTGAGAGACCTTCATGAATATCCAAGGTACGTCCTCGATATTTCAACTACCAGAAGGTGAGAGACCTTCACGAATATCTCAGGTACGCCCTCGATATTCCAATTTACCAGGAGGTGAGAGACCTTCATGAATATGCGAGGCACGTCCTCAATATTCCCAATTACCAGGAGGTGAGAGACCTTCACAAATATCCAAGGTATGTTCTCAATATTTCCAATTATCAAGTACCCTTCGATACTTGTGAATGTCCAAGTATCCCCCAAGAGTTTGCACCTGTGATCGTCCAGGTACCTCTTTGATACTTGTGATCATCCAGGTATCTCCAAAGAGTTTGTACCTGTAATCATCCAAGTACCCCTCCGATGCTTGTAATCATCCAGGTATCCCCCAAGAGTTTGCACCTGTGATCGTCCAGGTACTCCTTCGATACCTACGAATGCTAGGTATCCTTCAAGAGTTTGTACTTGTGAGCATTCAAGTACTCTTTCAATACCCGCAATCAATCAGGTTAGTGCTTGTGAATATCCAGGTACTCTTTAATATGCCTGTGAATGTCCATGTATCTCCCAAATCGATGCCCTGAGAAAGGTCAGTGCATCCTCCCGAGAAAGGTCGGGTTCCAACCAGTGTCTTTGACAGAAGTCAGACACCCCAACAAAACAGATGCCCTGAGAAAGGTCGGCGTATCCTCCCGAGAAAGGTCGGGTTCCAACTGGTGTCTTTGACAGAAGTCAGACACCCCAACAAAACAAATGCCCTGAGAAAGGTCGGCGCATCTCCCGAGAAAGGTCGGGTACCAATTGGTGTCCTCAATACAAATCAAGCACCCACAAATGAGATGCCCTGAGAAAGGTCGGTGCATCTCCCGTCAAGGCGACCGAAGAAAGGTTCGGGTCCTAGACAAATCATGGATTGTTTTAACAGGCGACCGAAGAATGGTTCGGGTCCTGGAGAAGCAACTTCCCATCACGGCGACCGAAGAATGATTCGAGTCCGAGACAAACCACCGATTACTCCAACAGGCGACCGAAGAATGGTTCGAGTCTTGGAAGAGCAGTCTCCCGTCAAGGCGACCGAAAAAAAAAAGGTTCGGGTCCTAGACAAATGATTGTTTTAACAGGTGACCGAAGAATGGTTCGAGTCCTGGAAAAGCAACCTCCTCATATCACTAGGTAAGATGACGCCTTGATACTTGCCAAAACTCGGGCTTCACACCCTATCTCACTCACTCCTGGTAAGTAACTACAGGTATCTTCTTATCTGTCTTAGTATATGTAAAGTTATATTGCTCTTTTTCCGCATAGAATAATGAGTCCCAAATAAAATATAATCTGTTACGCATGCATAGATAAAATTTAGGCATCAGTTTGTCTTTGAATGCAACCTCTGCGAACTCACTTTCAAAGAGGGGCAGCTGTTGACACCTTAATTTTATTTATGTTTGTTTTATTAAGTTGTTATTTTCTTTATTATATAAAATAAATAAAAAAACCATAAAACAAAGTAAAAAAGAAAAAAAAAAACGAAAAAGGGTTGCAACGTGTCGGGTGGGCCTTCAAGCCCAGCTCGACGGTCCTTGCTCCCCCCGCGCGGATCCAGACCCGGCCCGACCCGTGCGCCTGTTGTCTTCCTCGTGTGGATAAGCTCCACGCGCCGGAGACGGCGACGCGCGCGACGCCAAAGCCGCGAGGAGGACTGTAGTGTACAGAAAGCAGGAGCAGCTGGCACCGGACGGCGACTCACGTGGGAGGAGCAACTGGCATCGGATGGGACACCGGTTCGGCCGTCGGGGGCCGCTCGGCGTGCAAGGGGGACCGGCGGTCGAAGTTCCGTCGGCCGGCCACCCCCTCGCCTATAAATAGGCCTCCATTTCCGTCGTCGGAGACACACGCCGAGAGCGATCGAAGGCTGCAAAGCTTCGAGCTTCCTGCTGAGAGACTTCAGAAGGGGAGCCGAGGTCGAGCAAGCCCAGATCCGAAGGCTCGCGGCCGGAGAGGGAGAAGTTCTGCCAGAGAGAGAGAGAGAGAGAGAGAGAAGCGGATTGAGGTCGCAGACCTCGGACGACCCACCGAGAGACTTCGGGGGTCCGAGGGCTCGTGGCCGGAAATCGAGGCGTGGCCGGAGGAGTGGATCGGGGAGAGAGGGGGAGATCGAGCTCGGGGAAGGCGAAAGGGCGTCGAGCGCCGTGCGACGTCGTTGCCGTCTCTGCCGTGCACGGTGGCCGGTCTTGACCAGGTAGCCCTCTCCATTGTCCCGTTCTCGTCGCCGCCGCCGCTACCATAGTCACCGTCGCCGCGGAAATGCTCGAGTTTCCGTCTCCGGCGCCGCGGATTCGCAAACCCTAGGGTTTGCGATTTTCCGGGTCGCGAAGCGGATCCGGACCCGGAAAATCGGGTAGGGTTCGCAATCCGCGGGCGGGGGAGTCGGGTCGGGTGCTGGAGCCGGGTCGGGTAGGGTTTCGCCAGGGAGTGGGTTGCGGAGCAGGGTCGTCGGGCCGGGCCGGGCGTCTCTAAACGCCCGGCCACGGCGTCGTTTTTAAAATAAAAAAAGTCGGGCCCACGTAGCGGGCCCGTCTGCGTTTTAGGGTTGACCGGGTCGGATCCGCGGGTTGAGTCCGACCCAGGTCGGTTTTATTTTATTATTTTAATATAAAATAATAAATATTTTATTTTCAAAAAAATCAAAAAGTGTTTTATTTTCAAAAAATATAAAAAAAATGTTTTAATTTCCAGAAAATCGAAAAATATTAAAAATTGCTGAAAAATGTTTTATTTTCTAAAAAAATCGAGAAAAATAAAAAAATAATTTATTTTCCAAAAATATTAAAAAATATTAAAAAATATTTTATTTTTCGAAAAATCAAAAAAATCAAAAATATTTCATATTTTCCAAAAAATGCCAAAAATCCAAAAAAAGCCAAAAAAAAATTCAGAAAAAGCCAAAAAAGACTTGTATTTTTCCAAAAAATACCAAAAAAACCCAAAAAATCCCTTGTGTCCAAAAAATTAGAAAATGACTCAAAAATGTTTTTCCTCCCAAAAATGCATGGAAAATCTCTCAAACATCCAAAAAGCCTTAGGGTTTAAACAAAGATTAGGTACCGAAAGGGCATTAGTGATTAACTAGTGTAATCAAGTCCCCGATCCTAATTTCTCTGGTTGCGCAGGAGCGAGTATTTCTCCCGATACTTCGCTTGGGTTTCTAATCGACCCGCTCCAAATCGATTAGGGGCGACTCCATTTTAAAAATTGATTTATAGGTTAAAAACTCAAACTATTAAAGTCGTGAATTGGTGGACTTGGGAGAGTCCTGGCTTAACTAATTTCAGCCAAGCCATTAGCCTCCTTTAGGCGCTCGTACCCGATAGCGGGCGCCGGAAAAAAAGAGGTCGCGACAGCATCTTCCTTGTAATAGCCATTCAAAGGAAGTAGGGACATTCTGTTGAGAAAAGCTTGTGATTCCCAGAGTGCTAAAGATGGGTCTTTCCATTTTGGTACCCCATTATTTGATTCCATGTACATTACTTGTGGACTATGTTTGGGGGCTTAAGTAAAGCCTACTTCTGAAAAGAGGTTTTGATTTTCTCCTTCAAAAAAATAAAAAATAAAAAAATTATTTTAGGTGCTTCACAGCATTCAGATTTATTTTACAAAAAGTTGTTTATATGTATGTCTCTAAAGATAGAGATATTCCATATCAAAGTAGAAGTGAAATTTAAAATGCTTAAATGAATATAACCACCATTGAAAATAAGGCGAGACCAAAACTTCTACATTTGTATTCAAATATTGTGAAGATTACCTTATATTTATGATTTTCTTTTTACATAGGGCTTAGGGGCCACTGTCAGCACCCCTCAATCCATCATGACCATCAGCATGGGAGATTTTGCAAGACTACCACCAAATGCTTTAAAAGTTTTAGACTAAAGTGTAGAAATATACAATAGGTGAAATAAATCGAATATGACATGGAGAACAATATAAAATTTTGTGGGATTATCAATTTTTCAATAAATTTAAGCTATCGGAGGAATATTTATTTCAAATACTTTAACACTATATTGGGCAAATCTACTAGCTACGAAGCATTGACACTTTCTGGGGCTTTTGTGTCGTGTCGGACACTTTGATACGTGTCCGACATTTTTCGACACTCTTCGACACTTGGTCAATAAGTGTCAGAAAATTCGATACTTGTTCAACTCTTCCGACACTTCCCCGCACGCAAGTCGAGAATTCTGATAGAGTCAAGAATTCTGATATGCGAGTTCGGAATTTCAACATGTGATTTCGACATGCACGGGGTCAATTCTAAAAATTTTCAATTAATGAAAGGTCAAAATGTAAATATATAAGAAAGTAAAAAATAATGAAAATAATAAAAGGGAAAAGAAGAAAAACCTAGTAGTCTCTTCTTTTCCAACTGAGTAGTCTCTTCTTTTCCGACTCTTACTTCTCATGATACGCAATTCACCCCCAATTTCTTTCTTTTCCCTTTCAATACACTCTGACACGCGAGTCTAGAATATAGATTATTTGGTTTTTTTGTTTTTTTTCCCCTCCAAGTTTTATAGACTATTGGAGTGAAATTGAAACAATGAATGATATTAAAAAAATTTGTATTAATATTTTTAAGTTAAATTCATTATAGGCTCTTTTTTATTATTTATTTATTAGTGAATTTGAATCAAATTATTTGATTAAAATAATCATAAAAATTAATAATTTATCATGTATATATAAAAATATACATTTAATATACATCGTGTCGGAATTCTCTATTTTTTGAGAAACAATGTGTTGGCGTGTTGTATCATGTCGCGTGTCGATGTTGGTGCTACTTAGTTCATTAGCTAGGGTTTGAGTAATTTACGTTATAACCTTTGTGGAGTTTAAATTGCTAACACGATTGTCGACTACCTAATGCAACCCCGGCATTCTCCTTTTATTCGAGTTTCTAAAAACCCAAGTGGAGTGACTTTATACATACATACATATTACTTAATTTTCCTAAATAGTCTTTTAAACTTGCATGCTCGGTTTTGGAAGCTTTCATTCTTTCTGCATGGGCTGGTCTTTCTCTTTATTATTGCTAAATTATGTCTTGAGTTTGAATTTTTACAAAACTCAATTCGTTAGATAAATAATATCCAAAGTGTGATCGCACAAATTAATCCAATTTATGAATTTCTTGTGCGGAGGTTTATGGATAATGGAGGATTTGTTATTTTGTTGGAGATAAATCTCAAGATTTAGTCAACAAGATTTATTTCTTCTTTTATCTAAGTTTGACCGGTTGACCAAGAAGTGGACGCCTCTCTTTATTTGTGAATACAAAAGTCAGATAAGAAACACAAATAAGAGAGAGCTCTTCCAAAAGCTGCGCAGTGTGGACTCCAAAGGGTTTCTTGAAGAAACGCCGCACGAGAACACAACGTGAAGAAGCCGCAAGCGTGGGCAGAGGTGCTCTTGATTTTGTGGGTCGTTCGAGTAAAGCTTTTGCTTGGGCTTGAACGTGCGGTGATTTTGTGCTGTGAGTTTTACATTTATTTATCTATAAATACTTTGAGTTTAAACTTAAATCTAGATGTAGGAAACACTTAAGCACGTGAGGGATTATAAACTCTGATTTTCCGATTATAGTGGAATGATGCTGGCCCTCTCCTTGAATGTAGATGCCGATACTCGGATCGAATTACGTAAATTTCTGATATTCTTATTATTTCTCATTTATTTCTTGGGGATTTTGCGTTAACGCAAATTGCAAGATCCTGTCGTTTTCACGTATTTTATTTCGACAGTTATAATTAGTAAAAGAGAGAGTAAAAGGAAGGGGTAGAATTAATCATGATCTTATTTGCCTCTATAGCTAAGAGATATATCAGGTTGTATAACATCCTTGAAGATGGTCACGACGAGTGGTGGAAATTCACCGTTTGATGCGGTACATGTGCAAGCATCTATACTTTAAGCAGCTTTAGTTAGCGCCGCATTATATACGTTTGCTTGAATTAAGTGTTCTTGTTCCATTGGAACCTTCTCCCTTTGCTTTAGAAGGTGGGGACACGTCAACATTAGGGATCATTTGATTAATTGATTGATGCTCTCAACATATCCAATATCTTTGTTCTGTTCCTTCAGAAAAGAGGAAAAAGTCCAAATTCTTATGTTGCATCTTTCTTGTAATGGCTATTCAAAGAACAGAGGGACATTCTGTTGAGAAAAGCTTGTGATTCCCAGAGTGCTAATGATGGGTCTCTTTCCATTTTGGTACCCCATTATATGATTCCATGTACATTGCTTGCGCACTATGTTTGGGGGCTTAAGTAAAACCTGCTTCTGAAAAGAGGTTTTGGTTTTCCCCTTCCCAAAAAAAAAATAATAAAAATAATAAAAATTTATTTTTAGGCGTTTCATAGCATTCAGATTTATTTTACAAAAAATGGTTTATGTATAATATATGTTTCTAAAAATAGAGATGTTCCATATCAAAGTAGAATTGAAATTTAACATGCTTAAATAAATATAACTCATTGCTGAAAATAAGGCGTTGCCAAAACTTCTAAATTTTTATTTATACAAATATTGAGAAGATTACCTAATATTTATGATTTTCTTCTCGCCTAGGGGATAGGGGCCAATGCTCGCATGCCTTGGTCCATCATGTTTAAAAGTCTAAGACAAAAGTGTAAAAATATATAATAGGTGAAACGAATAGGATTTGAATTTTGAACAACATAAAATTTTGTGAGATTACTAATTATTCAAAATATTTGAGCTGTTAGATGAATATATAATTTAAATACTTAACACCATATAGGGCAAACCTACTAGCTAGGATTTAGTAATTTATGTTATAACATTTGTGAAGTTTAGGTTACTGAAGTGATTGTCGACTACCTACTGCAACCCTTGCGTTCTCCTTTTATTCAAGCTTCTAAAAATCCAAGTGGAGTGACTTTATGAGTGACTTTATATATACATACATACATATTTCTTAATTTTCCTAAATTGTCTTTTAAACTTGTATGCTTGGTTTTGGAAACTTTCACCCTTTCTGCATGAGCAGCTCTTTCTCTTTATTATAATTAGTAGGGGTGAGCAGTTCTAGGTTCCTTGCAGGTTTCACCTAGAACTTGGAACCTACCCGTTGAAACGGGTTTTTCATTTTTTTTGGAACTTGGAATCTACCCAGCATATTTTGGAATCTAAAACTTATCCGCTAAAAGTCACAGGGTTGGTTCCAAGGTCTACCTAGGTACCACTTTTATTATTAATTGAATGATTGTAATGAATTATTATCTTTAACAACCATTACTTGCTGTTACAATTCACTAATAATAACTTATATTTAAATACGCAAAAAATATAAAATATTAACAAAGAAAAAATCTTAGTCATAAATTGGAAGCTTGGATTAGTGATTCCAAATTATACACTCATCATCGAACGCGATAGAATACCATAGGATCGCAAGAAGACATATATCAAGAAAAACACAAAAAATTATTCCAGATTCTAGATTCTAGTTTCCACATTCCATCAACCAGAATCTGGAGTCTACCTGTCAAGATTAGTTCCCTAATATTTGGAATGTGGAACCTACCCTATATACCTTGGAACCTGAAATTGAATAGATTCCCACCGGTCCAGTTCTCAAGTTCTAAGTTCACCCCTAATAATTAGCATGAGAGAGTGTAAAAGAAAGATGGAGAATTGATCATGATCTTATTTGCCTCTACAACTAATAGATATATCAAGTTGTATAACATCCTTGAAGATGGTCACGATGAATGGTGGAATCACCATTTGATGCAGTACATGTGCAAGGTCTCAAAGAGATGTTTTTCAAGGAGAAAAGAAAAAAAAGAAAGAAATTAAGTAATTTATGACTTTTTGCTTTTTCGTGCACTGCATAATTGGAAAAGCTAGATTTCGCACATGAAGTTTGAGAACATGCAAGACCGTTTGTCTTGGCCTAACTTTTTTTTTTTTTTTTGGTAAAGGGTAATGATATATTGAGCTTTAACCAACAAATATACAAGATCAGGCACCACAAAACTTGCACTCAACAAGACACAACGTCTAACCGAGTGAAAGGGCGTCGGACACAAAAGGACACCGCAAAGCGGTCAAAGCTAACAAGGGCCGAAACATGAAGCCCAAGAAAGAAGGCCACGCAGGGCCGAGACAACCAACAAAACTAACCTAAAGGGCGACCACGCAGGGCCGGGTAGACCAACCTACCAAAAACAACAATACCAACAGAGAAGAAAAACACCAAAAGGCGAGACACCGACGAACCAAAGCAACCCCGCGGAGGTGAAGCGCGAGTCGAGCCAGGGGAGACGGTGAAAGCAAGAGAAAGCACCCGCAAGGCTAGATCAAGGCGACCTAGGCGGTCGGCACAGGAGAACTAAAAATAGAAGGGTCAAGGCCCCAGTTCCGTTGTAACCTCCTATTTCTCGGGCAATCTTCCACGCTTCTAAAGGTTAAGGCTTTATCCTTAACTACTTTAATAAGATGCTTCTTGACAGCCGCAACCACGACTGGATGCTCTCTAAAGAGAATGTCGTTTCTATACTTCCAAATGAGATGGCATAATGCACCAAAAGAGAAGCGACCAATGGAGTGATAGAAATCCTTACCTGAGAGGAATTTCATCGCCTATTGAAGCTTTTCCGTCCAAGTCCCATTCCTCCACGATAGATTACACTTGGCCGCCCAAAAGTAAGCCATACTAGCCGTGATGCAGCAACCGAAGAAGAGGTGGTCAATAGAATCCGGCGTGAGCTTGCAAAAGGCACAAACTTCTCTCCCAATTCTCCCATAAGACATAAGAAAAGCTTGGGTAGGAAGACGGTTCTTTATAATCAGCCAGAGATTGAATTGGTATCTCGGAGTGATGGCCTTGTTCCAAATAAAGGATGACCATTCAACCCTGTCTTTCCTTCTTCTGAGGATATGCCAAGCTGAGACGACCAAGAAGACACCGGAAGGACTATCACTCCAAATAAATCTATCCGGAACCTCTGAGAGAAGCGGGAGGGGCTGGTTCCAAGAGTCCATTATAGACCTGAAAAACTGACCCGCCGGAGAGAATAGGTCTGCAATGACTGCACTCCTAGGAAGCCCCGAATCAGAGATAGTCTGCTCTGAACAAACAAGATCCAGTGGACCACTCCGATGCCAATGGTCGAACCAAAGGGATGTCGCCTGACCATCTCCAATTCTCCAGCGGAAATTGAGACGGAACTCGGACCTCAGGTGGAGGATCCTCTTCCAAGCCCATGAGCAACAGGTCGGCACTTTGACCACCCAGAAATTCAACCTTCTCAGAAAAGTAGAGTGTATACATTCACACCATAAAGACTCCTTATCTGTGAAGAGGATCCAGATGTGTTTTAACATCGCCGCGTTATTGCACTCATGCAATCTACGAATCCCCAGACCTCCTTCTTCCCTCGGGAGACAAACATCCTCCTAGGAAACCTTAGCTCCTCCCTTGCCAAGGCTGGGCCCCTTCCACAGGAACTGTCTAAGGATCTATTCAATACGGTCTAGGACTGCCATAGGAATAATGAACACACTAGCGCAATAAGCTTGTATTGCATGGAGCACTGACCTTATAAGCTGAACTCTCCCTGCAAAGGAGAGAAATCGATGAGTCTAGGATTGCACCCTAGCCGTTATGCAATCGACTAAAGATATACATGTCCGCCTTGCCGAGCCTCAAGGATATGATAGGCGCTCTTAGATAGTGCACCGGCAGCTTCCCTTCCACAAATCCAAAGGTATCCTTGATCTGACTCCTTAAGTCATCTAAACCCCCTGCAAGAAACACCTCACTTTTGCTGTTGTTCGGCTTGAGTCTACTCCAATCCGAAAAGGTATCCAACCCATCCTTCAGAAGCAGGATAGAGCCCATATCCGCACGGCAAAAGAGAAAGACATCATTCGCAAAGAAAAGATGAGATAATCGAGTGGCCTTGCACCTCCAAGAGAAATTGAAACCCGGTTGCTCCGCACGAGAAGTGAGGATCCCTGAGAAGACTTCCATAACCAAAGTGAAAAGATAAGGAGACATGGGGTCACCCTATCGAAGGCCGCGGCTACTAGGGAAGAATCCATGGAGATCCCCATTCAAGGAGATAGAAAACATAGGTGTACGTACGCATACCATGATAAGACGAATAAGATGGTCTGGGAATCGAAAAGCACGAAGAACCAACTTAAGGAAATCCCAGTCAACCGTATCGTATGCTTTCTGAAAGTCCACCTTCACAGCACACTTGGGGAGGTAAGGCTGAAGGTGGAACCCGACAAATAACTCCTGAGCAAGGAGAACATTATCCCTAATCCGCCGACCATTTACAAACGCATTTTGAGAATGGCTTATGGTGTCCTGAAGCACTGCGGCGACGCGGTTGGCTAAGACATTGGTAATACATTTGTAGATCGTATTGCAGCAAGCAATATGCCTATAATCATTTACCGAGGTAGCATTAGGAACCTTAGGAATCAACACCAGGATTGTGGAATTAATCTCTCTTAACAGTCTCCTCATAACAAAGAAGTCCTTTACTACTTCAACCGTCAAAGGCCCAACAAGATCCCAGTTACTCTTGAAGAATTCGACACCAAACCCATCCGGCCCCGGGGCCTTCCCACGAGCTAGAGAGAATATAGTATCCTTGATTTCCGAGTCCGAAAAGGGACAGGCGAGAGAAGCGATCTGATCCTCTGAGAGCGAACACCGGACTACTTGCTATAAGTCTCCTAAGGCCAGCCTAAGAGGAAGAGAACGTGAGGCAAACAACTCCTTAAAGTGAGTGACGAACGTATCCTGAATAAGGCTTGGCTCGGATACAAGGTTGCCATTCTTATCAAGAACCGAGATAATCCTATTCCTCAGCTGCCTTGTAGTCACTGAGTGATGAAAGTATTTAGTGTTTTTATCACCATTCTCGAGCCAACGGATTCTAGATTTTTGTCTGAAGAAAGCCTCCTCCTGACTCCTCAACTCAACGAAGGTCCTACGATGACTTTTTTCTAGCTCTGCCAAGAGGACGCTGGTCGGGTCATGCTGAAGGTCCACTTGCGCTAACCTAAGAGCATTCCTAGATTGAGCAACCCTCTCGGACAGATTAGAGAAAGAATCTCTATTCAGCTGCTTGAGACATCCCTTGAGTGCTTTCAACTTGGTAACCAGCCTGAAGATGGGTACTCCACTATCCGGGGCCTCCCACACCTGAGTAAGAATATCCTGAAAGGACGGGTGCTCCATCTAGAAATCAAAGAATTTGAAGGGCTTTCTTCGAAGAACTGGTTGGATCACCTTAACCACTATAGGATAATGGTATGAAATATCGGGAGGTAAAAAGGAAGCTTCTGAATAAGAGAAATGCAAGCTCCAAAGAGCATTAACTAGAACCAGATCAATCTTCCTCGCTTTCCGATTAGCCCCCGAAGATGTGGACCAAGTAAACCGAAGACCGACATATCTCAAATCGTCAAGCTCCGCCTACGCAGACACTGATTAAACTCATCAAAAGACGGTGGCCAGGCATTAGTACCCCCGAACCTATCGGATGGGTCTCTTAAGGCGTTGAAATCACCCGCCACCATCCAAGGTAGGTCGTAGATGCAAGAACTCATCCTGATCAAGTCCACCCACAAAGGTCTCCGAGAAACAAAATAGTTTTGGGCATAGACGACCGAGATGCAGCAACAAGAACTCGACGAAATCAGTCTGACTCTTCCATGAATAACTTGATCATTGGAGGAGATCACCTCAAAGCAAACTAGGGAGGGGTCCCAACCAACCCAAATCCTGCCCCCCGGAGAAGAATCATAATTGGCAACCCACATCCACCCCGATAATAGAACCAACGAAAAAGAGCCAAAGAGATACTCCGGGACCTTAGTCTCCAGTAACCCGACCAAACAGAGGCCGCTAGAAAGAGCCAACTTACGAACCTCGGCTCTTCTCAAAGGATCCATGAGGCCTCTAACATTCCAATAACCGAAATACATGTATAACTATGTACAATCTACTCTATGCAAAGAAGACGAAGGGCGGCAAGGCCTACCTCTGATTCTGAGGCTTGCGGCGAGATGCTCCGGATGCCCCACCGATCCCCACCGGCTCCGGATTAGGGGCTAGAGAAAGCAGCCTGTCCTGGATGGTCTATACTCTTGTCGCGGCAGAGGAAGGAGGATGAAACGGCGAACCAGGGGAGGAGATGTCGTCATCATTCGAGGAGCCAAAGGAGGCTGCCACTTCCGATTCCCCTCCATGATCGTTCAAGGATGGGGCCGGGGGCGGTCGGGATTCGGTCGTGAGAGAGAGAATGACCTTCGGGGGTGCACTGGAGCCCCTCACCCCTTTCCGAACAGAGGCGGACGGAGGAGGATCCGCAACAGGAGGCTTGTCCCTACAAGGCTGATCAGCCACAACCGTAGAAGAGGAGAGGGAGGATTCTCCCTCCTTGGGGCCCTTATTTTTCTTCCTCTTGTTCTTCGCCTTCTTCCCAAGCTGCTCTTGAGTGGCCTGAGGAGTTGGTAACACTTGAGGAGGATTGTTGTCCTCCATTGGAACAGACAGAATTGAATCCGATGGGGGCTGGAGCCGACTAGGATCTACCACGGTCTGAGCCGGAACAGGAACAGCTACTGCGGAACAGGAACAGCTACTGCGGTCTGAGGCGGGGCAAGAACATATTCTATCCTACGCACAACCTGATCGAAGACGTCCACTACTAGAGAAAGAGTGGCATTCTTCCGCGTATCCGGAGCAGCAACAACCAGTGGAGAAGGAACAACCGGAGGAGCTGGGACGGGCGAAGGCTGCCTGGTCGATTGTCCAGCGGGCTGTCTTGGATTCGAGGTACGCCCCACGGCATTTTGCTCACGAGGAGGAGCCCTATAGTTATGTCCAAACACGCTGCAGTCTGGGCAATCAGCCGGAAGCCATTCATACTCAATGATCATGGACCGAGAGACACCCTTCAAAACCACTCTAGCGGTCTTGACTCTTGGCTGATTTGCCTTAATCTCAACACAGATTCTAGCAAAGGATAGCATCTTCATTTGGTCAGTCTTTTGATCCACGTAGAGTGGTTTGCCGACCACACTTGCTATCGTACCCATCGTCGGCACCGTCCAACACTCAAGCGGCAGGTTCCTCAACCGGATCCAAACCGGGATGGAAGATTGGTTTTCCCTCTTGAGGTCCATGAGAGGCTTCCATTGTCGAAGAATAAGAGGCACTCTAGCGACCGTAGTGGGGTCATCTTCTAGGATTTTCCTCCGGAACCCGGGGTCCGGGATATGGAGGAAGAGAAATCCTTGATCGTTGGTGAGGATCTCCACGAGCTTAGAGCCCCAAGCCTTCCTCAACGATTGCTCCATCAAGCCGAATGGGAGTTTCCTTCTCCCAACGAGATATCCCACCAAGCATTGTTCCCACTTCGGGTCCACAGCATCAAGGGCTTCATCCGGAAGATTGACGACCGCTTCTCCATCAACAAACGTGGGAGGAACAAAGGATAACTCAGATCCTTTCACCGCCAGCCTAGCCACATTCGCCCAGGATCGCGCCGGGGCATCAGGGTGACCAGCCGGAGGCTGAATAGGACGCTTCGAGGCCAACCGCTTACGGCTTCTCCCTCTGGACCGGTGCTGCCCAGACGACGGCACCTGGTGGCCTTTCAGCTTGTTCTTCGGATCAGCTTGCCCGGACGAGGAGGCCCCCGCCAAACCAGATGAATTCGAATGAATAGTAGCTCCAAGGGTAGGGGATGGAGTCCCCATTGAAAGAACAGCCGCCAGGCGGGCTAAGGGGGCGGAACCAACCCCAACCGCTACTGCAGACATTATCACAAACAGAAGGTGTGCACCCCGAGCACAACCAAGAAGGACAACATCGAGCGGCAGGAATTGAATTTCCTAACTTCCACACACTTCCCCGCACTACCCAACTAGCCACAGACGAACCAAACCACTCGAATCCAAAAGAGAAGGTCTGAGCTCGAATAGAGGGATCCACTAACCTGGAGGGAGCGCCACTAGGGAGAACCGAGTGAGGAGAATGTGTCCTGACTCCTAGGAGATACGAGCTCCTCCGCTGAGCTTCCTCAGATCTCGCCGAGTAGAAATGCAGCAAAAGCGCTCACGCATGGGGCTCTATTGAGATCTCCCGAACCAGCCCACACCAACAGAAGTCCTTCGTATGGGAGGGAGGTATAGGTGGTGGGAGACTCTCCTCAAAAAATCAGCCCAAACCATCCATGGCAGCTCCTAAAATGAACAAAAAACCAGACGGAAAACTGCAACCCAGAAACCGCAAAACAGACCAACCTAGAGCTGTCGATTTCTCTGGATGTAGACCATCCCACGCGAAATACTTCGGTGGAAACTTAGAGAGGAGTGAGATGAAGCTTCCCCCAAAAATCAACGCATTCCGACGGCCACAGCCTCGGAATCAGCACCACACTAGAATGATAAACAGTGACATGGGAATCCGGCTGGAGAGCATTCGATGAATAGTGCCCGAGACTTCCAAAAATGGCAAAGCTTTGTCTTGGCCTAACTATTGGTCATGCTACGATGAAAAAACTATTTGCCAATTATGTGGCCTTGTGGCATATGGTTTGGCCTTAGGCCAGTGTTTTATTATAATGCATAGACAACAAATGATGCATGGCCATATTCTTTTCTAGATCCTACAAGTGCAGTTATGATTAATTGCTGAGTTTTTTTTTTTTTTTTTGGCTAATTGAAGGATTATATGTATATAGATTTTTTATTTCTTATTATGCTACAATTCGTGTTAGATGTGTAAAATCTTGATGCATATATCGCTTATTCTTGCCTTCTAAAAATGATCATATATGCCAATCATTCTTCTTTTTTAAGTAACGCGAAATGAGACGGCAAGGAAAGATAATATTTTCATCTATCCAAAATTTACTATGAAATATGATAAAGAACCGTAAATTCCCGTTCAGATATGTACCCAGCAAAATGAATCTTTAAAGTCTTCACCATTAATCTTTCTCAGGATTGGTAATATAATTCCAAAGATATACATGTGGAACTGATACTGTGATGTAAAAGTAAGAGGAAGACCACCGGGCAGGGACACAGTCGGAGTTGCGGTTTCAAATCTTTATATTTTAGAGAAAGAGATAGAGAGAGATGTGTCATAGAAGCTAGGGTTTGGAGAGATAAGATTTAGAATCACAAGATGCATTGGTAAACGGTAACTGAGTAAATGAGTCTGGCTTGATCTTTCTGGAAAAGAGATCAGATTCAGAAAAGATGAAGACTTCCTTTGCTCTTTCTCTCTCTCTCTCTCTCATGGACGATGATAATAAGAAAAAAATAAGAAAAGAATAGGAAGGGGAACACACCTTTATTCCCTCCCCGTCTTTCTCCATCTATATAAAGCCCCATGAGTACAGCTTCTCATCTCATCAACAAAGCCAAAGCCTCTAATTGTTCTACACTAATGGGACAGTAACAAGGGCTTTGAGTTTGAGAGTGCAGTGTCAAAATTAGGGCTTTTAGTTTTGTTTTTGTGCGAGTAAGGAAGGGAGCTAGCAATCAACAGTCGAATGGTTCCTGTGTTTGTTCCTCTTTGACCTTTGAAGGGTAAGGGAGGTGACAGAAGAGAGTGAGCACACATGGTGTTTTCTTGCATGGTCATGCTGAAGCTCTGTGTGCTCACTCTCTATCTGTCACCCCACCACTCTCTCTCTCTCTCTCTCTCTCTCTCTCTCTCTGTGGCTTGGTCGCTTGTGTGCCCGTGTTTCTTTAATCTTCATGGTTGTCTTTTAGGATTAGGAAGTCGGACTTTAATTTCACAGATCTTACGGAGAAAAATCGATGCTTGAGGATGTTCGACTCTCTATATTCAACAAATTAATTCAAAATTCAGCAAGGTATAACAAAACTTCCAGGCCTTTATGACTCGCACTTCTACTTGCAATAGTGTTTTTCTTTTGCAGTAGTTTTCTTGCACCAAGTTCAGCAAAAACCTTGGCTGGAGAAAGAAAGCATATTTTAAACAGTGCCCAAATCCATGGGACCTTGGTTTTCGTCAGATGGGGTGTTCTTCAGTGTAAGCCCTAACGGTATGTGTGTTTGTCTATGTTTTTTCGTGTGTGTTTTTCATTTTCCCTTCCCAGCATTTTTTTTTTTTTTTAACCTAAGATTATAATCTTTGTCTACCTGTTCCCTATTAATTGCATAATCATATACAAAAGAAATTAAATTAGATATAGCGAGGGAGTCAGAAGTTGTAAACATGTGATGGGGAGTGAAAGGGCCATCATAAACTCTTCTGCTTCCTGTTCGTGTATGTCTTTTTACTGTTGATACCTCCTCTGGGACTGCACAGGCTGTTACTAACAGGTGTTGCTTGCTGCATCACCATCTCATTCCATCTGTAGGGGTTTTTCAGACTGGCTGCCAGAAATTCTACTATCCTAATTTTCTTTTAGATTTTTCTTTTTGCTGTACTGAATTTGTGTTCCTGATACTGTCTGTTTTCTCATGCTACAGGGAAAGAATATTGCTAATGAGTGCGTGGGGTACTTTTATTAAACATGCTTAACGAGGAAACAATCAATCCAAATTAAGCATGTTTAACAAGTTTAAGGCTTTTTTAACAAATCCTTATAATTTAGGGACTGAACTTTACTTTTTAGATGCAGAGGGCTTATTCTCATATTCATTCGTGAAAATTGACTATTAATGGAGATTGATGATATCTCCAGAAAAGATGAACCCAAACAGTTTATTCTTGTGGAGACATGCTGAAGAAAGATGAACCATAAGAAATGTAGGACTAGGGTTTTTAAATGTTCATAAAGATGTTTGTATTGTTTGAATAAGCTTCTTGTACGTCTTGGCGGTTGCACAAGTTAGTGTATTTGCATTGAAGAATGAACCCTGCTCTCTTTCAAAGTTCTGCCAATTTATTTGATTGTCTGTAACCAAACACAGTTTCTTTAGATTGTAGCTGGATTTATCCTTTGTGTTCAAAGTATCGTGTCCCTGCATAATGTGCTCATAATTGCAAGAAATACATTCAATATTTCGCCAAGACAGTGCTAAAACATCTTAAGAACAAGTTGATTTCATTGGATCTTTAAGATGTAACTTTCTTTAGGGGCTTCTGTGACTGACCCATTACTATAAATTGGTGACCGGACCCAGCTGAAAGTCCTTGTCCCTCTAGTTTGGTACATGATGGAATTGCTTTCGTGGAAAGAATCTATCTATTGATTATGCCAAATAGGGTCAGAGCCCTCAGACAACAAGAGTGCTTAACTTGTATCAATGCCTCCTCTATTCATGACTTCGTCCAGAGTTTTTGATCTTCTGCTCCTTATGCTGGTTTAAAAGTTTATGTTTACTTAAAACTTCTTTGTATTGGCTCTTTTCCAAAATCGAGGCATTCGCAACCTTAAGCTTGCTTCAGTTCATAGCTCAAATCAGATCCAAGATCCACAGTAAAGGCAAATTAAAGAGAAACCAACAATACAATACCTCAAGAATTAAACAAGCATATATTTTAATTGGAGGCATCTTATAACAGCCACATCACCATGATAATGAAAAAAAGTTTCGTGGACAATGTTTCCAACTATACCAAACTGGTCAGAACACAAATCAATGCAACTGAATCATTTTGCTCTTGAAGCCAAAGATGATTCTAATGACAATAAGAAATTTCCTTGTTCCATGTTCCATGTGGCAAAGCCTTGTATCAGTTCAGCAACAAATAAAAATCAATGATAGAAGGCAGATGCACAAACCAGGGATGAGGTTTAACAAACGTCCGGTCAAGACCATAAAAGAATAGAATACGAACCCTGAAAAGAATTTTCGCTTGCTCTGAAAACGCATGATGATAATGCCGTACTAACCTATACTCGTCGATACCGCTTAGCGAACCAAGAGCCGACAACTCCCTGAGGTGCGTTACCAGAAATTCTTGCCAGCCACCTCTCTACTAGTCTAAAACCGTACAGGGAAGCAGCGGACAGTATAGATGGTTAATCAACTTGGCGCAAAATGTGGCAGAGAATAACCGCCGCTACCTGGTCCTCTTCATTTGCCCCTGTTGGATGAGATCAGTTCCCTTGCAATGGCTAAAAGATGCAAAATTGCTTCAGGCATATATGTGACATCGGTGCCTATGGTAATGTTGAAGCCTTAATCGTTCACTTTTTTGATTGCTTATGTTCGGGCGCCATCTCCCCGTTCCAGGCTTTTAACATTGAATATATTAAGGAAAGGTGGAGCGACATTTGAAGTGACGTTTTGCATCAACAGGTCGAGGGTCTTTGTATCTCCATCAATAGCTATCACTTATGAAACATCAACATTCTCCATAAACTTTCATGTAGTGTCGAACACTCTTCGACACTTGGTCAATACGTGTCAAAAAATTCGATACCTAATCAACTCTCCCAACATTTTTCGACACCCGAATGCGAGTTCGAAATTCCGACACACGAGTTCGGAATTCCGATATGTAATTCCAACACGCATGGGGTCAATTATAAAAATCTTCAATAAATGAGGGACCAAAATATAAATATGTAAAAAAAAAAGAATAAAAGGGAAAAGAAGAAAAACCTAATCTTTTCTTCTCTTTCAACTCTCACTTTCTGTGACACACAATTTATCCCTTGAGTTTTTTTTTTCCTCTTATCTTCTAACATGTTCGACACATTAGTCTAAAATGTGAATTACTTGGTTTTTTTTTCCAAGTTTTATGGATTATTGGAATGGAGTTGAATTTATGAAATTGAAATAATGAATAATATTAACAAATGGTGG
This sequence comes from Eucalyptus pumila, assembly GCA_016097595.1. Taxonomy (NCBI): domain Eukaryota; kingdom Viridiplantae; phylum Streptophyta; class Magnoliopsida; order Myrtales; family Myrtaceae; genus Eucalyptus; species Eucalyptus pumila. The sequence goes on from CM027848.1 coordinate 47,443,026, forward strand.
GTTAATGTTTTTAATGTAAATTCATTCTATACTATTATTATTATTATTATTATTATTATTATTATTATTATTATTATTATTATTATTATTATTATTATTATTATTATTATTATTATTATTATTTATTTGTGAATTTGAATAAAATTAATTTGATTAAAATAATCATAAAAATGATAATTTATCATGTATATATAAAAATATACATTTAATATATGATCTGTCCCAATGCATCGAAATTCTCTATTTTTAAGAAACGAAGTATCGGCATATCGGTCTTGTATATATTATCTATGTACATAGGTATCTGGTGTCACGCCCCGATCCTCGGGCACGGACACATCCTTCTCACTTGGTCGATTTTATAATGCGATATCCCAGGACTATGTATCGCCGACTCTTTCATTTATTAAGCACATGCGGAAGCAGTTATAAATCCCCAAACAGTAAATCGATGGGATAGGAAAGCAATGCCATATTTTTCATATTGAAATTCACAACCATACTTTTATACAGAACATAACTCAAAGTATTTCACAAACTATTCACGGCTTTCTAATTTCACTCTATTCACATCAAAACAGGATTCCCAAAAGAGGATGGGACCTCAGTCCTCATCCGGTCGTACTCAGGATCCCTTTCCGGATCATCTTCTTCTTTAAAAATCTTTCTCCTCCTCAGGTTTCACTTCAGTGTTCTCCTTCTCTGAATTCCTCCTCCTCGGGTTCATCTACGAGCCTGAAATGTTGTCCCACAACCGAGATGAGACTACGTCTCAGCAAGTTCTACCCCACTAAGGCCCGATTAATAAACCATTATACTATAGGCTGCCTAAGCACGCACAGGTCAAAAGACGTACCTTGACACCAGTCCCAACCTGCAATTCAAGTTTATATACAGATGCTTCATATATCTCAATGAACAATTAGTCAAATCACGGTTCAATCGACTTAGTCGATTACATGTCAGTCGGACCATTTCTAGGTCGTTCCCACTTGTACCATACAACCTCCAATAGTACACTTAGTCACAGAGCCATCTCAATGCTCTCGAGCGTCAACTTCACCAAGGTGACGTATCCACTAGACAATTGCGTGCGTTCTTTAAGGCGCCGTTTTCGCCAATGATATCCCAAATCACCAAACCACACATGCCTACAACGATGTGCTCAATAGACAATTGCGTGCGTTCTTTAAGGCGCCGTTTTCGCCAGTGATATCCTTAATCACCGAACCACACATGCCTATGACGATGTGTTTAATGATGTCCTTAATCACCGAACCACACATGCCTATGACGATGTGTTTAATAGACAATTACGTGTATTCTTTAAGGCGCCGTTTTCGCCAATGATGTCCTTAATCACCGAACCACACATGCCTACAACAATATGAGTACTAGATCGATACGTGTGTTCTTTAAGGCGTCGTTTTCGCCAATGACATCCTTAGTTACCGAACCACGTAGGCCCATAACACCGTACCTGACCGGTTATAGCCCAGAGTATTTCCAATTCACTCTCATGATTCTATCCACTTTAAAACTCATCAAAGCATTATAAATGCTAAATAAACATACTCGGCCATCTACCAATCAATCATTCAATTTCACTCAATTTCCATCAATTTAAAATAAATTGATAAAATATCACAATTAATTTAATTCCATGCAACGTAGAGGTCAAATAAATAAACGAACTGCGCCACGATGATTAGCACGAAAATCCGGTCACCGGCCATCCCGGTTGAATTTCCGGAAAAATAAATAAATAATTAATTAATTTCGAAAATTAATAATTAATTACTAAAAATCCAATTTAGGCCCGAATTGCCTAATTGAAGCCCGCTATGGGTCGGGAAAAATCCTGAGATGCTTTCAATAAATAGTAGACTACGTCTACTTGCTAATTGCACAATCAAAATATCTAATATGCATCACAATTTTCTAATAATCACTAATCTACTCTAATCTAATCACCTAATTGCACTTAATTAAATCTAATCAACCCCTAAGCATAATTAGCAAACTAAGCTGGGATTAGTGAGATTACTCACCGGAATCGTGCACAAATCGAATCAATCCGACGGGGACGACATGAGGAACGATTCTTCCCAAAGCAAGTCCCGGGTTCGGGGCTCGAAAATGCTCCAAAAGCGGGCCAAAGGGAGCTGGAAACCCACTCGGCGGGTCACTGACCTAGCTGCAAAACAGGGGGAAAACGAGATGGTTGGGGGCAATAAGGGGTCGGGAGAGCGGGCGGTGGCTCGGTGAGGCGCATGGCCGCTCTGGTGAGGCCGAACGGTGGCTGGACAGCGGCCTGAGATGGCCAAACAAGGCTGGGTAGAGGCGGGGTCGCACGGGGGAGGACGCCTGGGCAGTGGAGAGGGCAGGCGGTGCACGGCGGCGAGCAGTGGACGCTCGGGCGTCGCGCGGGTGGCAGCCTGGCTCCGGTGCGACGGCGATGGCAGCTCCGATCTTCAGGCGAGCTGCTTCCATTTCTGCTGTCTTCGCTTCAGCTTCTGCTTCTGGTTTGCACGGGCAGAGAGAGTGTCGAGAGAGAGAGAAGGAGAGATGAGAGAGAGAGAAGATAAGTGTTTGAAAAGTCAAAAGTAAAAAGGGAGAGAGAGAGAGAGAGAGAGAAAGTGGGAACCGGCAAGGCAGTCGGTGGAGGGGGAAAATGCACGAGGGAAAAAGAAAAAGAGAGAGAGAGAGAGATTCGGCCAAAAAGAAAAAGGGGGGAAAAGATCACGTGGAGGAGAGAAGAGAGAGAAAAGGGAGAGAGAGAGAGAAAAGAAATAGAAAATAATAAATAATAAGATAATCGCATTATTCTTATTACTATTATTATTTTCCCTTTTTCTTTCCCTTTATTTTTTCTTCCGATCTTCGATTTTTCTTCCAATAATTTCTTTTCCAAAATTTCGAACGATGAGACGAGGTCCTAAAAATGAATTATGACACGCTTGAATATTCGATTCCCGAAACCAAATTAAATTTCATGGTTAGAATCGATCAGACGCGATTTTAACCCAATCCAACTAATTAGGTAGCTTTTAGGGATTTTACCGCTGATACATCCCTTAACGGCTTCACCCAATAGGTTAGTTAACTCGTGAGTGATCAGTTCAGAGAAAATGGATTATAGGCACATCGACGAAATGCCCATTTCACTTTATCGAAACGGGGTTGAATTTCAGGATGTCACATCTGGAATATTAGGGGTCTTGTTGACCCTACTAGACAAGCCGAGATCCGTAGTTTGGTTTCCTCAAATAGACTTTGCTGCGTTGGCCTTCTGGAGAATAAAGTACCGGAAGCCATGTTCTCTTCTATCTCTTCGAGTCTGATAAGGGATTGGAGTTGGATTTCGAATTATAGCTGTGCTCCCAAAGGGAGGATTTAGATTGGCTGGAACCCTTCGGTTGTTAGCTTTGAAGTGTCTTCGGTAGATGCACAGGTGATCCACGGGAATCTTAAGATACTCTCTTCGGATATGGTTTGTTGTGTATCAGTTGTTTATGGTCAGCACTCTTTCACTTCCAGGAGACCACTCTGGGAAGACCTTATCTTGAAAAGTGTAGCTTTACAAGATTTGCCTTGGCTAGTCGCGGGTGATTTCAACGCTATCAGAGACCCGACTGATAGACTTGGGGGTACAGACAACTAGATACCTTGCTTCGATGAATTTAGACAGTGCTTATCTCTGGCTGAGTTAAATGATTTGCGGTATGTTGGATGTCGTTTTACCTAGACTACTTCTTTTGGTCCTTTGCGGAAGGCAAGGAAGATTAACAGAGTCCTAGTCAATTCCAAGTGGTGCCAGGTTTTTTCCTTCTCATAAGCTTCCTTCCTTGCACCAGGTATCTCTGACCATTCCCTTATGGTGGTCAAAGTTTTAAACCCAGTTCATCGAAGGAAGCCTTTCAAATTATTTGACTTTTGGATGGATCATTCTGACTTTTGGATGGATCATCCTGATTTCATTCCAATTGTCAACCAAGTTTGGGAAATGCCGTATGAGGGAGTGCCCATGTTTAGACTGGTGTGCAAGCTCAAGGCCCTCAAAGCTCGTCTCAAGACTCTCAACAACAAATCATTTTCCAACATCTCCATCAGGACTTCTGAAGCGAGGGCTACGCTCCGAATCACTCAGCTTGACCTTCAGCAAGACCCGAACTCTGTTGCCCTTGCAGATTTGGAAAAGTGTCAGCGGCGTACCTTCTTGGACTTGCGCTCTAAAGAAGAATCCTTTTTCAAGCAAAAATCCAGAGTTAAGTGGCTAAAGAAGGGGGATCACAACACTAGATTCTATCATCATTATGTCAACAAAAGGCAGATAAGAAATAGAATTCTTTCGGTTATGGATGCGTCGGGTATCCAAATCATTGAACCGGAGCTTGTTCACCAGCATTTTGTTAAGCACTACCAAGATCTTTTGTCGTCGCGGATTATACAAGGAAGACCCTCGGTTGGGGACATCAGGGAGACTATTCAGTTTCCCCTCAATGCTGAACAAGTTAGCTTCCTTGATCGGCCCGTTTCTGACTCAGAGATCCGTGATACTCTCTTCTCTCTAGCTAGAGGCAAAGCTGCTGGACCTGATGGTTTCACAGTTGAATTCTTTAAGCATAACTGGGAGACGGTGGGTCAGTTGGTTGTATTGGCAATGAAGGATTTCTTCATCTCAGGTAGGCTCTTAAAGGAGATCAACAACACCATTTTGGTCCTGGTACCAAAAAGCCCGAATGCAACTTCTGTGGATGACTACAGGCCAATCGTCTGTTGTAATACCATCTACAAGTGCATTACTAAAGTTATGGCCAATCGAGTTGCTGCAATGCTACAGGATGTCATTGGGCCTTTCCAGAGTGCGTTTGTTAAAGGCTGGCGGATCAGGGATAATATCCTTCTGGCGCAGGAACTCTTTTCTGGTTTTCACATCCAGCCCTACTCACCCAAGTGTGCAATCAAGGTGGACTTGAGGAAAGCCTACGACACAGTCGCTTGGAACTTCCTTGAGGTTGTCCTTCAGGCCTTCGGATTCCCCGATCACTTCACCCGGCTCATCATGACTTGTGTGATGACCCCTAAATTTTCCATTGCTTTGAATGGGGAGTTACATGGATTCTTTGCCAGTGGTCGTGGGCTTCGTCAAGGGGGCCCCCTTTTCTCCCTACCTATTTACATTGGTCATAGAGATACTTTCTGGTATTCTCACTACTCACTCTTCGTTGCCGAAGTTCAAATATTTCTGGAGATGCAAAGCGACCGGCCTATCACACTTATTCTTTGTGGATGACGTCTTCTTGTTCTATGAAGCCGACTTGCCTTCGGTGAAGCTCTTCAAGGAAGGCCTTCAAATGTTTTCGGATTGGTCTGGCTTGGTTCCAAACACAAATAAAAGTGAAGTCTACCTTGCAGGAGGATCACCTTCCTTAAGGAACCAAATCCTCTTTACCCTTGGTTTCCACGAAGGAAGCCTACCAGCTCGCTATCTTGGGGTTCCCATCATCACTTCCAGGATCAGTAAGACGGATTGCTATGTGTTAGTCAACCGCATCACAGCGAGGGTACAATCTTGGACTCATCGCTTCCTATCCTTCGCCGGTCGGCTACAGTTGATCAGGTCAGTCCTTCATGCCATCCAAGCATACTGGGCTAGTGTATTTATTTTACCTGCAGCGGTCTTGGATCAAATCAAAAGAATTCTTAGACAATTCCTATGGAAAGGCCCGGAGTTGGGAAGAGAGGGTGCAAAGGTTTCCTGGGAGGACGTGTGTTGCCCAAAAGAAGAGGGGGGCCTTGGCATCCGTAGGCTTCAGAGGTATAATAAGGCCACCATGTTAAAACATATCTGGATCCTGTTTGCCGATAAGGAATCTTTATGGTGCAAATGGATTCACTCAACCTTCTTTAAAAGGTCGAATTTCTGGGTTGCCAAAAAGCCGACCTGTTGTTCGTGGGCTTGGAAGAAGATCCTCCAAATCAGGACTGAGTTTCGAAGATCCTTCTATTGGAGAATCGAGGATGGTTGCTCGGTGTCCCTCTGGTTTGATAACCGGCACCCCAAGAGTTCTCTGAATTTGTATCTTCTGGACTCAGCCATATATACATCCGGCCTCTCTAGGCAGGCGACGGTGGCAACCTATTCACCGACCGTGGAGCTTTGACCAAGTTGGTGACGTGCGGACCCCTCAAGTGCCACAACTTTGGTCAAAGGGACACTTAAATGCCATAACTTACGAAAGGTACACTTAAGTGCCAAAATCGGAGTAAAATGGATCACTTGAGTGCAAATCCGGTCAAAATGCCGACGTGGCATTTTTCTGGCGAAGCGCGCCCAAAACGACGCCGTTTTGCACGTTGACGTGGCCAAAACGGAATCGTTTTGGGCTGACGTGGAAAAAAAATTAAAAAATTAAATTTAGTTAAATTATTTAAAAATAATAATTTTAAAATTAAATTTAGTTAAAATATTTTAAAAAATAATAATTTTAAAATTTTAAAAACATTAAAAAAACTTTAAAAAATTTTAAAAAAAAAAAGGAACGGGGGAGGCGGGAGAGCCCTCGGCCCGCCGCCCGCCTCGCCGCCGCTTGGAAGGGCCGGCGACGGCGGGGGAGGGTCGGCCGGGTCGCCGGCCCCGGCTAGGGGTCGGAGACCTCGGCCGTCGGGCGGCGAGGGCTCGCGAGCCTCGCCGACCGGCGGGCGAGGGCCGCGAGCCCTCGCCGCCGGATCGGGGGCGAGGGCGGCGACCCTCGCCCAGATAGGGGCGAGGGCTCGCGAGCCCTCGCGTCCGATCGGCCGGGTCGTCGGCCCCGGCGGGGCCCGGCGACCCGGTCGACCCTCCCCGCCATCGCCGGCCCTTCCCGACGGCGGGGCGGGCGGTGGCGGCCGAGGCCGCCTCCCCGTTCCCTTTTTTTTTTTTTTTTAATTTTTTAAATTTTTTAAGTTTTTTAAAATTTTAAATTATTATTATTTTAAAATATTTTAACTAAATTTAATTTTAAATTTAATTTAATTAATTTTTTTTTTTTACGTTTTAACCACGTCAGCGTGCAAAACGACGTCGTTTTGGGCGCGCTTTGCCGGAAAAACGCCACGTTGGCATTTTGGCCGGACTTTTGCCGGAGTGGCACTCAAGTGATCCGTTTTTCTTCGAATGTGGTACTTAAGTGTACCTTTCGTAAGTTATGGCACTTAAGTGTCCCTTTGGCCAAAGTTATGGCACTTGAAGCGTTCTTTTGCCCCAAGTTAGTCTTGGACTCTTGGGCGGAACCCCTTCCCACCCTTTCCCACCTCTCCGATCATTTTGGCTGGAAGGGAAACACCTCCCACTTGTTCACGGTGGCCTCGGCTTGGGATTTGACTAAGAGGAGGAAGACTCGGGTCTCCTGGCACACGTTCATATGGAACAACTCGATCACTCCAAGGTACCAACTAAACCTTTGGCTTATTGCCAAACGCAGGCTTCCTACCCAAGTTCTATTATTATCTTATGGTAGAATGGATAGTGCATTGTGTCCCTTCTGCAATGAGGTGCCGGATTCCATAGACCACATATTTTTTCGATGCCGCATCTCTGCTAGCATCGCCTTCTTTTGGGCCTCCAGATGCAATCTGCCGTGGCGGAACAATTCGAGGGTCGAGAATCTCAACTGGGCCACCTCCTTCCTTGCGGGCAAAGACTTTTACAAGTGCATTGCTCGCTTCTCTTTTGGTGCTCTTTGTTATTTCATTTGGAAGCACAGGTACGGCATCCTCTTTAGAGAGCAGCGCTTATCCATTCCAACGGTGAAGAATCAACTCATCAAGGTCGTCAGAGACAAGACCACCACCTTTAGGAGTGTGGATGATACTTATAGAAATCGGAGATTGCAGCGTAGCTGGGGTATTGATCCGATCATTTTTTCAGCTGGGGAGTATTCTACTTCGGCAGGGCCCTAGCCTGGTGTTTGCTGTCTAGATACTCTTCCTCCGCGTGGGTGCTTCCTTGATGGCTCTTCACTTTTGTCATTGGCGGATGCGGGTGTAGATTGTGGTTCATCTGGCCTTCTGTGGCCTCCCGCTGCTTTCCTTTTCCTTTCGCCATTGTTTTGGTTGTTTCTGCTTCCTTAGGCTCGCTCTTGCGGTCCTCTTTTGCATTCGACTCTCTTCCACTCACTCTGACTTGTTGTCTTGTTGAGTGCAAGTTTTGTGGCGCCAGATCTTTTGTAATTGTTGGTTAAAGCTATATATTCTTACCCTTTACCAGAAAAAAAAATAAAAAAATAATAATAATCGGCATATCGGGTTGTCTCACGTGTCGGTGTTACTTAGGCTACCACGAGGTTGGCATATCTAAGCACCACCATCGAGCATATGCCTCCGCAACCACGGCCTAACTCCAAAACCCTTTTTCCTGAAACAATGTTTGGGTTTCTAGCTAGGACGGAGGCCATCAATCAAGCCAATTCCAAAAGCATCAACCCGATCAACTTGCATGTGTTGACACTCTTTGGGAAATACTCTAATGCTAAAGTTTTCGCCATTAAGACTGACCTGAATTATTTAAGTGAAAAAATTGGCAAAAACAGGTGTCAATGTTCAAGACAATATATGGTGTGACTGTTTCAGCATTCATAAAGCCCTTTGAGCAAATGCAAATGCCGTCCGGCAAAATTTTATGGGAGCCTTGGGGAGATGCAATTGCATTTCCAAAGCTCTCTAAAGGCCTTTAACTAGAGGTAGGTCCGGAGGTAGTTTGGAATGTAGCATTTCTGGAATGCAAATAGAATTTTTTTCATTCCAACTTTGCTCTCACTTAACTTTCATAATTCTGGAAATGTCCACAAAAACCTTAATTTTCCCTCAGCTATTGGCGAGCAACTGGTGAGCGGCTATCAATTAACAAAAATTTATTGCAAAGTACAATATTTAGCAAATGGCATTTACGTCAAAGCTGCTTTCTAATGTGTTCTTAAAGTACATTTTAACAAACACTACTTGTATTTCCAAAAACGTACTTAACTCAAAGGCTTTTGCATTTTCTCAAAAACATTTCTCCAAAGTCAAACCAAACGCACTCTAAATGGAGACCTCAATCTACAGATAAATTCTTTAAAAGGTGAAAATCCATTGATAACTTGAAAGCATATGCAATGAGTTGAATCAGCATACCTTATTTCTTGATCCATATTATGAAAATATAGACAGCATTACTAATGAAAGGAACCTTTACCTCATTGTCAGAAGAAGATGAAATTCCAAACATGTCAGCTGCAACGCCCTCGGATATATCAACCTCAACATTCTCAACGGGCTCCTTTGATGCGTCCGATGACATGTTGGATTCAGTATTTTGGGAGAAGTCAGCTTCAGTCTGCTACAAAAGTTCTCAGCATCTGAAGGGCAATATACAGCTTGGATCCATCGTCTGAAATCAAATACATCAAGGCAGACAATCATACTGACAAAAGCAACAGAACACTTCCTGAAATCAACATTAAAATTGAATAACATACCGATTCATTACCAACTCACCAGATCGATTCTCAACTTGTTTGCAACCCAAACCGATCTCCTTCACGTTGAATCCATTGTCCTCGAATGGACTTGGTTAGAATTCATTAGAGAGATAGGATGAACGCTGTTTTGAAAAAGCAAAAAGAAAAAGAAGAAAAGTAAAGGGCGTCCGGATTGGCTCATTGAGAGGAAAAAGGTGAAGATTGCATCCACAAACGGATAACAGGAGCAGACAGTGCCATCACCTCTGAGTCGAAAGTTCTAGCTAATTATTTGATCCTTGCAAGTACACCTTTCCTGAAAAAAAAAAAAAAAAAAAAAAAGTATACCTTTCCTGTCAGCAAAACAAGGAGGCACAGGAAGATGTGTAAGATATGGTAAAAAAAGATTGAGCAGCAGCACTTAAAAATTTGTCGGCAGATATATTTTCTAAATAATAAAATGTCATCTGAAAGAGCAACCTGGGCAAGATCACCGGTGGCATCATCACGGAACAGAACGTGACCCTTTGGCTGGAAGCAAAAACACTACATCGCAGTAATTTCTCCTCTCGCGATGTACCTTGACTGATTAGAAATCAGTATATTACCAATTTAATTCTGAAAAACAGGGAGGTCTCCTGCTTTGAGAACCTTTCTTATATTCTGCAATTCTAGATGCATCTTCTCTGGAGACACCGCGGATAGCACAACTATCTTCTTTTCGATCAGCTATTCAAACTGCACAAGCAACTGACCAAGCAAACTCCAGATTAATAACATAAAGTATGAGCTAGCAGTAGCAGTTCATTAAACTACTAAGATGCATTGAAGTGAGGTCGTTACTTCCTTTTAATTACCATGTAACAATGTCAACGGAAGATGGAGGAATTTGCTAGCTCAAGTCATCAACGGTTAAATCACGGACAAATGGACTAATTGTGTTTCTATGAAGTTTTTATGCATCTGTAATGAGCAAAATGAAAGGTCATTTCATTAAAAAGCAATACTAAATGTATCCTAAACCTTGTCAATCTAACAAAAGCAAGATTCATTTTCTCTCAAGGGTTCATGCTACTATTAACAAGTCCCTGATAATTTCGATCATTTGATGAAATACTGTCGAACTTGGCAAGTCTCACAATCTATTTTGAATATGGTTTTGCTACTTTGGCCTCTCATTTATGGCAAGACGTGCACACGAGGTCGTGGATCTCTAGATCCACCGCCTGGAGTGGGTTTGGGACGGAAGCATTCCTCTAAGTCGATAAGGGACGTGCGGAAAACATGTCCTGCCCTAAAAAATCTCCTTATCGACTATGGATGCTAAAGAAGGGAGTGTTACGTGTAATTTTGTCAAGTCATGATCAATAGAAACTCAATAATTCGATGATTGAAGTTTAAGTATCAAATTTGACTTCAAATCAAAAGTAAATGGATTTTAATATGCCTTGAAATCTCAAGGACTTTGTCGGGTTTGAACAACTAAAATAATGCGCAAATAGTAAATTAGGAACAAATAAGAAGATTGAATAAAGCTTTGTTGGATCACAATGGATGGCTCGTACTATTGGATATATGCTCCTTCGATGACTAAGAAACATATGCTTCTTACTGTGGATCACCGAAGTGCGTAGAGTAAGTAAAATTTTACAAGTGGAAAGCTTTTATATATATAGACGACTGCTAAAACTGGAAAACCTCTATTTCAAGTTTGCATTCAAAATTTAATCAAAATCTAATCTAGATTTTATTACAAATGATCTTCCCATCTTCGAAATCTGATGCCTCGTTTGCTTGTGAATGCTCGATTGATACTGTGTGTTGACTGGTTGTTTTGTTTTCTCTGTGCTTTGTGGCTTGATTGCTTCTGTTTCGTTTAGAGCCATTTTTTATGCGTCTTGATCTTCCCTTTAGGGGTGAGCAAGAAAAAACGTTCTGGACCAAATTGGCAAATTTTGGAGGCAATGGTTCGGTTCTCACTTCTATGTAATTGGAACCGGTGAATTTCGGTTCCATCCTTGGTTTTAGGTGTGGAACCGCCCACCCAGACCACCTAGACTGAATCATTTTTTAAATATATATATATATATTTTTTTAATGCCCAGGATCTGCGGGCCCGCCGAGCTTACGCCGGGCAGCCCACGGCCCGTAGAGTGCGCGGTGCACCCCGGACCAAGCGTCAATACCTGGGGGGAAGCTAGCATAAGACCCCACCACCATGGCCCCCCTCTTAAGACGTGTTGACAACGCAGAGATTCGAACTCGTTCCCTCAGGCGGTAAGGTAGTAGAGCTCAACTAACTTCGCTGCCCACCGGTGGGTTTTAATTTATATTTTTTTATTTCTTACAACTGTCAAAAAACCCCTAATATCTTCACAAACCTCGCTCTTTCATGCCTCTTTCCCAAATATGAAACAAAACTCTAATGACATTCTCATTCTTCACGCCTCTCGCTCTCGCTCTCGTTTACGTTCATGCTTACGCCTCTCTCGCTTGACTTAGTCGCTCTCAGTCTCGCTCAACTGTTAGGCGTCACCCTCTCACCTAAGTCGCATCCCTTTCGCTCGATGCCTCCCTCTCGCGGTCTCATCTGGAGTCTGGATCTTGCCTCCCTCTCTTGCTTTGTTTTTGGCCGATCATGATCACAATCGCATCTCACCATTGTAAATATCCAAAGCTCTATTTTTTGGCCTATCTATGCTCTAGATAATCATGCCTGCACAATTGACTAGTTAAAGTTGTAGGGCTATAACCGTTTCTCGAGTATATATAAGAATTCGAATGTAAACTCTCGACTTGCATCTTGTGACCGTCGGAGCAGAAGAAAAGATACCTGCAACACCAATATGGTGATTTTTAGTTTACAGGGATACTACAGAAAACATTTTGTCTACAGCGAGTGCAGCTCTCAGAACAAAAAGACAAGAGCCGCAGGACAAAAATTCAATCAATACACTCTAATATTTTTAACTTTAGAATATGACCATTCCAACTAAATTGGTAAGACTGTGCAAAAGTCTATATACCTATTACCTTTTACCAAAAAAAAACTAAATTGGTAAGACTTGATTTCTTTTATATCAGATAACGTATGGTTGGGGTTAAGCCAACAAGAGACTCATCTTCACGATGCCACGTGGACACTAACTGTGCAAAGGTCATGCCATCATCAAAAGAGGCCCATGCCTAGCTAGTGGCCGAGAGTGAAAGAAGAAAGAAGAGGACATGATGAGGGAAGATGCCAACGATGCCATGATCACCACACCAAAGGTTGGACCAAGGTTAAAGGTGTTGCAATGCCTGAAGCAAAAAATCAGATGCTTATCTCTTTCAATCATTTCGATTTCTTGGTGACGCAGTGTGCGTGTTGTTCCTCCTTTTTGAACAAAACAAAGTGATAGCAAGCAAGCATACAATCTATTTAGAATAAGAAAATTCCCTGTGATTGAGACCATGTAAGGTCTTCCATATCGTTGCTCCACTACAAAAAGGGGAACCTCGATATTCAATTATGTGAATTACATACATGTATCATATCCACTTTGTTAAAAGGAAAGTTGCTTTTGGTATGATTGGGGATATATAATTAATGCCAACTGTTGGTCCAAAACATGTTTATGCGATGTTTATCAAGTGACCCATGCTTATATTGACAATTGGTTCGTTGTAATCAATATTACTGTTGCAGCAGAAAAATAAATTTCTGTCGTTTGGTATAAGCATATGATGAATGATAAACTCTCTTGCCACTTACTATCATCAAAAGAATATGTTAATTCAAATGAATTCCAAAACCATAGACTTGTTTCTTACTTATTATCAATGTTTTGTAAGGGACCATCCGAATCTATTAGGTGGAAAAAGCTCGAGATTAGCAATTATAATCTCTTCAGAGTTAATCGAATCTTTCATTTTTGTTGACACCAGGAATTGGTCAGTTCTTTGACCGTCAACTCAAACTGGATAAGATCGAGCAAGACATGGTTGAGGTAGAATTTGCTTAATCCTGTTGATCGACAACTATAGGTAATTGATCAAGGCGATGAGGAATTGGCGGCAAGCGATATAAGAGAAAATTACGGAGTGTTGAATCACGAAGTGTGAAACTTAATTCAGTTGACTAAAGAACCGAATTGGAAGTGAAGATTGATGGATCAAGAACGAGATAAGTGTTCAAGTCATGAAGCCAATAATTTCAGCTACAGTCATAACGGTCCGTTCAAACGTGAACCCAGCATGATCACCAGTTCGCAGAGCCGTAAATATCGAAAGCCATGAATGATAATGGCCGAGAAACATGGACTCTTATAACCATCAGGAAGAGGGTTTGCAAGCTGTGCAAGAAACCTGCAACAAACCAATGAACACCAGTTTTTTAATAATTTCAGCTTTCTTTATAACAATTATTAACTGTTGCTAGTAGTTATAAGTATTAGAATTGTAATTCAAGCAGATTACCGCCAACAAACCAATGAACACCGGTTGTTTAATTTTATCTTTTTGTTATCTACACATTCTAGTACCGTTTTACATGATTGGTCATGATAGCCTACAATTTCGTATCTTTAATTTTCTCGTCAATTTAGATTTCCTGTCCAAAAATCAATAAAGGACCCTGTAAGTTCTTTGTCAATCTCCATATTGATTCACATTTGGAAAGGTATTTTATCGATACTTTTTGACAAAATAATTTATTTTTATTTTGTTTGTTCAAAATGGCGAAGAAATTTGAAAAATATAAACGATGAATGTTCCGAAGGGGTGCTTGTGAAAGTATGGAGGGATGTCGGAGTGAGACAAAATAAATTTCATGAGATAAAACGATGCAAGAAGCATACTCCCGCCATTTGGATTTATTCCTAATCGGTGAATATATTATACTAAATTCGCATGATTACGTGACGATTAAAGCAAGGATGCAAGTAATTGCAGTAGTGCAAGTGGTTGATCACCTTAATTCTAAGTTTTACGACTTTAAGTATCAAAAGCTGAGGACAAAATATATGCTCAGGTTGTGTGGGGAATTTAGGAAAGGCAAAACGTCCACGTGTTGGCTGTGATTGGTAGGACCAATAAGTCAGAGATTCTTATGCTTCGAATTTCACAATTTAGAGTAAGATTATTTTTTATCAGAAAGCATATATACTTTAAGCTGCTTTATTCAGCGCCGCATCATATTATGTTTGCTTGAACAAAGGGATGGGACCCTTTTTCCCTTTGTTCGAGCTGGTGGGGAGGGTTCAACGTTAGGGATGATTTGATGAATTGATTTTCTGCTCCCTACATATCCCGAATAGCTTTCTGTTGTTCCTTCAGAAAGGGAAAATCCAAATTCTCTATGTTGCATCTTTCTTGTGATAGCCATTCAAAGGATACAGGGGACATTCTGATGAGAAAAGCTTGATTCCCAGAGGGGGAGGCTAAAGATGGGTCTCTTTCCATTTCGATACCCCATATGTAGTTCATGTACATTTATTGTACAATATGTTAAGGAGGCTTAAGCAAAACCTGCCTCTAAGAACAGTCTTAGGATTTTGAGATTAACACATAAATCATTTTTAGGTTTGCAATAGCATTCCGATTCATTTTAAAATTGTTAAATGTATACGACTCTATGTTTGTGAAAATAGAGATATTCAATATCAAAGCACAAGTCAAATTTAAATGCCTAAAGCAAATGCAACCAACCACCGAAAACAAGGTGAGACCAAAACTTTTAGCTAAATATTTAAGTATATACATCTTGAAAAGATTAACTAATATCTATGATTTTTTTATAAAGTAGGCGGCAGGGGCCACTGCTAACCCCCCTCGGTCCATCAAGATCGCAAACACTTCTTAGTTGCGATCGACCTACAAATATTAGTTTTTGCAATGTCCTATATGAGAGATTTTACTAGATCACTAGTTTAAAAGTTTATGACTAAAGCGTGGAAATAAAAAATATGGGAGATGGATAGGACTTGAAAAGATTTGAATTTAGAACTCTTGATTGATAAGTTGCAAAATTTTGTGGGATCAATATCGATAAATTCAAAAACTTAAACTTCTAGAAGAATTACTATATTAGGTGAACCTACTAGCTGTGGATTGAGTGATTTATGTTATAACGTTCATAGAGTTTAGATGGTCGAAAAAGGAGTATCGGTCGTTGACTACCTAATGCAACCCTTGCCTTCTCCTTTAATTCGAGCCTGGGATCACCCAGGTGGAATGGCTTATATGAATTAATGTATATAAGTTAAGTTTCCTAAATAGTCTAGACTTGTATACTTGGTTTTCGAAGCTTTCATTTTTTATGCATGGGCTGCTCTTTCTCTTTGTTATAGTTAGCAAAAGAAAGAGCAAAAGACAGGGTGAGTATTGATCATGGTCTTACTGCCTCTATAGCCAAGAGATTAATCAAGTTGTACAATATTCTTGAAGATGGTCACACTTGTGAGCGGCGGACATTCACCTGTTTGATGTGGGACATGTGTAAGGTCTTGAAGAAATGCTTTTAAGAGGAAACGGAAGAAAGGAAAGATGTGAATAATCTAGTTAAAATAATCATTCGTTTTGAGCACTCTATAATTACAAAAAACTAGTCGCACCTGAAGTTTGAATTCATGCTAGACCATTTGTGTTAGCCTAACTATGGGTCATGCTACTGAAAAAGAAAAAGAAAAAGAAAAAAACTCTTTGCAAGGACTAGTATACAAAAGATTATGCGGCTTTGCTGCATATGCTATGGCCTTAGGTCTGTGTTTTATTGTAATGGGTAGACAACAAATTGTTGGGAAAAAAGAAAAGAATATATGTGTAATGTCTAGATAATTTTTCTCACTACTATTTCTATGAAAATTAAATAGGATAAAATATTGAATGAAAGCAGATGAATAATAAATAACACTAGAATTTTAACGTGAAAAACCGTCCAAGGTGAAGGAAAAAAAAACCACGGGAATTGTATGATATGAAAATCACGTAGATTTATCTCATAATCTCTCGTGATTTTGTAGATATGAGGAGATCACTTTGATTTCTTTCACAATCTCCCTTGATTTTCTGGATGTGGAAAATCACGTTGATTTATCTCCCGATCTCTTTTGATTTTCTTTTTGTTTTTCTTCTTTCATTTTTTTTCTTTTTCTTTTACACACTCACTACCATACATATTATATTACAAGTATACATAATTGCGTTGGCCTGACCTACTCAACACTAATGATGCATGACCATTGTCTTCTCTTGATCCTACAAGCGCAGTGATGATTACTTAATGACTTTTTTTATTGGCTAAATGAATGGTCGCGTGTATGTAGATTTTCTATCTTCTATTGTGCTTCAATTCATGCCAAATGCATAGAATCTCGATACATTTTTCGCTTGTTGTCTCCTAAAAATCATCATACACACTAATCATTCTTCCTTTTAAAGTAACACAAATTGAGATGGTAAAGAAATATAAGATTTGCATCCATCCAAATTCTAAACTATAATATGATAAAAGAATCTAAAATTTATGTTCTATAGATAGCTCCCCACCAGAATGAATCTTCAGTTTTCTTCACCTTTAATTTTAATCAGGATTGGTAAGATAATTCTTCCAAAGATATACATGTGGAACTGATTATGTAATATAGAATGAAAGAGGCAGACCATCAGGCAAGGACACTGTCGGAGTCAGTGTTCCAAATTTTGAGAGAGAGAGAGAGAGAGAGAGAGAGAGAGAGATGTGTCGTAGTAGCAAGGTTTGAAAAGAGAGCAGATAAGATTTAGAATCACAAGATGCATTGGTAAACGGTAACTGAGTAAATGAGGCTGGTTTGATATATCTGGAAAAGAGGTCAGATTCAGAAAAGATGCAGACTTCCTTTGCTCTCTCTCTCTCTCTCTCTCTCTCTCTCTCGAATGAATGAATGAATGAATGAATGATGATAATAAGAAAAGAATAAGAAGAGAATGGGATGAGGAACCCACATTTATTCCCTCCCCGCCTTTCCCCATCTATATAAAGCCCCATGGGTACAGCTTCTTCATCTCATCAGCAAAGCCAAAGTCTCTAATTGTTCTACGCTAATGGAACAGTAACAAGGGCTTTCAGTTTGAGAGTGCAGTGTCAAAATTAGGGTTTTTAGTTCTATGTTTGTGCAAGTGAGGAAGGGAGCAATCAATCAGTGGTTGAATGGTTCTTGCGTTCGTTCCCCTTGAACCTTTAAAGGGTAAGGGAGGTGACAGAAGAGAGTGAGCACACATGGTGTTTTCTTGCATGGTCATGCTTGAAGCTCTGTGTGCTTACTCTCTATCTGTCACCCCACCTCTCTCTCTCTCTCTCTCTCTGTGGCTTGCTCGCGTGTCTGTGTTTCTTTAATCTTCATGGTTGTCTTTTAGGATTAGGAAGTCGGACTTTTATTTCACAGATATCTCCCGGAGAAAAATAGATGCTTAAAGATGTCCGACTCTCTATATTCAACAAAATAATTCAAAATTCAACAAGATACAACAAAGCTTTCAGGCCTTTATGACTCATACTTCTACTTGCAATAGTCCTTTGATTGGCAATAGTTTTCTTGCACCAAGTTGATCAGCGAAAATCTTGACTGAAGAATAAAAATATTATATTGTACAATACCCAAATCCTAGGGACCTCAGTCTTGGTCAGATGGGGTGTTCTTCAGGGTAAGCCCTAACATTATGTCTGTTTGTCTATGTTTCTCGGTGTGTGCTTTTCATTTTCCCTTCCTAGAATGTTATCTTTTTCCCTGAGATTAAAATCTTTGTCTACCTGTTTCCTATTAATTGCATAATCATATACAAAAGAAATTAAGTTGGGGAGAGAGAGAGTCAGAAGTTGTTAACATGTGATGGGGAGTGAAAGGGCCATCATAAACTTCTTCTGCTTCCTGTACTTGTGCGTCTTTTCACTGCTGATACCTCTTCTGGGAGTGTACAGGCTGTTACTAACAAGTGTTACATACCGCATCACCATCTCGTTCCATCTGTAGGAGGTTGTTCAGACTGGCTGCCACAAACTCTATCATCCTAATTTTCCTTTTTTTCCTTTTGCTTTACTGGGTTTGTGTTCATTTATTGTCTTTTTTAATGAATATTGTTAAACAAGTGCGTGAGGTACTTTTATTAAACATGCTTAACGAGGAAACCATCGATTCACACTTAGCATGCTCAAAAAGTGCAACGCTTTTTTTAACAAAATCTTTATAATTTAGGGCTGTGCTTTACTTTTTAGGTACAGAAGGCTTATTCTCATAATCGTTTGGAAATTGACAAGTGGTGGAGATTGATGATATCTTTAGAAAGATGAACCCAAACAGTTGGGGCCAAAGTCTTATGGTGACATGCTGGACAAGAAAAATGAAACTGAGGGCTTTCAGATGTTCAGATAGATGTTTGGATTGTTTGAAGAAGCTTCTTGTACAATTTGGCAAGTGCACAAGTTAGTGTTTTTGCACTGAAGAATGAACCCAGTTCTCTTTCAAGTTCTACCAATTAATTTGATTGTCCGTAACCAAAAACAGTTTCTTTCGATTGTAGACGGATTCATCCTTGTTCAAAGTCTAGTGCAGCAATAAATTCATTCAACATCTGGCCTAAACAGTGCTGAAACATCTAAAGAACAAGTTAATTTAATTGGATTTTGATGTTATGTTCTTTGGGGTCTTCATTACTTTAAATTGGTGACAGACGTAGTGCAAGTCCTAGACGCTCTAGCATCGGTTTACGATCGAATTGCTTTCATGGAATGAATCTATCTATCAATTATGTCAGCTAGGGTCAGAGCCCTCACAAAACACGTGTTTAACTAGTATAAATGCCTTCTCTTTTCACTTTGTCAAGAGCTTTTGATCTGCTTCTCCTTATTCTGGTTTAGAAGTGTTTGTTTACCATAACTTCTTTGTATTTGGTTTGAAATGTATTTATCAGAATTTCTTTGTATTTATTTATGGCTCTTTTCCAAAATGAGGCATTTGCAAAGCCTTAGCTCAAATCAAATCCAAAATCCACAGGAAAAGGCAAATTAAAGAGAAACCTACGATGCATTCCCTCAAGCACTAAACAACATATGTTCTAAATGTAGGCATCTTATAACAGCCACATCACCAACTAATGAAAAAAGTGTCATGAACAAAGTTCTCAACTCTACCAAGCTAATCACGGTCTATATACATAGATATAGGAAATCCTGCAACACAAATCAATGCAACTGAATCATTTTGCTCTTGAAGCCAAAGATGATTCCGCTAACTAAAAGAAATTTCCTCAGTTCTTGTTCCGTGTGGCAAAACCATGTATAAGTCCAACAACCATAAAACTCAATTAAAGAAGGCAGATACCTCAAACCAGGGACGAGGTTTAACAAACATCTGGTCGAGACCACAAGAGAACAGAATACGAACCCTGAGAATCATTATCACTCAATCTCAAACTACATGGTGCTCAATGCCATACTAAAACTATAATTGTCAATGACAATTCAGCAAATCAAGAGCCGACAACTCCCCGAGATGACTCACCTGAAATTCCCTCAGGGCACCTCTCTACTAGCCTAAAACCATTCTGGGAAGCAGCGGCGCAAAACGTGGCAGAGAATAAGTGCCAAAAAGAGGCAAAATTGCTTCAGGAATATATGAGACATCGGTGCCTATGATGATGTTGAAACCTTCATCGTTCACTTTTTCTTTTTTTTTTAATTGCTTCTTTATGGCCCCTATCTCCTCACTCTAGGCTCTTAACAATCGATTAAATAAGGAAAGGTAGAGTGACATTTGAAGTGACGTTTTGCATCAACAGGTTGAGGGGCTTTGTATCTACATCAGTTGCTACCACGAGGTCAGCAGATCTAATAGCCACCATCGAGGAGATGCATTTACAACCACAGCCTATAACTCCAAAACTTTTTTTCCTGAAACAATGTTTGGTTTTCTAGCTTGGACGGTGGCCATCAATTGAGCTGATTCCCAAAGCATTAACCCAGTTGCCTTGCGTGTGTGTTGAGATTCTTTGGACAATACTCTAATGCTAGAGTTTTCCCCGTTAAGACGGACATGGAGACCTCAGTCAGCAAATAAATTATTTAAAAGGTGAAAATCCATTGATAACTTGAAAGCATATACAATGAGAAGAGGCAGAATACCTCATTTCTTGATCCATAATATGCAAATATAGACAGCATTACTAATAAGAGAAACCTTTACCTCCTTTCAGCAGAAGATGAAATTACAAACATCTCAGCTGCAACCCCTTCAGATGTATCAACCTCAATATACTCAACAGGCTCCTTTGAAGCATCCAATGACATGTTGGATTCAGTATTTTCTTGACTGGGGAAGTCAACTTCAGTACTGCCTGGATTGCTGCCAGAAAAGTTCTCAGCATCTGAAGGGTAAAATACAGCTTGGATCCATCATCTGAAATGAATTGCAACAAGACGACAATCATACCAACAAAAGCAACAGGACACTTCTGAAATCAACTTTGAAAGTGAAAAACATACCGATTTATTACCAACTCTCTAGATCGATTCTCAACTTGTCTGTTGGCCTCAGATAGACTTGGTAAGAACTCATTAAAGAAATAGAATGCACGCTGCTTTGAAAAAGGAAAAAGAAAAAGAAGCAAAGAACAGAGCGTCAAGATTGACTCATTAAGAGGAAAAAGAAAAAGATAGCATCCACAAACAGATCGCAGGAAGTGACAATGCCATCACCCCTGACATAAAAGTTCTCGCTAATCATTTGATCCTTGCAAGCGAACCTTTCCTGTCAGCAAAACAGGTAGACACAGGAAACTGTGTAAGTTTTAGTAAAAGAAGCGAGAGGCCGCACTAAAAAATTGTCGGCAGATTTCTTTTCTAGACAATAAAATGTCATACTGAATGAGCAACCGGAGCAAGATTTTTTTTTTTTGGTTGAACAACCAGAGCAAGATCACCAGTGGCATAATCATGGAACAGAACGTGACCCTTTGGCTGGAAGCAGCAACACTACATAGTAGTTATATCTCCTCTCGGGATAGTAACTTGACCGATTAGAAATCAGTATATCACCTATTTAATTCTGAAAAACAGGAAGGTCTCCTGCCTTGTGAACTCTTCTTATATTCTGCAAAACTAGATGCATTTTTCCCTGGAGACACTGCAGATAGCACAAATATCTGCTTTAGGTAACTGATCGAGCAAACTCTAGATTAATGGCTTAAGTATGAGCTAGCAATAGCAGTTCATTAAACTACCAAGACGTACTGAAGTTAGGTCATTACTGTTGAGAAAAAGCACCGCCTCTCTCTCTCTCTTTCTCTCTGGCGTTCTCCAGACCTCTCTCACTCTCCACTTCTCCAGACTTTCTCTCTAAATAATTCTTCAGCTTCAGCCGCAATTGTTGACCCAACAACTTGCAATAAAATAATAGAAAGATGGTGTGGGAAGTCGGTGGATGTGCCGACTTTACACCCTATAAATAGAGGCCTTGCCTCTTGTGTGCGTAAGGGGGTGTTGTGTAGAGTGTAGGGGGTCTTGTGCAAGAGTGGTGTGTGATGGGAGTGGGAGTGAGTGAGTGGGTGGAGTAGGTGACGTGAGTGTAGAGTGATAGAGAGTGAGTGGGTGTGTGCAAGAATTGTCTTCGTGTGAGATGTGAGAGGTGTATGAGAGTGGTGTGTCTGGAGAGTTTGTAATATTATAAATATAAAATAAAGTAATTATTTTACTTGTACATTCACTTGCTTCTCAACAATTACTTCCTTCTAATTATCATGTCACAGTGTCAACGGAAGATGGTGGAATTTGCAGGCTCAAGTCATCAACGGTCAAATCACAGGCAAACGGGCCAATTTGTGTTTCTTTGAAGTCTTTATGCATCTGTATTGAGCATAATAAAAGGTAAAGCAATGCTAAATGTATCCTGGACCACGTCCATCTAACAAAAGCAAGATTCGATTTCTCTCAAGCGTTCATGTTGCTATTAACAAATCCCTAATAATTTTCATCGTTTGAATTAAAATATAGCCAAACTTTTCGAGCCTCGATCTATTTTGAATTTAGTTTTGCTCCTTTGGCCTCTCATTTATGGCAAGACATGCGTATGATGTCGTGAACAGGTCCACCGCTTGGAGAGGATTTGGGACAATTCGGAAGGCGTCCCGCTAAATTGATAAGGGATATGCACGAAAAACACATCCACTTGAAAAATATCCCTATTGACTCCTTTTCTGGCGGTGACAAAGTTGTCTATAATTCTAAATTTTAATGTATCTTTTGATTTGTTAACTAATTCGGGATTGTGGGAGACAAAGGAGATTATGGCCATGATTAAAGGCGACATAAAAGGGATGCTCAATATGGGAGTTTTAGGTGTGCCTTTATCAAGCCGTGATCACCAGAAACTCAATAGTTTCGATGATTAAAATTTAATTGTCAAATTTGACTTCAAATTAAAAGTAAATGAATTGATGTCACAACGACTTTGTAGTATTTGAACTACTAAAACAAAGTGCAGATAATAGATTAGGAACAAATGATAAACATATTGCATGAAACTTTATTGCATTACAACAGATGGCTTATATTCTTGGATGCCATGCTCCCTTGACGACTACAAACATAAACTTCTTAATGAAGATCCACTGAATAGAGCAAGTAAAAATTTTACAAATGGAAAGCTTTTATAAACATAGGCCAGTGCCAGAACCGAGAAACCTAATCGATTTCAAGTTTGCATTCAAAGTGCAAACAAAATCTAATCTAGATCAATCTATTACGAATAATATTATCATCTTTGAAATATGATGCCTTGTTTGCTTGTGAATGCCTCAGTTGATGCTGTTTGTTGATTGGTTGTTGTGTATTCTTCGTGCTTGTTTATGCCTTGATTGCTTCTGCTTCTTTTATGAGCCATTCCATTTTGCGTCCTGATCTTTCCCTGCAGGAATCTTTAACTGTCTTTCCTTGCGCACTATTTTTGGGATGATTTGTAAATGCTCCTGAATCCTCAGCCATGGTCATCTCTTGGTCGACAGACTCTCCTTTACTTAACCTTTAACTTTTATTACATTTCCAGTCAATTTATCGTGGGTAAGAAAATCACGATCAATAAGTTCATCAGGCACTCCATCGATGAGTCCTATAGTCAATTGTAATGTTATGGCCTTAATGATTGATGAGTCTAGTAGGCATCAATCAATTGGACCCTATGGGTGCAGTGTATTTGTCATGACCCAGTTTAATCATTAACTTGTTTATATTTGGGTCTAAACTTTGATTCTAATGTCAACTTAGAAAATCCTTCAAACAAGATCTTTCCTCACAAAGAGTGATTTAAGCCAAATTGCAAAAGTTTTGACTATTAGTTAACAAACGCGAATTGAGATATAAATTCTTAACAAATTCCAGCAAGAGCCAAACATGTAACGATAATTTACATGGAACGGTTTAATTAACTACTTAACTAAATGGGGTGAATGATGATACTTCTTGTATATACACACACATTGATGCCCTTCTCTTATACCTACATCTATAATATCTCACGCACACAATTATTCTTTATAAATATGTGCATATTTGTATAGGGCTTCTGTATTTTATGTGGTTAATTTTCCCTTGGCCAATGTTTTTTCTGTGTCCTTCTGGCAAAATATTTGATCTGTCTGTGCATGCCCCCATTCCTTCGCCACCACCCGAAATACTAAAGAAAACATTTTGTCTAGTGCGAATGCAGCTCTCAAACCAAAAAGACAAAAGAGCCACTAGACAAAGTTCAATGAATACAATTTAACATTCTCAATTTTTAAATATGTCCATTCCAACTAAGTTGGCAAGACATGATTTCATTTATATCAGACAATGGAAGGTTGGGGTTAAGCCAACAAGAGACTTATCCCCACGATGCCACGTGGACACTAACTCTGCAAAGGTCATGCCATCATCAAGAGAGGCCCATCCTTGGCTAGTGGCCGAAAGTGAGAAAAGAAAGAAGAGAGGATAGAATCAGAGAAGAAGATGCCCATGGTGCCATCATCACCACACCGGATGTTGGAATAGAGTTAAAGGAGTTGCAATGGCCGAAGCAAAAGATCAGATGCTTATCTCTATCAATAGTTTAAATTTCTTGGTGAAGCAAGTGTCTGTGTGAGTGTGTGTTGTTGCTCCTTCTCGAACAAAACAATTCTAGTGATAGCAAGCAAGCATAGGATCTATTTAGAATAAGAAAATTCCCAATGTGATTGAGGCTATACAAGGTCTTCCATATCATTTCTCCACTATAAAAAGGGAAATCTAAATCTACTTTTATCCACTTTGCTAGAGGGAAGTTGCTTTAGTGTGTCTCAATGGGGATTTGCAATTCGTATCAATTATTAGTGTAAAGTATATTTATATGAGCGCTATTTATCAAGTGACACAGGCATTTATTGAAGATCGATAATAATTTATTGCGGTCACCATTATAGCAGAAAAATCAGTTCCTGCCATATGGTATAAAAATCTGATGAGTCGTATACTCTAGTGCCACTTATTATCATCAAAAGAATATGATAGTTCAAATGAATTTTAGAAACAGATAGGGACTTCTTTCATACTCGTTATCGATGTTTGTAAGTGACCATCTTAATCTAGTTAGATGGAAAAACGGTCAAGATAAAAGATGACTATAATCTCTCGTTTTGAAAAGTATAAATATTGAAGTTTCCCAATGGCTGCTCATGAAACTATGGAAGGTAATGGAGTGAGACAAAATAAATTTCAAAAGAAAAAAATGATGCAACATCTCCTAATTGGTAAATCTATTGTACCAAAGTCGGATGGAAGAAAGGATGCAATAAAGCCTAGTGAGTGTTTGATCACCTAAATTCTTAACTTTACTACTTTAAGCAAAAAATCCTGAGGACAAAACAGATGCTCAGGATGTGTGGGGAATTTAGGAAAGACAAAACGTCCCACAAAAGCCACGCGTTGGCTGTGATTGGTAGGAACAATGTCAAAGATTCTTACGCTTTATATTTCCCAAACGAGTTAATCATTTAATTATCAGAAGGCATATATACTACGAGCCGCTTTATACTGCGCCGCATAATATATGTTGACTTGAACAAAGGGATTGGACCCTTTTCCCTTTGTTGGAGAAGGTGGGGACGGATCAACGTTAGGGATGTTTTGGTTTATTGTTTTCTGCTCCCCACGTATCCCAATAGCTTCGTGTTGTTCCTTCAGAAAGGGAACATCCGATTCCTTACGTTGCATCTTTCTTGCAATAGCCATTCAAAGGATATAGTGGACATTCTGATGAGAAAATCTTGTGATTCCCAGAGTGCCAAAGATGGGTCTCTTTCCATTTTGATACCCGCTATGAGGTTCAATGCGCATTTATTGTACGATAGTTCAAGCACATTTCTTGATACCCACTATGATGTTAAGTA
This sequence comes from Eucalyptus pumila, assembly GCA_016097595.1. Classification (NCBI taxonomy): domain Eukaryota; kingdom Viridiplantae; phylum Streptophyta; class Magnoliopsida; order Myrtales; family Myrtaceae; genus Eucalyptus; species Eucalyptus pumila. The sequence continues at coordinate 47,468,915 of CM027848.1, forward strand.
AAACCTACCCCTGAGAACAGTTTTTGGTTTTAGACACATTTTTTAGAAACGTGTTTGTATATAAGTATATGTTTCTGAAAATCTAGATGTTGGATGTCAAAGTAAAAGTCATATTTTAAAGTGCTTAAAGCAAACAAAATCAACCACCGAAAACAAAGCAATACAAAAACTTTTGGCTGTATACAAATCTTGAAAATATTACCAAATATTTATGATTTTTTTTTTAATTTAGTGAGCAGGGCCACTGCTAGCATCCCTAGCATCATAGTTGCAGTACCTACAAATCATAATTTTGTAATACCGTGGGAGATTTTACAGGATGGTTGTTTTAAAAGTTTATGACTAAAGTGTGGAAATCTATAATAAGGGAGATGGAAGAACTTGAAAAAATTTAAACTCATAATCTGCTTATTCAAAATTATGTAAAATTTTTGTGAATCACTGTCAATTATTTTAAAAACTTAAATTATTAGAAAAATGCGTGGTTTAGTATTTGAATACTTTACTAAGTTGGGCAAACCTATTAGTTACAAATTGAATTATTTATGTTATAATATTCGTAGAGTTTAGATCGTTGAAAAAGGAGTGTCAATTGTCAACTACCCAATGCAACCCTTGCCTTCTCCTTTAATTCAAGCTTGCGATCACCCAAGTGGAATGACTTACATACATACATATCTATAACTTAACTTTCCTAGATAGTCTAGATTTTATCAACTTGTATACTTGGATTTGGAAGCTTTCATTCTTTCTGCATGGGCTGCCCTTTCACTTTGTTATAATTTGCTAAAGGGGAAGCAAAAGAAAGATTGAGTATTAATCATGGTATTATTGCCGCTATAGCTAAGAGATGTATCAAGTTGTACAACATTCTTGAAGATGGTCACACTTTCAAGCGGTAAAAATTCACCGTTTGATGTGGTACGTGCGCATGGTCTCGAAAAGATGCTTTCAAGGAGAAATGGAAAGAGGAAAGAAGTGAATGATCTAATTACAATAATCATTTGAGAATGTTTTCTTTTTTAAGCACTCTATAATTACTAAAAGGCAGTAGCAACTGAAGTTTTATGGGTCATGCTACGGAAAGAAAAACGAAAACCATTTTCAAAGAGGAGTATACAAAAGATTATCCGGCCTTGTGGCATATGGTTTGGCCTTAGGTCAGTGTTTTATTGTAATGCGTGGACAACAAATGATGCATGACCATCGTCCTTTCTAGATCCTACAAGTCCAATGATGTTTGATTTTTTTTTTCGGTCATTACAATGATGATTGACTACTTACTCTATTTTTTGTTGGGCTTAATGAAATATTATAATGCATGAAGGTTTTCTACCTCATTATTATGCTGCAATTCGTGCCACATGCATGCAATCTCAATAGATTTGCCCAGTTTTTAATTTGAATAGACTGTAAAATATGATAAAGAATCTAAAATTCCTGTTCTATCGATATGTACCCACCAAAATAAATCTTCAGATTAATTCACCATTAATCTTTCTCGGGATTGTTATGGAATATGCTTCCAAAGACGTACATGTGAACTGATGATGTGATGAAGTAAGAGGAAGACCACAAGGCATGGATACAGTCGTAGTAGCTAGGGTTTGGAGAGAGAGGAGATAAGATTTAGAATCACAAGATGCATTGATAAACGGTAACTGAGTAAATGAGTCTGGTTTGATCTTTCTGGAAAAGAGATCAGATTCAGAAAAGATGAAGACTTCTCTCTCTCTCTCTCTCTCTCTCTCTCTCTCTCTCTCTCTCTCTCTCTCTCTCTCATGGACGATGATAATAATAATAAAAAATAAGAAGAGAATGGGAAGGGGAACCCACATTTATTCCCTCCCCATCTTTCTCCATCTATATAAAACCCCATGTGTACAGCTTCTTCATCTCATCAGCAAAGCCAAAGCCTCTAATTGTACACTAATGGAACAGTAACAAGGGCGAGTTTGAGAGTGCAGCGCCAAAATTAGGGTTTTTAGTTTTATATTTGTGCAAGTGAGGAAGGGAGCAAGCAATCGATGGTTGAATGGTTCTTGCGTTTGTTCCTCTTGAACCTTTGAAGGGTAAGGGAGGTGACAGAAGAGAGTGAGCACACATGGTATTTTCTTGCATGGTCATGCTTGAAGCTCTGTGTGCTCACTCTCTATCTGTCACCCCACCTCTCTCTCTCTCTCTCTCTCTCTCTCTCTCTCTCTCTCGGGTATGGGTGTGGGTGTCGGTGTCGGTGTCTGCGTCTGTGTCTGTCTGTGTCTGTGTCGTTTTAATCTTCATGGTTGTCTTTTAGGATTAGGAAGTCCGACTTTCACTTCACAGAGAGAGAAGTTGTAAACATGTGATGGGAATGAGTGAAGGGGCCATCATAAACTCTTCTGCTTCCTGTACATGTATGCTTTTGACTACTGATGCCTCTTCTGGGACTGCACAGGTTGTAAACATGTGATGGGGAGTGAAAGGGCCATCCGGAATGATCGGGCATAAAGCGTTTGTAGTTAAATCCCAGAAATATTTACTGGTTCCCCAGGGGAATATGTTGGTCTAGCAGAAACAATTAGAAGGTCTAAATTGATCAGTCACTTGGATTTAATCCAAAAAAGTCTTCTGCTTCCTCTACATGTGTGTCTTTTGACTGCTGATACCTCTTCTGGGACTGCACAGGCCGTTACTAACTAGTGTTGCATGCTGCATCACCATCCCATTCCATCTGTAGGAGGTTGTTCAGAATGGCTGCAGCAATCTCTATTTTACTAATGTTCTTTTGTATTTTTCTTTGTTAAAAATTTGGATGTATGTGTGGATGATTGTTTGTGTTTTGAATTTGTGCAAGTGTGTGTAGGTTATGATTTGTAGAGGACAGACAAGGTCCGAGTTATGATGGTTGAAGGGACACAGTTTATTCAGCACAATATAGTTTGATGCAGGCGTTGGTGGAGGAGCATATCTTGATATGGATTTTCATACTCACATTACATGAATAATTCTAAGCTCTATTTATAGGGAAAATCCACCGATATTAGACATGGGACAATCTTCGCATGTTTTTCACCAAACAATTCTAGATTTTTAGACATTTCTATTCAACTTGGACACCACTCTTGACTCTTCTTCACCGCCTAAGCCTCTCTTTGACTTCCTTTTTTCTTCTTCAATAAGTTCTTGACTGCTGGAGTTTGATAAAGAAAATTTGCTTCATTCTTTCAGCTGCTTGCTAATGAAAACGTGTTTCCCACGCACGTAGATTCTCTAGCTTGTTCTAGGATTTTCTCTGGTACTTTTCACAAAGTCTTCAAGTTCAACTTGGACTCTTCATCTTTTCTTCTAGAAAATTTTTCTGCCCATGTAGTTGGCTTCAACTTTGACAAGTAATTGTCTAGCTTGTTTGCATGATCTCGAGTCTTTTCTTCATGATTAAGCAGTAATTTCTAGATTTTGTGGAAAATGGATTACAATTTTCAACGTTCTTTTTGCTCAGTTTGGTGTGTGTTCATGATACTGTCCTTTTTCTCATGCTACAAGGAAAGGATGTTGTGAACAATCTGGTCTCAGGCCTTCTACTGAACATGTTTAATAAGGAAACATTCAATTTTCAAAGTATCAATTATGCATCTCACCAGAATAGTCAGTGCATTAAATATTTTTAAGTTTTACATTAAGCCTGTTTAACATGTCCAACTTTTTTAACAAAATACTTATTATATCGGGACCTAACTGTACTTTACAGTCACAGAGGGCTTGTTTTTTAATTCATCTTTGAATTGAAAAATGAAGCAGGTTGATGATATCCCCAGATCAGATGCAACAAAACAGTTTGGGCCAAACTCTCCTGGTGAACTGTGGAAGTGAAAGACATGGGATCAGTTTTTTAGTTTCTTATGTTTCGGTGGGTGCACAAGTTGGCGTATTTGCAGTGAAGAATGAACTGAGATCTCTGTCAAAGTCTTCTGCCGATTTCTTCCATTGTCTGTAACCAAAGAAGTTTCTTTTGACTGTAGCCAGATTTATCTTTTTAATGTTAGAAGTCACCCCCCGCAGATTAAAGTGCTCCTAATATCAAGAAATGCAATACCTGTTTTGCTAAAACAGAGTTCGACCATCCTAAGAACAAGACAATATAATTGGATCGACCTTTTTCAATTGTCCATGGTATGGTAGGAGTTAGCCGAGTTGATAACTTGACGGAGTCAATTTTGCCTCGGGAAACATAAAGCAGCAAGTTCAATTCCAACTCAGCATAATCGAGGAGTTATACATTCGTCCTGGGTCTCTTTTGTCGCAGGATGATTTGTGCATGACCGAATTCGAAGGTGAACATGATATGATATACTGAACTTGACCTATAATGTCATTCTAGATGGATCTATATTGAAAAAAACCAAAGAACCTTACATATAATAGTAATCACTAAGCTCCTTTTAAGCGGGGCTTGTTACGTGAATTTCTTACAACATTGTATTATATTCCATGCCATTTTAGCAGCCAAAAAAACAAAGCCTATCACCAATAAGTAATCAATGATCTTCCTTCACATTATATGTTCTCAAATGTTTCTAGGAAAAGCTGTCCATGCATCGCAAGATCTTCAGGGGTTTCTGTGAGTGACCCTATTACTTCAAATTGGAGACCAGACGTACTGCAAGTCCTACTCCCACTAGTATTGGTATATGATCGAATTGCTTTCATGGAAGGAATCTATCCATTATGTCCAGTCGGGTCAGAGCCCTCAGGCAAGAAGAGGGTTTAACTTGTATCGATGCCTGGTCTTCTCATGACTTTGTCTAGAGCTTTTGATCCGAGGCTCGTTACTCTGGTTTGAAGCTTTTGTTTACTTAAAACTTCTTTGCATTTGTTTATAGCTCTATTCCAAAACGAGGCATTTGCAACTTTAGGCTTGCCTCAGTCCAACTCAAATCAAATTGTATAGAAAAGGCAAATTAAAAGTAATTCCCTCAAGAATTAAAAAAGCACATGTTTTAAATGTTGGCACTTATACAGCCACATCACCATAAGTTTCATAAACGTGTACAAAATCCAGCAACACAAATCAATGCAACTGAATCATTTTGCTATCGAAGCCGAACATATTCTATTCATTACAAGAAATTTCCTTGGCTTTGTTTCGTGTGGCAAAACCATGTATTTGTCCAACAACAAACAAAATTCAATAAAAGAAGGGAGATGGCTCAAATCCGGTACCAGCTTTAACAAATGTCTTCTCAAGACCCAAAAAGAACAGAACATGAACTCTGAAGATCATTGTCACTCAATCTGAAAATACATGATGCTTAATGCTGTACTAAAACTATACTTGTCAATACCACTTTCAGCAAACCAAGAGCCGACAACTCCCTGAGATGAATTACCAGAAATTCCCACTGGCCACCTCTCTACTAGTTGAAAACCATACCGGGAAGCAGCAGAGAGTATAGATGGTTCATCAACTCGGCGAAAAACATGGCAGAGAATAAGTGCCGATGCCTGGTCCTCTTCATCGCCTCTGTTGGTTGAGATCAGTTCTCTTGCAGTGGCAAAAAGAGGCAAAATTGCTTCAGGAATATATGTCACGTCAGTGCCAATGATGATGTTGAAACCTTTGTCGTTCACTTCTTTGACTGCTTCTATATGGCCCCTATTTCCCCATTCCAGGCTCTTAACAATCAATTTATCAAGGAAAGGTGGAGCTATATTTGAAGCAACGTTTTGCATCAACAGGTCAATGGTATTTTTATCTCCATCAGTTGCTACCACGAGGTCAGCAGATCTAACGGCCACCATTGAGCAGATGCCTCCACAACCACAGCCCAATTCCAAAACCTTTTTTCCTGAAACAATGTTTGGGTTTTGGGCCAGAATGGAGGCCATCATTTGGGCCGATTCCCAAAGCATCAACCCAGTCGACTTGCATGTGTGTTGATACTCTCCGGACAATACTCTTATGCTAAAGTTTTCCTCATTAAGACTGACCTGAATTGTCTGAGAGGAAATAATAACAAAAACTAGTGTCACTGTTCAAGACAATAGATATGGAGACCTTCGTCTGCCAATAAATCCTTTCAAAGGTGAAAAAACCCGAAATCATATGCAATGAAAAGAGGCAGAATACCTCATTTCTTGATCCATAATATGAAAATATAGATAGAATTAGCAATAAGAGAAACCTTTAACTCGTTGTCAACAGATGATGAAATTCCAAACACGTCAGCTGCAACACCCTCAGACATATCAACCTCAATATTCTCAACAGGCTCCTTTGAAGCTTTCAATGATATGTTGGATTCAGTATTTTCTTGACTTGGCAAGTCAACTTCAGTACTAGCATGATTGCTGCTAGAAAGGTCCTCAGAATCTGAAGGACAAAATACGGCTTGGACCCACCGTCTGAAGTCAAATGCAACAAGATAACAGTCATACCAACGAAAGCAACAGGAAAATTTTCTGAAGCCAAATTAAAATTAAAAACATACCGATTCATCACCAACTCCCTAGATCGATTCTCAACTTGTTTGCAACACAGACCAATTTCCTTCACATCAAATCCATTGTCCTTGAATAAACTTGCTAAGAATTCATTAGAGAAATAGAATGCACGCTGTGTTGAGGAGAAAAAAGAAGAAGGAAAAGAGCATCAAGATTGGCTAATTAAGAGGACAAAAATAAGAGATAACATCCACAAACAGATCACAGGAACTGACAGTGCCATCACCCCTGACATAAAAGTTCTCGCTAATCATTTGATCCTTGCAAGTAAGCCTTTCCTGTCAGCAAGCAGTTAGACACAGGAAAATGCATAAGATAGAGCAAAAAAAGGGTGAGCAGCTGCACTTAATAAATTGTCAGCAGAAAGAAATTTCTAAATAATAAAAGGTTATACTGAAAGAGCAACCTGAGCAAGATCGCCGGTGGCATAATCACGGAACAGCACATGGCCCTTCGGCTGGAAGCAAAAACAGTACATTGCAGTTACATCTCCTCCAGTGATAGTACTTTGTCTGATTAAAATCAGCATATTAGCAGTTTTATTCTTACAAAGAGGGAGGTGTCGTACCTTGAGAACCCTTCTTATATTCTGCAATACAAGATGCATCTTCTCCGGAGACACTGCAGATAGCACAAATATCTGCTTTACAATCAGCTAGTGAAACAGCATAACTAACTTGACCAAGCAAACTCTGAATTGATTGCACAAAATATGAGATAGCAGTAGCAGCTCGTTAAGCTACCAAGATGTACTTAAGTAAGATCATTACTTCCTTTTAATTACCATGGTCACAATGTCAATGGAAGATGGTGGAATTTGCTGGTTCAAGTCATCAATGGTCAAATCACAGACAAATGGACTAATTTGATTTTCCTTGAAGTCTTTATGCATCTGTAATGAGCAAAAAAAAAGTCCTGTCATTAAAGAAATGCCAAATGTATCCTGAACTATGTCAATCTAACAAATGCAAATTTTAACCACATCCAATGACATATACATCCAAATTGTACATCAGACCTTCTGGAACTCATATTTGGATGGAACAACTAGCAGGGCTTAATTATTGATGATAAGAAGCTAGCAAATGTAGGTTTAGGGATCATATATTTGAAATTTGGCACTGACATCCAATTTTTCCCAAGAACCTGATCCTCACGCCCCCACACCCCCCTCCAAAAAAAATAAAAAAATTGTCCAGCCCAGCAGTCCAGCAGGTGGCATGTGAGCTCAGAAAACAGCGATCAGACCTTAAAGCAAACAAAGACGCAGATAATGACAAGAAGAAGAAATCAAACCTTAACCAAATTAACAGCACGTGGTGAGAAATCACACGCATGAACAAAAACATCTGGGTATGTAGCAACCAATGGAAATATAGTGTTTCCAGCTCCACAACCAACCTGCACAGACCATTAGCATCAATCTTGATTAATGCAACCAATAATTTAGACCCGACAAACACCATTTATCTGCAATGAAGACAAGTTCTCAACATAACAGACCAACACAAAAGTGAAAGATTTTCTCCATACAAACCATGGAGTAATCTTATGATTGGAAAATTTATCGTATGTAATAAGTGTAATGCCGTGTGCAGAAAATAAACACGGCACCAGTTGCTTACCTCCAAAATAATCCTCTTCCCTGCTCCCTGACAAAAACAAGAATCTGTTGAATGAAAAGCACTAAACAAAATCTCCACCATCCAATAAAACTCCCAACTTTGCAAAGTGAATTACAGATAGCAAAAGCTTTCTCAACTCACAGAGAAATAGTGGCCCCATTCCTTGTCCAAGTAGTGCCGATCTTTGAAAAACTGTTGAGAGAGAGGAGAGAGGAGGGAGGGAGGGAGGTGACATTAACAAAACAAGCAACAATAGCTAAAGCAGCAAAGGGCACAAAGAATGAACTGAGCAGCTTGAAAAAAATAAAGTCATAACTTAACAAGCAGCACCAATGCTCCTATCAATTTACTTGCAGACCAATCAATCACCCAAAAGATCTAAACTTCAAACCAGACCAAAAACAATAAAAAATAAAAGAATAAAAGTCCATCTCAATCAGAAAGCAGGCACAAGAATTATGGCCAGAGCCAGCGAACCTTGTCTTGGTGTCTCTTGTAGAAGATATCCCAATACTTCTTAGCCTCTCTCTCGTACTTGTCTGCAGAATCAAAACGAACCCAGAAGAGAAAGATCGCATTTTTTAGCACCATTTCCAATCAGAAAAAAGAGGCCACAGATTGAGGAGAAGGGCAGAGCGTTTGAGACCTCTCCAGAAAGGGGAAACTCCTGTGGCCGAAGTGGAGTATATCTGGATCTTGGGGTCGGGTTCTTGCTGCTCTGGACTCGCATGGGCATCGGATGACATGGCTAGCTGGGCACTTGCCTGAAGCAAAGCTCTGTTTTCTTTGCAGGTGAGGATCGGATTCTGATGGGCGTGAGGGTTTGGAGGCAGGGTTTGGCTTCAGTGCACTGTGCAGTCGTTCAAGGAAGTCCTGGCTTTTTCATCTTCTTCTTCTTTTTTTTTTTTTTTTTTTGGTTCGAATTTTCATCTTTATTTAAAAAAATCAAAAAAGTATGCCTCAAATTTCATTTACAGGCAAAAAAAAAAAAAAAAAAATTTGCTTTTACCCAAGACAAAACCTCTTATTTTGAAAAGACCAAATTACTCTTTTTGCAAATTCCAACCCATAAAACTCTCACTAAAGCTTAGTCTCTATCACTTCGATTTTATTTGTGTTACAAGATATGAATATCATTCACATATAAATTGAATTAAATGTAAATATAAGTGATGTTCATATTTATAATCATCAATCCAAAGACTAATTTGTGATAAATTTCTCTAATTGGGGACGAAGGAACACATGGCCCTAAAATTTGACTATACGAGCAGCAATAATTGGGATGTCCATCAACAATTTCATAATGAGCCCATTAGTGGAGGAAAAGATGCATATGCTACATGGAGTAAACGCAGCTGTCTTTGAACTTTTATAATACTAGTGTGGACTTGTATTTAAATATGAGTTACTATGGCTCTAGATATTTTCTTAATAGTTTTATTGTATTAGATGTTAACATTATATTAGATGTTAACTATGGTAATGTCAACATTTGTTGTTACATATTTACATCTTCTAACTCCTATAATAATTATGTGAATTTATGGCACATGCTAAACTTGATCATATTGGCTAATGACAAATGAATAAATTAGCCAAAGAGAACTTATTAGGCAATTTTAATAAAGTTGATTTGTCTATTTGAGGACGAATAGTACAAATACCATAATTTTCGTATAGCATTCACTTAAGCGTCATAATTTTTTTTTTATCACTTGAGTGCCATTGACGATTTAGATAGTCGGAAAATCCAACGTGGCATTAATTTATTATATATAGGCTAGCGTGACTCACCAAAAATAATCCAATAAGCAAATACTAAATGAAACGGCATCATTTTGGTCTATTGGTAAAAATTATACAATATATATACGGAAAATGATTTGCAGCTCGCCAAATCCTCTGTTTTCTTTTATTATTCTTCTCCATGGTTGAGTCGTGGTTTCTCAACAGATTTAAAAGGAGCAAAAATTTTGGGAGATGTTCAAGCGAGGAACTTGAAAATAGGGGAAAACGTGATTTGAGAGGAGTTGATTAATTAGGAAAGCTTAAAAATGAAAGGTTATTGAAAATCAAAAAGAGGCTGAACTAGGAACAAGATGAGTTGGCAAAATAGATGGAAAAAAAAAAAAAGCAGTATTACTTGAGAAGAGATCTTTGATGCTGGGGAATTTCCTCCTAATGCAGCTAATATGGATCTCCATTACCTTATTTCTCTGTGATTTGCAAGATTCCAGCAAATGCCATGGCGATTTATGTCATAAACATAACAATTTCTTTGCGATTCCTCCAAATCAAGCGTTACTCCTTATATCACGCTGTTACACTTATCATCATCTCAATCTCACCTAAGCCGATTCAACTAGTCCCCATTTTACTATCTCGTAAGCTTGAAATGTCCATTGTTGATCTCAAGATTGAAACTCTTTGTTGTAAAAGTGTTTCCCTTTCTAGAATTTAGGGTTTAATTGTAAAATGAATGTGGAGGAATAAAGGGCCAAAACGACATCATTTTTGCCCTTTCTTGCCACATAAATAGAAGATTATTCAAGTCAAATTTAAATGTCTTTTTAAAAAGCCACGTGGTAATAAAAATTTAATTTGAAATGTGATGTAGGACAATTCACCAAAATTGGCACTCAAAGTGAACAATTTTTCACTAATTTGACCCTTAATAGATTAAAAAAAAGTTATGACATTTAAGGGAATACCATATAAAAGTTATAATACTTATGTGTTCTTATCCTACATAATTGCAAGCATTGCCTAGCAGGAAAAATAATAAGGAAATCATTTACAAAATGAACAAGAGCTGAGTTTTATTTACAAATAATCCATTCTAACATTTATAGTTCAATGAATGTAAGAGGAAGACATGTGATTATATATTTTATCACATTTATATATGATTGTACTCGATTTGGATATGTCTATTTGATTTTTCATAAATCTAAGGCATTAAGTTGCTTTAAGAAACTTATGAGCTTGGTTGAAAAACAATCAAATAAGAAAATAAAAGAGTTAAAGATCTGATTGAGGTTGAAAATATTTATATGATAAGTTCAAAATTTTATGTGATGAAAAAAATGGAAAAACAATTATCTATTCAATATACTTCTCAACAAAATAATGTTGTGGAAAGGAAAAACAAGATCCTACTAGAAATGGTTAAATCTATTATGGTACAAGCTAACTTACCAATCACTTTTTAGAGTGATATTTTGTTAATTGTTACCTATACACTTAATCATATATCTTCAAAATCAATCATTTTTACTCTATATGCATTATGAACAAGTAAAAAACCTTATTTGAGTTTTCTTAAACCTAGGAATATGCTATCTATACTCATAAACTACTCATTGTTTGAAACATTGGATCAAGATAATGAACTTAATGAAGTTCTCCCAAGCGGGAGCAATGTGAGAAGTGAGGAATTAAATTTTATTTAGTCTCAATTATAATCACCTGAATAAATAATATCGTCATTATCTAATTTAAGTGGGAGCTTAATGAAGATAATGTACTAAGTATACAATCTTTCATATGACAAATAAGTAGCAAAAGCATTCATCATTGACGTTTTGACATTAAAATGAAAACTTTTATTATCACTTCACAAGATGAAGATGAGCCAAGAAAACAGTTCTAAATATTTTGTAGTCGTGCCAATTTAGTTCTAAAATTATTTTTTTGGCCAATTGAATTATAAGTATTTTTATAACTGTGCAAGATTAGCTCTTCCGACCAAAATTGACTGGCCGACACTAACGTGGCCCGATGTGCAACAATTTTTTAAATAATATTTTATATTTTTGAATTATTTCATGAATTTCCTCCCTCCTCCCTCTTCCCTCCTTCCTTTGGCTCCGGCGACTAGTAAGCTCTTACCGGTTGCCAAACTAAGGCGGCAGGGCGAGCTTGCCTCGTCGTCACTAGGTGAAGGTGAGCTCACCCAACCACTAGTGGGGCAAGCCACCACCTGATGCGGCGAGGCTCACCTTGCCATCGCTAAGCAAGGGGCAAGGACCCCTCGTCGCCATTGGGCAAGCCCCCGCCAAATTGGTGAGGGCGAGCTTGCCCGCTTGCCCACTGCCCAGCGATGGTAGGGGCTCGCCTTGCCGGTGGCTGGCGAGCTTGCCCAATCGCCTCAACCCAGTCGCCAAAGCCAAAGGAAGAAGGAGGGAGGGAGAAAAAAAAAGAGAGAGAGAAAAATGTGAAAAAGATTTAAAAATTAATAAAATAATTCAAAATATAAAATATTATTAAAAAATTTGTCGTCGGCACCATCCAACTAATTTTATTCAAAAGGACTAAACTTTGACAATTGTAAAAGGTTTAGAACTCAATTGGTAAAAAAAATATGTTTATGACTAAATTGGCACAATTATAAAAAGTTTATGACTTTTTTAATAATTCTCCTGAAAAATGGATACTTGTAATGGAAAAAGAAATATAGTCAATGAAATTAAACCAAGTTTGGGAATTTGTTATCTTTCAAAAGACATAAGGCCATTGAGAACAAGTGAGTTCTCAAAACAAAGCGTAAAGTTAATGACTCAATATAAAGATATAAGCTCGTAGTTCAAAAAAATATATATAGAGATATAGGAGTGTAAGCAATAAGAAGGAATTGATTATAGAAATTTTTTCCTTGTATAATGAAATTTGCTTCAATTTGCCTTATTCTAGTAATAGTGACAAGTATGGATTTTAAATCACATTAAATTAATATAAATACTATTTTTTTCAATGGAGAATTTAAAAAAAAAAAAAATTTACGTGGAACAACCCGTTGGTTTTATTTTAAAAGCAATGACAAAATGTATGTCGACTTTTAATATCACTATATGACCTTAAGCAATCTTCAAGACAATGATATATATACATTTTCATAATACCATAATGGCATATGATTTTACAATGATTGATGAAAATCATTGTATATATATCAAAAGATTTAAAAATCAATTTATAGTCTTATCACTATATATGAATGATATACTAATTGTTGGAAGTAATATGCAGTTTGTTTAATTAAGAATTTGTCATCTTTCAATTTTAAAATGAAAGATATAGGTGAAGCTACATATATTTTAGAGTTAAGATTTTAAAAAATCATTCATAAAATCATTGTCTATTTCGCAAGAGACTTATATAAACAAAATATTTGAACAATCATACACAAGACTATAAACCCATATATACTTTTATCGCAAAAAATAAAGGATTGAGCCATAAACTACGTCCTAAGACTCACAAGAGCGGGATCAAATGAAACATATTCCTTATGCTAGTACTATTGGAAGTTTAATGTATGTTATAATGTGTATAAGACTTGACATATGTCTTACAGTTAGATTGGCAAGTAAATATCAACCCAATCCAAATCAAGTACATTGGACAATTGTCAAAAGAATATTGTGGTATCTGAATGGTACTATTTATTATATGTTATGTTATCAAAGAATGAATTTGCAACTTAAAGGCTATTTAGATACTGGGTAGGGAGGAGATTTAAATGAAATGAAATCTACTTATGAATTTGTAATCTTATTAAATTATAGCGCCATATCTTGGAGCAGTAGAAAATAAATATGTATAATCTTATCCACAATGAAAGTTGACTTTGAATCATTTAGATGTTGTTAAGAATACAAGTATTCTTATTGAACTATAGTGTCATATCTTGGAGTAGTAGAAAACAAATATGTATAGTGTTATCCACGATGGAAGTTGAGTTTGAATTATTTAGATGTTAAGAATACTACAAACTCATTGTTGGTTAATTAATAGCTTACGCCAAAGATTTGAAATATCATTGCAAGACCAAACATATATATACTAAATATAACTTTATGAAAGATATGATTGCACGAAGATTTACACATAAAATGATAGTAGATTCTATGACGAAGCTAATTCCTAAAAATGTTTTACATGGTCATGTAAAATCTTTAGATTGCGTAGAAATTAATGTACTGAATATCGTAATTTCCCTATATATTCACAAATAGTAAAGTTTTCTATCATTATTAATGCCTATGAATTTATTTGATATTTATGCATCTTAATGCTTAGTGCATTATGTTAATAAAGTACATCGAATAGATAATGGATTAGCTCATTTACACAGGTAATCGCCTCTATTTAGTGGGTGATAAATAGATAATGGAGAATTTTAAGCTTAACACTTAAAAATAATTGAAAGCTTAAGCTTAAAATATAAATGTCGCATTAACAGAGCATTAAAATGAGGTCATACTATTTATTATGTCCGAAAGTAAAACGACCAACATATTTTATTTTATTTGTCTTTGATGCTAGATGTTAGTTTGATGGATTCTTTAAAAGAAGTAGAATGGTGAACTCTGGTAAACATTGTGAATGCCTGAACTACCACATGTACGATATTTAATATAAAGACATACGCTCTATGATGAATGAGTTAATACTATAATATGCATTTCATCATACATATGCATAAGATAACTAATAAGAGTTGGCAAAAAGCAAAAATTTTGATCTCAACTTTTAAATCATATAAAACTCTTGAAAATAAGAGTTTTTATTTTCATCCTTGGTGTGTTTCTCAAATGTGTCTCTTTTTTTACTTAATAATTCGGAAAATTGTCCAAAAAGTCGTAAATCCATTGCACTTTTGCCAATTCAGTCATAAATATTTTAATTTTGTCAGTTCAATCATAAACATTTTCATTTATTGCCAATTGAGTTCATTCGGTCAATTTTGGTCGAAAAATATTGATGTGGATGCTAACGGTGCCACGTAGAGCCGCTGGCACTGATATGGACAATTTTTAATAATATTTTATTTTATTGAGTTTTTTTATTATTTTTTTTCCCTTTTTTGTCTTTCTCTTCTTTTTGGCTTTCTTCTTTACCTTTGCCGATGGCCAGCCATAGCCAGCCATAGCCAGCCGATTGGCCTCACCCACCACAGGGGAGGCTCGATCAGTGAGAGCTAGCCCTAATGAGGGGAGCCCTCCCTTGCCTAGGCACAACTTGGCAAGGGTCGCCTAGGCGAGGCTATCCTCACCTAGGCCAGGCAAGACCAACCTACGCCCAAGCTAGGCAAGGTCAACCTAGGCCTAGGCCAAGGCAGCCTCGCTGGGGGATGGCAACACTAGGCGAGGCCGCCTTGGCTTGGGCAAGGGTTGGCCTCACTGGGGCTCACCTTCACCCAAGTAATTGTCAGCCTCGCCAAATCTCTCGCCTAGATCAGATCTGGCGAGGCCGCCCTAGCTCTGGGCGTAGGTCGAACTCGCCCAAGTGACCCTTCTCAGGCTATGCCTAGGCGAGGGCTCCCCTCGCAAGGGCTCACCCTCACCCGGCCATTGCTATGGATAGCCAACTACGAAAAAGACAAAAAATAAAGCCAAAAAGAAAAGAAAGAAAAAAAAAGGAAAAAAACAGAAAAATTATAAAAATTATAAAAAAAATATTAAAATATTATTAAAAAGTATTTATGTTAGTGGTGGCGGTTAAAATTAGCCGGATGGACTCGATTGGCAAAAAGTGAAAATATTTATGATTGAATTAGTAAAAGTGTAATGGATTTAGAATTTTTTGGACAATTTTTCCCAATAAATTGAGATATGTAATGAGGAATTCGTTTCCATCATTTCCTACAGAGCAAATCTGAAGCAGAGCTTCTTCCAAGTGGCGAAGTAGTCGAAATCGATGGGGAGGTGGGAAAGATGGAGGAGCAGAGACTAGTTCGAGCTTTGCGGATAGTCGAAGCCCAGCTCAAAATCTCTTTTGTTGGATCTTTTTAAATTTTCTGAAAAACACTAGGATGCTTTGCTGAAGATTCTTAACGAAGTACATATACCTGATCAATTGGGGGAGTTCGTTGGATCCATATTGTCAAAAGACCAAATTTCCTTCATTGACATACGAAAGTTTTGTATATTTCTGTGAGATACCAAGCTATGGCTGTCGCAAGAGTGCTTATTGACAATAGCTCCGCATTGAATATATGCCATTTAGCCACATCCATCGTTTAGGAGTTGACATAGAGAAAATTTGAACTGCAAAATCAACCGTTGATGTGCTTTCGACCTCCATCTCACACAAGCGTGATGGCAAAGTCGTAAATAGATGAACAATTTTGCTGAAGTGAGGAATGTAATTCGTAATTTTACAAATGAATTATATCTTTTGTAATGGAGTGAAAATCAAGAATATTTTTTGGTATCTTCTGTTTTCGTTCTTCACGTTTCCACATATCTGAGTCATCCCTATTGGGTCGTCCCAAAGTAAAAACCGAGCTCGAGTCAGCATGACCATCTAAGATACGACCACCACTCGAATCATTTTTGTCAGATTTAACGAATTGAAAGACAATTGAGAAGCCATGCCTCGAAAAAGTAGGTCCAAGATGTGATCAGAGATTTGATTCATTATATAATCATCAGATCGTGACACAAGGGGTTTCTTTTCTGGATCATCCGTGCAATAGTTGCCACATTCTGAACGTTTAAGGCACTGTTTGTTTATTTTTATTTCTATTCCTCAAAATAAAAATTTCCATTTTCTTTTTTTCTTTACCAAAAACAAAAAAAATTCTGTTCTTTTGCTCCCCAGCACTCCACTTTAATCGCACAATAAAACCCCTCCCATCCCGGATGAGGGGGCAGGGCGCAAACCAGCGCGTCCACCGCGGGGTGGATAATTTCTATTCTTTTATTTCAAAGAATATATTTTGTAAAATTTTTAACGAGAATAGATTTAAAACATAAAGAAAAAATAAATAAATAATTATTTCTTGTTCTCAAAAACAATTTCTAAAAAAATAAAAATAAAAACTCAAAACTCTTCCTTTGTTTATTTCTCTTCAGCGGGTGCCCTCTTCAGTTGGTCGTCCATCTCAAGTCCCTCCTTTCTTCGGTGTCTCAACTTCTCCACCATCATCCTCTCTGGCCGACAAGGGCCGGGCAACCTCGCTGGGCGTCGGCGGCCCTGGCCAAGCTCAAAGCGCGTGGCTGGGCTAGCGAGCTCGCCCAAATCTAGCGAGTGGTCGAGCCTCACCGGTGGCTTGGCGAGGCTCACTTGGCCACCAAGGCCACCGGCGAGACTCGGCCTCGCCCAGCAGGTAGCCGGCCGTCGACGACCAGCCCGGGACAAAGGAAAAAAAAAGAAGGAAAAAAAAAAGAAAAAAAATGAAAAATATTATAAAAATATTGAAAAATTAAAAGAAATAATAAAATTGTACAAATTTATCAAACTTATTTTTGTTTCTGGAGATAAATTTTTTTTACAATTATCAAACACATTCTTATACTCAAAAATTATTCCCAAGAACGAAAATATTAAAAAAAAATTAAAAAAATTATTTATGTTCAAAAATTGTTCTCCAAAACAGAAACTTATCAAATGCGCCTTAAGATGATTAGTCCACTGAGCAGAAATTTTCTCATAACCAAGCAAAAGCAAAAGGATTTTTCACTACAATCCCTATTTCAGTTCGCATCAAAATAACTCATGCGGTTTTTCATTCTCCAATGCATACAATTCATCAGTCCGTACATCAAACTCAACAATCTCCCGTTATATTAGTAAAACCGGTTCAGACGAAGCTTATCTGATACGAGGCTTCAAATACTTCTTCAGTTTCAGCTACCTCAGACATTTATGGTTACTGGTTTCCACCAGCATCGTCCAGTAAACAATCCAAAACTGAATGAGACGTTAACAAAGGAGAGAATATGGCTAGACGGAATCCAGGAATTGCCTGTAAGTTGCTGCATGTTCACTATAAGGCAATCTCATCTCATGCTACATTTCTTCTATCATGGCAAAAAGAGAAGCTTTGAATACATATGGACAAGTCTAATTCTATGACCACATATAACTTGTGAGACCCATATTGAAACAATGGAAAGAATATAGAACTGCAAAAACAACAGGCACCTTTTTTTACGAGACTCGGATCTCAATCTATTCATTCATCTTTTGGATCAGCCTCCAAAATTGTTTTTTCTGTTTCGTCCACGTTGCTAGACCGGGCCTCCTCGGAATGTGGAGAAGCTCCATTCTCTAGAATGGGTAATTCACCATTCACAGATGTGGTTCTTTCTACAACAGGTGTCGAGGTTTTGGGTACTTCTACTGCGGGAGAAACTGTTAACAGACGGCTGAGTCCATCACACAATCCTTTCGCATCCATGACAAGAGCCACTCCCCCTGGATAACATCGCCCGAAGCAAGTGGCACAATGAGGATAAACAACCTGAAAAGGAAAAGAAAGAAGATTAGATCCCAAAGGTGCAAAAGTAATTTTTGAACAGTGGGGTGGATGAACACTAGTGTCAATACCTCGATAAATGCTCGGCAAAGGGAAAGAAAAAGGCTAGATTCGTTTTCTCTCAGTATCTGAGTTGCATTATATCTTAATAGAGACTCGGCCACTTCTCGCAATCCCTTAATTAATTCTTGAGCAATGATATGCTTCAAGCTAATCGGGGCACAAGGGCGTAGTTCGTTCATTGCCGCAGATACACCTACAACCACCATAGTCGAGAAGTTAGCACAGGCAACAACCCCGGAATACCTCTACAAATATCTGTTTACATTCTTCAAACATATTTCCATACTAAAAATACACTCACCATTGACAAATACAGCAAGAGGAGGATGTTCCATCAGATGAGATGGAGGAGTGACATCCTCTTGACCATCTTCTGTGACACTGTTGGCTGAAAAACCAACAGATGGTAGAGGAACCCAACGATGTGAATTCAGGACCAACTGGGTCAACAAAACTAAGATGAGAATCACTGCGCTTAATACTTTCACTATATCTCCAGTAATAACATATAGTACATTTAAATGTGTGTTTTGCAAACATCACACTCATCCATGCACCTGAAAATTTTCGACTGCAGTGCTCATATTTTTCGAGAACAGATTAAGAACCGCCCTGCACGGTAGACCAAAGTCAAACTTTTGCATGAAGCTAGTGAAAAGCCAATAAGCAGCAGGAAACAAAGATGAGATATATTTTACTCTTCAAACAGTGATGGAAGTAAGCCTCGAAAGTCGAGCCCAACCCAGCCAAGGCCCATAGCACAGTACTGCAGCAAAAGTAAACTTATCATCAACTTGGGATGCAATAGAACTTGACTATTTGCACAAGATCATCAAGAATAGCAGAGAACTAGAATTCACCATTCATGAGCAGTTCTTTGTGTTACTTATCTTTTTAGGCAAATAACAAAGGTATGTAAGAGAATTATCAACAAAATAAATAAAGAATTGCCAGCCCATGCATATAAAACCAAACTACCATATATCTCACCATGCATTGATCCAATATATTTGATAGAGAACCTCCTTCAGTTATTTTGGGTAGCATGACTTTCAAAGTTTTGAGATGCGAGGTAATCTGATGCATTGCCCAGTTAAAAAGGAGGCCACCATCGTAGTTTTCTTCACTTCCTGACGTATCGTCAGCGAATATTGCCCGATATTGATTAACCACATCAAAAAGATGCATCCTATGACAGTTTATCATGCCTTTTAAGTACTCATAAGGGCTTCTCTGGTCCAAGTCCTCAAGAATCCCAGTAAGCCAAGCCTCTCTACATCGTAAGAACTGAAATACAAGAAAGAAAGAAAGAAAGAAAGAAGAGAGAGAGAAGTGAGATATAAGTAAATTGTCTAACATGCAAAACAGAATTAATAGAACCACTATATTTCATCTACTGAGTTTGACATGCCCCTTGTGAAACTTTAGACGTCATGGAAATCTAAATGCAACATGAAATGATCCCATCGTAATAAATGCAGAACAGGTTTTACCTGCAACCGCATTTCATATTCACTAAAAACTCCTATGCGGCGTAGATATCCAATAATCCGGAGGCATTCAGGTAACTGTCAAGGAAAATGGGTAAAATCAAATTCAGAATGCTAAATCCATGCATAGATATCCAGGTGAAGCAAGATATGCTCAATACCAAACAGGCAAGGTTACCTGAATATTTGACTTGAGTTTCAGTAGGAGCTGTGAAAGAAGAGACTGAGTGGTTTGCTTAACCTCAGCTGCCAATGATTGAATCACAGGTAATCTTGGACAGAAGCACAAAGCCACAGCAAGCTAATTAGATAAAAGTGATATTTAAGGCATAACTCACAGCAAAGTGATGAGAGAAACTCACTTGGGGTGCATCGTTGAAAGTTTGCAGACAAATGCTTCTAAATCAAGAGCTTCATCATAGTTTCCATTCCTCACACATCTGCAGCATGTTTAGAGTCAGTGGCTATCAAAGACTAATTAGTCAAGGGGCGAGGTATAACATTTTCTCAGGGCAAGCCACTCAAGGGCCAGTAATTCTCTGCTTGGGAAATGGCGGAAAATGAAGGATATGAAAATTTTAGTGGAAAGTTTTGAAAAAAATTAAAACTTTTGTGAGAAGGGAAAGGAGAAAAACATTTAAAATAGAGGGTATTTTCTTTTTTTCATTTTCTTCTCTCATGGTGCTTCCCGGCATATCATTAATGTTCACATATCAGCATATACTTTCCTCAGAAAATTTGTAATTACTACCCTCCAAAGAGAAGCCATGCAAAGGAAGAGCTCCAATGCTATCACAGAAGGCAAGGCTAAATTGTCTTCAGATTGCAAATTTATTGAATACCCAACAAATACTTCCCATTCCAAAAGGTTAAGATGTCAGACTCCTTGCTTTTAAGAAATGAGGAATTCTTTGTTGGTCTAAGCTATCCAGCAATTCTCTCGGCAATAGTCTGGGATAGCATCCTACTATGCAGTAGTCTCCAGTCAAACCTTCTAGACCTCCAACTTAGATGCTTTAACTATTCTAATAAGACTGATCATGTTCAATTTTTCAAATGCCTATCACCAGATACCCAAAATGACAAAAGACCATAGGTTGTAGTGCATGTCCTTCACAAATAAGTTCAAAATTCTTTGATCTACATATCAATCAACTGGATCAAACTGAAACAGCATGCAGACAACTCTTTACTCTATGACAACCTAACAAAGCTCACATAGCCAGAGAACAAACAAGCCATCTAAATGACAACATATTAAGCGGTTCGCCAAATGTCCCATGAGACACATACAATGAGATCAAACCAATGATTGACTTATAAATTTGGCAAACACATACGTGTCCATGAGTTGAGGAATTTCGAGTAAGTCGAGCAATGTACTGTGATTGCCAAGCAAAGTCTGATTCATCTTCCTCTTCTCCAAAATTTGTTCACCAGATTCAACAAATTCAGTGCAACCGGAAGTGAGCTTTGGTATCTCACTTATCTGCAAACAGATAGAACACCATCATCCCCAACGACCATTCACCATACTGGTCAAAATTCGATTTCTCCACAAAAATGCAAAACTTCGGATGCGAGCAAGTATTGAAATTTGAAACAACAGAAAGTGCAGAAGCAGGCGTGTGTCACCACAGCACATAGAGCACAATTCTCGACAGCACTCGAAGCTAAATCAACAGAAGAAAGCGAGAATTACGAGAGACTCGAGATGCTTGTCGATAGACGAAACTTCTTCCCGGATCGCGAGCAACGCGTCGGCGGCCGCGATGAAGGCCCTGTAATTGCCGACCGCAACTTCCTGCATTTGCCTCTGAATCCGCTCCGCATCCACCCGGAGCAGCTCCGGTTCCTGCAGTTTCGAGCACACACACGACGAATCAGCCGCTTCCGCGGATCAAAAACGACCGTGTCCGGCGCCGAACGGGCCGGAGATCGCCATCATCATCATCATCGTCATCATTCGAGACGGCACCTTGTGGAGGCGGTCGAGGGTGAAGGAGAGGAGCTCGGAGACGTACGGCTGCTGCGCCGCGGAGGCGAGCGGGAGGAGGAGGCCCGCCACCGCCTCCGCCTCCTCCCCGTTGTCCGGCTCCATTGTGCCCCGGGGTTTTCCTCGGAGCTCCGGCGGATCGGGATTCGGACGATGCGGTTCGGAATCGAGGGAGGTTCCGTCGACGGGGATCTAGCGCGCGAGGACGGCGATCCGGCGGGCGGACTGAACCAGCTCAGGCTCGAGCTTCCATTGACGATGGATCTGAAGCTTTCTTCCTCTGCGACGAACCGGTCTGAGATGTCCCGTGGCCTTGCTGGTTCTGGTCGCCATGGTTGAGGCTGGGAGGAGTTAGATGGGCTCCCGTTCATGGGCCTCTTCTGGCGACTCTCACGTGGGCTCAAAATTGGGCTTTGGCCCACCTTGGAGGCCCAGTTAGACCTGTCGACTCTTGTTTAATCGGCCCAACACATAGTCCCAGTTGGGCCTGTCAATTCTTGTTCTTTTTTCTTTTTCTTTTTGGGTTTGGAACTCTTGTACAAGTTGTCTAGCTCGTTTTCTGGACTCGTATTAAAATGGGATGAATGTACGAAAAGTCCTAAAATTTGTCACACAAAGGTATAATTGAGTTTTAAAATATTCAAAATGTGTAATTAAGTTCTAAAACTTATCATAAAATTACAATTGAGTTTGAAAAATTTCAAAAAATACAACTAAGTCCTAAAACTTGTCAAAATAATTTAATCAAGTCCTCAAGTTGATTACACTTTTTGAAAGTTCTAGGACTTATTTCACTATCATGAAAAGTTTTAGGACTCGATTGTACTTTTTTAAAATTTTAGAACTATATTATATTTTCGATAATAAGTTTTAGGAATTAATAAGTTTTTAAAAGTTTAAGAACTCGACTTTTGACAAGTTTTAAACTTTTAATGCATCTATATATTTAAATTTATGTATATATGAAGGCGGTAACGCATTGATTTTTGTCACAAATTCTTGTCGATCCATGTCAAGTTGAAGCTCATCGGTTTGTGCTTCCTCGGTCATGTCAAGTCTCGTTGAAAAGGGGACACTCTACGTCGTGCAGAGCGGACAAGCCACTCGTCGGCAACGGGAGCTTCCCTCAGCAAACGACTCCAGCTCACGCTTCGAAACGATCGCCTTTTGACCCATATAACCAGTCGCGTTTAAATATATTATATCTTAACTTTTATATAAAGCGCCGTGACGCACAAGAGAAATTATAACTTCCTTTTGGTAATTGATATCTAGCAAAGTTTGTCATCCAAAGTTAACGCGAATACATGCACGATGTGAGTTTCCCTAGCCATCATTTCTTGACATCTCTCGGTGCCCGATTGCCAGACGCAGAAGCAACTTCTTCTCCATTCAACAAGGTAGTCATTGGAATAAATCAGAAAAACATCCATCAAAATGTAGTACTTTACATACTGCTCATTCGTAATCCACACGTACAGAAAAAATATCCATCTCACTCGTATTGTAAAAGAAGCTGAAAATCATGAAAAGCAATATGCCATATAATTACAGAGACGATTTCACCCCCCCTAAAAGAACCTCCAACCTGTCAAAAGGGCCGGAAAGGGAGAAGAACATGGAGGAGCAACAAGGTACATGAGTAGGCAGGAAGAGAAGATTTGAAAGCAGCATTTGCGGAATAGTAGTAGTAGAAAGGAGAGGAGATATTATTGTGTGATGAAATTATAGGGGAGTACGGCTTTGACGGCGGCGGCGGGGGCTTATCGGACTTGTAAGGCGGCGAAGGGGGGGCACCCCACACGGGATATATATTGGGTGGCTGAGGCGGCGGCAAAGGGGGAGGACCCCATACGGGATACATTTCGGGTGCCTGTGGCGTCGGCGGCGTCGGCGACGACGTAGGTGGCGGAGGCAATGAACGCGGTGGAGGCAATGGCGGGTTAGTGAAGACATATGGAGGCGGAGAGTGAGAAAGTGGCGGCGACGGCAACGGTAATAGCGGAGAGGGAGGAAGAGTGGGATATGACTTGGACGACGGCGGAGGCGGCGGCGGCGAGCAGATGGTGGGGCATGTCGGGCACTCGCTTATGCACAGAATCCCGTACGCCGGCTCTCCAAATGCATCCTCGGATTTCACTCTTGCCGCGACAGCGATGAGTCCTATGAAACCAATGATCTTCACAAACCCTAGCGACCCTCTAATGACGGGAGCCAAGCTCTTTTCTCGTCCCATCGTGTCGCATGAATGCTGTCTGAGAACTTTGCTTCTTCTTATAGCAAAGCGAATTGCACCTCGAACTCCCCTTTATGCTTTGTTGATTCTTGAAACTTATAGGAGGATCGGAGCAGGCTTTGCTGTCACACAGCGGACAGCCTCAGTTTCCATTTTTGTCGAAGTGAAAAAGATGATTCTTTGGTCAAAAGCCAACAGAGAAATATACTCGGACCCGGTTAGCTTAGCGATTAATCAACGGATTTGTCCATGTATATCAGGCTCACGACCCGGCAGGTTAATTTCCTGTGCCACGAGATGCTAATAATTCCACTTTTGGACCGCCCAGTAGAGTCTTGGCTCGCGTTTTATGTCATTTGGGAAGATAGTAAGGTGCTTGATAGGCTTAAAATTTACTTATTTAAAGATGGTTTCCTCGATATCGGAAAGAGAGAAATACATTAAACATAAAGATTTGAATAATGCATGATGGATCAAGCTCAGGTTCACTTGGCTCATGGTACATGGTCATTGGTCACTCCTGCAAACTTTCTGGTCACGAGCGTGAGAATCTGTTGGCCTTTGCACTCTTCATACGTTAAGGATGTGATTCTTCCAAGACTTCAATCTAAAACCTTTCCATTTTTGAAAATGGAAGACATTTTAAAAGACATTAAGTCAATTCTCGATTAATCCAATAAATACATGTCATCTCACCTTCTTTTGTTTTGAAATCCGTCTTTCAAAGAATTAGTCACGAAATAAATTGTTACGAGCACATGCAAGAATCACGAAAAACCTAAAATCACCACGACCAATCTCGGGTGCCACACAATACAGCGATCGGGGTACTCTAGTAAAGTTGCGGCATCTCTATCATGAAAATACCTTTCTCCAAACATAATCCATCTTCAATTGCTTTGGCCATATGAAAGAAAAAGGCTATTCTTGGAGTGATGCTTTCTTCTCACTTCGATACAGCACCCACCTTTTTGCCCTCCTCTGCTTCAACGAGATGTGCCTTTTGAAGGTTTTGGCTTCCAAAGTTTCACCTTCAAGTTTAAGCGCGCCTTTCTGGATTTGCAATGATCAACTTTCTTCAAGGCCTTACGGTTTTTTTTAATTAACAGGAATTTCTCAGATGATTAAACCACATCGCACTCCATCCTTAGCTGAAGCGCCAAGAAATGTGCAAAACCTTTTTTAAAAAAAAAACAAATATATAAAAGCCAAAAACATGAAATCTTTGTTGATAAGAGTCTATTTAATAACGTGCCAAACAATACATGATTCTATTCTTTTGTTCACTGGAATAAAAACAAAACATAATTTTATTTGATAACTTTTTTATTATTAGGAATAGATTTGGAATAAAATCAATAAATAAGAAAAAGTTACTTCTTTATTCGTGGGAACAACTCTAGAATCAAGCCCAAGTCATTTTCTTTTTTCCTTCTCTTTTCCTTTCCTCATTTTCTTCTTTTTTTCCTCTTTTCTTTCCTCTAGCCAATCGTCGGCCATGTGGTCGATAATCAACTAGACAAGAGTCTGTGGCAACTGGCTAGAGGAAGAAGAAGAGAAGGAAAAAGAAAAGAAAATTTTAATAAATTTATTTAAAAATTAAATGAACTAAGTCACAAAAAAAAAATTAAGAGTCATACCAAACACATTTTTATTCTAGGAATGGAAATTTTGAATAATTACTAAACGTATTTAAATACTCAGAAACTCGTATAGGGTACACAATTAGAAAAATTATTCATGAGTAGAAATTATTTACTAAAATATAATGATTATCAAATATACTCTAAAGCTTTCTTCAGTTTATTAATTACAATAGGATTGAATATTGAAAGCTAATTCCATGTTGTTTATGAACCACTCGACTTTTGGCCTATTATCTACTTTTTGCATGACTCTACTCAATTGCGTCTTCCCGTTCAATCACAATAGAGAAAGAAAATACGTTCGAGTTCAATTGTAACGTCTTTTCTACAACCATCGAATTAACTTGTGAACAGAATTAGCACTCGATTTCATCAAAAACCCACGTACATGGAAATATAATAAAGTCAATCTTCACTTCTTTACAGAAAAATGGAAGTAACAAAGATTTATAAACCATACAACTTGAATATGTAAAGAAAAATGAATTTTAATCAATATTTTGACCAATGACTGATCAAAATCCGGCGTGGTCCCTGTCGCATCATAAATATCACATGCTTGTCGAAAACCCATGTATTATTTAATGAATAACATTACAGTTTGTCCATGCAGAACAACAGATCTCGAAAAAAAATTTAAAGAAAAGGGAACCTAACCACATTATATAATTATGAACTGCCTCATGTCTTATATTAGCCCGTGTTATTTATTGATAGTGGGAATGGGAAGGCCTTCTTTTTCCATTTAATTTTATTTCATTTTTTTTTTCGTTGCATGAGGAATAAATAGAAGAAAAAAAAAGAAAAAGAAACACAGCAAATGTCAGAAGACAGAGAATTAAATACGAGAGGAATCCAAGTAGCTTCCAACCGACCATGCACTTTGGGGCCCTCAACGTGTCGCATGAAATTTAGTGAAGCAGGAGCCAGTGGGTCCCGCGGCTTTCCTTGGTTTTTGTCCTCGACGCCCAGCTACGATGGATGTCCAATTTAAGATTTTTTGGGAAGGACAAAGATATTATTATTAAATGGCGCTGTTCATTATATATGTAAAGAATTAATTATTGAGAATATTACCATATATAGATTTTAATGAGACTGGGAATTAAATTGTTCTTGCCAGGCTACACTGTTTGCTGTGGATTTCTTCTTATGTATCGGTCTATAAAATGATAGACATAACTGAGAAAACAGATTATTAATTGGAGAGATTCTTGTTCGAGGATAAGATTTATTATGCCTTACCAACTTTTCAACGTGACGACATACGAAAAGTTGTGAGACATGTATCTCTAGTCAATTCTTGTAATTACAACATTTGTTAAGAATAAGAAAATAAGCTGATGTAGCTAAGTGTTAGGGATAAAATATGTACCGCAATCTTGTCTCAATATGATTAGCTTATCAAAAGAATTCCACTCTATTGGAGAATAATTACACGTCAATATTGCTACACGTGATGGGTAATCACTTTCAATTGATAAAACGATCAAAGTAGAGTATGGTGCATTTGATTTGAGTAGGAGATGCATATCTATTGTTCTATTGTGGATCCATCTATTGTATTCATTTTGAGATTGTGACAAGTGTCTACTCAATTCTAATTTGCGTCATACTCAATTCAAATCCCCCTAGCCACTTTTAAGCCTAATCTTTGTGCCTCCTCTAACCATTGCCATCAACGAATCTGCTACCATAAACAAGACAGCCAATTGTTGTGCATCCAAGCTATTTAGGGCATGTTTGGTAATGTGTCAAATAGTGCTTAATCTATATAAGATGGACACTCTTCGGAAGCCTTTGTGTCGTGTCCGACACTCCGACATGTGTCCGACAAGCTCCGACACGCGGTTAACGAGTGTCGAAAAATCCGACACGTGATCAACTCTCTTCGACACGCTCCGACACGCGAGTCCAAAATTCCGACACGCGATTCCGACACGCACGCGCGTGGTCAATTTTAAAAATTTATAATACTTGAGGGTCAAAATATAAATATACACAAAAGAAGTAATAAAATTGCTATAAATATACACGCACGGGATCAATTGTTTTTTTAGTTTTGTTTTTTTAATTGTTTTATTTTTTTAAAAGTCTTTTACTATGAAAAAAGTAATAAAAAAATGCTATATATGATAAATAAATAAATTTAGAAATATTATTTCAGCATTTTTCTTTAAACAATTTTTTTTTTCTCTAAGTTTTGTGTATTATTGTAACAAATTAAAATAATGAATGATATCATTTAATATTTTTGGGTAAATTAATTCTAGGCTATTTTTATTATTATTAATTTATGTATTTATATATAAAAATATATTTAATATATAACGTGTCAGAACGTGTCGAAATTTTCTATTTTTAAGAAATGATGTGTTGGCGTGTCGTGTCGTGTCGCGTGTCGCGTGTCTGTGTCGGTGCTACATAATGCTTAATTCTATTTTTTTGTTCCATTAAACAAAAAAAAAGGAACAAAAATCATTTTGGTAACTTTTTTATTCTTGAAAACAAATTTATTCCTAGGAATATATTTGGAATAGAATCAAAATGTTACCAAAAAAAAAAAAATTACTTCTTTGTTCCTCTGAACAAGTCAAGAATCAAACTTTCTTTATTTCCATTTCCAGAAACCGAACAAGGAAGAATTCATTCAGAAGATCAAATAAAAATTTTGAAAATTTTCTTCAACACAGTTATAACTTAGCCCAAGACGAAAAGAATACAAAAAATCTATTGGAATAAAAGAAATAAGTAAAAAAAAAATCCCTTCATGGTCATACAAATTAATCAACGATTTAGAACAACAAGAGGGAGAAAACGAAGAAATCGTGACAGAGGATCATCAAATTCGTTCCAAAAAACCAAACATGTACTAATTTTTACTGATAACGAGCAAAATACCGATGCTAATAGCAAAAATACTAATAATCTTGATCAACCAAATCATTTTCTTTTTTCTCTTTTATTTTATTTTTTTTTTCTTCTCCTTCTCCTCCTTCTTCTTCTTCCTTTAACCGATTACAGCCTTGACCATGGTCGATAAGAAGAAGAAGAAAAGAAAAAAAAAAAAGAAAAATATAATAAAATTATTAAAAATAAAGAAATTTTAAGTCACAAAAAAGTTGAAGGATAAATGTTTTCAAATACTCAGAAACTCATCTAGATAATAGGATTAGAAAAAATTATTTATGAGCAAGAATTATTTCCGAGAATGGAATAATTACCAAACGCACTCTTAATCACCTTCCATAGTCTTTTTATTTGCTCTACCTCCCCGTGCATCCAAGTCGAGGCTGACTCCTCGCCTTTCCTTTCCCTTTTTATTTTCTTCTAAGCTCACAGCTGTTTCTCATCTTGACAGCTAGTTTTCCTTGGTAAAATCTCAGACCTCATCCTCGAGACTTGAAGCCATGGACAAGCCATGGTCGTCGCTAGATTTAAAGCAGTATCGTCTTTGGCCCGGGAAGAGCTTGACATCGCACCAAGCTCAGCCAACAGCAACAACAGCAACAGCAACGAGCACAGACAGAGAGAGTTTCGGAAACAGAGGGAAAAATACAGAGGGACAAGATTGCAAGGACGAAAGTAGGAAAATGGAACTCACCCTTTGGGCACGACTGCAGCGACAAGTTGACGGGGAAAACCGGAGGTTGCGGTAACTCGGGCAGCAGAGATGACGCGATTGTTGAAGAGACAAGGGAGGATTAGATTCGAGATTTTCATCTGTTTATCTAGTACAGATGAAACTATAGCGAACCCCATATATTGTCATCTCGTGCTCGTGGATAGGCTGAGGGACTATAATTGGGGACTGTGGATTTGCACCCGATGGGGTGGGTAGTGCAATTTCAACTGACCAATGAAATATCAGTAAAAAGGTGTGGTGCGATTGAGTAGTTCAAATCAATAATCAATTGGCACTCGAATCATATACACGATTGATAGGTTAGATTATGGGTCCCCCGTGCAAAGGCAATGGCATTTGCGCCCCTCATTTAGCACCATGCGTATGGTGTGCATTTTTCATTGATTGGACAAGCAGAGCAAATCTTGTTGGGAATCAATTAATTTTACTAGGCCACACTGCCTATTGGAAAGAAGGGCCTTGTGACATTGATTGCAGAACGCAACACCTCGAGCACTCATGACCCATGCTGCATAAGCTAACACAATAGACTATGAAATTCCACCCTCCCCTCTAACGCATTCATCCACCAACTAGGCCTAGCTTCGAATTTAAAAGCCGATTGGAACTTCGAAATCGATGCGAAGCGACGAGTTGTCTATTAATTTATGTCAATCTTTATATGCAAAAATTTCACATATCTCATTTTCTTTGCGCTTATCCCAAATCAAACATATACATTTGAACATATGACGATCTAGTTCACTATTTGTTTGTCCTAAGAATATTTTGCGTTTGGAGATATTTTGGGGGAAAGCCTTTGGGAACATGCAATGAATTTTAGGCAAAAAAGGTTTTTTTTTTTTTTCTAAATGTAAATAATGTTTGGTAAAGTGTAATATAAAAAGATATTAGAAAGTAACTTTAACTTAAATATCATTTGGGAAATATTAATAATTTTTTTTTTGTTTTATTGGTGGAACTCAAGCTCCTAGCGAGCCAAATCGGTGGTAGGTGGCTAGATCTAGTCCCGCTAGCCTTGCTAGCCACTCACCGATGACTAAGGCCTTCGTCGACAACATTAGGATTATCGAAAACATTTCCATTATTATGAAACTATAAACAGGGCAAAATCGGAAAGAAAAAAAAAAGGTCTATTCGCATCCTCAAAAATACTCAAACCTCAAAGTAACTCTCGACCTACTTTGGCTCAAAAGCCTTTGAAAATGCAATTGCATCTCCCCGTAGCCATTAAAAAAGAATTTGTACATGCCTAAACGAACTTCGGAGCTGAGAAGTGCAGCCATTATGGAATTTGAGCATCAAACGCCGGCTCTGGCGCGTGGGGGGAGAGCAGGGCGAGGGGAAACTAGTACATGGAGGGATTGACACGTCGCAGTCCGGGTGCTGAGAATGGGGTGAAAGTTCAGGATCCTGACTGCGACTCCCGCCTTCCCCCAAAAGAGGCCCACCACCTAACCGCGCGTGGACCCAGTCGCCGACGCCCCATCCTTTTTCTCTTTTTGCGGGGCCCAAAAGTGGGACAACGATAATTGAGCCAATCTTGAATCTTTAGTTGATTAATGAAATGTAGGCAGCAACTACAAAGAAAGAAAGACACCTCATCTGAAAATTAAGATATTTTCCTTCTTTTTTTTTTTTTGGCTTTTGATAAATGTTAAGATATGCTCAGACAAATCTTACTGATTTTTAAAGTTCCTTTTTATAATTGAGTGTTGAAATAAGGGAGACTCGCGTTAGGTATGATTGGCTTATTTAAGCATCCAATATGGAATCGGCACATTATTAGTCAGCTTTATTTATCATATATGAGTTAGCCTGCTTGTCGAGAATTGTTATAGGGTAAGTGTTTTTTTTTTTTCGCTTTTGTATTTTAAACTTTTTTGATTGCATCATTTGAAATTTAGCTTTTCAAATTTACCAAAGATAATAAACATCGAAATTGTTTAACATAAATAAACCCATTTTTCTGTCCTCGCGCGTACTGTCCTTCCTTATTTTTCTTATTTTAATATTCGCCTGTTAATATACTCTTAAATAAAATCCTAATAAAAAACGGTTTTTGTGATTAATGCCTACCTTTCTCAAGGAAACAAATATATATATTTTTTGGTAATTTGAAGACAACTATTGTCGCCTTTGAGTGTTTCAGAGATTATACCAATTATTGACATTAAAAATATAAATGTATCTCAGTCACTATTATTATAAAACTGAATATTCGTGCCTGGGGACAAAAAAAATCTAGAAAGCATCCCCCTCAAAAGTTTCCGATGCA
The DNA here is from genome assembly GCA_016097595.1 of Eucalyptus pumila. NCBI lineage: Eukaryota > Viridiplantae > Streptophyta > Magnoliopsida > Myrtales > Myrtaceae > Eucalyptus > Eucalyptus pumila. The sequence continues at coordinate 47,500,645 of CM027848.1, forward strand.
AACATTGCCAGTTCAGTTTGCGGTGGATTGAGGGTCAAATTGAGTCGCCTTAAAGCATGAGAGGATGCCAGACAGCTGACAAGAAATGCTCTGTTTTCTTCTTTTTTTCCCTTTTTTTTCTCTCCCCACTTTTTCAGGAGACAATAAACAAAGCTTGGACAGTATATAAAAAATGGGGGAAAAGGAATAAAAAAAAGAAAAAGGTGGTGCTGGAGGAGATAAATAATGTGGGAGAGGGGGGCGCTTCAACATTCTGAGTTGGACATCTGCAGCAGAAAAGGGAAAAAAAAAAAAAACAAGGAAAGAGGGAAGATGTGAGTTGGCCTGTGGATTGATCTTGGGTTGCTCTTTAAACCCTCTTCCCCTTCTTGCATCATATCATCTTCCCCCGAGTTGTCGCAATTAAGATGTACACTTAAGAATCTACTGTGAGGGCATTCATCTCTCTTCCTTTTGGAAGCAACAGGAAAGTGGTCACACTTTAGAGAGAGAGAGAGAGAGAGAGGGGACTGGGGAGGGAGCTCTTGTCAGACCATGAAAAGCTAAAAAAGCATATATAGGGGAGTGGGTAGGGAGGATTTTATGCGGATTGAGAGCTCATCAGCAAAAGGGCACGAGTGAAATCTAGTAAAGATTGTACTTTTGCCGGAAAGGTACGATTTTTATGCCTGTGAAGAAGGAGATCATGGAGGACATAGTGGAGGAGGAGGGCGAGAACGGCGAGAACGGCGGGAACGGCGGAGAGGAAGTGCTGGGCTCGAGCTTGACCATGGAGAAGGTGGCTGCCGCGAAGCAGTACATAGAGAACCATTACAGGACCCAGATGAAGAACATTCAAGAACGGAAAGAAAGGTAATGCTCGAGAAAGGGGGGAAACAAGCGTGATAGTTCGTAGGTTCTTCTTTTCTTGGTTGATGCTCTGTTCGGTTGCGGGGAGAATGCATAAAATAAACGAGGGTAGCTAGAAAAATCGAAAATCTTGGATTATGATTTTGCTCGGGTGAAGAATTGAGTTGAGGAAAGTTCGTGTACAGCGAGTCTACCGTGTATCTCTAACTTGGAAAACAGTTGACGGAATTAGATTCAGTTCGTTTGATTCATTGTTTTGGTTATGATCTGTTTGGTTGTTGAGAAAATGTAGGAAACTGGAGGAAACCCAGTTTGAGTACTAGATTTTTTGGGCTTAAATGAATTGTCTTGATGGTTCGATCTTTAAAGCTCTTACCGATTTTGGTTTAGTTTAGGGTATGCCGAGATGTGCAGGATGAATAATTATTATCTTATAGGAACTTAAGAAAGACTGATTTTTTTCTTCTACTGATGATATCATGGGTTGTCAGGTTAATCATATTATTTTGCCAAATCTTTAGGTCTGCTTTTTCTCACTGCTACTGGACCTGTCTAGTGAAAGTGGAGAGCATTCGATTTGTGTTTGTGCAGCTTATTGAGGCGTCTTTTGAGAAGATTTTTGGTAAAGAGAAAATGGTCTATTTGAGTTTCTCGTAGAATATCTCCCTTTTTTCTTTTCTTTTGTCAGTCATGTTCATAATCGTAATCAAAGCATCTCTATCCTTATCCTTTTTCCGTACTTTGCACGAGACTCAAAGTCTGCATCGTTAGGCATGAGTTCGTGGTGTGATGAGCGAGTGGATGTCATCAGTTTTCGGTCGTCGATCTCAAGTATTCTTTTGGGGGATTAACCTGTGCAATTATGAGTGTGATCATTACATGTTGGGGGAATCCTGATTCAAGATGCATAAAAAGTGCCTAATTTACATGTTTATATGGCAGGAGATGGGTGTTGGAAAGAAAATTAGCTTGTTCAGATGTTCCCAAGGAAGTGCAAATCAATCTGATAAAAGATTTGGAGCGGAAAGAGACAGAATATATGCGACTCAAAAGGAACAAAATCTGCGTGGATGATTTTGAGCTTTTGGCAATAATTGGAAGAGGAGCTTTCGGCGAGGTAAGATAAGTCAATCAATGAATATTTATCTGCATCTTTATCCTTCTTTGAATGTCTCCTCATGCATTGGGAGCTGAACCATGTTTTGTGTACTTTCTCGATTTCAGGTGCGATTATGTCGGGAGAAGAAGTCTGGCAATATATATGCAATGAAGAAGTTAAAGAAATCCGAAATGCTTAAGAGGGGGCAGGTGAGATGAGACATTTTAACTGTTGATGTAAGTGTGGTACGGCTTACTGTTCTACTGTTAATGATTTGTTTGCATGAGCTACTTAAGTATAATACGGTTTATACATGTTCGATAATATTCCTGATAAAGTCTTATGGGCATGTCACTAGCTAAAACTAACATGTGGCCTTGCCTCCAAATGAGTGTCTTAGAATCAAACTGTCTGCTGTTTTATTACTTGTTAAGCACACGTCAAATTCACCACTAGTGGCTGCTCCAGTGGCCGTTCTTCCCACATGGGAAGGGAGAGATGGATGGGGAGTTTTGAGTCCCCAACTTCTCAAGGGGGTTGGGGGTGGGGATGATTAGTTTCAAGTGTGGGGTTTGACTCCTATGCTCTGCAAAAAGAAAGAGCAAAAGTTAGAGAGTGAGTTGAGAGTTAGATTAGAACATACACAAAAAAAGAAAAAAGAAAAAAAAAGCACATGTCAAATTCATTTACTAGGCCTTGGAGCTTTGCGTTGCCACCATGTTTTTGCCACTTTTTCTTTGCTGCAAATGTCACCCATAAAATTGACAGATTTTTAAGGTACCACCGCATATAGAGGCAGCCTGAAGTGAATTTCCATGGGATTAAGTTGCATAATGGATATATAAGCAGCTAGATCCTTATGCTAGTAATTCAATGTCTCTTGTAACATGTCATGACTCACAGACCAGCTAGTGACCATTCCTCACTAAGAATGACTCTGGGTGCATATGGAAATAGGTCAATACTCATGAGCACGTGAGAAACTGTATTATGTTCTATGCAAGAAGAAGCTTTCGCATTTTGGGAACTGATTCTAGAAATTTTTTCTTTGAGCTCCTTGTATATTTTAAATTATTTGTGTTTCAATTGTTTGCCTACCCAATGATCTTTTAACTTAGTTTGCATATGTCAATCAGTAGTTTATCAAACTACTATGCTGGAACTTACGCACCTGATTTTTAAAAATGATTGGCCACCTATTTAGCTATCTTTCTGGGTTTGACATCTTTTCTAACATACTGCCTTTGTGACTCTATCATGTCTGTCTGAGGTTCCATTCTTCAAGTTTTTACACTGCTGAAGTACTGATATAATGAAAAAAAAAAAAAAATACTGATATAATGATAATTGTAGGTGGAGCATGTGAGAGCAGAGCGGAACTTGCTGGCCGAAGTTGCCAGCCAATTCATTGTAAAACTGTACTACTCATTTCAGGATGCAGAGTACTTATATTTGATTATGGAATATCTGCCTGGTGGAGATATGATGACCTTGCTTATTAGGGAAGACACATTATCCGAAGACGTGGCCAGATTTTACATAGCTCAAAGTGTTCTGGCAATAGAATCCATTCATAAACATAACTACGTGCACAGGTTAGAAAACAGAGACAACATCATAAATTGAATTGCACTTCCACAGTTTGAGAGCTGTCTGGTTTGAGTTTGAAGGGTTATCTTTTCTCACTTGTTCACATTTTTTTTGTTTTAGAGATATCAAACCTGACAACCTTCTCCTCGACAAAAATGGTCACATGAAGCTCTCTGACTTTGGCCTTTGCAAGCCTCTTGATTGTACAACTTTATCTGCTATTCATGAAAATAAGATGATGGAAGATGAAGAATTGGCAGAGCCAATGGATGTTGATCATTGTTCAACTGGTACAAACTACGGGAGGAGCTGGAGGAGCCCTCATGAACAGCTTCAGCATTGGCAGATGAACAGGAGGACTTTGGTAGGGATATTACCTTGAATATTCATTTTTTGAATGTAAGGTATCCCCTTAAAATTTGACAGCATGCAACTTTGAAAATCTATTTCTTTTTCTTTCATTTTCATATGTGTGTTTCTTCTAATTATTGACCAATTGCAAGTCAGATCATGGTTCCAGGGAAAACCAATGGTAATGTTCATATTATTGACCTGTATAGAACGTTTACAGAACATATTGGCAAAGATGGAATAAGTTCCAATCACCTAAGGTGCGCATGATAAAATTTCTACTTCTCTATTTCTTTGTTTCTCTGTTCCCCGGAACAGTTTTGGAACATAAATCTGTTTAGTAACGCAATTTAATTTTTCTATTTCTAGAATAGAAATCTATTCCAGAAATAGATTTGAAGAATAAATCATTAGCTAAAAATTTTAACTTCTCAATTTCTATTTCAGAAATTGGCCAGAAATCAATTTCTGTTCCAGAAATCAAATTCTCTATTCTAGAAATTTTGTTATGCGCACCCCTAGAGTGATGCTTTTCCATTTTGGTCCTTAAGAACATGAATAATAATTAACCATTCTCTTAAACCATCTTGCTTTTATTTTTCCCTACTGCTTTTGTTCAGAAGAAACAGAAGTGTTTTCTTGTAAACTTGATGTTTCATGCTTTTCAAATCAATTCATTAGAAGTAATGCAGTTACTGTGTTCCTGAGGACGCATGTACGCACATGCACACACAGAGGTTTGATCTAGACTTTTCATGAAAATTGTCATGAAAACTCTAATGCTTTTTACCATCTTGTTTTGAAGGCTTTTTCAACAGTTGGAACACCAGATTATATTGCTCCAGAGGTACTACTGAAGAAAGGATATGGCATGGAGTGCGACTGGTAAGTATTGTGCTCATCCATCGCTGGCCCTTTTTTTTTTTTTTAAATGAAGTTTCATTATGACATGAATGTTGACTTCATATTGTTGTCATGTCACAATAGTTAATTTTTATATCTCTGCATTTGTTCTTCTGCAATACATTTACTTTCAGGTAACCAGGTTATATTCCAAATTATGACTTGCACATGCCAAGGGTTTCTTGTCTCTTAATTATGTTTCCAGTCAGATTAATTGTTTCTTGATAAATGTGGAATTTCATTGCATCCTTCCTCGTTCCATTTGTGTTTTGATATCTGGTCCCTATTTATTTAACCTTCTTGGGTTTCAGGTGGTCACTTGGAGCAATTATGTATGAAATGCTTGTTGGATATCCACCTTTCTACTCAGATGACCCACTAACTACATGCAGAAAGGTAATTTTTTGCAATACTGAGCTTCTATCATTTGGCTATCTGATGTTTAGATACTTGTATGATACTTGCTAGTCTTTCATCATTCCCTTGCAAAAGAAGGATCAGGTGAGAAATACTGGGTTAATTAGTTGTTAATAACCAACTCATGATATCTAAAACCTTCTTTATCGTGAATTTGTAATGCTCACATTCACTTATGTGGAACATCAAGGAGGGAAAGTGAGGAGGTGGCCCCAAAAAAAGGAGGGAATGCTAGGACAGATTTTTCTTACACATTTTGCCAATGTTGTCAGATTGTTAATTGGAGAAATCAATTGAAATTTCCGGAAGATGCAAGATTGTCCCCTGCAGCAAAGGATCTCATTTGTCGGTTGCTTTGTGATGCTGAGCATAGGCTAGGTTCTGGAGGAGCAGAGCAAATCAAAGTAATTATCTGAATTGATCAGTCTTTTGGTTGTCACTTACTCTCTCTAAGCAAGTTTCATTGTATAGGCTCATCCTTGGTTCAGCTCTGTCCAGTGGGATAAACTTTATGAAATGGAGGCAGCATTCAAACCAGAGGTCAATGGAGAGCTTGACACTCAGAACTTCATGAAATTTGACGAAGTAAAGACTGAACTGTTTCTTTTAATGTCACCCAGAGTACTTTCAGCTTAAGATAACTCCTGTTTGGTAATTTATGAAGACTACCGGCAGAATTACCTTGTTGCATTTTATTTAATTTTATTAGTGCTGCTAAACTGCTAAACTCCTTCCACGTTTTCAGCATTTTCTTTTCCAAGTTTCATTATTATCGATTATTAGAGATTTCTTTACTACATCTGTTTTATAAGTCATTATATTCTATAATAATTACTTGCTTTTTGGATGTTGAATTAGTTGGATCCTCCAACATCTTCAAGAACTGGATCAGGACCCTCCCGGAAGGTTTGACTGCTTAAACAAACACCTTTTGTGTTATTTTTTATGACCCTCTGCAGTCTTGCCTGTAGTTATTTCCATCTCCTGAATTTTCTGTTAAACTTGTCTTTCATGAGTTCCAGCTGCTTTTGACACCCAAAGATCTAAGCTTCGTTGGCTATACATACAAGAACTTTGATGCCGTGAAGGGGTTGCGTCGTGCTTTTGGTATGGATTCTTGCTTCTTAGTTCATGTTTCATGTTTGCTCTGATTTGTATTCACATTTAGTAGCCTATCAGGTGGAATGTAGCCAGATACATATGCGATAATATATCCTAAATAACCATGAGCAGCTCCCTAGCGTGAGTAGTTCACCAATAATGCCCAAAGATTCAATAGAGTAGAGTGGAATAAGGAGGCAAAAATCAGGAGGAATGATGAGAAGTGTTTGGTAACATTGTTTTGTTGGTTTAGAGTGCCTACTGAGACATGGGACTGGCTATTCTTTCTATAGTAGGTAAGTCAGTTCTTTGAGGTGCGCATAACGTTCAGAACGCAGTTTAAACAAGGCATTGCTAAAATATGACATTTTAAAGTGAATGAGAATGCAATTTCGTGTTTCATCAAGAAGCTCAACTTCAAAAATTAGGGCTTGACCTAAAAAAATACTTCCAAACTATAGGATCTGCTTTGGATTCTATATTGGCTTTCTGTTGAGTAGCCTTGGGCAAATGGAGAAAAGCCAAGTAAGGTTTTGAGGTGTTACCCCTTTTATTGTTTGGAAGAAGCTTAGAGAATAGAAGAGGAACAACCATCATAACTCATGCTGTTGTGCAACTGTTTGTGCCCATAGTTTTTTATTTTTTTGGTCGAAATGCCAATAGTTTAGTTGTTCTTGAAACCCATAAACAATTTACCAGGCTTGAGAAGGTCAGCTATTATTGGTCTAGTTAAGGTGATGGAGCTAATGACTACAGATTTTTATTTATTTCTGAGCACTTCATAGATAGATACAAGTTTGAGGTATTAACCATGAAGCGAGGGGGGGAAGCACAAAGATGCATCATTTTTTCGTTTCATTGCATCCAAGGGCATGTATTTATCTTTTGGTATTATACTGGAGGAAAGGTAATGAGGCTCATGTGGCAAACATAATTTGTTTACTCTTGCCAAGTAAGGAAGAAGAAAGGCCATTCATTAGGTGTATATTACTTTTATATGCGGATGTCTATACCACTTTTTGTGAGCTGATTTGTTTGGTTATGCGCATCATTGGAGGATGTTTGCACTCTGTACAAGTACACTCCCTGTATGTATCGGGAATAATGTCAGTCGGGTGTTTTATTGAAGTCGCGTGTCTTACTATTTTTAACCCTTACTTAAATGGGGTTCTTCATCCAATACCATGATTTCTATTTCCTTCGTTGATTATTGACCTCTTGTCTGTTGCATGTAGGTGATCCTAGGGCTCCACACAGTTCCAAGGTGAGCACCAACGAGACGGAGGTGCAAATGCTGGAAGCATCAGGCGATGCCATGTTACCATGAACCAGCATGATGGCAATTTTCTCCGTGCTGCCGTCGCCTTCTCCTCTTTTAGCTGTGGTAGATGAACTGGTGGGCACTAAGGAGGTTTTCATTAGAGAGTTTGTATATTCATTCTAGAACAGAGATGGTGATCAAACATGTGCTGACTGCCCAGGTTGGTAATAGTGACACCCTTGCCTTCTCTAGTGGCAGTTTCTGGTACTTCACTACTAATCATGAACTTACCTATTGAGCGTTGCCCTTCTTTTTGAACATCTGAAGTTGTTGGAAGCATCAATGCTATTAAATTTTCTTCAATGTTGTCTGCATCGGCTTCGTCCCCTAATCATTTTGCTCCACTGTTTCGGGGACATGCAATCGGTGATTGGCCCGTTCGATAGAGGTTGGGTCGAGTGCATGGAATTTTCTTTTAAATCCCCTAATCCCGATGCCGATGGATCCCGCTTCAATCAGATGACGAACGTGAGCTACCGAGCCTTTCGAAATCAAGCATTGGCATCTGCTTGTCTTGTTTGGTTTCTAAAATTGCTGAGCTAAGGCTGCATCATCTTGACTTCACCAAGGGGTGGTTGGGTCATTGGCTGTGTTGACATTATCTTTTTAGACATATAGATTGATGGATTCCTCCAGAAGTGGAGAAGGGGTGCCTGGTTGGTCCCAACTCAAAGCAAAATGCTTTTTTTTTTCCTCCTCCTTCCTCAGCACGTGAAGCTCAATTAAAGAACCAGGTTGGCAATCCAAAAGAAAGAGAATGACTTCCTCTGTGGAATCAAAGTCGTGGGCGCCATTGGCCAGTTTACAGAACGTGAATCTGACTTTTTTTTTTTTTTTGGTTTGTATTTGGCCAAGAAAAAAATTGGGACTTTTCGCCGTACTTCCATACTTCATGGGTCCCATGGATCTAGCAAATCTTTCTGTGAAAATGACAAGTTTGGACCAAAATATTAATATATATGTATAAAATACATGTGTGCATACATACATACATGCATACATACATACATACATACATACATACATAGATATAGTATTTCAATTTACATACCATTTTATTATTATTTTGCTATTTAAGTACTTTTCCTTCAAAATATTAAGGAAAATTGTTGACCTTGAAATATTTAATCCAAAATGACTTCATCTTTGCTGACTTAGATCTAATCAATTAACTTACGCATTTTGAGACTTATTGGTGACACGAGTCATTTCGATATAAATTCTATATGTTTGGGTATTTGGGTCAAAAGTTACGTATATAATTGATATGGTATTAGGTAATCTTATCCCTATATAATGATAGAAACACTTCTGGTTTTAAAAATGCAAAACAGAAGACCTTGGGATCTTTAGTCGTTATGAATCTCTAGGAGCACCTCAGCCATTATCCTAGAATTGGGGTCAAACTTTGACCAGAGAAGAAGGGTGAAGTTCACCAAAACGTGGAAAATTAAATGCGCCCTTTATTTTATAAAACTAGGAAACCGCTAAATCACATGAAAATCTGGTGGAAACTCACCTAAAGCGCGATAAGATTGTCACGTAATAAACAAATACTTCCCAACAAATACCTTATATTTTATATTATTTAGGTCCATCATCGATTTCGCTCGAGTCTATTATCCTTTTCATCTTCTCGCCCTTTTGCCCCTCAAGAAATCCAATTAATTACCCCATTTGGAAGCCAATCAGGGGTTTTGACTTTCATTGGAGTCATTCTAGAGCCAAAGCCAAGTCTCTCTCAGCACCCAATATAATACAAACCCAAGTCAAAGGAAAGCAGTGCCTAATTTCGTAAGAAAGACTGACAATTACATCAAAATCTCTTTCTATTTCACTGCAGACGTTGTCACGAGGGGGAGCCCATGCCTCCCCACCAATCAACTCCTATCTTTTTGCTTATAATTAACTTCTAGAAACAGACAAAGGACCTTTTTTCCTTCGACCCATGGAATTCCTCTTGTTTCCATCTCCTTGTTTGGTAAAAGCAGCAAAAAGCTCCCTTTCCAAAAGAAGTTACCAAGAAACTGTTCTAATCAGTCTTTTTTCTAAAGTGATTTTGACCGGTGATGGAGTTTTATCTGATTGAGGGGCTGATTGCTTGGGCACCATGTGCTCACCAGCGATGGGCACACGCCAGGAGTTTTCTTTTTCTCCGGGGTTCAAATTATTTGGGTGCATGTGAGGGGGGCAGTATAAGATTTTATGACAGTGATAAGAAAGGTGAAAATGCCAATAGCAATAACGACGTCAATAATAACAAGTGACTCCTCCTTTTTGTGGATTGGAGTCACGGAGAATTTCTCTTTAAGGAGTCAGTGGCGAGAGAAGATTGGAATAAGAATAATGTGTCTTAGACTATATATGAATTTTCTGGATAAAAAGATGGGCATGAAAATAATATGAAAGATTTCGTGAGGATGCGAATCGGAAAGTAACAAAAAGATGATTGATCAAGATCTCTATATTTTATACAATTAGCTATTTAAAGTACTTTTTAGATGACGTGTCTGCCCGACTTAAAATTTAAACACATATAGAAGAAAATTAAGATATAAGTCTAGCATAAAAGAAAGCTGTGAATGACCCACGAGACCCTAAGAATGATACCCACAAAGTTTTCGATTAAGGCGATTAGATTGCATGTCGAGGTTTTTTGGGAATCAAAGCTCGTTCATTGAGAGAAAGGGAACCATCCCTGATACGTTAGATCATACCGGGGAGAGAAAGCGAACCACCCAACGGATTTGACTTGCCCACAGAAGGAGAAATGGAAGTGAACAGTTCCCATATGAAAAAGAAAAGATGCTTGCTTCAGGAAATTTCACATCTGCCAAAGGGACTCTAGTGCCTGACAATAATGGGCAAAACCTAAACCAAGAGGGAACATTGTTTTCCCTTCTTTGATTGTGTGCACACAAAAGGCAAAGAAGGTCCCTTCAAGCAAGGCAAAGGATGGAAATGGACAGAGGGGGACAGGCACAGGATTGGAGAAAGAAAAAGCAAAAATGGGATGAAAATGGGTGGAGATGGTTTAACTTGCTCTTCCAGATCCGACACGTGTAACATATCTCTCTCTCTTTCTCTCTCTGGACACACGCACTCTCTCTCTCTCTCTCTCTCCTGGGTCTCCTCTTTTTCTCCGTTTTAATATCTTCCCTTTAATTATTTCACCCGCTGCTGCTTCAGTTCCTCTGTGGTTCCTTTCCCTTTCAGTTCTTGAAAAAAGAGAAAGGAGTGAAAGTTGAGTTCTTTTAACTGTTGTGATCGTATTTGAGCTGTTGTATTGTGATTCTTGGCAACGTCCGAGCCTGGTTGCGTGGTTCTTCCCTGAAAGCTTCTGGCTTTAAGATTCAGATTTTAGAGGTCTCTGCAAGAGGTGTAGAGAGAGAGTGTGGAGGAGGCGCTTTTTACAGTTGAAGAAATTTGGTAGCAAGTCTTCTTTGCCTTTCCTACAAGTTCCTTTTCTTGTTTAATTGTGATACATATGCGAGAGATAGAAAAGAGAGGTTAGAGAGAGAGAGAGAGAGAAAGAAAGAGAGAGAGAGAGAGAGAGAGAGAGAGAGAGTCAATTTGCAATAGGTTGAAGTGGGTTGCCTCAGATCCAGGGAACTCAAGTAGTAAGAGGAAAAGGGCAATATCTTTTTAGGGTTTCCCTGTGATTCTTGCGACTTCTACCCTTTTCTTGGCTCACTTTCTCATGACCCTTTCGCTTTCTCTTTCTTGTGTTTGGAGATAAGTGGTTGGTTTCAATTATCAGGTTTTGTTCTGCAATCCTTGCTTTGAGGATTTAAGACCATCCTTTCTTTTCTGGTTATTTCGCTTTCATTGTAGTTGATGGATGTGGATAAAGAAGACTCCAGAGAAGGGGAAGTTGATAAGGCTTTATTAGAGGTCTACCGTACCTGTCTGGTTTAAATTCTCTACAGGGCCAGATATACTTACCCTTTTGCATTTCTCAACACTTTCACCAACTTCAATGTCGGCAAGCATGGACTAGCTTCTTCTCTGGTGTTGGCTCTTGGGCATGGAAAATGGACAATTGAATAGTGCAGATGATCTTTCTGAATATTTCTTAGAGAGTGATGAAGTTGATGATTTAGTTGAAAAATGGAAGGTTGTTTGTTTTCTGAGGGGTTTGAGGGAGACTTTTTCTTTGGTTGGGCGAAGGATTTTGATGTAGGAGATGTCTCCGGCGGATTTGGTGCTATTTAGAGTAGATAATTCTGGCTCTGATCATACAAGAAGGGTAAGCGACATGGACATGTCAAGGTTAAATTTGATGGCGAATACTTCAGGTTCACTGTCCGATTCTGTGATGAAGGATACAGCAGAGGTGGTTTCTGGTGAAGAAGATGACTCTAGCTGTGGTGATTTGGATAATGAGGTTAGGATTGTAGCAGTGTCAGTTCCAGGAGAGGAAAAAGGTAACGAAATACCTTTGCTGGATATGATGACTGATGACAAAACTGACTGGATGGCTACTGGTGATGTGATTGCCCAGGAAAGTGAAGATGATTCCTTATCATTGGAGGGTGATCGATTCCTTGATAGTTCATGTTCTCTTTCAGTGACAAGTGAGACTAGTAGCTTATGTGCAGAAGATTTCCTAATTGTTGATGCTAATTCTGAAATAGAAACACCTAGGTGCTTAGATGTTGAGAAGAGTGTTTGCAGTGTCAATATTCTTGCCAAGGCGCCTGAAGTGGAGGAGGTGAATGTAGAGAGAGAGATGACCAATGGACCTCTCTCTGTTGCAGTAAGCCTCGAGGAAGATATCAGGAGCAGTTTGAGTTCCCAATCTTCTGCTGTTGTAGTTCAGTTGCCCCAAGGCAAACAAGTGAATGCGACTGTTGGGCGAAGTGTTTTTGAGGTGGAATATGTGCCCCTTTGGGGATTCACTTCGCTGTGCGGCAGGAGACCTGAGATGGAAGATGCAGTCGCAATTGTGCCTCAGTTTCTAAAGATTCCTATCCAGATGCTGGTTGGTGGTCCAGCCCTTGATGGCATCAGTGATTATGTGAGTGAGCAGACTGCTCATTTCTTCGGAGTTTATGATGGACATGGAGGTTTGCAGGTACTTCATTTTTATGTTTTATCTGAATAATTTTCAGCCGAGGTTTTCCATCTTTTAGTCCTGATTAATCTACCTTATTCTTTCTGGGTTGTCTGTTTTGGAGTATCTTCTTAAAATTTTAGCAACCAACTTATAAAAGAAAAATTGTACCTCTACAATTTTTTTTTTACTTATTGAGTTGTTTTGTTCATTTTTAGGTTGCGAATTACTGTCGAGAGCGTGTTCATTTGGCATTGGCTGAGGAAATAGAGTGCGTCAGGGATCACTTAACTAATGGCAATTTAATGGATGGTTGCCAAGAATTATGGAGGAAGGCCTTCACAGAGTGCTTTGTTAAGGTTGATACAGAAGTCAGCGGCAAATCCAGCACTGAACCTGTTGCCCCGGAGACAGTTGGCTCTACTGCTGTTGTTGCGATAATCTGTTCATCACATATAGTTGTGGCAAATTGTGGAGATTCCAGAGCAGTTCTTTATCGTGGAAAAGAACCCATTGCACTTTCAGTGGATCATAAGGTAGAAACCTCCTACTGAGCATCTACATGATTGAAGTGTGTTAGTTTTTTTAATTTCATTTTGGTTAATCATGCTTTGGCAGCCAAATCGGGAAGATGAATATGCTAGGATCGAAGCAGCCGGAGGAAAGGTGATTCAGTGGAATGGTCATCGTGTCTTTGGTGTTCTGGCAATGTCGAGGTCTATTGGTAAGAAACTTTTTCGTAGCCTCTTTTTGATATTATATTTTCCTGTAAAAAGGGCTTGATTTGTCTATTTGATTTTTTCCTGTTCCCTCGGTCTCCCACTTTAGATGGGACTTGAATTGCCGACTTTTTTCTCTTAACATGATCATGATGTTGAAGAGCTAACCTGTGGAGGAAGTCTGCGTATCAATATGGATCTAATGGCTATACTCAGCTTGTTTAGTTAGGAAAATAAATGTGATCCTATCCTAGCAAAATGTCCCTTTACTTGCTGGCAATAAGTTGGAGTTCTTGTGATGATAATCTCTATCTTTGATCCAGTCTCTCCTTCTTTACATGTTTAGGTTAAAAGTATGTCCAAAAAATTGATAGAGAACTCTTTCTGTGTTGAATGTTGAAAGTAGAAACCATCCAGTGCTATATCAAAGGTCCATCAAAATTTATGAGCTTACGTTGTAACAAGTGTCTACTGTTTAACCCCAGACTTTGTTTGGTCTTAGTCTTGTTATTCTTTTTTTAATCTCGTCTTGCGAAGACAAGGGCCGCTAGATATTGTCCTCACTCTTTGGAATTGACTTTGTTCTGGCTCCACTCTGTTAATTGAGCATCTCAACTCTACAAATTTTCTTAGGATTCTCTTCTGTGGAGTTCTGTGTTTTAGTCAATGTCGATTGTCTTGAAGGAAGTTTATTGGCTTCCTTTCCAGTTATAAATTGATTTTCACATGCTTTTTGGTTGGGAGTTCCGATTGGAGGATCATTTGTGCTCAATCTTTCTACTCTGAAATATGAAATTTCATATTCATTCAGGATTCTGCAATACTAGAACTTGACCTAAGGTCACAAAATGACCATGAATTGACACAATCTAGTGGTCAGATAGATGTGAAATCCCCAAACAGATATGTGTGCTACCTGATCGATTACTGAGTGGGACTATCTTTTTGGGCTGTAGGTGATAGATACCTAAAACCTTGGATCATCCCAGAACCAGAAGTGGTGTTCGTTCCCCGAACAAGGGAAGACGAATGCCTTGTTTTGGCAAGTGATGGTTTATGGGATGTGATGACAAATGAGGAGGCATGTGATTTGGCTCGAAAGAGATTACTTCTATGGCACAAGAAGAATGGGGTCACGCATCTTCCCAATAGGGGTGAGGTGGTGGACCCCGCAGCTCAAGCGGCAGCTGAGTACCTCTCCAAATGTGCTCTCCAAAAGGGAAGCAAGGACAACATCACAGTGATCGTTGTAGATTTGAAAGCTCAAAGGAAGTTCAAGAGCAAGACATGATTCGTATACCGGCTTCTTAATATTGATTCTTGTTCTTTGACTGTAGTATATAAAGCTGCGTAAGGTCGGATAAGGTTAGCCCCTATGTTTTTATCCCCGGGCTTTACGATTTACGAGAGTATTGTTCTTAATGTACTGCGGGAACATGCTCCCTTGCTACACACTGCCTATTACTGGCTTCTGTACATGGCAGCTAATATTGGTTGTAGTGACTGAGATTGTGATGACCTCGCTGTTTTGACATTGCGAGCAATTACATTCATCATAGTTGGGTAGATCTGGAGGGTTCAACGAGGACTTTGTGTTATGTTAATAATGTGTGTGGTACATGAATTGAAAGAACAATTCTGATGCTGAGAAATAGCCTGAAATTAGCGGATACCTCTTCCCAGAGTTTTCACGATCTTCCATGTTCACAATGCCATACTTTTAGGTTACTTTGCGAGTGCAGAGAAAGATAAGCTCAACTAGTTGATTTTTTCGATGTTTTAGCAGTGCTCATCTGCAATAGGACACCGTATTAAGTTTCTTGCAGTGCAAGCCATAAGAGAGTACCCATGCACTGTTGTATTACTGGATTTGGGCAATGATAGTTTCATTAGCCATTCATCACTGGCTAATCAAAGGGTAAAGAGAAGCACTGGGCTCGGCTGGACTTCATAGAATTTGCTCATTCCTCCAGAGGATGTACGTTCGAGAGTGGCAAAATTTACGCTTTGGGGGTAGTAGCAGAATGGATTGAACATTCAGACACTTGAAGCATGAGCATGTTTATTACATTCACAAATATTGAGATAAGTTAAGCATAGACAAGGATAAAATATCACTTTACATGTTTTCCTTACAAACCATTAAGCATCAAACCATAAAAAAGAGAATCCTAGCTCTACCCATATAACATCTCATCCACCGTCTCGGCAATATTTCTTTCGTTCTGAATGCTTTGAACCCAGTGTGCATTGATGTTCACCCGCTCGATGCTCTGCTTCAGTGTCCTTGCAAAGGAAGACTGCGAGCGGGTTGCAAAGAAGTCCTCCACTTCCCTGGCTTTCTCAAATGATGCAAACTAGACAAATGATGAAAAAGCAGGGTCAACTCAAGGAATTGACCACGTTCGTTGCATAACGACAGACAGAAGGGAAAAATACCGTATCGAAGAACATAACATGCAGTCCTAGAAAAACACAACTTTTGCCATGAGTACAGAGCTAACTATTCGTTCGCTTTTACTGAAAAAATCCTTCCCCCTTTTAAGATGTTTGAACCCACACGAACCCACACGGGCGCGCAAGTGATGGGATGACATACCGGTGAGACAATTGAACTGACAAACCGTCTGATGAGAACCCCAGAACCCCATGTTTTTGCAATGTACTCCCAATTTTCCTGCATTCAATGATTGATCTATTAGAGAAGAATGCCACATTAGATAAGGCAGAGAGCATCAAATATTATAAGGCAAAAGCAAAAACTCTTGAAAAACCAGAAGCAGCAACAAAAAGAATAGGAGAAGTTACAAATGCTCTCAATTCTTCGTTTCAATTGTAGTTCTTGCAATAAGCCAAAAACAATCTATTTTATATCAGCTCAAATCCATGGAAAGCATCATTGCTCGTTTAAGTAAAATAAATAAGAAGTCAATATGGTCCGCTGGCATTAATGGAATTACCTTCAGCCAATTCCAAGCGGTTTCGCGTCCTTCCCAGCAAACTGCAAGCCCAGAGACAGCATCTTGACTGCGAACCTAATTAACACCAACAGCGTGAAATTTTAGTTTCTCCCCTTATGATCGAACAATAGGTGAACTGAATAAAGGAAACTTCAAGGAACTAACATGACAGTATGTATGTTCAACTAGTACACAAGCCAGAGTACCTCAGAAGACAGTATGAAGCCGAGCACTTCAAGGATGATATCTGGATCTGGACAAGAGGCCAATGACTCTACAGAGACATAAAAAGGGAGTCAAGATGAGTAGCAGACAGTTGCAATACTTGCCCAAATGACATCTAAATACCTAAAATGCGAGTTTTCTCCTGGCTCAGGTCAGTCTCTCTGTAGATTCTCAGCAAGGATTCAAAACCTGATCGGTTTGATGCATTCACGGTTTGCATCACAGCCACATAAGCTGCCTGTAAACTCAGGCAAAAGAACGCATGCAGAGGCTGTAGGACATGAAGAAATACAAAGCAACAGAAAATGCATCAGATTGCACTACCTTTCGGGTGTTAGGAGAGAGGAGAGGTGTTCTCCTGTCGTTTAAGAATGCATGAAAGCGCCTGCTTGCTTCCCTCAGTGTGCATTCATCTCCGAACTCTGCTAGGGCGGTTAAAATTTGTCCTCTCAACTTAGCATCTAAATGACTTCACCCGCTTCGGCATCCCAATCAAGCTTCCTGCCACGAAAATACAACCAAAAAGCTAATGACCGAGCCTCTCTTTTTCACAATCACAACTTGACAAAATTTTTAACAGAAAACGATTTCTTTAGAACATTAGGTAGTTCAAAATCTAAAACTTCACTAAGAGTCTATCAAAGACTGAAAGTATCTCTTGAAAATTTGACATCACTTAAGCAGGCTTCTCACTACACATCCAAAGAGAACTAGACAAATTAATCTCGAAAGATCATCAAGATAGTTTTTCGGCTAATACATCAAGAAGTAAAGGTTGAAAAGAAACTTATCACGAGTAAGTTTCAGCATAAATTCAGCAGTCTTCCAGTAAGTGAACCCATCTTATAGATAATAGACATCCGGGTAAAAAATGGGTATGTCCTTCCAATTTCTTGAAATGAATTTAATTTACCTCGCCAAAGAAGCTTCTTCTTTTGGGTTTATTTGTTATCATGATGTCAGAGCTGTAAAAATGTAAATCCAAAATTCTACCTACAAGGCTATGCTAGATGCATAAGAGTAGCTGAACTTACTCTGCAGAGTGTTGGAAAAGAATGATGAAATATTGTTTTATGGAATCCACCAATTCAGGGGTAGCATCTGCAGCAATTCTTGCAATTTTGTAACATATCTGCCAATGAAGAGAGTAAAATCAATCACGAATATATCATCTCAACAAAAACCCATAGTAAGATTCTCTCCCTATCCAAGTTCAGACACAATATATATATAAAGTGAGAGTAGAGTTATAGCTGAACATACACTTATCAAATTTGATAACACAGTATAATCAAGTTCTTGTCCGTAAGCCGCCATTAAAGTGAGCAAAGAAGTTAAGGACTGCTGGCGAGCCATTCAAAGAGCAAAGGAATCATCCAGTATACCTGTTACAAGCATGCCGCAAGTTGGTTAGCCTGAATTTTAGGTTAAGTAGAGAGATGGAAAAATGGGGGTGGGCGGAAGATGTTCGAATATTGGAAGAAATAATAAAGTTACCGAATCTGTCTGTTGCAGAAAACATTTTAGACCCTATGGCATATCTTAGCTGGGCTTGAAGATCCTCGTCGTACTTTACCCTATAAAATCCCGTCTGGTCGACATTAACTTTTATCCATGCTTCATTTTCCTCTAAATCAATAGATGCGGATTTTGTTTCCAACAGAAAACTTTGGCACGCATCATATGAGCCACAACAAAATATTATTGGCACAATCCACTGTCCATCCCCATGGGAACCGCTTAACAAAAATTGTGACTGCCATTATTATCAAAGTCATGTCAGTCTGCAGGTGGTTCGCTGTATCAAGATTGGTAGGTAATGTACAAGACCCAAAAAAAAAAAAAAAAAAAAAAACTTGAAGGAAATATAACATTTTAGAACCTGTTCGAACTCTAATTTGTTATCTTTGATTTTGACGGAAACCACAGGGTATCCTTTCTGCTTGGTCCACGAATTCATTAGCTTGTTCACGGGTTCACCTGATCCCTCCTCGAGTGAAGTCCAGAGGTCCTCTGTCTTTGCATTTGAGCAAGCATGCCTCTTTATGTACGCAGCTAGTGATCTCTATTTTTACAAAAAGATGTCCGTGTTAAATCTTCGAGAAAATCCAATACAAGCAATGTCTGCAACGGAAGTGTACTATACACAGCAAAACATGGCAGAAGAACGTTCGCATCAATAATAATTCATATAGATGATAATTTAATTTGCGAGTTCACTGTGTGAACCCGTAATTCAATAAGTTAACCAGAAGATATGATAGAATAAGTTGGAGAATCTTTCTTATTTCACTTGTACAATTTAATCTCATCAACTGGATTCTGTTATATTCCAAATCAATCAAACAGTAGTCTTATTAAGCCATAGTGCATTTGCGGACTGGGGGGCTGTAAAGGCCAGTTGTCAAAGGATAAAATTACCGTAAGCAGTAAATTGCAAACTTGAGTGCTCTGACACTTAAGTAGCGCGTAAATTATAGAAAGTATCATGAAAATTTTGAACCCGAGCTTAAGTTGAGACTATGTCTAAATGAAGGCTTTGTTTAGGCAATAATACCAAGAAAAAGAAGCCAATTCCAAGCGATTTAAGTACCTCATCAATTTTATAGTCTCATAAGGTGAGCACAAAAAAGTGATGCGCAATCCAGCTCAAGTTAAGCATCCAATATCAGGTCTCATATTAAATCAAGTTCAGAAATTTCACTACATTGTTTCTGTTCGAGTCAGTGAAACTGCTGTAAAGCTTTCGAGATGCAGATTTCTTCCTCAGCATCATGTCGAGAACTAACTTATTCTCTTGATTAAATTACATGGCAGAAGACCATACACTTTATCTTGGAGAACTCCTCAACATTCCTTAAAGACAGGCCTTCTAGTCAGTTCATTCTCTTTCTGATTCTATAAGCAAATTTCACATGTCATCTACACGAACTCTCCAGACAGTTACTGAGATATCATCATAAGCTGAAAGGTAAAAGAATTACCTGAAAACATTCAGCACCAAGATAGCTCTGAAGCATCCGGATCACAGAGGCACCCTTTCTATAGCTTATTGCATTGAAGATTTCATCGATCTTGCCAGCACGGTTAATCTCCACCTGAAGGGGAAAAGTTTCTTCAATTCAAGGACTTCCATATATCTTTAGAAAAGGAAAAGAAGTTTTTGCTTACCTCGATTGGGTGTGACTCAGCAAGCTCATCCAGTCTCAGCCCTTCAACAGATTCTTGAAGGAACTGAGTCCATGATTCCCACTCAGGAAAAAGGCGATCAGTAGCCAAATAGCTCACCTAAGCCAAACGCATGTCATATAAAGCATGCATGATTCAATACACAAAGCAAGGTCACTTACCCAAGTAGCAACTCCCTCGTTTAGCCACAGATGAGTCCACCACTCCATGGTAACAAGGTTACCGAACCACTGGTGAGCCAGTTCATGGGTAACAACTATTGAGACCTTAAAGAAGCCAGACAAAAGTGTCAAACGTTTATGCAAATTGGTGACTACTGTGAGATTTTGTGGGACCATTATTAATTATTTTAAAAGCTTAAGCTGTTAGATGAACGTGTTTTTTAATATGTAATTGTTCTAATACTCTCCCCCACACTTAGTATGGTCTTTTTACCTAATACCAAGAGTGGACATATTTAATTGGGGAGGTAAATGGGACCTGAAAAAATTTAAACTTAGAACCTTCAGCTCTGATACCGTGTGGAATTTAAAGCTTAAGTTATTAGATGAAGATATGGTTTAACATTTAATTATTCCAACAACCACACATATGAAACTTTCCAACTTTGAACAGCCAAACTGGATATTGAAATATAGTCAACAAATTGTAATTTACATTACCCTCTGCTTGTTAGCTGCTGCCGAGTGCTGCTCATCATAGAGTAGAGCTGTTTCACGATAAGTAACTAAACCATAATTTTCCATGGCATCATAAGCAAAATCTGGGATAGCAATCATATCCAGTTTCGGAAGAGAGTATGGCACAGCAAAGTATCTGGATTTCGTTCAATTTAGTGATAGTCAACTACAGATAATGATCGTAAGTGCTCAGAATATTAGAGTACTGACAAATGCAATTCACTTAGAGTTAAGCGGGCGAACTAACAGACATTATATGTCTGATAAGGACATACTCTCGGTAGAATTCAAGCGTCTTGACAGCAACATTTAGGGCAAATTTTCCCTGATTTTGCTTCCCGACTTGACAGTATACCCGCACCTTTACTCCTGCCAAGGCAATGAGGCAGATATAAGAACAATTGGGCAAAAACAAAAGGGGGAAAAAAAGAAAAGTCCTTCCTTGTGCACCAGATTTTCCACACTAATCACTAGATAAACGGAATTTCTTATGAGAGCAAAGCAATAATTAGTGATTTTACCATCAGATGTATGATCTTCAACATAGTCAAATAACCCAACGACAACCGCGACCAAGTATGTCGACATAATGGGTGATTCTTGATAAAAAACCGTCTTAACGTGTCCTTCCACCTTTTCATCAACCGTGGGCATGTTGGAGAGAGCTACCAGATCAGCCGGCACATCTAAAGAAATTTTGAACGTTGCCTGTCACACCATTCAGCAAAGTCAAGTGAATGAATCGTGTAACATCGATAGATGCCTACCTAAAAAATTACACTCCAAGAAGTACAAACAGTATTTAAAGTCAGATCATTAAAGAGATTGGCAACCTTATATAGACCAAACTAGCGGAACTATTGAGGGTGTATCAATCATATGAGGAAAAGAATGACACCTCCCTCGAAGGTTTGTACCGCCATTATAGGCATGGGAAGATCGTTAGGACAGTTGCACATAAACCACTCCTGTAAAGGAAAGATAAGAACCTTGCATGCAGGCTCATCCCAACATGGAAAGCATCGCCGAGCATCAACTGGCTCAAACTGAGTAACCGCCATATTCTTCTTCTCTCCACTGTGCTCGTAAGTACTGCATAGAGTGCATTAGAACTCAAGTGCGTGAATTTGGCTGTCCAGGACTAATAAGGTCAGACGTGTGCTTTTAAATAAAGATTTGGTGACAATACTAGCAGTGCTAACATCTCATAATCCAGTAATTCATTCAAAAAACTAATGAAGTGGCTTATCTTACAATTGGTATGGAAGTACCTCTAGTCAATGTACAGCGGATAGGCATAAATTCAGAAACAGTAATAGAAGATGCATAGTGATGTCCTAAATGATGCAGGGCAGACAACCAACGAAACTTTTGAAAGAAAAAGGAGCAGAGGAAGCAAGTGGTTGCATGAGGCTTGGTCTTCATTTGGTCAAATAGCATGCAAATCCAATTGCTTCGCAATCCCTGTTGCACAACCAAATAATGCCGAACATCATGATGTTCTGTGTTTCCTAGAAAAAAATTACCTTCTGTAGAACCCTTTCATCTCATCATTAAGAATTCCGTCAAAATCGATAGCCAAAACTCCAATCCCAGTAGGCAGAGTCTCGGGGAACTCCAAAACCAATATCTCATCTTCCCCAACCAAGTCAACTTTACAAGGCTCAAACACCTGCTCAGCATTTCAATGTCGTCAACTCACTTTGCACCATCTGATCCTCTACGTACCAGTTAACACAAAATAAGATAGAAACTAAAATCTCAGAACTCGACAACCATGGCTTTCACCATTAGCCAACCCATAATCTCAATTTTTTTTCACATTAAAATGCATTCATCACTATAATTAAAAATATATCGAAATTCATAGATAATTAGAAAGAGTAAAGCAAACACGGGAAAAAAAAGGATATCGGGGAGCCTGAGAACACATTTGCATCATAAATAAGGATTTTAATGGGCATTAAAATGGGTGGCTACGAATTTTCATAGACCGGGTTAAATAAAAATGTATTTTTATTAATACGGATTGAACTGGGTATGGACCGGCTAAGAGGTACTAGGTTTGTATTGATATAAATCACTCAAAACGAGTTAAATGGACTGGACATTTTCGACCCGACTTGCTTATTAGACTGACCTACTTCTAAGAGACTGGAGGTACGCAAAGTTGTATGCTTTGCTTTGGATGAATAATTCACGACTAAACCAAGTGATGGCTTCTAACAGAATCAGCTATTGCGAATTCTCTCGCAACCGAAGCCTCGATACGCATCGCGAAAAGGAAAATGAGATGCGATTCTACATTACTAACCTTGGTGTGGAATCGTTCAAGTGTCGGAAAGCTAAAAAACCAGGTCCACAGTCGTTGCCACCATTGCCACAGATAATTCAGAACAGCCGAAGGGAAGAGAGAGAGAATCGTTGAAGATGACGATGGTGCTGAACCGAGAACCGGACTGGTTCTTCCTGGAGCCGGCCTCAAATAGGAGGAGAACGCTTTGCGGGTGAAGGAAACAGTCTCGTTCTGGATCGACAGGTCGGCGGCGTTGAGGACGATGAATTTGGTCTTGCTGACGATGTCGAGGTCGATGGCAACGGAGCCGGAGAATTTGCAGGTGGCGAGGTCGGGTTTCAGCCTTATGTCGTATCGCTTCGGTGACGCGAACTTAGGGAGGCGAGGTTGGCCTTTGAATTGCTCCATTTTTGCGTTGATGGGAACTTTGCGCGGCGACGTCACAGCTCAATCTCTGCAGTCTCTCTCTCTCTCTCTCTCTCTCTCTCTCGATCTCGAAGTGAGCGAGGAAGAAGACGAGCGAGAGAGGAGATTTATAACGTTAGTTTTGCATTTGAGAAATTTCTTCTTGCATGGCTTGTACGTGAGAAGTTACGTGCATTCGTGTGTCTTCATGTCCTTCTTGTTCATTGGCACCTATTTTCTACGTTGATATATTTTAATTGTTGTTCCACATTCGTCGTTAATAATTTATGATATGGACTTTAAATAATCAAGCTAAATTATATGTCATTTTAGAAATTTAGTTTGCTTGTTATCGTGGATTAAGAGGATCATTATGGTAATGTATCGGTTTTGTTAAATTTGTCAATTAGTCATCCATTTTATGCTCTACTTGGACTTTCATTGAACAAGGAAAATGTAGACTTAAGCATATGATTTGTGATAACATTGTACGGATAAAATCCCAAAGAAAAAAAAAGGAAAATACTAAACGGTTGCCATTGAATTATTTTTCTAACATAGGTTGTCCTTGATAACACAATGGGTAATTGATCTTTCTAAGGAATATGGCCCCACAAAAGCAAGAGCAATTAAAGGAGTTAAAGAATCACACCACTTTAATTTAAAGAATGATCCACTAAGGAATGAGAAGATAGGGTATAAATGCAAGATAAAATTTCATCTCTTTCTTGAGGAGTTTGTGTTGCTTCTTATTGGACGGAGCTAGAATAAGTGAAAACTAGCACACACTCAAAGCACTAGATGATAGATGCTCTTGCTCAACTTGCATTTTGAGTCTTTAATGAAAGTGGCATATATTATTCTATTGTCAGATCAAGATTGTAATGCTTAATTAATCAATATTTTATTTATAACGTTCTGTTTGACCTAAGCCAGCCTTCAACTCGTGCATATTTCAATAATAGTAAACTCTGTCATTCATCATCTTAAGGACCGCATCATCCTTTAAGCATGTGAAGCCATTGATGTATGCACTCATGATGCTCTCATGGAAGGTTTCTTTCAACTTGGTATGCTAATGAGTCCCCTCTAGTATATCACAACCTTTCAAACACAAATAAGGACCCTTATTAATTTGCTTCTCTAATACACCCTTAAATTTATCAGAAGTATCTCAACATAACTAAATTCTGAGCGCAATGAAATGGACTGAATCTACGGTAAATTTTATGAGATTACCTCATTTCCATACATGCCATTTGACTAAATTCAACAAAGTCATAGAGTTAATCATTTGATTTCTTGCCACTAATTGAATAACCCAAAAAAGATGTAAGATGAATAGTATAGGCAACCATAATTCAGGGGTGGTACAAAACTTTTCTAACTAGATCAAGTAACCTTATGCACATTTATAAAATAATATCATAACTCAATTATCTCAAATCCAATATATGATACACTTACAAGATTAAGATGAGTCACATCACTTCAACTTAACTATATAAGAAATATTCATTTAATTGATAATATCTAAACATGCATTAATGGTCTAGTCTATTAATCAATCCTATATTCATTATCCAATTGAGATCACACTTAATGCTCATGACAAAGGAGACTAAGACACTCATTGGCAATATCTACATCTATATTAGTCGATAGCTTGGTTCATAAAGATATTCTAAAAACAATATGTACAGTCAACCCCACCATGGGTTCTAATCTTAGCTACATGAGCATATTCCATAAACATTATCCTCCAATAATTCCCAAATCAAATTCATAAATTCATCTTATATATCATAATACATTTTATAAGCTATTTCAAAACTTATTTCATAAACCAAGTTCACAAATAAGAATATATATATATATAGATAGATAGATAACACTCTTTTGCGGCACATATCCTATAAAGTTTCTCAAATCATTTACAAATACCAAAAATTAATAAATGCCAAATCTACATTTTATGCAATAGATCTGCTTGTAAAAACTCATAATATATCGAATCTTCATCACTTTTGACACATGAGTCTACATATTTGTTGAAGAAAGAGACATAACTCACCTGGGAAAATCTAAACCAAATCACAAAAGTTTTCTCAAGCCAATGAACTCAAAATCCTATCAATTAAGTAAAAAATGATATGAAAATTAAGCAAAAAGCTAATTTAATTATTACTTGACAAAACCAAGTTCATCCACTGACAAAACAACTTCCACGCGCCGTGCCATCCATGAAACTTGCCCATAGCGGGCATTTAGTGTTGTCTACTATGCGTGACTTATGTGCGAAACTCTAAAAGTTCTTTCTGACCAACTTGTAATTCGGTATTAATTTCTAATAAGCCTCATAGATATACAAAACCCCAAACTATCATTTTTATATAATTTTACATCTTAATGATTTCTTAATGGAACATTGCAGTTTGGAATTCACGTAACTCTGAATTTAAGCTTTAGTTCCGAAAATTCCTCTGATTTGATGAAAGTAGAGCTTGAATCCTAACTGGACATTGCGAATCGAAAATATCCGACCCGTCAAAAGGTCTGAGGCATGTAAGTGCAAAATTTCCACCCTTTTCTCTTCAGTTTCCGCTCCCGCTGAAGGCCTCTCTCTTTCCTACTTCCTCTTATCTCTCGATCATCCCTTTCCTGCGGAGCATAAGGCCAAATTAGATGGGCTTTGAGCTGGGTTTTGCTGGGCCAATTTATTACAAAATTGGCATATACCTCTTCCTCGAATAAGCTCTTCCATGTTCACAAGTGCGGGGAAAGGTATGCTTTGCTAGTAAATTTTCTTCGATGTTTTAGCAGTGCTCATTCGCAATAACACCCCATATGAGTTTTCTCGCAGCGAGAGCCATAGGAATTAGGTTATTGGTTTTGGCAATATGACAATGTTTGCTTTCAGTAGCCATTCATGTCTTACTCATCAAAAGGTAAAGAGAAGTATTTGACTCGGCCAGACTTAATGTGATTTGCTCGTTCCTCGAGAAAAAGAATGTTTGAGAGTAGCAAATCTTGCCCTTTCAGACAACGGCGGAATGGACTTGTTTATTGCATTTGCAACTATTGAGGTAAGTTTAAGATAGAAACATATGAAATGTCACCTCACATGTTTTGTGGACAAATAGTCAAGTGTCACGGTCCATGATTCTCCCGTACTCATGAACCCTTGAGAGCAAAGCTTGGGATTATCGAGTGAAGAGTGATGATGCAGAGATGATGAACATAACTAGTCCGTGGGAGTGATGTTAGGATGATTAGTGTTAGGTGTTCTAGGATATAAGAATTATATTACTTATGAGCTCTGTTGGGAATAACGGATCCCCGAAAACCATATTCGACACTAAATCGAACCCCTAAAGCAATGCGGAAGACGAAGCCCGGGAATAACATGTATCACTGATCGTAAAACACACCACGGATTCGAGCATACCTTGTTAGCCACAGATTAGACACCAACGCCGATAAGAGGAAGAGAATTTGGCCCTGTTCAATCCTGTTCGATCCGACGACGCCTTGAAGGGGAGAAAATAGTGGCCTTGTGCTTACTGTTCTTTTTGGAGGGAGAGAGAGCGTTGGAGAGGACGTACGTACGTTATGCGCCAAAAGGTGCGTCCTCTCTCTCTCTCATCCCTTTTATACGTTCCCTTATCAACGGGCCTTTATCCTGTGGGTCGGGCTTTTAGGCCCAACATGGGCGGACGGGCCAACTTAGGCCCATCACTATAAATAAAACCATCATCTCCCACTCGCACATGGTGGGCTGAACATGATTCTCTTTACCTCTCTTCAACATTCATACCGGTGAATAATCCGTGCGACCAGCATACTTTCAGTTTCGTTGCCATACATCAGTTAGGAATATATAGCAGCTCATAATGAGCATCACACTCGAGTAGATTTAGTATGCAGTACCCTAGATTGATTGATCACAGTTATATCTCTCTTGATCTCTTTTAAACAATGATATATATATTGTATTCACAATTATGATTATCCCAAAGACAGTCATAATTGGTTAACCGGTGAATACAAAACTACAATGTGATTCTCCAAATTCGATCTTCCTCTTCCCTTCAAACTCTCAATTTCAGTTCAGCTTGCTTTTCTAGAAATGCCCCATTAGATCGAATCAACTCATGACCATTGGCAACATCCTAAGATAGCAAACACTAAATAGAAATCTTGAGAATAAGTAAGAGTCATGAGGGGACTAAAAATTGAGGAACTCTTTTCCTCAAGAGTCTCACACGACATAAAAGTTGAGATCAAACTTTTACCACTCTTATTGGTCGTTTCATGCATACGTATTATGGTATTGACTCATTTCCCATGGAGCGTATGTCTATACATTTTAATACCGTACATATGATAGTTCAGACATACCCAATGTCTAACTTGAGTTCACGTATCTACTCATTCACAAAATTCATCAGAACTCACATCTGGCATCATAGACAGATAAAGTAAAATATGTGAGGTATTTTACTTTCGGACATTGTAAGTATTGTCCTCATCTTAACACCTAGTTAAGCGACATACGTATTTTAAGCTTGAGCTCTCGATTATCACCTAGATAATAAGCTTAAAAATAGTCTCATCTCTATTTATCACACAGTAAATAGAGGCGATTACCCGTGTCAGTGGGCTAATCTTATATCTGTCCGACATACTTTTTCAATTTAAAATAATGCACTGAGCATTAAGATGCATAAAGATCAAACAAAGATTCATAGGCATTAATGATGAAAAAACACAAATTCATCAAATGTGAACGCTTCAGGGAAATTACAATCCAGTAGAGATTTCACATGACCACAAAACACATCTCTAGGTATTGGCTTTGTTATAGGATCTGCTACCATTCTATGCATATATATGTACTGTAAGTTCACATCATTTCGTGCAACCATTTTTTTTTTTGACAAAATTATACTTGGTATCTATATGTTTGATCTTGCCATGATATTTTGGATCTTTGGTGTACGCTTTTGCTGCTTGGCTATCACAGTTAACCAACAATGAATCTGCAGTACTTCAAATAACACCTAAATGATCCAATAATCTCTTAAGCCAAACATCTTCTTTTATTGCTGTTGATAATGCCACGAATTCAGTTTCCATCGTGGACAAGGCTATACACTTTTGTTTCTTACTGCTCCAACATATGGTGCCATTATTCGGTAAGAAAACAAACCCAGAGGTATATTTTATTTCATCTAAATCTCCTCTCCAATCGACGAATAGCCTTTGAGTTGCGGATCCTTTCCATAATAACTCAACGTATAATCAGCAGTCCCCTTTAGATACCTTAGTATTCATTTAACGGCCTTCCAATGTGCTTGACCTGGATTGGATTGGTATCTATTCACCATTCCAACTGCATAACATATGTCAGGTCTTGTACACATCATAGCGTATATCAAGCTCCCAACAGCACTAGCATAAGGAACATGTTTCATTTGTTCATTCTCTTGTGGAGTCCTTGGACACAGTCTATGGCTCAATCCTTCACCTTTTGCAATAGAAGTGTCTATGGGTTTACAATCCCATATCATTCATCTCAAAGTTGGAAGACAACCAACTTTTGACAGTATTGACAAGCTCCATATTGCTTCTGGCAATTAGGATATCATCAACATATAATGATATGATCACAAATTGATCCTTGGATCTTTTGATATATATACAATGATCCTCATCTATCATTGTAAAATCATATGCCATTATGGCATTATGAAATCGTATATACCATTGTCTTGACGACTGCTTAAGGCCATATATCGACCTCAAAAATCGATATACCTTTTCTTCTTGGCCTTTCACTATGAAACCAACAGGTTGTTCCATATATATTTCTTCCTCTAATTCTCCATTGAGGAAAGCAGTCTTACATCCATTTGATGTAACTCAAGATCCATACTAAACACTATTGCCAGAATTATGCGAATCGAGGTAAATCTCACTACAGGAGAAAATGTTTCTTCATAATCAATTCATTCCTGTTGATTATACCCCTTCGCCTCAAGGCGAGCCTTATGCCTTTCTATCGAGCCATCAGCCTTTCGCTTTATTTTGAGAACCTACTTGTTCTCAATAGCTCTGCGTCCCTTTTGGAAGATCAACCAGTTCCCAGACTTGGTTTAACTTCATTGACTCAATCGCCTCTTTTATTGCATAAATCCATTTTTCCTTACTAGGGCATTTCAGAGCCTCATTAATATATCTTGGCTCATCCTTATCTCATGGAGCAATTATAAAAGTTTCCCCTTCAATATCAAAACGTCAACGGGGAATACTTTGGCGACTTGTTCGCTATATGGGAGATTGTACACTTAACACATCATTCCCCATCATGCTCCCATTCGGATTAGATAATGACGATATCATCTCATCATGTGGTTGTAATTGAGAATGAGTTGAATTCAATTCATCACTTCTCATATTACTCCCACTTGGACGAACTCCACTAATATCATTATCTTTATCCAAGGTTTCAAATAGGGGTAATCTTCCCCTATTTTGCCCTTCTTAGGAAATTCATCCACTAAGAATGTGACATCCTGTGATTCAAATTCAGTTATACTTCCACTTTCCTGCTCACCTACGAACACATACCCTTTCGAGTGTTCGGAGTATCTCATTAAAATACTCTTCTTTCCTTTAGGACCCAATTTCCCAAACTTGTGAGAGGACTCATGAATATAGGCAGCACAACCCCATGGCTTAAGAAAACTTAAGTCAGGTTTTCTACCTTTCCATAACTCATATGGAGTGGAAGTAACTGATTTGGAATGCACACGGTTAAGTATATAGGCAGCAGTTAACAACGCATCACTCCAAAAAGTGATAGGCAAGTTAGCATGCGCTGTCATGGACCTAACCATTTCCAGTAAGGTGCTGTTTCTTCTCTCTGCAACACCATTTTGTTGAGGAGTATATGGAATAGATAACTGCCTTTCTATTCCTTTTTCATCACATAATTTTCCGAACTCATCAGATAAATATTCTCGACCTCGATCGGATCTCAATGCCTTTATTTTCTTGTCTAATTGATTTTCCACCAGGTCCATAAACCTTTTGAAACAACTTATTGCTTCAAATTTATGAGAAATCAAATAGACATATTCGAATCGAGTATAATCATCTATAAAAGTGATGAAATAAACAGCCCCATGCATTCCTCTCACATTCATTGAACCATAGACGTCATAATGGATTAAATGCAGAGGAAATTCGGCTCTTTTATCTTTTCCAAATGGTTTCCTTGTCGTTTTCCCTACTAGGCAATGCTCACATATAGGTAAATCGACTTTTTCAATGTTCCCGAACAAGCCCTCTTTGGCTAGTCTATTCATACAATGTTGGCCAATATGGTCAAGTCTAGCATGCCACATAATCATATCATTATCATATAAAGTAGAAGATGTGAAACAAGGGAATAACAAATATCGACATCACCACAGTCAACATTTAGTATAATAAAACCATCCAGAAAGTGACCACAACCATAGTAGTTTGTATCCAAATACAAATCTACACCGCTATTACGGAAGTTCACACTAAAACCAAACTTAACCAACATCAAAACAGACACTTAATTTCGACGAATCTCCGGAGCATATAGAACATCATGTAGGAACAAGTTGCGTCCACCACGCATATTCAATTGGCAGGTGCAAATCCCTTTAACTTCAGCTCTGGAGTTGTTTCCTACATAGATCCACTTAGTTCCAGTTGGTATTCGTCGGAATTCCACGAAGGATCCTCTATCCTTCGCTACATCGTCTGTTGCTCCTGAATCTACAGTCCACAAAGGATTGGATTTAGTCTATAAAGTAGAACTTGATACAAAAGCAAAGTTTTCAAATGTACAAGAGGTGTATATCTTCTTTGGCTCACGACAGTCGCGAGCATAGTGACCTCTCTTGTCACAATTGTAACACCTCACCCTTGACATTTTCTTCACTTGAGGACGTTTTCCTCTCTTGTGTTGGTTAACTCTTGATCTCTTGCAATAAGGACTCGATCCTTTGCATTCCCACATATTGAACGAATCAATACGCTTGCGCTTAGAGCTCAAAGCCCTTTCTGAGCTAGAACCAGCATTGCAAATATCTATTTTCGGCTCACATGCCGTCAAACGGTCCTCTATCAGCTCAAGGTGGCACACAACATCCTCAAGATCTTCCATAACATGGTCAAGAACTTCTAGTGCTTCTTGCTTTTCCAGCACATATTGAATCTTCATATTCAATATTTCACAATTGTTGCCGTTCACATCAGCAATTACGTTCTTAGTTGCTGAACTCATCAATCTGAACACATCAGACATATATGCACAAATAATTAATGCCTATCATTTATGCATCCACTTTGCACAGACCCATCATATCAATGAATAATTTCAAGTAAGGTTTCAGAATCAAAAGGTCACTACGTTTCCAATCATTCTCCAAAAATCCTAACTTAAAATTATTATTAATATAATTGTCTTATGCAAAATAAATTTTATGAAGTTACAAAAACTTCTATGAACTAACCACAACTAACTACCCACAGCAATCAGCAATAACATAAAGCAACAGATAATTGACATCCAATAAAATAATAATGCTTTCAACTAATTCAGCAATCCATTACACTAAGTAATATATCCAAAAAGAAATATCAACATAGAAAAAGATATTCAACACTAAAAAAAATATCTCAAACTAATCTAAGAAATAAATAGGGAAAGTCCCTTCTAATCTATCAGTCAAAACATCTGAGAAAACTGAAGGCATATTTGCCAACCATAGAAAACCTTTTGGAGAGCTTTCATGTCGCCACCAAGGCACGTTTACTCTACACCATGTGGCGCTCAATCTAAGGGTTGAAATTTTGGCCAACTCAATCCTATAGTACTCTTTTACAAAAGCTTCCACTAGCCTCCTATAATTCGGGATCACGTTGACCTCCCATAGCCGATCTAACACTGCTTGCCATTCAGGTGGAAGAGTGTTGATTAAAGCCGACACCTTCTCAAAATCCGGCATGAGATAACCATTCGGATGATTTCTTGTATCATCGATTGACTCCCTGGACCATGTGTGATACTAAATCACCATCAAGCCACCGATAATCAGCTAACTCTTTCATCAGCCTTTTCAGTCTAGCTCTTCCTTCGTCCGTTCTCGGGATTGCGTATCCTTGCATAACGCATCATAGTTCGCAATAAATGCGCAAACAAAAAATGGATCACTTATAATCCAAAATAAACAAAATGGAAAATACATAATTTTCCATGATTCATGCAACAAATGCAGAATAAAAAATGGATTACCTCTAACCCACACAGACATAATTGAAAAAGAAACAAATTTTTTTTTTTTTTTTTTTTTTTTTTTTTTTCCGGGTCGACAGTCAAAGTCAATGGTCAATGGTCGTCGGTCAACGGTCAACGGGTCAACGGTCGCCGGTCGTCGGACGTCGAACCGGTCGGGCTGGTCGAGCCGGGTCGGACGAACTGACCGCACGTGCCGCGTGCGTGCGCGGGCTGACGCGGTTCGGGTCGGGTCGGGTCGCCGGTCGGTTATGCGCCAAAAGGTGCGTCCTCTCTCTCTCTCATCCCTTTTATACGTTCCCTTATCAACGGGCCACTATCCTGTGGGCCGGGCTTTTAGGCCCAACATGGGCGGACGGGCCAACTTAGGCCCATCACTATAAATAAAACCATCAAGCTCTAAAGGCGGAGTCGGCCTCCCGTGTATAAATTGATCAAGAGTTGATGCCGCTCTCTTGATGAGACCATGGCAAATTGAAACCAGTTGTTGAGCTTAAAGAGATATGTTGTCTCACTCAATGGACTAGATGTTCAAGCTAAGCTACAAATGATACAATCTCATATAAGGAAGCTATTTGCCGTATTATTCGTTGGAACAATTACGAAGGAAGGCTGGCTTGGCGAATTTCACTCACTAGGAGCCGCATGGGTTATTCTGTTACCAAAAAACTACCAACTCGTGACAAATGGTATCAAAGTCAAGATCCCTCTAGTAGGTGGGTGATTCAAGGGAAAGCTTGTGATCTTCCAGGTCTTATGAGGGCGAAGAGTGATTGCTGGGGCTAGGAGGGCTCAAATAGCTTGTAGCTCTCGTCTAGCTTCTAGGATGGCAATGGGGCCCAAGAAGGAACTAAATTGCTTGTCGGGTGGGGACAACGTTCTTAAATCAATTGGCAAATCTCAAGAGGAGGTTTGCGATCACATTTCCAACAGAGGGGAAGGCTTGCAGAGATTAGGAGGAGCTTAGTAGGTGAAAGAATGTGCTGTCATACTAGTGCAGTTGGCTAGGGGTGCCACACTTGTTGCTGAGCACAAATGACTAGAGATTTGTGAACAATTTTGATCGTGGAAAGCAACTAATGGAGTGGAGTGGCTTGCTCTGTTGGGCAAGCATTGCTATCTATGTAAGTTCCAAGGAATGACATTGATGGTTAGGGAAACACAAAGAAGTGACAAAACAGCTTGTATCGGGGGCGTTGCGGAATTAAGTGGGTGAGTTTGTCACGGTCCGTGATTTTCTCGTACTCATGAACCCTTCAAAGTGAAGCTTGGCATTATCAAGTGAAAAGTGAGGATGCAGAGAGGATAAATACAACTAGTTTGTGGGAATAGCATTACGACGGTTGGTGTTAGGAATTTTAGAATATAATGATTATATTACTTAGTGGGGTTGGCCTCCCATGCATGAACTGGTTGAGAGTTGATATCGCTTTCCTAATGAGGCCATGGAGGTTGAAACCAATTATTGAACCTAAAAGATATGTTGTCTCATTCGATAGACTAGATGACTGAGTTTAGCGGAGTGTGGTACGATCTTGTATAAGGAAACTATTTGTTGTATTGTTCCTTAGAACCACTATAGAAGAAAGGCTAACGTGGCGAATTTCACTCACCAAATGCCACACGGGTTATTTAGTGGCCAAGGAATTGCCAACCCGGGACACAAGCATCACACCGTTTAAAAAAGAGAATCCTAGCACTTCCTATATGCAAGCTCCTGTACTATCTCGGCAAGATACTCCTAGTTCTAAATGCATTGAACCCATTGTGCATTGATGTTCACCCACTCAATGCTCTACTTCAATGTTCTTCCAATAGAAGGCTTCGAGCGGGTCATAAAGAAGTCCCCCACTTCCCTAGCTTTCTCAAATGATGTAAACTAGAAAATTAATGAAAAAGTAAGGGAGCTCAGAAATTAAGTGACAATATTAACAGTGGTAACATCTCATAATACAATATGGAACTACCTCTAGTCAATGTATAGCAGATAGGCGTAAATTTAGAAATAGTAATAGAAGATGCATACTGATGTCCTAAATGATGCGGGGCTTGGTCTTCATTTGGTTTAATAGCATGCATATCCAATTGCTTTAGGATCCTCAAATAATGCTAAAGATCATCATGCTCTGGGTTTCCTAGAAAAAAAAAAGTTACCTTTTGCAGAACCCTTTCAACTTACCATTAAGAATTCCGTCAAAACCCATGGCCAAAACTCTAGGTAGCATCTTGGGGACCTCCTAAGCCAGTATCTCATCTTCCTCAACCAAGTCAACTTTACAAGGCTCAAACACTTGCTTAGCACTTCAATCTTGTCAAATCACTTTTATCCCGCTGATCCTCTAAGTACCAATTAACACAAACTATAAACTAAAATCTCAAAACTGGACAAAAATAGCCATCACCACGAGAGGCCTTGGACTTTCGTCAGTTGAGAGACCGTAGGTGGAAGCCAATAGGTAGCATGCTACCTGTGAGGGCTGTCCTTGGTAATCCCCCAATAGGGTGCTCTGTAAACTGCGTTCCTTATTTTAACGTGTAGGTGTCTATATACCTCACATCATTTCAATTGGTTGTGAATATTTTTCTTCCCCACTAACCAAGGAATACCAACGATTTTACTCTAAAACAAAGTTGAATGTTGATAACTCTTCACTTTAAATGATTCCTATACCACGTTCTTGCTAGAGGGTCATTAAATGTGTGAGCCAACCCATAATCTTAATATATATATTTTTCACATTAAATGCATTCATCATTGGAATTAGAAAATATATTGAAATGCAAAGAAATTAGAAAGGGTAAAGCAAACATGAAAAATAAATAAATAAATACTAAGAACATAAATGCATCGTGAATATGAATTTAATGGGCTTTAAATGAGTTGGTACAAATTTTCATAGATTGGGTTTCACAAGATGTATTTTAATAATATGAGTTGAGTCAGATATAAATGGAATATCATATACTAAATTAATAATGTGTATAGATCCATCAAAATATGTTAAATGAGTTTGACCCCTTTCGATCTTACTCATTCATTGGTGGCTTTATTTCAAAGAAGACCCAAGGTATGCAAAGTCGTATGCTTTGCTTTAGATGAACAATTCACGACTAAACCAAGTGATGGCTCCTAACAAAATCAATTTAAGCGAATTCTTTCACATCCAAAAACCTAGATATTAGGTGCGTAACAGAAAAAGAAAAAATCAAAATTGAGAACGGCTCTGATCGTCCGGAGAATCCCATATTGATTTTAGGTTGTTCTCATGGGTAGGTAAATTGGAACTCGGAACCGGACCATATCTCAGTTCTAGCGTGGATCAGCCTATCTGATCTATCCGCTTATGATGCGGCCTACTACTGGATCGGTACCTATAAATATATATTTTCTTAAATTTTTATGTCTCGAAATAGAATTGAAACCCAACTTCTACTTCCTTTTACCAGTTACCTCCCTCTTGTTTTCCCAGTCGCAGCTGTAAAGTCCTATTAAAAATCTCATCTTTTTATTATCTCTGAATCGAAGGAACACGAGAGACTCCACTCCATCATCTTCTTCCCGATCATGATCGCTTGATCTCGCGCTGCTTGTCCCCAGCTCGAGACCTCCCGGGCCGGGCGCGATGATGAGGCTGTTCAACAGAGGCGGCAGGGACGATCCCTCCGGCGCCTCGCCGTCGCCGCCGCCGCCGCCGCCGCCGCACGCGCCTTCCCCGTCGTCCTCGCCGGCGTCGCTCGCCGGGCCCGCGCGGCCGATCCGCCTCGTGTACTGCGACGAGAAGGGGAGGTTCCGGATGGATCCGGAGGCCGTGGAGGCGCTGCAGCTGGTGAAGGGGCCGATTGGGGTGGTCTCCGTGTGCGGCCGCGCTCGGCAGGGGAAGAGCTTTATCTTGAACCAGGTGAGCGCTTTTCTCAATGCGCCATTGTCTCGGTGGTGGGTGTGGAGTTTGTCGGTGTTTGGCGATGGCTAGGGTTTGAGCTCACTCCAGCGTGATTAGGATTCGAACTGCTTGAGCTTCTAATCGCAGTAATAGAGTGACGAGGGCTGACTTTACTAGGTTTTGTCACTTCATTCTGCTTCATTCTGCTGGGCTCTGAAGTAATTCCTGTTTGCGGAATCCGGATGGGGATGAGTTAGGTGTCATGTTTGATAGTGGTTTATGTACTTTGAAAGAGGAGTTATGGCGAGCGTTATTTGCGTTGCACAAGTGTGAAGGTGAAACACGGTTTTGTAGGCTAGGTGGAGGCTAGGATATGTAAATTCTAATGTAATTTGGCCTGAAATGGATTTGATATGCCTGATTGCTATTTTTTTTCGTCCCACAAGTTTAGGCCTCATCTAAATAGTAGTTTATGTGTTTCATAATTGAAATTCTGGCAGGCATCTAATGGTGGTGTCACAGTCAGCTTTTGTAAACTCAAATAGTGATGTGAGAGTATGTTGATAGTAGTCTTCATTTGTGACTAGTTAAGGTTTAGTTGTCTTCGTTTGTGGCAAGTGCCATATAAATGCATGTGGTAATATCCTTCTTTGATTTCTATGCAAGATATGTTAAAGTGGGCTATTACTAACTTATCTATTTAGCGACACGCTCCTTTCTCTGAATGTATGAATTGTTATGGCAAGGTGAGAGCAGAATCATTCTTTGGTATACGTTAAGATATAAATAATCTGGAGAATGGTGGACAGTATGCTCTACTAATTGTACCATTGATGACTGGAGCCTGGTTGAAGGTCTTTGTAAGACTGAAAGTCTCCTTTCACTGAATTTATGAATTGCCGTGGCGAGGTGAGAGCAGAATCATTTTTCGAAATATTAAGACAACCAGTTCTGGAGAATGATGGTAAGTTCCATGCTACAGGATCCACTACTAATTCTATCATTGACAATCAGAGCATGGTTGAACGTTTTGCTAAGGTTGAAGGTCTTGATGACGCAAATGACACTAGAAGTGAAGAAAAAAGATAAATTTCATTCCAAACAGCAAGTTCAGAAATTTTAAGCATCGAACGTTAGATTTCCTATTGCTGCTGCTTTGGATAGTTCCTTATATGACCCCCAAAATAACCTTAAGATGGCACCTAGCTATTAGGAATCTCTCATTTTAATGAGATGGAAGTTCTTACAATTGTAGTGCATTAAAGATGTAGGAATTGCTGGCCTATTCAAACATCTGAATGAAAAGCATGAGGTTAATATTATGAGAAGATACTGATGAAGTCATATTGGGGACAATATTGCATAAACAAATAAAGTTATGCTAAATGTGATCAAGACAGAAGTTTCTAATAAAAAATCACTAAGCACAGTAAAACATGTTCTCTCTTCAGCAGCCTACTGCAGGAAAATAAACAAATCAGTCATCTCCTAGATTGTGTTTAAATCTCTTTTTTCTTTAATCTTCTTATTAGTGTGCTAGTTCTTCCATTTGCTGCGATTTCTGCTTTGGTTCTGGTTGTACAATTCTCTATTTTGGCCTGTGTAGATGATCCGGTGAAGGTGCTATGATATTTATTATGATGTTTATTTTGTACTGTAGCTTCTTGGAAAGAGTAGTGGATTCCAAGTAGCATCAACCCACCGGCCATGCACTAAAGGGCTTTGGTTGTGGAGTGCACCGTTGAAGAGAAGAGCTCTTGATGGCACCGAGTATAATCTCTTACTTTTGGACAGTGAAGGGATTGATGCTTATGATCAAACGGTACGCCAAGTTCAGTGAACTGAGAATTACTTTTTGATTGCTGATTTGATTGTTGTAGAATGGTGACATATTGTCCTGTTAGACTTTTTCTTCACCCCAACAATAATTCTTATGGTTGTCCTTGTACTCTTTTTTTCACAGGGAACATACAGCACACAAATATTTTCTTTGGCCGTCCTCTTGTCTAGCATGTTCATCTACAACCAGGTTGGTAAAGTCTTGCAAAGTTTTAGTGATATCGCTTTCGAGTCTTAGATGTTTAATATTTGTTTTATTAGCTTTAGTTATAAGTTGCTGATCATGTCTTAAACTTTTTCCTTTCTCTCAGCTTTATTACTGCTTTGCTGAAGTAGACTTCAAACTACAGTTTTGCGTCTTCTTACTACCATTTTGCTTGTGTATAACTCGTATTCAGATGGGGGGGATTGATGAAGCTGCACTGGATCGGCTGTCTCTTGTCACTCAGATGACTAAGCATATTCGTGTGAGAGCGTCTGGGGGGAAGAGTGGTGCTTCTGAGTTGGGACAGTTCTCCCCTATCTTTGTTTGGCTTCTGAGAGTAATTCCCCAAACTATTCTGCTGCTTTTTCTCTGGAAACTGGAATTGTGAATTTAGACTAGGTGATTGTTTGGGTACTGAACTATTGTTTTTGTTGCTACATAATGTAGGACTTCTATTTGGATTTAGTGGAAGATAATAGGAGAATAACACCACGTGACTACCTGGAACTTGCATTGAGGCCAGTTCAAGGTACTCGAAGAGATATAGCTGCCAAAAATGAGGTATCATCTGCTTTTTGTTTTTACCCTTTTAGTGTGAGATCCATGAATAGGAGCTCCCTTAAACATTATGTCTGATCTTATTTTAGCCTGGTTTATGTGAGGCAAATGTCCTTCTATAATAGTGGCGTGTTTCCATAGACAATTGTGTGTTTGTGTCATTCTAGTTATCAGTACTACTTGAACTTGTTTGGTTGCAACTGACCTAACTGTGTGCTGTAATAATTTAGAGTAGGCAAGCAAACATTTATTGGAAGCTTTAGCCTCCCCCAACAACACCCACCCAC
Organism: Eucalyptus pumila; assembly: GCA_016097595.1. Classification (NCBI taxonomy): domain Eukaryota; kingdom Viridiplantae; phylum Streptophyta; class Magnoliopsida; order Myrtales; family Myrtaceae; genus Eucalyptus; species Eucalyptus pumila. Next base: position 47,539,916 of record CM027848.1, read on the forward strand.
CCACACACAAAACAGCTTTGGGAGTAGATGATTGTTAAATAACAAATTCCGTCATTTCTATTTGGATTGTAGTTAGACCACTTGCTTAGAAACTGATTCATTATAATGGTTAGGCTAAAAGCTCCTTTTGTCATGTTCTAGTTTTAAAGGAATTTAATGTGATGCTTCTTCAGTGCGTCATCAGTTTCTTCTTTGCCCGGCATCTGTGCTGTGGGGTTACCTGCTACTACTTTTTTAGTGTTTCTTTATGTCGTTAGAGGTTGTAAACTTTTAAAGAAATGCTTTCCAGATTCGGGACTCTATTCGAGCTCTATTTCCAGATAGAGAATGTTTCACCCTCGTGCGACCTTTGAATAATGAACATGATCTCCAGCGGCTTGATCAAATATCAGTGAGTATCTTGTCATTGTCAGATGTGCTTTTATCTACTTCAAATATTTTTCAGTCTGTAGTTTTTAGTTCATGCTTTGTATTTGTGATGTTGGATGCAGATGGATAAACTAAGGCCTGAGTTTAGGTCTGGGTTGGAGGCCTTGACAAAGTTTGTGTTTGAGAGAACAAGGCCCAAGCAAGTTGGGACCACTGTCTTGACCGGCCCTGTTCTAGTGGGTATCACGGAGTCTTACTTAGAGGCCTTGAATAATGGTGCAGTGCCTACGATATCATCTTCATGGCAGGTTGGTAATATCTTGAATTTCTTTATGTTTCCAATATAAAAACTTGGTCAGTCTCCCGAACTGGGTTGGATCTGAGTAGGCGTGATAATTTTCTTTAAAGATTTGCACAACAATCTTGAGAAGTGTTAAATGAAACCACCAAGTGACTTCTGTGGCATTTGCAATTTGTACAACTAGTCTGCCATGTTTAGTCATGATATGGAGCCCTTTGGAATCCCCTTGTGCCCCTATGCCTTTGTTCTTTTTCTATTTATTTTTCCTGGGGTGGTTGAGGTTGAGGATTTTTTTTCACAAGTTGACTTATGAGTACATGGGTGTCTGCAATGAAGGGCTCATTTGATAACATTAAAATATGAGTGCAGAAATTTAAGTACTGAATATGAAGTGCTAAAGTCTTTTAAGTACTGAAAATGAAAATAAGAGGTTGTTTGATAATAAAAAATAAATTTTACTAGTATTTTACCGAACATCAAATAGTGAGCATTATTGGAAGGTTTTGGTTATATGATTGGGTAAGGTTTTAATTTCCATGGAATATTGTATCACTTGAGCCATTAAGTAAGGCCTTCCGTACTACATAAAGTGATTTTTACGCAAAACACTAGTTGTGTAGTTAAATATGATCAACACACTTGATGACATCAAGTATTGGAAAAGTATAATTTTCAGAGATTTAATGTGGTTATCAAAACACACCCTAAGAGAAAGAATCCTTTATATATTGGTGCATTTTTTTTCATCTTTACAATATAAAAAAGGATAAATTATCAGGTAATTTAACAAGCCTGGCTATGAATTTTTATAAATTAAAATTAAGGTAATAAAGATGAGCATTTGATTAATTTTGGGCAATACGATGGCATTTTATTGACCAAAATAGTTTTGGTGCCTGATGCTGAGATTGCTACCTTACACTTTGTGTCACTAGAAATAAAAAAAAAAATCTTTTTCATGAGCTTCTATTAAAGATTTGAGTTGTTTCATATTAATGAGCTAAGGAACTTCTCCACTTTGTCTTGATGACAGAATCTTTTTCATCTTGCAAATTGACATGTCTGTCCTAAATCTGTGTTTTTCTGTTTATTTCTATAATGCATTGAGTTAAGTCTAAAATGGTTTTGTCATCTTTTGATAAGAATTATCAATTATTAGCAGAACAAAGCTAAACAGCTGTTTGGTGCTGATCGTCACTTAACTTGTCATTGTTATCTATTGAATGTGCAATAGTTATGTTTTCACTCTTATTCTACCTCTTATTATTTCAGAGTGTCGAAGAAGCTGAGTGCTGTAAAGCTTATGATTCAGCTACTGAGGTTTACATGTCTACTTTTGACCGGTCGAAGCCACCGGAGGAAGTAAGCAACACTTTGCCAGAGAAATGAATGCTCTATTATTTTGGTATATTCCTAATTTCAGTTAATGTAGGCTGGCATGAGGGAGGCTCATGAGGAAGCAGTACAAAAATCATTAGCTGCATTCAATGCGAGTGCAGTTGGTTCTGGTTCAGCAAGGAAGAAACATGAGGAGCTTCTCCATAAGTTCTTCAGAAAGGCTTTTGAGGTGGTGCCTTAAGTCACAAAATGCTAACTATTTTTCTGCTGCAATGAAGTGGAATCTTTAGTCCTATTTTATCATGGGTGGCTCCCAATATTTGGTTCTATGATGGTTATTACATTGGGGAAATTACATCTCTATGGACTCTGTTTATTTTTTTCCTTTGTGCTTGTGATTAGGTGGTTGCATTGGGTTTGGTGTTGATACGGTTGTTTTTTTTTGGGTCACCACTTCGTTTGATTTGCTCCCTTTGATGTGCATTGTCACATCAGATTTTGGAGATAATATACCACTAGACATTTTTTTTTCTCACAGTATGGGACAATTGGTCTAAGAATTGATCTATGGCACAGAAAGTGCAAAAATTGAGTGGCCAACATAATTGAAAATCTTGTTTACCAGGATTTTGAAAAGCTTAGTCTCAAGTTGAGTTTGATGCGGTTAGAAGATGATGCTGGCATCGGTAGATAAGGTTTAATTGAAATATTTTCCTTTCATAAAAAAGCTGTGGTGTGTTGACTAATTATCGTTAATGATGATGGTCTATTTTTGTTAGGTTTTCTGTTTTTTTCTGTACTAGTACCAATAACTTAAGCAATCCCTTCTTGACTAAACCGGTCCATGCAGGATTACAAGAGAAATGCGTTTATGGAGGCAGACTTGCAGTGTTCACATGCTATACGGAGCATGGAAAAGAGGCTGAGAGCAGCTTGTCATACACCTGATGCTAATATTGATAATGTTGTCAAGGTTAGTAGTCATGTTTGTTGCTATCTATAAAGGATATTCCTTTTTCTCTTTTTCATTCTTTTTTATGTATACCTTATAGTATGAGCTTGAATATGTTGTTTTGTTTGTTTATGAGATTGGGCAATTGTTAACTTATCTTGTATTGATGTCTCATTAGATCAAATTGCTTTTGACAATCAGAGCTGTCTTAGTTTTATAGCATTTGGGCTGTGTTTCAATAATACAAAGTTGTCTTTATCTACTGAAAAATTGATCGTGATTTTGAACCTGTTCTTTCCATGACCCCCTTAATTGAAACAGGAGTCCAATAATCTTATAGAATATTGTAGAAGAGATGAGGGTATTTGAGAAATTATCCATGCTTGTACCAAATGCAAACGAGATCCGGTTCCAAATGTAAGGGAACTGTGATGTATTGACCATTAGTGCGGACATGGAGTGTGGTATATCAAAGTTTATTCTCTATCTAACCTATTGGTTGATCAATCTCATAAAAAGCATAGAGAGCTTTTATTTTAAATCTGAGTGGCTTTCGAGTTTACTGTTGCAAGCAAGTATAGTGATGCTGGGAGATGAGATTCTCTTCTCTTTGCAAAGCATTTAGTGCGGAACAAGTATAATAGGGGTTCGAAAGGCCACTTTGTATTCTATTGCGCGGATCTCTGGTTCTACAATGTCTTAGCTCTTGTTATGTGATAAGAGTTGCCCATTACAGATCAGAAACCCCAAAATGCCAAGAGATGATTAAATCATTGTCAAAATTTCACTCTTTCAATAGATATTGCATGGGATGACTAGGTGTAGAATTATGGGACCACTGCCAACAATTTAAAAAGCTTTATTAGAAGAAGGTGCAGTTTAATATTGGAATGATTTAACATCTCTTCATGTAAAGACTGGTGTTTGCCTTAAGATTAAAGCGTGGAAATATATATTGGGGGGTAAATAAGGAATTAACAAAGATTCGAACTTATGATGTTTTGCTTTAATACTATGTAAAATTTTGTGGAACCACTTTCAACTGTTCCAAAAAGTTAAGCTATTAGATGAAAGTGCAGTTTATATGTAAATGGAGAAATAAACACATCCTCACCTATGTCCCAAAGTTATATTTCGTAGATTTACTGAGAAATTAACAAATCAAGCCCATATGACGTAATTTGAGGTCTAAAATAAATGTTACAATTTTTTATGGTTGTTGTGCCCATCATATTTTGGAAAAGTATGGATTGTCGATGTCATTTTGGGCATAATCTTGAGTGTTCTGTATTGATATTTTGCAGGTTCTTGATGCTCTTTTGTCAGAATACGAAGCATCATCTCATGGTCCATCAAAATGGCAAAAGCTTGCCATGTTCTTGCAGCAAAGGTTTTCCCTTTATTCTTTTAACCTGTTTTCCAAGTTTGTTATCTCCGTCTGTATCCTTGACTTACTGCTTTCAAACTACTCAGCTTGGAAGGCCCAATACTAGACCTTGCGAAAAGGCTAATTGATCGGGTTGGATCTGAGAGGAGTTCTTTGATGCTGAAATGTCGGGCCATTGAAGATCAGGTGGGGTTGCTTAATAAGCAACTGGAAGCCAGTGAGAATTACAAATCTCAGTATTTAAAGCAATATAAAGATGCCATCAGTGATAAGAACAGGCTTTCTGATGATTATTCAAGTCGTATAAGTAAATTACAGAGCACTTGTAGTTTACTTGAAGAGAGGTCTTCTAGCTTGCTGAAAACATTAGAATCTACAAAGCAAGAATCTTTGGACTGGAAAAGAAAATACGAGCAAGTGTTGTCTAAACAGAAAGCTGAGGAAGACCAGGCTAGTTCTGAAATTGCTATCCTCAAATCCCGGAGCAGTGCTGCTGAGGCAAGACTGGCTGCTGCTAAGGAACAAGCTCAGTCAGCTCAAGAGGAGGCAGAGGAGTGGAAAAGGAAGTATGATATTGCTGTTAGAGAAGCAAAAGCAGCCTTAGAGAAGGCAGCTATTGCACAAGAGCGCGCGAATAAGGATACACAAAAGAGGGAAGATGCTCTAAGGGAGGAATTTTCCATTGAATTGGCTGCTAAGGTCTCTCTCTCATGCACACTTGCATTTGTATTGGTGCAAACACATGTAGCTTTCTTCTTGTGCCTTGTGCCCTATAATAGTGGAATCAATGTGTTTACCATTTCTCGATGATAATGCAGGAGGAAGAAGTGAAGGAGAAGGTGGCAAAAATGGAGTATGCTGAACAGTGCTTGATCACCATAAGGTCAGGGCTGAAGGTAAGCTCATATCATTTTGATTTAGGAGCGTTGAAAATTGACGGCGAAGATTTTACTGCTGGTTTCAGGGTTTGGCACATTTTTTAATAAACATGTATAGGAAAGCAACTTGTTTATTTGAATTTACCGTTCTAATAACTTCTTTATTGTCTCCATCAATCCTGGTCTCTAGGACAATTTCTCCAGTTCATCTTTTTGCACTTTCTTGTACTTGATGATTGATATGGTTTCCAGGCTGCTGAGTCAAAAATAGAGAATTATGATGTGGAGATTATGTCCCTGAAGAACGAAATCAGAGAGTTGAGTGAGAAGTTTGAAGCTGCAAATGCTAAAGCCCTATCTTTTGAAAGAGAAGCTAGAATTGTGGAGCAGGAGAAGATCCATCTTGAACAGAAGTACTTATCTGAGTTCAAAAGATTTGAGGAAGTTCAGGAACGGTGCAGAAATGCTGAAAAAGAAGCCAGAAGATCTACTGAAATGGCTGACAAAGCACGAGCAGATGCAGTCACTGCCCAAAAGGAAAAGAACGATATTCAAAGGCTGGCGATGGAGAGACTGGCTCAAATTGAGAGGGCTGAGAGGCTTATTGAGAGTTTAGGGAGAGATAAAATTGCATTAGAAGATCAACTTAAGGAAGCACGTATGTCAGAGATGGAGGCCCTCTCAAAAGTCACCTTATTAGAGGCGAGAGTTGAGGAAAGGGAGAAAGAAATTGAGTCCTTGCTGGATTCAAATAATGAGCAAAGGGCTAGTACGGTTCAGGTCCTGGAAAGTCTCCTTGACACTGAACGAAAAGCTCGTGCAGAAGCCAACAGCAGAGCAGAAGATCTCTCAGTCAAGCTACAATCTGCGCAGGCAAAAATTGATTCCCTCCAACAAAAGTTAACTACTGTTCTTATAAATGAAACTGCATTGGACAGCAAGCTCAAGACTGCTTCTCTCGGGAAACGGCTCAGAGCAGACGATGGTGAAATTGGCATGGACTCTGTTGAAGAAATGGATATTGATAAGCCCTCCAGAGGAAATAAGAGGTCTCGAAGCACAACCAGTCCCCTAAAGCACATTCAGCCAGAAGATGGTGGATCCGTGTACAGAGGCGATGAAGACAACCACAGCAACAAAACATCGCAGGAGGATTATACCAAGTTCACCATGCTCAAACTGAGGCAAGAACTCACGAGTCACAATTTCGGTGCCGAGTTGCTCCAATTGAAGAATCCTAACAAGAAGGACCTCCTTGCACTATACGAGAAGCTCGTCCTCCAGAAGTCGTGAACATTTTTTATGTACAGGGAAGCGCATGTGACTTAAAAAAAAGGGTTTGAGTTGTAGATCAGGTATGACATAGGGTTAGCGTTTTTCATTCTGTAGATTCTTTACCTGAAATTCTCATTGGGACTAGTCCAAAATATTATCTTGAGCGAACTCCCTTTTCCATGCAAGCATAGGCTCTGCGCGAGTGTGATGTCAGGCTTCTCCGTCAGTGTTGTTCTCTGCTAGTGGTTTTTGATAGTTTCCATGGTGCCCTTTGACAAAGACTTTGTATTTGGCGTGCTTGGTTTTCTGGCTTAATGCTTCTTTGTGTTCGTGTGCCTGTGCATTTTTTCGGGCCAATGATAGAGTGTAACAAGTAATTGTAGGATGAAAAACTAATCTATTGTTGCCTGTAAGAAAAGGAAGGTCTAGCTTCTGCTTTTTTCAATGGATGAGAGTGCTGGTATGTGTATGCTTGGCTTTTCTCATTTCCGGATTGTATTGCTTCACGATCCAGGTTTTTTGTTCATGTCATAAGCACGACCTTACACCCAATAGAAAATGCCCCTGTTGTCCTGTGTTGTGTTTAAATGACCTGTTTGTCAATAACTGTACTTTCCACTTAAATTTCACATCATTATTATTCTTCTATTGTTGGTAAGACATGTAGGCATGATGCATAAATTAACTGTTCCTTATGCAAAATTAACCATGGAGCTACTTAACCAACTTTTCCACTGTACAAAACTTAGCTCAGTTGGCCAGTTCTCCTTCCGAGCATCTGGAGGTGAGGGTTTCGATCCTCGCTCTTGGTAAGTATGGAAGCCGGGTTAAGTGATGACCCGTCTAGCCGGGATGTATGAGGATAGTGGGTCTGCAGAAGTGGGTTGGGTTTGGGGTCATTCCCTATAAACCTTCCAAGGTTTCAGAGAGGCTTGGGAATTTATGGGAAACCCATACTCTCGATATATTTAACTATCAAAATGTTCTTTGCTTCCTTATCCCTTACGGGGCAGTGTAAATATGCAAAATTAATAACTCCGTTAGGATTTCTAGCTGCTTTTGGGATTTTTGAACTTATGCTTCTTCCATTGACTTCTCGATGTTGCTTATAAAATTAAGACAACCGTCATTTCACAACAAACTTGTTTCTTGATTTTAGAATGTTTATAATCGTCGGGCTTAAATTCTTTCAATCTCATATTTTGAGACTGTAGACTTCTAACTGAAGATTTAAAATACGTAGATTTAAAACTATGGATTCCTAAATTGAACCCTACAATTGAGAATTTGTATAGCGCTGAATTTATAGTTTTTAAATCTGAAAATTCCTCCGATTAGATGGAAACAGGGCTTGAATCCTTGCCAGACATTGCGAATCGGAGTTATTTTGATTTATTGAGACGTCTGAGCGTGTACGCACAAATTTTCTCTGTCCCCTGTTCGGTATCTTCTCCCTTTGTCGAAAGCCTCTCTTTCATCTTTCCTTTTGTCTCTGGTTCATCCCTTTCTTATTTCTTCTTATTTTTAATTTTTAATTTTGTTCTTAGGCGGTTGGAGCGTAAGGCCAAATTAGATGGGCTTTGGGTTGGATTGTGCCGGGCCCATTTATTACAAAATACCTTTTTCACAAGTTTTTAAGCTCTTCCGTGTTCACAATGCCAGACTTTTACCTAGGTTGCTTTACATGTGCGGCGACAGGTACGCTGTCCAAGTCAATTTCTTCGATGTTTTAGCAGTGCTCATCTGCACTAACACAGGTTTTCTTGCGGTGCGAACCAGAAGAATAGCACACCACCTGAGGTTTCTCGCGGTGCGGACCGGAAGAACTGATTTTGACGATGATTGTATCGGGAGCCATTTATGACTGGCTAATCAAAAGGTAAAAAGAAATATACGGCTCAGCTAGACTTTAAGTGTAATTTGCTTGTTCCTCGATAGAATGGACGTTTGAGAGCGGCAAATCTTGCCCTTCGAGACAATGGCAGAATGGATTGAACATTCGCACGTTTGAATGATGAGCTTCTTTATTGCATTCGCAACTATTGAGGTAAGTTCAGGATAGACACATGAAATGTCACGTTGCATGTTTTGTGGACAATCAGTGAAGCATCAAATCATAAAAAAAGAGACAACCCTACTACTTCCTGGATGCCAGCTCCTTCACCGCCTCGGCAAGATTTTCTTCTTTCTGAATGCTTTGGACCCATTGTGCATTGATGTTCACCCGCTCAATGCTCTGCTTCAGTGTCCTTGCAATAGAAGGTTTCGAGCGGGTTGCAAAGAAGTCCTCCACCTCCTTGGCTTTCTCAAATGTTGCAAACTGGACAAAATAATGAAAAAACAGGGGAACTCAAGGAATTGACCACGTTTGTCCCATATATTCAAACATAAGGGAAAAATAACATAAAAAAAATTTCAATCCCTGAGAACAGGCAGCTTTTCACAAGAACACATACGGGCACACAAGCGATAGGATTACATACCGGTGAGACAATTGCACTAACAAACCGCGTGACGAGAAACCCAGAACCATATGTTTTCCAAATGTTTTCCCAATGTTCCTGCAATCAATGATTGAGATAATAGAGAAGAATGCAAGATTAGATACGGCAGAAAGCATCAAATGATATTTGGTACAAGCAAAAACTCCACAAGCAACGACAAGAAGATTTAAGAGTTACACATGCTTTCAATTCTTTGTTTCAGTTGTGGATTTTGCAATAGCAAAAAATAATCTAGTTTGTATTAGCTCAGATCCAATGAGAGCATCATTGATTCATTTAAGGGATATAAATAAGTATTCAATATGTTCCACTGGCAATAACAGAATTACCTTCAGCCAAGTCCAAGCAGTTTCACGTCCTTCCCTGCAAACAGCAAGCCCAAAGACGGCGTCTTGACTGCGAACCTAATCAAAACCAACGGTGCAAAATTTTAGTTTCTGCCTTTTAGATCAACGCATGGTGAACTTAACAAAGGAGGCTTCGAGAAAATTATGAAGGTATATTCAACTAGTACACAAGCCAGAGTACCTCAGGAGACAATATGAAGTTGAGCACTTCATGGATGATATTAGGATCTGGACAAGAGGCCAATGAACCTACAAAGACAAAAAGTAGGCAGATTTTAGGGGAGTATCAGACGGTTGCAACACTTGTCCAAATGACATTATATACCTAAAATGCGGGTTTTCTCCTGGCTCAAGTCAGTCTCTCTGTAGACTCTCAGCAAAGATTCAAAACCTGATCGGTTTGATGCATTTGCAGTTTGCATCACAGCCACGTAGCCTGCCTATAAAAACAGGTAAAAGAATGGGTTCAGAAGCTGTAGAATATGAAGAAATACAAGGTAACAGAAAATGCATGAGATTGCACAACCCTTCGGATGTCAGGAGGAAGAAGAGGAGTGCTCCTGTCATCTAAGAATGCATAAAAGCGCCTGCTCGCTTCCTTTAGTGTGGATTCATCTCCAAACTCTGCCAGGGCAGTTAAAATTTGTCCTCTTAACATAGCTTCTAAATGACTCTCACCCTCTTTGGCATCCCAACCAAGCTTCCTGCCAGGAAATTGCAGCAAATAAAGACAATGATAGAGCCTCACTTTCACCATCACAACTTTGACTAAAAACTTAACAGAAAACAATTTCTTTAGAACATTAGATAGTCCAGAATCCAAAACTTCACTAACATTCCAACAACGGCTAAAAGAATTTCTTGAAACTTTAATATTACATAAGCAGCTTTTTCACTACACATCTAATGACCACCAGACAAATTAAACTCGAAAGAAATCATCAAGATGGTTTTCCAGTTAACTCATCGAGAAATAAAGGTGGAAAAGATAATTATCATGAGAAATTTCAAGCATTAATTCAGCATTCTTCCAGTGCTCTTACTTAAGTGAATCCACCATAAAGATAAAAGTCATCCGGGTGAAAATTGGCAAAGCCATCTAATTTCTTGAAACAAACTTAATTTACCCAGCCAAACAAGCGTCTTTGTTTTGGTTCAGTTGTTATCATGGTGTAAGAGATGTAAAATGTAAATTTGAAATTCTACAATAAGGCTATGCTAGATTCATAAAGTAACTGAACTTACTCTGCAGAGTATTGAAAAAGACCGATGAAAAATTGTTTAATATAATCAATTAATTCAGGAGTAGCATCTGCAGCAATTCTTGCAATTTTGTAGCTTACCTGGCAAAGAAGGAAGTAAAATCAGTCTTGATAGCATTATCTTAACAAGAATCCATAGTGAGAATCACCCAATCCAAGTTCAGACACACAATATATACATATAAAGAGAGAATCCTGTTACAGTAGAACATACACTTATCAAATTCGATAGCACAGTATAATCAAGTTCTTCTCTGTAAGCAGCCATTAGAGTGACCAAAGAAGTCAAAGACTGCTTGCGAGCCATGCAAAGAGCAAAGGAGTCATCCAGTATACCTGTTACAAGCATCACATAAGTTGGTTACGCTGATCTTTTAGGTTGGAAAGAGAGAAGAAAAATGGGGGCGTGTAGAAGATGTTCGAATATTGGAAGAAATAACAAAGTTACCAAATCTGTCGGTTGCAGATAAAATTTCATTCTCTATGGCATATCTTAGCTTGGCTTGAAGGTCTTCGTCGTACTTCACCCTATAGAAACCTGTCTGGTCCACATTGACCTTTATCCAAGCTCCGGTTTCCTTTAAATCAATAGATGCGGATTTTGTTTCCAACAGAAAACTTTGGCGCGCATCATATGAGCCACAACAAAATGTTACTGGCACAATCCACTGTCCATCCCCAGGGGAACCGCTTGATAAAAATTGTGACTGCCATTATCATCAAAGTTATGTCACTTTAGAGCTGGTTCACTCTTGGAGATTGGTAACGTACAAGACAACAAACTTCAACTTCAAAGAATTATAACATTGTAGAACCTGTTCGAACTCTAACTTGTCATCTTTGATTTTGATGGAAACCACAGGGTATCCTTGCTGCTTGGTCCACGAATTCATTAACTTGTTCACGGGTTCACCTGATCCCTCCTCGAGGGCAGCCCAGAGGTCCTCTGTCTTTGCATTTGAGCAAGCATGCCTCTTTATGTATGAAGCTAATGATTTCTATTTTCACAAACAGAAAAAATAGATGTCCATGTTAAATATCAAGGAAAATCCAATACAAGTAATATCTGAAACGAAAGTGTACTATACGTAACAAGATATGGCGTAAGAACATTCACATCAACAAGGATTTAGATAGATCATGATTTAGTTAGCAAGTTCATCTCGTGAACCCATAATTCAACAAACTAACCGAAGATATGAAAGACCGAGTTGTAGAATCTTCCTTATTTCACATATTCAGTTTAATCTCATCAACTTAAATCTGTTATATTAAATAAATCAAACAGAATCATTACAGGCCCAGGAGTTTAATGTTAGAGCATCTGATAATTGACTCAGCACAGTAGTTTTATCAAGCCATAGTGCATTTGCTGATTGGGGGAGAGCAAAATACAATTGTCAAAGGATATCATTACCATATGTGGTAAATTGCAAGCTTGAGTGCTCTCACACCTAAGTAGAATGTGCATTATATAGAGTATTTTATTTAATATTTCGAACATAAGTTGAGATTACATCTAAATGAAGGCTTTGTTTGGGCAACAATATTGAGCAAAAAGAAGTCAATCCCAAATGATTTGAGTAGCTCATGAATATTATAGTCTCATCAAGTCCAGAGCACAAAAAAGTGAAGCAAAATCCAACTCAAGTTGAGAGTCTAATGCTGAGTTACTGGACATTGTTTCTGCTCGAGTCAGTGAAACTGCTAGTGAAGCATTTGAAGATTAGATGTCTTCATCAGCATCACGTCAGCAACTAACTTATCCTCTTGATTAAATTATATAGCAGCAGATATTACACTTTTGTCTTGGAGACCTCCTCAATAAGTAACCCTCTGGGCACTTACTGAGAGATCATCATAAGCTGAGCGTAAGAAGAATTACCTGAAAACATTCAGCACCAAGATAGCTTTGAAGCATCCGGATCACAGATGCACCCTTTCTGTAACTTATTGCATCGAAGATTTCATCGATCTCACCAGCATGGTTAATCTCCACCTGAGGAGGAAAAGTCTCTTCAATTCAAATACTTCAATGCTTACTGCGCAAGGATATCTTTTGAAAAGGAAAAGATGTTTATGCTTACCTCAATGGGGTGTGACTCAGCAAGCCCATCCAGTCTCAGCCCTTCAGTACATTCTTCAAGGAACTGAGTCCATATTTTCCACTCAGGAAACAGGCTATCGGTAGCCAAATAGCTCACCTAAGCCAAGCACATGTCATGCAAACAAGCACGATAGCAAAATAAAGGACAAAACAACAAAGCAAGGTTACTTACCCAAGTAGCAAATCCCTCATTTAGCCACAGGTGAGTCCACCACTCCATGGTAACAAGGTTACCAAACCACTGGTGAGCCAGTTCATGAGCTACAACTGTAGCAACCTTAAAGAAGCCCGACAAAAGTATCAGATGTTTATGCAAATCAGCAACCACACATATGAAACTTTCCAACTTTGAACAGCCAAACTAGATGGTGAAAGGTAGCCGGCAAATTGTAATTTACATTACCCTCTGCTTGTTAGCTGCTGCAGAGTGCTTCTCATCATAGAGTAGAGCTGTTTCGCGATAAGTAACTAAACCGTAATTTTCCATGGCACCGGCAGCAAAATCTGGGATAGCAATCATATCCAGTTTTGGAAGAGAGTATGGCACAGCAAAGTACCTGGATTTCATTCAATTTACCAATAGTCAACTAAAGACAATGATCATAAGTGCTCAGAATGTAAGAGTACTAACAAATGCAAACTACTCTGATAGGAACATACTCTCGGTATAATACAAGCGTCTTGACAGCAACATCTAGGGCAAATTTTCCCTGATTTTGCTTCCCGACTTGACAGTATACCCGCACCTTTACTCCTGCAAAGAATGTAGCAGATATACAGACAATTAGACAAAACAGATGGAATAAAAAGGCTTTCCTTGTGCACAAGGCTTTCCACACTAATCACTAGATAAACAGCACTTCTTAAGAGAGAAGAGCAATTATCAGTGACTTTACCGTCAGATGTATGATCTTCGACATAGTCAAATAACCCAACGACAACTGCAACCAAGTACGTGGACATAATGGGCGATTCTTGATAAAAAACTGTCTTAACATGTCCTTCAACCTTTTCATCAACAATCGGCATGTTGGAGAGAGCCACTAGATCAGACGGCACATCTAAAGTAATTTTGAATGTAGCCTGTCACACCATTCATCAAAGTCAAGCGAACTCATCATGTAACATCAATAAATGCCCACCTAAAAGATACATTTCATGAAGTTCAAAACACTATATAAAATCAGATCATTAAAGAGATTGGTAACCTCATATTGACCAAACTAGCGGAACTATTGAGGGTGTATCAAACATCTAAAGAAAAGAATGACACCTCCCTCAAAGGTTTCTACCACCATGGTAAGCATGAGAAGATTGGTAGGACAGTTGCAGATAAACTACTCATGTAAAGGAAAGATAAGAACCTTGCACGCAGGCTCATCCCAACAAGGAAAGCATCGCCGAGCATCAGCTGGTTCAAACTGAGTAACCGCCATATTCTTCTTCTCACCATTGTGCTCATAAGTACTGCATAGAGTATATTTGAACTTAAGTGAGTGAATTGGCCATACAAAATTATTAAGTAATACATATTCATTTAAATCAGAAATTAGTGAGAATACTAACAGTGCTCTAGCATCTCAAAATTCAGTAATTCATTCAAAAGAACTAAGTACCTCTAGATCAATGTATAGAAGACAGGCATAGATTCAGAAGTAGTAATAGAAGACAGCACAGTGATATCCCAAATGATGCAGGGTAGACAACCAACGAAATTTTATAAAAAAAGAGAGCAGAGGAGGCAAGTGGTGGCATGAAGCTTAGTCATCCTTTGGTTAAATAGCATCCCAATTACTTAAAAATCCCTGTTCCACGATCAGATAATGCTGAAGATCATCATGTTCGCGTTTTATTGGAAATAATTACCTTCTGTAAAACCCTTTCATCCTATCGTTAAGAGTTCCATCAAAACCGATAGCCAAAACTCCAAGCCCAATGGGCAGCGTCCCGGGGAACTCCAAAACCAATATCTCATCTTGCTCAAACAAGTCCACTTTACAAGGCTCAAACACCTGCTCAGCATTTCAATATCATCAAGTCACTTTACAACATCAAATCCTCTAAACACCAAGTAACATAAAATAAGATAGAAACTTAAATCTCAAAACTTCACAACTATAGTCTTCACTGTTAGCCAACCCATAATCTCAAATTTTTTTTTTTTTCCAAATTAAAATGCATTCATCATTAGAAAATAAATTCAACGATGCCATTTTACATGTTGAATAAACAGAAGACGAAAGGGAACCGATCAATCAAATCAAAACAGCATTTAACCAACCCAAAATCAAAACGAGAACTTTGAAGAAGCAACATCGCAAGTCGCATACAAACAGAGAAAGGCCCATCTTCCTGCTATCCTTAAACACGTCGCAAACCTCCTTCCTTCCCCAAAAAAGTTCACATTTTTAATGAAAATAAATAAATAAAATTGAACAAAAACGTCTACCCAGAGGCTACGAGGCACGTAAACTCGTATTCTTTGCTTTAGATGAATAAATTCACGACAAAACCAAGCGATCGCTCCCCCACAAAATCAGCTACGATTTCGCGAAATCTCTCGCGACCGAAGCCTAGACAGGGCACGATACGGCGATTCTCTCTCCACCGCGGAACACCGGGGAGATCGAGACGCTTCACCTGGGAGGACGCTTTGGAGGTGAACGAGACGGTGCCGTCCCGGATTGTCAGGTCGGCGGCATTGAGGACGATGAACTTGGTCTCGCCGACGACGTCGACGTCGACGGCGACGGAGCCGGCGAACTTGCAGGCGGCGAGGTCGGGCTTGAGCCGTATGTCGTACCGCTTCGGCGTCGCGAACTTGGGGAGGCGAGGCTGGCCCTTGAATTGCTCCATCTCCGGCGGCGATCGGATCTCCGTTGCGGCGGCGACGTCGCAGCTCAGTCTCTGCACGCGCTCTCTTTCTCTCAGCTGATCTCGAAATGAGCGAAAGAAGATGAGCATCAGCGGAAATTTATAGAAGTAAGTTTTGGGTCCTACAAATTACAACCTGTACCGTTAAAAAAAAAAAAAATTAATACATGCAAAAACTCCAAACCAGACACTTATATAACAAATTTTTTGATCACCAAAAATTGATATTCGTTTGATAAATTTACCCCCAAATTCTGATAAATTTATCCTCTATTAGTTTTGATTAAATTTATTAAATGACATGTGACAATTGGTTTGTATAATTTTACGTTCCGTTTGTTACAGTTTAAAACTTTTGTGATTTTTTTTATGATATTAATCCAATTTAGTTGAGGGTATATTTGTCACAAATTTATTAATTTAAGGTTTTTTATGGTCGAATAAATTAGTTTTGGTAAATTTGTCATAAATATATCAGTTTAGGGTTTTTTTTTTAATTAGTCGGGATAAATTTGTCATAGATATCTTAGGTTTGGGATTTTTTATTGTCAAAAAAATAGTTTTGGGTAAATTTAAACCAGTTTTTGGTTTTTTAAGGTATTGACCAAAAAAAAAATTTACAACTTGTAACGAAAATATAATCGAATTTAAAAATTTTCAAAATATCCTAAAACTTATCGTCAAAATGCAATCGACAAAAAAATTTAATTTAATCAATTTATGGAGTTTTAAGAATTAATTGTATTTTCATGATGAGTTTTAAAACTTAATTAATTTTTTTAAAAGTTTTAGAGCTAGTTGTACTTTATTAAAAAGTTTAAGAACTTCTAATGTACTAATTCCTAAGTTTTATAACTGTAATCTTGCAATTGAAATTCCTAAAACAACCTCCAAATTTTAGGATCAATTTCAATTTTTCCATAATTTTTCTTTTTTTTTGTAAAAGGTTTCAAACTTACACTCTAATTCCAATTTTACCCACACATTTTAAAATTCACTACTAATTTATTCAAAATTAACATCAAAACCAATTAGAAGTTCATTATCAAAATTTACGTTTTCATCAACGACCTTATACTGGGAAGAATGATGGGAACCTTCTAATGTTGATAATATTGAAGATGTCAATGGCAGTTTTTGGATGCATCGTTAAATTTGACACTAGATTAAAAGTTAGGGTTTTTTACAAGACCAAAAAAAAAAAAAAAAAATCATGACAAAATTGAGATTTAACATAAAGTTGAGGATTTTTTTAGGAATTAGCCCAAGGTTTTTCTGACATTGGCTGGCATGCCAAAAGTCCCGTGAGCTTGCATGCTTATTATATATATATATATATATATATATTCTATTTTGACAAGCTTTGATTTTTTTTTTCTCTCTAATTCACATTCGTTGTTAATGATCTCTTATTCGGATTTTGAATAATCTTGTGGGAAGATACGTAACGTCATTACATGAGATACATATCATTTGACTCCATCTGTTATTTGAAATTTAGTTTGTTTTGTCGTGAATGAAAAGGATCATTATGAAAAATGTATTGGATGCCACTAATTATTCTTTTATGATTACTTCAATGAATAATTTAAGAGATATCAACTATCCATTAGTCGCCTTGAGACATAATTGTTCACTAAACATAATATAAAAATCCAGAAAACATGAGCTCATGCATAAATTGGTGGTCCCGTCCATTAATTCATTACGTTGACAAGAAGGCATGATAAGCCGAATGAATGTATATGCATATGGAGACAAAGGACATCATACACAAATTGAAACCAAAATTCTTCCTTGATGTCAATTAAGATAAAATTTTAAACAAAAAAAAAGAAAAAAGAAAAAATAAAACAATTACTAGTTGCCATTGAGTGATTGTTCTAACATAGGTTTTCTTGAAATTCCAATGGGGATAATTGTTCAAAAGATCCTAAACCTATTATATGATAGTCAATTTAGTCATAATTCTTTCAAATGTGCCAATTAAGTCTTCAACTTATCATACGCTGGGCAATTCATTCTTAAATATTTTGATGATTTGCTAATTTGATAACATTTTAATGATTTACCAATATAGTCATTTCGGATAATTTTGGTTGGAAATCTCCGAATGACTATATTGACAAATTATTAAAAGATTTATAATTAAATTGACAAATTGTCAAAAGTTTAGGACTAAATTAGCACAATTAAAAGATTTATGACAGAATTGACCACCTTACAAAAACAATTGGTTTAGAATTTTTTGGACGATATTTCCAAACCCAATGTGTAGTTCACGTTTGCAAGGAATATGGTTCCACAAGAGTAAAAGCAATGAAAGGAGTTAAAGAGTTAGACAACTTTAGTTTAAAAGAGGGTACGATAATGACTAAGGAAGATACGGGAACAAATGCAAAGGAAAAATCTCAATCTCTTCTTGCTTAAGGAGGTTGGGTTGCTTCCTATTTTGGTACTGCTTCTCCATCTCCCCGTGAAAGTACTAGAATAAGTGGGGATTGACAAGCACTCAAGTTCAAGTACTAGGCATGAGATGCTCCTACTCAACTTTTGCATTTTTAAATCTGTCAAAATGTGGTACCATATTGTCTCATCAAGGTTGTTTATGCTTAGTTAATTAAGTTTATCTTTTATTTATTCTATCTCTGACCTAGGCCAGCCTAACTTTTTGTGCATATTTTACAATCTTCCCAATTACACCCGGTTCTCTCTTTCTTGCCCACTAAGTTACTCATTTCAATAATAGTAAATTCTTTCACTCATCATCTTAAGGACTAGATCATCCTTAAAGCATGTGTAGCCATTGGTGTGTGCAGTCATGATGCTCCCATGGCAGGTTTCTTTCAACTTGGTCTGCTAATATGTCCTCTCTAGATCTATTATAACCCTTCTAACATAATGACAACCTTTCATCGATGTACTTATTCAAATTGCACTTAAATTTAGTAGAAGGAGCACAACATAGCCAAATTTCCCGCACAATGAAATGGACTGAATCCGACGTCATATCTTATAGAATCACCTCATTTCCATATGTATTTTTAGAATGAATTCGATGAAGTCACAATATTGGTGCTTCGACTTTTTCCAGTCATCTTATATGTTTGTGAAACTTGCTCATATTTCCTCGTAAAAAAACATTGGGTGAATTGGACACTGAAAATGCTGAACACAATCATAGTTGGGCACATAAAGCAATCGAAGATGGTGATTTCTTTATCTAAGTCAAAATGGAACAATCAACCATAAATCAGTGGCTAGTGCTTCCCTTTCTCCCCAAGAAAGGCCAAAAACCCCTGCAATTTGTTTGGAAGTCAACGTCTGACCGTGATTGCGAGGCCCCCCTTCATTTTGGTCAACAGTATTACATTGCTTGTTCCAAAGCTTTTGGGCTTCCAATCGAAAAGCCCAATGTTTTGAAAAGTGGGCCACGAACCAGTACAGAAGGCCCACAATGGGCCCACCTGAGTTCTCTCTCTCACTTTAGAGAGAGAACAAGACAGAGTGAGCTTCCCTCTTCATTGGAAAACTGCGTTGAAGATTTCTTGGGAAGAAGAATGGGGATCATCAGAGAGAAGAAGCCCAAGTCTTCTTCTCCGTCATCGACGTCGCCTTGCGCCGATCTGAGAGCTGCCTACCACAATTGCTTCAACAGGTAAAGCCGCGAATTGGCGCAGTCAACTGAAAAAAACCATGAATTTTGAGTTTTCCGATCGTCAGAACCCCCGGCTAAAACCCTAAACCCCCCCTCAAAATGGCGCCTTTCGGTGGTCTTCAGGTGGTACTCGGAGAAGTTCGTGAAGGGTCAGTGGCAGAAGGAGGAGTGCGTCGCCGAGTGGCAGAAGTACAGGGCTTGCCTCTCCGTAATCCTCGTGATTCTTTGCTTTTGCAGAATGCGATTTCCTTTTATGTTGATTGTACTTTGCCGTGAATTGCAATTTTTTTTCTTTCTTCTGTTTGATTTTCGGGGGTGTTGTGAAGGAACATTTGGAGGACAAGCACCTGAGCCGGTTCCTGGAAGCTGAAGCCCTCGACAGCACCGCAAGGGCCGACTCGGCGAGCGTGGTGGATGGTGCAGAGACTAATTCATGAGATTGACGATGTGTCGAGCGATAAGATATTGAACTTGGATGGTGATTTGAGGTAGTCATTTGTCATTTGATTTAGGAAATGATTTACCTGTTCGATTGCTTTAGATATCCAAGTTATTCTAATTCTTCCTAAGTGGTGTCTATTTAATATAGTAGAGAAAGAAGAGGCTGGTTCATGGAATTAGAGGCAGGACAACATTAATGAACGAAGAAGTAAGTGACTATTCATTTGTCACTGCACTAAGCATGAAAATGAGGAACTCGATTGAAAGGTCTTGTGCAGAGGTCCAAGCAGGGGCAGTGCTGCTCATTATGCTACTTTAGTAATGTCTTTTTTCCAGATGATGCAGAGTTTTCTAAACTAGGAATTCTAGAGACATGTTTAGGGGTTTGTGAAACTCAGTTCTTCGGCAAAGCTTTATTTATTTAATGGCATTATGTTTATTGGGAGTCTCTTTTTCTATATCTGTTTTGTTGACAGAAGCCCTTAAGAATCAACATTGGTGAAAAAAGCGGAAAATAAGGATGATTTTGTGTATTGATTCTTTTGCAAGGTCCACTTATGTAAAATAAAAAGGTAGTTGCCTTGGTGAATCCTAGGCCTGAACTGAAATTAAGTGTATCAAGCATGTAGTGGTTTCTGGGTTGGTCTCCTGACCGAGACTTCCGATTTTGTGGCTCCTGAATAAATATTCAAGGTGATATCACTTGTTTTTCCATAAGGGTTTTTGCATTATTCGTGTGTGTCAACAACTGCGGAGAAGAGGAACTGTTATCGGGAGGACATTCACTCAGTGACCACTTAATTTCTTTGTGGATATCCTAGAATTTTTCTTGTGAACTTATGGAACCTTGGAGCACAGCAGCCATGCTTGGTGGTGTCAGTAAGCATACAGCAGGAAATCTCTCTCTCAAGGATGTATGGCTTTCTTCTAAATTAGATTAACTCGCAAGGCTAGGTGACATAATACTCTAAGGGTTGTGTTGACTGAAGATTCTAGTAGGTAGGTAAGCCTTGGAAGTGGGTACAGGAATTTCTTGTTTTGAAATAGTAAATCAGCCTGTTGTATTTTACCCAGGTTCAACCCCAGTCAACTTCTCTTTTCTTTCACTTTCTTTGGGAGAAACGACACATCACTATGTTACATGACAGTGTTCTAACATTTATTCAACACCTCTAGAGTTTAAACTCGAGAGAATTCATTCTCTCGTCTGTTTTCCGAATTGTGACCGGTTTGTCTATGAGGTTCGCTGCTGCTCCTCCCTGCTCCCTTATTTTCTCCTACTTTGAGGCGACTTATTGGTGGACTAAATCTGGAAGTGTTTGATGTTGTGATGGCCTGGAGAAGAAGATTCTATTCGAGGTGAATATTGTACTTTTCTGTTAGTACCATATCCCTTGACAGCAACTTTTTGTTCCACAAACGACGTTGCGCGGAGTGTAAAGTAGCTGCAGCATTCTTTAATCTCACCTATGGAGCTGTTTGAAGAGTGAAAGGACCATAGCAGCATCTGCTCACATACGAGTGAAAGCACCATAGCAGCATCTGCTCACATACGATTCTTTAGGCAGTAGATGTACGTATGAGTAAACAACTGCCCATGACCGTAAGCATACCATCGCTAATCACGAATCACATCCCCTGCTCTTCCTCTGATAATATGTTCTGTTCTTCAATGGTGACTACTGACTATTGAAGAACATGTCATCCATGCGTAGTGGGTTGTCTCTTCACTACTTCTGGTCATATAATTTCTCCAATTGAATCCATCTTCTAGCGTTTCGGTTCCGATTTTGTTCCAATAGAATGAATTGTCACATCCTTCGTCCGGTTTTTTCTCCAAATGCTTTTCGGGAACAGGGAATGCGAACTCATCAGGAGAGAACATCAGGGCTGGAAATTACGAGGAGACTTCTCTTTTAGGATTTCCATTTGATAGGCATTTAGGGATTAGTGAACGGGCTGAATCAAGTGCATTTCATGGCCTCTCCAGTGAGCATCGCTTTTCATTTCGGATCGGATGTACCCGAAAAACATGGAGGGGCTTTAATTTAATATTTCGGATAACAAAACTCTGTACCAAGCAATGAGAATTTGACTCAAGGCAATGCAATCACAGCAAATCCGACGAAGTCATAAAGAAATGAAACTGCCACATCGTTAGCGACGCATTTCCAAGCAAGAAGGATCACAACGTGCCGTTTTAACTTGGTTTTGTCAATGTCGAGATTACGATCCATGAGCAATAAGATCAGGCAGAAGAAGATAACGAACAAGTCCAGAAGACGATACATCCACCGATATTCATTCATCAGAAGCACGACCCAAACATCAAACACATAGCCTACTAAACATAGCACCTGCGCTTCGACCCAAAAAAAGAAAAGAAAAAAAAAAAAAATAGCACCTGCGCAAGAACCTGCAAATTCCGCGCGCAAAACACAAGAACACCCTTCTTAAAAGCAAAGCACGCCCATCGTTATTCTTCATTCCCCATAAGCATCCTCATCGGAGTCCCTGTGGCTCAGCTCCGCGGGCCCACTTCAGGCGATCTTGACCTCGATCGTCTTGGGCTTCTTCGGCTCCGGCGGGGGCAGCTTCTCCACAGTAACAGTCAGCACCCCGTCTCGGCACACGGCCGTGACGGACTCCGTGTTGGCGTTCTCCGGGAGCACGAACTTCCGCATGAACTTGCCGACCCGCCGCTCCATCCGCAGGTACTTGGCGCCCTCCTTCTCCTCCTCGCGCCGCCTCTCGCCGCTGATGACTAGCACGTTGTCGTCCTCGACCTGGACCTTGATGTCCCCGGAGCCGAGGCCGGGCATGTCGACGACGAAGGCGTAGGACCCCGGGAGCTCCTTGACGTCGGCCGGGGTGGCGGCCATGGCGCGGGCGTCGCGGACGTAGGTGCGGGTGGGGGCGCTGGCGGACTTCTCGGCCTCCTCGGGGACGTCCATCAGGTGGTGCAGCGTGGCGAAGAGCGGGGACTCGAGGCCGGTGAGGCGGAAATCCATCGTCGCGCGTCTGCTGCTCGGTCGGTGAAGCTGGAAGAAGGAGATTGATTAGGGTTTCGAGAGATCGATTCGAAGTGGAGAGCTACTGATCGGAGTTTGGATCGATGAGGATGGAGGTGGGGAGGGGGGAGTATTTATAGGATGGCGGTTTGGAGAAGTTCGAGAAGAATCGAGGGGATGGCGAGGGAGGTTCGAGACGGTTCCAGGTCAGTACTGGGATTCCTTCTAGAAGCCTAGAGAGTACTAGAAAATTCTGTAGAACATTCGGTTATTCGGCCGTTAGGAACGGGAATGTTCCCCTCTCGAGGTGGCGAGGGCGCGGCTTCTGGCTTAGCGTCTAATTTCTTCAATTCGATGATTTTCGTTTATTTATTATTTTAAATCGAACTTAATTACCAGTATTATAGTGATGTATCCGTTGTTTCCCTGAAATTATTATAGATCGTTGTTACCCTTACTCTTATACATGCAGATGTAAAAGAAAATATCCATTGAGCACGCGAGTAACTCGTGGGTGACTACTGGCATTAGACGTAATTGAAAATTATTGAATTCCATTTGGAGTCATCTCAATTTTGATGTGTAAAATTAAATGACCGATGGTTGAGGTCCTTTTTGCTAAGTAGGTAAAAGGAGTGGTCGATTCCTAATCCAGTTCGGTCTAGTTCTATTTAAGAATTGTGAACTGGACTGAGAAAATTGATTCTTTTTTTTTTTGGATCGGGGATTGGAATGGACAATTCTAGGATTGGAACTGATCAATTAGCAAAAAAATATAAAAAAAGAATTAATCAAAATACTAGAGTTATTACAATTTTAAATTTTATTGCTATTTTCAAGAAATTTTAAAAAAAATATATTTTTAAAAAAAGAGTCGGTCCGGTTACTATCGGAATTAAGAATTGTATAAAAAATCATCAATTTTATTTTTATGGAATTAGGAACCAAATCGATGCCCCGAGAATTGGACCAAACTGACCGATTTGATTTGGTTTGGGCAGTTCCCAATCCTAACA